>JAEOAD010000019.1:25790000-28196250 GCA_036365145.1 Orientallactaga sibirica
GATTCCCCAGTACCGACATCAGCAAGATTCACAAGGTGGCGCATGCATCTGGAATTTGTTTGCAGTGGCTAGAGGACCTGGCAAGCCCATTCTCTCTCTCTAACTGCCTTGTTCTCTGTCTTTCTCTCTCTCTCTCTCTCTCTCTCTCTCAAATATATAAATAAATAAATATTTTTTAAAATAAGACTATGTGGGCTAAGAGAGATGGCTTAGCGGTTAAGGCGCCTGCCTCCTAAGCCTCAGAACGCTGGTTCCAATCTCCAGGTCCCACATTTAGCCAGATGCAAAGTGATGCAAGGGCGCAATGCCGCACTTGCCCACAGGGGGCGCACGCATCTGGATTTCGTTGGCAGCAGCTGAGAGGCTGCTGGCACACCCATCTCTATCTTCCTATCCCTCTCTCTCTGTCTCTCTCTGTGTCTCTCTCCCAAAATAATAAAATTTCAAAAAAATAAGACTATGTATTCATACATTTATTTCTATAGATGTCATAATCATGTATTAATCCACAGATTATTATAACATAGGAAAGCACTTAATACATATATAATGATGCATACAATGCTAAAGAATCATGGCTATAATGGGGAGAGTAAATGCAGCACTCAAGATAGCCAAAACGTACAGTGGACTATGTCTCTAGCAATAGGAACAAATACACTTTGATCCAGGTCTGATTTCAAAAAAAAAGAAAGAAAAGAAAAGAAATCAGTACTTTTTTGAGTCCTTACATAGTATCAGTGGAAAAAAATCTGGATTTGATTATAGCTATAAAAGTCATGTGTAAATTTAATATCCAGATGTATGAAGTGGACACCATCAGATATAGCTGTGGTTGTGGAAATATGTGGATACTTTGAATAAAAGTGATACACACTGAGAATTCTGGGATTTGTGAAAGAATGTGCTTCTTTTGAAGATTTGACCTTTCCCCGGCACTAGAATAGAGCCTTACAGTCCCTGTGATAATTTCTAATTCCCTTTGCAATTTAGTCACATCTATGGGGAGTAAATCTGCATTCTACAATATACCACTGTGGCCGAGACTCAGTTGCCAATACGTAAAAGTTCTACACACCTCTCCTTTCCTAGACTCATATAAAGTAGTTATTATTATTTGCATTGAGACCAGAACCAGGGCTTGTAGTGACCATTCATTGAAGAAACTATTATTTGGGCTCTACTACTTCCAATTATTGTTTCACTATTTTTATTTATTTTTTTCTTTTTCTTTTCCTCCCCCCCCCTTTTTTTTTCCTTGTTAATATCTCACTCTAGCTCAGCTGAGGCTCACCTGGAACTCACTCTGTAGCACAGGGTGGCCTCAAACACATAATGATCCTTCTACCTCAACCTCTCAATTGCTGGGATTATAAGGCTGGAGCCACCATGCCCAACCATGTTTTAGTATTTTAAAGATGTTTTTCAAGCTGGAGGGTAGGGGGAATTAGAAGCATGATTTTTTTGACAATTTTATGTGTGTATATAATGTATTCTAGTCATAATCCTATCCCATCATTTCCTCCCTGTCTCTCGCTTCCCATTACTCCTCCACCATACCCCTTCCACTGAATCCCCTCCAATCAGTCTCTCTTCTGTTTTGATGTCTTTTCTTTTTGTTTTTCCTTCCTCCATCATCCATAATGACATGTCGATGGGCTCAACATCGTGCAGGTAATAACAGCTCATGAATACAGTCATTATTCCCTAAGCCTTGGCAGGTGAGAGAGAGAGAGATGTCCTGCTTAATGCTGAGAGTTTAACTGTCACTTTTTCTCAGCACTTTGGTGAGTTTGGAGTCTTCCCAGTGGTCACTGCCAACTGCAAAAATAAGCTTCTCTGACCAAAAGTGAGAGCAGCATTGCTCTTTGGGCATAAACATGAGTAGGTAGAGGGCAATCTGATGGGCACAAACTATCCAATTTAACCAAATGACATGAGTAGCTTCTGCCCAGTCCTATGACCTTTCAAGCCACAGGGTTTTAGCTGGTTTTTCAGTACCAGCCATGAATCCCCTCCTATGAAGCGAGCCTCAAATCCAATCAGAGAGCAGTGCCATTACTCCCATGACAGTCATGCCACTATTGCACCAGTGGGCTTAGCTTACGGAGCTGGCTGGTTGTATAGTTTGCAGGGGCTGGTGCTGGTTAACACTGTTAATAGCTTTTCTCCCCCAGCTGCCTGCATAGCACTTTCCAGCATTAGTAGCTAGCCAGTGGAGAGGAGGCTCCATCCCAGCTTGATTCCTCAATGTCTAACAACTGACAGATGTGGTATGTCATTTTACATTTTAGTTCTGGTGGGTAACCAAGAACAGTGGCAATAGCCTGTGTTGTTGGCGGTGGGGGGTTATGGACCTCCCTAGCCAATAACACTCTGGGAGGTTTCCCATCCCTGGCACTGGGACTTCCCTGAAACAACCTATGGCTTTCTGGGAACAGCATTCTCCATCTGCATGGGATACTCTGCCCAAACTCTCTCTGTGTCTTTTTTTTTTTTTTTAATTATGTTTTTAAATGGGTAACAAAGAACTTGGTCTCCAGGTGGCTTATTCATATTGTATTTAGTTTGGGTTAAAAAAATCTTTTAGGATAGAAATTTTCTCTCCAGGAAAAGAAAGTAATAAGTAATGTAGCTTATTAAAACCTCAGCTTAAGGCCAGGCAAGGTGGCGCACGCCTTTAATCCCAGCACTCAGGAGGCAGATGTAGGAGGATCACCATGAGTTCGAGGCTACCCTGAGAATACAGAGTGAATTCCAGGTGAGCCTGAGCTAGCATGAGACCCTACCTCAAAAAAAACAAACAACAACAACAAAAAAAAAAAACAGCTTAAAAAAAGAAGTAGAATACAACCTTAACAAGTAAAACCAAAATTATTAGTTCAGGAGAGTTTTGACAGAAAATGGGAGCTTTGTCATAAGTTAGCTAAAGAAGCTGACATATATCTTCACATAATTCTTTCTCAATGACCTGCAAACATGACAATGGGTCCAAACTTCCTGCTCTTCCCATCTCTTCCCTTAGGGTGACAAGATCCCTCTGCCGGGAAGTCACTTACAGGGGACTCTCCTTGTTTCTTCCCTGGAGACCATTCTGAACTTCCATGTCAAAGACACTATCTCATGCCCTGTGACACAAACTTCAGACTTACCAAGGTGGCTCTTCATTCTTCTTAGACCTCCAAAATTCTGAAACTATCCAACTAAAGACACAAGTAGGGATAGAAGCCTGGTGCCACCCTGGCACTAAAGCTTACCTCCACTTCTTATGGAGACAACTCTTCACCCCCTCCAAACACCTTTCCTTGAGCACAGACATGCTCAAGGTAAAGGTAAATCACAGTAATACCAAAAATAGTTCTAAAGTTAAATGCTGGAAATAGACTAAGTAACAAGTGAGAGAAAAAAAGTCCTGAATTTAGTCCAAAGCTGAATGAATAACCATTGAGAAAATGATGTACGGATGCGTTTGCCCGTATGTGGCAGACAGTACTGAGACTTCCTCTAGACACAATGAGCCTGGGTCCAGCCTTTTCTTATGTCCAGTTTGGGTTTTTCATTTGAAGAGTTGGTATAGTTCAGACTGATACTATGATAGAAGGAAGAAAAAAAAAAAAGATAGGAGGGCTAGAGAGATGGCTTAGCAGTTAAGGCACTTGCCTGCAAAGCCTAAGAACCCATGTTCGACTCTCCAGATCTGACATAAGGCAGACTCATAAAGCGCAAGGCCACATGTACCCACTAGGTGGAGCAAGCGTCTGGAGTTCAAGTGCAGTAGCTGAGGCCTTGGACTTCCAATTCTCTCCCTCTCTTTCTCTAAAAATAAAAAAGAAAAAGATAGGAAGTGGTCGTTGGTGTCAAAGCCAAAGGAAGACCTAGCACCTGTGGCCATAATAAAGGTAAGTGGGTTTCTAGTTCTGTAACTGGAAGTGTAACTGATCACAGAACAAATTAAGCTGAGGACCATTAAACCTGGGGCCTAGATCACAGGCTGTCACCTTCTGAAACACAGTGCTTTTAGCTCTGGGACTCTTGGAGGCCTGCTCATTTTCTAGGATGGACTGAAATGTTTGGATACCTATGAGCCCTCCCTGTGGGCCTCCCGTCTTCATTCTAGTCTCACACCACACTTGGTGCATCGACCTGCTTGACTTGCAGCAATATTCACATAGAGCTAGGGGGCACAGTTTCGGATGGAACTATATGGCCACCATTAGAAAGACAATAAAAGAGTAGAGCAACCCAGACCCAGGTGACAGGGCAAGAGACAGGGAATAAAAAAAGAGCAAGCATAAAGAAAAGGGTATGGGCACAGGCTACGAGGACTCTGGAGAAGGGCAGGAGTCACTCGGGAAGACACGGATGAGCTTGATCACAGCTTCCCACCACAACCCATGCCTCCCTCTACCCCCCCCCCACCTTCAACTACATGTTTCTAAAGACAGTCACAAGGAACTGCAGAGTCAGAATGGGGGAAAGTAAGGCAAGGTAAAGAGACAGACAGAAAGTAGGAAAATTAAAATAGTCGGTAATTCCTGCAAAGAGAGCAGTATAAGAGCTGGGGAGATAGCTCAGCAATTAAAGGCACTTGCTCTCAAAGCCTACCAGCCTGGGTTCGATTCCCCAGCACCCACATAAAGTCAGATGCACAAAGTATCACATGTATCTGGAGTTCCCTTGCAGTAGCAAAAGGCCCTGGTGCACCCATTCTCCCTCTCTCTCTCTCTCTCTCTCTCTCTCTCTCTCTCTTTCTCTCACTATCATTCTCTCTTCCCTTGCAAAGAAATAAATAAAATGTTTTTTTAAAAAAACACTATAAGGTAATTTGAAGCAATGTAGTTTAAGCGGTCATGTTCAGTGCCATTGTCAGAGGTTGAGATGCCATCAACTATGGAGGGTAGACTGTAAGGGGCCAAGAGAAAGGAGGAAGGAAGTTCTCCCCATAGATGCTGAATTCTCTTGTTCATGTCCATTCATTCCTAGCCACCTCTTGATCAGCAGCTATCAGTAAGATTTTTACCTACTTCTAAGTACATGGAGTCTATGAGTTACTTTCTTTTATTTAAGAAAGACACAAAGAGAATGGGCACACCAGGACCTCCAGCCACTGCAAACGAACTCCAGACATGTGCCACATTGTACATCTGGCTTACGTGGGTTCTGGGGAATCAAACCTGGGTCCTTTGGCTTTGCAGGCAAGCACCTTAACTGCCAAGCCATTCGTCCAGTCCTTATGAATTACATTCTAAGAAAAATTCAGCTCTAAGAGCCTTTTTAAAATCCCTGTTGGTGATGCAGGTCTATAGTTCCAGCTACTCTGGAGGTTGAGGTAGACTGAAAATTCAAGGCCAGGGCTAGAGCGATGTGCCTGCATCTGGAGTTCGTTTATAGCAGCTGAAGGCCCTAGCATGCTTATTCTCTCTCTCTCTTTCTTCTCTCATCTTTCTTAAATAAATAAAAATTTTTGAAAAAGAAAACCAAGTCCACTGAGTAAATTCAAAGTCACTCCAGCCACTTAGCGCAACCCTCTCTCAAAATTTAAAAAAAAATTAAAAAGCTGGGTAGAGTGGTGCACACCTTTAATCCCAGGATGCTGAATCCAGGTAGAAGGATTGCTGAACATTCTAGGCCAGCCTGGGCCTACAAAGTAAGTTCCAGGTCAGCTTGGGCTAGAATGAGACCCTGTTTGGGCAACAAACAAAATAATTTTTCTTTTTTCTAAATTAGGCTGGAGAGATGACTTATCAGTTAAGTCACTTATCTGCAAAGCCAAAGGATCTAGGTTCAATTCCCCAGGACCCACATAAGCCAGATGCACAAGGTGGTACATGCATCTGGAGTTTGTTTACAGAGGCTGGAGACCCTGGTGTGCCCATTCTCTCTCTCTCTCTCTCTCTGTATTCTCTTTCTCAAATAAAAAAATAAAAATAAAATATTTTATTTAAAAAAGCCAGGCGTGGTGGTGCATGCCTTTAATCCCAGCACTTGGAGGAGGAGATAAGAGGATCATCATGAGTTCAAGGCCACTTTGAGACTGCATAGTGAATTCCAGGTCAGCCTGAGCTAGAGCAAAACCCTACCTAAAAAGAAAACTTTATTAGTGCTGGAGAGATGGCTTAGGGGTTAAGGCACCTGCCTGCGAAGCCTAAGCACACCCGTTTGATTCTCCAGGTCCCACACTTAGCCAGACACAAAAGTGACGCAAGCACGCAATGTTGCACAAGGGGGTACACATGACTAGAGTTCCTTCACAGAGGCTGAGAGGCCACTGGCGTGCCAATTCCCCCCCCGCTCTCAAATTAAAAAAAAAAAAAACTTATTAAAAATGTAATAAGAGAAGTCAGACATGGTGGCGCACACCTTTAATCCTAGCACTCGGGAGGCAGAGGTAGGAAGATCACCATGAGTTCAAGGCCATCCTGAGGCCACATAATGAATTCCAGGTCAGTCTGGGCTAGAGTGAGACCCTACCTCGAAAAACAAACAAACAAACAAACAAACAAACAAACAAATAAATAAATGAAAGGCTGTTAATATAGCTCAGTTGTAGAGTGCTTTAAAGGACTTAGGTCAATCCCCAGTACCAAGAAAAAATATATATTTCTTAAATTGTTAAACTGTTGCCTCTCGAGTAAGTACATTTCAATAGAAAAGAAATGGTCATGTGTGTGTACCTGTGTGTATGCATGTTTGTAGAAGGTTATACATATGTGTGTACACAGGCGTGTGTATACACCTGTGTGTGCACATGAGTGCATTTGAGTGCTGTGTATATCATGTGTGTGTCTTAAGAACATCAAGGCCAAGCACACAGTGCATCCCAAATACCTTTTTCTGCCCTAGGGACTTGCTTCAAAGTAGACAAGTAGATGCTGCCCTTAAACAGCTATTGCAGACTCCTAAGGTCTGGAACAGATCGTGTGGTCTGGGCTCTTACCTCCATGAAGTGAAGTTATTTTTTTAAATCATATTTTATTAATAAAGGACCACCCTGTCGTGAGAGCCGTTCCTTTCCATCCCACTGACCTCTATCAAACCTTCCCAGCCCAGAGCCTCTTTGACGAGAAATTAAACAATAAAGTGTGCAGATATGAAAGAGGCTATGCCAGTAATCCAAGAATGGCCCAGACTTTAATTTCCCCTGCTTAAAGTCCTGAAATGTCATTCATTGTATGTGTGACACCTACTGTCTTGCTGAAGGGTGACTGGCCGAGCTCATGGTGCTGGAGAGCGGTCATAATAGCTCAGTTCTCAGCCATGCCAGGTCTGGAGACTGGGCTCGGAGTCCCCTAGTTCCTGCCAACTATGAAAGTGCTTATGCCTGCCCAGAACACTCTTCACAAGTAACCACTGACGTGCTTTTCCTAGTTCTTTTTTTTTTTTAATTTAATTTTATTTATTTGAGAGCGACAGACAGAGAGAGAAAGAGACAGAGAGAGAGAGAGAACGGGCACATCAGGGCCTCCAGCCACTGCAAATAAACTCCAGATGCATGCACCACCTTGTGCATCTGGCTTACATGGGTACTGAGGAATTGAGCCTTGAACCGGGGTCCTTAGGCTTCACAGACAAGCGCTTAAACTGCTAAGCCATCTCTCCAGCCCCCTTTTCCTAGTTCTGATCACTTGGCACCTCCAGCCCCAGCCACTGGCTCTCCAAAGACCACTTGGAGGCTCTTGCCCATCCCAGTCCTGCTCTGAGCCCCTGGCCCTCTACTTATCTCTCTGTCTCTCCCTGTCTCACATCTGCCTGTCTTCAGCTTCCGGGCTACGCCTGTTCCTTACTGGTGTCTAACCCAGCTTCACAATTTCCTCTTGCACTATTTCCATGTCAGTTCCCATGACGTAGCACGATAGGACACTGATGGTTTTGCTGCCACACACCAACAACAGTCAGTTACTCCCTCAATGCATTATATTAATAACTGGCAGCCGGCTGTGACTGTGCATGTCATTTCCCTTCCCCTATCTCTGTGGAAATAGCTTGATGGATATCCTTTATACAGCTGCTCAGGAGCAGACCTTCTGCTCATGTGCAGATTACTACTTGAATTGCTCATCTCTGTGGACAGTAAGGTTCCTGAGAGAGAGAGAGAGAGAGAGAGAAGAGGAGAGGAAATGAACCTGCAAGAACCACAATGTTTTTTCTAGGCTACATCACTTCATAAGCCTGTTTTGAATATGTCAAAACTATACTCTCTGGGGCTGGAAAGATGACTCCGTGGGTAAAATAATGACCACGCATGGATAAGGTCCTGCGTTCAAGTCTCCAGCACCCATTTAAAAAGTTGGGCTTGGTGGCATATACCTGTAATCCCAGGGGTGGGGAAGCAGAGACAGAAGGGTCCCTAGAACTTGCTGGTTGGCTAGCTCCAGGGATAGTGTGAGATCCTGTCTCAAAAAAATAATAATAATATGGAGAACAACTGAGGTAGACACCCTATGTCAACCACTGGCTTCCATATGCACACGTACACAGGTGCACACACACCTCCACACATGTGTGCCCATAAACACACACACACAGCACTGTACTTAACACCTCAGAACTGAAGTGAGTGGGGAGAGGGTCAGGAGGTAAAATTTATTCCTAAAGTCTCATAAGTAAATATGTAGTTTTCTGTCACTGCCATAACAAACAGTCACACACTTGGTGGCTTCAAACAACATGAACTTACAGGCCTATATACTTATATGCTTATAGGTCTGTCTTCAGGTCTATAGTCATCTGACACAAGGCTCACTATGCTAAAAGTCTACTGTTGGTCAGGCAGAGTTCCTTTCTGGAAGCCTTAGGGGAGAATCCATTTCTTTCTTTTTCTTTTTCTTTCTTTTTTTTTTTTTTTTTGGTTTTTCCAGGGAGGGTTTCACTCTAGCCCAGGCTGACCTGGAATTCACTCTGTATTCTCAGGGTGGCCTCAAACTGACAGCCATCTTCCTACCTCTGCCTCCCCAGTGCTGGGATTAAAGGCGTGCACCACCACGCCCGGCTCGAGAATCCATTTCTTGGCTTTCTCCATAGGTGCAGAGACTGCCCCATCCCGGACTCTTAGCCTCTTTCCTCCACCTTCAGAGCCATCAATGCTGCCTCTCTCTTGCCTTTCTCCTGTAGTCCTGTCTCCCTCTGAGCGCACTATGATTCTCCAGGATTATCCCCCAACACAAGGCCTTCGGTTTTATCAAATCTGCACACTAACCTTGGGCCATGCAAACATGTAAAATAGTATATTCTAGGGTTCTGGAGAAGAGAGATTGGGGTGTAGACGTCTTTGAGAGAATGAGATTCTGCCTACAACAAACCACAACTCACTGAAGTTCATAAGCAATTAAAGGGGAAAAATTCAGTGGGAGATGTCAGTAGACAGAAGAGCAGTAGAGTGCCTCAAAATGGACAAGTCAGTGCGTACCCCAATCCTCTTGTGTGGAAGCAGACATACCTCATGGATCCATGAGTGTCTCCTGCCCTTTAGTCAATAATGGTTGAACGTAAATGTATGGATAGATCATGATGTGTGGAAACAGTTAGCTTTGGAGTTCATTGCAATATTTTTGCACAGACCATCTCTAATGACTGCACAGGAAAACAACAGACGTGTGTAGCTACTTGGGGTAAAGAGAACATTCAGCTTAACTGAATTAAATGCTGCAGGTTGAGTGTGAGGGGAGTTGGGTGGTTCAGCTCTACGACGCTGGGTGAGTTGTGGAACAGTTCTGTGTACTTGTCTGTGTGTGTGACAGGACACTGTCAATCACAAATATCTCTTTCACCCTGTAAAGAAGATTCCAGTATGTAAGGACAGTTGCTTCCGCTACCTACTCAAAGACTCGCCTAACCCTAGGCCACGAAGATCTGAGTTGCCCGACTTAATTAGCAGAAAGCCAGTCCCTTCCATAACTTGGTCCTCCAACACAAATGTCTTCCTAGTTAGAGATGAAGACGTGCTGTGCAGTCACAGCTCAAGCCGAAAGGAGGCATTACCTCCAGATAGAGTCCTTGAGTCCGACACCACCTCCTGCTCAGGGGCTGGAATTTGATTGCTTTCCAGTCTATCGCCGGCGACGACCAGCCTCCCTTGCCAGGCTTGGCGATGAGATCACCCTCTGAGTGCAGCGGGTGCAGATGGGCCTGCTGTTCTGGCCTGCTCCCAGGAGAACTACTGCCTTCCTCTCTCAGGAGGGTGTAAGAACACCAAATGCCCTTCACTGGGCAGGGCCATGACTTTCCTTTGTGTGTGGCTTGCATTGCTCTGTCATGCATCTTTTCCTGGATAAAAGGGTTGTAAGAGGAGTTTCTCAGATTTGATTTCTCGGTGGGAACTGTTTGCTTTGGAAGCTACCTACCCCACTGCTAATTGAGACCAGAGCTCACAAGGAGGGCCTGAGAATGGCACCCGGATGAACTTTTTGGTGGGCTGATTTCTATGATCTCATCATGACTGGGTTGTGGGTGCATGTTAATAATAACAACCAGGATTCACTGTTTCCCAGAGGCTGGGTACTACATCCAGGTATTTTTCCTTTGACTAGTTACCTATCTTGTAACCCTTATGTGTTCCATGCAGTTAGACATTGAAAGCCTTCATTGAAGAAAGCCACTGAACACCCTGGCCCCGAACAATCCAGCAACTAAGAGTCTGGAAATCTCCAAGCGCTCTGGGTCCTGAAGAGCTAAATTTGATGGGCTTCTATTAGAGAGATTACAGTAAAAAATAACAATCAGCTCTGTGATGATCCGTGTGGAGGGGAAGGGTGGGGAGGAGTAGATTTGGCTGAGGACAAGCCCAGACTTTCGTCACAGGGACAGACCAAAGTGTTAACACAAAGGGAAGACACGAGCATCCTGCACACCGCATTTCAGCCACAGATAACATGGCCCGTCTCTTGGCCTGGCCCACACACTGACCTCCTGGCCAAGTCCCCCACCTCAGCTGCCCGCACCCAGCCTAGCGGCGGACATGCTCAGCGGATCTGGGTCCTACGGAAGACGCTGCCTGGCCGAGCTCTCCCAGTGAGTCTGCACTTCGATTTCCCTTGCTTGCTTGCTTGCTTGCTTGCTTGCTTTTTTTTTTTTTTTTTTTTTTTTTTTTTTCCCTAACAAAAGAACTGCTTTTAAAATAATTGTGGGAGTGGGGAGCAGAGAATGGAGAGGAGAGAGAGGAAGGCAGGGAGTAGGTAAAGTTTCAGATCTGTCTAAAACTTTCTGGTTTCAACTGCAGAGTGGTTCTGACTCAGTGATTTTTGCATTTCTAATGGTGAATTAGCAGAAGGGTTGTACCTATAACCCGGTTTCTCTGTCCCAAATACCACCCACAGGGCATTGTGTTGCTAAAGATCTGCTGTTAATTTAGACCTGAGCCCTCTGCCTCCAAGCCATCCATTTGCAGAGCTCAGAGATTTTACTAAAGCCACACGTTGCCCAATCCCCAAAGTAGTCAGCCTGAAGCGCTCAGCATACTGACCATCCGACTGGGCCAGAGCAAGACCCAGAGCATATGCTATTGATCAGGGAGTTTTCAGATAACGGGCTCTAAGGTTTTAGGATCATGAAATCCTGGAATGTGAATGTGAGATTGGGGCCTCTAGGGTCCTTTGGTGTGACACAGACAAGGAAATGGAGCACAAAAAAAAAAAAACAAAAAAACAAAAAAAAAAACAGAGCAACTTAAGTGACCCAAAGTCGGACAACAGTCAGTAGGGAATCCATGTCTCTGTATTCCCCTGAGGCAAAGGCCATTTTCACACAGGCGTTTAGGAGGTCTGAAATCCTTGCTGGGTCTTGGGAAAAGGCTGTGAGCAAGAGTGAGAGCACCAAATGGCCTTACAGTGAGTCTTTCCCATATCTGAGGGTTCTGGCACCGACTCAGAGTGGCAATTGCTCTTCCAGTTGTTCCAGCGTTTGTGCAACAGTTAATCAAATAAACAGAAGAACCCAGCGGGGTCCTAAAAATGAGACCCACGTCCATAATATTTTCAGATGTCTTGGTTAGCCAGTTTTTTTTTTTTTAAGTGTGATCACACAAATGGGAGAAATCAAGGGGACTTGCGAGGTCATAACCTATACAGCACAGCGCTTGTCAAATTTCTTTTAAAAATCTAATCGTTCAAGGAATCCTATTAGGTAATGGGGAATGTTTGAACGAACTAGTTTTAGATCAAGTGCTTTGAATCCCCACTATTGTCCAATCACAGCTCATTGCTCATCTCCACCCCAGTCCTCACCCCTGCCTGTATTACCCACCCCCACCTCAACTCTCTTTGAACCCTTTGAAATCTTAGATATCTGTGGAAAGGTTCAGAAACCACTGATCTTGCTTATTACCTTCATTTCAGATGAGGAAACTGAGGCACATGGGGTGCTAAAGGCCTTGTCCTGGTCCCATAGCCGGTCAGCACCAAAGCCTGGATACCAGGGCGGAGCTTGCTTCTCTCACCCTCTCCCTCACCGCTGCTCTTGCGTTCAACACCCACTCCTGGATCTCTTGCCACGCCAACATGCCTGTGGTTCTAGCAGTTTACTCTGTCCGTGTTTCTCGGCTTCTGCCTACTTTAACGCTTCCTGAATTTCAGCAGGTGCTGCCTTCCGCCTTCATGACTCTAATTCCTCCCATCTGGCCTCAGTCTTCACCCACTTCCTGATCCAATCCTTGCCCCAACCCATTGCCAACTCTGACGAGAAAAGCCCACTTTGTTCCATGTGTTAAAAGTTCTCTACAGCCTGTCTGGTTTGCCTTCCCTTTGTAAGCTCCCCTTTTCCCGCTCCATCCCAATGAGATCATAGAAGATACCCTCTCTTTCTGTCTGCTATGTCCCTCCCTAAGCCTCCCTCCATTCCTCTCTTCTCTGGGCACATCTTCTATTAGTAGCCTGGTATTAAAGTAGTGGAGGACATGTCTGTCTTCCCCCTAGAATAATCCATTTGAGGGCAGGAACTGTTTTGAATCTTTGAAATTTCAGTCACCCAACTGATGCTGGTGTCCAGATAAGTGTGTAAATAGTCTTTAAGTTTCCTGTTATCAAGCATATCAAGCTCATTTCAACCTATGTTTAGACTTTTCATTTCAGACATTGGAACATACATCCTCACCTCTGGCTTTGCAAGATGCGTTAGACTAAATGCTAAGGCAGGTGGCAGGCGTCTGGCCAAATGAACTCAAAATTTCGAGGCCTTTCCATCAGATACTCTATCTCAGTTTCATCACCTACAGAGCAAGATTGGCAGTGTTTTTTATGAGGCACGTTATTAAAATTCTACAACACCAAGACACACACAAGGGCCATGTTATTTTCCAGGGCAGGTGTGAATGGCTGTTCAGTTCTTCAGATTTTAAGGTGTGTTTAGCTGCCAGGTCACCGGGAGAGTCTGTCACTTGCAGCTCAGTGTTTTCATTGCTCTTTTTCTCATAGTTCCAGTGTTTATGAAGCTTACTTGTTTAAAGAGTTTAGGTTTCCAGCAAATACAGTCTAGTAAGACTTGTATTTCTCGGGGCTGGGAAGATGGCTCAGTGGTTCAAGGTACTGGCTGACTGCTGCCTTGAGTTCAATCCCCAGCACCCACATAAAGCTGGATGCAAAGTGGCACACTGGTCTGTCATCCTACTGTACCTGTAGCAATGGGAGGAGAGGCCCGAAGAATCCTGAAGCTCCAGGGCCAGCTAGGTTGACCTTCCCAGTGGCAAAAATGAGAGATCCTGGACTGGAGAGATAGCTTAGCAGTTAAGGTGCTTGTCTGTGAAGCCTAAGGACCCAGGTTTGATTCCCCACTACCCATGTAAGCCAGCTGCACAAGGTGGCGCATACATCTGTAGTTTGTTTGCAGCACCTGGAGGCCCTGGTGTGCCTATTTTCTCTCTTCTCTCTCAAATAAATAAATAAAATTAAAATATAAAAAAATGAGAGATCTTGTCTTCAAAACAAGGGAAAGGAGATTGCTAAACATTCCAGAGTTGTCCTCTGACATGCCTGCCATACACACATACACAAATAATAATTTAAAAAGAAAACAGAGATGCCTATTTCTTATTGATCCTCAGCATGAAAGCTTTTGGCTCTTCAGACTGAACACTGAACATCTTGTTCTTATGTCACATTTTGTGACAAATGACTGATTAAATTTTAAAACCAAGGAAATAGAAGTTATTATTTCATTGCACTGTTGTTGGAGGGAACATATTTGAATATATTATTGTTGTATAAATAAATGATTGGTATAATTTTACAAGCATCTTTAGAAATGACTGAAGCAATGCATACAAAAATGCTCAGCTTTAAAAAAAAAAAGTATTGGGAGATGTGTTTTATTCAGAATTACCTAGGAATGTAACATTCCAATTTCCCAACAAGATAGATTTTTTAATAATAAAAGAAAGTCTCTCTTTCCCTTACTCAAAATCAATATGACAATATATTTGAAATAATTTCTAATTTCTGGGAGTTGCTATTGCAAGCATAGTTTTTATTTTTTATTTGTTTATTTGAGAGAGAGAAGAAGAGGGCGAGAGAGAGAGAGAGAGAGAAAAATGGGTGCACCAGGGCCTTCAACTGCTGCAAAGGAACTGCAGATGCATGTGCCACTTTGTGCATCTGGTTTTACATGGGCCCTGGTTGTTGCAAGCACTAAATTCAGTAGTCAAGTGGTGGATTATGTTAATCCAGTGGCCACACTTTATTTACTCTTCACACAAGTTCATTAAGCTGGGTCCCTTTCTCCCTTATCTTCTCAACTAGCCAGAACCCCAAGGCACTCACTTGTCATGTCACTTGGTCTGGGTTCTGCTCTGTCTGCTCCATTCGGTGCCAGGGCTGCCACAGGCTGCCACGGGCTCCCACGGGCTGCTTCTTTTTGCAGCGGTGGCTATCAACTCGGGGAGGGACATGGAGTCTGCCTCTCTGAGTTGAGTGACAATGTTCTGAGCTTTTGCTGGGGTTTGTATACCCATTTTTTTCCTCAGTCACTCTGGCTGTTGATAGCCACCTTAGGGTTAGCTTATTCACGTATCGGCACACAGCTGGTCTTTGGTTGTGCCCCCCATATCCCAGTTGCCATGGTGATGTTGTCGCTGTTGGGTGAGGGCCTCACTTTTTACTTAGAACTATTGCTCCTAATGATGGGGAATCAAGCCAGGGTCCTTTGGCTTTGCAGGCAAGCACCTTAACTGCTTAGCAGGGACAGGTGTCATTGTGGCTAGAAGAGGGGACAGGAAAGGAGCTCTGCTGTCCTCTGAAAGCTGTCTTGCTGCTGGCATTCCAAACTATGCGGTGTGGATGTGCTTCCCGCTGCTGCTGCTGCTGCTGCTGCAGTTCCCTGCCCTGGCTCCCGACGTTATCAGGGGTTTTAAAAAACAAAAGGTGGCTGTGGACAAGCCGGCCTGACATCCCAACTACCATGTGTAATGGTGTTTGGCGTTCCAAAATACACAATTTACGAATGAAAGTTTTGGAAAAGGTTCTTTATGCATGTAATGCTGCCTGGATTCATTTCCAAACCTAATTGGATTTCTAAGAGGAGTCTTTTAAAAAATCCAGTAAACTGCCTTCATTTCCATCTATTCATTCAACGATTCTTCGTGGAGGGTTTCCTGTCCCGGTGAGTCCTGGTGTGCACTAAGAACGCAGACAACAACGATGTCTTAGCTTATCTTGTTACCTCCCTGAGTCCTTCTTTGATCATTCTTCCTACACACACACACACACACACACACACACACACACACATTCACTTATAGCTATGGCTTCAGTCAGGACAATACAGCCCCT
This sequence comes from Orientallactaga sibirica, assembly GCA_036365145.1. Taxonomy (NCBI): domain Eukaryota; kingdom Metazoa; phylum Chordata; class Mammalia; order Rodentia; family Dipodidae; genus Orientallactaga; species Orientallactaga sibirica. Next base: position 25,805,753 of record JAEOAD010000019.1, read on the forward strand.
GGTCACCATCATCTCCATCACTGGCCTCAAGCATTTTTTTCTCTCATGAGCTGAAGGAAACACGTTTTTCTTTAGGACCCAATTTATCTGTCAATGTATCTATCTTTCACCAATCTATCTAATGTAGCTATGTATATATGAAGCAAAAGCTTCTCAAAACAGCGTTTATTTTTACAGCGTTCAACTTTACTATGTATGAATCCTGTTGGTTTTTTTTTTTGTTGTTGTTTTTTGTTTTTTGTTTTTTGAGGTAGGGTCTCACTCTAGCTCAGACCTGGAATTCACTATGTAGTCTCAGGGTGGCCTCGAACTCACAGTGATCCTCTACCTCTGCCTCCCGAGTACTGGGATTAAAGGTGTGCGCCACCATGCCTGGCTCTTGTATTTTCTATACTACCCTATTTCATATTAAAATGTTGGTCCTGACCCACTGGAGAGACTTCCGTAAGCTGAAAACAAGTTACATACTGAGGTGTGAACTACTGAGAATGTCACATGAGATTAGTTGTTTGAGTCACTGCCTTCAGAGCAGTTTAGGAAAGTCTGCTAGCCAGCGGACACCCAGGCCATTGCATCCAGGAATCAGCCTGGAGACTGAAGGAAAGGGTTTCTGCATGGGAGTCGAGGACCTAGATTCTGCTCCAGGTCCTCGAATCAGCACTGTGATGACAAGAAAGTCACTTCCACTCACAGCAACACCACTGTAAGTCTAAGATGCAGATACCTGCACCTCACATCTCAAGGGTGAACAAGGGCATCCAGGCTAGGACATGCAACAGACTATACAGAAAAATATTAAGTACCAAACCAACGAGGTTCTGGTTAAATAACTCAGTTTCTCCCGATTAAATGTTAACATCAGAAGAACAATGTAGGGAGACCATATGTTCTCAATAGAGCCTGGGCAAGGATCCTGAAGCAGGCTACAATGTGATGTAACTTCATAAGTGAAAATCACAGAGTGACATTGGTTTGTGATATCGTAACTGGGCTTGTAGTTAGGAAATCCAGCCAGGTCACCCTCACCCCTGTGACCTTAAATACTTTTCTGGATTTAAAATCAAGGAAGTTAACTAAGTGGTCGATGGGATGTTAAGTCCTGGGCCAGTCTGTGAGGGAGAATACCTTGCAATCTGACATCATCTGTCCTACCCTGCTAGGTTTATAAACATTCATATCCACTGTTTTTGAAGACTATTTTATTTTTATTAAAAACAACCAATGTTAAACACAACTAACTGGTAAGACAGAAACTTTTTAATTTCTTTTTAATATTTATTTATTTATTTATTTGAGAGAGAGATACAGAAATAGGCAGGTAGAGAGAGAGAGAGAGAATAGGCGTGCCAGGGCCTCCAGCCACTGCAAACAAACTCCAGATGCGTGCCGCCTCCAGCCCTTGTCCATCTTTTTTAAGTTTTATTTATTTGGGTCCTGGAGAATCTAGCCAAGCCTTGCATCTGGCTTACATGTGTCCTGGGAAATCGGGGTCCTTAGGCTAAAACCATCACAGGCAAGTTTCATTAAGAAAGTTTTAACCACTAAGCCATCTCTCCAGCCCACTTTTTAATTTTTTTAAGTTTTATTTATTTGAGAGAGTCAGTAGAGAGCCACAGAGAGAGAAAATGGGCTAGAGGCCACACCAGAGCCTCTAGCCAATGAATGCTTCTTTCTTTTTTATTTATTGACTCCAGACATAATAAACTATGATATTTCCTCCCCTTGTGCATCTCAGAACTCCACATGTGTCCTGGGAAATCGAACCTCAGCTGCTGTGAATGAAATCCAGATGTGTCCTTTGGCTTTGAAGACAAATGCCTTAACCGCTAAACCATCCCTCCAGGCCAAGAGAGACTTTCATTAAGAAAGTTTCATTAAGAAAGTTTTAAAAGTACAAACTATGGCATGTTACTCAGTGATCTCCCACTTTTCCTTCATAACTGTCTTGAACCTGCTCTCACACAGATGTGGATCAGAAAGAATGCTTCTTTTGTACTGGAGAGATATAGCACAGAGAAAACAATACAGTAAGAATTATATTCTTGCTTAAGAGAAGAACATGAGGGGCTGGAGAGATGACTTAGCAGTTAAGCACTTGCCTGTGAAGCCTAAGGATCCCAGTTCAAGGCTCCATTCCCCAGGACCCACGTAAGCCAGATGCACAAGGTGGCACATGCATCTGGAGTTCCTTTGCAATGGATGGAGGCCCTGGTGCACCCGTTCTCTCTGTCTCCCTCTTTCTCTCTCTGTCTGTCTGGTGCTAAAATAAATAAATAAAACAAAAAATTTTAAAAAGAGAGAGAGAGAAGAGTATGAGTTTCCACTTTTGTTTTTTATCAAGCAAAACACTGTTCATACAGTACCCCACCAAAGACTACAGATCATCGCTGCCCTATGTAGCTTTTAGTGAAAAATAATGAAACATCTAATACTTAAGCATTGTTTTGAAGCTGACGTTTATGACCATGGTAGCTTCTGTGTTGCGTGTGTGTATGTGTGTGTGCTCACACACGTATATGGTGTGTATGCGTGTGTAGGTACACACATGTCAGGGTACATGTGTGGGGTCAGAGGACAACCTTGGGATGTTGCTCCTCATCTTGGGATGTTTCCACACAACCTTGGGAAGTTTGAGATGGGGGTCTCTCTTGTTTGCCGTTACAAACACCAAGCTAGCTCGCCTGAGAGCTTGGGATTCTTCTGCCACTGCCTCCCATCGCCGTAGCCTGTTGGGCTCACAGCCACATGTGCCACTTGCATCCAGCTTTATGTGGGTTCTGGGGATCTATGCTCCAGGTGTTGGGCTTGAGCAGCAAACACTTTAAGCCACTGGGCCATCTCCTCAGCCCTGAGGTGTTAGTTTTCACAGCTATTTAATACACATGTATGATAGGCCTAAACATTGAGTGGGAAAAAAAAAAAAAAGACTGGTCCATGAGCTTTTTCATGAGTCAGTGGAAGCCAATGAACTTGGGAACATTTGAAACAGAAGGAATGACTTTAGTGAAGACCCATGCTCTGCTCTGCTCTCTGGCAGGTGGCCTTGATGGTGTGAAGCTGTCCTGCAGGTTGGGACAAAATCTCTATGTTCTTATTACACACGCTAGATCATTCCATTGGGGACCCCTTTCTTGACAGACTGCAAAGTAAGCCCAGATCTTCTCACCCACATCTGTGGAAAGACGCTCATGACTAAGTGGGACCTTGAGCTTTGTAATGGTTTAAATATGACATGTATGTCCCTCCTAGGGTGTTTCACACTGGGGCCTCAGTTGATGGTGCTATTTTGAGGTTTCGGAAACTTTGGGAGATGGGATCTAACTGGAGGAAGGTCACTGGGGAGGGATTCCTGTGGGTAGTGGGGGTGTAACTCGTCTCTGTTGCTTCCTGTCGCTCTGCTTCTTGTCCAGCATGACGTAAGGCTGAGGAACTCCTCCACTACCATGATGCTTTGCCCAAGCAACCATGGATCGGGTCTTCCGAAACTAGGACCCAAAATTAGCACTTCCTCCCCAGAGTTGTTCTTGGAGGAATTTGGGTCACAGCTATGTGAAGAACAACTACAACGAGCACGTTGCTTAACATCGCTGTGTCCTGCTTCTCCACCCTTAGAGGGCTGTGGTAGTTTACATAGATGGCCCCCAATATATTCAGTGTTTTATTAGTTTGTAGTTTGGATCTGCGACCACCTGGGGGGAGGAGGCGTCACTGGACGGATCTTAAAGTGTGGTGGTGGGTTTGAAATTCCAATCTAAAGATATGCAAAGTGCGCCTAGTTCCACCTGAAGTTCCTGAAGTATGCTGTGTGCCTTTTGGCTTTTTCTCTCTCTGCTTGGAGCTGTGAAAGCAGAGCCAGCTTCTTTTGCCATTACGGAACTTCCCCCTGGATCTGTAAGCTTCAATAAATATCCCTCCTCCCCTAACTATGCCTGGTTTGGAAGTTCATCTCAGTGACCCTGAAGCTGTCTGCTACAAGGGTTAGCGAAAGTAAAGGCACCAGCAACACAGAAGTGCATGAACCATGGGGGATACACGATCAGCATGGCAGCTCCTTGCTTGCCTCTTCCTCTGAACATTTCTCTTCTCAAATCCCTGACCCACTGAAGCTGACGAAAATGCTGACAGAATTCAGTTTCTGGTTGGCCTGGACTCATTGAAACACTTTTGTACTTAGAGAGCAGTACCCCACCTTGGATTTTAGTTCTTGTTTTTATTTACTATTAAAAAGGAGAGGATTCGTGTGTCCATACTTTGCATCAGTCTAATCCTCAAGGAAATTTGTTGAAAACTGACATTTTAGCCAATATATAGAATTTCTGTTTTTCTTAGCCTAACCCAGGGAAGAAGGATATGATAAGATATAAAGATTTGCTTGCCTACAAATGCCACCCTAATCTTTAAGTATTCTTTTTAAAATATTTTATTAATTTATTTATTCATTTAAGAGAGACAGAGTGTAGGCAGCCAGGGCCCTTTGCCACTGTAAACAGACTCCAGACTCATGTGCTACTTTGTGCATCTGGCTTTACATTGGTACTGGGAACTGAACCCAGGCCAGTGGCTTTGCAAGCAAGTGCCTTTAACCTCTAAGTCACCTCTCCAATCCCTTTTAAATATCCTTAATGGATGAAGTGTAAGTTCTAAAACATTGACTTCTAGAATATCTTGCATCCCAAGCCCATGGTGTTTATTAACAACAACGAGAACAAGGTGTTTCTTATTTCTGAGCGTCTTAGTTCATTTCTTTGAAAAGAGGACAATAAAAGGCAATAAAAGGCACTGTAGCAGTAAGCACCATGCCTGGTTTTCAGTAAGAGTTCCAAAGGCAGGGAGGGGGAGGCGATTAACAATGCGAGCCACTGGCGTGAACAGGTGTGTAGGAGATGCATCCAAGGACTGCCAGGTCATCATGAAAGTGTGGGTGACCCGGATGAGGTGACTTTGTTTCAGGACTGCTGCCCTAACAGAGTCCTCGTAACTGGGTGGCTTAGAACAACAGAAACGTCTTGTCTCACCGTTCTGGAGGCTGGAAATCTGCAATCAACAGGGCCGTCCTTCCTCTGAGACCTGCATGGAAGAATCTCTTCTTGCCTCTCTCCCAGCTTCTGGCAGCCCCAGTTGTTCCTTGGCAGCAGAATGCCAGTAATTTCCTGTGCCATTCTCATGTGTCAGTTTATGTGGTCCTCCCTCGGCTCATGCTTGGGTTTGTGTTCAAAGGGCACCGGGCTTAATGGATCGCATCACACCTTCCCGACCACATCTTCACTGGATTATCTCCGAAGACCCTAGTTCTCAATAAGTCACGATGTGAGGTACTGGGGGGCTATGACATCAGCATATTTCTCTAGGGGCCCCATTCAACCCAGACATGAGTACACAGGCATAGTAGAATTAAGTTAAATGTGACAAGTCTAGCCATACCTTCACAAACTGAGGAAATCTCTTGCATCCTGGAGAGGGTCTATCGTGAAAAACTGCTTTGTACTATTCTGATAAATAGTTCCTAAAATTAAGCTCTCTAGACCTAAACTTAAGAGTGATTTTTTTTTCTTTTTTTTTTTTTTTTTTTTTTGACTTTTTCAAGATTATCTTAGCTAGAGCCTCTGAATTTCTTTTATTTATATTATTCTAATTTTACATTCATATTGGTGACTCTATTATTCTCCTTCCTGTCCTCCCCCCTCTGAAGGGACCCTCCTCATTGGGGAATGTGGGTCGTGCATGATGGGGGGTAGTCAACACTTATGGGGGATAGGCAAAGTCTCTGTGCGTAATGACCCAACTTGTGGCTCTAACACTCTTTCCACCACCCCCTCTTCTCGAATTTCCCTGAGCCACATTGGGATCATTTTAGTTCTACTTCAGTGATGAGGTTTTGGGAGCATCTGTGTCTCTGGATATCTGGCTTAGTTGGAGTTGGATGTTCTCTGTGTTTCTCTCCTTCAGCCTTTTTCTGGTGTTGTGTTTACCATGAAAGCTGTACTCTTGCCCTTTCCCCGTATTACCCTATGGTTTCAGGTGGGGCCCTGGTGAGGTACGATAGGCTGATCCTCCCTTCAGGCTCATTGTCCATCTTTGCTTCCACGCCAGGTGAGGTGTGCTTATATGGACGCCATCTTGACTGGACGTCCGTGATTTCCTTTTTTTTTTAATTTTAAAAATATTTATGGTTGTTTAATTTATTTAGGCAGAGGTAGGAGGATCAACATGAGTTCAAGGCCACCCTGAGACTACATAGTTAATTCCAGGTCAGCCTGGACCAGAGTGAGACCCTACCTCGCAAAACCAAAAAAAAAAAAAATTTTTTTTCATTTGTTTATTTATTCATTTGAGAGAGAGAAAGAGAGAATGGGCACTCCAGGGCTTCTAGCCACTGCAAACAAACTCCAGACACATGTGCCTCCTTGTGCATCTGGCTTACATGGATCCTGGGGAATCAAACCAGAGTTCTTAAGCTTCTCAGGAAAAGGCCTTAAACCACTAAGCCATTTCCCCAGCCCTTAAGAGTGATCTCTGTTTGACCCCCACTGCATGAAGGACAACAGTTATGGGGGATAGACAAAGTCTCTGTGCATAATGACCCAACTTGTGGCTCTAACACTCCACCACCTCCTCTTCCGCGAATTTCCCTGAGCCACATTGGGTTCATTTTAGTTCTACTTCAGTGATGAGGTTTGGGGAGCATCTGTGTCTCTCATCATTTGGGAAGTGTATCTCATCTCTCTTCAACCCCAAGGGAATCGTCTGCAAAGTCCTGAATTGAGCATAGGTCTAGACAAGTTCATACCATGAGCATTATGGTTCCAGTTCTCCCTTTGCTAGAAAAGTGTTTAAGTGTCTGACCTTACTTCAATATGTACCTTGATCCATGGAGTCTGCCTCTCCTGCATTTCAAGATTGTTGAGCAAGGAGGAGACCATAAAACACCCCTACCCCACCTCAGGAAATGGAGTGACTCTGCAAATAGGCTGCCTCCCCCCAGAGGCCTCAGAAGGCTGTTTTGGTGAGACTGCCTCAGAGCTCCTTGGTGGTGAGACCAGTAGCAGCACCAGACTTCAGAGGACTCAAGGAGCTTTGGGTGATCACAATGCATCTGTTCCATAGAGGTTCACTGATTGGTTTCAGTTTTGTTTTTGAAACAGAATTGGAGTTTATTAAGAAATGGTTTCAGGGCTGGAAGGATGGCTTAATGGTGAAGGCACTTGCATGCAAAGCCAAGGAACCCAGGTTCAACTCCCAGGACCCACATAAGCCAGATGCACAAGGGGCGCATGCATCTGGAGTTCGTTTGCAGTGGCGGGAGGGCCCTAGTGTGCCCATTCTCTCTTGCTCTATCTACCTCTCTCTCTTCTTATTTCTTTCTCTCTCTCTCAAATAAATAAATGAGATTAAAATATTTTTTAAAAAAATAAATGGTTTCAACATAGATTTATTTAAGCATGGGCATTACAAGGGAGGAGGAGGTTGCTTAGGAAAAGGAAAACACACATCAAAGATATGGGCACAGGCTTCTCACGAGAGAAATTCTACCTGGGTCCAGCAGTTGTCATAACTGTACCACTTATGAAGTGTGTCATGTCCCTCATGGGTGGGGGTGATCCTAGGAGAACAGGAGTGTCTGAGAAATCTCTTTACCTTCTTCTCAGTTTTTCTTGGAACTGAAAACAGCTTTCAAAATGTTAAACATTTAAAATCAATAAGTAACAGGAAGGGTTGGCTCCTTCAGAGGGCTAGGAGGGAGATTCTGTTTCCTGCCTCTCTCCCAACTTCTGGGTGCCTTGCCAGCAACCTTCAGCATTCCTTGGCTTGTAGAAGCATCACTCTGGGGCCTCTGCCTTGCGTGGCATTCTCCCTGTGTCTTTTCAGAGTTCTCCTTTTTATAAGGACATCAGTCGGACTCGATTAATACCCACCCTGATGATTTCGTGTTAAGGCTCAACTTCCAAATAAGGTTACATTCCCAGATGCTGTAGTTAAATTGTCAACATATCAGTTTTTGTTTTATTTTTTTTTTGAAGGACATACCACATGGCAAATACCAAAAGATGGTCAAAATTTAACATGACATTTCATGTTTAATTCATCAATAAGTAGGGTGGTTATTGAGTACATTCAAGATGCCAGCTGGCTGGTGGATGCGGGGACAACAGGAACAGCTGGATCCTTCCTGGGCAGGCCACTGTCTAAAACCATTCCAGGGAGAGTTAGAACCACGCCCTGTGTGTTGAGCTCTGGTCCACCATCCCCCATGGAGTCTGGTACTGAGTCAGTCCCAAAGAGGAGCAGAGCAAGAGATGATGGGCCTCTTCTCAGACTCGTGCCTTTTCTGTCATGGGAAGACAGAGTTCCCTGATGCTAAATTCCTGTCTCCATGGTCATGAGAAGTGACCGTGGATTAAGAAAGGTGGAGAGAATAAGAGGTGAAAAGGCATTCCATTTATTAGATGTATTTAAATTCACTTTACCCCCCTCCGCCCCCACCTCCAAAAACAAAGCTTGAAATGAAAGAGGAGGACTACGAGAATACTGGTGTTTCCTCTGTGCTCCTGCTCCATTTATTCTGTAGTTCTCAGATTGCTCCGGTGTTAATATTGTCAATGAAAAGCAGTTTGAGAATTTTTAAAAATATTTTTACTTATTTTCGAGCACAGAAAGAGAGAGTGTGTGTCTGTGTGTCTGTGTGTGTATGTGGCTTTACATAGGCACTGGGAAATAGAACCCTAGTTGTTAGGTTTTACAGGCAAGCGCCTTAACTGCTGAGCCACCTCTCCAGGCCTTTTGTTGTTGTTGTTGTTGTTGTTGTTGTTGTTGTTGTTGTTGTTTTTGAATCAGAGTGTCACTCTAGACAAGGCTAACCTGGAACTCACCCGATAGCCCAGGCTGGGCTCATAGTCATGACAATCTTCTTATCTCGGCCTACTGAATGCATGGATACCTGGCGTGAGATTGTTGAGATAGAAAAATCCTTAATAGGAAACAACAGTGTGTCCTGGAAGATGGTAAGCCCAAAGCCTGTTTTCCTGATAACGATGATAATGGTGACAATGACAACAACACAAAAATGGTTCACACTCACCGAGCATTTGCTGTTTGCCCAGCATTGTCCTAAGTACTTTGCAAATAGTTTCTTGACTCACTACCTACGAGTTCAGTACTATGACCTTCATTCTACAGATGAGGGAAATGAGGCCAATAGAGGTTAATTCACTTATCCATCCCCTCCCTGGCTGGCCTGTGTACTGACCAGCTGCTGGGACTGCCCTGTGCTCTCCTGTTAAACTGGGAATGAATGTTGTTCCCTGTGTGTGCTTCCAAAGCCCTGACCTCTGGTCTTTGAGTGGTGAATCTGGCATCGAGCAGATCATTACATCAGTTCCTGACTGATGAACAAGCTTCTTCTCCGGGGGGAGCAGGGCGGGAGGGGATGGAGAAAATGAACCCAGGATCTTTGCTCTTCCACGGTTCTACCAAAAAATCATCAAGCCAGGGGACGAAGCACTGCCCCGAGAGCTCTAAAAAAGGGACCATGAGGGTACCTCGTGCCCCACGAGAGCCCCGGACTCCCGTGAAACTAGCAACTCTTTTCATTTCCCTTTCGTAATATCACGAAAGTCTTGTGTGCCAACTAAAATAAATCCTTGCCTTAATCTTGAATTTAATGTCTGTAACTCAACATCTAAATCCTATGCTGTCAGTCAGAGAAGGGGCACCTGGCGAGAAATGAATGAGTGACCCTGGAGTGTAAGGAGCTTAGACCTTGAGGTCAGCCAGGTGCTAGCTAAAACATTTGTTTGCGTAATCCAGGGCAAGTGATTGACCTTTTTTTGGGGGGGGGGGGCTGGGCTTACTCACCTAGACAGTAGAACAAGAACAATCAGGTCTATTCAATGTTACTGGAAGACCTGGAGGAGCTACATCTGCCTAGAGCCCAAGAAATACTATAAAAAATGGGGGTGATCACGGTTGAGAAACTTTTCCCATCCTTTTCAACAATGTGTTTGTTTGTTTGACTCCCTGATTCAGCATCAAGGTTGGTGGGTCTTGTTCATTCTTTTTTAATTTATTAATATTTATTTATTCATTTGTGAGAGAGAGAACACCAAGGCCTCCTGCCTCTGCAAACCAACTCCAGATGTATGTGCCAACGTGTGTATCTGGCTTTATGTGAGTACTGGGGAATTGAACCCAGGCCATTAAGCTTTGAAACTAATGCCTTTAGCCACTGAGCCATCTCTCTGGCCCTCCTTCTTCTTTAAAATGTTACTTACTTACTTACTTATTTCATTATTTATTTATTTGAGAGAGGGAGAGAGAAAGCATGGGCACACCAGGGCCTCTTGCCTCTGCAAACAAACTCCAGATGTATGTGCCACTTTGTGCATCTGTGAACTCTGGGCCAGCAGGCTTTGCAAACAAGCATCTTAAACCATTGAACCATCTTACCAGCTCCATTCTTTTTTTTTTTTTTTTTAGAGAGCGAGTGAGAGACAGAGAGACACAGAGAGAGGAGAGACAGAGAATTGGCACACCAGGGCCTCAGCCACTGTAATTGAACTCCAGACAGTTGCTCCACCTAGTGGGCATGTGCGACCTTGCACTTGCCTTACCTTTGTGCGTCTGGCTTACGTGGGATCTGGAGAGTAGAACATGGATCCTTAGGCTTTGCAAGCAAGTGCTTTAACCTTTAAGCCATCTCTCCAGCCCCATTCTTTTTTTTTTAAATCATCAATATTATGTTTTATTCGTACATAGACAGTGCCTGTTGTATTTTGCTTTTTAGCTTTGGAAATGGTGAGCCTCCACTTTTATGAGGAGTAAACTTTAGCAGAGTCTTTTGTTCAATAATGGCAACCCAATCTCAGGAGGATGGCGTGGTTCCTGGGGTCTCCTGCAGTTTCAGAAGGGCCCAGATACCCTTTCTTAGGGACCTCTAGGGGAATGTGAGTGCTTCAGTTCTCTCTGGAAAGCTTCTGAGCACCTGTAGTAGGGCAGAACCCAGTATTTTAACATCTTGGAGGCAGAGGTGACTAATCAGCAAAGGTCAAAAATTACACGGTGCCTGGCTTTGAATACAAGACCCCTTGGCGGCTGTGAGCCTGGTTCCTGAACTGTTAAGCACAGATGGTCCTAGCAAGATCTAATTTGATCCTGTGTGTGAGGAAAGTGCTTTGCAAGGAGTTGTAATCTATGATCGCTTGAATGGATCTGTGTTCATGAATTGGCACCAGAAACAGCTTAGCCACCAAACAGGATGGGATTAACCAGGCAGCCTGGCTGACACAGATCCTAACAAGGAGATGTCTCATTTTGACTTGGAAGCTATTCCCAGTTGTGCTAATAATGTGTAGGGGGAAAAGTCTGGCTTGAATTACGGTCCATTGTGAGAAGAGGAAGAAAATGTAAGCCAGGACCAAGGTCACAGCCAAGACAAGTTATCCCTGTAAGCAGTTGACAAGCAGAAAGACCGAAGGGAGGGCTGGAGAGATGGCTTAGCGGTTAAGGTGTTTGCCTGCAAGGCCAAAGGACCTCTGTTCAATTCCCTAGGACCCACGTGAGCCAGATGCACAAGGTGGCACATGCGTCTAGAGTTTGTTTGCAGTGGCTATAGGCCCTGGTGTGCCCATTCTCTCTCTGTCTCTCAAAATAAATAAATAAATAAAAATGAAAAATAAAATAATTTTTAAAAATAAAGAAAAACAGAAGAGAGACAGGGCTTTTATTTTGTTCCAGAAAAGGGGAAGTTGGAGGAAAAGAGGGGGCAGGGATTAATTACACCTCTTGGTCTGTAGGTTAAGGTATATATTCCAGGCCTTAGCACTGAATCAGGTCATCAGACCTTCCAAGCCCAACCCTTTTTAAAGCAAAGACAAGGTGCTCACTGATTATATGTTCAACTGCCTAGAAGCATTCACATTACAATTCCCTCAATTGCATTTCTGCATTTCAAAAAAACAGCCTTCCTAAGTATGCATTTTTTCATTTTAAAAAATCAAGATTGTATGGGGTTTGTTTGTTTGTTTGTTTGTTTGTTTGTTTGTTTGTTTGTTTTTGGTCTGGCCTTTTTAAAGAAAGTTTTTGTTTGCCAAAACCATAATTGTGGCCTGCCCAAAACGGATTGTCCTTCATACAGTGGAGATTTAACTTTTCCAGCCACACCCCCTCACCCCGTGCCTACTACCCTCACTTGTTCTGATGAACTGCACATGTTGTGGACGCCTCTCCTGGGCCCCAGACAGAAGCAGCCAGTGTCCTAATAAGGGAATGAACGGGCTCTTGTGGATGAGGTAAGGGGTGTCAGGCGGTAGATGGTATTTTTGTTGATGAAGGAGGATAAGGTGTGGCTTGGCAGGTACCTCTTTGGTATGGTTGGCTCCTGACCTGGCTTTTGTTTTTGACAGTTCAAATTCTGTAACAGGAACTATAAGGAGTCCCTTTTCATAGCTTTCATTCAGCATTGGGAACACGGAGCATCATCCTTATATATTTTACATTGGGATGCAAAACAAGAAATGTGATGTGATTTTTGTTGTTGTTGTTGTTGTTGCAGAAAGTGGTTAGGGTTACAGGTTAACTCTTGCCATCACCAGGCAACATTGGTGTTGAACTTGGTCAAATTTGGTCATGGCGAGATAGGGGATCTGCTTTTCAGTATGTTTGATCAGTGCTTAATAATGAGTTTCCAGAATTATCTGCACAGAGATATGAATGCTTACATTTTATGAGAGAAAGAGAGAGAGCGAATTGACGTGCCAGGGTCTCCAGCCACTGCAATCGAACTCCAGACGCTTGCGCCATCTTGTGCGTATGTGTGATCTTGCACATGCGTCACCTTGTGTGTCTGGCTTACTTAGGATCTGGGGAGTCGAACATGGGTCCTTAGGCTTCACCGGCAAGCACCTTAACCGCTAAGCCATCTCTCCAGCCCATGAACACTTACCTTTGATATGACTCTATGTTTGAAAAAAGGAAAATAAACAGGAATCCTGCCATTAGGATCATAAGGACAATTTGTTCATCTACACCTGCTGTGATCACTTGAATGCTTGCCTTTGACTTCTCTCAGTTCTGTTTTCTGAATGACCCTGCACTGCGCTGCCTTTTATCCTAACTGTATCTGGTCAGCACTCCTCCTAAGTCAGTCCTATGGATCAGTGTTTCTCAACCTGACTGAAGACTGGAATCCCCCTGGGGGGGGAGTGCTAAAAAGTTCTCATGCCTGGGTCACACCCCTGCAGCTCTGATTCACCTAGTCTGGGGTACAGCCCAGGCATCACAAGAACTGCCCTAGGTCATTCTGTGCAGCTGAGATTGATAACTTTAAAACTTGCCTCTCTGAATGTGTCCTCTGTCATGTCATCTGCTCCCATAAAGGCCAAGCTCTTTTCTGACACATTGAAACCTTTAAAGAAAATACAGTATACGTATGAAACGAGTTCAACAGGTTTCTTCTCGGGTTGGTTGTCTAGTTGTTTCAAATCCAACAGTAAAGACTTGTGCTTTCAACCCAAAGCAGCTTCTAAGCATGGGTACTGTTTAAACGTTATTTTCCATGCATATAAGGAGTGAAGTACTCTGCCAAACAGTTGAAAGCAGTGTGTCATTTCAAAGCCATAAGTAATAGTTATATTTTTAATGTTTTTTTTTCTGTGTTCCTGCAAGTTATTCATCCGTTGGTATTCGATTTAGTTAATAAATGCCTCTTTATTTGATTTTCTTTTATTATTAAGCCAGTGTCACATCCTGAAATTGTGAAATTGCTGTATCCAATAAAGATAGAATAATATGACCAGTGAATTAAAAAAAAAATAATAATGTCCTGGAGAGATGGCTTAGTGGTTAAGTGCTTGCCTGTGAAGCCCAAGGACACCGGTTCAAGGCTTGATTCCCCAAAATCCACGTAAGCCAGATGCACAAAGTGGCACATGCATCTGGAATTCGTTTGCGGTGGCTAGAAGCCCTGGAGTGCCCGTTCTCTCTCTCTCTCTCTCTCTCTCTCTCTCTCTCTCTCTCTCTGCCTCTTTCTTTCTCTCTCATCTAAAATAAATAAATAAAATCTTTTCAAAAAATCATTTAAAAAATAATGACTACTTATCTTCAAAACTAATAAGATATGAGAATGTAATATTAGCAGAGGGAGGATTTTTTGGATTTGGGAAGAATTGTGTGTGTAGAATAACACTTTACTCTCCACTTGCTTACTAGATATCCCGTTATCAGGGCAGAAAAGTCATTTAGAAATTCAAGAAAGCCAACTGAGCTAGGAACGTAACTTAGAGAATCATCAGCAGGTTATAGGCACAGAGACAGTATCCAGGGAAAATATGTTGGGCAAGAGAAGTAAAAAAAAAAAAAACTGAGGAAGAAATCCAATGAAAGGCACTCAGGAAATTACAAAACAAATGGCAAGCTGGAGATTTCAAAAAGGAATGTGTTATAGCTGGAATGTGACATGTCCCCTTTAGACTCATGTGTTTAATGAACACGTGTTCCTCAGCTGGTGGCGCTGTGTGAAGAGGCTATGGAAGCCAGGAGATGGGAACTTCTTGAAGAAAGTGGGTTGCTGAGGCAAATATACTAAAGATTATAGGTCACATCCCTTCCTAGCTCTCTGTTTCCTGGCTGGTGCCATGTAACTTGCCTCAGTGGAAGCTGTAACAAGCTTCCACGGCTATAAATTCTGACACACCTTCTCCACCATGATGAACCGTTCCCTCACAAACTTCAAGCCAAAATAACTCCTGCATCCCTCAATTTGTTTTTCTTACAGCTATGAGAAAAAGTAACAATTACATAAGGTATCACCAAATAAAACACTCTGCATTCGATCAAATAAGATAAGACGGGGTGTGGAGCACTCTCCTCTCCATTTCCCTCAATTTTAGTTACCTGTGGTTACCTTTGGTCCAAAAACATTAAATTAAAAATTACAGACATGGACAGTTCAGAAGTGTTGAATAACTTTTCTTACAGTGCATTGTTACAATGATTCAATCTTGTGGTTGGTTAGTGTGGGGTTTACCTCTTCTGTGACTAATTTATGAGTTAAATTGGATCACAGGTATGACACGAAAGAAAAAGCATTCACACAGGCCCAGTCTGTAGAGTGTCAGACATCCATGGAATGTCTTAGAACCTATCCCCCACAGATAAGAGGAGACTGCCAACTCAAAGACTTTTGGACACTCTGTTCCAAAGTATATCTGTAGAGAGCACAAACCCACCATGCAATCTTAGTTTGGAATAACTGCTATTAATCTCTGGAATGAAAAATGTCACATAGAGTCAGTGTCATTCTGAGATATTAATAGCCAAGTTATGCTTTCTTTAAAATATTTTGATTGACTGGGCAAATATTTAAGATGTCTGGAACTAAATAACCTCACTTGTTCCATGTAGACATATCACCAAAAAAGTAGGTGAAACAAATTAAAGGCCTTTCCCTGAAATTTAATGTAAAACTGACAAGACAGTCCATAATACAGCAGACCATGCCATCTTTGGCTATTCTTAATAACATCCATTGAATTATAGAACCAATTTGGCTATAGCATATGAAAATATTTCTAAAGAACTGGCTAAACCAAATATACTTAGTTTGCCTACTTGTACTGAATTATTTTTTACTTCCCACAGACATCTCAAAAAGCCAAAACCAACACGAGATTTGATAGTGAGAGTAAAGAGTATGTGTAGAGAAATATAAGAAAGTCACAAGGGAAGATGATGGAGGAGGAGTTGTGCAGGGGAAAGGCATGCCCCAGGGCAGCAGAAAAAATAGAGAACTTCTGCTGTGCTCATGAGTCAAGCCACAGCCATCGCAGGACAGTAAGAGAGATGGGCTGGTGGCACGTATATATGTTCATATGCAAACACACGGAGAGATAAGCTCTTTGAAGCAGGCCAAAGTCCACAATCTGATTGAAAAATACCAATTGACTCATTTTGCCTTTAGCCCTTGATTATTGTCTAGACTCAAAAGTCCGATATCTTTTCTATCCATCATTACTTTGTTCTTTTTCAAAAGGAAAATATACCTTTTCCAGCTCTGAACTCAAGGGGATTTGAGTAATAACCTTTCAGAGAAAGAAGCATAAGAATGAAAAACATATTTAGAATAAAGCCTTTAAAACCTTTTTTTTTTTTTTTTTTTTTTTTTTTTTTTTTTTTTTTGCATTGCAAGCTAGACCACTGAGCAGAATGCTCCTGACACTTACTCAGCAACACCAGAGAGGAAGTTTGCACAGTCACTGATGGCTTTCAACTTTTACAGGGGAGGATTCACGAGAACTGAAAAGTGTCGAGGTTCCCTCTCTTGTATTTGTTTCTAATGCCTTTTCAAGTTCAGTGTGGAGGTGGCCACTACTGCTTCTAGGTGGGTTTAACATGGTCTGTTCCATAACTTTATAGTCACGAAACTGAAACTTAACAGATCCTTTCTTCCCTTAGTGAAATGCCTCACATTCGAGGATATGTTAAGAACCTTCACAAGTGCCATTGTTCAATCAGTATGTTAATTCCACGTGCCTTTCTTAAGTGTGATTAATAAGCATTCTTAATGAGTTTCTTCTTTCTACAAAGGCACACTAGAGATGGTGGGGGAGGGGGGTACAATCTATAAAACATGACTGGCTTTCCAGAAACTTAGGGGATAACATAGGAGATGTGATAATAATACACAAATAAAACAATATGTTATACACATCTGGAACAATCACAAAGATTTAACAGAAGACAGAATGCCTCCTAGTTCATTTCCATGATGAAAGCGTTGCATTTGAGCAGGGCTCGGGCATGGATGAGATGGTGGGGGAGTAGGGAGTAGACGGACGGGGTGGGAGGGTGAGGGGGAGCTTTGTCAGTAGAAGCAAGATCAAAGTAAACGAGGCAAAAGGATAGAAAATGGAGGTGAAAGACAAAGAAATAAAGCTCTATTGATCTTGTCATACTTTTTGGCACTGACTCCATCGCCCAGTGCATCATCCTAGGAGAAGAGCACATGATCCATCCCCCAACGTCAAGGGGATGATAAATCAGGATAGGATGTTCAGCAAACTGTGACTCATGGGCATTTACTCTTAGTGGGGTCAGTGGACTTACACACAGGGAGGCTTATCTAGCTTAAACGAAACTAGGTTTGTGAAATAGACTTGTACTTATAAGGATTTCTGCCTGCAGAGGCCACAGGCAGAAGGTAACGTGCTCAAAATGTAGCCCAAGGAAAGGATGGGAACTAGAGGAGCCAGCCCCCACCCTTTGACGTGAGCACTTAGGGCCATGTCCTGAGCCAGCCTTCATCAGCATCTTTCAGCGAAGACGTGAACCCACCAAAAAGGGAATGGTACTGCTTTGCTGTTTAAATTTTTAAGCCGCTTTATTGAGGTACTATCATACATCTCACCCATAAAATGCACGAGCCATAAAATGTACACGGGGTTAGAGAGATGGCTCAGCTGTTAAGAAGCTTGCCTGCAATGCCAGTTTGATTCCCCAGTAGCCAAGTAAAGCCAGGTGTACAAAGTGGCACATGCATTTGGAGTTCAAGTCCAACAGCTAGAGGCCCTGGCGTGCCCATCTCTCCCCCCTTCTCTTTCATCCTCTCTTTCTGTCTTTCTCTCTCTCTCTCTCTTCCCTTAGCAAATTTATTTTTTTTAATTTATTTATTAAAGACACAGAGGGAAAGAAGTAGAGAGATGCAGATAGAGAATGGGCGCACCAGGGTCTCCAGCCACTACAAACGAACTTCCAGATGCATGCGCCACTCTGTGTATCTGGCTTATGTGAGTCCTGGGGAATCAAGCCTCGAACCGGGGTCCTTAAGCTTCACAGGCAAGTGCTTAACCGCTAAGCCATCTCTTCAGGCCCAAAAACAACATTTAAAAAATGTACAAGCTAGTGACTTTTAGTTCGATCATGGACTTGTTCAGCCATTACCACAGTCAATTTTACAATAATTTTTTTAATCTCCTAAGAAATTCATGCGATGGAGAAAGCATTTGGAAAATAGCCCATTTGGCTTGTGAATTTGTTTGCTTGAAAGATATGTAAACATGTAATCTACCCAGACTACCCAAGTCATCACATCCCCTCACCTTGGAAAAAAAAAAATTCCTCATCTATTTAAACCCTCCCAAGGAAATCATTTCAGGAGATGTTGAAGTAATTCATTTAAAATGATAAACACATTTGCATCACTTTAAAGAGCAATTGATGGACATCAGGGCTGATGTAAATTTCCTAGGTATATTGCACGTGGATGGTGGGGGCAATTTAATATATCAATGTCAGATTTTAACAGGCCAGACCAAGGGCATGTTTCTTCTACTTGTACGCACATAGTTTTGAAAGGTGTTTTTTTTGTTTGTTTGTTTTGTTTTTTAAGTTTAGCTACAACTTTCATTTAGTGCCATAATAAAGGAGTGGACATAGAGCCAGACCTTCAAATAAATGATCATAGTATGTTGAAACCAGCATTTTTCAAAATTAGTGCAAATTTAATGAATGTTGATAAATTAATCATAACTTTAAATATAGGTTTGTTTCAATGTTGGTCTATACTTTTAAATGTCTCCTTGTGTTTTGTACTATTATAAACACTTAAATAACACTATATGTGTTTAATATATAAGCCAGTAAAAATACTTATGTAGATATATATCTTTAGAGAGAGTTGTTAGTGGCATGTGTTTAATTTCTGAGGGGAATATACTACAAAAATGTCCTTTAAATTCCACGTGGAGAGCTGGGCGTGGTGGTGCATGCCATCAATCCCAGCACTCAGGAGGCAGAGGTGGGAGGATTGCTGTGAGTTCAAGGGCTACCCTGAGACTACATAGTAAATTTCAAGTCAGCCTAGGCTAGAGCAAAACTTTATCTTGAAAAACAAACAAACAAACAAAAAATTTTCCATGCGAGACAGAAAGAGAAACCTCTACCTCCACATCTGACAGGCAGACACGCTAAGGCCCAGAATGACTGTCGACTTGCCCAAGTCCTCACAGTGAGACCCGTGATGATAAACCCTTGTGTGTTGGTTATCAAGCACCATCACAGATACTCAAGAAAACCACTTATAAAGAGAAGGGGAGGGGACTTGTTTTAAAACCACTGATTTAGACAAAGATCAGCAAATAACTAAGTTGGATCGACATCTATTGGGGGGGGTGTACAGGACCAAATAGTGTATATTTTCAAATTAGTGTGCCACGCAGTTTCTGTCAATTGACTTTGCTATGAAACTGAAGGGCAAAGAGCAACCATAGAGCCTTTGCAAGATGGTTCAGTGTAAGTATGAAGCCCTGAGCTTGGATCCCAAGTTTCCATAGACAGTCTAGGCATGGTGATGTGGACCTGTAACCCCAGAGCTAAGGACGGCTGAGAGGGAATTCTCAGGGCTCACTGGCTAGAGAGTCTAACTAAATCACTAAACTGTAGGTTCAGAAAAAAAGACCCTGTCTCAAGGAATAAGGAGAAGAGTTTTAGAAGACACCCAATATCTACCTAGCTTCTACATGCACATGCTTGTGCACATACACACCTGAAAGCACACAGGCATCCACATGCATATAAACATGCATACATACATCACACACATACATACACCAAAAAAAAAATATATATACAATATGAGAATTTTGTTACTTGAAATCCCATAAAACAATTACAAAAATGACGAGTGGGCTGGATTTGGCCTGCAGGTCATAGTTTGCTGGCTCTTTTTTTTCCTTTCATTCTCTCTCTCTCTCTCTCTCTCTCTCTCGCTCTTTTACTGCAGCTCTTTGTTAGATTGCAGAACACCCTGAGTAGCTCCCAGGACAACAGGTATGGAAATGTTAAGACTTGGGTCAGTGTCAGTGCTGGTATTGTAGTTATTTGTATAAGTCCCTTTACCACTCAGATCCCGGGCTCTAAAATGTATAAACATGCATAAAATGTGGAGCTTGAATTGAAATAACCTCCCAAATTCCATCTAGTTGTGTTCACCTATGCCCCTAAAGCTTTGTCGCCTAAACACAAGGACTTTCAGTTGGTGTCTGTTGTAGTGAGGTTCACATTGCTGGCAGAAATCACCCAACCAAGAGCAGCTTTGGGGGGCAGAGGGAAGGGTTTATTTTGGCTTACAGGCTCGAGGGGGAAGCTCCATGATGGCAGGAGAAAATGATGACATGAGCAGAGGGTGGACATCACCCCCTGGCCAACATCAGGTGGACAATAGCAACAAGAGGGTGTGCCAAACACTGGCAAGGGGGAGCTGGCTATAATACCCATAAGTCCACCTCCAACAATACACTGCCTCCAGGAGTCGTTAATTCCCAAATCTCCATCAGCTGGGAACCTAGCATTCAGAATACCTAAGTTTATGGGGAACAACTGAATCAAACCACCACATTCCATTTCTGGCCCCCATAAACTGATAAGCATATATGATTATTCACTCAGTCCAACTTTAAAAGTCCCCATAGTTTTATCAATCCTAATGATGTTCAAACATTCCCATAGTGCAAGATCTTTTAACTGAGCCGTAATACCAAAGAAACCAAAAAACCCACAATGGCACAAAATAAACATTCACATTGCAAAAGATGGCATTGGGCAAAGCAAAGAAATATTCAACCAACACATTATTTAAACAGGGCAAACATCAAACTCTGTAGTTCCAAGTCCAACAACTCCAGCCAGTGACAAATCTCCAAGTCTGATAATTCTAACCAGCAACAAGTCTCTGGAATTCCAATTTCACCCCTCCAGCTAGGACACTCACAGTCCTGGAAAACTTCAGCTGGGGCCGGCAGCTCTCCTTAGCAGCCATCTCATGGTCCCAGCATCTCCACTGGGTTTCCACTGCAACCCACGGTCCATCCTCATGGCTCCATCAGGTCTTCATGCAGGCATCCGGCAAACCTGCTTCACACTGCCCATGGCCATTTCCAAAACACAAGACCACATTGCAAACTCAATGAACCTCTCTTTCCTGCATTTCTTATACTCCACAATACCAGGTAAGGTGCCAATTTGTTAATCTGGGGGAAATAAAGCAGACTTTGAAGAACAGGACATTCTTTGAGCATTCAGGCCACTTCAAAAGAGTCTATATTCTTCCTGTTGCCCCAATGCAGGTTAGCTGGCCCAATCTCAGTGATTGTAATCTCTCATATAATTGCAGCTGAACGGGCAGCTGTTTTGGCCCAAAGATTTCTTTCTGTGCCATATCCCTCTGCACAGACCAGTCCATTTCTATGTGCTGCAAACCTGTACAAGTTCTCAGGACATGGACATAACAGCAAGCCTCTCACACAAAATGCTTCTAGCTTAGTCCAGACAAAGCTCCTTTTCACCCTCACAAGCCAAACCTCACAGTCCATAGTTCTTACTGCATTTAGGTCTTGCAACTCTGACCAGAATAGTCCATCAAGCTTTACTTACAGCACTGCAAGGTTTCTTAGGCCACGGTTTCAAATTCTTCCACATTTCTCTTGAAAGTCAGCTCCAAAAGGCCAAAGCCACACAGTCAGATGTCTAGCAGCAAATGACACCACTCCTCAGTACCAACATTACTTTTGCAGTCAGGTTCATCTTGCTGATAGAAATCACCCAACCAAGAGCAGCTTTTGGGGGGAAAAGGTTTATTTTGGCTTACAGACTCAAGGGGAAGCTCCACGATGGCAGGGGAAAACGATGGCATGAGCAGAGGTTGGACAACACCTCCCGGGCAACATCAGATGGACACAAGCAACAGGAGAGTGTGCCAACACTGGCAAGAGGCTATAATACCCATAAGCCCACCCCCAACAATACACTGCCTCTAGGAGGCATAATTCCCAAATCGCCATCAGCTGGGAACTTAGCATTCAGAACACCTAAGCTGATGGGGGACACCTGAACCAAACCACCACAGTGTCTGAATGAGAAGCAGAACCAATGCAAGTGTGATTTAACTCTGTGTGGGCAAAATGGATGCAAGGTACTGGAGGAGGTAGTAAGAAAGAAAAGAAAATAACAAATATTCTATCTTGAAAATTAAAGGCCTAGCTTATGCTCTTGAGAAGTCCTCCACACACTACTGTTGTGCATGACCTGAGGATTTGCTGAACCGAAGGCCCTGCTTGCTGCTAAGATTTATGAAGCCCTTGATAGTGGGTAGCTGGCCCTAATTTCTTTTATTTCTTAGGAGAAGCTGCAGAGTGAGATGAAACACCTGGAGTGGAGAGGGAACTAGAAAATCCTCCCCTGTGTATGCTGCTTTCGATTTAAAGTTAGGCCTCCTTGCCCAAGAGCTGGGGTCTTTAGAGGGAGCTATTCCTTAAAGCTTTGCACAATGGCTAGGTCTGCTCTCTCCCATTCTGATGTTTGTGCTTGTGCCACACTCAGCCGGAGTTCCACTAATATCCTTCATGTCTCCCGAGCCAGACTGGACTGTTTGCTTTTCCATATCCGTGTTTCCTGACTCCTCAGCTCTCTGAATGAAGAAAGGGCTTCTCCCCTCCCCGCACCTCCCCGATCCCAGGTCCAGCTCAAATGCCACTTTGTTCCATGAAGCCTTCTCTGATCCCTTAGCTAAAACTGTCTTCTCCTTTCTTTAAGCTTTAAATCACTTTCTAAGTCTCTTTTAATACTACCACATTTGAACTCCCATTACATCCTTACAGAGGGCTTGGCTTCCCTACCAGATTACAATACTCCTTCCCTTCTAGGGAGTTCGTTCATCTTGGCTTCTCCCCTATGTGGCCTGAACAGAGTAAACGCTCCATCGATATCTGATGAATAGACACACTCATAACGCACAAGCATCATCCAGGCAGCCTCCCTCTCCTAAAAGTCAGGACTTTACCTGGGTATCTGCCATAACTCCCATCTCCCCCGTGGCCCCTCTATGCTGCCCCAGCCCTCACCACTCTATTATCCCAACTGAACTGAACTGAACTGTTGTTCCTCCAAGTCAGGTTCCACCTGGTCAAGGGTTTGGTTAGAGAGAGGAATGTACCCGACGTTAGAAACGCTTAAGCGGATGCTGGTGTTGCAAACTGGCATTCGTAATGACTCAATATGACATGACTTTTTTAGAGCAAAGTCTCTTACCTCCGATGCTAAAGGAGTTCCTTCTCTACTAGGTAACAATTTTAAGGACTTAATCAGAGGCCAGCATAAGCTTTATTGGTTCGTCATCTATCCACATATAAATCTGCTAGTCCAGGCGAGGTACCTTTAAGCCATTTTAAGTGCCATCCAAGGGTGTCTTCAAGCCCCTCGCCTCCCTTTTCCCAGAGGCCTGGTTCTCTGAGCCTTCAATTAGCACATCCGAATGTGCGTTCTCAGTTACTGAATGTTACTCATCTGCTGAAATGATCACAATTTTATAACAGTCTTGTGTTTACTCAAAGGAAATCTGTAAGCACGGAAACAATGTTCCCCCCATAGCTTGATTTGGTTTGGTCAGGCTGGCTTTTCACCAAATCACAAGGGAGTGTCTGCTTGTCTCCCTCCATCCTGAGCAGGCCCTGACTTAGGTAAGGTTTCCCCTGACAGGACAATGCCCCACCAGCAACAGAGCAGACTCCTTGACTTCCTTTCCCAACAGCAGGGAGGCCAGTCGGTGAGGAGGGGTGGCTGCCAAGTTCCCTGCAAGGATAAGTGTTCTTTCCGATGGGCCAAAAACTCCAGGATGTGGCCCTTCGGTTTCCATTTCCTGTCTCCACTCAAGGTTCGTCCTCCATTTGTAAACAAACCTCTGCAAGTCGAGCACGTGGAGGCTACATACAAGCCAACCACATGCTAGATGGGTGAATGCCCTAGCTCTGGAGCCAGGAAAGTAGTAATCCCTCCAACGTGCTTTCGTGATAGAATGACAGTCACATCTTTCTCTAGTGGTACTCAAAACAGGGGGCCCTGGTGTGATCCATCAGCATACTAGAACTTTCTGTTTCCTCAGAAGAAATGAAGGACACAAGGGGTGGGGTGGGGAGGAGGTGATGGGAGGCAGTGCCACCCTAAAGAAGAGGCTCTGGAAGGAGGAAATGAACAGTAAATCTTTTTCCAATTAAGAAAAAATGAGAGTGGAAGCAGAAAGGCTCCAGAGGGTACTTTTCAGGGAGGGAAAGATCATAAAAGGCCTCTTATGAAAATCCATTACCCATAAATTTCCCCACATTAAGCACTGCCTGTCTGGCTGAGAGGATGCTGAGAAGCCACTCAGCTGACACAGGATATGTGACTTGACGTAGTGGTACCCACATGCTGTGTCCATGTCTGCAGTACCAGTTTCCCTTGCAGGGATTCCCTGTAATTAGTCACAGGCGCATAATCTCCATTTAAGGACATGCTGTTTCCCTTTTTGTCTTTCCTCCTCCCCCAGTTCCTTCATTTCTTTCATCAGCTGTTTGCTAGCATGATAGGAGTACCATCATTTGAAATTCAACCACACAAAATCATGGACTTTTAGCATCACATCATGCAAATACTTCAGATTTGAGAGCAAGACTGAAGTTTTTGGATCACTCTGAGGTTCACCTACGATGAGTTTTATGCCTTTTACATTCGGAGATAGAAAGGCAAGTTTCTAGGCGCTTGTCTCTGGGTTGAAAAGAATTTGCTTGTTGATATGCCTGTGATCTGATGCCGTTGCATCTAAGTCAGCCCATGGGACTGTGGGAATATCCCGGCAACGTGTTCTGGAGCAGGTGTTATTTGTAGATCTACATCTAGTCCTTCATGCAGGAGAAAGAGCTGGCAAATTACCAGGCTGGGGAGATAGCTGAGTAGTTAGAGTTGCATGGTCCACAAGCCTGCCAAGCCAGGTTCAGCACTCCAGCCCCCACGTAAAGCCTAACACAAAGTGGCACATGTGTCTGTAATCCCAGTGTGCCTATATCAATGGGAGGCAGAGTCAGGAAAATCCCAAAGCTTGAAGGCCGGCCAGCTTTCCCAGAAGCAAACAATAAGAATATCTATAGCAGATAACCACACACAAACATATAAATAGCAGCAGCAGTAGTAATATACTATTTACAGTCATAAGCACCTAAGGTCTGAGTTGTTTTCTCATGTTTTGCTTTTAAAAATTGACTAAGCCCAATTTTATTGTCCATATGCTATAAACATTCAAGCAAGATCTCCTTTAACAGGTGTGATAGCCACAGACAGTACTTCCCCAACCCAGTTTTACTTCTGATTGACAACATTTTTAAGAAGTCCAGATTCATAGCTTCATAGTTCACATATTCATATTTATTCAAATTTTTTGTTAGCTATTCATGTTTTCTTTCTTTCTTTCTCTTTCTTTCTTTCTTTCTTTCTTTCTTTCTTTATGAGAGAGAGAGAGAGAGAGAGAGGGAGAGAGGAAGAGAGAGAATGGGTATGCCAGGGCTTCTCACCACTGCAAACTCCAGACACCACCTTGTACATCTGGATTTATGTGGGTACTGGGGAACTGAACCTGAGTCCTTTGGCTTTGAAGGCAAATGCCTTAACCACTAAGTCATCTCTCCAACCCATAGTCATTTTTTTTAAGGGAATTCTAAGTTGAGAAGGAAAAAAAGATAACGTTTATGGAACCATAGGTAGTAGTTGGGCTATCCATATTAGACATATTTATTCTCATTGAGTGTTAAGTAAGAATGGTGAGTAACAAGTTTGGATAATCTTATTTTAATTAACTTTATGACCACTAAATCATTTCTTTCTCTTTTTAATTTATTTCAGCCAGTTTAACTTGAGTATCAACTGGCAGTTATATATGTCTCTCCACTATCAACAATTTCTTTCCATAACTACCCTTTATAAACATTCATAAATTCAAAAGTGAATGTTTATGTCTAAGCAAGCTTATTGCTTTAATAGGGTGGGTAGATGAGATGGTGCAAATTCAATCCTGTCTGTGAGAAAATGAATAGATTTCAGTTTATCTCAGGAAATTGTCATGGAATTACCCTGCCAAAAAGAAATCTGTATTTAATGATATGCATTCTTTTTTTAAAAAAAAAAAAAAGAAATGTGAGAAAAATAACAACTCAGTAAGAAAGTAAATCCAGATTCTCTTCATTTTATTTTCTATTGACCATCACAAGCCATTTATGGATGTCTTTAAAAATATGATACTAATTAAGTAAAATGTTAGACGCTTACCCCATCCCAACTACAATCTCAAGAAATGGGCAGAAAGCATGCATGTGTCTCCTCTGCTGTAAACTACAGCTATTCTTGTAAACAGAGATAATCTCAAAGATAAAATTGTAGGTGAAAGAAATAAGCATGGGGTACATACATTGTTATGTGAAGTTTTTTAAAAGGCAAAACTTTAAAAGTAGATTATTTGAGAATGCATACCATGGGAGCAAACTGCAAAGCAACACAAGAGAGTAATACAAATATCCTGGAATTCAGGCAGGGGCTATTTGGAGGCATTTAAAAAGAGATGGGGATGGGGGGGGCTGGAGAGATTGCTTAGTGGTTAAGGCGCTTGCCTTTGAAGCCTAAGGACCCAGGTTGGACTCTCCAGATCCCACATAAGCCGACACACAAAGGTGAGGCAAGAGCAAGGTCACACATGCCCACTAGGTGGCGCAAGGGTCTGGAGTTCAATTACAGCGGCTGAGGCCCTGGTGCACCAATTCTCCTCTCTGTCTCTCTCACTCACAGGAAGAGAGTTTTTCTTCCCAGTCTGATGCACACAGCCCCATCATGCTTTATGGTTATGGAAAAACTTGAGTGACTATGGGATGCCATCATTGTTTAAAGCAAATGAGGATCTGGTGGTGACAACTTGGGAGGACATACATAGTAAGAACATGAAAGTTTGTAAGGACATGATGTTTTATTATTGAGAACCCAAATATATGGTGGATATATAAACTTTTGTGACTCACATGTGTTTCTGTATGGAGAGATGGGGTGGGAGAAGGGGGAATGGATGAAGTGAGACATACTTCTCTTCCCGGGTAATTTTGCTAAAAGTAACGTATTTCCTTATATGTGCTCTTGCCTGTAAAAGGTACAATAGTAATGTGTCAATGAACCCTATAATGAAAACAGTATCTTTCTAACCCCATTCCCACCCCCAAGAAAATCTTCTAAATCAAGGCTCTCTTTCACACTCTGTATATTAATTATAAACAAATCAGCTGACTCCTCTGTTAATCAACTTCTAAACATATTATGACTGAAAATGTTTTATTTTTTGTGTCTCCCCCTCTCCGTTGTGATTTTTGAATTCCCTTCCTTTTAAGGACTACAAGGAAAAAATTCAGCATTGGACTTTATATGCATTAAATGAAACCACAATATTTTGCAGACACCACATGTAAACAAAATTATATTTAAGAGCCTGGAATGTTTCAATAAGCTTCTTTTAACTTTCAAACATTCAGTAAGTCTGCTGGGCAAATATGACTCATTTCAGTAGCTCAAGATTTTCCCTCTTGATCACAGCATGGCCTGAGATTTTTCTAAGACTACTTGAGCAATTTATAGTGCTGATTAGATATGTTTGGAGAATCTGCTTGCATTTCATATTATGAAAGAAAATCCCAGGGGGTTTTGCTACATGAAAAAGAATAATGAAAGTATGTGTGAGTCATGTTGCCTTCAGCGTGATGAGCATATTTTAAACCCACATGACATTTTAACTCTTAGATTCCATCTTAAGATCCTAGGTAAGATAATGACATTGGCTGAAACAATAGTACTACTAATAATGATAAACAGTTGACTACATTTATTTTTCTTTTTGGACTCTGTGAGCCCCTGGCTTTGTTCCTTTTGGATGTATCCTGATGGGAAATGTATAGCTGCAGAAAGCTGGGAATAGGATGGGCCTCTGGTTACTATGTATTCACAAGTGGTGGACTGCATTAAGACCCATTGTTACCGATGTGTGATTAAATTACTCCATTAGTGTTTTAGGTGCAACATGATTTTTTTTTTAAATACAGGAACATAGCATAAATAAGGGAAACAGAGGCTAAGAAACCTTGATCTGGTACTCATAATTGGGCCTCATTGCTGTACCTTGAGCTTCTTATTTTCTGAGATTTTTCTTTGTGAGCCTGTGCACCTGCGTGTATATCCGTATATGTATTTGCTTATTAGGCATGGAAAATATTGAAATACATGAAAGGGTTTGAAGGCGACAGTTCAAAGTCTTCTCTTATAATCTCTTTTAATCCTGCAGAAGTTCTCCAGTGGTGAAGTTTTGAAAAGAGATTCTCAACTTCATAATGACACCAAGTATTTCCTATAGGATGATAAATGTTTCATAGAAGTAACACTATTCACCAAATACCTATAGATAAAATGGGTTATAAGACATAGAAACCACTGCTCTGTAGGACACAGAAGAATAAATCACTTTCTGAACCCATCATTTCGCAGTTTAGTATTCATATATGTTAATCCAACATGGTTATTTGAAATGATGGAATATCAGGATATAAATTGGAACAAATACTGTGAAGGGAAATTTTACAAAATCTTTTACATCTGAATGGAATATATCATTTCTCAATATTTACCTTATATTAACATATGCATTGTGTGCAATAAAGAAAAATGGAAGATAATCCAAAATATCTTCAATAGAATGTGAAGTAAACTATGAGAGTCTGTGGAGTCAATGACAAAAAAAAAGATATGGCTCAAGGAACTAATTTTGACAAGTCATCAAACATTAAGTCTTTAATTGTAAAATGCTAGCTATATCATACATAGCATTTATAAATCATATATCATATAGCTATATAGCCAAAGACATATATACATATATGTATTTTAATACAGGCATAGAATAGAATTTTATACATACAAAGAATACCCATATACATATATGTATAAAATATAAAATACTAAGATTATAAATCTAAATTTGATTTAACTATTTCATTGTCTTATTAATTACTCAGAGCAGTTCTGTGATGATAACATAAAATAAATAAATTTGTACTCTTGATAGAATTACTATACTTTTTCACTCTTTCTGGCTTTCAATTAAAGACATAGTAGTTACTGTTTAGTCTTGTTCAATATTAAAATATATTTTTCTGCTAACAGATTTTGTTGTGTTCATAAAATACTATTACCAACATTTCTTGAAAATGTTAACAAGATGTCCTGTAGCTTTAAATGAGAAGATTAACAAAATGGAACAAAAGAAAATGAAAGAGAATAAGAGCAACACTCTTTAAACTATGGAAAGAAGGGTGTTAAAAACAACACACTACACATGCAGTTTTCTCTTCCTCCTCCTTCTTTTGTGGTGGTGGTATAGGGGATTAGGGCCTTGCATATACTAAAAAGCCCTCTACCACTAAGCTACATCCCTAGCCATTGTTTTTCAATTTTCATTTGGAGACAGGGTCTCACTGAGTTGCCCAGATTGTCCTAGAACTTATGATCCCCCACCTCAGTTCCCTGTGTAGCTAGGATTACAAACATGTTCCATCATGCCCAGTTTATACTGTAAATAGTATAAGAATTTTCCCAGTGCTGCCTACGTCGTAAGAAATTCTTGATATGAATGGTCGAATGAGGGGAGACAGGGAAGCAAGAAGGCAGTGAATGCATTGCTGAAGCGAGCTCTGCCTGGTCCTTCTTCTTTCGTCTGGTGTACATTTAGCTGGTGCCTCCCCAGTGTAAAGACACTGAGTCCTCAGTTATTTTCTTTTCTTTTTCTATTTAATTTCATTTATTTATTTGCAAGCAGAGAGAGAGAGAAGAGAGACAGACAGGGAATGGGCACGCCAGGGCCTCTAGCCACTGCAAACAAACTCCAGATGTATGTGCCCCTTGTGCATCTGGCTTACGTGGGTCCTGGGGAATCAAACCTGGGTTCTTTGGCTTCGCAGGCAAATGCTTTAACTAAGCCATCTCTCCAGCCCCTGATTTTCTTGTTTATTGTGTCTGAACGAACTTTGCACTTGAAAGGCCCAAAATACAACATGGTCACTCTGAATGTGGGTAGATAGACATTTCAGAGCTCTGGTATTAAAGACTTACAGTAGCTGTGTCGTAACAGCCCCAGCCTCTCACAAGGGTTTTCCTGTTGCACAGATCTGTTCAGTCTTCTCTCGTAACAAGAGGCCTCTAAGCAATGGCTCTGAGAATGGTAGAGACACCAGTCCTTTACTTTTTTTTTTTTTTTTTTTGACAAATAGGAATAATATATATTTAAGGAATACAACTTGATGTTTTGAGATGACAACCTAGGTTTGATTCCCCAGTACTCACCTAAAGCCAGATGCACAAAAGTGGCACATGGGTCTGGAGTTTGTTTGCAGTGGCAGGAGGCCCTGGTGCACCCATACTCACTCTCTTTCTGTCTGCTTCTTTCTCTCTGTGTCTGTCTCAAATAAATAAATGAAAATATTTTTAAAATAAACTAACACAATAAGATAATCTCGACAACATGACCTCCACCTCACATCTCATATAATTACTATTTTGCTTTTTTAACTTTTATTGACAATTTTTATACATAAACATAATGTAACTTGATCATTATCACCTCTTAATGTCTTCTTTTGTCCCCCTCACGCGTCCCCATACACTCCATCTTCTTTCCAACCTGACCCTCTTCTGTTTTGATGTCTTTTCCCCCACACACACTTCTCCAGCATCTTTTTTTTTTTTTTTTTGAGACAAGCCCAATTATGCAAGAGAGAGAGAGACAGAACTGGCACATTAGAGCCCCCAGCCACTGAAATCGAACTCCAGACATGTGCACCACCTTGTGGGCATGTGTGACCTTGCATGCTAGCATCACCTTGTGCATCTGTCTTACGTGGGACCTGGAGAGTTGAACATAGGTCTTTAGGCTTCGCGGGCTAGTGCCTTATCTAAGCCATCCAGCCCCAGCATCCATTTTGAAATGCTGATGAGCTGTTTAGAGGACGTCTTGAGGAAGTAGTGACAGCCACTATGAGTTCATAATGTAACGGTCATTTCCAGTTAGGAATCTAGTACCCCAGAGCACTCATACTCATCCTCTGGCTCTTCCATTCTTTCTGCCCTCATCTTCTTCAATGTTCCCCAAGCCTTGGAGGGCACAGTAAACATGTCTCATGTAGCACTGAGCACTCAACCTTCACTTAATTCTCAGCACTTCGATGAGTTTTGAATCCTTTACTTCTTCATACCGCTGGCACAACCAAATAACTTATAATTATTATAGATTTTTGGCATGGTTTTCACTTATTTATAGGGATACGTGTGCATGAGGAAGTATACACATGATAGACTATCTTTCTTCCAAATATCCAGCGAGTCATTTTGCTTTCAGCAACACTAAGTTTTCTGGAGAAAGTTCGATGTCTTCTCTAAGTGTATGTGACGTGAGATTAGCAAAGGCAGTTACCAAGAGACAAAGCAGAACCAGCCATTGTAAACCTAGAAGCAGCGTGGGTGGGGCACTTATGCATTCTGACCAGTCAAACATTTATTTAATAGCGAGTTGCTTAATATATTTTCTGTGAATTGCCAGGTTTTTAATAGAGTAGATCACAACAAAATGTATTTGATTAAAATTCTACTAATCATAGTTCAGGCTTTCTCAGATGGTTCAGAGAAACCCTGGGTTCGTGTGAATCCTCTGGGAATGTGTGTTGTCATTTTGCCATGGATACAGCAGGATGGAAGGAACAAATGGATTGTTCTGCCTTTATGACAAGCCGGTGCTTAGTCAGGTAGGCTCTTTACTAGTCAGCAGCATTTCAAATAGGGTGAAGCCTGATGTACAGAATAGCAGAAATGCTAATACCGTATTTAAATACATATGCAGACATAACGGAGAGCAACTGCTGTCATTGTGAGGATCCTAGGTCCTTGTCTGTCTTTGTTGAACAAATTCTGTTTTGATGGTGAAGTGAGTATTCTAATACACTGCTGGTGTTGCATTATATCTGGAGGGCAGTTATCGATGCAAATCAAAAGCCTCCAGATTATATAAGCATACTGCTACTAAACTCAGAAGTGTTCATTCCTGAGTTTTCCTAAATAAATAATTGTGCAAATGGTAAAACAAAATAATTTTTTTTTAAAAAAGTACTTTTAATAATGTCCTTCATAGCTCTTATTTTTTCTTTTTCTTTTGGTAGTTTGGTTTTTCCAGGTAGGGTGTCACTCTAGCCTAAGCTGACCTGGAATCCACTATGTCAGGGAGGCCTCAAACTCACAGTGATTCTCCTGCCTCTGCTCTCAGAGTGCTGCAATTGAAGGAGTGTGCCACCATGCCTGGCTACTTTTATAGCACTTCTTAAAGAACATGAACAGAAAAAACAATCTTCAGTGTCCAGCAGTAGAAAACTAGATTAATATATATGTATATAATATAACCATAAAAGCATACTTGTTTATACAAAATACTGTATCTGTTGGCATTTTATTTTGTTAATGTGTTAAAATGCAGTCATAAGTATGGTAATTTAAAGAAACTATTGTGAAGTGATATTTATTACATGATTCCACTTTATTAAAAATGTATCTAATAGCCAGGAGTGGTGGCACATGCCTTTTTAATCCCAGCACTTGGGAGGCAGAGGTAGGAGGATCGACATGAGTTTGAGGCCACCCTGAGACTACATAGTGAATTCCAGGTCAGCCTGGGCTAGAGTGAGATCCTACCTCAAAAACAAAAACAAAAAAAAAAAATGTATCTAATGTAATTATCTGTATACATGAGGAAATGTTTATAGAATATATCACATTTTCATCGTGCTCATATCAGAGTTGGATGATTTTACAGACCTGGTTTTTACTTTTGCCTTTATACATTTTGTATTGTGCAACTTTCAAAACCAATAAAAGTATTCTACTTTGAGCATCAAAGCAATAAACAATTAGGATTTTTCAATTTTGAAAGAAAAAGGAAGCCCGAGGAGGAAATGTGAGGGATAGGTTACTCTGGGAAGTGCCTAAGCTCAGAGAAATTATAATTTGCCTTGAACGCTGAGGGCCAATGAAGGGAGTTTCACAACTGAAGAATTTTTATAAGTATCCAGTTATTTGGCACAGACGCAATTTTACTTACAGAGTCAACTGATAGGTTCTTTTATTGCTGTGTGTGTGTGCGTATTGGGCATGTGTATGCCATGGTGCATGTACAGAGGTCAAAGGGCAACCTCAAGTTGTCAGTCCTCACCTTTCACCTTATTTGAGGCAGGGTCTCATTGTTCACCACTGCATTTGCCAGGCTAGTGGCCCACACGCTTTTGGGGTGGGGCAGGAATTCTCTTGTCTCCACTTCCTGTCTCACCATAAACATGCTGGGATTGCAGATCCTTGCCACAGCATCTGTCTTTACATGGGTTCTGGGGGTCTGAATCTAGGTACATGTGTTTGCACAGCAAGGGTTTATCCACTGAGCCATCTTCCCAGCCCAACTCTTAGTTTCCAAGCCAGCAACTTGGAATATTATGATTGAAAATACCATGAAACCATGATGGTTCTTTTGTTTTGTTGTTCTAACTTTATAAACAACTTTAATTTGTTCCTTTATTAGTAGCCATAAAAGATGCTTTCAAAGCAACCTCTGGTAACTCTATCCTCAGAGTGAAATAACAGGGCTACCAAGAGAGGGTGGTTGTCTGCAGATTTCCGTTACATGGAGAGAAAACTAGTTAGAGGAGACGATGGAAATAAATCATCCACTTTCACAGACTGACTGTGACTGGGCCATGGTGGCAAATCTAGTTCACGTTCCATCCAAAAGCCACAAGCACCCATGAAGCTCATAGGTTAGGTGGAAAGAGGGAGATGATAGTATCTCAATGGCTTTTCAAATCTTCTGGGAAAAGTGGACTTACATTTGATTCTCAATTAGGAGCCGGAGGACGTTTTGCTTTCAGCATGGGGCCATCACATATGGGACCTGTGGTGCTTTTGCTTGTCTTGGAAAAACTTTCTAGGTCACAGATATGACGGGACTTCGTAGCCAATCCAGAGATTTAGAAGACCAAAATGAAATTTTCTGTTTGATTAGCTTGGGAATCAGTTGTTACGGAGGACTCGTTCTCTCTGCGGCGGTGAGAGTTGTGTACTGAGAAAGAGGCCAAGAATCTGAAGGTTGAAGCCAAACCACCCGGAAGGGCCTTTGCCTGCAAACAACGCCGTTGAATCCGAGAGAAACATTTGCATCGTGTCATGTTGTCACCTCAAACTCAACAAGTCTAAAATTGAACTAGTTCCTCACAGAGCAGCTCCTGAACTGAACTTTCCAAACAACGAGACACTGAACTTCATTGCTGTGTCAGATCATACCCATCATTCCATTTGACTGCACATGCTGACAGACAAAGAAATTTAACTCAGGCTAATCAGAGGGCCACAAGTCCTTTAGAAATCAGTTGTGGAAACCAAATTCTCTGACTACTAATCTAGTTACCCATTAACTCGACCACACTGCCTTTCTCTTCATATTTGTGGAAAATTACCAGTCAGTTTTATAGAATTACTAAGTGACACTTTATTTATATTGGCATTTGAATATTGCACACTAGCATATTTCAGTCAGGATGAAGTCAGACTTTCTAAAGTTGCAAAAAGCAAATGAACCAACCTTCAAAACATTCATAGCATTCTTATTATTTTAGTGAAAAGATGACATAGATAAAGGTAGTAAATCTATGCAGAATATTGGCCAGATTGTAAATCTAACTTGAGCAAAACACATCACTCACATATGATTTTGATATATATTGATATATACTGTATGGTTCTGTTATTTGATTTTCTTTTAATTCATAAATTCATTTGGCTTTGTGGTTATATAAGAAATTTAAGTATGTTGTAAGGTTGGAGAGATGGCTTAACAGTTAAGGAGCTAGCTTTCAAAGCCAAAGGATCCAAGTTCATTTCCCCAGTATCCACAAAAAGCCAGATATACAAGGTGGTACATGCGTCTGGAGTTCATTTGCAGTGGCTAGAGGCCCTGGCATGCACATATTCTCTCTCTCTCTCTTCCTCTTTCTCTTTCAAATAAATAAAAAAAATTAATTTTTTAAAAAAGAATTATAAGTATATTCTAGAGACCTACCATATAATTTTGTGCCTATTGTTAATTTACTGCATTGTACAATTTAAAACATAATTAAAAGAGTATCCTTCATTTGTGTTCTTATCACAATAACAAAAAGAAGTATTAACATAAAATATTTGTATGTCTGGATTTCTATTTGTAGATATGTAAGTTGTATTTTTATTTATGTATTATTTATTTGAGAGAGTTTAAAAGAGAGAATGGGCATGCCAGGACCTCTAGCCACTGCTAATGAATTCCAGACACATGCATCACCTTGTACATCTGGCTTTACATGGGTACTGGGGAATACAACCTGGGTCCTTAGGCTTTGCAGGCAAGGGTCTTAATTCCTGAGCCATCTCTCCAGCCCCAATATATGTTTTTTTTATTTAAAAATTGTACATATAGGGGGCTGGAGAGATGGCTTAGCTGTTAAATGCTTGCCTATGAAGCCTAAGGACCCCGGTTCGAGGCTTGATTCTCCAGGACCCACGTAAGCCAGATGCACAAGGGAGTGCATGCATCTGGAGTTTGTTTGCAGTGGCTGGAGGCCCTGGCGCTCGCTCTCTCACTCTCTCTCTCTCTCTGTCTGCCAATTTCTGTATCTATCCCTCTCAAATAAATAAATAAAATATTTTTTTAAAATTGTACATATAATGTATTTATTTGAGAGAGAGAAGAAAAAGCAGAGGGAGAGAGAAAGAGAGAGAACGGGCATGCCAGAGCCTCTAGCCACTGCAAATAAACTCCAGATGCATGTGCCACCTTGTGCATCTGGCTTATGTGGGTCCTGGGGAATCAAACTTGGATCTTTAGGCTTTAAACTTAACCACTAAGCCATCTCTCTAACCCATAAATTTTATTATAATTTTAAAAAACGTTTAAATAAAAACAGACTTCTGCAATTCAGCCTCATTGGATCTTCTCCCCAGCTCATGAACCCATCAAGCCAGATAGCTCTGGACCAGCCAGCACTCCCCGGGCCTTCCTGGCATTCTGTCTCAATGACTGTCACACCTTCAAAACTAATCAAGTTTACGGGGTGCAGGCCAGTTTATCTTGACTTTGGATACCTGTAATTCTACCACCCTGTTTTTTATTTGGGAGTAAATAGTAGAGGAAACATATGTGACAAAGTGATACTGATTACATAATTTCCCTGAAGAGGCATTTATTTCAACTGAACTACAAAAGCTGGGTTTCATATAATTGGGAAGTCTCTGTGAATCTTTAACCTGCCTCCATCCTTAGACTCTTATCTAAATAAATACATGTGGGCTACTGGTTTCTACCCAGGACGCTGGTGGTTAGGACACTAACATGTATGTTAGAGCCCAAGGTGGGTCCTTTGAGGCAGCTGCCAACCCTTCAAAATTCACTTACTTTAGTGCTGCTGTCGTAGTCAGCTTCAGTTGTTTGGATGATCCTCCAAACCAGACACAGACATGGGAGGATCGGGACTTATTTGAAGCTTATAAATCAAGGGCAAGCTCCATAATGGTAGAAGAAGCTGGCCCCCTGTCACAGATCTGCGCAGAGAGAAAATCAACTACCACCAGCACAAGCAAGCACACTTCAGGAACCCAGGCATCACTCAGGCACTCTGCAGATCTTTAGACTGGAAGATCCGCCCCAATCACACCTTAGAGCTAAACACGCAGTGACATCAAGTCACAAGCTCAAATAAAACTTGAATCTGTTGACGGGCATCCATACCACAGCTGCCTACCAGTTGTAAATTACACCAGACAATAAAAATACGTGGTGTTTCCATTTTAATGAGAAAGGTTTACTTCTTAACACCACGGTCTTGTTCTGGTAGTATAACTTGATTCTTTTTGGAGTTTTGGGACATACCAATGCTAATTCCCTCTAATACACTGACTCCTTTACACGTGTGTGCACAGGTGCATGCAAATGTGCACACATGGGTTCATGTGTGTGAATGAGGGGGTGTGTGTGAGGTCAGGGGTCAAATTCAGGTGCAGGTCCTCAGCTTCCACCTTGTTTGAGAGAGTCTCTTGCTTTGTTGTTCCCTACTGGGTATGTTATAAACTAGCTGGCCCAGGAGCCATTCTCTTCTCTCCACCTCCCTTCTCAACTTAGGCATGCTAGGATTATAGATACTGAACTCAGGTACCCACACTTGCAGAGCAAGCACTATATCCACGGAGCCATCTCCCCAACCCCATGAATCCTCTCTAATAAAGGTTTTGCACATCTGGGTTTCAATACTTGGCACTTCTGTTTCTAAGCTTTACATGAGATACTTAACATAGCAAGGAACTCTAAATATGCTAACCCACAGTCTCCACAGACAGCTCCATTTGGTATAGATATTTTAGTTTATTTGATCACTGCAAATTATCCCAAGTTTACCGAACCAATGCTTTTCAAATGCTCAAAAGTTTGTAAACAAGTCAATTAAGCCTCCAAAGATTTAAGAAAGCAAACCATCCATTTAGAGCTCTGGCTCAGGAGTGGTCAAGTTCCAGGCTGCAAAGTTAATGAAGGGCTGGAGTGATGGCTTAGTGGTTAAGGCACTTACCTGCGAAGCCTAAGGATTCATGTTCGACTCTCCAGGTCCCACGTAAGCCAAACGCAAGTGACAGAAGCGTGCAATGTTGCACATGCACATAAGAGGGCGCACGCATCTGGAGTTCGATTGCAGTGGCTGGAGGCCCTGGCATGCCAAATCTCTCTCTCTCTCTCTCTCTCTCTCTCTCTCTCATGTGTGTGCATTACAAAATGCGCATGCATTACAAAAAAAGGCCAGTCTGCTGGGCTTGCCTCAAAAAACATTTTTTTAAATAAATAAATAAAATAAAAAGTTGATGAAAATGGTTGGCAGCTGGTGTGCTCAGGATCTTGTCTTTGTCACATTGCAGAATTGCCTATCAGAGGAACGATGATGATGAAGAAGAGGCGGCCCGGGAACGGCGCCGCAGAGCCCGCCAGGAAAGGCTGCGGCAGAAACAAGAAGAAGAATCCTTGGGACAGGTGACCGACCAGGTGGACATCCACACCCAGAACAGGTACTGTTCTCTTCACCATGGAGCCTGTCCTGGTTGTGTCACAGGCTGTCTTTTGAATGAAATGTGTCAACCAAAACATTCCCTTCTCTGACCAACTCAGGCATTTTTGTTTGTTGGTTGGTTATCTGGCTGTGGTTTTCGTTATTGTCATTTTTGAGGGTAGCACAGACTGCCTTGAAACTCATGATAAAGCCCAGGCTGGTCTCAAACTCACAGCAATCCTCCTGCCTCAGCTTGCCAAGGACTGGCATTACAGATATGAGCTACTATACCTCCACAGTTTTCAATCTATTAGTTCATTTTATGACTTTTTTTTTTTTTTTTTCGAGATATGGTCTTTCTCTAGCCCTGTCCGGCCTGGAATTCACTATGTAGTCTCAGGTTGGCCTCAAACTCATAGTGATCCTCCTACCTCAGCATCCAGAGTGCTGGAATTAAA
The DNA here is from genome assembly GCA_036365145.1 of Orientallactaga sibirica. NCBI lineage: Eukaryota > Metazoa > Chordata > Mammalia > Rodentia > Dipodidae > Orientallactaga > Orientallactaga sibirica. The sequence continues at coordinate 25,844,223 of JAEOAD010000019.1, forward strand.
AGCATGTGCCACCATACCTGGTCATTTTTGGCCACAAATTAGATTGGACAATCTAAGTTAGACAATAAGGCTCCAGTACTCCCTATACACAGCACTCTCACCCCCTAAAATACCCCAAGTGAAGGCTTTTGTTCTATTTCCTGATATGACAGCTTTTGAACTTACTAAGTATGGGGGGTCATATCTTAAAATAAGGAGAACCTTGCAGCATATTGTTACCTGTTTTGAACAAAAGATTTATTACTTTAATAGAGTCCTGTATGCATGCTTGTAACAGATAATACTAATATTAATTAGTATTAACTAATATCAATTAGTATTAAACAGATAATTAGTTATTAGCAATAACTAATGTCAATTAGTATTAAATAGATAACATTAAAAGTAGGGCTAGAGAAATGGCTTAGCAGTTAAGGCAATTGCCTGCAAAGCCAAAGGACCCAGGTTTGATTCCCCAGAACCACGTAAGCCAGATGCACAAGGGGCACATGCATCTGGAGTTGGTTTGCAGAGGCTAGAAGCCCTGGCATGCCCATTCTCTCTCTGTCTGTCTCTCCTCTATCTCTCTCTCTCTCTCTATCTCTGCTTGCAAATAAATAAATAAAAATTTTTAAACAAGTAGACAGAACTTTCAAATGTCTACTTTTTGTTAATATATATAGCCTGAATGGGTATTCTTTAAACACTATAATTTTCAGCAGGATGCAGAACCCTGTTTAATTTAATGTGATTATTCAAACTCACTAAGTTTACATTTTTTCTCATGTAGGCTCTAATAGAAATTAGAGCAGTTGCCAGGTGAGGTGGCGCACACCTTTAATCCCAGCACTTAGGAGTCAGAGGTAGGAGGATTGCCATGAGTTCAAGGCCACCCTGAGACTTCATAGTTAATTCTAGGTCTGCCTGAGCTAGAGCAAAACCCTACCTCAAAAAACAAAAAACAAAAACAAAAAAAGAAAGAAAGAAAGGAAGGAAGGAAGGAAGGAAGGAAGGAGGGAGGAAGGGAGGGAGGAAGGGAAGGAAGAAATTAGAGCAGTTTAGACTATGTAGTGGCTTTGCCTTCTTCCGATAGGACTTTTGTGACAGAAATAAGGTCACATGGTCCATTATGTTAATTGTTAGAATATATCATGCCAATGTCCCAAGGTCTGGAAAACATAAGAATATTGGGACTGGCTGATAAATAATCAATTTTCATTTGAAACCCTGGGCTGGTTAAGTATAATGAAACCACATTGTAAGATTTAAGTTTATTAAGCATGTTGGTAGCAGGCTGTTAATGGTCCCTTTCAGTCGGTCTGTTCAGAAACTCCTGAAGGGAAAGGGTCATGTCATCTTTGCCTCAAATTTGAGCACTCCTCCATTGTCTATGGTGGTCTTGCAAATGCTGGTGGGTGAGACCTTCAGTAAGAAAGCTTACTGGTTAGGTGGACAAATAGAAACCGTGTCCCTTGGTAACTAGTTCCTAAATGGGGAGGAAGTGCAGCAACATGGAGACAGACGTGGTCTCTGGGTTTCACTCACTGGCCTTGAGTCACAGCTTGGTGAACTGTTTCTCTGCCTAGTTCTTCCTCTCTCCTGAGACTAGTGTTACCATTCAATGAGAGCAGTGTGCATACATCATGCACAGTGCTTTACACACAGATTTGCCCATTTTCAGAGTCTTACAGAAGGAGGGCAACCCAATCCCTCACTGCCTTGTTTATTTCTAAGCTAGTAAGGGGAGAGTTTTAAAAATGACATTTCTGAGGCCTTTACTGAATCCAGTTATTAATGAGTGGCCAACATGTCCTTAAAAGTTACAACTTATCTATAGTTTTCTGCTTTTTAAACTTCTTGCTTCTGGGCTGGAAGAAGCCCAGCGGTATGCAGATCTAGCATGTGTGAGGCCCTAGGTGTGATTTTTGTACTGCATGAAACAAAATGAAGCCAGAAACACATACATAAGATCTTACTTATTTCTCCAGGGTTTCACGTCTGCTTTTACATTTCATTACGATTAGTTATCTCATGGAATCAATTCAACTTAAAAATTATCTGGCCAAGTATGGCATATGTCTATAATACCTAGAGGACAGAAGAGTCGGGGGTTCAAAGTCACCCTCATCTTCATAGTGAGTTTAGGCCAACCTGGGCTACATGAGACCCTATCTCAGAAAAAGAAGGAAAAAAAAACAAACCTGAGGAGATTGTTCAGTGAATAAAATACTTGCTATGCAAGCATGTGAACCAGAGTTCAGATCCCCAGCAGCCATGTAAATGCCAGGTAGGCATGGTGGCCACCTCTAATGGCAGGATACAGGTAGATGGAAACAAGGAATCCTGAGGCAAGATGGCTAACAAGGCTAGTCCAATTAGTGAGTTCAGGGCTCAAGTGAGAGACCCTACAGAAAGAATGTAAAAGCCAAAGGAAGGGTACGACTCCTTACAATGCAACTGTCCAGACAGAAAATTGGCCTCGATGTCCATGACCTTGCAGTGCCTAGCAATACCTTCGCAAGACCCTCATCATAGAAGATAAAGATGATGGCATCTAATTAAAAGAGAGACTAAGGGAGAGAGGGAGGGGATATGATGGGGAATGGAGTTCTGAAGGGGAATGGGGGGAGAGGGGAGGGAAATATCATGGTTTTTTTGTCTGTAAGTATAGAAGTTGTCAATAAAAATAATAATAATAATAATAAATAAATAAATAAAGAGGAGAGAGATCCAGGAATATATCAAACATCAGTCTCTGGTTTACAGCCTGAGCTATATCATGAGTTCCAAACTAGTCTGTGCTGCACACACACTCTATCTCTCTCTTTTTCAGAAAAGTATATTCAAGACTAAGAGCCTGTTATTTATTTCTGATATATTAACAAAGAGAACAAACTTTCTTGGGGCTAAACAGCTCTGACCAACCTAATATCTACTGATGATTGACGCCAGGGCTTATTTGGATTTATTTTATTATTATTATTATTATTATTATTGGAAAGCAAAGAGAGGTCCAATGTAATCTATTGTTTTCTTAACATTGTTTTTATCTGGCTAGCACTTTGGAATTTTGGGTACCTTTTTAAAATATTAGAATTCAGTTGAGCCAAGGGCCTTATGCATGGACTTTTCCCCTTGAACTCCAGAGTCTTTGTGTTTTCATGGACATGTAACCCTTATGTGGCTAATTCATGGAGACAGAATCATGTAGCAACAGTTAAGGCCAGAAACACTTTAAAAAATCTAAGTTTACCTCTGCCATATTTTGTTGTTAAATATGAAATGTGTTTTTCCAAAACTAAGTGAACTTGAACATCAGGAGGGCCAAGTTCAGTATGAACCATGACATTTGATGGAGTTTCTAAACATTGCAAGACATACGTTTCCAACTCTGGTCACAGTTCTGGCATCACATGACTAGTAATTCCCGCCAATGTAGACCAACACCCCTGGCATGGGCAGTGCCTGGCATCCTGCAAGAGTAAGTGAGATGATGGGCATGCCACACTTGGGTATTCAGAAGTTTTCCTTTTCTTTTTTCTTCTTCTTCTCTTCCTCCTCCTCCCCCTCCTTCTTGTTCTTTGATAAACCATTAACTTTAACCATCCTTTATCCACTGTAGAATAGGACAAGAGGTCCTTTATTCATGAAAACCTGGATAAGAAGATAGATGTCTGCATGGTAGTTATGGTAATTTTGCTGCTAGGACAATGAAGCCCCCAAATTTTAGTGTGCTGATACAGTATAATCAGTCAGTGTGGGGATTTCTGTTGTGTTTCCTCTTGTGACTGTCAAACCCTAGAAATCCAGGGTCCTCTGATGTCCAGCAGGCTGAAGGCTTAGAGAGCACATACGGCCTTGATCTGGACACATCCCTTCTGCTCACATTCCATTGGCAATTTTGGGTTTCACAGCCATGTTTGGGTGTAATAAAGACAGAAGGTAGAAAATGCAATCCTTGATTGACAATCACTCCCTTGTGAATTGCGGTGGATTCTTAGATGTCTCTAGCACGGGGATCACTGGCATTGGATATAGAATCGTCACGCTATAGGCCTTTCCCCTCAGTGTACCTCAGATTTCACCAGTCCAAGTCAAGAATCCTTTGTGTCTCAATGGCATGCATGTGAGAATACACTCTGGCAGTACAAGAAATCAGCGTTTTGATTTGGTCCTTGTCGTAGTTTGAATTCACAGTGAACAGAATCAGAAAACAAGATTTGAGCACAAGTAGTTTCTTTGTAAAGGTGACCCCAGGAAGTACTGGTTGGCGCAGCAGGAAGTGAGACAGGGGAGGGATGACAACCAAATAAAAGTCACTTTCCCACACAAGGGGCCACTGTTGACATGTGGAACATAACTCTGCTGGACAGCTCTAAGTACCCATGGCTGTGACCACAGGGTTGTCCTTCAAAGGGGACAAAGGCTGAAGTATTGACACACTGATGCTCAGCGGCTTTTGTTGGAGGCCATCGACACTCAAAAGCATTTCTGTCACACGATGAGGACATCAGTGACCAGAGAAAGCCCACAATCAAAGACATGCACACGCTGTCATCTGAAAGCCAGACAAGCACGTACTGAAGCTATAGCAACCAGGGACACATGGGCTGGGCACTGCTGGCATCTGTTTGGGTTGGGTGGCTATATTCATGCAAGTGACTGATTAACCAGTAACTTGTCTTTGGTGTCATTGCCTTGTCTTGTACAGTGTCCCTGATGAGGAGGCTAAGCCATCTACCACAACCACGCAGGTGGAAGGCGATGAAGAGGCTGCGTTACTGGAGCGCCTGGCTCGGCGAGAAGAGAGACGCCAGAAACGCCTTCAGGAAGCCCTGGAGCGCCAGAAGGAGTTTGACCCAACTGTCACAGATGCCAGTCTGTCACTCCCAAGCAGAAGAATGCAAAACGACACCATGGCCGAAAACGAGACCGCAGAGAAGGAAGAAAAGAGAGAGCGTCGCCAAGAACGATATGAGATAGAGGAAACGGAAACAGTCACCAAGTCCTACCAGAAGAATGACTGGCAGGATACCGAGGAGAAAAAGAAAGACGCAAAGGAGGAAGAGGAAGAAGAGAAGCCGAAGCGAGGGAGCCCTGGCGAAAATCAGGTAGAGGCGGTGGTAGAAGGAACCACAGAACCCCAAGAAGAAGCTGTGGTGATGGTCTTGGAAAACGGGCAAGCCAGTGCGGAAGAGCCCGACATAGAGGAGGACAGGAAGCAGGAGGCAGAGCAGATGGCCCATGACCAAAAGATGGAGGAGGAAGAGAGGGAGAGAGCCGAGGCAGAGAGGCTAAGGCTGGAGGCAGAGGAGAGAGAGAGAATCAAAGCTGAGCAAGACAGAAAGCTGGCCGAGGAACGGGCCAGAATGGAGGCAGAAGAAAAGGCTGCACAGGAAAGAGAAAGGAGAGAGGCAGAGGAACAGGCCAGGATTAAGGAGGAAGAGAAAAGGGCAGCCGAGGAGAGGCAGAGGGCCAAGGCGGAGGAGGAGGAGAAGGCTAGGATAGAAGAGGAAAGGAAAAAACAGCTGGAGGAGAAAAAGAGTGAAATGCAAGAGACAAAGGCAAAGGGGGCGAAGGTAGAAGAGAAAAAAGAAGGGAAATGGGTAAATGAAAAGAAAGTACAAGAAGACAAACTTCAGACAGCTGTCGTAAAGAAACAGGTACAGTAAGCATTTTGCACCAACCGTGTGATGCCTGTGACTCATGAGAAATGCAATGCACACCACAATGGGGCCTGAGGCCACGTGCAAACAGCCTCACATGCTTGATCATTTGGCAAGCTGTTCATTTTTTTTCAGGGCCATAGCGATACCCAAGCTTGAAGCAATCTATCAATAGCTAAATATGCAATCCATTAAATGTACTGGGACAACCAGAGAGAAATCAATTGCTCTGTGCTTGGGTGTTATGGATATTAAGAAAAAAAATGAATTAGCCCCAAAATGATGAATGTCATGGTGCTGGATCAGCTTGTTTCTATGCCTACATCTGAACTCTTGCTTTTTGACATCTCCTCTCTATCCATAGGTGTACATGAGGCAAGAGACCCGTGACCCCCCCTCACCTTATCCCCCTGATGAATTAAAAAAATTATAAAAGTGGGGGTAAGAAATCAACATAAAGAATTATGCCTTTAATCTCAGCACTAGGAAGGCAGAGATAGGAGGATCGCTGTGAGTTCGAGGCCACCCTGAGACTCCATAGTGAATTCCAGGTCAGCCCGAGCTAGAGTGAGACACTACCTCATAAAACACACACCAAAAAAAAAAAAAAAAAAGGTTCAGACATTTATTCCTAAGAAGACAGAAACAAAGCCCTTGAAATCAATTGAAAATAATGAAGGGGAAGGAGCTATATATTTTTAAAAAATTAAAACCCTCAATACCGTGACTTGCCATCATGTAGGCCTGAGTCAATGTAGACTTGCAGAAAGCCCATTGGTCTGGGGGTAGTAGCAGTTAGTATGTGATGAGCAATTACAAGCATGCATTTTGCTCCTTTTTGCCATCTGGGTGACATAAATTTATGTAGGGTGAGGAAGGCTAGGAAAAATGGAGGCATGGGGGGGCAGTGGTTAACTATAGAAGTTTTCTGCAAGGCTGCATTAAGAGACTGCTACAAGCTTCCACAGTCCCCCTCAAAATGAAAAAGAGATGCTTGCATGTTCCTCTTTCCCGGGTGAGCTCTCTGTCACCGTCTGCCTTGCGCGCTGAAGTTGTTTTTCACCCCTGCCTGCTTCTGGACAAGGGGCTCTTGCACTCCGCTAAAACTGAGGACAGCGTGAACAAGGTACACCGAGCCACACACACAGGGGCACCCTGTCACTCTAGAATTCGTGTCACGCTAGAGTTCAGTAAGCACACGAGAAGGCACCTAAGAAAGATTGGATGGGGTGGGAGGGTTATCCCACATTGCCGGATAGAACCACTGGCACCAAGGGGTGTGACAGCCACAGTGACACCGTCCCACAGCACGTGCCGAGTGTCTGAGCACCGTGTCACTCTTGAAAGCTTGAGGGGGGCTTCTTTAACTTGAGTGATCTTTGCCGTTCCTGAAAATGAAAAGGAAGAAGAAAAGAGAGCCAAAGGGCAGGCTCAAAGACAAAAGTCTCAGGAGGACAAACTGGCTTTCAAAAGGGAGGAGGTAAATGTCACTGGCAATAATCAGATCCCAAAGCCACAGGGCCTTTTCCAGGGTACGGCAGATCTGATCTCAGAATTACAACCTCTTAGCCTGTGTGCTTCAAGCCATTCATGACTCCATGATCCCTGAATGGTGAGATCCACTGAGAGTGTCTCAAAATGAGTTAATTGACATTTTAAAAAATGAAATGGAAGTTGGATGTGCTGGCTCATGCCTACCTATAATCCCAACATTCGGGAGGCTGAGGTAAGAGGATCGCCATGAGTTTGAGGCCAACCTAGGCAACAGAGTGAGTTTCATGTCAGTCTGAGTTGAGACCTTTCCTCAAAAAGGAAAAAAAAGAAAGAAAAAAGTAGTGGGATAGAAAGCATCAGAGGGTTTGTAGATAGTATTACATTCTCACATACATTTTCTTTGTTACCGTGGGTCACAGTCACAAAGTGGAAAAGCTCTGTTCCCCTCCGTCTTTCCTGCCTTTTCTTTTGGGTGCTAATGTGATTTCCTTGAGCCCTTCTGTATGTACCTCAATCATGAACTATTTCCAGCTGGCCTTCATTAATGCTTTAACTTTCAAAAGAAAAGCACCTGCGTCCCCCGAATCTCAGTAGAAATTTTGCTGAACTGAAGATGGTCTTCGGTTTTTCTAAAGAGCAGTCTGACAAACGGTTCTGTATTGCATTTCTGAGGCACACATGGGAGTGGGTGCCAGGGTGTACATAGGTAAGTAACTAAGGCTGTAACACACAGAATGTCAGAGCCCAACGTACAGTGCCACAGCAAAAAGCCTGGTCTCGTTCTAACCATCCCGCCCATGCTAGCCCCAAGTGATCCATTCTGTCTACTTAGTTCAACTACTTGAACATGGCACAACTAAATCGTCAGAGGTAGAGACGTCTGATAATGTGATTTGCAGCCATGGAATTCTGATGCAAGCAGATGCTTGCTACATTTCTCTGTTATAAGATCTAGTAAAAAGAAAAAAAAAACTCAAATTTGGGGCTGGAGAGATGGCTTAGCGGTTAAGGCACTTGACTGCAAAGCCTAAGGACCCACATTCAATTCTCCAGGTCCCACATAAGCCAGATACACAAGGTAGCACATGCATCTGGCATTCGTTTACAATGACTGGAGGCCCTGGTGCGCCCATTGTCTCTCTCCCCTCTTTCTCGCCCTCTCTCTGTCTCTAATAAATAAATTTAAATTTAAAAAAAAACTCAAAGCTGGGCGTGGTGATGCACACCTTTAATCCCAGCACTTGGGAGGCAGGGGTAGGAGGATCGCCGAGAGTTCGAGGCCACCCTGAGACTACATAGTTAATTCCAGGTCAGCCTGGACCAGAGTGAAACCCTACCTTGCAAAGCCAAAAAATAAAAATAAAAAAACCTCAAATCTTTAAACAGAATGATTTGTACATAGAAAATACATGATTAGATTAAGTAGGGGGCTGGGTGGTTTGCTTAAATGATTTTGTGAGATCTTCATAGTCAGGAACAGCGTGCGGTTCATGCTATGAACTACATGTAATGTTAAGATGTGTATTTTCCCCTGTTCCTAGTAGAACTTGCGTAGTCTGGGGGTGAATGTTGAATGTGAGCACTGCGCACCTGAAGGAAGGGAGAAAGTGTAAATGCATGTGACCAGGAAACTGAGTTGAGCTCTACTTAGGCAGTTCAGGGAATGGTTGCACACACTGAAAACATTTCCCATGTTGGAACAAAGACCGCCTGCAAACCCACCTACACAGAAAGTTACCTCAGCACTGAACGCAGAGAAGTTCCCTACACGGGTTCTTTGCAAAGCCAGTGTTTTGTGGTGGTTATCTTTATAGAAGTAAAAGGGCATGAAATTGCAGCTCCTCTGTGAGGAAATGTGTGTGGGGAAGCGAGGCTGTAGAAAACACCCTTCAGAGTCTCTGTAAAATTTGATTCAGTTTCACTAAGATGCATTGGTGTTTTTTTTTAATTATTTGTTTGACAGAGAGAGAGAAGGACAGAGAGAGGAGAGAGAGAGAGAAAGAAAGAGGATGAATGGGCACACCAAGGCCTCCAGCCACTGCAAACAAACTCTAGATGCATGAGCCACTTTAGGCATCTGCCTTATGTGGGTTCTGGGGAATCAAACCTGAGTCCTTGGGCTTTGCAGGCAAGCGCCTTAACCGCAAAGCCATCTCTCCGGCCCAGATGCATTTTTTTTTAATGACCAAAGCGTGCTGTGCTTCTGTAGGATGTCTCTGAGCCACAGAGGACACATCCATGGTCACCAAGTCACGCTTTTGCCTCTTTTCAGAGAAGGCCCCTGTTCAACCATGGTATGAGCACAATGACTCCAGGGAAGGGCTAATTTCAGGTTTGCCCCTTTGCCAGTTTGCCCCAAAGCACATTCCAGTGTCTTAAAACTTCTGGCCTCCTTTTTACACAAGGCCAAATAAGTTTCTCAACCCAGGCTTTAAAAAAATAATAATAAAATAAATTCTATAGTCCCGTTTTAACATTGTGTAGATAAACTGCTGACTGAATGACCAGGGTTGCCCCTTTCCAGCTAGCTGGGCTGTTGTGGTATGTGGGCAGATTTAAAGCGTTTTATATGATTCAGCCATTTTACATAAGCTCTTCCTAGTCCTTTTGCTTCAAAATAAATTGCACGAAAGCCTTCCTTGGCAGAGAGCATGCAGCATAAGCAGGACAGGTCAACCACAAGAAAACACAAACATCACACGAGCCTCCCGGAGAGGGGAAACATTCCCAAAGTCTCCCCCCAAGTGCCTCAAAACACAAACAAACAAACAAACAACACCCCACCCCCTCCCGTGTTCTCCAGGGTAGCTGAACTCCACAGCAGGGACAGGACATGGATGATTGCCAACTTGGAGACTTCGATTTAGCTTGCTTTCTCTCCTCTTCAATTATGAAACATCTCTGTTTTAGTTCTGCACCCAGGTCCCAGTTTGCCTGCCACCGCCCTCTACCCCCTGGCCTTTAACAGAAAAACAAAATGTCCAGCGGAGTGACTCATCCAGTTTTGAACCTGAGGTCCGTGTCATGTAGTCTGCACTTTGCAAACCTCAGCGTACAGATGGTTAAGCGTAGAACCGATTCCCTGGCTCTGGGCTGCAGATTGCGTCCCCTACTGAGGTTTATGTTGTCCATGGACCAAAATTTCAGTAGCAAGGAGTCTGGAGGACGTCCATGTGATGGAAGAGGAAGCCAGGGAAGGATTTGGGGATCTGAAGCTTACAAAAGCCAGTTAAAACTGGTCTGACACACTGCAGCTTTGAGACCAGCTCTTGTCAGCACGCTGCAATCCTAGCATGCAAAGCAGCATGCTACAGAGACTTGCATCGCACACCTCACCACTTAGTCCCTTAGACTTTTGAGTTGTGTCTCTGCCTTAAAGCCACATCCACACCCCCACATGCCCTACACAGTTTTATGCAGATTCTCATAGTTTCCCAGAGCCTGTCTTAGGAGTCCACACATGCTCTCTGCGAGAGAAACATATGTACTCTTTGAGGACCTTTGGCTACCTTCAGCAGAGATTTTTTTTTTTTTTCATGGCAATATTCTAACCTAGAATATCTAATTCTTTTCCCCAGAGGCTCAGAATCCCCTGGGCTCAGGTTGAACTTGCCATAGATTCCAAACGACTATGCTCCTTAAAATAAAATTTGAAGGCCTTATGGAATAACTTTTCTCATTTCCCAAAAGGAGAAAATAATTTTCAAATCCAAGCCATCATGATGACATTGAGGATGTCTCTTAAGAAAGCATTGCACAGACAGTATGAGTGTACCACCCTCTCTAACCTTTGCTAACAAAAACAGAGCTTGGAAATGGTGGGGGTGGATTTTCTTCTCTTAGACATATATTCTTTTATAAATCTATTGTAAGCACTCTTGGGCCAGTAGATCTGATGATGCATTTTGGGAGAAGGATGTCTGACTGCAAATCAGAAGAAATAAATTTAAAGTAATTTTTCTATGCATAGCACCTCGAATCCATGTTATTGAAACAGTACCCCTCACCTCTAAATTTGTGCCCCCAGATGCTTTTTAACCAGAGTATGATCTCTCTAACCTGTGCTTTCTGGGGTTCTATCCAACCATGGAAGGCCAAAATGAAAATGTACTCTGCCTCCCTCTGCCTGGGAATACTGATTTATTCTTGGGCAAGGACAGCCATCAAGAAGCCGTGATTGAGCTGACTCCGGCTCTGAGCTTCCTTCTCTTTGTTATATCTTTCATGACCCTTCTGGAACCAAGGGGGATGTAACAGATTGGGAAAGGGATCATCTCATCCAGTCTTGTCTTGACCTGAATCTCAAAGAAGCTAGGTGACTTGTTTGAGTCACATAGCTCAGATGTTGGCAGCCCTAGAACCAAAATTCAGACTTGCACACAAATCTCCCAGCGACATTGACAACATAGAAGCTCCCTTCTTCAGTGTCACTAGAGAATATCTTAGGTAGATCCTTCTTGGAGAAAAATTAAGTTAGCTAATTAGGACAATACCAGTGTTTTTTTTTTTTTAAAGTCCATATTTTGTAGTTTAGAAAGACTAAAAAAAAGGTAATCAGGGACTGGAGAGATAGCTTAGCGGTTAAGGCATTTGCCTGCAAAGCCTAACAACCCTAGTTTGATTCTCCAGATCCCACGTAAGCCAGATGCACAAGGTGGCACATGTGTCTGGAATTCGTTTGCAGTGGCTAGAGGCCCTGGAGCACCCATTTTCTCTCTCTCTCTCTCTCTCCCCCTCTCTCTGTCTCTAATAAATAAAATTTTAAAAATCTTTTAAATTTTTAAAAAATAGGGGCTGGAGAGATGGCTTAGCAGTTAAGGCACATGGTGTAAAGCCTAAGGACCCTGGTTCGATTCTCCAGGTCCCACATAAGCCAGATGTACAAGGGGGCGCATGCATCTGGAGTTCGTTTGCAGTGGCTAGAGGCCCTGGCACACCCATTCTCACTCTCCCTCTCTCTCTTTCCCTCTCTCTGTCTCTAATAAAAATAATTAATTAATTAATTAATTTTTTAAGAAATTTAAAAAGTAAAAATGAGAAAAGATAATCAGGGAAAGAATGGTTAAAGGCAATCAGGAAAGAATATATATTCTACCTCGTGAAGCACATCCTTTAGGAGAAAAAGGGTCAGAGGGGGTCAGAGAAGAGACACAGGCATTGACTGGTAGGGTAAGGAGAGACTGTTTCAGATAGCTCAAACCTCTAAGGCTTATGGCCTATGCTCCCTCCTTCATAGGCTTCTGTACAGTTCTTTGTACCTATCTTGAAAAGGATAACAATGGACCTCTCCCTGTTATGGTCATCTTTTTTTTTTTTTCTTAATGAGAGAGAGTGTGAGAGATAGAGAATTGGCGCCCCAGGGCCTCTAGCCACTGCAGTCGAACTCCAGACCCATGCCACACCTTGGGCACATGCATGACCTTGTCCCGCATGCATCGCCTTGTGTATCTGGCTTACATGGGTTCTGGGGAATCCAACCTGGGTCCTCAGACTTCGCAGATAAGCTCCTTAACCACTAAGCCATCTCTCCAGCTCTCATGCTCATCTTTGAAGAATGGGTGAGATGATATGGGTGGAGTGATTTGAACTATTTTGACCCCCTCCTGCGCCCAAAAAAAAAGATGCTTTGAAATAATCTGTGTTATGTACCATGAGGATATTAACACTAGAACCTGCCCTGTGAGGTAGCATCTTCCTCTGTCTCCCACAACAATCGCAAAACTGTTTCCAAAGCTCTAAATCCCACCAGTGGAGTTCAAGGTAGGCCTTGAAATCAATTGTTCCTATTCATATGACAACAAACATGGTCTCTAGATCCTTTCTCTCAAGGTAGGTCATTGTGTAGACCATCCTCATGGACCTAGTAATTTAGGTAAATAAAACACCAAGCTGAGTTTCTTCAGGATTAGCTCGGAGATCTAACTATCTGGATAGTTCTATTATTTCCTCCTCATTGGTCCTTATCACTTTTTTTTTTTTTTTTTTTTTTTTTTTTTTTTTAAGATAAGGTCTCACTCTAGCCAAGGCTGACCTGGAATTCACTATGTATTCTCGAGCTGGCCTCAAGCTCACAGCAATCCTCCTACCTCTGTCTCCAGAGAAGCTGGGATTAAAGGCATGCGCCACTACACCTGGCCGAGTTGTGCTTTTTATCCAAAAAGAAACCTGATCAAGCTACCTAGCCATTCTTCCATTAAAGCCGTCCAAATAATTACTCTTTCCAGTGGGAACCGCAAACAACTACTTTTGGGTAGTGTTCTCAGAATTTAATAGTTTCCAAATAGTAACACCCACATTGCTCTCCAAAATAAAATCCCCAGAGATGATCTTGACTTTGGAGAGTCATGGCGTTAGGTAAGCCTTGGAATTGCTAACTGCAACCCAACGATGAAGTCTTTGCTCACAAGCTAAGGAACTGAAGCGTACTCCCTCAGAGTTTCTCCTTACCGCATATTTGCTACATCTGGTGATTGTTATATTTCTGAGTTTTCTGACTTCTTAAAAATTTGAGGTCTTCCCATTACCTCTTCCCCATAACTGATGGCCACCCCCACAGTGCACGACCCACAATCCCCATGGGGTCAACTGGCATCTCCTATGAGGAGGGTCCCTTCGTGGTGGAGGGGAGACAAGGGTGAGGGTAAGGATGGTATCAGCATGTGCTGTTTACACACTTAGGATGTACATAACTAATAAATAAATAAATTGTGGTCTTCCTATCAACATTCTGTCATGGATGGGGGAGGAGCTGACAAAACCCCACTCATCTCAGTAACTATTGTCAGTTTAGTGGTTTCTGGGAAAGGGGAAGCCATGTTATTCTGTGGTATAGCTGCTGGGAAATTGCCCTTACTCTAGTAAATAACCTCCCACCCATATTCATGCAAGCAATTCTAATTGAACCCAGTAACAAACACACACACACAAAAGTAGGAAAGGTGTTAGTTGGCAAGAAGAATTCTAGTGGAAATGGGAGGAGGATAATGGGAGGGTGGATAAGATTAAGACGCATGACATGCATTATGAAATTATCAAAAATGAAAAATATCGGGGTCTTATATGATAATACCACCCAAAACTGAATAAGGTCTTAATTGTTATCTTTCTTCCTGGTATGTATCATTGGTTAGATCAAAGATGAGAAGATTAAAATGGACAGAGAGCCCAAAGAAGAAGTTAAGAGCTTCCTGGATCGAAAGAAAGGATTTACAGAAGTGAAATCGCAGAATGGAGAATTCATGACCCACAAACTTAAACATACTGAGAATGCATTCAGGTAAGAAGCGGTGACTGTGCACAGTGCTTGTGTTCATTCGTGGAAATAAAAAATCAGTCTCCCCATATTGAGCCTCCAGACAGAAACAAGCAAACCAGGCAACATTCTTTTGTTACGAGGTCACTGGCCATTGTTGGAGATACACAGTCAGCAGTTCCTGCTCTCCTGCCACTAATAGGAGACTAGCAGTCATTACTTACTCACCCAAGGCTTAATCTTCTTTTCCCTCCACTGTTTAGTTTTTGCAAGGCATACAATGCTTAATGCTCATGTTTCTGGTCTGACATGCTGATGTGAAATTACCTTATTAAGAAATATCAGGGCTGGAGATGGTTTAGCGGTTAAGCCACTTGCTTGCGAAGCCTAAAGACCAGATCCTTTCAGATCCCACGTAAGCCAGACACACACAAGGTGACACAAGCGCTCAAGATTGCACGTGCACACAAGGTGGCACACATGTCTGGAGTTCAATTGCAATGGCTGGAGGCCCTGGTGCACAAATTCTCTCTATCTCGCTCTCTTTCTCTTGCTCATAAAAAAAAGGAAAAAGAAAATAAATATTATAATTACAACTGTGCTTAAAATCATTGGTTCATTAGATCCAGACAACTTTTCTTATAATTATTTATTCATTTATTTATTTATTTAAGAGAAGATAGGCAGATAGAGAACTGGCACACCAGGGCCTCCAGTCACTGCAAATGAACTCCAAACGCATGTTCTACTTTGTTCATCTGGCTTACGTAGGTACTGGAGAATCAAGCCTGGGTCCTTAGACTTTGCAGGCAAGCACCTTAACCACTAAGCCATTTCTCCAGTCCAAGATCCAGACAGCTTTTTCAGGACCCTTTTTAGTACCAGTTATAAGAATTCCTGTTAGCTGAACATGGTCGTGCATACCTATAATCTTAGCACTTGGGAGGTAGTGACAGGAGGATCAGGAGTTCAAAGCCAAAATATATTATTTTTATTTATTTATTAATTATTTATTTATTTGACAGACAGAAAGAGGGAAAGAGGGAGAGAGAGAAAAAGCGGGTGTGCTAGGGCCTCCAGCCACTGTAAAGGAACTCCAGACTTGTGCACCCCCCTGTGCATCTGTCTAACATGGGCCCTGGGGAAATGAACCTAGGTCCTTTGGCTTTGCAGGCAAATGCCTTAACTGCTAAGCCATCTCTCCAGCCCAATATAATGCAAATTTGAATAAACCCTGGGTTATATAAAACCCTTTCACCTCTCCCCCCAAACAGATACACAAAGAAATGAGTGTTGCATAAAGCTCAGATTATTTGATGACCAAAAACTTAGGTTAAACTAAGTCATCTTGCTTTACCCCAGGACTTTAAAGCCTTCACTGTTCATTTGCTTTAGGAATCTCTGAGAGGGAGGAAAATGACATAGGTTTACTACTCCATTTCAGACACGATGGAAAATTCTTTAAAAAAAAAACTTTTAAAAATTTATTTATTTATTTATGTGCAAGAACCAGAGAGAAAGAGGCAGATAGAGAGAATGGGTGCACCAGGTCCTCTAGCCACTGCATATGAACTCCAGACCCACGTGCGCCACCTAGTGCATCTGGCTTACATGGGCCCTGGGGAATTGAACCTGACTTCTTTGGCTTTGTAGGCAAGTGCCTTAACCACTAAGCCATCTCTCCAGCCCTGAAAAATTCTTGAGTAACTTTAGCTTCCCCCTGCCCTGGCCCCCTTTCTCTGTCCTATTGAAAGCCTGGGTGATGACATAGGCAGATGAGGTTGGTACGTACAGGCGCAGCCTCACTTCCAGATACAGAGGAATACAGAGAGATCCCCACCTGTTCTGCAGAAGGACTAGAGATGCAAGAGCCCTTCACAGGCAGTATACTACATGATGCTCTGGGCCCTGTACCCACACAGACCCTTATAATCACTGGTACTCGGTCTCAACCTGCCATGCAGCTATGCTGGGAAATGGCTTGGGGTCCTGACAGATTGGATTTGCTTGGGGGCTGAGCTTGATCAGCTGCTTTGTACAGCTCTTCAGCACTTCCAACTAGGAAGTCACCAAGCAGATGCCATAGAAGTTTGACATGTTGTTTGCCCCAAAGCCTTTGTGATATCCAGAAGCAAGTAAAGCCACTGGGGTGGATCTTTTGAGCTAAGATGAATAAATATAGTTTCCCAAAAATAATTTTTCCAGTATTGGAGCTTGAACCCAGGGTCTTGAGCACTCTAGTCAAAAATACTCTGCCACTGAGCTACATCCCCAGCCTACAAACAATTTTTTCTTTATAAAAATCTGAACAGAATTCTAGTGCCATTTATGAGCCTACAGCCCAGAGAAGAAAGGTACATGTCAAAGGCTTGATTAGAACTTTGAAGGAGTCAGAAAAGTAGAATCCAGAAACATTACATGGCATTAGCGAGAGAAGGGAAAAGTAAGAGTGACTGGAAATTCATAGAGAATTTACAAAGCAAATTGGCTGAAGTGCCTATGGTTGAATGTTTTAAAGCCGTAGCGACACTAGTGCTAGGTTCATGGAAAGTTTTCAGGGACTCTGACCTCATATTATTATCATATTACAACCTGATGTTTTGAAGGGATAAAATCGTTTTTTAAGAGACACGCTTTATTCCTGTGCAGAGAAATAATGTTAGAAAAGAAAACCTGTTCCAGACTAATGAAGAGAGGGAGGGGATATGATGGAGATTGGAGTTCTAAAGTGGAATGGGGGAGGGGAGGGAAATATCATGTGTTTTTTGTATGTAAGTATAGAAGGTGTCAATAAAAAAAAAAGAAAAAAAGAAAAGTTTAGCTGGCCACTAGCAAACCAGCCAAGAAGCGTCAGTCGAAGCTCAGGTTAATGACCAGCATATCTGTAATGCTGGGTAATGCTAAGGAGCTGGTAATGCAGAGAGAAGAAAAGTCACAAGAACTGACGACAGGTTGAGGCCAAAGAACCCTTACATGGGATGCTTGCCTTCGTTTTTCCATCTTTAGGCAGGAAAAATATACGGCAACAAGTTGCCACAAAATTATTCATTTTTGTTTAGCAGCCAACAAAATGTTTTGGTTTCAGCTGGGAGTTGGTGCTGATGCAAGCATAGATGCACTCTGTACACTTATAAAATAGAAGAGAAGGGCTGGAGAGATGGCTTAGTGGTTAAGGCATTTGCCTGCAAAGCCAAAGGACCCAGGTTCGATTCCCCAGGACCCACGTAAGCCAGATGCACAAGGGGGCGCAGAGTTCGTTTGCAGTGGCTGGAGGCCCTGGCATGCCCATTCTCTCTCTCTCTCTCTCTCTCTCTCTCTCTCCTTTCTCTTAAATAAATAAATAAATAAAATATTTCTTTTATAAAAAAAAAAACAGGAGAAGAAGACAGTAAGAGCTGCTAGATGTGCATGGTACTGACTCTGGTGCTTAACCAAAAGCGAGTTACCCTTTATTTTAACTTGTATTTTTGACAATTTCATTGATGTACTTTTTTTTGCTTTTTTTTGTTTGTTTGTTTGTTTGTTTTTCGAGGTAGGATCTCACGCTAGCCCAGGCTGACCTGGAAGTCACCATGCAGTCTCAGGGTGGTCTCGAACTCACAGGGATCCTCCTACCTCTGCCACCCAAGTGCTGGGATTAAAGGCATGCGCCACCACCCCCAGCTGATGTATGTGTTCTGACAATGCTCATCCCCCTCCATGACCCTCCTGTATGCCCCTCTCATTCCCACTAAACCCCCGTGTGTGTGTGTGTGTGTGTGTGTGTGTGTGTGTGTGTGTGTGTGTGAGAGAGAGAGAGAGAGAGAGAGAGAGAGAGAGGGAAAGATCCACTGAGTTAAACTGGGGTTGTTTGCATGAGGATGAATGGTGGGTCATTTACTGGAGAATGAGTAATTTACCAGTAAATGCACCATTGAAGAACATGACGTCCCCTTACCCCAGCCAACCATTAACTACCAATAGCTCCTCTGAAAGCAGCAGAGTTCCTAATAAGAGTCATTCTTAATCATTCAGAATGTAGAATAAAGCTGGAGAGGTGGCTCAGCCAGGAAGAGCACTTGCTGTTTGATCCCCAGCACCCATGGAAAAGTCCAGACATGGCCCATGTGCCTGTAACCCCAGGCTCAGTCTTGTGCAAGAACCCACACAAGCTGCACTCTGAATGGGTGAAGGCCTGATGTCCATCTTGACTTAAACCTTAAGAAGCCAAGGATAGATCCTGGCATAGTGGCTCACACCTTTAATCCCAGCACTCAGGGGACAGAAATAGGAGGATCGCAATGAGTTCAAGGACACCCTGAGACTACATAGTGAGTTCCAGGTCAGCCTGGGCTAGAGCGAGACCCTATCTTAAAGAAAAAAAAAAAAGAAGAAGAAGCAGCAGCCAAGGATAGGAGAAAGAACTTTCTGGAAGAAATTTCCATATAAATGCTTGCCCTAATGCAAAGAGCCTGTCAGCATAAAGAGACAGGACTGTGTGCTCAGACTTAATCCTGTTTTGATGAAGGTCAGTTTGTTTTGTGTTTTGAAGGTGAGAAATACAGGCTGCTGCTGCTGCTGCTGCTGCTGCTGCTGCTGCTGCTGCTGCTGCTGCTGCTGCTGCTTCTTCTTCTTCTTCTTCTTCTTCTTCTTCTTCTTCTTCTTCTTCTTCTTCTTCTTCTTCCTCCCCCTCCTCCTCCTCCTCCTCCTCCACCTCCTCCTCCTCCTCCTCCTGCTCCTCCTCCTCTTCTTCTTCTCTTTTGCTGATCACCAGTAACATTTGAGTACAGGATATTTTTCTATTTGTATGACACTCAAGATTGACACATAGGGGGCTGGAGAGATGGCTTAGCGGTTAAGGTGCTTGCCTGCAAAAGCCAAAGGACCCAGGTTTGATTCCCCAGTTCCCACATAAGCCAGATGCACAAGAGGGCGCAAGCATCTGGAGTTCATTTGCAGTGGCTGGAGGCCCTGGCTTGCCCATTCTCTCTCTCTACCTGCCTATTTCTGTATCTCTCTCTCAAATAAATAAATAAAAATAAAATATTTTTTAGAAGATTGACACATAGACATATGGTGCAAGTATAGGTGAAAGTAGTTATCATTGTATACATTAAAACAACACAACACAGCCTGGCCAGCTTTCATGCCCACCCTTGGTGCTATGAAGGAGTGTACTCCTCTGGTGTTTTCTGACTTATTTATCTTTGACTGTCTAAAACAAAAGCTAAGCGACACCTAGTGGAACCTGCCTTACATTCCCTAGGTATGTCTGCCTATCCGGCTTCTATGCAATGATCTGACAGGGATGGGAAAAGGAAAGACAGAGAGAACAAATTGGTGTTTTGGGTTTTTTGTCTATTTGTTTGGTTTTGGTGTTTTTCGAGGTAGGGTCTCACTCTGGCCCAGGCTGACCTGGAATTCACTATGTAGTCTCAGGGTGGCCTCGAACTCACGGCGATCCTCCTACCTCTGCCTCCTGAGTGCTGGGATTAAAGGTGTGTACCACCACACCCAGCAACAAATTGGCTTTTGAAAATGGAAAGATCTTAACTGAGAGAGGAGTTCCAGAACCCAGGACTCTCACACTGAAAGAGAATTGTGAGGCTTTAAGAGACTCTCTAACCTTGAGTTCAAAATAAGAGTTCATCTTTTATTGTCAGGAGCCTAGAACTATGTACTGGGGGGATGGTTCAGTTGGTCAGAGCACTTGCTGTACAAGCATGAGGTGCCCCTGTTGGATCCTCAGCACCCATTTAAAAAGCCAGGTTTCCTGACTCTGGGGGGGGGCAGGAACAGGAGAATCATTCTAGGGCCCTCTGATTAGCCAATCTCACTGAAAAACTTCAGATTCATGGAGAGTCTGTCTCAGGGAAAGGAAATGTGGAAAACTGATCAAGGAGGACAAAACCTTTATCTTCCTCTGGCCTTTCACCCGACGTCTTCCTCTGACCTCTACACACGTGTGCATCAGCCATAAGCATCCGCACACGCATGCATGCACCACACACATGCCATGCATACTACACACTGAAAAGGAACCTAAAATATTGTATTTTATACTTTATAGCCTCAGTCCACACTAACAAATTTTACATAATGACCAGTACACACAATACACACGCACACACACACACACACACACACACACATATAGCTAAAACACTTTGTGTCCAAAAGTGATACTATCTTTTGCTCTATGCAATGATTTTTTTGTTGTTGTTGTTTCACATTTGTGAAAGGTTGTTTCCAATCCTCTAAACTTTTTTTTTCGGGGGGGGAGACACAGAGAGAGAGGGAGAGGGGGACAGATAGAAATGGGCGCACCAGCAGTCTCTCAGCTGTTGCGAACGAAATCCAGATGCATGCACCCCCTTGTGGTCAAGTGCAGCATTGCACCCTTGCATCACTTTGCATCTGGCTAAACGTGGGACCTGGAGATTGGCGTTCTTAGGCTTAGGAGGCAGATGCCTTAACTGCTAAGCCATCTCTCCAGCCCTAAACTGACTTTTTAACCAGTATTTTGGAAGTACCAAACTACTACTGTTCCTAGAGGACACAATACATTCAGAACTACGTCAGAAAGCAGGAGACGGCTATGCAGAGGAAGGTCAATGTTGGGTAATGTAGATCTCAAACCCACTCTTTGTTTCATTTGTTCTCTTGCCCATAGCTAGAAATATGGTGCCATTCTTTACACAGAATAAATATTGGACTGTGCTAATTCATTGTTTCCTTAGGCAGAAGTGACAGGCATGTAGTTAAGAATGACCTCACTACGTGTTCGTCAGCTTTTAGATGGCTAACAGGCTACATATTTGCGTCTCAGTGAAAGACTTCCTGTTTTGTGATAAGGCCCTTCAAATTCTTTTCAAGCCCCAGGAGGATCCAGATGCCGTAGTGAAAACAGAGTGTTCTGGGGAGGTACTACTTTGAGTTCTAGCATGTTCCAAAATCATTAATGTCCTATCCATGATTGTAAGAATCAGGGATTCAGTGTCAGTAGGTACTAATGATACTGTCCCATCTTTTTCTTAAGATTTTTTATTTTCATTTATTTATTTATTAGAGACAGAGAGAGGGAGAGAGTGAGTGTGTGTGTGAGAATGGGCATGCCAGGACCTCTAGCTACTGCAAACGAACTCCAGATGCATGTGTCACCATGTGCATCTGGTTTATGTGGGACCTGGGGAATCGAACCTGGGTCCTTAGGCTTCACAGGCATGTGCCTTAACTGCTAAGCCATCTCTCGAGCCACTGTCCCATCTTTTATATCATCCATGTAAAACATGAACGAGTACCAATGTAAAATGTAAACATAGGGACTCAGGAGAGTGTTCTGTCTTTAGTCTTAACACCTTCCTAAGTCTGCATGCATATCCCTGTGGGCCCCTCCTTATTTGAAAAAGAAAATTGAATGTTCTTCCCAAGTCAGTCCCTAGGTATAAAAAGCCCTTCTTCCTGCTTTATGGTCATACTTTTGCATTGAGCACTGCTCCCACTCAGGCATGGAAAGTATCTAGTCCTAAATTGTAGAAAGGACCACAGTTCGATTCCCCAGTACCCATGTAGGCCAGATACACAAGATGGCACACGCGTCTGGAGTTTGTTTGTGGGGGCTGGCGGTCCTGATGTACCCATTCTCTATATCCGCCTTTCTCTCTCTCTCTCCCTCTCACTCTCTCTCTCTCTCTCTGTGTAATAAATAAAAATAATTAAAAATATATATTTTTAAAAAGTTGAGAGTTGGGCCAAGAGTGGACATGTTCTATTTCAGTTGAGGAGTCTTTCTAGAACAATACTAGCCACAAGTACAAGTGTAATGGGAAGAGGACACTGCGGAGAAGCATTGCAGGCCCACTGTTGGGTCCGTTGTTATTTTCTCTCTCACCTCATTCACGAACTAGTAATAATAACCCTAACCTGCCGATTTCCCACCTAACTGTGTCTATTCCATGAGATAATACAGGACAGTGTTTATAAAACATAACAAGGAACAGCCAAGAAGCCACCCTAATCATGCCGCATCCCAGCTGTTAGTCATGTTAGGCCTTGATAAGGATGCTCCAGTTGCGTTGCTGTCAAAGGGGATACAAAATGGGGCTGGAGAGATGGCTTAGCAGTTATGGCACTTACCTGCAAAGCCAAAGGACCCAGGTTCAATTCCCCAGGACCCACATAAACCAGATGCACAAGGTGGCGCATGCACCTGGAGCTCTTTTGCAGTGGCTAGAGGCCCCGGAGCACCCATTTCTCTCTCTCTCTCTCTCTCTTCCTCTCTTCCTCAAATAAATAAATAAAATGTTTTTAGAAGAGTATAGAAATGTACAACTTGAATCTAGACATTAATGTATCGTTAAGAAATTTCTGGAAGCCGGGAGTGGTGGCGCACGCCTTTAATCCCAGCACTCGGGAGGCAGAGGTAGGAGGATCGCCGAGAGTTCGAGGCCACCCTGAGACTACATAGTTAATTCCAGGTCAGCCTGGACCAGAGTGAGACCCTACCTCGAAAAACAAAAAAAAAAAAAAAAAAAAAAAAAGAAATTTCTGGAATCAACTCTGTAAAAAGTCATTTATAATGGGGGTTAGCTCAATCAAGAGGCAATAGGGCCAGGCATGGCAGTGCACACCCATACTTCCAGCACTCAAGAGACTGAGGCAGGAGAATTGCAAGATTGAGACCACCTTGGGCTATATAGTGAAATCCTATTGGAAAAAAAAAAAAAAACCTGGCTTAGTATGGTGGCACACGCCTTTAATCCCAGCACTGGGGAGGCTGAAGTGGGAGGGTCACTGTGAGTTCAAGGCCAGCCTAATTCCTGGTCAGCCTGAGCTAGAGTAAGATCCTATCTTGGGAAAAAAAAAAACTGGGAGGGGGATAGTGGAGGGAACCCATTATATGTATTCATGAATTATCAAAAAATAATTTTAAAATATTTTAAAAACATGCTTAGTTTAGTAGTGTTTAGTATATTCTCATTGTTATATAATAGATCTCCAAAATTATTTCATCTTACAAAGTTTAAATTCTATACCCATTAATCCTTAGTTCTAGACACAACCATTCTACTTCCTGTTCCTGTGAATTAGATTACTTTAGATCCTCATACAAGTAGAATTTTGAAGTATTTTCTGATGAGTAGCCACTTCAATTAGCATGATAGCCTCAAGTGGAAGCATGCGTCAGAATCTCCTTCCTTTTGAAAGTCAAATGATACTGCAACAATGCACCCTTGAGTCGCAGCCACTTCTTGGCTGTTGTGAAAAATGCTGTTCTGAATAGAGGTATACAGCCATCTCAAGACCCTGCTTTCAATTCTTTTGCATATGCTACACCAGATGGGGTGACAGGATCATGTACATAGTGCTTCTAATTGTATTCTTTTTAAATATGTATACTTTTAATATACATATTTTATATGTATTTTTAATATGTATAAGCTAAGGGTGGCGCACATCTTGATTGATTGATTGATTGATTGATTGATTGATTGATTTAAAAGAGAGAAAGAGGCAGAGAGAGAGAATGGGCACACCAGGGCCTACAGCCACTGCAAACAAACTCCAGATACATGCGCCCCCTTGTGCATCTGGCTTACGTGGGTCCTGGAGAATCGAACCGGAATCCTTTGGCTTTGCAGGCAAATGCCTTAACCGCTAAGCCATCTCCCCAGCCTTAATTGTTTTCTTTTGAGGATGGAATGTTGTCCCCATAGTCAGGTGCCTTTTTCCCACTCCTACCAATAGTGCATCTTTTGAAAAATACATATATAGTTATTAATTAATTAATTAATTTAAAGAGCTAGAGAAGAGACAGAGAGAATGGCATGCCAGGGCCTCCAGCCACTGCAAACGAACTCCAGAGGCATTCCCCAACCTTGTGCATCTGGGGAAATCACACTTGGGTCCTTAGACTTCAACAGGCAAGAGCCTTAACCGCTAAGCCATCTCTCCAGCCCATCTTTGCATCTTTTTATAGCTGAGGAACCCAAAGGTAAAGGGGTAGAGCAGGGTCACTCACAATGGCCCGCAGACTCACTCCCCAAGCCATCCCTGGGGCTGGTGTGAGGATCCAGTGACCAGGGTGCAGAGCCTGCAGGCCGACCAGGCTCCCTCTCCTTCCTGTGGTGGCTGCAAACGCCAGTCTGTAAACGCCTGTCTTTTTTCCTCCTCCGGCCCGCAGCCCCAGCCGCCCTGGAGGCCGGCCCAGCGCGGACAAGGAGGCCGAGGGCGCTCCGCAGGTGGAAGCCGGCAAGCGGCTGGAGGAGCTGCGTCGCCGCCGCGGGGAGACGGAGAGCGAGGAGTTCGAGAAGCTCAAGCAAAAGCAGCAAGAGGCGGCCTTGGAGCTGGAGGAGCTGAAGAAGAAGAGGGAGGAGCGAAGGAAGGTCCTGGAGGAGGAAGAGCAGAGGAGGAAGCAAGAAGAGGCGGATCGCAAAGCTCGAGAGGAGGTAAGGAGGACGAGGCCCACCAGCCAGCCCCTGAGTGGCCCCCAAACCCTGGGAACACTGTCCTAGAGTGACATGGACGGTAAGAATAATAAACTTGGGGGCCTGAAGAGATGGCTTAGTGGTTAAGGCGCCTGCCTGCAAAACCAAAGGACCTCCCCCAACCAGGTTCGATTCCCTAGGACCCACGCAAAGCCAGATGCACAAGGTGGCATGTACTTTTAGAGTTCTCTGCAGTAGATGAAGGCCCTGGTGCACCCATTCTCTCTCCCTCTCTCCTCCTCTCCCTCTCTCTCAAATAAATAAGATAAAGAATTTAAATAAAAAGAAGAGGAGGAGGAAGAGGGGGAAGAAAAGGAGGAGGAAGAGGAGGGAGAGAAGAAACTTGGGCTGGGGAGAAGGTTCTGTGCAAAGCTTGGCAGCTCAATTTGGATTCTCCAGTACCCACATGCACCTTGGGTTTGTTTGCAGAAGGCCCTGCAAGAGAGAGAGCCCCCCCCCTTAAATCAGTAAATATTTTTGAAAAAGAATAATAAACTTAATGTGTGCTGGGTAAGGTTTTGAAACGTGTAGACATGTGCGTTTATACAGCATAAGAGCTCCATTTTTTGCAGATGAGAAAACTGAGGCACAGAGGAGGTTTCTCAATTTTCCAAGGCCCACTGCCCTGTATTGCCTCTCAATAAAGAGCCATGAGAAGCTGATATGGATGAAAGATGTGCCAATTACAAAACCAAAGTCAGGACCAGTATGGGCAACATCGAGAGCTCTAATACAGCCTTGTCCACACAGACCCCCTGCCTCAAAAAAAAAAAAAAAAAGGTGGTGGGAGCTGAGGAGATGGCTCAGCAGCTAAAGGCACTTGTTTGAAAAGTCTAGTGGGAACCTGAATCAATTCCCCAGTACCCACGTAAAGCTATATGCACAAAGTGACACATGTGTCCGGAGTTCCTTTGCAGTGGCAAAAGGCCCTGATGTGGCCTTCCTTTTCCTCCCTTCCTTCTTCCCTCCCTCCCCGCTTCCTTATTCTCTATCTCCTAAGAAATTAAAAAAATATATTTTGGGGGCTGGAGAGATGGCTTAGTGGTTAAGGCATTTGCCTGCAAAACATAAAGACCCAGGTTTGATTCTCCAGGTCCCACGTAAGCCAGATGCACATGGTGGCACATGTGTCTGGAGTTCGTTTGCAGTGGCTAGAAGCCCTGGAGTGCCCATTCTCACTTTCTCTGTGTCTCTCCTCCCCCCCATCTCTAAAAAATAAATAATTTTTAAAGATATTTTGGAAAAAGAAAACTAAAGTAAAAGAAGTGAGGAGAAAGAAGAAAAGAAGTTTACAGAGAAGGTTCTTAAGGTTTTTAAAGTAGAGAATCTATCATTCTGTTCACTACTGTATATCCCGGACCCAGTGCAGGCCTGCTGAGCCACAAGAATCCTGTCACATGTGCAGATAAGTTTTAAAGCAAAGAATGGGACTGGAGAGATGGCTTAGTGATTAAGGTGCTTGCTTGCAAAGCCAAAGAACCCAGGTTCTATTTCCCAGTACCCACCTAAAACCAGATGCACAAGGTGGCACATACGCCTGGAGTTTGTTTCATTGGCTAGAGGCTCTGGCATGCCCATTCTCTCTTGCTCTTTATCTCACCCTCCCCCCCAGGAATAAAATAAATATATATAAATTAAAGTAAAGAATGTATCATCCTGTATACTACTGTATACCCAGGACCCAGTGTGAGCCTGCCATGTCACAAGAGCCCTGTCACATGCATGGATGAGTTTGTTCCATCCTTTAACAGAACTGAAAACAACAGATAAAGTTACAAGGAGGAAAACCTTGGCTCAGCATATGAACAGATACTTAACCAGCTCCCACTTATATTGCTTTGGTTTACAAGGGGCATTCTTTTCTTTAACCCTGGGCACTTGCTCATTTTATGAGCAAAGAAACCAGGAATCAAATAGCCTGAGTGACTTTACTTTGAAGATGCATAACAAGGCAGTGAGAGACACAGAGAGTTAAGTGAGACAAATATTTTAAATATCTATGACTTTCCTACAGGGGAAGTCATAGCAACATCATTTCAGGTTTGTCCACCCGTCTAAAGTAGTGTATTCCACAGAGGCAAGGGCCAACAATAAAATCATTGCCTTTGCAGTTTGGCAAATTTAGTACCATAGATTTCTATCACTTTTTGTACATCGGATTTGATCTTCACAATTGTGTATGTGTATATGTGTATGTGTATGTGTATGCACATGTATATGCAGTTTTCTGTGCACATGGAGGCCAGACCTAGATGTTGGGGGTCTACCTCAGTTGGCCTCCACCATCTTCTTGAGACAGGGTCTCTTTCCGACCCCTAGAGCTCACCAATTCAGCTAGTCTAGCTAGCCATTGAGCCCCCAGGATTCCCTGTCTCTGCCTCCCTACTGCTGGAATTAAAGGGATGCCTATCACACCCAACATTTTAGGTGGCTCCTGGGGACCCAAAGGGGGCTCCTCATGCTTGTGCAGCAATCACTTCTCCCACTGAGCGTCTCCCCAGCCCTTCATGACTCTTCTAAGAAGTAGGTAGAAGGGATGTTACTATGCAGTGTTCACACATGGAAATGGAAAGTGCTGGTGCACTTGGAGTGGGTTGTAACATGCTTGTCACATGTCTGTTCTGCCTGTCTCAGGAAGAGAAGAGGAGGCTAAAGGAAGAGATTGAAAGGCGAAGGGCAGAGGCCGCTGAGAAACGCCAGAAAATGCCAGAAGACGGCTTGTCAGATGACAAAAAGCCATTCAAGTGTTTCACTCCTAAAGGTTCATCTCTTAAGGTGATGGTCTTAGAATACTTCTCCTTTTATATATAAACTTATTTTCAAGCAGAGAGAGAAGAGAGACAGACAGAGAGAATAGGCATGCCAAGGGCCACCAGCCCCTGCAAACAAACTCCAGATGCATGCACCACTTTGTGCATCAGGCTTTATGTGGGTCCTGGGGGAATCAAACCTGTTCCTGTGGCTTTGTATGCAAGCACCTGAACTGCAGAGCCATCTCTTCAGCCCCACTTCTCTTTTGATATGACAGAAACCTGACCTGGGCCCCTTCACTATTGCTTATTCAAGGACTT
Organism: Orientallactaga sibirica; assembly: GCA_036365145.1. Taxonomy (NCBI): domain Eukaryota; kingdom Metazoa; phylum Chordata; class Mammalia; order Rodentia; family Dipodidae; genus Orientallactaga; species Orientallactaga sibirica. The sequence continues at coordinate 25,872,151 of JAEOAD010000019.1, forward strand.
CCTTGGCTGCATTTTGCTCTTTGCTGTCCTAATATGTTAATCCATTCAGGATGCAAAACGTCTTATCCTGGGAAGCTTAAATAACAGAAACATGCTTCTCATGGTACTGGGGCTGGAAAGTCCAAGATCAAGGCGCCAGCAAATTCAGTACCTGGTGAAGGCTTGTTCCTCATAGGTGGGGAAAGAAGGCAGTAAATGGTTCTGTCAGGCCTCCCTGACACTAATCCCAGCAAGAGGGTTCCACCCAGAGGTCCCACGGCTTAACACCAACACGCTGAGAATTAAAGCATACCGTATGAATTGTAGAGGGACACACAGCCCACTCTTCTTTCAGCGGTTTTACAGCTTCTCGTTTATAACATGTGGAAAGGAAACAAAGTCGTGATGCACCTCTTAGTTTAATAGGTGCTTGGCTATATATTAAAGCAGCATCTGATCATATCTCTAAAACTCATCATCCCACACTCTGCCTCTTCTTCATCTCTTTGAGAAGGGAAATGTTTCAAATTTATGAAATGAGCAAATATATTATGATGGCTTAAGCTGCTTTTCATTAAAAACAGGTCAACAAGAATTGGAACAGGATCAAATGGCATAGCTACCATCATGGGAAATGGAACGGGACTTGGAAAGGGTTCTTTTTCGGGTTGAGTTGGGTGTTGCTACTGCGTTTGTGGAGCAGAGCGCCTAACTAATATGATAGAGGTGAAAAGAAAAGGAGCAAGCAGGGGCCGAGGCTGGGCCGCGGAGTGAATGGAGTGGTTGAGATGTAGGGAGCAAAGCGCAGGCTCAAGAAAGAACTGTGTGTTATGTATCATCAATCCGTTATTCCGATTCCAAGTGTACCTTTTGCTTTAAGGGTGAGCGTGTAATTGAACCACCGTGTCTTGCATGTTGAAGGTATTCAGCAAATATCTGTCAGGTGCCTAGATAAAAGAATGAGTGAGTCATGAGAACACTTTTAACACATTTACCCCATCTCCTCTTTCACCAGCACAGCAGGGTTACAGACTGCCAACAGTGGGCAGAGGCAGTGTGGAATCACATAGCAAATGGCTACATGTGTGCAGGAGTGTGAGATCTATCATGTGGTACATGAAAATGACCAGAATCCGGTCGCTTTAATGTTATAGTTACTACCTGTTCCACATGAAAGTCAGAATGGTTTTGTCCTCAGGTAATTATGTGATGGTCTGGACTCCAGCCACATGCCAGACACTTCCCCATTGTGTGTTGTGTAATGACATTTTGATCAATAACAGATCACATATACAATGGTGATCCATATTGGCCATCGGGGTCTGATGTTTTTGTAAACAGAATCCATGATGATCAGGCAATGAAACCACCCCAAAACAACACATTTCTCAGAATGTATCCTTGTCACTAAGGAACACATGACTGCACTTGAACTTGAACCCTCATCTCCAGGCCTTCTACAGGGAGAATCCAAACTCAGCCGCTGTCCCCATGAGGCAAATATAATTACTTCAACAGGAAACAATTGAAGAATTACCAAGGGAAATCACACACATACCAGTGAGACCCCAACGCAAACAAAATGAGTAGAGAGGGACCTGGAGTGAATCAGCTTGACTTGTGAATGTTGAAATTTGAATTGCATATAATTTTGTCATAAAAATATCACTATTTTGTTTTCTCCCCCCCAATCACTTAACAATGTAAGAAAATAAAATGTGCTTAGAGGTGGGTGTGGTGATGTATACCTATAATCCCAGTAATCGGGTGGCTGAGGCAGGAGAATCACCAGTTTGAGGCCAGCCTGGCTACCTATAAGTTCCAGGCTAACCTGAGCCACAGAGAAAAACCTTGTTTTTAAAAAAGGGGGGGGGGCTGGAGAGATGGCTTGGCGGTGAAGGCGCATGCCTGCGAAGCCTAAGGACCCAAGTTTGATTCTCCAGGTCCCACATAAGCCAGAAGCACATGGTGGCACATGTGTCTGGAGTTCGTTTGCAGTGGCTAGAGGCCCTGGCATGCCCATTCTCATTCACTCTCTCTCTCTCTCCCTCTCTCCCTCTCCTCTCTCTGCCTCAAATAAATAAATAAAATAATAAAATAAAAATCTTTAAAATAAAAATTAAAAATCTTAAAAAAAAAAAAAACAGGGGCTGGAGAGATGGCTTGGCGGTGAAGGAGCATGCCTGCAAAGCCTAAGGACCCAAGTTTGATTCTCCAGGTCCCACATAAGCCAGATGAATATGGTGGCACATGCGTCTGGAGTTCGTTTACAATGGCTAGAGGCCCTGGCACACCTATTCTCACTCTCTCTCTCCCTTTCTCTGTCTCTAACAAATAAATTAAATAAATAAATAAATAAATAAATAAATAAATAAATAAATAGATACAAAGAAAACTTCCCTCAGTCCTGTCTATGTGCAGACAGGCCACAGTCCTGTTCTTTTGTTCCTGGCTTTACAATCATCACAAAAAGCCAATCTTTCTTTCTTTCTACCTGGAGCCTCTCCTAGCTGTCCCAATAACAAGAGGAAAGCAGGCATCACCAAGATGTCCAGACTCTCCTCTGTTTTGAGAGAAACAGGAGTTCTTTTCATTTTTTCCCCCTTTTAATTATCGACTAACCATTTTGTTAGATTCTTTTTTTTTTTCCAGGTCTGTCCCTCAGCCACATTCTTTTCATCTAGCCTTCTTGAGAACCCCTTTTATCTACTCCCCCTGGAGCTACACATGTGAACAATTAAAGTCAATATATAGAAAGGACCAAGACATTTTCATTTATACGTAACAAAGACATACATTCAGGAACAGACTATCTGTCCCTGGTGTCCATGGATGTACCCAGAAGAATTTGCTCTGGCTGGAGTTCAAGCTCAACTCATTCTGTGAATGAATTCTGAAATCTGTTAATGCTTTTGGCCCAGTAACTTTTATTGTGATCACTAGATATGCATATATATATATACATATACATATATATATATGTATATATATATATACACTTAATATTATATAATGCAAAAAAATCTGCTTGACCTTGAAAATTATGTTTTGTTAATTCTTTGTGACCTCCCTTATCTAGGAACTCTAAGCTTTTGTTCTCATTGGTAAACTACGATAGCAATGAGTGATTTCCTGTCATAATATATGCAAAGGTAAACTTAAAGTGAATTAAATTGGACCGTTTTGATTGTCTTCATTTATTGAAGAAGCAGAGTGCTAAGTAAAGAAAGTACCAAATCTATTAACTCAAACTAAAGGTGTTACTTCGCTGAGTGTTGTCAAGGCAACACTGCCACCTCTTGGTCTTCAGAAGCACCAACTCGCCTCATCAAATGCCTTAAACCTTACACAAGACATTTAGTTTATAAATTCGGCATAAATGGTCTGATTATCTCGAGCTGTTGTGTGAAGGCATTTTCCCAAAGTGCCTCAGTAACTGGAGGACGAGTCCTGACACAACTTGAGAATGAAGTCCAGCCAGACAACTCATTCTACACACGTGGTGGGGCAGAAGCCCGTGGCATTCCACTGTGTGGTATGAGTAACCATGACCGCCAAGGGAAAAGGCCGAGTCCCCGAGTCAGGAAGATGCTGGAAGTGCTACAGAGAGCAAGCCTCAACCCAGCTCCACGCTGGATGTTTCCTCCTTGCTGTCGGCACTCTACATGCCTCAAGTCTGGAATTTGTTTGATTTGATAAAAATGTTCTTTCCCTCCTAACTCCTGCACTCCCACTCTTACTCCCACTTTCATTTATAAAAATGTGTAAACTCCACATCTCAACTCAAATATCAAAGCTGCCGAAAAGCTGCTTCCTACTCCTCCACTTAACTTGTCTTACAGACCTGGCGTTTTGTTCTTCTCTTTAATAGGGAATCTACGATAGATTTTAAAATATTTTATTTATGTGCTCTACTCAACACCTATTCAACGTATATTCTCTCTTAAAGAATGGGTCCTGGGGCTAGAGAGATGGTTTAGTGGTTAAGGTGCCTGCCTGCAAAGCCTAAGAATGCTTGTCCAAATCTCCAGGTCCCACGTTTAGCCAGACGCAAAAGTGACCCAAGCGTGCAATGTCGCACATGTGCACAAGGAGGCACACGTGTCTGGGCCTTTGCGCACCCATTCTCTCTCTGACTCTTTCTCAGGATGTTCGAGCTACTATAATGAAATAACACACAGAGTAAATAAGCAATTCGGTAGTCTTTAGTGAATTTGTTTTTTTTTTTTAAACTAGGAACTTCGAGCCAGGCATGGTGGCGCACGCCTTTAATCCCAGCACTTGGGAGGCAGAGGTAGGAGTATTGCCGAGAGTTCGAGGCCACCTTGAGAATACGTAGTGAATTCCAGGTCAGACCTGGACCAGAGAAAGAAATCCTACCTCAAAAAAAAAAAAAAAAAAAAAAAAAAAAAAAAACTAGGAACTTCTCTTTGCTACAACTAAAACTGGGCTGCAACCCACTGCCTGTCGATATTAGCAGTTAGTGAAACCCTCTTTGCACATGTGAGCCTTTTCAGTATTCTGCCCAGTTCAGGGATCTACTGGAGTAGACTAGAGTGACTTAAGCTGACATGGTTAAATGGCTCCTTGTCTCAGTCAGTTTGAACTAATGTAACAAATTACTGTAGACAGCATGGCTTAACACAAACATCTCCCAGGCATGATGGTCTGTGCCTGTCATCCCAGAATTCACAGGTTCAAGACCAGCTTATACTAGATTATGAGTCCTCATCTCAAAAAAATTCTAAGGGAAAAAAAAAAAAAAAAAAAAAAACCTTTGTTTCTCAGTTTTGGAGACTGGGAAGTCCAAGATCTCCAGCACGCCAGCACTGCCCAGTTCTGCTGAGGGCTCTCTTCTTCCTTTGCCGGTGGCCCTGTTCTCGCTGTTTCCTCGGGTGGCGGAGGACAGAGTGTAAGCAAGCACTCTTGTCTCTCGTCGGGGCTCCAACGCCATTCATGAGGGCTCCACCTTCCTGACCTAATTACTTTCCAAAAGCCTCTCACCTCCAAGTGCCATCCCATTATGGTTTGGATTTTAACATATGAATAACTACCATAATTATATTTTACTACATAATTATAGGTTATAACAATTTATTATGTATTATATTATTTCAAAGCCATTTTATTGTAAGGTTTTTAATTTCCATTTCCAAAGCTTAATAGTTCTGTACATACTTTTTTTTGAAAACTTTTATTTTGTGTGTGAGAGAGAGAGGCAGATAGAGAAAGAATAAGCACACCAGGGCCTTCAGCCACTGCAAATGAACCCCAGATGCATATACCACCTTGTGCATCTGGTTTGTGTAGGTCCTGGGGAATTGAACCTGAGTCCTTTGGCTTCACAGGCAAGTGCCTTAACTGCTAAGCCATCTCTCCAGCCCCTATAGGTCTCTACAGTCTTTATCCTCTGCCAGTCCTACTTCTCCTCCCAACCTACCAATACCTTATTCATAGACTTCCTCCCTAACAGGGCTATACAGTACCTTAATACCCTTACCCATTCCTTGGTGTTTGTATCTACCTGGTTCAGGAATAACAAGGGCATGGGCCAAGGGATACTGCATATAAGATACAGGCTCTGCATATGTCTTTTATTACTGCTGGGAAAGTATTTCAAATTCAATCTCTTCTTTCTTACATTCATTATTTCCTCCTTCCAGTGTATTCTCCACGCAGTTATAGCCCTGTCTTTCAGTCTTAAAAACTTCCCTACTCCAGAGCTTTGGCTCAGGCTGTTACCTCTGCATATTAATAGTATTCATTCTCTTTTTCAATTTCTAGATAGAAGAGAGAGCAGAATTTTTGAATAAGTCTGTGCAGAAAAGGTAAGTATGGTTGACTGCTCAATGGGGAATAACCAGCTACTGTGTATCCCTGAAAAGATCCTTCCTTCTCATATTTCTCTGTCTGTGTTTATTCAACTAGCAGTGGTATCAAGTCAACTCATCAAGCAGCAGTAGTCTCCAAGATTGACAGCCGGCTGGAGCAGTACACCAGTGCAATTGAGGTGAGCCCTGGCCTCCAGGATATGCTTCTGTGAAACAGAAAAGGCTACGATTACATACAAGAGCATGGATGTACTTTAGATACTAAACAAGTATGGTAGCTCAGCGATGTCAGAATATTAATGATGTCCAAATGATGAACTACTTATGGGAAAGTAATGAAGATATATTATAGAAAGCAGACTTTTTAAGTAGATTATTGTTTACTATTTTCAACCTAGATTTTCTTTGATGAAACTTTTTTTTTTTAGAGAGAGTGTGAGAGAGAGGGGAGAAGGGGGAGGAAGGGAGAGAATTGGCATACCAGGGCCTCAGCCACTGTAATTGAACTCCAGATGCTTGTGCCACCTAGTGGGCATATGCGACCTTGTGCTGGCCTCACCTTTGTGCATCTGGCTTACGCAGGATCTGGAGAGAGATGGAACATGGGGTCCTTAGGCTTTGCAGGCAAGCACCTTAACCACTAAGCCATCTCTCTAGCCCTGATGAAAGTATTTTTTTAATGAATGGGTTGACTGATACTTACTATATTGTATAGGTATTCACAAGCATATTTCAGATTTCTTATTTTTTATACAATGCCTTCCCACATGTGGTTCAAATAAGTTCCTTATAATCTTACTTAATGCACATTTGTTTACAAAAAACTCATCACCACATAAAAATACTAGCAATAAAGTGGGCTAGAGAGATGGCTTAGCAATTGAGGCATTTGCCTGCAAAGACAAAGGACTCAAGTTTGATTCCCAGGACCACATAAGCCAGATGCACAAGGAGGCACATGTGTCTGGAGTTCCTTTACAGTGGCTAGAGGCCCTGGCATGCTCTCTCTCTGTCTCTCTCTGTCTCTCTTTCTCTCTCTCTTTCTCTCTTCCTGCCTATTTCTTTCTCTCAAATAAAAAAATAAAAATAATTTTAAAAAGTAGTAGCATAAAGTGATATCAAAATGAGAGCCAAGAGACACCACTTGGGAAGAAGAGGGTCAGTAGAAGGGGGCAGGAAGGGGAATCAAGAGAAGGTAATGGGATCAAAATAAATTATAAACATATGTAAGATTGTCAATGAAAAATGTCAAAAAGACAAGATCCAGCTGAGCTTAATCATCAGTTTCCAGTTGGTTGGTTTATTGAAGGACCATCATTTGAAGTTTCTATCAAGTATTTTTCCCCTTAACTTCTTTCCCCCTCTCAACTGATCTTGGGGTTTTACTGTATTTCTGAGTAATATGTGTTTCTAGATCCAAGCACTAAAAGTCTAGATGTTGACTAAGATGTATTCTTGGAGTGTTGTGCATAAACTTTATTTCTGGTTTTAGCCTTCTGTATCAGAATACCTATAGTGACATAATCAGGTTGGTTTGGATATTTATTTGATAAATCATCCTATCCTAGCACTCAAAATGTGATTTTTTATTCACAAGATTGATATTCACTAAAATATGACACATAGCAGATGGTTGTTTTCTTTTAAAAAAATATGCTTTACTTACTTGAGAGAAAAGCAGAGATAGAGTGAAAGAGTCAGACAGAAACAGAATGAGTATGGGTTGTCAAGGCTTTCTGCCACTGCAAACGAACTCCAGACACATGTGCCACTTTGTGCATCTGGCTTTATGTGGATACTGGGGATTGAACCGAGGCAAGCAGGCATTGCAAGCAAGTGCCTTTACCACTGAGCAATCTCCCCACCCCAGATAGTTGTTTTTTTGTGTGTGTGTGGTTAAATTGTTCCTACAATAAAAGGTCAATGAAACCAAGACCATGGCTTCAGACTGCAAAAATTTGTAAGATCATTTTTTTTATGCCATGACAACTGGTGAGGTCACTCACTCCAGATGACTACCTTTGCCTATAACCCATAAAGACTGAGGGAGAAACATGGCCATCCCAGGTGTGTTTCTCATTACTTCTGGGAAAGGATCTCAGATGCATACCTTTCCTAATTACACTCATTCTTTCCTCCTTCCAGTATATTCTCCATGGAGTCCTAGCTCAGGATTTCAGTCTTAAAGAATCCCCACTTCAGGACATTTCTACATTCTATTCACTGCATAGGATGGAGTTTCTTCCTCCTGTCCCTTTACCACTTCTGAGTCTTGTCAAATCTGGATTTCAATGTCACTTCCTCATAGTTTGATTTTTGTGTCCCCCAAACCAATCTATTATCCCCCAGGCTTTATAACACTCCATTATTTTTCAAGTGCTTGTATAACTAGTAACTGTCTTTCTGGCCTGTTAAAACATAAGCAGCTTACAATCATGTTTTGAGCCCCTCCATGTTCCTAGAGCCCAGCCAAACGGTAGGTGTTAAACATCTATCTGCTGAAGAAATGGGGTCAGCTATCACCTTTACAGTAAATAGTATCCAAATAAAAGCACATTACATGTTTTAAAGAACCTCTGATCTAGATTTTGTTTTGTTTTTTTTGTTTTTTTGTTTTTTGTTTTTCCTTCGAGATAGGGTTTCACTCTAGCCCAGGCTGACCTGGAATTCACTATGTAATCTCAGGCTGGCCTTGAACTCACAGCAATCCTCCTACCTCTGCCTCCCAAGTGCTGGGATTAAAGGCGTGCGCCACCACGCTAGGCTGATCTAGCTTTTATAGTTTATCTTGAGAGCTGAATGTCATCAGAATGAAGTTTCACAGTAGAAATTATGAGGTGCATTTGATAAAGGTGTTTACACCACGATTTTTTTTTTTTGGAGAGAGACAGAAAGAGAGGGAGAGGAAGACAGATAGAGAATGGGCGCACCAGCAGCCTCTCAGCTGCTGAGAATGAAATCCAGATGCGTGCGCCCCTTGTGGTCAAGTGCGGCATTGTGTCCTTGTGTCACTTTGCATCTGGCTAAACGTGGGACCTGGAGATTGGAACCGCTAGAGATTGAAACCAGCGTTCTTAGGCTTAGGAGGCAGGCGCCTTAACCGCTAAGCCATCTCTCCAGCCCACTATGAAATTTTTTTAATGATCTCATTGAGGAAGACCAGCTGAGCATAATTTTATGAGGACAAAACTGTTCAGCACCATCATAAAACCAAGTCACACCTTTCAGGGAACAAAAGCTGCAAAACCTACCAAGCCAGCAGCCTCGGATCTCCCTGTCCCTGCCGAGGGCGTCCGCAATATCAAGAGCATGTGGGAGAAAGGGAATGTGTTTTCATCTCCCTCGGCGTCAGGCACACCAAATAAGGTGAGTGCATGTTTTGGCCTGTTTAAATTGAATGGAGTGGATTTGTTTGTCCATTTTGTCTTGGGCATCACGTTAATTCATAAAGAAGGTGCAATTCATACCTGGTTCTCCAGTAACCAAGAAAGCAAGCTCAGAGAAACTGTGTTCCTAGGACTACCCTTTGTACCGAGCCCTGGCCACGGGACTCTGAGTGAAATGTTTAAGATTGTCAACTCTCAGGGCCGGGATGGGATGAGCTAGACAATGAAGAAAAAGCAGATGTTATTTTCCCTATTGAGTTTCAGGTTGGTGGTTATGTGGAATAGTAAATCAACTTTTTTCTTTATTGTTTGGATGATTGACTCTTTATAGGAGACGGCTGGCCTGAAGGTGGGAGTTTCCAGCCGCATCAATGAATGGCTAACCAAAACCCCAGATGGGAACAAGTCGCCGGCTCCCAAACCTTCTGTAAGTAGCTGTCGGGGTTTCTGAGTGTCTAAGTTTGTAGCTTCCAGCAGTAGCAGAACATGAGCAGCTGGTCACTTGCTTAGGAAAGAGTGTTCCTGTCCCCTGCTGTTGCCGCAGAATGACAGGGAGGTGTGCAGCCGCTGTGTCAGGATTGGTAAATTGGAACCAAATCACTACCTCTGAGAGGAGAACTTAGCCACAATGTTAAGGCAATTCAAGTTCAGACCCTACTACTAGGTCTATTTCTTTTCTTTTTTATTTTCCTTTTTTAATGTATTTTATTTTTATTTATTTATTTAAGAGAGAGAGTGTGTGCACACCACAGCCTCCAGCCACTGCAAACAAACTCCAGACACATGCACCCCCTTGTACATCTGGCTAATGTGGGTCCTGGGGAATTGAACCCGGGTCCTTTAGCTTTGAAGGCAAATACCTCAACTGCTAAGCCATGTCTCCAGCCCCATTTTCCTTTTTTTAACTTATAATTTCTATACATCACTGAAGCATGGACACGCGCATTCCTGGACATACTGACTCCCTCTTCTATTTATCTATTCATTTATTTATTCATTATTTATTTATTTATTTATTGGGTTTTCGAGGTAGGGTCTCACTCTAGCTCAGGCTGACTTGGAATTCATCAGGGTGGCCTTGAACTCACGGCAATCCTCCTACCTCTGCCTCCCAGTGCTGGTATTAAAGGTGTATGCCACCACGTCCAGCTATCTGGTTATTTTTTTTATATCAAGCCTCTTCCAATATATTTCCACTGTGGTCCTTCATGACAGACAACTGGGTTTGACACCTTTGGGACTCTGCATTTGGGACTCTAGCTAGACTGGCCTTGAACCCAAGATGTCAGAACACTATCAACAAACAAAAGCAACCAATTGTGCCTTCTGATTTTGGACCAGTCACATTTTATTCTCAGCCCAGTGCTCATGTTCTTCCCATGGGTGGATGGAGAAGGCTTTGGGGATATGTTTGGGGATGTAGCATATGGCCATTAGGACAAGAATAAAACAAAGTTGTTTGTTTGTTTGTTTGTTTAACAAAACAACTCACCCACTGTAAAGAAAAGTCATACCTCATAGGATTAGAGTGTTGAGTTTTAAGACTCACTAAAGATAAAAACCATTTCCACAGAATGTTATCCTTTCCATAAATGCCAAGAATTACAAGTGCTCAAAATAATTGGTCAGACCAAAATGGCTGGAAAGTTAACATATTAAAAATGACACACACACACACACACACACACACATGAGTTGGGCGTGGTAACATACACCTTTAGTCCCAGCACTTGGGAGGCAGAGGGAGGAGGATCACTGTGCATTTGAAGCCAGCCTGAAACTGCATGGTGAATTCCAGGTCAGCCTGGGCAAGACCCTACCTCGGAAAAATAGGAAGGGAGGGAGGGAAGGAGGGAAGGAGGGAAGAAAGAAACTGTGACACTTCCGGTATGTTTACTGGGGCATTGAAACTATTTGTAGGTAGAATGTACAGGTTTTCAGCATAACTGGATCTGGAATGTAGTTCTGAATGTCTGTCTTTGCAGGTTTATCTCTTCTTTGTGTCTTAAACTAGTATGTTACAAAGCAATTAAAAGGCTAATCTGTCTTTCTTTTTGTTTAAAAAACAATGCCTTTGTCAGCTGGCCTCTCTTCCTCACTCTTTGGTCTCTGGTTGAGTGGAAACCTGCTTTTCCTGCCTTCATTTCTCCCTCTTCTTCCGGAGTGGGTCTCTCTCTAAATATAATCGGTCAGGTAATTCCATTTATATTTCCCCTTTGACTAAAAAAAAAAAAAGAATGCCAACTTAAAACTTGGATGTTAGTATTTCCTTCAAACCAACTATTTAAACTCTAAAAGTGCTCTCCAAAGATTGGTTGATACTATTTCAGGGAAATGCAATCCCTTTTCTTAGGTAGACCATTCATGTGACGATCAGTATTGATCTCCTATGACTCAATAAATAAACAGTCATATTCACTTTCTAGCACTTCCACCCGTGTGTTTTCACTTATACTTTGCAAAATTTTTAAGTCTCCCAGACAATTTGGCAACTTTCACATCCACTGGCAAATGCAGTGGAATTCCTTTTTATGAAAATCTGATTTTTTTTTTTTTTTGCTTAATGTTTCCAAATTAAATAGGTATAACTTTCTAATGGCATATCAGGAATTCATGCCACAGAGGAAATCCAAAAACTTAATAAGATTAAGGCAAATATAGAAGGCTTCACATGGTCCTACTTAACAGTGAGTTTTCAGTGTGGAGATCTCAATACTGCATGTTAGAAATACATCCACCTAGACTGGCAACCCTGGACAAATGTGACTGATAGCTTCGCCTTCCTAATGAGAAAAGAGAGGCTTCCAGAATAAGCAGTACTATTTCAGTACATTCATTTTCTATGAACTACCTTTGCCAAATACTAAAAGAAGCAAATGCTGGGGGAGGGGGTAAATGGAAACAGAAATTTGGGTCCTCATCCAAATGAAATTAATTATGAGATAATAAACAAAGACTCAAGGCTGTGCAGCTATTATGGGCCATATTTCTGTGTTTTCTTCCCAGGATTCTCACATGTTCTTACATATGTCATCAACTGTCCACTTCTCTCACAGTTACCGTTTGTGATAAATGTTTATTTCTGTGACACTAGGCTCTCTTAATCTACTTCCGAGTTACCTAATTGCCCCTGAGGAAAAAAAAAAAATGTTTGTAGTGTTTTCATTTGGGTTGCGCAGACCCTAAGACAGTGAGTGATCACAGAACAAGGAGTCTGTTTGGGAGGTTAGGAAAACACCCCGAAGAGTGGGCCACAGAGAAGACAGCAAACAAAGCGAGTCACCACACATGCTTTGAGAACTTAATCCCACTGGGATTACCACCGATGACAGGCTTCCAAGTGCCCTCCCTGAGGTGTGCCTGGGTCTCAAATACCTTCTTGCACCAACGTTCACCAGTCAGTGGTTGAAGATACTCCTGGGTTTGCATTCTGAACATTCAGCCCACCTCCTGGGCAGGCAACACAAGCACCTGTAGCCAGAGAAAGGCTTCAGGCAAAGCCATGCATGTATGGTACACTGAAGAAGTAAGGGCTGCTGGACATGGGGACCCAGAAAGAAAGTTCAGTCTGCAGGGGATGAAACACTTGTTAAACCCCCAAGTGAATTATTTTTATATAACAGGTACTCAATTCACTTTCAAGAGAATAGAAAGGCAAAGGCTGGCTACATTGTTTTAAAGGTGCTTATATTCCAATTTAACTGTTCAATAATCAGTAAGTCTTTGGTGAAGGACGAGGATCCAAAAGCTAAATATAGTTCCAGACTATTCTCACATGAGTCAGGTCAAGGTCTGTACAAAATAATGGCTAATAGCATTTTCATTTCCATCCATTTTGGACCACTGGTATAAATTGTGCTGAACACTAAATATATCCAAACAGACAAATAATAGATGTGGTGGATGAGTTATTTAGACCTTGTCTGAAATTATTAATGGCATCATTTTCTTTCCTGCTTTCTTCCCCCTTAGGATTTGAGGCCAGGAGATGTATCTGGCAAGCGGAACCTCTGGGAAAAGCAATCTGTAGATAAAGTCACTTCCCCAACTAAGGTAACCTGCTGGGAGGAATTGCATGTCAGAAAGAGGCTTGTTTTCCCGGTGGGTTTGGAATTATGAGGTCCTGAGTGGGACGAGAAATACTGCTGACCCATAGATCTGTGCCTCCTAGCTGTCAGGTCCTAAAAGTCCCATATGGGGCTGGAGAGATGGCTTAGCAGTTAAGGCGCCTGCCTGCTAAGCCTAAGAACGTCGGTTCCAATCTCCAGATCCCACATTTAGCCAGATGCAAAGTGACGCAAGGACACAATGCTGCACTTGCCCACAAGGGGGCGCACATATCTGGATTTTGTTCACAGCAGCTGAGAGGCTGATGGCGCACCCATTCTCTCTCTGTCTTCCTCCCCCCATCTCTCTCTGTGTCTCTCTCAAAAAAAAAAATATATATATATATATGTGTATATATATATATATATGTCCCATATGTAACCCAGTGAAAGGACAAGTTCACAGAGCTTTTGCCATTGCAGGTTTGTCAGTTATACAACATAAATAGCTTGAACTCATGGATGGGTTCCCAGTAAAGACATTCTAGATGTACCATAGTGGTGGAAGCTAGGCAGAGATGGCCATATGAGATAACCATAGTCTGCATTTCTTTGCAAAGTTACAGATTAACTCCACATTAATTTGGGAAAAGAAATACCTTAGGAGGAAATATCTGTTTCCCTCACTGGCTCCAACGCTGCTTTCTGGAACTATCCTAGGAGATATTATCCACAGCCTCAGTCTCAAGATGGCTATAGCAAAAAAAAAAAAAGTAAAATGATATCCGTAATGAAAACTATGCTATCCTGTGAAAACTAATGGCTAGGAATGCATGTGTGTTCTTTCTTCAGAAAGGGGAGGGACACCAGTGGTATCTAAAAGATGCTCAGAGTACAATAGCTAACTCCTAATTGTAGACCTTCCTCATTTCAAGATGCAGATCCAGTCTTGTCTTTCAATAGAGAAAAAGCTAGAAATAACTCAAAAATCCACAATAAATAAGGTCAGAACGATCTGCTTAGGAGAGAGACAGAGGCTTCTGAAGCAAACTAGGGACTAATGAGCCCATTGAAGGCAATTAGAGGATCTCCATAAAGATTCACTCAAGTGAGGGGATAATCTCCCCTTCCTACTTCTGGCATGATCTTAACCCGGTGCAGCCAGGTAAGCATGCCACTGTGTCTTCTCCACTAGTGATGAACTAACTGCTCTTCCGGTCCAGTGAAATCCACTAGTCCAGCCTCTCTACTAAAATGACTCCTGAACACGTGCAAGTGACTGGTAAACGTACAAAAAAGTATCTTGTGGTGGCCACTGCTACCAACTGCTCACACCAAGGAAGCATCCACGGTTTGTCAGGCACCATGACTGGCACCTTTGATCCTCCAACCAGCATGGGAGATAAGGAGGAGGATTACTCCCACTTTGCAGCTGAGGAGAATGAGAGACAGAAATGAAATAACTTTCCGAAGAGAACACGAAAAGTAGCAAAACATGCATTAGTACTCAGTCTGCCCTGAGCCCTCATTTTTTTAAATGTTTTAAATTAATGTGCAAGTGGATGTGTGCATGTGTATTCTGGGGGTGCATGTGTGTATACACATGCATACGCACACATGTATGCAGGCATTCACCACTTCATATCAGATTTTTACATGGATGCTGGGGAATCAAGTTCATGCCAGTAGACCCAAAGCAAGTGTCATGAACTGCTGAACAATCTTCCCAGCCTTGAGCCTACATTATTACCCTCAACAAACTACATTCTTTATCATTATCCATAGTGGTTTTTATTTATTTATTTATTTATTTATTTATTTATTTATTTATTTATTTGAGGGAAAGAAGGGGAGGAGAGAGAGAATGGGCATGCCAAGGCCTCCAGCCACTGTAAACGAACTCCAGATACATGTGCCCCATTGTGCATCTGGCTTATGTGGGTCCTGGAGAATCAAACCGGGATCCTTTGGCTTTGCAGGCAAACGCCTTAACCGCTAAGCCATCTCTCCAGCCCCCACAGTGGTTTTTTAATAATATGCATTCAGCAGAAACTGTAAAGTTTTTAAAATCATTGCATAATTTTCTATTAGTGCCAGATAAAGGGTACATATTTTTAAAGTAAAGAATGAATTTGTTGGCCTAAGCCTTTATGACCCTTATGGCACAGATATCTGACTTTTCAAAGTGGCAATTGAAGTGCTAAGATAGCCGTCTTTTTCTTTTCTTTTCTTTTCTTTTCTTTTCCTTTCCTTTCTTTTCTTTTCTTTTCTTTTTTGAGAGACAGAGAGAAAGGGAGAGGAAGACAGATAGAGATGGGCGCGCCAGCAGCCTCTTAGCTGCTGTGAATGAAATACAGATGCATGCCCCCCCTTGTGGTCAAGTGCGGCATTGCGCCCTTGCATCACTTTGCATCTGGCTAAACGTGGGACCTGGAGATTGGAACCGCTGGAGATTGGAACCAGCATTCTTAGGCTTAGGAGGCAGGCACCTTAACTGCTAAGCCATCTCTCCAGCCTGATAGCCGCCTTTTTTGAGTAGGGGATATCAGCTGTCCACAGCTCATCCTTACAGGTATGTTGGAGTTCCTGTGATCACAGTCCTCTTAGCCAGAGCTAGGAAAGCAGAGCAGAAAGGATCTGGAAGGGCAGGACAGAGAGAACACCACTCAAACGGAAGACGGCATGAAGGGTGCTCCTGGAATTGTGCAGCATGGTGGTAAAAGGCAAAGGGATGCGGCATTCCCACACCATGTTCTCCTTCCTGGACTACACCACTGAACTCCCATGGTGGTAAAAGGCAAAGGGGTGCATGCATTAATCCCACCATGTTCTCCTTCCAGAGGTACAGGATTGCACTGAACTCCCAGCCTGGACCAGAGTGAGAATCGCAAAACAATAATATAACAATCAGACCCAGAGGTGAGTCAGTGAGCCAAAAGATGAGATAGCTCTGCTCCAAAATATCAGACTCACCACTTGTCATATGTTCATTCCTTTGAAATGAAAAAAAAAAAACCACAGCACATTGAAAATGTGATTTATGATACATTATTATTTGTTAATATCTCATCGAGGATTCTTAGCAGCTCAGTGAGGACAAGCAGGTGGAATAAGAATAGGTCTGGAGGGCTGGAGAGATTGCTTAGCGGCTAAGGCACTTGCCTGCAAAGCCAAAGGGCCCAAGTTTGATTTCCCAGGACCCACATAAGCCAGATGCATGCATGCATCTGGAGTTCATTTGCAGTGGCTGAAGGCCCTGGTGTATCCATTCTCTTACTCTCTCTCTCTCTCTCTCTCTCTCTCCCTCCCTCCCTCCCTCCATCCATCCATCTATCTATCTATCTATCTATCTATCTATCTATCTCTCTCTACCTCTCCATATATACCTACCTCTTTCTCTCTCTCAAATAAATAAATGTTTTTAAAAAAAAAAAAAAGAATAGGTCTGGGATGATGGCTCAGTGGGGAAGGCACTGTGCAACTTGCAGTACCTAAGTTCAGATCCTCAGGCCCCACATAAAAAAGCTGAAAACTGTGGCTGGCCTCTGTAGTACATTGTGCCTATAGTGAGAAGGAAAGTGGAGACAGAATTTCCCAGAAGTTCACAAAAGGAGCAGTAAACAGCAAGAAGAGACGGTGTCTCAGATGAAAGTGAAGGACCAAACTGAAAGTTGTCCTCTGCCCTCCACACACCTGCATGACGCATGTGCACCCACAATCATACACATAGACACACACATGCACACACAAGAATAACAAAATCGCATAGCGTCGCAGAATAGAATATAATGATGAAGGGTCAGATAAATCTCAGAAGAAGGGGAAATTAGAGATGGCTGGAGGAAAAGGAGAGAAAAGCAACGATGCATATTTCCTCTCCACAATTATATATTGACACGGGCCCAACTGGGATTCCCCAGTCATGTAGAACATTAGAAATTCCTGGTCCTCATGGAGTTGTCTAAAAAGCACCTGTTTAACTCTGAATGTCATGAGCAAAGATGAAGCTCATGGTAGAGAAAACAAACCAGAAAGAGAAAGGAAAAGGAAAGTAGGAAAAACTGAACAAAAGAAAGGGTAGAAGCCAGACATGGTGGCACACATCTTTGATCCCAGCACTTGGGAGGTAGAGGTAGGAAGATCACTGAGAGTTTGAGGTCAGCCTGAGACTACATAATGAATTCCAGGTCAGCCTGGGCTAGAGTGAGACTCTACCTTCTAAAACTGAAAAGGAAAAAAAAAAAAAAGATCATATTTGAATAGACTGTCAATAGTAATCTTCCCTTTCATAAATATTTTTATTTACTCCTACCATGCTGTGGTTCCTTTTTTTTTTTCTGTTTTTGTTTTCTTGCAAACACCATCTGACTGAAACATGGTGGGCTGCCGATTTAAAGTTTTCTTCTCTCAGCAGGTGTGAGACAATTCGAGAAAGAACCCAAGCTCAAGACGCCGGACCAGCTCTGTTTTATATTTATGTTGATTTACTAAAATTGGGTTCATTTTCCTTTTTTTTTATCTTCTAAATATCCCTGTAAACCCATGTATATGATCACTATATTTAATAATCACGTCTAGAGATGTCCATGGTCAAAGTACTGCCTTTGCACAGGAGCCTGTTTCTAAAGAAACCCATGCTGTGAAATAGAGACTTTCTACTGCTCATGTCTGAACAGTGATGCCAACCACATTGGAAGTCAACAAAAGGAGATTCCAGTTTAAGATTGCCTGAGGAATGTGTGCAGTATCTAGAGGGGGAAAAAATTAAACCATAGGCTTTGTTTTGTTTTGTTTCAGTACAGAAGTCAGTTTGTTTCTGCACTTTAGACTAAAGCATGGAAGAAATTATCTAAGTAGGCAATTGTAACTGTTTGTGAAAGTAACCCATTTCAGATTTGATATATGGCAATAATGATTGTCTTTATAAAAAATAGATGTACTGTTGCTTTTTGTGTGCTGATTTCTACCTAACTTGGATGATTATTTTAGCTGACAGTGGTACTGGTTTTATTTTTGGTTTTTTCCAGGTTAGTTGCTTTGTGGATTTCTTTGGTAGTGGATAGTAAACTCAACCACATTTTAGATAGCCCAACTATGTATGTATGTGCATACATCTATACAAACACACTAACAGTAGCATGCTTTTCCATGCGCTAGATTATTATATTTAGTAGTTTGTCCTTGAAACTAGCCAATATCACAGCTTCTTAAAGATTAAAAATCACATTATTATATTAATATTTCATATTTGCCAGTAGGAGCAAGGGAGTTAAGTATAGATATGTTTTCAATGCCTATTGACCTATAAGAAAAAAAAAAATTAGGAAAAAAGCATCAAAATGAGTTGAAATGCCTTATAAAACATATTAGTATTTAGTTTATAATTGAAGGAAATGTTGAATCCAGTGTGAATTATATTAAGTCTACCATCTGGATCAAGCTCAAAGCCTGCTTCTGTGTAACAGTGAAGTTCACAAAAAGCTGACCTCCCTGATATCTAATGTCCCTTCTTTCTCTAAAATGTAAAGTCAGTAGTATCAATGATGATGTTGCATACATTAGAATCCCACAAGGAGGTCTAAACAGTGACCAACTTTGGCTCATGTCTGGAAGCAGAGAAGTAAAGTGAGCAGAGATTCCAGTGTTTAGAAAGCCCATCAATGCCTCTTTATGTACTCTCAAACATTCTTAAATTAAAATTTTCTGTCTTTATTAGTTAACTGGTACTTGTCATAAGTTGATAGTATGTTGAAATTTTAAAATATATGTGAAGTTTTCTATTTTTACTTTTTGAGAGTCTTGATCGACTCACCATCCGGATACCATGGTTTAGCTTCTTAAGTCTTCATTCTTCCCAGTAGCTAATGAAAGAATATTCTAGTGCTTTGGTAACATGCCTTCATAATAGACTTATACATACAGTGTCATTATATAAACTCATACCTCAGCTGACTTAACCAAAATTGTCTAAAATCTCAGTTCCTACCACACTGAGAAAGCCTCTCAAATAAGTTTGTGCCTGCAAGAGGGCAGGGCTGGCTTTAGGAGTGACCAGTGCCTTGCAAAGTCAATTGTCCTCATGAGTCAGTAAGGTTCAGTCTCCTAGCTTTTAGAAAGCCTGGGCCAAAGGAAGGGAAGTCACTTAAGACTACACAGATCATCCACCCATGACAGAATAGACACAAGTCTATGATAAGATAAACTAAAGTATACATGGAGTGCTCATGTAACTGACTCCCATGGTTGGAGTAAAATGGATCAAAGTTTGAATTAAGGCTGATGGTGAGGGGAAAAAATGCTTTGTGGAACTTTTAAACAAAAGCTTCTCCTGATTGCTACTATTATATATATATTTTTTAAGTCTGAATTTGAGAATGCATCGATCCTTTTATTCCAATGTTTGGATGGCATGCATTTTAGGGTAGAAGTCTGTTCGATTTGGACTTAATCTTTGAGAAAGTAAGTTCCTCTTTTACATGATCAATTAAAGTTCTCCATTGTCTTTGATATAGAATGCAAGCTGACTAGCATGTTCTGTGAATCTGCCATTCTTAAAAACGTTATAAACACTTGATCTTTTTCACTGATAATTGATCGCTGCAATAAACATGTATTGTGAAAATGCATCCACAATAAATGGAATTCCTGCAAACATCTTTGTCTTATGCATTTTCCCGTACTATCTTGATTTTTAGAGGGGTTCCTGTTGTAATGAAGAGTATGGCATATAGCAAAGCCTGCATTTCACATGGAGTGTTGGTTGGTTTCACCATGTTAAAGAGAAAACATTTTCAAATTTTTAAAATAATTTTTAAAGACTTTTGTTTATCTATTAATTTCAAGCAGATTGAGAGAAAGAGAACATGGGCATGCCAGGGCCTTTTGCCAGTGCAAACAGATTCCAGATACATGTGCCACTTTGTGCTTGGAAACTGGGAAATCAAACCCAACAGTGAATGGACGGGGGATATGGCAAACCCAAGCTGTCAGGTTTTGCAAGCAAGTGCCTTTAGCCACTGAGTCATCTCTCCAGCCTCCATTTTCAGATTTTAAAATATTTCTTATTACAGATAACTTTCTAACAATGTTCTAATTTAGAATGAGGTGGACAATTGACCATCAAACATTTTAAAAATTCTTCAACACAAAACTATTTTCCAAGTGCAGTAGCACATGTAATCCAAACTACTAGGGACTCTAGAAGGCAGAAATATTCAAGCCCAGCCTGGGCAAGATAGCAAGACCTTTCTTAAAAAAGTGAATAATTGTTGGGGAGTGCTGGAGAGATGGCTTAGAAGTCAAGGCACTTGCCTGTGAAGTCTAAGGACCCAGGTTCGACACCCCAGAACCCCATGTAAGCAGACACACAAGGTGATGCATGTGCACAAGGTGGCACATGTGTCTGGAATTCAATTGGTTAGAGGAGGCCCTGGTGCACCAATTCTCTTCTCTCTTTCCCTCTCTCTTCCTCTCTCTCTTTCTTGCTCTCTCTTAAAAAAAGAAAAAAAGTGAATAAATAAAATATCCCTCCACCTTCCTCATTCCAAGTATCTTGAGCCTAAGGTGAATGACAATACTGTTTTACCAAAAGTAACTTTTATAATAGAAAACATCAAACATTTGTATAGTTCTAGTAACTACATTTAAATCCAAAGGTATTTTTCCATAGTTAATTTGCATATTTATGTAGCACTAACTGGTATGAAATCAAAAGTTTTCATAAAGGTTTTAAATTATAGGTCCAGAGCTCCTGAGAAGTTCCCTAAATCCTGCCCATAAAACTTGTACAGTTAACAAAGTTACTATGAAAAATTGTATTGTTACTGTGATATATAACAATAACAATAAGGATGATAAGAAATAGTTGTCATCAAAAGCAATTTATAAAATTAAGAGTGAATGGGCAGGAGATAAAGGCATTTGCTTACAAAGTCTGCTGGCCTGGGTTCAATTCCCTATTTCTCTCCCCATGTAAAGTAGGATGCAAAGAGGTGCATATGCCTGTAGTTTGTTTATAATGTCAAGAGACCATAGAGCACCCATACACACACCCACATGTAAATAAAAATATTATCTGAGGCCCTAGCACGCCCATCCTCCCTCCTTCTCTCTCCCCCTCTCTCTGCCTCTTTCTCTTCCAAATAAATAAGCAAATAAATACAACATTAAAAATACAATCTGGAGGTGAGAGATTGCTTAGTAGTTAAGGCACTTGCTTGCAAAGCCTAA
The DNA here is from genome assembly GCA_036365145.1 of Orientallactaga sibirica. Classification (NCBI taxonomy): domain Eukaryota; kingdom Metazoa; phylum Chordata; class Mammalia; order Rodentia; family Dipodidae; genus Orientallactaga; species Orientallactaga sibirica. The sequence goes on from JAEOAD010000019.1 coordinate 25,893,622, forward strand.
TGACCCAGTTTTGTTTGCCCAGTACCCATGTAAAGCTAGATGCACAAAGAGGTGCATGCACCTGTAATTTGTTTGCAGTGGCTGGAGGCCCTGGCATGCCCATTCTCTCTGTCTTTCTCTCTTGTCTCTATCTCTCTCTGCTTACCAATAAATAAATTAAATATTTTTTTAAAATATGGGCAGGAGGGATGGCTTAGCAGTTAAGGCGTTTGCCTGCAAAGCCAAAGGACCCAGGTTTGATTCCCCAGGACCCACATTAGCCAGATGCACAAGGGGACACATGTGTCTAGAGTTTGTTTGCAGTAGCTGGAGGCTCTGGCACACCCATTCTCTCTCTCTCTCTCCCTCTCTCTCCCTCTTTCTGTCAAATTAATTAATTAATTAATTAATTAAATTTTAAAAATATATACAATCTGGAGCCAGGCATGGTGGTGCACACCTTTGATCCCAGCACTCGGGAAGCAGAGGCAGGAGGATCGCCATGAGTTCAAGGCCACCCTGAGACTACATAGTGAATTCCAGGTCAGCCTGGACTAGACTTTCCCTCAAAAAGACAAAAAAAACAAACAAAATATATATATACACACACACATACAATCTGGGCTGGAGAGATGGCTTAGCAGTTAAGGTGCTTGCCTGTGAAGCCTAAAAACTTATGTTCAAATCTCCAGATCCCGTGTAGCCAGATGCACAGTGATGCAAGCACGCAATGTCACACATGCATCACAAGGGGGCAGATGCATCTGGAGTTCGTTTGCAGTAGCTAAAGGCCATTGCACACACATTCTCTCTCTCCCCCTTTCTCTCTCTCTCTCTCTCTCTCTATATATATATATATATATATATATATATTTATATATATATGCATATATTATATAATATATTCAATATATATTATATATGATATGTAATCTATAGTACTAGTACCAGAGTGATAAAATTAGGGGTAAATGAAAATTAACATATACACACACATACATACATAGTCAGGACATGAGCTTGAAAATAGTGCTAAAGTCTCTTGTGTGATATGGAAATGGATCCATTTTGTAAGGCTTCTTTCCCACCTTTACTTGGACATGATTGTGGATTTGACTAGTGCTCCTTGTAATTCTGTTCCTTTAACTTTCCAGATTTAAGGGAATGTTTTAGGTGCCTTAAAATCTAGAATCATATCTTCCTTATGAGTTATATAATTTGGCATTATGAAATGACCCTCTATTTGTAGTGAAGATGTTTGCCTTAAAGTTTATTTCATTGTACTCTTAACCCTTGTGCATAAGGTCCATCCATCCCTTTACTGGCAACATTTGTATAACCTCTAGTTTTGAATGCTTACCTTTAAAACTCTCATTCACTTTAGGCTTGGACTTTAATCCTGTCTGGTCCTCTCTGAGTTTTTGTTGTTGTTGTTGTTTTTTAAGGTAGGGTTTCAAGGTAGGCTGACCTGGAATTCACTATGTAGTCTCAGGAGGCTGGCCTTGAATTCAGAGCAATCCTCCTACCTCTGCCTCCTGAGTGCTGGGATTAAAGGCGTGCACCACCACTCCTGGCCTCTCTGAGTTTTAACAGGAGTATTTAGTCCTTTTATGTTTAATGTAATTATTAATATTTTCCCCAGTGTTTCATATAAAACCCTGGGCTTCACATGTGCCAGGCAAGTGCTGTGGCATGGAGCTATACGTTCTCAGTTTACTTTGCATGGAAATAGCATCCTAGCCATGTGCCAACTGTCGAGTGGTACCTTTTCTCTCTTAATTATGCCATGACTACTTCTGCCTTTGACCATAAGTGAGGTAACTGAGAGACAGCTGTACTCTGTGGGATGCAATGGGGCTGGGGAGGGGGAGTGAAAATCTGCAAACCACCAAGGCTGAAGATTTGGGAAATTACCTCCAGCTTGCAGGTGGATCTCTAAGAGCTCCCTCCTAGAAAGAAAGGTGACCCTGACATCACTGAACTTCCTAAATTGGCCATTTATCTTCAGTCTTAGGCTCAACTCTGTGATTCTAGCAAGGTAATGGATGATCAAAATGGGGAAAATTACAAAATGCTGAGTAACAAATTGAGAAGTTAAGAGAGAAAATGGGCTGGAGAGGTGGCTCACTGGTTAAGGGCCCTTGCTTGCAAAGCCTGATGGCCCAAATTCAATCCCCCCAAGTACTCACAAAGCCAGATGCACAAAGTGGTACATGTGTATGGAGTTTATTTGTAGTGATAACAGGTCCTGACATGCCAATATTCATCCTCTCTCTCTCGCTCGCTCTCCTTTCTTCCCTCCCTCTCTCTCTCTCATAAATAAATAAATATTTTTAAAAGAAACTGGGAAAAAATGAGAAAATATCACAAAGTTCTAACGCATAATTATCAGATAAACTTGTAGTAGATAATTGTCAGCAGTTCCAAGGAAAACCAAACACTTCAAGCTGGGCAATCAACGAAGAAAAACATTTGCATTTTGTGCACCCAGAAGTGACTCTGAATACCAGTACTCATATTATAGCTATCTTGAAATATGATTTCAAAAGTGTTTCATAGTGTCTGACATAGTGGCACATACCTTTAATCCCAGCACTTGGGAGGCAGAGGTGTAGGATAACTGTGGGTTATAGGCCATCCCAGATTAGCCTGGGCTAGAAAACTCCAAAAAGTTTTTTAAAAGTGTTTCATGGGCTGGAGAGATGGCTCAGCGGTTAAGGCGCCTGCCTGCTAAGCCTAAGAACCCAGTTCCAATCTCTAGGTCCCACGTTTATCCAGATGCAAAGTGATGCAAGGGCACAATGCCGCACTTGACCACAAGGGGGCGCACACATCTGGATTTCGTTCACAGCAGCTGAGAGCCTGCTGGCGTGCCCATCTCTATCTGTCTCCTTCTCCCTCTCTGTCTGTCTCTCTGTCTCTGTCTCTCTCCAAAAATAAATAAAATAATTTTTAAATTTTTTTAAAGTGTTTCATTAGCAGAGATTTTATGACATACTCATGGCACTTCACAAGTTATGAGATGAGTTCACGAACAAATCAATTTGCAAACAGATGTCCTGCTATCATTTTTTTGTAGCATGTGTTCTAGAGTTCTGAGAAATACATTTGCCTTGTGACGTTCTGTGATCCCAGCTTATCCCATCTCAGTTCCACAAAGATAAGTGGGGCAGCAGTTATCTTCTTACTGCTGGGACAAAACACCCGAACAGAAGCAGCTTATGGGAGGAAAGGGTTTATTTCAGGCTTACGGTTTGGAAGGGATGCTTCCTCAGGACAGAGGAAGAGGGCTCACTTCATTACACAGCTGCAGAGAAAGAGAATGGCAAGTTGGAACTGGCTCTGAACACACACAACAGGGCTGGACTCTCTTCAACTACAACACCCATCCCTGCAGCGTCCTAATGCAAGGCTCCACCTCCCAAAGACTTCCCAGCTGGGGATTAAGTAGGAAGCTTAATCCTGAGGCTGGGGGTGGAGGGAGCGGGGCTCATTTACAGTCAAAACCACAAGTGGCTACTTCACTCTACTTCAGATTTAATAGTAGAATTTTGCCATACATGCTCTTAGCATGACAACTATCTTAAAATATGTTTTCAAGCCGGTATGGTGGCACATGCCTTTAATCCCAGCACTCAGGAAGCAGAGGTAGGAGGATCGCCAAGAGTTCGAGGCCTCCCTGAGACTACAGAGGGAATTCCAGGTCAGCCTGGGCTAGAGCGAGCCCCTACCTCAAAAATATATATATATATATATATATATATAATTTTTTTCCCAAAAATGTTTCATTAAGCCGGGCGTGGTGGCGCACGCCTTTAATCCCAGCACTTGGGAGACAGAGGTAGGAGGATCGCCGTGAGTTCCAGGCCACCCTGAGACTACATAGTTAATTCCAGGTCAGCCTGGGCCAGAGTGAGACCCTACCTCGCAAAACCAAAAAAAAAAAAAAAAAAAAAGTTTCATTAGAGATTTTAGAAGACCCAACTGGTTGTTTCTGCATGGATCAGGAACTTTCATTCAATAATCTCTTACCAAATTTGCTAAAATTATGCAAAAGAACTATAGTCATACAACACGAGACTGGTGTCTTAGTTTTCAACTTCATCCAGCTCCCTTCTATACAAGCCTGCTTTTTTTAGAATAAATTCTATCTTTTGTATGTCTCATGTCTACCAACATTTATATCATAGGCGGGTTGAGTTTTATTCACATAATGGAGATAGTGTCCTGAGTTCCATAGGGTTCTTCACTCCTTACTGAATATCAAAATCAAGAGCTAAGACCTTCTAATTCGGCAAACATGAGGTTTCCCATTCCCCGGAGATTCTTATTCAGTAGGTTTAGAGTTGCGATATATAATATTCACTTGCTATTCCAAGGAACACTTACGTACTTTAAAAGATGCAGACGTGCAGATCTCATATTTTGGTCTGGACAGGCCCTGACATCTTTCATTTCTAATGCTTCTGATACTGTGGGACAGCTCTGCCTCTTTGGAGACCATGCTTTGTAAAACAAGGTCTGTCTCTCTGTCTGTCTCTCTGTCTCTGTCTCTGTCTCTGTCTCTCTCTCTCTCTCTCTCTCTCTTCTCTCCTCTCATTGTCTTCCCTACCCTCCTTAGGCCCTAGTTCTTACTTAAAAAAAAAAAAAAAAAAAGCACTTACTATTACGTAACACTTTATGTACATTGACCCTCATCACAACACTAGTGGGTAGATGACATGATATTTCCATTTATAAAAAGACTGAGGTACAAAAAAGTAAAGTAACTTGTCCAAAGTCACCCAGGTAGGTATTCTAGTTTCAGAGTCCCATGGCTGTGCCAGTGGTGCTCAACAAAATCACCTGGAGCAGGAGGGGCTTTGTTGAAGCCTAGGCTGTCTCCCTCCAGTTTCTGATTCCACAGGTCTGGGATCAGGCCTGCACATTTACATTCTAAAATATTCTCATCTAACACTAAAGCTCCTGGTCCCAGGAAACACCTTGAAAACAACTATCCTATGCTAAGAGGAGAGCGATGGCTGGAATCTGCTCCCACATTACACGAGTGAATAACAGGTAAGGGCTTAGAATGTTACATGTTATTGTTTTGAATTCTTTCAGTAGCCCTACAAGATAGGTACTATCCTCACTTTGCAGGCAAATAAACTGAAGCAGAGAACTTATAAACCTGCCCATGGCCGTTCACTTAAGCCATAGAATATATGACTACCAGTAATTTGTCCCCGAGCCATTGCTCTTACCCTCTAGTCCCACCCCCAACCTGTCACAAGAGATTATTGCATAGGAGTATGCCTTGAAGAGAGCCCTTTATGTGTGCGCAGGAGCCAGTACTCTCCTAATGAAGTCCACAGTCAGAGCAGGAACAACGTGAGAGACCAACCACGTAGCTGGTCACTTTGACAGGTAAGGAGACCTTTGCGGCTCAGCCCATCATCATTCCTACACAGCAAGGAACATGAATCCTGAAGGAAAAGGGGGCCATAATAAAACACCAGCTGCCTTCCAGTGCTTGAGCCACCCACTCAGGAAAGATCTTACTACCCTGAGAGATGGGAAGGAGGGCTTTGAACGAAGTGTAAAAATGCATTTTACACTACTAACGATCAAATATCAGACTGAAATCTTCAAAACGACAATGAAACTGTTACAGTGGGCTAAAGTGGCTGGAACGTTATGGAGTCGGGCCAATGTGCCTTCAGTGGAAACCACTGCTCAGTTAAGGGACAGTTATTGAAGAGAAAGATCATGTGTTTTTGTTTTGGTTTTCATTTTTGTTTTTTGTCACGAGATCTCACACCAAGCCTGAGAACCACACGTTATTGTTTGAGGTGATTGATCCTGTTATATGTTGAGCATTCAGGGGGACAACCTTGCTACAGCAGCTCATTTCCAAGCACAAAAGAGAGTGCGTGCCTCACTGTAGTCACCAAAGATGAAGGACAGTGTCTTCATGGGAATGACCCTTGAGCTGAGTCATGGATAGCTGTTGGCTGGAACAAATCTCAAGATTTAAGCTTAGAAACTGTGAAGTTTGGTCCTGTAGTGAGTCATCCTGAGATGAGGAAGGTGGAGACAGGTCCCAACTAGACTAGCCTAAGATTGCCAAGCCCTTGAATGGCCTTCATTAGCTGAACTGTGACAAGCTCCAAAAGCCCCATGATGACTATGATGTCATAAAGCATTGATTGCCCTGGTCACATCATGTTTTGACTTATAAGCTTCTGCTCAATAAATTCAAAATGATAAAATTATACAAAGTAAATGATATTCCTAACATAGCTTACAGGTTGGCCATTTCGCTAAAATGAACTCCTGATTCTCATGATTCTCATGCAAGAATTGTGCCTTTTGGGTCAGTGCAGTTTTAGTTATCCTTTCCTCTTACTTTACTTTTTTATATTGCCTTTCCTATGGTCCTGTAAGAGTAGAAGAGGGAAAGTTGCTGTGAGCTAAACCTGCCTTGTGAAAAGGGCGAGAGGCTGGATAAATAGTCTTCCAATAACTTTCACTAGTAACATGACAGGGAAGGGGAACAAAAACTCAGAAAGTCTTCAATAATCTACTTCAGACCTTATTTCCACCCTAAATTAAAAGCAAAGAATTCAATGTCCAGTATATACTATTGTCAAGTTTGGAGGCCAGAGGACAATCTTGGTGTTATTCCTCCAGCACTGTCCATTTTATTATTTTTTTAATTTTTTTAATTTTAATTTTTTATTTTTAGAGAGAGACACAGAGAGACAGACAGAGAGAGAGGGAGAGGGAGACAGATAGAGAATGGGTGAGCCAGCAGTCTCTCAGCTGCTGTGAACGAAATCCAGATGTGTGGGCCCCCTTTTGTGGGCAAGTGTGGCATTGCGCCCTTGCGTCACTGCATCTGGATAAACGTGGGACCTGGAGATTGGAACCAGGTTCTTAGGCTTAGGAGGCAGGCACCTTAACCACTAAGCCATCTCTCCAGCCCCACTTTATTATTTGTTAAAATAGGGTCTCTCACTGGCCTGGAATTCATCAATTAAACTAATCTAGCTGGCCAATCCACCCAGATCTACCTGTCTTCAGCCTCTCCATGGCTGGGATTAAAAGCACACACTATCTTTCCCTGCTTTTTTGTATGAGTTCTAACTCAGGTCCTCATGCTTGCAAGGCAAGCACTTTACTGACCGAACCATCTCTCCAGACCCCGACCCTGGCTTTCAGCCATGACTAAAATCCAACAGAAAAATGGATGGCATGTACAAGTTGCTTTGACCCATATTCTGTTGCTAATAACACAATACCACAGACCTGATAAGTATATGTAAAAGAGCTTAGTTTTAGTTCTTGGCTGTAGGTGTGCAAGTTCAAGGGGCTACGTCTTGTGATGGTATTCTTGCTGACAAAGTCCTAAAAAAGGGCATCACTTAGCAGAGTCAAAGGTGTGTGTCCCCTCTGCTCACCTCTCTTCTTATAAAGCTACCAATATTCATTCATAGGGATTTCATCTTGATGGCTTTATCTAAGCCTAATTAGCTCTGAATGACCACATCTAAACAGCAGTAGGATTAAGTTTTTGCCTTCCTAAAATTTCACAATGGCAATTAGGTTTCAAAACATAGACCTTTGCGAGTCACACTCAAACTATAGCCAAGATTCTCTGTGCATACTACTTTAGGGATGAACATCTGGCATAAAACAAAGCACAACTATGAAAACCGATTTTTAAAAATCTTGATCTAAGATATGCTTTATTTTCTCAGGCCAATGGCCAAGTGGGAAGGTCACAGCATATAATAGTACATGTAGGCACCAAGCATCTATACATTGTTTTTTTTCCAGCTATACCTGGAAGATTGTAGTAGTATCCACCAGAGCTACAGACAAGGGATAAATCAAGATAAGATGTACATGAATAATGTCTGTTGGGCTGAAGAGATGGATTAGTGGTTAAGGCGGCCGCCTGCTAGCCTAGGAACGTCAGTTCGATTCTCCAGGTCCCACGTTTAGCCAGACCCAAAAACCCAAAAAGTGACACAAGAGCACAATGCCACAATTTCCTACAAGGGGGCGCACGCGTCTGGAATTCATTCACAGTGGCTGAGAGGTTGTTGGCATGCTCTCTCTCTCTCTCTCTCTCTCTCTCTCAAATTTAAAAAAATAATAATAATGTCTGTTATTGAAGAATATTCTTGCTTATATAAGACAATAAACAAAGTGATTTGTAGTTCCCTGCAAGACCGTAGTGTTCAATATATTGGCTAACCCTTACTATGAAGAATTTCAAATAAAGCAAGTTCATCTTATATCCACTACTCCAGCAAATCAAATACTTAGGAAATCTCATTTCCAAAATAAAAAGCATCTGTCACAACCGTGCAAAACAGAAGTCAATGTGTGCACAAATAGATTTCAATAAAATCTTCTAACTCCAAGTAGTAGTTTCAATTGTTATATGCATTATTGAGGTGAAGAAACGTTAGTCCAAAACAATTGTCCATAGTCAGGCTTTAACATCAGGTGAGCTACAACGTCCAAGTTTTTAACCAATATATGCTAATGTCTTCTTTGAGAAGGGACCAAACAAACAACCTACAGGCAAAACACTAGGGACAAACTGCTATCCTGCCTTCCCCGTTCATAAAGCCCCCAAATGCCCTAGCTTCTCCAGAACGCAATGAAACCACCCTGAAGGGTCAAGCCCTGGACTCCCGTGCCTCCCGCCAAAGCCCTGCGCAGGCTCATTGCATTTTTTCCCCTAGGCCATTGGGTGGATTCCCAGGGGTCTGCCGGAAGTCTCGCGAGGCTGGAGCCGTTGCCTGGCAACGAGAGGCTCTAGTCTCGATGGAGGGCGTGGCTGCTGAATTAGAGACATTTCCGTGTCTTCCCCACCCCCACACCCCAACCCCAGGTATCTCAAATGACTTCCAGAAACACCCTCCCCAGCGCATTGGGACGGCTGGGCCTCCTCCCCGTCCCCCGAGGCAGAGAGGGAGCCCGCAAGCCGGCGCGGGGAGTTTGACCCGGGGCTGAAATGTCAGCCTCCCCGGTGGCACCTGCTTCCTGTAAATTGCATCCAAGCCTTGGGACAACAGCGAAGTCCCCGGGTCTCCTCCAGACAGAGAATGTTGACAAGGAAAGCGTCCCCAGCAAACATCTTCCATGCTTGCTTGCTTGCTGGAAACAATAATGTCCATAGCCAATACAGCCTCCTGATAGTTGTTGAGATTTCAGTATGACTAGATAGCTGAACTTTAAAATTATATATATTTAATGGGTCTGGAGAGATGGCTTAGCGGATATGGCGCTTGCCTGCAAATCCAAAGGACCTCGGTTTGATTCCCCAGGACCCATGTAAGCCAGATGCACAAGGTGGCGCATGCTTCTGGAGTTCCTTTGCAGTGACGCCCATTTTTTTTTTCTCTCTATGCCTCTTTCCCTCTCTCAAATAAATGAAAATAATACTAAAGTTTTTTAAATACACTTGAAAAAAATGTTTGTTTATTTGCAAACAAATAGATAGAAGAGAGACAGACAGAATGGGCTCCCCAGGGCCTCTAGCCACTGTAAGGAACTCCAGATGCATGTGCCTTTTTTTTTTTTTTTGCATCAGGCTTTACGTGGGGACTGGGGAATTGAACCCGGGTAGTTTGGCTTTGCTGGCAAGCGCCATAACCACTAAGCCATCTCTCCAGCCCAGCTAACTGAATCTTAATTATCTCAGAATAATACTTTTAAAGAGAAAGGCCAATTGTACCTACTAAAACTTTCTTTATAAAAGCGTTTGATTGATTTGCAAGGAGAGAGAAAGAATGGGCATTCCAGGATCTCTTGCCTTGGCTTCTGAGCTCCAACCGTATGCACCACTTTGGGCATCTAGCTTTACGTGGATACTGGGGAACTGAACCCAGGCCAGCTGGCTTTTGCAAGCAAACGCTTTTAAGTGCTGAGCCCCAAACTAGAACTTTGGATCCATTGTAAATTAAGGAAAAGGTGTTTTTTTTTTTAACTATATTGCTACATTTCATTGTCTAAATAAGTATATTTTTTTCTCACCTCATTATTTTTTTAAGCCTTAAGATAATCCTCAACTTGCTGTCAATGTGTAGTCTTTGATTGTAAAAGTAGCATGTTAAGGGCTGGAGAGATGGCTTGGTGGTCAAGGCGCCAGCCTGCCAAGCCCAGGAACATGCATTTGATCTCCAGATCCCACATTAGCCAGGTGCAAAAGTGATGCAAGGGTGCAATGCCACACTTGCCCACAAGGGGGCACACGCATCTGGAGTTCATTCACACTGGCTGGAGGCTGCTGGCATACCCATTCTCTCCCCCCCTCCCTCTCTCTCTCTCTCTCCCTTCATAAACAAAAAAAGTAGCATGTTAAATGACTGTGTTCTGGAAGTTTCTTTTACAATTAAATTATTTGATTTGTCTTTTATTGTGATTTTTTTTGTCTTTTTTCTCAAAGTAATGGATAATTTCTTTAAATGCTGGAAAGTTTAACTAGCTGCATCCTTATTAATTTAGTTTTTAGACATGGTATCGTTGCTAGCTAATACAATTGACTGCATTTTTGAGTATTCATTTATTGTAAAACTGCTTTAACATGGAAAAAAAAAACTGTCAAGTCTCTTAGAAATTGTTTTACAGCCCACCCTCTTTGTAAACAAAAAGAAATTTCAAGGCAAACACTGGAAGAGATGTCAGAAGATTCAGAAAAAGAAGACTCTTCAGACAGAACTATCAGTGATGATGAATCAGTATGTTTTTTCTGAATTTTACATAGTTTGAAATAAAGTGAATTATAAAATATATATTCTCAATTAAAATATAGAATCAATTTGATGTAAATGTAAGTTGGGTGTGAAAATCATTGTCATTGAAGCTGGGAGATAATTTTATTGAAAGGCCATTACTGTGTAGTATTCTAGAAAGAGAAAATAATTTTCTTGAGAAAATTTTTGGCAATGATTATTTTGGGTTTTATTTAAATGTATGCATCAGATCATTTGAGTTATATTCTTATTATTCATGGACAACAATTATGTTTGTATCTGTGCTAATTGCTTTACTTCATAGTATTCATCATACTAGAACCACTTGTATTCTAACCCTACTGTGCAGCACCGTAATGGGTTAATGTGGCTGTGATATCACAAAAGAAAGGATTTGGCAGAAGGAGAATGGAGGGGAGAGCTTATATTTAAAAATATTTTTTTCTAGCTGGGCATGGTGGTGCACACCTTTAATCCCAGCACTTGGGAGGCAGAGATAGGAGGATCACTGTAAGTTCAAAGCCACCCTGAGACTACATAGTGAATTCCAGATCAGCCTGGGCTAGTGTGAGACCCTACCTAAAAAAAACCAAAAAGAAAGAAAAAGAAAAAGAAAAAATATTCTGACCCCTAGTACATATTTCTGAGAAATCTTCTTCAAATTTATGAAGAATAAACTAAGATTCCCAAAATAAACATGCCCCAAATGATGTATAACTCTCTTAAATACATGGTTTTCTATATTACTTTGTTGTTCTTATTGATTTTATTATTAATTTAAATTGTTTGTCCAAGTATACCAAGAATATTGTAACCACTGGTTCTCTGCAGTCGTTACCATGACCCTCCCTACCCAGTGGAAGGGAAAGAATAAAGATGCAAACGTTAAGGTTCCAGTGTATTGGAGCTAGCTTCTGCTTTCAGACCAGTAGCCCATAATACTCATTTGGTTTTCTCATTTATTAAAGATTAATTACAATCCCAAGTGCTAAGATAAATGAAAAAAAAAATGTTTGGATTTGGAAATTGTTGGTTTTTAAATTTTTAAAAAAAAACAATCTCTTGTTTCAGGACGAGGATACATTCACGAAATTTGTGAGTGGTGATATTCGTCAGTGTACACTTCTAACAGGTTTGAACTTATCTATGTGTATATTTATCCCTTTTATCATAAAACCTTGAGTAAATAAAAAGGAAAATGTGTAAAGTTTAAAAAGTCAGGGACTGGAGAGATGGCTTAGTGGTTAAAGTGTTTGCCTGTAAAACCAAAGGATCCCAGTTCAATTCTCCAGGACCCACGTAAGCCAGATGCACAATGGGGCACATGCATCTAGAGTGCGTTTGTAGTGTCTAGAGGCCCTGGCATGCCCTCTCTCTCTCTCTCTCTCTCTCTCTCTCTCTCCCTCTCGCTCTCTGCCTCTTTCTCTCTCTCAAATAAATAAATAAAATATGTTTTTTTAAAATATCAAACTCACTAAGATGGGAAGCAATTCTAGTGAAGGAAAGAGAAATATATCTACTTTTGCAAGAATTTAAAGCTGACTTTAAACTTTTCAAGCAGATTTAGGTAAACCTGGTTTGTATTAGAAAATAATAAAATTAAATACTGATTACTTTGTAGAAGACTTCCCTTGCCATGAGGATTTATCTTGTCATTTCTTTTAAAAAACAAAACTCAGCTGGGCGTGGTGGTGCACGCCTTTAATCCCAGCACTGGGGAGGCAGAGGTAGGAGGATCACCGTGAGTTCAAGGCCACCCTGAGACTACAGAGTGAATTCCAGGTCAGCCTGAGCTAGAGTGAGACCCTACCTCGAAAAAACAAAAACAAAACAACAACAATAAAAAAACTCAAATCCATTTGTCAAATGGCCCCTTATAATGATGACAATGTGTTAGAAATACATTTTTATTTAAATAAAGTACACTTATACAAAGAGTTTCCTAATAAAGTTATTCATTTTCAAGTATACATGTATATGGGCATCTTGATGTCTTTTTTTTTTATTTTTTTATTGACAACATCTATACTTATATACCAAAAAAACGCATGATATTTCCCTCCCCTCCCCCCCCCATTCCCCTTTGGAACGCAAATCTCCATCATATCCCCTCCCTCTTTCCATTAGTCTCTCTTTTAATCTGATGTCATCATCTTTTTCTTCTATTATGAGGGTCTTGTGAAAGTATTGCTAGGCACTGCGAGGTCATGTATATCAAGGCCAATTTCTGTCTGGACAGTTGCATTATAAGGAGTGGTACCCTTTCTTTGGCTCTTCCATTCTATCCACCCCGCCCCTTCCACAATGGGCCCTGAGCCTTGGAGGGTGTGACAGAGATGTTTCAGTGCTGGTATAAAGCCTGCTCTTGTCTGGCTAAATGTATGTATTATTCCCACCAAGCGGTCCTGAAAGCATTACACTTAATGTTCATATTCACATATTAATGCTACTCTCACTTCTGGTTAGAGAGGCTTCTCTTTTCAGATGGCCATGACCATTGGGATGACCCAAAAAGGCAACATAGTGCTGAGAAGAAGGGATGTAATTTTTAATATTTTGTTTATTTATTTCAAGAAAGCAAGAGAGAGAGAGAAGGAAGCAGATAGAGAATGGGTGTGGCAGGGCCTCTAGCCACTGCAAATGAACTCCAGATACATGTGCCACCTTGTGCACCTGGCTTTAGTAGGTACTGGGGAATCAAACCTGGGTCCTTAAGCTTTCAGGCAAGTCCCTCAATGGCTAAGCCATCTCTCCAGCCCGTTGATGTATTTTTAATTTCTAAAAATTTTCACATTTGTCTAATAGTGATTTGGATACTGCATGGTATTTTTGTTTGATTTTGACATGTAAAATCATTTTTATTTCACTGCAATTGATAGTCCTAATAGCTCAGCTGATTTGAGACTAACAGTCTTGCTGTGTAAAAGGAAAAATGGTGCTATGTTCAGTAAATGTTTGAGAAAAAAATTACACACTTAACAGTTGTACTTTAAAATACTAAAATATTTCCACTAAATAATTATGTATCTATCACAGATTGTTCAATACTGATGTTAAGGCCTTTATCTATCTTATCTTTTTTTAACCACCATCCTAAAACAAATCTTCACTTTTGAGGTAACCACTATTCTTAAAATTGTGTGTATTTTCAGTGTTTTTCTCTGCAAGTATATTCATATGTGTGTACATATGGAATAGTGTATATACATATGTAAGGTAAATGTGTATACATATATATGTATATATGCATCCATATTAATAGAAATTTTGTAGCACTGTTTAGTGTATATTCCCTGCTGGCCTTTTTTCTCTTTTTAAAAACTTGCTATATCTAATGGAAATAGTTTGGGACCTCCTCCTAAGTGAGACGAGGAGGCTTAAAGGTTGCAAAAGCAAAGCAAGTGAAATATTTGCTTAAAGTGGAACAGGGCACCTGTTTGGACCCTACTGGAAAGTCCCAAATTAGAGGTTAGTTCACAGATTCCATAGTATCATGAAAGGGGAAGAAAGTCGGGTGTGGTGGCGCACACCTTTAATCCCAGCACTTGGGAGGCAGAGGTAGGAGGATTGCTGTGAGTTCAAGGCTGCCCTGAGACTACATAGTAAATTCCAGGTCAGCCTGGGCTAGAGCAAAACCCTATCTCGAAAAAAATAAAATAAAAATAAATAAATAAATAAATGGGGGGAAATGAGCTTAAAGAGCAGTCATATCAAATTGATGTCACACAGCTACAATGTTGACGGAATGGGTCATTGCCCCGCCTGTTGGGAATAGGGCTACCATATTCTATATGAATCATGTCCCTGGGATTGTATCACACATAGCTGTAGAGTGAGAACAAAGAGCTTGTGACTGAGAGATCACTAGCAACTTTTGGGAACCCCGTTCCAGCAGCTGAAGAATTCTGGTCAGTGAGTATATTTAAGACGTCATACGTAAGTGTGACGTGCTCAAATGGAGCCAGCTGCTAATGACTTGCTAGGCAGGCTGCAAGAAACGGACTTAAGAGCAGTAGTTAGAATTGAGCCAAAGGAATATTACAAAGGTTGACAAACATGTTTAGCTATTATGAAGATGAGTTGTCTCAAAACTTTCTTTGTAATTTTACTGTAAAATGCCATGAATTATTCAATAGTGAAAATGATCTCCATAAGTTGAAACACTAAAATAGGATTTTTTTTTTCTTCCTGTTCCTCATGGTTGTACTTGGATCTTTTTCAGCTGACTCTTTTGGTGACCTATTCTTCCCTCGAACTACACAGATACTTTTGGAGTATCAGCTAGGAAAATGGGTGCCACGCCTTCGTGAACCACGAGATTTATATGGTGTCTCTTCCTCTGGTCCACTGAGCCCAACACGGTGGCCATACCATTGTGAGGTCATTGATGAAAAAGTCCAGCATATTGGTATGTTTCGTTTAAGCAGTTTGGGGATTCAGACAAAAGTAAACTTACTTTGTCAACATTGATTTTAATGAGGAGACTCATGTTGTTAGAACAGTGCATTCCAGCAGAAACAGAACTCAAGCCCTATGTATAATTTAAAATTTTCCAGTGGCTTCATGTATAAAGGTTAAAAAAAAAAAAAAAAAAAGAATTGGCCGGTAGGAAGTTTGCCAAGAGTTCGAGCCACCCTGAGAATACAGAGTGAATTCCAGGTCACCTGGACTAGAGTGATACCCTACCTTGAAAAACAAAAACAAAAACAAAAAAAAAGTAGAATTGTAAAAATACATCATATTTGATTAACAAATATCCAAAATATTTCAGTTTCTTTTTGTATATAGTCATCCAAATCTAACATGAATGTATACTTGTAGACACAGCAGTCCAGATTAGTCATTTTTAAAATTCTCAGTGCCAAATGTGGTGAAATAGAACTTAAAATATATGCTAAACCTGGGCATGGCCTCACATACCTGTAATCTTGTATTCAGGCTGAGGTAAGGGACTGCAAGTTCAAGGGCAGCCTGAGCTATGCTGAAAGACACTGCCTCAAGAAAAACAAAAAGTACTATAGTTTCACTAATTCTAAGCAATTCCCCAAAAATGTGATTGTCACAGTTCAATGGACAGGGACTCTGTTAGAATCATCTATCATCCTCTTCATTTTGCTGTGTCACTCCTCCCTCTCTGTATATCCTCTTTTTTTTTTTAATTAAGTAGAATCTTTCATCATGTGTTGGTACCATCACTCCCCTCCTCCCTGCCCCCACTCCACTGAAGATCCACCTCAGTGACTCTTACAGTCTTTCTGTCCCCTCTTCCTGAGCCTTGGTGGGTGTGCTTTAAGTCTACTTTAGTGTTGAGCTCTCAGCAGCTTCTGGGCTTCTGCTTTGGTGCGTTTTGAGTATCCTTGCGGTCTGTCTCCATCACCCTGGTGCTGGTTGTCAGGCTTGTTGTGGAAGCTGCACTCCTGCTCATCTTGCCAGTTCCTGTCTGCTTTCACGTGAGCCCTGGCTGATGTGTGAGGGGTGGTTCATCTCCTGCCAGGGAGTCAGATATCTTCTTGTCTTGTTGATAGATGTTGGTTGCCCTTGGTTCTCGCTGCCTTCTGGTCTGAGCTATAGGCCCCAAACACACTCAGTCCCCAAACATATCAGCACCTCACCCACCTACAGCACACAGGCCCCAAACAAGCCTGTCGGAGCACTGTGTGTCCTTTCTTCTCGGTGTATCTTTATCTTCTCTTACTTCTTCCTGTCTTTCCATTTCCATTTTGCTGACTAACTCCTGTCTCTTTTTCTTTCTTTCACCACTTTTGGCTTCTTACCTTCAGTGGACACTGATGGAACTGAAAAGTACACATTTAGGTGTATATTTGTTTCTACAGAAACAAAAATGTATGTGTATGCATTGCCAAGTTTGTTTCCCACTGTTCTAAAAAGAGCTCAGAGTCCAGTCCTACATGCACAAGCCACACATGGGTATGATAGAAACAACCCCACTCCACTGTGCTGGGCTTCCCACCACCTTCTTGTATGGCATAGTCACAGTATTGCCACATCAAGCTCTTATCGATACCCATGGGTGAGTAAAGTTAAAAGCTGCCCATACTACAATGCCTACTTGAATCACATCCTGCTTATTAAAAACTAAAATTTTCCTTACCTTATCTGGCAGAGAGATGGACAGTCAGACGAGTGAAAGGAAAAGAGAATGAAAGAGCAAGGAATATTTGGATTTTGTTTATGGAGGAGCAAGTCAGTTTTGTCCCCAAATTCCAGATTTATAGAGTTAAAATATATCAGTTCATGCTTACTAGTACTTACACATATTGTGTATTTGCCAGGGTCTCTTCAGCTAGATGTAGCTGGGTGTTTCTCTTCTGTAGTTCAGGTTATCTTTTTTTCTCCATTTTTAGCCTTCATGCCATCATCCTCACCCTTCCTGTATTAGCCCAGTCCTTTTGGTTCAGATGACAGGGAGAGAAGTACAAAATTTAGTGAAAACACCACATGCCACTAAATTTGCTCTTCTTTGGGTCCTTTTTGTGCTTCCTTTCTGTTTCACTGCCACCTTGTTACACATCTGTAGCAGGGAAGTAAAAAGGATTAGAAAAGGAAAATCCCTCCTGCTTCTCGTGTGGCCTCTGCCTCACTTCTCTTCTGGAGCAGTGGTGACAGAATGAGAGCAGAAGAGACCCAAGAGAAGAGGGAAGCCAGGCTCCATTACGTCATTGCTTCCTAGCACGACCCCCACCCCCACTAGTGCTCATTCTGTTCAGCAACATCTTCTCCTGGTCTAGCTGGACAGTCCCATTTTCACATCCTCCTCAATGCCCCTGCTTCTTAGACTTTTACCAAGACCCTTCAAACTAGAGAAGTTATTATGATCTCTTCTATTAATTCAATAGATTTCCTTACCAGAAATTTGTTTGTCCATGGAGTAAAATTCTAGAAGCAAGTGCTAACCTTCTATATGATTTATCTGCACTCCAGGGGCTTCACACTCCCATACTAGCCTGCATTTGGCTTTAGTGATTTGTGTTAACAGTCTTTGGCTGTACCTTCTTAACAGGTTATATAGAGGGACACAGTCTGTCCACAGTTTGGAGACTCATTGTTTTAAAGATATCTATTATCCCTAAGCTAATCTTTAGATTCAGTGTAATCCCAATCATAAATCTAACTGGTATTCTTGTGGATGTATAAGAATATACATCTTTTTGGAGAAAGAAAGAAACCTAGACATGCATTGGATAGCTACTATTAAGCAAAAGACTGAAGATGCACAGAAAGGAAAACAGACGTTAAGATGAGCAAGATATTCAGAGTGGATAGGATGGCATCAAAGACTCAAGAAAAATAGAAATTGCATAAAATCTATAATGATCACAAAATTATCTTGAACTGCTCCATGGAATAACTTAGGACAAGGTACAAATGCAATGCCATGAGTTTGTTACAGTATTGATGAATTCTTGCTACAATCCAGCCTCATAAAACACTAAAACTGAGCCTTGTTATATCAACTAGTAACTTGAAAACATACAGTACAATTTTCCTCTTTTATTTTGAGTTCATATCCAAATAATGCTTCCCCCTGTTCCTTTCAGAGTGGACTCCTTTATTTCCTGAGCCAGTATATATCCCGTCAGGCCTGGAAATAGAACCCCTTTATCCAAACTCCAAGGAAGATACTGTGGTTTATCTGGCTGAAGATGGTGGGCATCTACTGAGACACATTGCTGTAAAATATAATTTGGTACCTAGTTTAATGTTAGTCCTATTTTGATATGTCTTGGTATGGATATTAGGAATTTCAAGTTACTAGGAAGTCCCTGTCTCCCTAAAAATGTTCAGTCACATATTGATTCCAATGTTGACTTAGTGCTAATTATATTTTTGAAGACATATACTATGGTATGTTACTTTAAAATATAACATTTAGGGCTGAAGAGATGGCTTAGCAGTTAAGGTACTTGCCTGCAAAGCCTAAGGACTCATATTCAACTTGCCAGATCCCATGTAAGCCAGACACACAAAGGTGAGCCAGTACAAGGTCACACATGCCCATTAGGTGGTCCAAGCATCTGGAATTCAATTGCAGTGGCTGAGGCCCTGGCACACCAATTATCGAGAGAGATAAAAATAAAAATAAAAAATATGTAAATATATAATATTTAGGATGAATTGTGCTTTGTATAAGTCTTTAATAATAAATCCAGTGGGATTGTCTGGAAGTCTTATATCCTCTCCATATCTTTCACATTTGCACAATTTTTCAGATGGTTTTCTGTTATTATAAATGTTTGATGCATTTTTTGGTATTATCATATTTAAAAGAGAAGAAAATAACCCACCCTACAAGTAGAATCCAAGATTATATCCCAGAAAAGTGTTCATATCCCTCAAAATCAGTAGAGCTTTCTGGATGCAAAAATCTCGTGTCTGTTTTTATGAGAGAGCATGCTAATAACCACAGGCATCTGGGCCAGTGTCCTACACTGTGTAGTCCCTGAAGCTCAAATCTCGGGAATTATGGGACTCCTGTGCAATTTTACTGTCAGAGTTTGATGTCTTAGTGTTTCCATATATTGAAAGTAACTTTCCAGAGAGCATACATATTTAAAGGTCAAGCAAGACAAAGAGAAATTCACAACTATTTCCTGTACAGTGAGCAATTCTGGAAATCACATGTTCACATATATATTTTAAACAGCTGATGTGAGGGAACTACTGTTGAATTTCTAAATTTGATTTCAAATATTTAAATTAATAAGTGGTCATATAGAGCATCCACACCTAACTGAAATGAGATCTGATCAACACACAGAGCAACAAGAGCGTCTAGTGAAATGTAATGAATTAATGAGAGGTTAGGAAGCATTGAGCGAGACAACAGAGATGGTAAAACAACATGAGGCTGTCAGCAGAACAGAATTTTATCCTCACTATGGTCACCCTTTGTTTTTCAATATTATTATAAAATGTTCTACTTTCAATTCAGGCTTTGGTCTCAGAACATTTTTGGCCAAAAAATTGGGGGAGTTTTTTTGTCTCCACCTCCCATCTCTTGGTAGGAGCGCTGGGGTTACAGACACACTACCTCATCTAGATTGATGTACATTCTGAGGATCCCAACTCAGGTCTTCACACTTGCAAAGCCATTACCCCAGCCCTATTTTTCTTTTGAGACAGTACCTCATGTAACCCATGCTGGCTTCCAACTCTCCTGTGTAACCAAAGATGACCTTGAACTTCTGATCCTACTACTTTCACATCCAGTGTCCTGGGATGACTGGTGTGGGCAACCACACCTTGTTTTACGCAATGCTGGGGATCAAACCCTGGGCTCTATGCATGCTAAGCAAAGACTACTGACTGAGCTACATTCCCAGCCCCATCTCTTCTTTATTTTGGAAAATATTTTTGGTGGGTTAGAAGTTTGGTTTGACAAATTTTGTCTTTCAGTACTTGAAAGTTGTTACTCCATTATTTTGGGGTTTGCATATTTAATAACTGGTAATCTGTAAGAATTATAATCCTTGTTCTTATATAAGTAATGCATGTAATTTTTCTGTCTGCAAGGTTTTCTCTTTGTCTTTGGTCTTAGCATTCTGAATATGCTATGCCTACAGGTGTGTGCAGGGGTGAGTGTGTGTGAGTGTGTGTGTGTGTGTGTGTTTGGTATTTATTTTGTTTCTTGTTCTTTGAGACCGGTATATCTTGTGTCTTCCCAGAGAGTCTGTTTTCTCTTTCTAGGCCACACTCAACCTGTGACAAGAAGTTAAAATTTTAACTAAATGTTCTTTAGTGAAATCTATGCCAAGTAAGCTGGTGCTCATGCCCATCTTCCCTTGGAAGGGTCTTCAATTTTGAATTAGGTAGTTATCCTACCAGAGCCCTTTGAGGGGCCGAGGGAAAGTTGCTAATTAGCCTGCGGTAATGTTTTTGTATTGTTGCAAGGCTGAGAGCAGTGCTCCATGTCTCTAGCTTTCAGTCTTTTCTAGTGTTTAAACCTATAAGCATTTAAAGCTATAAAAGTCCACATAAGCACAGCTCTTACTTCATACCATAAATGCTGGTACATGTGTGTTTTCTCTGCCATTCAGTTTAAAAGCATTTCTGAGGCATTTGTGATTTTTTTTTTTTTTTGAGGCAAGCCCAGCAGAGACAGAGAGAATTGGTGCGCTAGGGCCTTCAGCCACTGCAATTGAACTCCAGATGTGTGTGCCACTTTGTGTGCATATGTGACCTTGTGTGTTTGCATAATTTTGTGTGCCAGGCTTACATGGGACCTGGAGAGTGGAACATGGGTCCTTAGGTTTCACAGGCAAGCACCTTAACTGCTAAGCCATCTTCTCCAGCCCACATTTGTGATTTTTTTGGTCCATTAATTATTTGTTAATATGTTGCCTTGTTTCCAAATATGTGAGATGATCTTGATATCTTAACGTTACTGATTTGATCCTTCTCTTGTCAGCTTACAAAGAGCCCTGTTTTGTGTATTCCCGAGTTGGGGGTAACCGAACATCCTTGAAGCAACCTGTGGATAGCTGTGACAACACTTTGATGTTTGAAGCAAGGTTTGAGAGTGGTAATCTACAGAAGGTAGTCAAAGTGTAGGTTTTAATTATTTTTATTTGAGGAACTAGACCATCAACTTTTTTTTCAGAATTAGGTATATTAAAGATCTTTGTATCCATTACTGAAGCATAAATGCTAATTAGAGGTCTTGAGGGTCTGCCACATTTATCTTACCTGTTTTGTAACTATATGCACATGCACATTTGTAAAAGTTACTTGGTAAAGGAAAAAGCTAGAGCTAACCAGGTAAGTTTGTTAGGTAAATAAACAATGCTTTAGTCAAAAGTCTACCTCGAAAAACAAACAACAGAAAAAGTCTTTTGCCTTTATTCAAGCTTCTCAGTGACTAAGTATGGAGTACAGATAATTAGTAACTATAGCACTTGTACCGAGAGCTCAGATTTTGTAATCTAGGGATTTGTAATCTGGATGATTATAATAATTTATATATGCCTTGATAACTTCTTAGCCTTTTGGCTAAGATCAAGTGTAGTATACATGCTTTGAGACCTCTCAGTTATTTCATGTGCCTAGAACTGGAATTATTAGAAAACAAAAAATGTTTAAAGGCAAACTAGACATTGTCTTTTTCTTCAGCTTCATTAACTCTTTAGTCATTTGTTTTATAGGAAGTAGTTGCATTGAAATCTGTATTTATATGTTCTATCTTGAATTACGAGGGAATACAAAGGCTATAAATTTAGCACGCAACTCATTTCTCATCCAACAAGAGAAAAAATCAAAAATTTTATCTGTTGTGATTCCTTGCTATTATTGGATACTGCCTAATGACATTGTTTTCCTCATTTAACTTAAACTTAATTGTCATTTACATTCTTACATGCTTTTTTCCCTTCCCTTCTTATGTATTAGGGCAGAGTATGAATACCAGTTGACTCTGCGCCCAGACCTCTTCACAAATAAAGACACACAGTGGTACTATTTCCAAGTCACTAATACCCAAGCAGAAATAGTCTACAGATTCACTATTGTCAACTTCACCAAGCCTTCTAGTCTTTATAATCGGGGTATGCGCCCACTGTTCTATTCTGAAAAAGAAGCCAAGGCTCATAAAATTGGCTGGCAAAGAATAGGAGACCAGATCAAGTATTATAAAAACAACCTGAGGCAAGATGGGCGCCATTTTTTCTCTCTGACCTGGACCTTTCAATTTCCACACAACAAGGACACCTGCTACTTTGCTCACTGCTATCCATACACTTACACCAACCTACAAGAATACCTTTCTGCCATCAGTAATGACCCAGTGCGATCAAAGTTTTGTAAAATACGTGTCTTGTGCCACACACTTGCTAGGAACATGGTGTATGTTTTAACAATCACGACTCCATTGAAGAACACCGACTCAAGAAAGCGAAAGGCTGTGATTTTGACTGCAAGGGTCCATCCTGGAGAAACCAACAGCTCTTGGATAATGAAAGGCTTCCTAGATTATATTTTAGGAGACTCAAGTGATGCACAGTTGCTTCGGGACACTTTCGTCTTCAAGGTGGTACCCATGCTGAACCCAGATGGTGTGATTGTGGGAAATTATCGGTGTTCCCTAGCTGGACGGGATTTAAACCGTAATTATACATCTCTCCTGAAGGAATCCTTTCCTTCCGTCTGGTATACCCGGAACATGATTCACAGGTAAAGTAAGCTTCAGCTTGCCTCTCTGCTTAACTAGTAAACTTGTAACAAGAATGTTGCTCACACAATCTTATTCATTTATCTTACTACTTTTTTTTTTTTTTTTCAAGGTAGGGTCTCACTCTGGCCCAGGCTGACCTGGAATTAACTATGTATTCTCAGGGTGGCCTCGAACTCACGGCGATCCTCCTACCTCTGCCTCCCGAGTGCTGGGATTAAAGGCGTGCGCCACCACGCTCGGCTATCTTACTAACTTTTCTTAAGGTAGTTTTATCTACTTTATTTTTCCCATCTCTGATTGTACACCCTTCTGCCACAAGAGTCTGTGAAACTGATAGCTATGTTTACATATCCCATGTTTGGCTCTTGATAAAGCTACCTTTGGTATTAGTGGTTGCTTTGGATTCGTGAATCATTTCTGTGTAAGAACTGTAGCTCAGAGCACTGTCCATACACTGCTGGATGAGTCCTGACTACTAGTCAGCACAGTTATTTAAACTTTCTTGCATAACAGTATTCTTTGCCCCCAGAAAAATGAATGCTTTAAATTTTCCAAAGAATCTAGAAAAGTAAAGTCAATATAATACTTACTTCTTGAATGAGTGAAGTACTTGACAGCTTTAGATAGAACAATCAGGAGTGGTCTCTTGGAGTCAGAGAACAACCACTGTAAGTTCTAGAACCTCTTAACCTGCTGGATTAGAGAATGCACTTGAAGTTAAGCATATCACATTGGAATCCCTGCTCTATAAGTTACTAACTGTGTGACCTTGTAAACCAATCGTAGTCACAGTTTCATTATCTCTAAAATGAGAAGAATAAATACCTCAATGTTGAGAGGAGTCTATTAAAAAATCATTGCTAATGTTCTCAGAATAGGGACTAGAACTTTGAAATTCAAGGTGTCCTCAATGTGATTTCTCAAATGTAAAAAGAAAAACATCAATTAAATCACATACATGTGAGAACTCACTAAAAACTAGGATTATTCAAGTGCTGTAATGACAAATACACCATTATAGAGGATACGATCTTCTTATCCAAGACTCCTTACAGCCACAAGCACAAGAACTCTGTTACAAAGCTGAGGAACCCAGGGTTCCCTCCAGTCAGTTCTTCAGAGGAGCTGACAGGGTTTAGAGGCACCTGACAGGGCTCCAGCTGTCTTAGGCAGTTTAGCCTCAACTTTCACTTTCATATATCAGCACTGGAAAATAGGAAGTAAAGTACAAAGCCCCCCAAAAATGAAAAGCCCTAGCTTTATGTCCCTCTCACAAATGTGAACTCTGTGGCACCTTGAAGCTATTAAGGAACTGATTAAGTAATAAAAAAAACTCGTGCCTTTTTTGTCCTGGGATGCAAACCATAAAAATGGCTGACTAGAGCTGGAGAGATGGCTTAGCCATTAAGGCGTTCACTTGCAATGCCAAAGGATCCCGGTTTGACTCTCCAGGACCCACATAATACAGATGCACAAGGGGCACATGCATCTGGAGTTTGTCTGCAGTGGCTGGAGGCCCTGGTGCACCCATTCCTTTTCTCTCTCTCTTTCTCTCTGGTGTGCCCATTTCTTCTACTTCCTCCACTACTACTACTGCTACTACTACTTCTACTTCTCCTTCTTCTTCTTCTTCTTCTTCTTCTTCTTCTTCTTCTTCTTCTTCTTCTTCTTCTTCTTCTTCTCTCTCTCTCTCCCTTTTTCTTTATCTCTATTACTCAAATAAATAAATAAAAATAATTTTTTTAAATATGCAAAAAAAAAAAACAAATTACCCCCCCACCTTCACCACTTTTTTGCCTTTGAAAGACTCTTCTGTTAAACATTTTCATCATCAGTTTGAAGGGCTTATTTTTATGGTTTTAAAATCATTGCATACTAAGTTATATAGTGTGAATGTAAAATAACTTCCAAAAATATTTATTATGGGCTGGAGAGATGGTTTAGTGATTAAGGCATTTGCTTGCAAATGCACAAGGTGGCACATGCATCTGGAGTTTGTTTGCAGTGGCTGGAGGCCCTGAAGTGCCCATTCTCTCTCTCTCTCTTCTCTCTCTCTCTCTCTCTCTCTCTCTCTCTCTTTCTCTCTCTATCTCAAATAAATAAATAAAAATAAAAATTAAAAAAAAATTATTAGTAGTGTATTAGAAAATAATCCATTAAAATTTTAGTACTATTTTCTCAGAATGATATTTGGTTATCATACTAATCAAGGATTAACTATTAATTGGTTTCAGCACCAAGTCTCCAGTCATTAAATTTTAAAAAATATTTTATTTATTGATTTGTTTGCAAGCAGAGACAGATAGATGGACAGACAAGGCACACCAGGGCCTCTAGCTGCTACAAATGAACTCCAAATGCATGTACCACTTTGTGCATCTGGCTTTACATTGGGTCCTGGCAAATCAAACCCAGTTCATTAGACTTTGCAGGTAAGCACCTTAACTGCTGAGCCATCTCTCCAGCCCCAGGCACTCAATTTTTAACAAATATTTGGGTGCTTATGTGCATAGCACTGTTCAGATGATTTCATGCTCTCCCCATCCTCACTTAAATGGCTTAAATAGTAAAAACATGAAAACTTTCTTCAGTAAGTGACAAGGAAACAGTACAAAAAAGTGCTACAGAAATTCAAAAACAAAAGAACATTGGTAAGCTTGAATAGGCAGGATGTGAAACATAAAATTTGTTTTTAAGGCTAGGAATAGTATTTATATGTATGAAGATGAAAAGGAATATTTAAGTCAAAAGAATCTATTGTAAGGGTAAAACACAGCAAACATGGGAGTGCTCTGATTTCTGTGTACAACAGAAAATAAGATAATAAAGCAGATCTTGTTGGTGAAAGTTTCAGGAATAAGGTAAATTTTGTTCTTATAATGAAAACAACAGCATCCTGATTTCATGAAAAGTTAACAGGAACTTATAAATTTCTTTAAGATATCTATTAATAGTCTGCAGTATAGATAAGAAGAAGCTAAAAGCTAGGATATAATAAATTCTATTTACCTGAATATTAGATTTGTAAATCTGTCGTTGTACCTACAGAAGCACATTCAGAAGTGAAGCTTAGAAACTTGGGCCTTTTCATTTTCATAGGTTAATGGAGAAACGAGAAGTTATTTTATACTGTGATCTTCATGGTCATAGCAGGAAACAGAACATCTTCATGTACGGCTGTGATGGCAGCAACAGATCCAAAGCTAAAGGACTATACTTACAGCAACGCATCTTCCCACTTATGTTGAGCAAAAATTGTCCAAATCAAGTAAGCGCGTTTAAGTTCTTCACTTTTCCTTGGTAATTTGCTTATGGAGATCAGTGGGCTGGGTAATCCCATTGGAAACCTGCTATTTCATTAATTCTTTAGAGTGATTGATACAACTATGAGAACAGCTAGAAGGAGCTGCCTAGTGACCAAAATTTTTAAAAATATTTTCAAATCATAAAAATTCCTGTGCTCTGGCTGGAGAGATAGCATAGTGGCTAAGGTATTGGACTGCAAAGCCAAAGGACCTCTTTTTGATTCCCCAGGACCCATGTAAGACAAATGTACAAGGTGGTGCATGAGTCTGGAGTTAGTTTGCAGTGGCTGGAGGCCCTGGCACGTCCATTCTCTCTCTCTCTCTCTTTCTCTCTCTCACTCTCTCAAATAAATAAATAAAATTTTTTAAAATTCCTATGCTCTTATCCTCTTGCCATTACTTTTGCAAGTTCTCATAAATTATACAGGTTATTATTGAGATCTTAAGAAATACATAATAATTTATTAGAATTTCCCAGGAAAAAAATTAATAGCCAAAAATTTAAAATACATAGAAATTAGAATAAGAGAAGAATGCAGTATATAATGATCTTCATAGACTATGGAAATGTAAAATGTTGGATCTACCTGGTTACCATGATGTAGCCACTATTTTAATACTTTAAGGGAAAAAAATGTAACATAAAAGCATTCTATATAATTTTTCTTAAGTTTCAACTAACTGATTCATTTATAGAGGACTTAATGGAAATTACTCATTGTTTCTAGGAATAATTGGAACTCAAACACATCAAAAGGAAAGAATGATCTGATTAGAACAGCTGTTTACAGAAATCACAGGCTTATTACCCCAATAATTTTCATCCTTTCAGAAAGATAAAAATACTCCTTTATCTGAAGTTATCACTATGAAACGTTATGTTGACACTCATAGATATAGTTTATTATTCCTACAAACTGATCTCATCTTATTAGGCTATATTAGTATTTGAGTAGTGATATGGTCCCTAGGATCTTAGCTGATGTATAACTGATGTATCTTTCCTGAAATGGTCCCACTTTAAACAGGCCTTCCACATCCCATGAAGATTTCAGAAATATAGAAGCTTACATGTCTGTTTTCTCTTAAATGTTTCTTATTAAAATCTTTGCAGAAGTGTTGGACCTGTCAGCATGGATGATGAAGGAAGACAAAAATGAAATTCAGACATCAAAGTAATACAGGGACTGACTGATGGGAGAAAGGGGCTCAAGAGAAGGGATATGGAGGAGCAGGGGCAAGAAAGAGGAATGGGAGGAACAAAAGAAAGAATCTTAATGAAGTGGATCATAAAACTATGCTAAAAATCTTTGTGCAAATCTACAATTATATTTGGAGATCTGAAATGCCTTTCTCAGTAAACAAGAACTGGAAAATAGAAAATAAGCAAGTTATATAAGAACTGAAAAACAGTTTTGACAGTTACAGAAGAGTCTAATAAGAGCAGAATATATATTATATTTAAATGTATAAGAATAGGCATCAATATAGATCACATTTCTTCAAAACAAATCTTAACAAATTTAAAAGAATTAAAATCATAAAGTATATTCACTAGTCACAATGTAATTAGACTAGAAATCATTGAAAGAAGAAAATGTTCAAACTCTTGGGAATTAAATCACATTTCTAAGTAATCCGTAGTCCAGAGAGAAAATCTGAAGGAAGATTAGACTATATTTTGAAATGAAGGAAAATGAAAATATACCACGTATTAGTTTTTTTTAATTTGGCTGAAGTAGCAATGCTTAGAAGAAAATGTTTAGCAGCAATGCTTATATTAGAAAAAAAGCCACAAAATTCAAGTCAATAATCTAAGTTTCTACATTAAAAAAGAAAAAGCAGAATGAAGCATTTAATAAAGTTAAGAAAGAAAAAGTATTAAACTGGAAACTTAAACAATAGAGAAAATTAGTAAAGCAAAACAAAATCTTGTGTTCGGGAAAGATCAATAAAACTGATAAGACCTGACCAAGACTGCCCAGAAAGACATGCTGTGAATGACCAACATCCAGAATGAAAGGGAGACGGACCGCTGCAGATTCTGCTGGCACAAAAACAAAAACCAAACAAACAAAATAAAGAAGGTTCCAGTTGATCTACTCAAGAGCCCTAGAAATTTTGTAAGTTTGATGAAACTTTTCTTTGAGTTGTTTTATGAGGTTGTTACACATATAGGCTCTAAGTGGTGTTCTTTAGGATACTTTGGCCCCAGTTGCAGAAGTTGTTTTTGTTAATTTGCTAGAAGGAGATGCAGAGTGTCATGTCAGATCTACAACTCCTCAGGATGCTCAAGAGTAATGAATCCACAAACCGCAGTAAGAAAGAAGCACTGCTGAGAACTCAGGTCCTCTGTAGCAATCACAAGCACAAGGACCGGCGGACTTTGGGAGACCAGCAGGCCACACAGGCTCAGGAGAAAGAGAGGCTGAAAGAGAGTAGACTGGCATCAAGCTGAGAGAGTAGACTGGCATCAAGCTGAGAGAGTAGAACTGGCATCAAGCTGGAGAGAGTAAATTGGCATCAAGCTGGAGAGAGTAGACTGGCATCAAGCTGAGAGAGTAGATTGGCATCAAGCTGAGAGAGTAGATTGGCATCAAGCTGGAGAGAGTAGACTGGCATCAAGCTGAGAGAGTAGACTGGCAGCAAGCTGAGAGAGTAGACTGGCATCAAGCTGAGAGAGTAGACTGGCATCAAGGTGAGAGAGAAGACTGGCATCAAGCTGAGAGAGTAGACTGACATTAAGCTGAGAGAGTAGACTGGCATCAAGGTGAGAGAGAAGACTGGCATCAAGCTGAGAGAGTAGACTGGCATCACCTGAGAGAGTAGACTGGCATCAAGCTGAGAGAGAAGACTGGCATCACCTGAGAGAGTAGACTGGCAATGACTCCCAAGCAAGTAAACACTGAAGACTTTCTGATTATTGAAAAGTAAGGTTCACCTGTTGCTTCACTTGAGCAATTTTTATGAAATCTATTTTTATTATGCTACTACCACCTGATAAATGCTTTTCCAAAAGTCTACATGGCATTAAAGGAAATACCTTTGTTCCTCAACTTCTAAATAAGACCTTTTTATGGAGACTAATGCATTGTACACCACATCTTTTCCAATAAGCACTTTTAGTTGTTGAAAAAAAGTACAATAATGGAAAACAATATTATGAATATAATTCTTTTATTTTTTAAGATTCTATTTTATTTATTTATTAGAGACAGAGAGAGGGAGAGAGAGAGAGTGGAGAATGGGTATGCCAGGGCCTCTAGCCACTGCAAACAAATGAACTCCAGACGCGTGGGCCACCATGTCCATCTGGCTTACGTGGGACCTAGAGAATCGAACCAGGGTCCTTAGGCTTCACAGACATATGTCTTAACCCCTAAGCCATCTCTCCAGCCCTATGAATATAATTTTAGCAACCTAGATGACATGAAACCATTCCTTGAAAATGGCAGACTACTAAAACTCACTCATGTTGAAATGATAATGATAGATTTGAAAAACATCAGAGAACTTTAAAAAATGAACAAGTATCTCTGTAGTAGGGAATAGAATCAAAGGCATTGCACTAAGTAAAAAAAAAAAAGACAGTCTCAAAGGTGGCATACTCTGTGATTCCATTTAGATAACAATCTTGAAATCCAAAAATGTAGTGAATAGAGAGGAAAGAACTGGTAGCCAGGGGTGAGAGGTGGCAGAAGAGTGTGATAGCATGAAGGGGATGTGTTTGTTTTTCTAAAGGGCTAATAGGAGTATTCTGTATCTGATGGTGGTGATGGTAGTGACATGAATCTTTATATGAATTACAATTCCTGGGCTGGAACACAAACAGTTTTATATTTAAAAGAACAGGGCTGGAGAGATGTCTTAGTGGTTAAGGCGTTTGCCTACAAAGCCTAAAAACCCAGGTTCAATTCCCTAGGACCCATGTAAGCCAGATTCACATGTGTCTGCAGTTTGTTTGCAGCTGCTAGAGGCCCTGGCATACCCATACTCTCCTCTCTCTCTCTCTCTCTCTCTCTCTCTCTCTCTCTCTCTCTCAAATAAATAAATAAAAATTAAAAATAAATAAATTGCCAAAACAAAATATCTTGTTAGACAATAGTCTCTATAGACAACCTTTCAGAACATCTTTCAGTCATATTTCATATGAAAATAAAACATAGTCTGTTTCTGGAACCTTTGTTCTTAAACATGCAGACATTGTAGTACTGATGAGCAGTCTAAGAGCCTAGCTTTAGTGGGTACTCATCTATAACTCAGCACCCAGGATGCTGAAGCAGGAAGCTTGTATAAGATTCTATACCACTAGTATCAAGGATTGATAAACTTATTTTGGATACATGTTATATAATGATTTTAAAAGTATATTTTACTAAGGAATAAGAATCTTTCATTCTTAGAAAGATAAATAGTTCATCCTTAAAATGAATTATTTCAAGAGCTGGGATGTAGCTCAGTGGTAAAGTGCTTCTTGCCTGGTATGCACAATGCTCTGAGTTCAATCCCAGGCACTAGAAAAAAAGTAGTTTTTCCCATGTTGGGAGGTGGAAACAGAAGGATCAAGAATTCTAGGTCATCTTCAACTACATAGTGTGTTTGAGGCCAGCCTCAGCTACATGAGACCCTGTCTCCAAAAGAGAAGAAAAAAAAAAAAAAGAAAAATAAGAAAAGAGGAGAAAGAAAATGAAAGAAAAGAAAAAAATAGTTCTGTTTGTCAGGAAGTGAAAAGTAGCACCTTCAGCTTTAGTGAGAGATACAATTTCGCAAAGGTATTTTCTCATTTTCAACCCTTCTTCATGAGAAAGATAAACATCTCATTTATATTTCTGGCTTCTCAGTTTTCATTCACAGCCTGCAAGTTTAAAGTTCAGAAAAGCAAAGAGGGAACAGGACGAGTAGTGATGTGGAAGATGGGAATCAGGAACAGCTTTACCCTGGAGGCCACCTTTTGTGGATCTACTCTGGGTAAGGCCAAGTGTTTTCATTCATGGCTCTCAAAGCATAAAATCAAAGATTTTTTTATATGTGTGTGTGCACGTATGTATGTGTGGATACACATGGATGTGTGGAGACCTGAGATCAACATTGAATGTCTTCCTCACATACTCTCCACCTCATTTTTTGAGGCAAGGTCTCTCACTGAGCTAAACTGGCTAGCCCCGAGCCCTGAAGATCCTCCTGTCTTTGCCCTCCCAGTGCTGGGACTACGGACATGCACAGCCACACGCGGCGTCCTATGTGGGTACTGGAGACCAAGTTCAGGTCTGCATGTTTGTTCAGCAAGCACTTTACCTACTAATGTCTCCCCAGCCCTAAAGATATACTTTAATGAAAAATTCATGGTATAGATAATTTGGTAGTGACCACAGTCTTTCCACTTGAATGCATGCTGATATTTAATCTGCTCTATAAACAGGAGGCAGAAACTTCCACTCTAAGGCATCTCTCATCATTGCTTTCCATTTATTAAAGAATGTTTTAGTGGATTGGAGAGATGGCTTAGCAGTTAAGGTGTTTGCCTACGAAGCCCAAGGACCCAGGTTTAATTCCCCAGGACCCATGTAAGCCTGATGTACAAGGGGCACATGTATCTGGAGTTTGTTTGCAGTGGATACAGGCCCTGGCATGCCCATTCTCTGTCTGTCTCTCTTCTATCTCTAGCTCTGTCATCTCTATCTCTATCTGCTTGCAAATAAATAAATAAAAATTTTAAAAAGAATGTTTTAGCATGTACATACAATACTCCAATTGACTACTTCATAACTAATCTTCAACTTTTTCTCTTTTTTCAAGGGAAATCCTACAGACTTTTTAAATGGGAGTTTCTCCTGATTCCAATAAAAAGCAGTACACATATGTAAAATTTAGTAGAAAGTGTTTTAGTTTAGTTGCAAAAATAGACTTGAGCTTTTTCTTTGTTTGTTTCGTTGGTTGATTGGTTGGTTAAATTTACAAGGAGAAGTGTGGTTCCTGGAACTAAAATAAAACTGTACTCTTCAGTTTCATTTAAGACATCTCTTGGCTCAGGATATAGCTCACTGGCAGAGTGTTTGCCTAGCTTGCAGGAAGCCTTGGATTTGGTCCCCAGCATGAAACCAGATACCTTGGCATATGCCTGGAATCCCCACATTTGTGAGATGGAAGCAAAAGTATGAGAAGTTCAAGATCAAGGTCATACTTAAATAAATAGCAAGTTTGAGGCCAGTCAGGACTATGAGAGCCTGTTTCAAAAAAAAAAAAAAAAAACAGGTTAAGAAATCTCTTAGTCATATGTAACATAGGCAGTTAAAATATTCTGTATTGAGATAATTGTCATGCTCTTAAAAAACATATCAACTCGAGGCTGGCATGGTGGTACATGCCTATAATCCCAGCATTCAGGAAGCAGAGGAAGGATGATTTGAATTCAAGGTCAGCCTGGGCTATATAATGAGAACCTGCCCCCTCCCCCAAAAAAGATTTTTCCATTTTAAGAAAATGTATCAACTCAAAGGATTCTAGAAAGTTCTTAAAGAACCTTGAATGTCACAACATTATTTGTGATGACATTTTCCATAAAGTTATGAAATAATGGTTAATACTTTTTAAACTGGTAGCCAGGTATATGTCTGATTGAATTTCCTTCTGCCTTGAAACATAATCTGTGTTGAATCAACTTTGATCCAGGTGGTGAAGGAACAAGGAAAAGCAGAAAGCTGTCAAATGACCCCAGAGAAGAAAATCCAAAAGACAGAATGCAGAATCATATCAATGTTTTGTTTACACTCACAATTCAGGTCTACCTGATAAGGAAAAATTAACTCACCCTCCAGGATGCATAAACTTTTTGATTTTTTTTTAGGTAATAAACGAGGCACTCACTTCAGCACAAAAGACTTGGAGTCAATGGGATATCATTTTTGTGATTCTCTCTTAGACTACTGTGATCCTGACCGGAGTAAGGTAAGTCAGATCTATTTGGAAGAGACTCACTTTCCAGGCCATCAGATAACAACTCACATGTGAACCTGTATTGGTCTTTCCTTTTAATATCCTGACAGTATCTTGGGTTGGGGGTAGTTAATATGGTTACCATTTTTCTGGATATCTATAAGTATTCAACTAGTTTAATAGAAAGTCATGCTATTTTTAGAGTGAACTCATAGGTAATTTTTCCCTAGTATTATCAATGCCTGAAAGAATTAGAAGAAATGGAAAAACATGTTAACATGGATAGAGGCCTTGAGGACTCAGATAATTCTTTATTAGAAATTACAGTGGATCTAGAGTCTAGGTAAGTCAAAACTATTCATGTAATTTGTTCTATTGTGTTACTATGCTCTTTATAGCAAAACTAGGACATTATTATCAGTTCCACAGAGAAAATCCCTGCTCATACATAGGGGGAATCTTTCCTAGGCACATTATTTTGGTCACACTTCATTAAGACTTCTTTTGATTTATTATTTTATTCAATGTGAGCATTGCTATATTCAGTGCATGAATATATAAAAGACAACAAATTTTTGCATTTTCATTCTCTTTCTTGTTTAGTGCACTCTATGTCCATAATAAAAGTAAGTAGAGCTGGGCGTGGTGGCGCACGCCTTTAATCCCAGCACTCGGGAGGCAGAGGTAGGAGGATCACTGAGAGTTCGAGGCCACCCTGAGACTACATAGTGAATTCCAGGTCAGCCTGAGCCAGAGTGAGACCCTACCAAAAAAAAAAAAAAAAAGTAAGTAGAAATTAAAGATTTCCCATATAGTCCCTGCCCCTCGCATGCATTGCCTCTTCCTGTTACCAGCATTCCCAGAATGATGCACATGTTGCAGTGGGTGACTTTACAATAATATCATTAGATCATAGTTTACATTAGCATTCACTGTTTGTATTGTGCATTCTATGGTTTGGACAAATTTATAATGGCATGTATCCCATTAATATAGTATATTACAGAATATTTTCACTGTATGGCTTTATTCATCATCCCTCCATCCAAACCACCTTTTTGCCCCTGGCTACCACAGATCATTGTGACTCTCTCCATACTCTTGTCTTTTTGTGAATGTCATTTGAGTAGAATTGTACAATATGCAGGCTTTTGTCTATCTCTCTCTGTGTGTGTTGTATAAGTGTGTGTGTGTTGGTGCAGGCATTCACATGCCACAGAATGCATGGTCAGAGGACAACTTTCAGATGTTGGTCCCTGCCTTCCACCTCATTTGAAGAAGGGTCTCTCATTTTTTACTGCTCCATTCACCAGGCTAGCTGGCTTCCAGCGGATTCTCCTATCTCTTCCTCTCTTCTAACTATAGGCAAGCTGGGATTACAGATTCCATTACAGCATCCAGCTTTACATGGATTGAAAGCAATTAGGTGAACAGATAAACAAATTGGCATATCCATATAATGGATTATTATTCATTGATAAAAATTAATGACCTATGAAACTATGAAACAGTATGGTATAACTTAATTTTAACCAAATGCGATGAGTTCTCATCTTGATGGGTATAAAGGCAAACAAGCATGTTCAAGAAATAAAAGTGGAGGAAGATTCCTTACCTGCAGAATGTAAGGACAATCCAAAGCAGTGCCCTCCTCAAGCAAAGGAGGCATGCAAAGTCTGTTTGTGAAGCCTGTATATATTCATATAGAGAAACACTTTAGTGTGGACACTTTCCTGAGCATGCTCAATTAAAGAGCTCGTTCCTGGGATCTGGAGAGATGGCTTAGTGGTTAAGGCACTTGCCTGCAAAGCCAAAGGACCCAGGTTCAACTCCTCAGGACCCACATAGGCCAGATGCACAGGAGGGCGCATGCATCTGGAATTCGTTTGCAGTGGCTACAGGCCCTGGCGCACCCATTCTCTCTTCTCTACCTGCCTATTTCTGTATCTCTCTCTCTCTCATAACTAAATAAAATAAAATGTATTTTAAAAACAAAAATAGTTCATTCCTGAGCATGCTTAATTTAAGACCATACTTTGAGAAAAAGTATGATGGTGAGCATATTTTGAGACATACATAATAGCTCAGGGTCATGAAGCATATTTGGAAAGTTAAAATAGCAGACAGGAACACTATTAGGCATGCTCAGCTTGCACCATAAAAATGGCAGATATAGGGGCTAGAGAGAGGGCTTAGTGGTGAAGACACTAGCCTGCGAAGCTTAAGAACTCATGTTTGAATCTATAGGTCCCACATAAGCCAAATGCAATGATGCAAGTGGCCAATGTCACACATGCACACAAGGGGGCACATGCATCTGGAGTTCGTTTGCAGTGGCTGAAGGCCCTAGCATGCCCATTCTCTCCCTCTCTCTCTTTCAGAGTTCATTTGCAGAGGCTGGAGGCCCTGACACGCCCATTGTGTCTGCTTCTCTCTCTCTGTCTCTCTTTCTGGCTCTCTCAAAATAAGTTAATAAAAAATAAATGGCAGATATGCTCAGCATCACCAAAGATGGTGGACAGGAATGACTCTGGAAATGCTCAACTTCAAAAAGTTTTAGCTGACAAAAAGGAAAGGACATTTTGGAGATGTGTTAATATAGGAGATTAAAACCTCAAGCATGCCTGTCTCCCTTAGTGGCTAACAATATTGCTAAGTCAAAGAAGTAAGTCTGAGAAGACCAGAGACTGTATGCTCTCAGCTACATGACAGGATGGAAAAGACAAAACTCCAGAGATCAGTGTTGCCAGGAGTTCCAGGAGAGGGGATGATGAGTACACAGAACAGAGGATTGGAAGAAGTGAAGCTACTATGTCAGATACCTTAATGTGATACACATCATTAGAAATTTGTCAAAACTTATAGAATGTTTAAGCTGAGTGCATAAACTTTACCAGATGTTTTAAAAAGTTAAGTCAAAGAAACTCTGCAGGAGATAGGACAAGAATGCCAGAACTCTGAAATATCTACTCAGTATTTCTGTAAACTACCCAAAACTGCTCGAAAGAAGTAAAAGTTCTTCATTGAAAATTAATACAGAAGAAATGCAACTCAAATAGCTTCTTCCATGATTTGTGTCTCACACAAATCATTTGCCTAGCACTATAAATGATGACAATTAGAAATAGATCTCTGTTTCACTTTTTTTTTTTCTTGAGGTTTTGGAAGGCCTGGCACTTTAAGCAATAGAAATAAAGTGATGTAAAAATAAATTGAGTGTAGGCGCTAGTGATGCTCATGAAAGCAAGGGAAGGTTCCTGGATAATGCATTTATTCATTAACTTCTAACTAATATTGAATCTTGCTGTGTACCAGATACTATTTGTACCCTAATGACAGCACTAAGCCAGACAGAAAAAAAAAATTCCTACTTTCCTGGAGATTAAATTCTAGTAACATGTTCCCAAATCTTTGTATCTTTCTAAAAATTCGGGGGGGGGGGGCATTGCATGGAACCACCAAACACTAAATCACCTTTGTAAATATTCTTTTGTTTAGAATTGTTCAAATATTCAAAACAGATGGTAATGCAAAAACACTAGTTGAAATTTTAAAGTGCCACTAACCCTGTCTGAATTGTTTTTGTTTTGTTTTTGTTTTTCTTGTAGTAGCCGAGGCTCTGACAGTTCAGAGTCCAATGATGCTCAGACTTACCTTCTCAAGTTAACGCCTCAGGTAAGATGGAAGGTTTTGCTTTGGTACAGATACCCTAACTAGGTACTGTAACTACTGCTACTAACAATGCCGGCAAAAAAAAAAAAAAAAAAAAAAAAAAAAAAAAAAAAAAAAGTTTTGTGTTTACATCACTATTGTATAGTAATAGTCGTTTTTCTAATTACATGCATATCTTTAAATCATATAATTTTCTAACTTTAGAGATTTTATTCTAACCCTGTTACTTTCTAGATGAGGATATTAAGATCTAGAGAAAGTAAATTACTTCTCAAAATCCGCACCACTTATTAGTGACAAAGGTGACAATCTAATGTACTGCACTGATTACTAGCCCGATATTCATCTACACATTTATTATCCAACTTCCTGCTGGGCCCACATGTATCAGGCACTGCCTAAGTGCTAAAGATAGAGCAGTAAAGAATCATGAGACAAAAAATATTGCCCTTTGTTGCCCTGTATTCTGGTTGGGAAAAACATACAATAAATAAGGTAATTAAAATATATGGTGTGTTAGATGGAAATGGTGACAAAGGAGTAAATTAAAGCATAAGAGGAATAAAGACTTTAGCTGGAGGCTGCAGTTTGGAATGGGTTTACCAAAATGAAGGCGTGGTACTTAAGGAAGTGAGAGAGCAAGCCAAAGAGGTATAAGATATGTTCTCTGCTCTTTGCCACGTGACAAACAACTTCAAAACTTCAGTAATTTATAACCAACTTTTCCTTTCTCACACATGGGTCTGAAAGTTGGCTCTGCTGGGTAGGGTGAGGTGGTATTAGCTTCAGGCTGTAGATTCAGTTCCTTTATATTTTATGCGCTGTTCATTCTCCTTCGAACAGAGATTACCCAAGACAAAACGCAATGGTAAAACCCTGATGTGTAAGAGGGTCAATCAAGTAATAGAAGTCCATTGACAGCTACATTTCCTACTGTTCACAATATTGGTCACAATACGTCAAATAGCCAGGCCCAACATCAGTAGATTGAAGTGCATTCCTATCATGCAAGGTGTCAGAGTTGTATATGGCCAAGACTACAGGAGAGAAAATTTGGAAACAACAATCCAATATTCCACAGTTCACCTTCGAAGTCATAGCTACTCACTTTCTACCCAAATGTAAAATTATTAGTACTTGTTCCCTCTCCTCAAACACTCCAAAACTCATCCAATCATGATCTACAGTTCACATCATGACCCACATCTGATCTAGAGTTGTCTTTTGACCCATAACTTGTAAAATAAGTTATCTGCTCCTCCTAAGCACACCTACAGTAATAAAACACAGATAGGAAAATTATCATGGACACCCCACTCAGAAAATTAAGAATAAGGAGCACATGGCCATGGAACCCAAACAATTCTGAGATTGCATGCATATGCTGGGGATTGGACCACAGCCCTGAACATGCCAGGCAATCATTTTATGAAGTTTAATTATGAAAATATGAAGAAGACATGCCCTATCCTGAGTAGTAGGAAATGTTTCTTAAGCCCTTCCTATTGTTCTTTTGGAGTTTTTTATTTTTCTTTTGTACATATCTAACATGCATAATTGCACTTAGTATGAAGAAAAGAGATAGCATTCTATCTATAACTATGCTATAGATATATAGTATTGCATCTATTGTACATGAAAGTCCCCAAATAGTTTTATGTCCTTGTATATATTGTATTTGATATGTTAATTAAATATTAATTTTTTATTAATTAAATATTAATTTTTAAAAATTTTTGACAAGCCCAATGGACTGACTTTTTTATGCAAGAAAGTGAGAGCAAGTGAGCGAGAGAGAGCATTGGCACACCAGGGCCTCCGCCACTGCAGTCGAACTCCAGACGGGTGCGCCACCTTGTGGGCATGTGCAACCTTCTGTGCTTGTGTAACCTTGTGCATCTGGCTTATGTGGGACCTGGAGAGTGGAACATGGGTCCTTCGGCTTCACAGGCAAGCACTTTAACTGCAAAGCCACTCCAGCACAAATATTAATTTGTAAATATGATTCTTTTACCTAGATAAAAACCAAGAAAAAGCATCTGAAAACAAAGAAGGAAAGGAATAAAACCATAGAAAGCCAGCAGAATGATAAAAAAGAGGTAAATAGTTATTAATGGAATTAAGAATTTTTTAAATATGAGTGCAAGAAAATAGCAAACATGTTCTCTTTATACTTCTTATACCCTAAATATTCCCCAGGAAAGGTTAATGATGAAAATGTTCATATTACTTACTATTAATACAAACCTAAAAGATCTTTGACAGATCAAAAAGGGAAGTTTCGCTGGGCATGATGGTGCACGTCTTTAATCCCAGCACTTGGGAGGCAGAGATAGGAGGATTGCATGAGTTTGGGGTCACCCTGAGACTACATAGTGAATTCCAGGTCAGCCTGAGCTAGAGTGAGACCCTACCTTGTAAAACCAAAAAAAAAAAAAAAAGGAAGTTTTATTAAGTTTCCATGTTTACATTTCGTGTGTGTGTGTGTGTGTGTGTGTGTGTGTGTGTGTTTCTAAAAGTATTTGAGGGGCTGGAGGGATGGCTTAGTGGTTAAGGCACTTGCCTACAAAGCCAAAGGACTCAGGTTTGATTCCCCAGGACCACGTTAGACAGATGCACAAGGGAGCGCACACATGTGGAGTTTGTTTGCAGTGGCTGGAGGTCCTGGTGCGCCCATTCTCTCTCTCTCCCTCTTTCTCTGTCAAAAATAAATAAATAAATTTTTTTTGAGGTAGGGTCTCACTCTAGCCCATGCTGACCTGGAATTCACTTTGTATTCTCAGGGTGGCCTCAAATTCATGGTGATCCTCCTACCTCTGTCTCCTGAGTGCTGGGATTAAAGGCGTGGGCCACCATGCCCAGCTTAAATAAATAATTTTAAAACTATTCAAGGAAGCTTAAAACCAAAAAAACCTAAATGAACATATAAATAAATAAAAATAAGTGGTGCTGTGTGATCAACTTCTATATGACAGCAAGGATGGCTCAGCAAACCTGTTTGCCAACAAAACCAGTGGATACTATTTAAAAAGAAGGAAACAAAAGAGCCACTAAAAGTCTAAGGTAGCTGGGCATGGTGGCACACACCTTTAATCCCAGCACTCAGGAGGCAAAGGTAGGAGGATCACCATTAGTTTGAGGCCATCCTGAGAGTACATAATGAATTAATTCCAGGTCAGTCTGAGCTAAAGTAAGACCCTACCTTGATAAAAGAAAAGAAAAGAAAAGAAAAGAAAAGAAAAGAAAAGAAAAGAAAAGAAAAGAGAAGAAAAGTTTAAGGTAATACAGAAAATGAAAAAAGACTATTCAAGAAAATCCTCAAATGCATTAAAAATAAAAAAAACCCAGTGGATCCAACTGTTCCTTCTCCATGTCTCAGTGCAGCAAGACAGAAAGTACTCCAGACTATGACAGCCCCTGGTGATCTATTGCTGAGGCTAAGTCCAGGTGAGGGCAGACTGAAGGAAAAAGCACACTTATACTCAGACCCATTCATGGGCAGTTGGCTTTACCTTGGCTGCAATGGTTTCACCATTGAGAGGACTTGGGCCATAATGACTCTTGCCTTGTCTTGTAATGTGATAATTCTGATCTGGGAGAAGCAAGTAGACCCCAAACCCAAGCCTACTACCTGCCTTGCCTTCACCTATTGCTATGGCTGGGCTCCTAAAACAAATGGTGCCAGTCAGAAGAATGCCACTATCTCCAGAGACGGGCTGGGAATTTTTGCCTTGAAGGATAACCAGACTATAAAAGAGATAGTTTCCTAAACTTTCCCCCAAAGAATTAACTTCGTTTGTAACAGAGGATTTAGAAATTCAAGCTTAAGGGAATTCTTAAAACCAGTGCAAAAATGGTAAAATTATTTTTTAAAAGAAGCAATTTAGGGAAGGAGAAATGGCTTAGCAGTTAAAGTGCTTGCTTGCAAAGCCAAAGAACCCAGGTTCAATTCTCCAGGACCCATATAAGCCAGATGCACAAGGTGGTGCATGTGTCTAGATTTCCTTAGCAGTGGCTGGATGCCCTGCCGTGCCCATTCTGTCTGCAATAAATAAATAAAATATTTTTAAAATAAAATAAATAAATAAAAAGAAGCAATTTGGAAGACATTGGTAGAGCTACTGGAAATACAGGCTGAATTGTGTATTGGTGCTTTGTAGGAGAGAGCTGGGAGGAGCCCTCATAGATCCAGAACAAATCTCAAATACAAATTTTAGAACCATCCTTTCAAAAGAGTCTTAAAAATTGACCTGCAGAGCAAGTTATAACCCATGTCACTGTGGAGACACTATAACCAACAGTCAGAAACTAGTGTAGTTCTGGCATTGCTATCAGAGACACAGCCCTGACAAGAACACTATTATCTGAGGGTGAAAGAGGCTGATATCCAAGTTTGCAGTCCAGAGGACAACCAACGAGAGGTGTATGAGCTACTTCTCCCATTGTGACAAAATACCTGACAAGTACCTTAAGGCAGGAGGGTTTATTTTGGCTCACAGTTTGAGGGCACAGTCCATCACAGCAGGGAAGGTGGCAGCAGGAGCGTGAAGCAGCTGTTCATATGCGTCCACAGTCAAGAAGCAGAGGTAGATGAATCCTGGTGCTCAGCTTGCTTTCTCCTTTTTATTTA
This sequence comes from Orientallactaga sibirica, assembly GCA_036365145.1. Classification (NCBI taxonomy): domain Eukaryota; kingdom Metazoa; phylum Chordata; class Mammalia; order Rodentia; family Dipodidae; genus Orientallactaga; species Orientallactaga sibirica. The sequence goes on from JAEOAD010000019.1 coordinate 25,935,082, forward strand.
CCCGATAACTCCAGTCTATGGGATGGTGCTGCCCATATTCAATATAGGTCTTCCTTCATTAGTTACACCTTTCTAGAAACATCCCCAAAGACAACCCCAGAGGTATGTTCCCATAGTGATTCAAAATCCAGTCAAGTTCACAATGAAAGCCAACCATCATAGGGGGGAATAGAGGTCCCTAAAACAGTAAGCAAAGAAACAATAAGAAGCCCTCAAGGAGGTGGGGCAGGGGAAGAAGACCAATACCTAGAATCTGGTAGAATTCTGGAGTTAAGTCTACGGCCGTACCACCCTGAACACAGGCCTGGACGGGCTTGGATGGGAGAATTCTGGAGTTAAAAATAAGCCAGGGGCTCGAGATGTAACTTGGTGTAAAAGAACTTGCCTAGCATGGAAAAGGAATGAAGAAAGAAAGAAGCCTGGTGAGTACACATGAAGAAACGCTGGTTGACAGTGTCGCAGAGCATCCAGCTGGCAGAGTTTATGACCTCATCTGTACATTACCTGCAGTCCAGCGCACTGGATTCCAGGAACACAGAGGAAATGCAAACATACTTCATCTGACATGTAGTGACCAAGGTTATGAACTCATTGTGTGCTAGGATGCAGAAGCAGTCTCTAAGAATATTTCATTTAAATCTAACAAATAACCTTTGTGTGCTCTGCCAATCTGTTCTACATTCCAGAATTATATTGTTTTAAGTATATTATATGAATCAGATTAAATAATTATTTTCTGTTAAACCTTATTGTTCTCACTGTGTTACATCATTTCCAGGACTCAGAAAACAAAGTTGGTCTTGTTGTAGATTTTTACTAAACTAAAGGAAATATTCTATGAGAGTATTTTATTCTGATAAACTTATACACAATTTTTCATTTATGTAAACTATATTTAATGTAAAATATGATAATTTCCTTTATTTAAATGCTCATATACATTTGACTTTTTCTTGATTGCACCTTTTTTTAAAAGATTTTATCTTGATTTATTTATTAAAGACAGAGAGAGGGACACAGAGAGTAAGAATGGGCACACCAGGGCCTCTAGGCACTGCAAACAAACTCCAGATGCATGTGCCACCAGGTGTGTCTGGCTTATGTGGGACCTGGAGAATATAACCTGGGTCCTTAAGCTTTGCAGGCATGTACCTTAACTGCTCAGCCATCTCTCCAGCCCAAATTGAAGCTTTTAAAATAGTTATGAAATTATAATCCAAGTTTAAGTTTGGATATTTGCTAATGGAAAATAATTATCATTTGGTCAAATGTTTTCAAAAAGTTGTATACCATTCTAAACGTGCCCATAAGCTAATAAGAGTTCTTGGTCACTGTCTGAAATTTCCTTCCTAAATATCATTGACAAAAAGATTGAACAAGCCTCGTTTAATTAAGGTAAATGTCTGACATCCATGTGACTGAGTTTACTATTTGTTTGTAAGATAATAGTATTGATAATTATATTTAAGGTATCATAAATTTATTTCTTCCCAAGATACTCTTAATCATTGACTTTGAAGCATTTCATCAAAAACTATTATTGAGCTAGAAAGATGGCTTTGCAGTTAAGGCGCTTGCCTGTAAAGCCTAAGGATCCATATTCGATTACCAGTACCTACATAAAGCTAGGTTCACAAGGTGGCACACACATCTGGAGTTCATTTGCAGTGGCTAAAGGCCCTGACATTCCTATTCTCATTCTCTATCTCTCTCTCTTTGTCTAAGAAATAAAATATTTTTTAAAAAACAATTATAAACCACTATAGTTAGAAATTGCAAAAATTTATGATTCTAGTATCATGGCTTAATGACTGATATTTTTCTGTTTTGAAAGGATTTCCCCCTCTCAAAATCAAGTTTTGATTTTTACCTTCATTCCAGTTTTCATAAGCATAGTGTCAATTTTTGCTGTCAATTATATCTGTAAAGAAATGTATTTCGAACCAGGCATGGTGGCACACGCCTTTAATGCCAACACTCGGGAGGCAGAGGTAGGAGGATCACCATTGAGTTTGATGACCCTGAGTACCCTGAGACTACGTAGTGAAGTCCAGGTCAGCCTGGATTAGAGTGAAAACCTATCTTGAAAACCCCCCAAAAAAATAAAAATAAAATAAAAATAAAGGAAGAAGAAGAAAAAAGAAATGTATTTTGAATTAACTCTTTCGTGGTTCTTTTATATTCTGGTCTGATCTGTTCTTTTGAGGCAAGAGGCAAGGTTACACTCTGTTGCTCAGGCTGCTCTCAAATCCTGGGATCAGACATCCTACTTCAACCTCCTAAGTAACTAGATAGCAGGTACACATCAGTGCACCTGGCATTAATTCTATTCCCTAGTCTATTTTTATGAATTTATGTCCAGTATATATTAGGAAAGATGTTTCCAATTCCTTTGTCCTTCCTCGACCCTTTTGGAAAACCTCTTAATAATATTATAGGTTCAAAAACAAAAGCTTCTAAAAGCCGGGCATGGTGGTGCACACCTTTAATCCCAGCATTCAGGAGGCAAAGGTAGGAGGATCGCCATGAGTTCGAGGCCACCCTGAGATTACATAGTGAATTCCAGGTCAGCCTAGGCCAGAGTGAGACCCTACCTTGAAAAACTAAAAAATGAAAAAAAAAAAAAAAAAAAAAAACAACCAAACAAACAAAGCTTATAAAAAAAAAAAAAAGCTGGGCATGGTAGTGCACGCCTTTAATCCCAGCACTCAGGAGACAGAGGTAGGAGGATCACTATAAGTTCGAGGCCACCCTGAGACTACCTAGTGAATTCCAGGTCAGCTCTGGGCTAGGGTGAGACCCTACCTTAAAAAAAAAACTAAACTAAAACAAAACCTGGAAATGCTTAAAATGTTCTCATGGCCACAGTGTTTCTTGGACCACCCAAGGTTAGCAGTCGCAATTCTAGTGTGTGTCTCTTTTAGTCTAAGTAGGTCATATTGGCAAATCCTTTCAAGATAGAAAGCAGGCCATGTGTTCATGCCCTTCCTTGTTTCAGACTTGGTTTCAAAGCTCGAGAAAACATTTTCACCTTTGTATTTAAGCACAATTCTGAATCTGTTTGTAGATTTTTGTATAACTTGGTATGTCTTTGTCCATTTCCCATGCTCTGTCTTTGCTAACTTGTTTCAACATGACAGATCAAAAGAATAACATTTTTGCCTGTTTCTCAATATAAGTTCTCTGTGAAAAGTAAAATTTTAAAACTCTTAGTGCCAAAGATACAAAGTTTCATCTGTTCAGGATTGATGTATAAAAAGTAGTGTTGTGAAAAGACTTCAGAGGCTTGGATTTATGAGGCATTTGCCCATTTTAAACCTGCAAAAATGAATGAGAAATGGTGAAAAGCCATCATATGAGAAATGATGTAATGATGTTGAAAAATACACATCATCTTCATGCTTACAATACAGCATTGTTTTCTTTCTGATTCTCTGTATAATTAGGTTTATGATAAAGAACATCAACTGCCAAGACACAAAGGATCAAATTCCGATGTGAAAGGTAAAGTTCTGCTGCTACCTTCGCATGAACAATTCATTTACTTGACAATGTTTTTGTGCCATAACTCTGAAGTTGCCACTGCGCTTGGGGCTAGTGATATGAAGAAGTATACGATGCCAGTTCTTCCCCATAGGAGCTCATCTTTTAAACAGGGCAGGTACAATGCCAGTAGTCTGTCCAGGGCTCCCAGAAAGCAGAGCACAAGGAGTGTCACTACATAGGAGAGCAGCAAAGGCTATGTATTTGAGGCATCTCTGAGGTTTTGAAAGTTTTCCCTATACAAAGGGAGTATAGAGATTCGATATTTTAAAAGCCAACCGATTTCCTCTTATTTCAGAAAAACAGCATATAATCCCAGGAGAGAAATTAAATTGTTCATTTGCTTGTACTGCAAACTGTTGTCTGGTGTGTATCTTTAAACTGACTCTAGAATATTTGACATGTTTTTCTAGCACCTTATCATTAGTCCCTTTGAGAAAAATCATAGAATTTAATAATTATCTAAAGTGGTTAAATATATATAATATGTGTGTGTGTGTGTGTGTGCATATATATATATGGATTAACTCATTATATACATTTATACTACCTTTGCTCCCAAAAATAATTTGAGGTATCCTAATTAAAGTATTTATATTGTGCATATATGCATTTAGTTGGTGAAAAAGAACACATACATAGAAGGTTGGAGAGATGACTCAGAGTAAAGGCATTTGCCTGCTAAGCCTGACAACCCAAGTTCTATTCCCCAGTACCCACATAAAGCCAGACACACAAAGTGGTGCATGCATCTAGAATTTGTTTGCAGTGGCTAGAGGCCCTGGTTCCCCCATTCTCATTCATTCTCTCCCTCTCTCTCTCTCTCCCCCACCCTGAGTATGGTGGTGCATGCCTTTAATAGCAGCACTCTGGACACCAAGGTAGAAAGATAACTGAGGGGCTGGAGAGATGGCGTAGTGGTTAAAGCAATTGCCTGCGAAGCCTAAGGACCCAGGATCAATTTCCTAGTATTCACATAAACCAGATGCACAAGGTGGCACATGTATCTGGAGTTCATTTGCAGTGGCTGGGGCCCTGGCCTGCCCATTCTCTCTCCTCTCTCCTCTCTCTCTCTCTCTCTCTCTCTCCTCTGTCTCTCAAACAAATAAAGTATTAAAAAATTTAAATGTATTATATTCCTGACGATGACATTAGGGTTGTCCTCTGACCTCTAAACATACACACATATATACGTACCTGTGCATCTTCACATACATACACCAAAATCTTTTTTTTTTTTTTTAGCACTGGGACTGTCTCCTCTCTCTCTTTCTTTCTCTCTCTGCTTGCAAATAAATAAATAAAAATATGTTTAAAAAGAAAGATTACTGTGAGTTTGAGGCAATCCTAAACTACATAGTGAATTCCAGGTCAGCCTGGACTAGCAAGACCCTACCTCAAAAAAAAAAAAAAAGAAAGGAAGGAAGGAATAGGGGAGGGGAGAAAGGGAGGGAGGGAAAGGAAAAAGAAAATAAAAGAAAGAATACAAACTGGGCATGGTGGCACATGCCTTTAATCCCAGCACTCAGGAGGCAGAGGTAGGAGGATTGCTATGAGTTCAAGACCACCCTTAGACTACATAGTGAATCCAGGTCATCCTGGGCTAGAGCAAGACACTACTCGAAAAACAAAACAAAACAAACAAAAAGAATACATAGAAGATTACAACTACACTAAGGGGAATTTTATATTATTTGGATCACTATAAGTTCGAGGCCACCTGAGACTACCTAGTGAATTCAGGTCAGCTCTGGGCTAGGGGTGAGAGACCCTTAAAAAAAAACTAAACTAAAACAAAACCTGGAAATGCTTAAAATGTTCTCATGGCCACAGTGTTTCTTGGACCACCCAAGGTTAGCAGTCGCAATTCTAGTGTGTGTCTCTTTTAGTCTAAGTAGGTCATATTGGCAAATCCTTTCAAGATAGAAAGCAGGCCATGTGTTCATGCCCTTCCTTGTTTCAGACTTGGTTTCAAAGCTCGAGAAAACATTTTCACCTTTGTATTTAAGCACAATTCTGAATCTGTTTGTAGATTTTTGTATAACTTGGTATGTCTTTGTCCATTTCCCATGCTCTGTCTTTGCTAACTTGTTTCAACATGACAGATCAAAAGAATAACATTTTTGCCTGTTTCTCAATATAAGTTCTCTGTGAAAAGTAAAATTTTAAAACTCTTAGTGCCAAAGATACAAAGTTTCATCTGTTCAGGATTGATGTATAAAAAGTAGTGTTGTGAAAAGACTTCAGAGGCTTGGATTTATGAGGCATTTGCCCATTTTAAACCTGCAAAAATGAATGAGAAATGGTGAAAAGCCATCATATGAGAAATGATGTAATGATGTTGAAAAATACACATCATCTTCATGCTTACAATACAGCATTGTTTTCTTTCTGATTCTCTGTATAATTAGGTTTATGATAAAGAACATCAACTGCCAAGACACAAAGGATCAAATTCCGATGTGAAAGGTAAAGTTCTGCTGCTACCTTCGCATGAACAATTCATTTACTTGACAATGTTTTTGTGCCATAACTCTGAAGTTGCCACTGCGCTTGGGGCTAGTGATATGAAGAAGTATACGATGCCAGTTCTTCCCCATAGGAGCTCATCTTTTAAACAGGGCAGGTACAATGCCAGTAGTCTGTCCAGGGCTCCCAGAAAGCAGAGCACAAGGAGTGTCACTACATAGGAGAGCAGCAAAGGCTATGTATTTGAGGCATCTCTGAGGTTTTGAAAGTTTTCCTATACAAAGGAGTATAGAGATTCGATATTTTAAAAGCCAACCGATTTCCTCTTATTTCAGAAAAACAGCATATAATCCCAGGAGAGAAATTAAATTGTTCATTTGCTTGTACTGCAAACTGTTGTCTGGTGTGTATCTTTAAACTGACTCTAGAATATTTGACATGTTTTTCTAGCACCTTATCATTAGTCCCTTTGAGAAAAATCATAGAATTTAATAATTATCTAAAGTGGTTAAATATATATAATATGTGTGTGTGTGTGTGTGTGCATATATATATATGGATTAACTCATTATATACATTTATACTACCTTTGCTCCCAAAAATAATTTGAGGTATCCTAATTAAAGTATTTATATTGTGCATATATGCATTTAGTTGGTGAAAAAGAACACATACATAGAAGGTTGGAGAGATGACTCAGAGTAAAGGCATTTGCCTGCTAAGCCTGACAACCCAAGTTCTATTCCCCAGTACCCACATAAAGCCAGACACACAAAGTGGTGCATGCATCTAGAATTTGTTTGCAGTGGCTAGAGGCCCTGGTTCCCCCATTCTCATTCATTCTCTCCCTCTCTCTCTCTCTCCCCCACCCTGAGTATGGTGGTGCATGCCTTTAATAGCAGCACTCTGGACACCAAGGTAGAAAGATAACTGAGGGGCTGGAGAGATGGCGTAGTGGTTAAAGCAATTGCCTGCGAAGCCTAAGGACCCAGGATCAATTTCCTAGTATTCACATAAACCAGATGCACAAGGTGGCACATGTATCTGGAGTTCATTTGCAGTGGCTGGGGGCCCTGGCCTGCCCATTCTCTCTCCCTCTCCCTCTCCCTCTCTCTCTCTCTCTCTCCCTCTGTCTCTCAAACAAATAAAGTATTAAAAAATTTAAATGTATTATATTCCTGACGATGACATTAGGGTTGTCCTCTGACCTCTAAACATACACACATATACGTACCTGTGCATCTTCACATACATACACCAAAATCTGCTTTTTTTTTTTTAGCACTGGGGACTGTCTCCCTCTCTCTCTTTCTTTCTCTCTCTGCTTGCAAATAAATAAATAAAAATATGTTTAAAAAGAAAGATTACTGTGAGTTTGAGGCAATCCTAAACTACATAGTGAATTCCAGGTCAGCCTGGACTAGCAAGACCCTACCTCAAAAAACAAAAAAAGAAAGGAAGGAAGGAATAGGGGGAGGGGGAGAAAGGGAGGGAGGGAAAGGAAAAAAGAAAATAAAAGAAAGAATACAAACTGGGCATGGTGGCACATGCCTTTAATCCCAGCACTCAGGAGGCAGAGGTAGGAGGATTGCTATGAGTTCAAGACCACCCTTAGACTACATAGTGAATCCAGGTCATCCTGGGCTAGAGCAAGACACTACTCCGAAAAACAAAACAAAACAAACAAAAAAGAATACATAGAAAGATTACAACTACACTAAGGGGAATTTTATATTATAGTTTAAAAAACAATTCACGAGCCGGGCATGGTGGTGCACGCCTCTAATCCCAGCACTCGGGAGGCAGAGGTAGGAGGATCACCATGAGTTCGAGGCCACCCTGAGACTACAGAGTGAATTCCAGGTCAGCCTGAGCTAGAGTGAGACCCTGCCTTGAAAAACCAAAAAAAAAAAAAAAAAAAAAAAAAAAAAAAAAAAAAAATTCACTAGACTGTTGAGTTAGCTATTTTCTGATAGTGGTCACCAAGAAATTAGCCACTCTTTTTTGTTTTCCTTTTTATTGACAGCTTCCATAGTTACAGACAATAAACCATGATAATTTCCTCCACTCCCCACTTCCCCCTCCATAAATCTACACTCCATCATATCCCCTCCCTCTGTCCATTAGTCTTTCTTTTATTTTGATGACATCATCCTTTCCTCCTATTATGCGGGTCTTGTGAAGATAGTGCTAGGCACTGCGAGGTCATGGATATCAAGGCCAATTTCTGTCTGATTGATTGCATTGTAAGCAGTCCTACTCTTCCTTCAGCTCTTACATTCTTTCTGCCACTTCTAACAGAATAGTCCCTGGGCCTTGGAAGGTGTGATAGGGATGTTTCAGTGCTGGACATTCCTCCATCATGTCTTCTCAGCACTATGGTGCCTTGTGAGTCATCCCAGTGGTCACTGCCATCTGAAAAGAGAAGCTTCTCTAACCAAAAGTGGAGTAGCATTAATATATGGGTATGAACATTAAGTAAAGACTTACAGGGCAGTTTGATGAGCATAATATATGCATTTAGCCAAACAACAGTAGGCATTACACTCCTAATGCTCATGACCTCCTCTGCCATAGGCTTTTGGTACCAGGTTTGTATTCCCTCCCATAGAGCAGGTCTCAAGTCCAATTAGAGAGCAGTTGGTTTCCCTCATAACAGAAATGCCACTATTGCACCTGTTGGTTCATATGGCCTGGCTGGCCAAACTTGAGGCTTGCAGAGGTTTACACCACTGACAGCTTCTGTCTCCCATTAGGCTGCATACAATGCAGCTTTTTCCAGCTTTCTGTCAGTTGGTCTACCTGGAGGAGGTTTTCAGCTCAGCCCATTTGATTTCTTGGTGACCTGGCAGCCCAAGCATGTGGAGTCTTCAACAATAGGGTATAATCATCTATTCCTGGTGGGAAAACCAAAAGCCTTGGCAATAGCCTGTAATGTTTTGGGGGTATCAGGAACCTCCCTGGCCAATAACTCACTGGAATGTATCCATCCCTGGCACTGAATTTTTTCTAGTAATAGTCTGTGGCTTCTGGGTGTGCCATTATCCAAAGAAGTAGGTTATCATGTGACTTATTCACAATATTCTGAATTTTGACTATCACTTCCCACCCTAACTCCCCGTCCCACACTCCTTTTACTCAATCTCTTCCCCTGACATCACTTAGGCCATTCCACCCGCAGTAATCAGTCCTTCTATTTACATATATACAGTACCATCCCCTTAAATCCACCCTCTCCTCCCTTCCATAGCCCTTTTCTAGCTTACTAGCCTCTGCTACCAATTTTTACTCCAACTCACAGACAAGTCTGACCATTTGTAACTGTAACTGGGCTCCTCATATGAGAGGCAACTGTGACGCTTGGCTTTCTGGGCCTGGGTTACCTCACTTAGTACAATCCTTTCCAGATCCATCCATTTACCTACAAATTTCATAATTTCATTTTTCTTTACTGCTGAATAGAACTCCCTTGTGTAAATGTCCCACATTTTTATTATCCACTCTTAAATTGAGGGACATCTAGGCTGGTTCCATTTCCTAGCTATTGTGAATAGAGCAGCAATAAACATGATTGTGCAAGTATCTCTAAGGTACCGAAAAGATTCTTTAGGATATATGCCTAGGAGTGCTATAGCTGGGTCATATGGTAAATCTATTTTTAGCTGTCTCGGGAACCTCCACACTGATTTCCACAATGGCCGTACCAGATTACATTCCCACCAACAGTGTAGAAGGGTTCACCTTTTTCCACATCCTCACCAACATTTATTGTCATTTGCTTTCTTGATGATAGCCATTCTGACAGGAGTGAGATGGAATCTCAATGTAGTTTTAGTTTGCATTTCCCTGATGGCTAAGGATGTAGAATACTTTTTGAGATGTTTATATGCCATCTGTATTTCTTCTTTCGAGAATTCTCTATTTAGTTCTATAGCCCTTTATTTTTTTTTTGTTTGTTTGTTTGTTTTTGTTTTTCAAGGTAGGGTCTCACTTTAGCCCAGGCTGACCTGGAATTCACTACATAATCTCAGGGTGGCCTTGAACTCACAGTGATCCTCCTACCTCTGCCTCCCAAGTGCTAGGATTAAAGGCGTGTGCCACCACACCCAGCTTGATAGCCCATTTTTTAAATGGTTTGTTTGATTTCCTATTGTTTAGTTTTTTGAGTTCTTTATATATTTTGGATATTAGTCCTCTGTCAGATATATAGCTGGCAAAGATTTTCTCCCATTCTGTAGGTTGTCGCTTTGCTCTATTCACAGTGTCCCCTTTGCTATACAAAAGCTTTGTAATTTCATGAGATCCCAGTGGTTGATTAATGGTTTTATCTCCTGAGCAACTGGGGTTATATTCAGAAAGTCATTTTCTATGCCAATATATTGAAGAATTTCTCCTACTTTTTCCTCTAGCAGTTTCAGAGTTTCAGGTCTGATATTAAGGTCCCTGATCCACTTGGACTTGATTCTTGTGCATGGAGAGAGACAAGGATCTATTTTCATCCTTCTACACATACAGATGTGCAGTTTTCCCAGCACCAATTGTTGAAGAGGCTGTCTTTACTCCAACAAAAATTTTTTTGGCATTTTTGTAAAATATCAGATAGCTGCAGCTGTCTGGATTAACATCTGGGTCCTCTATTCTGTTCCATTGATCTCCATGTCTGTCTTTGTGCCAGTGTCATGCTGTTTTTGTTACTATGGCTTTGTAATTTAGCTTAAAATTAGGTATGGTGATACCGCCAGCCTTATTTTTGTTACTCAGAATTGTTTTGGCTATTCAGGGGTTTTTGTGCTTCCAAATGAATTTTTGGATTGTTTTTTCTGTTTCTGTGAAGAATGCCATTGGAATTTTATTAGGGATTGCATTAAATGTGTAGATTGCTTTTGATAAGATTGACATTTTCACAATATTGGTTCTTCCAATCCAAGAACATGGGATGTCTTTCCATTTCCTAGTGTCTTCTGTAATTTTTCACTTGAGTGATTTAAAGTTTTCATTGTAGAGATCCTTTATTTCCTTAGTTAAATTTATTCCGAGGTTCTTTATGGGGGGGGCGGCAATTGTGAATGGCAGTAATTCCCAGATTTCATCCTCCACATGTTTGTTATTAGTATATAGAAAACCTACTGATTTCTGTGTATTTATTTTGTATCCTGCTACATTGCTAAAATTGCTTATCAGCTCTGTTTGCTGGTAGAGTCTTTAGGGTCCTTTATGTATAGAATCATATCATCTTCAAATAAGGATAATTTGATCTCTTCCTTTCCAATTAGTATCCCTTTTATGAGTGTCTCTTGTCATGTTGCTATAGCCAAGACTTCCAGTACTGTAATAAGAGTGGGGACAGTGGACACCCTTGTCTTGTTCCTGATTTTAATAGAAAAGTGTCAAGTTTTTCCCCATATAGTATTATATTGGCTGTAGGTTTTTCATGAATCACCTTTATTATGTTGAGATATGTTCCTTCTATTCCCAGTTTCTGTAGGACTTTTGTCATGAAGGGATGTTGCATTTTGTCAAATGCCTTTTCTGCATCTATTGAAATGATTGTGTTATTGTTGTCCTTCAGTTCAGTTATATAATGTATTATATTTATCAATTTGCATGTGTTGAACCATCCATTCATCTCTGGGATGAAGCCTACTTTGTCAGGATGAATGATATTTTTGATATATTTTTGGATTCAATATTTTGTGAAAATTTTTACATCTATGTCCATGAGGGAGATTGGTCTGTAATTTTCTTTTTTTGTTATGTCTTTGTCTGGTTTTGGTATTAGGGTGATGCTGGCTTTGTAGATGGAGTTTGGTAGAATTCCTTCCTTTTCTATTTTATGGAAAAGTTTGAGAAGCAATGGTGTTAGCTCATCCATGAAAGTCTGGTAAAATTCACCAGTGAATCCATCTGGGCCTGGATTGTTTTTAGTTGGGAGACTTTTTATAACTGCTTGGATCTCTGTACTTATTATACGTGTATTTAAATGGTTTCTCTCATCTTGATTTAATTTTGGTAGGTCATATGAATCAAGGAAATCACCTATTTCTTTCAGATTTTCAAACTTAGAGGCATATATATTCTTAAAGTATATCCTTATGATGTTCTGAATTTTTTGGTGTCTGTTGTAATGGTGCCATTTTCATTTCTAATTTTATTAATTTTTGTCTCTCCTTTCTTGTGTCTGGTCAGATTTGCTAAGGGTTTATCAATCTTGTTTATCCTTTCAAAGAACCAATGCTTTGTTTCATTGATTCTTTAGATTGTTTTTTCTGGTTTCTAGTTCATTAATTTCTGCCCTAATCTTTATTATTTCTTTCCATATACTGATTTTTGATTTGCCTTGTTCTTCTTTTTTAGGGTCTTAAGGTGAAGCATTAAGTTGCTCACTTGTGAATGCTCTAATTTCTTAATATAGGCATTTAGAGCTATCAATTTCCCTCTTAGGACAGCCATCATTATGTCATTATGTTGTATTCTCATCATCATTTGATTCTATGAATTTATCCATTTCCTTTTGATTTCTTCAATGACCCATTCATCATTCAATAGTATACTATTTAGTCTCCATGAATTTGTGTATGCTCTGTAGTTTTTCTTGTTGCTGATTTGCAGTTTAATCCCATTGTGGTCAGATAGAGTACAAGGGATTATTTCAATTTTCCTGTATTTGTTAAGATTTTCTTTGTGTCCTAATATATGGTCTATTTTAGAGAATGTCCCATATGCTGCTGAGAAGAATGTATATTCTGCATCATTTGGATGGAATATTCTGTAAATATCTGTTAGGTCCATTTGTTCCATAACATCATTTAATCCAGATGTCTCTCAGTTTATTTTTTGCCAGGATGACAGGTCAATTGATGAGATTGGGATATTGAAGTCACCCACTACAATTGTGTTTGGTGTTATCTGTGACCTTAAGTCAAATAGTGTTTGTTTGATGAAATTGGGAGCCCCCATGTTAAGTGCATATACATTTAGGATTGTAATGTCCACCTGTTGGAGTGTTCCTTTAATCAGTATAGAGTGACCTTCTTCGTCTTTCCTTACTAATGTTGGTTTGAAGTCTCTCCTGTCAGATATTAGGATAATGACCCCTGCTTGTTTCCTAGGCACAATTGCTTGAAATGCCATTTTCTATCCTTTCACCCCAAAACAGTGTCTATCTTTTATTGAGAGATGAGTTTCCTAAAGGCAACAACCCAGTCAGAAAGTCTGTGTTTTTTTGGTTGGGGCATTAAGGGCATTGATATCAAGAGTTATTATTGAAAAATATGTGTTTATTCTCACCATTTTTTTTGTTTTGTCACGCTCCCTGTTTTCCCTTTACCCTCTTGTTTTAACTGTTATTTGAGTATGGTGTTTTTTTTTTACTGTTTCCTGTGTGTGCTTTGTTTCTCCTCAGCATGAAGGATTCCTTCAAGTATTTTCTGTAGAGCTGGCTTAGTTGTCATAAATTCTTTTAGCCTATTTGTTTTTTGGAATGTCCTTATTTCTCTATCAATTTGGGTAGATAGCTTTGCAGGATAAACTAATCTTGGTTGACAGTTGTTATCTTTCAGAATGATTTATTCCAAGCACTTCTGGCTTTTTAAAAATATATATATTTTTATTATTTATTTGAGAGAGAAAGAGGCAGAGAGAGAGAGAGGGAGAGAATGGGTGCACCAAGGCCTCCAGCCACTGCAAATGAACTCCAGACACGTGCGGCAACCTGTGCTTCTGGCCTACTTGTGTCCTGGAGAATTGAACCGGGATCCTTTAGCTTTGCAGGCAAATGCCTTAACTGCCAAGCCATCTCTCCAGCCCCCTTCTGGCTTTTAAAGTTTGTGTTGACTAATCTGCTGTTATAGGTAACTTTCCTTTTCTCTCTAACTGCTTTCAATATATTTTCTTTGGTTTATGTGTTTAGTAGTTTAATTATAACATAGTGGGGAGAGGTTCTTTCCAGGTTTGGTATGTTTGGTGTTCTAAAAGCTTCCTGTCTCTGCACTGGCATTTTTTTCCCAATTTGGGGAAATTTTTCTTCTATAATTTGGTTGAAAATGACTACTATGCCTTTGGAGTGAAATTTTTCTCCATCTATTATACCCTGGATTTTTATGTTTGATCTTTTCATAGTGTCCCAAGTATATTGAAATTCCCATTCATAACTTCCTATTAGCTTGTCTTTCTCTTTGTTGGACTATATTCAGTCTGCCACCTGGTCTTCTTGTTTAGATATTCTGTTCTTTCCTTCATCCATTCTACTGGTGAGACCTTCCACACAGTTTTTTATTTGACTTACTGTGTTCTTCAGTGCTAATATTTCTGCCTGGTTTTTCTTCAGTATTTCTATTTCCTTACTCATATCTTGTAGTAACTTCCTTATTTCATTAAGCTGGTTTCCTGTGTTCTCTTGTGATTCCTTCGGGAGTTTGTTTTCTTCTTTTGATTTCTTTGAGTATAGATAAAATCATTTTTTGAAATTTTTATCAGGCAATTCATCTAAAACAGTCTCATTGGGGATCATATCTAATGGATTTATAATTTTTGGTGGGATTATATTGTCTTGATTTTTGTGTTTCTTGTATTACAATGTAGCAATTTTTGCACCCTAAGTTAATTTGATGCTTGGGTTTTCTAATTATCTGCAGTGCTCTTAGACTTGGAAAACCCAACCCTTTATATACCTTTAGGGTAGGAGTTTAAGGTCCCATACGTAGCTCTTGTACTCCAATCCAAGCACATAAGTAATCCTAGGTGTTGAGTTTGCCTGCTATTCAAGTATTCTAATGGGCTGAATGGAGCAATTTACTGGCAAATTCTAAAGTTCAACTGAGCAATATACACATTCAATAAAAACCAGCACAGAGTATGCAAGTGTGGGGATTAAAACAAGCAGATAATCTTATAAAGCCAAAATCCCTAAGGGTGTATGTTGCTCTACACCCTTACTCCTGTCATCTGGAAGGTGGAGATTTATGTTCTGAAATGGGTTCCATCCAGGTCAGCTTGGGTCTGAATCAGACCCTGACCCCAATAATGACAGAAGAAAAAGACAAAGGCCCTGTGAATCTGAAAGCATCAAAAGCAACAATACTAACCCCCCAAATACAGCTTAATTGAGAATGGTAAAGCCAACCAAGAATATGTAACCCATAACCTTCCCTGACATGGAAAGAGAGATTCACATTTCCAGTGTAGGCATATGTACCTGCTTTTTTGTCAGTTGGCCTTATTACCTTTTGGGGTGGCTTCAAAACTCACCAATGCTGGGTGCCCACCTCAATCCCTCTGAGTTGTGCTGTGGGTCTGGTGTTCTGATCAGTTTCACTGGATGTCCTGCTGCCAGGGGGCTGAGTGAGTTCTCCAGAGCTTTGCAGTTCTTATGGTTGGGGGATGGGAGAGTGCAGGAAGCCTGGAGTTGTACTGGAACTTCTCAGGTGGTCCCCCCTGTATCCCCTTCAGCTGGTCTCTGCTGTCTCCCCTTCAGATTTCTTGCCTTTGCCAGGAGGCTGATGAGGTTGGCAATCCCCTTGCTTGGTCTCTGCTCCTGCAGCTTGGCACCAGGCCAGGCAGGCACACAGATAGCCATGGATCGGAGCCAAAGCGCCTCGGTGCAATTCTGGCTGGTTTCCTCTTTTCTGGTAGATCTTGGTCTCTCCTGCTTCTCCACCGTGGTCAATAATAACCTATACACCTTCACTTTTTGGAAGAAGAGCATATTTTGCTGTGGTTTTGCTTAAATCTCTCCCTAGGCTAGTTTGGCATGGCTCCTATACCTCCATTTTACCTGGAAGTCCCCAGTATCCACTCTTTATCTATAACTTTGCTTAGAAATTTAATGTCAAACTACTACATGTTGTCTCTCATGTGTGGTTCCTAGCTTCTAATTTTATATATGTATGTTGATGTGGACCTGAGTGTGTATAGAAGCCAGGAAACTAGAAAGGGACCCATGAAAAGGAGAGAAAAAGGCTTTAAAGAGCAGGTAGGGAAGGTAATGGACACATGGGATATGAGAGAGGAAGAGAAAGATGTGGGAGAGGACGGGGAAGTAGACAGAGGTGAAGAAGATGAGATGGGGGAAGAGGGCAACCAAATCTACACGTGGATGAAAATGCCTTAAGGAAAACTGCTTCTTTATAAGCTAATGTTTTTGTTGTTTTTCGAGGCAGGGTCTCACTCTAACCCAGTCTGGCCTCAAACTCATATTGATTCACCTACTTCAGCCTTCCCAGTGCTAGAATTAAAGACATGAACCACTATGCCCCAGCTTGTAAACTAATTTAAAATAAAATAAAACCTGATGCTATGAAAAACCAACTTCAAAAATGTCAAAAATAAGGCTGGGTATAGTGGTGCACGCCTTTAATCTCAGCACTCATGAGGCAGAGGTAGGAGGATCACCATGAGTTTGAGGCCAGCCTGTGACTACATAGTGAATTCCAGGCTAGCCTGGGCTAGAGTGAGACCCTACCTCAAAAAACAACAAAAAAATTAATTTTTTTAATGTCAAAAATAAGAAATAGGGTTGGAGGGATGGCTTAGCAGTTAAGGCGCTTGCCTGCAAAGCCAAAGGATGCAAGTTGGATTCACCAGGACCCATGTTAACCAGCTGCGCATCTGGAGTTTGTTTGCTATGGCTGGAGGACCTGGCACACCCATTCTCTCTCTCCCTTTTTCTCTGTCAAATAAAGAAAGAAAGAAAGTAAAAGAAAAAATCATTAAAAAGAAAGAAAGAAAGAAAGAAAGAAAGAAAGAAAGAAAGAAAGAAAGAAAGAAAGAAACAGAGCCGGGCGTGGTGGTGCACACCTTTAATCCCAGCACTCGGGAGGCAGAGGTAGGAGGATTGCCATGAGTTCGAGGCCACCCTCAGACTACATAGTTAATTCCAGGTCAGCCTGGACCAGAGTGAAAACCTACCTTGAAAAACCAAAAAAAGGGAAAAAAAAGAAGTAAATGAAAGTAAAAACAATACTTTGAAATATTTTAGACCTTTCTCCATGCTAATGGATCACATAGTCGTATTTTGCAACCTCCTTTTGTACTTAAGACACAGTATGTGTGAGCCTGTTTGCATGTGAAGTAACCGCAGCACAGTCTTCCACCCACGTGTAAATCTTCATTCCTTGGAGCTAGGCCCAGTGTCAGCCCTTATTTTGGTTTGTTTTCTTTTCCTTATAACTACTTGTGTATATTATTATTGATCCCTAATAAATGCCTAGAAAAAGATGTGTTACTCCAAAAGGTATGAACATTTTAAATGCAAAATTCTGTTGAAGATTTGCAGATGACTTATATTGATTGAAGTGAGCTAAACTACACATTAGTTTCTGGCACTTTTTATTTTGAAAAGATATGAAAATTTGAACTGTAGATCACATCAATAATTGTTTCCATGCCGCTGTGATCTTTTGTCGTCTTCTCCAGGTACACAGCTGACTGCATCAGATGATTATGTGGTTGGTTATTTCAGACAGCACCTGCCTAGTCAAGGTTTGGGTGAGTAAAATGGGAGCAAAGACAAGTCCTCTGAATGTGAACAATATACTGCTACTTACCTGATCAAGGTCTACTGATTAAAAAAAAAAAAAAAAAAAACAAGAGCCAGGCGTGGTGGCGCACACCTTTAATCCCAGCACTTGGGAGGCAGAGGTAGGAGGATCGCCGCGAGTTCAAGGCCACCCTGAGACTACATAGTGAATTCCAGGTCAGCCTGGGCCAGAATGAGACCCTACCTCGAAAAACAAACAAACAAACAAACAAACAAAAATTAGGATGGTATCTTTGGGGTTTTGTTTGTTTGTTTGTTTGTTTGTTTTGCTTTTGTTTTGGTTTGGTTTGGCTGGGTTTTCAAGGTAGGGTCTCACTCTAGCTCAGGCTGACCTGGAATTCACTGTGTAGTCTTAGGGTGGCCTTGAACGCTCGGTGATCCTCCTACCTCTGCCTCCCGAGCACTGGGATTAAAGGCATGCACCACCATGCCTGGCTCAAGGACAGTATCTTAAAATAATTTGCCAACCAGCAATTCACATTCCCTGAAAGAGTTTGGGGTTTTTGTTTTGTTTTGTTTTGTTTTGTTTTTTTGTTTTTCGAGTAGGGTCTCGCTCTAGCCTAGGCTGACCTGGTGCTGGTGCTGGTACTGTGGAGTGCACCTCCATGGCTGACTAGAGCTCATTTTGGCAAACGTTACCAGAAATAACTTTTCAACAATGTTCTATGATATACTGGATCATAGCAGCAGCAACAAAAAGCCTTCCCTCTCACTGTTACATACTTTTATTTTTTAAAAAATGATTTCTAATCTCAATTTCTACAAAGATTACAATGAAACCAAAGAAAAGATTATAACAAACATTGCTAATATTTTTTCTAAACATAAACTAGATTCTGCTCATCTTTCTACCTACTTGACAGTTTTGACAAGTTTCAGTAAGTCTATGAACTCCTTCACTCCTTGTAGCACAAAGAGGCGTGACTTCTTAACCTGTCACACTGAGTCTTTCACTAAAAAAGTTGTTCGTCACTTCTCAATTTCCTCAAAACATGCAGAAGTACCTGGTGAAGTTTTTGACATTATGAAAATAGAAGGTAACATTCTTAGACATTATTGGAAAAGAAAACAGAAAAAATATCTCAATTTGTCATGGAACACAAATCAACATGTCATTACTAAGTTTTGTTCAATATAGGCAATACCTATTCAGCTTAATTATATTTACATTTAACTTTATATATATATTTTACTTTTTCAAGGTAGGGTCTCACTCTAGCCTAGGCTGACTGGAGTTCACTATGTAATCTCAGGGTGGCCTTGAACTCACAGCAATTCTCCTACCTCTGCTGCCCAAGTACTAGGATTAAAGTCATGCACCACCATGCCCGGCTCTGTTTATATATTTTTTAAATATCTTATTTTTTATTTGAGAGAGAGAAAGAGAGAAAGGCAGATAGAAAGAATGGGCATACCAGGGCCTCTAGCCACTGTAAACAACCTCCAGACACATGTGCCACCTTGTGCATCTGGCTTTACATGAGTACTGGGGAATCAAACTGTGTCCTTTGATTTTGCAGGCAAGCATCTTAACCACTAAGCCATTTCTCCAGCCCACTCTTTATACATTTTTATTGAGAATTTTAATACATGAATATACTTTAATTTGATCATATTCCCCTTCCATTAAACTCTCTTGTTCACCTTCCCCCACATCCTTTCCACTGAGGACCCTCCTCTCTCCAAGTAGTCCTTTCTCTGTTTGGATGTGTCATTCCTTTTGTCCTTCTCCGTCCTCCATGTCAGAATGTTGATGGGCTCAGAATAGTGGCGGTTTTATGGGGTTTCCAACAACCACTGTGAGATTATGAATGCACCAGTCAGTTCATGTCAAGAGGACATGAACTAACTGCCCCAGAGTGCTTCCCGGTGTGTGGCTCTTCCAGTCTTTCTGCCCCCTCTTCTACAGTGTTCCCGGAGCTTTGGAGGGCATGATGGAGATGTGTTGTTTAGTGCCCAGCTCTCGACAGCCTCTTACTATGATGAGAAGAGAAAGCCCAGCCCAGTACTTAGCACTGGATAAGTAAGTCATCTCTGCCACACGCACCAATGCTCAGGGAACACTGCAGAAAGACTGAGTGCTGCTCGCCCTGCTAGCCAGAGAAGCTTCTCTACGGAGATGGCGGTAGTCACTGCGGAGATGCCAACAAACACATTCACTTTTAAAAGACTGCATATATATGAAATTTAAATACCTAAGAAAGAGTAATTGCTGGGCTTAGCCAGACATGGTGGCGCACACCTTTAATCCCAGCACTTGGGAAGCAAAGGTAAGAGGATCACCGGGAGTTTGAGGCCACCCTGAGGCTTCATAGTGAATTCCAGGTCAGCCTGGACTAGAGTGAAACCCTACCTCAAAAAAAAAAAAAAACAAAGACATCAAGGGCTGGAGAGATGGCTTGGCAGTTAAGGTGCCTGCCTGCCAAGGCTAAGAACACCAGTTCCAATCTCCAGGTCCCACGTTTATCCAGACACAAAACGTGATGCAAGGGCACAAACCGCGCTTGCCCACAAGGGGGTGGGGTTCATTCACAGCTGCTGAGTGCACTGGCGCTCCCATTCTCATTCTCTCTCTCCCTCTCTCCTCTTCCTCTGTCTCTCTGTCTCTCTCAAATAAAAAAAAAGACATCAAAAAAGAGAGAGAGAGAGTAATTGCACACACACTTGTAATCCCAGCACGTGGTAGGTGAAGGCAAGAGGTTCAGGAGTTCAAGACCATCTTGGACTACATAGAGAGTGTGGGACCTTGCCTTAAGAAAAAAGTTCATAGCAGAGAAGAGAAAGAAACTTTATTGAAGTATATTTTCTGGTTGGAGAGATGGTTTAGCAGTTAAGGCGCTTGTCTGTGAAGACTAAGGACTCATGTTCGACTCTCCAGATCTCACATAAGGCAGATGCACAAAGGTGAGGCAAGTGTAAGGTCACACATGCCCACTAGGTGGTTCAAGCATCTAGAGTTTGATTGCAGTGGCTGAGGTCCTGGCATGCCAATTCTCTCCCTCTCTCTGTTTGTTTGTGTCTGACTCTCTCTCTCTCTCTCTCTCTCTCTCTCTCTCTCTCTCTCTTTAGTTCTCTCTAAAAAAATTTTGTTAATATATTTTCTCAGCCAAGTGTGGGGGCACATGCCTTTAATCCCAGAACTTGGGAGGCAGAGGTAGGAGAATCACTGTGAATTAAGTTCAAGGCCACCCTGAAACTACATAGTGAATTCCAGGTCAGCCTGGGCTAGAGAAAGACCCAACCTCACAAAAAACAATATTTTTTCCTCATATACACTATTTGTTTAACTTGTCCTACTATTATTAATGCCACTAACTAGTCCTATTATTTGGTTTTAAAAAACAGTATGTATATAATGGAAAAGAAAATAATACAGAATAATATATATTGAACTTCTACCTCTACATATTAAAATAAGATATATAATTATTATTTATTGTACATTACACTTTTTGTTTTGGTCTGGTATATCTGTGTCTTGGCTTGACTCTCTAAAATATTCGTCACCCTTATGTAAGTGTTCTTCATAGATTTTTTTTTAAGGTAAAGTCTGGAACTCAAGTTGCCTCTTAACTTGCAATCTTCCTGTCACTACTTCCTGAATGGCAGTATTACAGGAGTGCAGCACTACACTCTCCTTCTCTCTTTCTTTTTCTTTCTTGTGTGTGTTTCTGGAGATTGTATCCAAGGCCTTATACATGCTAGTCAAGCATTCTGCTACTGAGCTACAGTCCCAGCCCATAGATTCTCACATACATAGATTCAGTTTTGAGTTGTTTAATAGTCAATGAATAGATGTCTCACTCTTTTCTCTTAAATCAGTTTAGTTCAAGGGCTTCCAAGAGACATTATGTACTTATATAGTTCATGTGTCTGAAGTAATTATCATTATCAAGAAGATTTTTGAAAAGTTTTATGTATCTTAAAACCTAATTTATTTTATGCTATATTCTCTCTTTTAGCAAAAATTCTTCAACGAGCTCCTCATCTTCTAAAATCTTATTCAAGGTATGACAACTATCCTTTCCACCTACCTTACTCCATTTTTATTTTTCTTCTGTCTTATAGTATTTTGATCTTGACTTAAAGCATCAAAATGACTTTTTGAAAATAACTGTTAATCAAATATTTCTTTTTATCCTCTATTGGCTGCCTAGATCACTTTTATATATAAGAGCACTCACAAATGTATTGTAAATGGTTCTGCAATGATATGAGTATCCTCAAACTACCCCAAATGGATACTTCAAAATCTAGTTAGTGTTGATTTCTATTCATCTACTATTGTATTGTCTGATTTATCTTTATTAGAAAAAAATCATTCTGGCACAAGTAAATTACTTAGTGCTCTAGAATGAATATATGACAAGTCATGTACTACCATCTGTTGTGGCAGTTGGAACACTGTCAAATGGAGATAAAACTGGCATAAGAGATCTAGAAAGGACACAGAAAATAGAGTCAAAGATTACATAGACACACTTTGCAGTTTGGTGTAAACGGTGATTATTATATTTCTATTACTCCTGCCAACCTTTCCTGTTCTGAGTGGACAGTGAGATAGGTAACTACAGATAAGCATTCACTGAACTGGCACAACAGAAAGATCATCCTCTTCCTTCCTTGGCTTCTCTCCTAAGAGCTTGGTTTCTGCCTAACAAAATGGGCTCTTGGGCTGGAGAGATGGCTTAGCGGTTAAGGCGCCTGCCTGCTAAGCCTAAGAACCCGGTTTGAATCTCCAGGTCCCACGTTTAGCCAGATGCAAAGTGACACAAGGGTGCAATGCCACACTTGCCCACAAGGGGGCGCACGCATCTGGATTTCGTTCACAGCAGCTGAGAGACTGCTGGCGCACCCATTCTCTGTCTCTCTCTACCCTCTCTCTCTGTCTGTCTCTCTCTGTGTCTCTCTCTAAAATAAAAAAAATAAATAAATAATTTTTTTTAAAAATGGGCTCTTTTAAAACATGTAGACCCTCTCATCCCAGAATCCTGCAAAATTAGGTACAAGAGTAATATGGGAGGAATCTTTAGGCATACTCATTCTTGGATCTAGAACTCTGCATTTTTTAAATATATATTTTATTTATTTATTTGAGGGAGAGAAAGAGTCAGAGAGAGAGACAGAATGGGTGTTCCAGGGCCTCCAGCCATTGCAAACGAACTCCAGATGCACGTGCCCCCTTGTGCATCTGGCTTATTTGGGTCCTGGAGAATCGAACCAGGATCCTTTGGCTTTGCAGGCAAACTCCTTAACCGCTAAACCATCTCTCCAGCCCTAGAACTCAGCATTTTTTTAAAATATGACTTAATTTTTTCAAATTTGTTTATGATATTCTATGGAAAAAATCAAATTATACATCAAGATAAGGAAAGGTCATAGAAAATTTTCTATAATTAGAATGTAGAACTTCTGGACTTGTTGCTGCCTCTTAGTAGTTCTATAATGTTAAGCAAATTGTTCAACCTCTCTGATATCCCCTTTGGTAAGATGGGAATAACACTGGCTATCCTGACTACATCCCTATATCATAGGACTGATGAGAGTCCCAAGTAAGATTTTTATATCTTTGAATACTCTTAAGGTGTGATGTACCAATAGAAAATGGAATTGCAGGACTGGAGAGATGGCTTAGCTATTAAGGCGCTTGCCTGCAAAGCCTAAGAACTCATGTTTGAATCTCCAGGTCCCACACAAGCCAAATGCACAGTGATGAAAACACTCAATGTCGCATATGTGCACAAGGGGCAGCACACATCTGGAGTTCATTCACAGTGGCTAAAGGCCCTGGAGCACCCACTTTCTCTCTTTCTCTGTCAAAAAAAATTGGAATTGCATTACTCTTGTACAAGTAGTTCACTGTTAAATTTGAGATTACTCACTTTCTTTCAGCTCCCACAGTATGATTCAGAGTCTTAAAAAAGAACAACAAAGACATTTTTTAGAAACTTGTGAAAGGCCAGTCCAGGAAGCAGATAAACACAGAGGATTTGATTTATATGAAAATTACTTCAAAATGATATCCTTGGATAATCCTATGAGCAAACAAACTTCAAGTTGGATTGCCAACACAGGGATCCTAACAGGTTTTTTTTTCAAATTATTGTTTAATATTTTAATAGGTATAAGGATAATTTATGTCTTTACTAAATCTGGATTATGGGAACTGCATTTATGTCTTTGACAAACATTTGCCTTACTTAATCTCTATAGGTGTTCAATAGAGAAGAAAATGACCTCAGTTTATTACAGCTGTGAAAGCTTTGTGGTTGATGAGCTTCAGCTTTACTGCCACCCTCAAAAAAATTTAAAAGGCTTTTTTGAATATTTTATTTATTTATTTATTTATTTATTTATTTATTTATTTATTTGCAAGGAGAGAGAGGGAGAATGATTGGGCATACCAGGACCTCCAGTCACTGCAAATAAATTCCAGATACTGTGCACCATTTTGTGCATCTGGGTTTACATGGGTCTGGGGAGTCAAACTTGGGTCATTAGGCTTTGCAGGCAAGTGCCTTAACCACTGAGCCATCTCTCCAGCACCCCTCAAAGAAATTTTTTTTAATGTCGCCACCATATTCTGGTAGCTTCTGTATCTCAGACATAGGATTTTTCAACTAAGAACAACTTTTAATATCATGTGTTCAGAATAGCCTTAGACCAATTGAATACCACCATAGTTCATGGCTACTGTCTTGAGATGTATCCTATACTGAAGTGACCCTTACAGAAAGCTAGAGAAGATTGGCATATTTTTTTATTTGGAGGCAGGGGACTCACTATATCCAAGGCTGACCTCAAACTCACTCTGTAGCTCATGTTGGTCTCAAGAGCACAGCAGTACTCCTACCTTAGCCTCCTGAGTACTGGGATTATAGCCATGAGCCACTGTGCCCAAGATTGGCCCAATCTATATTTCATCATGGTAATTCATGTTTAAATTACAGAAAGTAGGCCTGGAGGGATGGCTTAAAGGTTAAGGCATTTGCCTGCAAAGCCAAAGAACCCAGGTTCGATTCCCCAGGACCCATGTTAGCCAGAGCTACACAAGGGGGCACACACATCTGAAATTCGTTTGCAGTGGCTGGAAGCCCTGGCACACCCATTCTCATTCTCTCTCTCTCTCTCTTTCTCTCTCTCTCACTCTCTCTCCCCCTTTCTCTGTCAAATAAGTAAATAAATAAATTGTTTTTTGGTTTGGTTTTTGAGGTAGGGTCTCACTCTAGCTCAGGCAGACCTGGAATTAACTATGTAGTCTCAGGGTGGCCTTGAACTCACTGTGATCCTCCTACCTCTGCCTCCCGAGTGCTGGGATTAAAGGCGTGCGCCACCACGCCCGGCCTAATAAATAAATATATTTTTTTTAATTACAGAAAGTAAAGCAAAAGTCAGCTTTACCTTCATTTATTCTCCTGAATGGATCTAAAATTCCTTATGTTGAATGAAAAGCCAGACACAAAATAGAAAATTAATTAATTAATTGAATTAATCTGTAGAGAAAAAGGAGATACACATTTTCTGGAATAGAGGATGAATGGAAAAATGAATGGAAAGGAACACAAGGGACCCTTTGGGTTGATCTTTTCTAGGACTTAATTGTGGTGATAATTTCCTAAATGTTGACAGCTGCTGGGACTTGATGGCTCTGGGCAGAGCAAGTAGCTGGATTGGGTTATTATCTGGTGATCCAGGAGATGTGGATGGAGCATCAGTTCCATCTGGACATGATTCTTTTGGAATGTCTATTAGATACTGAAGTTGAACTGTGGAATAGGAATTGGTTTTGGGTCTGGAGTTCATGAAAGAGAGCTGGGCTTGGGGTACATTGGGAGTTTTCAGCATAGAAATTGTGTTTTAAAGCATAACAATATAAGAAATTTGTAAGGGAGTTGGATGGGCATGGGGGGAGAAAATGGTGAAGGGCCAAGTCTCCAGGAATCCCCCCCCCCATGTTGATGGGTGAGAATAGAAACCAATAAAGAACACTCTGGGGTAGAGGCCAGGCACAATGTAAACCCTGTGTGGTAGGAGGAAACTCAGCAAATATGTTGTTCTGGAAGCCAAGTGAGAAAGTGTATCAGAAAGAACTGGCTCTGGGGCTTCACAACATGGAGATCTTGGTCAGAGAAATTTCAGAGGAATGCTAGAGGTACCAACAAAACTGAAATGTATTTTAGCATAAATGAAGAAAACTGTAAACATGATATTCATGAAATTTTACCGCAAAAAAAGAAAGTTTGTTATTTGTTTTGGCAAGCTTTTGGTTCCACATTGCTTCTACAACCATCCATACTTTAAACATTGTTTTTCAAGTTGATTCAGTCTTGCCAGAGCTAGGATTCTCATCTCTTCTTGACTACTTTATTTTATAGACAAACATCTTGATAATACAGGAATGTTACTCTGCAGGTTTCTTTCTCATTACAGTGAGCAGTTTCCAAGGGAGCTATTTTCCTATACTTTGGTGCTGCCTCTTAGAATACATGCATTTAAGATTGTACATTCCTCTCAAATGCCACATCAGTAACCTGTCTCATGCAGAAGGAAGTTGTCCTTTTCCATGATTGAGTTTATGAAGAAATAATGTGGATTCTACCAGAGGATAATGAAAGGCTATCAGACTTTAGTTCTAGGAGAATTTATATTTAATGATGAGTTGTAGTATAAAAATGGAGTTTCGGGGGCTGGAGAGATGGCTTAGAGGTTAAGGCGCCTGCCTCCTAAGCCAAGAACGCTGGTTCCAATCTCCAGCGATTCCAATCTCCAGGTCCCACATTTAGCCAGATACAAAGTGATGCAAGGGCACAATGCCGCACTTATCCACAAGGGGGTGCACGCATCTGGATTTTGTTCGCAGCAGCTGAGAGGCTGCTGGCACACCCATCTCTATCTGTTTTCCTCTCCCTCTCCTTCTCTCTCTCTCTCTCTCTCTTTCTCGAAAAAAAAAAATGGCATTTCGGGCTGGAGGGATGGCTTAGCGGTTAAGGTACTTCCTGCAAAGCCAAGGGACCCAAGTTTGATTCCCCAGGAACAATGTAAGCCAGATGCACCAGGTGGCGCATATATCTGGAGTTCGTTTGCAGTGACTGGAGGCCCTGGCATGCCCATTCTCTCTCTGTCTCTGTCCCTTTTCTCTTTTTCTATCATTCTCTTTGTCTCTCTCCCAAATAAATGAATAAAAAATTTTAAATATTTTTTTCAAAAACGGAGTTTCAATTGTCATCAAAGTGTGGATTAATTACATCCCCAGCACAGGCCAGCAGACAGTTTTACATTAGTTGTTTTCCTTTGGTTGGGAAGCACACTTCAGTATCCACACAGCAAACTCTCCCCTGCTTATCCAGACCACTAGCGCCTGGAAACAAGCTACGGCATCTCAAGAAGTATTTCTTTTTGGACCAAGATTCACTTTGATTTTCTGCTTGTATTGGCTATCTATAACCATTTCTTCTAATGTTGTCAGTGGATGCTAAATATTAGTCGGTCCTAGTAACAAAGGGAAATCCCCTGATGGATTTAAGATGAATTCCTCATTCTATTCTCTCTTTGCTGGGGACAAGGTAATGGAAATTTTAAAAAGGAAGTCTACAAGAATGCCCACAGCTGGGTGTAGTGGCGCACGCCTTGAATCCCAGCATTTAGGAGTCAGAGGTAGGAGGATCGCCATGCATTCGAGGCCACCCTGAGAAAACAGAGTGAATTCCAGGTCAACCTGGGCTAGAGTGACACCTTGTCTCAAAAAAAAAATAAATAAATAAATAAGAATGCCCACAAATATTAGTGAACTGCTCTTGCCTTGAGTCTTGGGTCTTGACCCCTATGATTTAGGATATATTTGTAGATGGTTTCTGGAGTTCCTCCATTTTCTTAACAGGCATGCTGCTTTTTCTTAGGAAAGAGTGTTAAAGCTTAACCACAAGAGTTTTATTTGATCCATTTGCAATCTATATAACAGTAATGCCTCGAGTTTTAGTGCATGGAAATCCATATTGCCTACTGTTTTCTCCTGGTAGACAGTTTCATCTTCCTGCTCTCAGTGGGAGGCTGAGAGAGGAATAGTCAGATGCCTGGAATCACATATGTCACTGCAAGTCACAATCTGGGCATGTGTACATATGCTGAGCTGGGCAGATAGGGACCCTGCAATGACCCAATTCCAAATTTAAGGAATATAATTTACATTCCAACCCTAGCAATCTCATCTAAATCTCTAGCACATTCCAGTCATTATGTTTTCATTCCCTTTACACTAACTATGATCTTAGCAATGTCTTTAAAACTCATTCTACTTCTCTATCCTAACTAAACCAAGGCAGAACAACCCTAATCTAAACACTTCGAGCTGGCCATTTCCACCCACATCCTAGGTTACAGAACCCTTCATCTTTTGCTGAATATGTGTCTATGTGGTGTGTGAACAGATGAGTTTATGTGTATTGTGAGTACACACAGAGGCCAGAGGTTGTCAGGTGGTTAGTCTCCTCTTTATTTTTACTGAAGGAGGGTCTTTCATGTGAACCTTGTGCTCTCTGATTGAGCTAGTCTAGCCAGCCAGCTTGCTCTGCGGATCCTCTGTCTCTACCTCCTGCATGCTGGGATTACAGGTAGGCTGTCACACCCACCCGTCATTTACATGGGGCAGGGGATCAAGATCTAGTCCTCATGTACACACAGCAGATGCTTTCTCCACTGAGTCGCCTCCCTGTCCCTGAGCCCTTCATT
The DNA here is from genome assembly GCA_036365145.1 of Orientallactaga sibirica. NCBI lineage: Eukaryota > Metazoa > Chordata > Mammalia > Rodentia > Dipodidae > Orientallactaga > Orientallactaga sibirica. The sequence continues at coordinate 25,963,355 of JAEOAD010000019.1, forward strand.
CTTTTTCTTCTGCATGTGAGCCCGTGTGTGTGTGTGTGTGTGTGTGTGTGTGTGTGTGTGTGTGTGTGTGTAGCATGTGTGATGTTGTGATGATGTGTGGTACCTTTGCACACACATGCCGAGGCCAGAGAAGAATGTCAAATGTCCTCCTCTATTGCTTCTTCCACCTTGTCTACTTAAGACTGTCTCTCTCTCTCTCTCTCAACTCGGAGCTGCCATTTTTAAAAATATTTTATTTTTGTTTATTTATTTGAGAAAGAGAATGAGAATGGGCATGCCAGGTGTCCAGCTGCCACAAATGAACTCCAGACACATGCGCCATCTTGTGCATTTGGCTTACGAGGATCCTGAAGAATCAAACCTGACTCCTTTGGCTTTGCAGGCAAACACCTTACCTGCTAAGCCATCTCTTCAGCTCCCAGAGCTGCCATTTTTTGGTTAGACTAGCTGACCAGAGAGCCTTAGGAAAGACTGGGGCTACAGGTATGCATGGCCCTGCCTGGATGTTTGAATGGATGCTGGGGGGTCAAATTCATGTAGTTTCAGGCCTTCTCCAGGCCCTAATACTTGTAGGGTAAGTCTAAGTGCCATGTCCCCAGCCCCTTCACTCTTTTTTTTTTCAAGGTAGGGTTTCACTCTAGCCCAGGCTAATCTAAAATTCACCAAGTACTGTCAAGGTGGCCTCAAACTCATGGCAATCTTCCTACCTCTGCCTCCCCAGTGCTGGGATTAAAGGTGTGAGCCACCACGCTTGGCTTCCCTTCACTCTTAATCTTTTCTTCAGATTTCACAAACTCACCTGTCTGTGCCAGAGGCCATGTTACAAAAACTTCAACTTTTTGCCCCCATCTCCACCATAAAAAACTTATCAGTCATTCTTCCTTTTATTTCAGATAAATAAAAATCCCTTTGTTTAAGGTTAATTCTTCCAGCAGTGCCCTGATTCCATGCCCATCAGTTTCCTCAGTGGCATAGTTCTAATTATTCTCCTTCATATGTTTCAAAATATGGTCAATAAGCATTTCCCCTCACTTCCTCGTTTGTATACATCACAACCTCCTATAGTCTTGCTTCTGCCATCACCATCCCAATGGAATGTTTCCAAAGCTATTAGTTCCTGTTAGACTTGTTTTCTCTGCACTTGATTATTCCCCAGCCATTTTAAACAAACTTTCCCTTGATTCACTGAGCTCTTCAACAACAATCGCTGTGGCATTCAACTCTCCTTGTTTGACTCTACCTTCATATTGGTCTGTCCTTTGTCTCTCTTCTCATCATTTTTTTTTTTTTTCGGTTTTTCAAGGTAGGGTCTCACTCTAGCCCAGACTGACTTGGAATTTACTATGTAGTCTCAGGGTGGCCTTGAACTCAGGCAGTTCTCCTACCTCTGCCTCCCTCATGCTGGGATTAAAGGCATGCGCCACCACGCCTGGCTGTACCATACATTATTTCTTTTGTTGTTGTTCGGTTGTTTTTGGTTTTTTTTCAAGGCAAGGTCTCACTCTAGCTCAGGCTGACCTTGAATTCACTCTGCATTCTCAGGGTGGCCTCAAACTCACGGCGATCCTCCTACCTCTGCCTCCCAAGTGCTGAGATTAAAGGTGTGCACCTCCATGTCTGGTTCCATACTTTATTTCTTTTTGGGGGGGAAGGGTTTATTTTGACTTACAGACTCGAGGGGACGATCCACGATGGCAGGGAAAATGATGGCATGAGCAGAGAGTGGACATCTCTCCCTGGCCAACATCAGGTGGACAATAGCAACAAGAGAGTGTGCCAAACACTGGCAAGGGGACACTGGCTATAATATCCATAAGCCCGCCCCCAATAATACACCAACTCCAAGAGACTTTAATTTCCAGTTGCCATCAGCTGGGAACCTAGCCTTCAGAAAACCTAAGTTTATGGGGGAAACCTGAATCAAACCCCCACACCACTCTAGCTGTGTCGGCCTTCTTTCTGGTTTCTTGCGTATATTAGACTCCTACTGCAAGGCCTATTTCATTCTGTTGCCTGTTTTACTGTCTGTGTACGTAATGCCTCCAACATACAACTCCATGAACTTGTTCTAACTCCTATGCATGCTTCAGTAAGGCCTATTCTGATTGTCTTAATATGAGAAGTTGCCTCTGTGGCATTTCTTTTTTATATAATTTATTATTTTGTTTCTATTATTTTAATTTACAGTCATATTGGTGACTCCGTTATCCTCCTCCCTGTCCTCCTCCCCTTCAAAGGGACCCTCATCAATGGGGGATGTGGGTCGTGCATTGTGGGGGTAGTCAAGAGTTATGGGGGATAGGCCAAGTCTCTGTGCATAATGCCCCAACTTACGGCTCTAACACTCTTTCCGCCCCCTCTTCCACGAATTTCCCTGAGCCACATTGGCATCATTTTAGTTCTACTTCAGTGATGAGGTCTTTGGAGCCTCTGTGTCTCTGGATATCTGGCTTAGTAGGAGTTGGATGTTCTCTGTGTTTATCTCCTTCAGCCTTTTTCTGGTGTCATCCATACTTTATTTCTGACCACGCTTCTCTCCACCGGTAGCTTCATTCAACAACTGATCAGTTTGTTTGTTTGTTTGTTTGTTTGTTTGTTTGTTTGTTTGTTTGTTTGTTTGTTTTGGGTTTGGTTTTTCAAGGTAGGGTCTCACTCTAGCCCAGACTGACCTGGAATTCACTATGTAGTCTCAGGGTGGCCTCGAACTCATGGTGATCCTCCTACCTCTGCCTCCTGAGCGCTGGGATTAAAGGCGTGTGCCACCACACCCGGCCTAATCAGTATTTTTACCCCAATCTAAATCAGTCCTGAATTCCATACTTACCTACCTGCTTACTGGGTCTCTCCATTGGCACCCTCACTCTGTGCTTTTCTTCACTGATTACCTACTGAAAACTCCTTTCTCTTCCTGCATTCTACATCTCAATATCCTGCCTTCACCCAGTTATTTAAGTATAAACTTGTCTTATTCTAGTATTCTGAACCGCTTTATGATATCCAACAGGAAACTGTATCCACTCTATGCTTAAAGCTGTCATGACTCTGCCCACTCCAACAGTACACCACTGTTTCAGTTCACTTCCTCTTAGGTCTCCCTTAAGTTCCTTCCTTCACCTCCTAACTGGCCTCCCCAGTTCACATCTCACTTTTCTTCCACATGTTCCTGGAGTTGAACATGCCAAAGTTTCATGGCCCCCACATTCAGTTACACGACTCGCAGTTTAAGATGGGTTAACCTAGATCACTGCCATCCTTTTAACTTGGCTGGCTTGTTCACATTCATAAGACTAAGCTGAATTGTGTAGGCACAGGAAATTTTTTCCTCATCAGTTACACTTTGTTTCTGTCCATAAGTTTGCCTACAAGTTCCTCTCGACAATCCTAGAATGAATGCCCTAAACTTTCTTTATAAATAAATTCTATTGATGCTGTTTTCTCTCTCATCCTAACTCAGCATAGGGAAAGCAAGGATTCCGTTTATATATATATTTGTCAAACAAAACAAAGTGCCAGACTTATAGTAGATATTGAGTGAATGTTAAATGGCTTGGGAGTGGTTTCTCAAGACACTGTGGACAAGTTTATTTGCCAGCATTGATAAGGCCATATAGTCATACATACTTCACTCACTGTCTTTGAGGTTCGGCTCTATTCAGTGGGTAGTGCTTTAGTCTTCCGTTTGTCTTCCTGTTAAGAATGAAAATGTTCCTTTCTAAGCAACTTGATTGTAGAAATTGTCCAGCATAAACAAAGTAGAGTACAGAATACTGAACTCACTGATGGTCATCACCCTCTTTTATTAGTTTTTGTTTGTTTGTTTGTTTTTGTTTTTCAAGGAAGGGTCTCACTCTGGCCCAGGCTGATCTGGAATTAACTATGTAGTCTCAGGTTGGCCTCGAACTCAGGGCAATCCTACCTCTGCCTCCTGAGAGCTGGGATTAAAGGCGTGCGCCACCACGCCCGAGTAGTTTTTTGCCATTTTTGATTCATCTTATTCTCATAATTTTCTCCTGCACTGTTGTAGAGCAGATTCCACAAGTCATATTGTTTTGCTCATAAATAGTTCAGTCTGTAGCTCTCACTAGTTAATCTTTTTCAAAAACACAGAGTATTTCTTTTTTAATAGTTTTATTTATTTATTTGCAAGCAGAGAGACAGAGAAGAGAGACAGAAAAAGAATGGGTGTGTCAGGGCCTCCAGCCACTGCAAATGAACTCCCGATGCTTGCGTCACTTTGTGCATCTGGCTTATGTGGTTGCCGGGGAATTGAACTCTGGTCATGAGCCTTCACAAGCAAGCCCCTTAACTGTAGAGCCACCTCTCATGCACCACAGAGTATTTCCTTATCCCAAATGTAGTCTACTATTTCTTTTGCTGTTTACATACATATTTATTGTCCTGCACTTTAACATGTCTGACCACTAGTCCGTCTTCCCTCAGGCTTTATTTAGATGTTTTGCTTTCTTTTTGAAACTGCACATAATATAGAATTTTCTAATGTATAGCTCAGTACTATTAGGCATTGTTCTGAAAAAAAAATCTCCAGAATTATATAATCTTATAAAACAGAAAGTATGTTCTTTGGATCCTTACTTGTTCCTCCTCCCAGACCCTGGAAATCCATTCTTTTTATTATATAAGTGACTCTACCATACTAAGTATTTCACGTGAGTCGAGCCAAATATTCGAGAAACAAATACAGTGATTATCTTTTTGTAACTAGTTTTATTTCACTTAGCATAATGGCTTCAAGGTTTTTTAATGTTGTAGCATGTGTAAATATTTTCTCCTGATGTCTTCTTGGTGTTTTCAGCGCCCTGCCTTGCTCCTTTCAACTTCCCATCCTCTTGGCTAGAAGAGTGTTCTCTCCACTCATCTGTTTGACCTGTGCTCCAACTCCTCTTAATACCTAAGGGGGGGGGTGCGTGTGGATATGCGGCTATGTGTGGAGACCAGAGGACAACCTTGGGTTGCATCCTCTTTTTTTTTAAACAGAAAATCTTTCACTGGCCTGGAACTCTTCAAGTAGGCTAGACTTGCTGGCCAGTGAGCCCAAGGGACCCACTGGTCTCTATCATTCCAACACCAGGATTACTAACAAGTGCCAACACACCCAGCATTTCTTACATGGGTTTGGGGAATGGAACTTAGGACTTCATGCTTGCAACACTTTACCAACTGAGCATTCCCAACCCCCTTTGTGTATGCATGTGTGCTCATATCGTGGAGGACTACCTGGGTGTGCATATAGAGACCATAGAGCAACTTCCAGTGCCCTACTAAGTGTCTTTGTGTATGCATGTGTGCTCATATCATGGAGGACTACCTGTGTGTGCCTGTAGAGTTCATACAGCAACTTCCAGGGCCCTACTCAGTGTCTTTGTGTATGCATGTGTGCTCATATCGTGGAGGACTACCTGTGTGTGCCTGTAGAGACCATAGAGCAACTTCCAGTGCTCTACTCAGTGTCTTTGTGTATGCATGTGTGCTCATATCATGGAGGACTACCTGTGTGTGCCTGTAGAGACCATAGAGAAACTTCCAGTGCCCTACTCAGTGTCTTTGTGTATGCATGTGTGCTCATATCGTGGAGGACTACCTGTGTGTGCCTGTAGAGACCATAGCAACTTCCAGTGCCCTACTCAGTGTCTTTCCGTATGCATGTGTGCTCATATCGTGGAGGACTACCTGGGTGTGCCTGTAGAGACCATAGAGCAACTTCCAGTGGCCTACTCAGTGTCTTTGTGTATGCATGTGTGCTCATATCGTGGAGGACTACCTGTGTGTGCCTGTAGAGACCATAGACCAACTTCCAGTGCCCTACTCAGTGTCTTTGTGCATGCATGTGTGCTCATATCGTGGAGGACTACCTGTGTGTGCCTGTAGAGACCATAGCAACTTCCAGTGCCCTACTCAGTGTCTTTGTGTATGCATGTGTGCTCATATCGTGGAGGACTACCTGTGTGTGCCTGTAGAGACCATAGAGCAACTTCCAGTGGCCTACTCAGTGTCTTTGTGCATGCATGTGTGCTCATATCGTGGAGGACTACCTGTGTGTGCCTGTAGAGGCCATAGACCAACTTCCAGTGCCCTACTCAGTGTCTTTGTGCATGCATGTGTGCTCATATCGTGGAGGACTACCTGTGTGTGCCTGTAGAGGCCATAGAGCAACTTCCAGTGCCCTACCTGTGCATGTGTGCTCATATCGTGGAGGACTACCTGTGTGTGCCTGTAGAGACCATAGAGCAACTTCCAGTGCCCTACTCAGTGTCTTTGTGTATGCATGTGTGCTCATATTGTGGAGGACTACCTGTGTGTGCCTGTAGAGACCATAGACCAACTTCCAGTGGCCTACTCAGTGTCTTTGTGTATGCATGTGTGCTCATATCGTGGAGGACTACCTGTGTGTGCCTGTAGAGACCATAGACCAACTTCCAGTGCCCTACTCAGTGTCTTTGTGTATGCATGTGTGCTCATATCGTGGAGGACTACCTGTGTGTGCCTGTAGAGACCATAGAGCAACTTCCAGTGCCCTACTCAGTGTCTTTGTGTATGCATGTGTGCTCATATCGTGGAGGACTACCTGTGTGTGCCTGTAGAGACCATAGACCAACTTCCAGTGCCCTACTCAGTGTCTTTGTGCATGCATGTGTGCTCATATCGTGGAGGACTACCTGTGTGTGCCAATAGAGACCATAGACCAACTTCCAGTGCCCTACTCAGTGTCTTTGTGTATGCATGTGTGCTCATATCGTGGAGGACTACCTGTGTGTGCCTGTAGAGACCATAGACCAACTTCCAGTGCCCTACTCAGTGTCTTTGTGTATGCATGTGTGCTCATATCGTGGAGGACTACCTGTGTGTGCCTGTAGAGACCATAGAGCAACTTCCAGTGCTCTACTCAGTGTCTTTGTGCATGCATGTGTGCTCATATCGTGGAGGACTACCTGTGTGTGCCTGTAGAGGCCATAGAGCAACTTCCAGTGCCCTACTCAGTGTCTTTGTGCATGCATGTGTGCTCATATTGTGGAGGACTACCTGTGTGTGCCTGTAGAGACCATAGACCAACTTCCAGTGCCCTACTCAGTGTCTTTGTGCATGCATGTGTGCTCATATCGTGGAGGACTACCTGTGTGTGCCTGTAGAGGCCATAGAGCAACTTCCAGTGCCCTACTCAGTGTCTTTGTGCATGCATGTGTGCTCATATCGTGGAGGACTACCTGTGTGTGCCTGTAGAGACCATAGACCAACTTCCAGTGGCCTACTCAGTGTCTTTGTGTATGCATGTGTGCTCATATCGTGGAGGACTACCTGTGTGTGCCTGTAGAGACCATAGACCAACTTCCAGTGGCCTACTCAGTGTCTTTGTGTATGCATGTGTGCTCATATCGTGGAGGACTACCTGTGTGTGCCTGTAGAGGCCATAGACCAACTTCCAGTGCCCTACTCAGTGTCTTTGTGTATGCATGTGTGTTCATATCGTGGAGGACTACCTGTGTGTGCCTGTAGAGACCATAGAGCAACTTCCAGTGCCCTACTCAGTATCTTTGTGCATGCATGTGTCATATCGTGGAGGACTACCTGTGTGTGCCTATAGAGGCCATAGAGCAACTTCCAGTGCCCTACTCAGTGTCTTTGTGCATGCATGTGTGCTCATATCGTGGAGGACTACCTGTGTGTGCCTGTAGAGACCATAGACCAACTTCCAGTGCCTACTCAGTGTCTTTGTGCATGCATGTGTGCTCATATCGTGGAGGACTACCTGTGTGTGCCTGTAGAGACCATAGACCAATGCATGTGTTCGTGGAGGACAGTGCCTGTAGAGACCATAGACCAACTCAGTGTCTTTGTGCATGCATGTGTGTTCATATCGTGGAGGACTACCTGTGTGTGCCTGTAGAGGCCATAGACCAACTTCCAGTGCCCTACTCAGTGTCTTTGTGTATGCATGTGTGTTCATATCGTGGAGGACTACCTGTGTGTGCCTGTAGAGACCATAGACCAACTTCCAGTGCCCTACTCAGTGTCTTTGTGCATGCATGTGTGCTCATATCGTGGAGGACTACCTGTGTGTGCCTGTAGAGACCATAGAGCAACTTCCAGTGCTCTACTCAGTGTCTTTGTGCGTGAGTGCTCATATCGTGGAGGACTACCTGTGTGTGCCTGTAGAGACCATAGACCAACTTCCAGTGCCCTACTCAGTGTCTTTGTGCATGCATGTGTGCTCATATCGTGGAGGACTACCTGTGTGTGCCTGTAGAGGCCATAGACCAACTTCCAGTGCCCTACTCAGTGTCTTTGTGTATGCATGTGTGTTCATATCGTGGAGGACTACCTGTGTGTGCCTGTAGAGACAATAGAGCAACTTCCAGTGCCCTACTCAGTATCTTTGTGTATGCATGTGTGCTCATATCGTGGAGGACTACCTGTGTGTGCCTATAGAGACCATAAAGCAACTTCCAGTGCCCTACTCAGTGTCTTTGTGTGTGCATGTGTGCTCATATTGTGGAGGACTACCTGTGTGTGCCTGTAGAGGCCATAGAGCAACTTCCAGTGCCCTACTCAGTGTCTTTGTGTATGCATGTGTGCTCATATCGTGGAGGACTACCTGTGTGTGCCTGTAGAGGCCATAGAGCAACTTCCAGTGCCCTACTCAGTGTCTTTGTGTGTGCATGTGTGCTCATATTGTGGAGGACTACCTGTGTGTGCCTGTAGAGGCCATAGAGCAACTTCCAGTGCCCTACTCAGTGTCTTTGTGTGTGCATGTGTGCTCATATTGTGGAGGACTACCTGTGTGTGCCAATAGAGACCATAGACCAACTTCCAGTGCCCTACTCAGTGTCTTTGTGCATGCATGTGTGCTCATATCGTGGAGGACTACCTGTGTGTGCCAATAGAGACCATAGACCAACTTCCAGTGCTCTACTCAGTGTCTTTGTGTATGCATGTGTGCTCATATCGTGGAGGACTACCTGTGTGTGCCAGTAGAGGCCATAGAGCAACTTCCAGTGCCCTACTCAGTGTCTTTGTGTGTGCATGTGTGCTCATATTGTGGAGGACTACCTGTGTGTGCCTGTAGAGGCCATAGAGCAACTTCCAGTGCCCTACTCAGTGTCTTTGTGTTTGCATGTGTGCTCATATTGTGGAGGACTACCTGTGTGTGCCAATAGAGACCATAGACCAACTTCCAGTGCCCTACTCAGTGTCTTTGTGCATGCATGTGTGCTCATATTGTGGAGGACTACCTGTGTGTGCCTGTAGAGGCCATAGAGTGCCCAACTTTGTGTCCAGTGCCCTACTAGACCAAGTCCAGTGTCTTTGTGTGTGCATGTGTGCTCATATTGTGGAGGACTACCTGTGTGTGCCAATAGAGGCCATAGAGCAACTTCCACTGCCCTACTCAGTGTCTTTGTGTGCATGTGTGCTCATATTGTGGAGGACTACCTGTGTGTGCCAATAGAGACCATAGACCAACTTCCAGTGCCCTACTCAGTGTCTTTGTGCATGCATGTGTGCTCATATCGTGGAGGACTACCTGTGTGTGCCAATAGAGACCATAGACCAACTTCCAGTGCCCTACTCAGTGTCTTTGTGCATGCATGTGTGCTCATATCGTGGAGGACTACCTGTGTGTGCTAACAGAGACCATAGACCAACTTCCAGTGCTCTACTCAGTGTCTCTGTGTATGCATGTGTGCTCATATCGTGGAGGACTACCTGTGTGTGCCTGTAGAGGCCATAGAGCAACTTCCAGTGCCCTACTCAGTGTCTTTGTGTGTGCATGTGTGCTCATATTGTGGAGGACTACCTGTGTGTGCCAATAGAGACCATAGACCAACTTCCACTGCCCTACTCAGTGTCTTTGTGCATGCATGTGTGCTCATATCGTGGAGGACTACCTGTGTGTGCCAATAGAGACCATAGACCAACTTCCAGTGCTCTACTCAGTGTCTTTGTGCATGCATGTGTGCTCATATCGTGGAGGACTACCTGTGTGTGCCTGTAGAGACCATAGAGCAACTTCCAGTGCTCTACTCAGTGTCTTTGTGCATGCATGTGTGCTCATATCGTGGAGGACTACCTGTGTGTGCCTGTAGAGGCCATAGAGCAACTTCCAGTGCCCTACTCAGTGTCTTTGTGTATGCATGTGTGCTCATATCGTGGAGGACTACCTGTGTGTGCCTATAGAGACCATAGACCAACTTCCAGTGCCCTACTCAGTGTCTTTGTGTATGCATGTGTGCTCATATCGTGGAGGACTACCTGTGTGTGCCTGTAGAGGCCATAGAGCAACTTCCAGTGCCCTACTCAGTGTCTTTGTGTGTGCATGTGTGCTCATATTGTGGAGGACTACCTGTGTGTGCCAATAGAGAACATAGACCAACTTCCAGTGCCCTACTCAGTGTCTTTGTGCATGCATGTGTGTTCATATCGTGGAGGACTACCTGTGTGTGCCTGTAGAGGCCATAGAGCAACTTCCAGTGCCCTACTCAGTGTCTTTGTGCATGCATGTGTGCTCATATCGTGGAGGACTACCTGTGTGTGCCTATAGAGACCATAGACCAACTTCCAGTGCCCTACTCAGTGTCTTTGTGCATGCATGTGTGCTCATATCGTGGAGGACTACCTGTGTGTGCCAATAGAGACCATAGAGCAACTTCCAGTTCCCTACTCAGTGTCTTTGTGCATGCATGTGTGCTCATATCGTGGAGGACTACCTGTGTGTGCCTGTGCTCAGAGACCATAGAGCAACTTCCAGTGCTCTACTCAGTGTCTTTGTGTATGCATGTGTGCTCATATCGTGGAGGACTACCTGTGTGTGCCTGTAGAGGCCATAGAGCAACTTCCAGTGCCCTACTCAGTGTCTTTGTGTATGCATGTGTGCTCATATTGTGGAGGACTACCTGTGTGTGCCTGTAGAGGCCATAGAGCAACTTCCAGTGTCCTACTCAGTGTCTTTGTGTATGCATGTGTGCTCATATCGTGGAGGACTTCCTGTGTGTGCCTATAGAGACCATAAAGCAACTTCCAGTGCCCTACTCAGTGTCTTTGTGCATGCATGTGTGCTCATATCATGGAGGACTACCTGTGTGTGCCTGTAGAGACCATAGAGCAACTTCCAGTGCTCTACTCAGTGTCTTTGTGTATGCATGTGTGCTCATATCGTGGAGGACTACCTGTGTGTGCCTGTAGAGGCCATAGAGCAACTTCCAGTGGCCTACTCAGTGTCTTTGTGTATGCATGTGTGCTCATATCGTGGAGGACTACCTGTGTGTGCCTGTAGAGGCCATAGAGCAACAACCAGTGCCCTACTCAGTGTCTTTGTGTATGCATGTGTGCTCATTTCATGGATGACTACCTGTGTGTGCCAATAGAAACCATAGAGCAACTTCCAGTGCCCTACTCAGTGTCTTTGTGTATGCATGTGTGCTCATTTCGTGGAGGACTACCTGTGTGTGCCAATAGAGACCATAGAGCAACTTCCAGTGCCCTACTCAGTGTCTTTGTGTATGCATGTGTGCTCATTTCATGGAGGACTACCTGTGTGTGCCTATAGAGACCATAGACCAACTTCCAGTGCTCTACTCAGTGTCTTTGTGCATGCATGTGTGCTCATATCGTGGAGGACTACCTGTGTGTGCCTGTAGAGACCATAGACCAACTTCCAGTGCCCTACTCAGTGTCTTTGTGCATGCATGTGTGCTCATATCGTGGAGGACTACCTGTGTGTGCCTGTAGAGACCATAGACCAACTTCCAGTGCCCTACTCAGTGTCTTTGTGTATGCATGTATGTTCATATCGTGGAGGACTACCTGTGTGTGCCTGTAGAGACCATAGAGCAACTTCCAGTGCCCTACTCAGTATCTTTGTGTATGCATGTGTGCTCATATCGTGGAGGACTACCTGTGTGTGCCTATAGAGACCATAGAGCAACTTCCAGTGCCCTACTCAGTGTCTTTGTGCATGCATGTGTGCTCATATCGTGGAGGACTACCTGTGTGTGCCTGTAGAGGCCATAGAGCAACTTCCAGTGCCCTACTCAGTGTCTTTGTGTGTGCATGTGTGCTCATATTGTGGAGGACTACCTGTGTGTGCCAATAGAGACCATAGACCAACTTCCAGTGCCCTACTCAGTGTCTTTGTGCATGCATGTGTGCTCATATCGTGGAGGACTACCTGTGTGTGCTAATAGAGACCATAGACCAACTTCCAGTGCCCTACTCAGTGTCTTTGTGTGTGCATGTGTGCTCATATCGTGGAGGACTACCTGTGTGTGCCAATAGAGACCATAGACCAACTTCCAGTGCCCTACTCAGTGTCTTTGTGCATGCATGTGTGCTCATATCGTGGAGGACTACCTGTGTGTGCCAATAGAGACCATAGACCAACTTCCAGTGGCCTACTCAGTGTCTTTGTGTATGCATGTGTGCTCATATCGTGGAGGACTACCTGTGTGTGCCTGTAGAGGCCATAGAGCAACTTCCAGTGCCCTACTCAGTGTCTTTGTGTGTGCATGTGTGCTCATATTGTGGAGGACTACCTGTGTGTGCCAATAGAGACCATAGACCAACTTCCAGTGCCCTACTCAGTGTCTTTGTGCATGCATGTGTGCTCATATCGTGGAGGACTACCTGTGTGTGCCAATAGAGACCATAGACCAACTTCCAGTGCTCTACTCAGTGTCTTTGTGCATGCATGTGTGCTCATATCGTGGAGGACTACCTGTGTGTGCCTGTAGAGACCATAGAGCAACTTCCAGTGCTCTACTCAGTGTCTTTGTGTATGCATGTGTGCTCATATCGTGGAGGACTACCTGTGTGTGCCTGTAGAGACCATAGAGCAACTTCCAGTGCCCTACTCAGTGTCTTTGTGTATGCATGTGTGCTCATATCGTGGAGGACTACCTGTGTGTGCCAATAGAGACCATAGACCAACTTCCAGTGCCCTACTCAGTGTCTTTGTGCATGCATGTGTGCTCATATCGTGGAGGACTACCTGTGTGTGCCAATAGAGACCATAGACCAACTTCCAGTGCTCTACTCAGTGTCTTTGTGCATGCATGTGTGCTCATATCGTGGAGGACTACCTGTGTGTGCCTGTAGAGACCATAGAGCAACTTCCAGTGCCCTACTCAGTGTCTTTGTGTATGCATGTGTGCTCATATCGTGGAGGACTACCTGTGTGTGCCTGTAGAGGCCATAGAGCAACTTCCAGTGCCCTACTCAGTGTCTTTGTGTATGCATGTGTGCTCATATCGTGGAGGACTACCTGTGTGTGCCTATAGAGACCATAAAGCAACTTCCAGTGCCCTACTCAGTGTCTTTGTGTATGCATGTGTGCTCATATCGTGGAGGACTACCTGTGTGTGCCTGTAGAGGCCATAGAGCAACTTCCAGTGCCCTACTCAGTGTCTTTGTGTGTGCATGTGTGCTCATATTGTGGAGGACTACCTGTGTGTGCCAATAGAGACCATAGACCAACTTCCAGTGCCCTACTCAGTGTCTTTGTGCATGCATGTGTGCTCATATCGTGGAGGACTACCTGTGTGTGCCAATAGAGACCATAGAGCAACTTCCAGTGCCCTACTCAGTGTCTTTGTGTATGCATGTGTGCTCATATCGTGGAGGACTACCTGTGTGTGCCTGTAGAGGCCATAGAGCAACTTCCAGTGCCCTACTCAGTGTCTTTGTGTATGCATGTGTGCTCATATTGTGGAGGACTACCTGTGTGTGCCTGTAGAGGCCATAGAGCAACTTCCAGTGTCCTACTCAGTGTCTTTTGTGTATGCATGTGTGCTCATATCGTGGAGGACTACCTGTGTGTGCCAATAGAGACCATAGACCAACTTCCAGTGCCCTACTCAGTGTCTTTGTGCATGCATGTGTGCTCATATCGTGGAGGACTACCTGTGTGTGCCAATAGAGACCATAGACCAACTTCCAGTGCTCTACTCAGTGTCTTTGTGTATGCATGTGTGCTCATATCGTGGAGGACTACCTGTGTGTGCTTTGTAGTGCCACCTGTGTGTAGACCAACTTCCAGTGCCCTACTCAGTGTGTCTTTGTGTATGCATGTGTGCTCATATCGTGGAGGACTACCTGTGTGTGCCAATAGAGACCATAGAGCAACTTCCAGTGCCCTACTCAGTGTCTTTGTGTATGCATGTGTGCTCATATCGTGGAGGACTACCTGTGTGTGCCAATAGAGACCATAGAGCAACTTCCAGTGCCCTACTCAGTGTCTTTGTGTATGCATGTGTGCTCAGTGGAGGACTACCTGTGTGTGCCAATAGAGACCATAGACCAACTTCCAGTGCCCTACTCAGTGTCTTTTGTGCATGCATGTGTGCTCATATCGTGGAGGACTACCTGTGTGTGCCTGTAGAGACCATAGAGCAACTTCCAGTGCCCTACTCAGTGTCTTTGTGCATGCATGTGCTCATCGTGGAGGACTACCTGTGTGTGCCTGTAGAGACCATAGAGCAACTTCCAGTGCCCTACTCAGTGTCTTTGTGTATGCATGTGTGCTCATATCGTGGAGGACTACCTGTGTGTGCCTATAGAGACCATAGACCAACTTCCAGTGCCCTACTCAGTGTCTTTGTGCATGCATGTGTGCTCATATCGTGGAGGACTACCTGTGTGTGCCAATAGAGACCATAGAGCAACTTCCAGTGCCCTACTCAGTGTCTTTGTGTATGCATGTGTGCTCATATCGTGGAGGACTACCTGTGTGTGCCAATAGAGACCATAGACCAACTTCCAGTGCCTACTCAGTGTCTTTGTGCATGCATGTGTGCTCATATCGTGGAGGACTACCTGTGTGTGCCAATAGAGACCATAGAGCAACTTCCAGTGCCCTACTCAGTGTCTTTGTGCATGCATGTGTGCTCATATCGTGGAGGACTACCTGTGTGTGCCTGTAGAGACCATAGAGCAACTTCCAGTGCCCTACTCAGTGTCTTTGTGTATGCATGTGTGCTCATATCGTGGAGGACTACCTGTGTGTGCCTATAGAGACCATAAAGCAACTTCCAGTGCCCTACTCAGTGTCTTTGTGTATGCATGTGTGTTCATATCGTGGAGGACTACCTGTGTGTGCCAATAGAGACCATAGAGCAACTTCCAGTGCTCTACTCAGTGTCTTTGTGCATGCATGTGTGCTCATATCGTGGAGGACTACCTGTGTGTGCCTGTAGAGACCATAGAGCAACTTCCAGTGCCCTACTCAGTGTCTTTGTGCATGCATGTGTGCTCATATCGTGGAGGACTACCTGTGTGTGCCTGTAGAGGCCATAGAGCAACTTCCAGTGCCCTACTCAGTGTGCATGCATGTGTGCTCATATCGTGGAGGACTACCTGTGTGTGCCTGTAGAGGCCATAGACCAACTTCCAGTGCCCTACTCAGTGTCTTTGTGTATGCATGTGTGTTCATATCGTGGAGGACTACCTGTGTGTGCCTGTAGAGACCATAGAGCAACTTCCAGTGCCCTACTCAGTATCTTTGTGTATGCATGTGTGCTCATATCGTGGAGGACTACCTGTGTGTGCCTATAGAGACCATAAAGCAACTTCCAGTGCCCTACTCAGTGTCTTTGTGTATGCATGTGTGCTCATATCGTGGAGGACTACCTGTGTGTGCCTGTAGAGGCCATAGAGCAACTTCCAGTGCCCTACTCAGTGTCTTTGTGTGTGCATGTGTGCTCATATCGTGGAGGACTACCTGTGTGTGCCTGTAGAGGCCATAGAGCAACTTCCAGTGCTCTACTCAGTGTCTTTGTGTATGCATGCGTGCTCATATTGTGGAGGACTACCTGTGTGTGCCAATAGAGACCATAGACCAACTTCCAGTGCCCTACTCAGTGTCTTTGTGCATGCATGTGTGCTCATATCGTGGAGGACTACCTGTGTGTGCCAATAGAGACCATAGACCAACTTCCAGTGCTCTACTCAGTGTCTTTGTGTATGCATGTGTGCTCATATCGTGGAGGACTACCTGTGTGTGCCAATAGAGACCATAGACCAACTTCCAGTGCCCTACTCAGTGTCTTTGTGCATGCATGTGTGCTCATATCGTGGAGGACTACCTGTGTGTGCCAATAGAGACCATAGACCAACTTCCAGTGCTCTACTCAGTGTCTCTGTGTATGCATGTGTGCTCATATCGTGGAGGACTACCTGTGTGTGCCTGTAGAGGCCATAGAGCAACTTCCAGTGCCCTACTCAGTGTCTTTGTGTGTGCATGTGTGCTCATATTGTGGAGGACTACCTGTGTGTGCCAATAGAGACCATAGACCAACTTCCACTGCCCTACTCAGTGTCTTTGTGCATGCATGTGTGCTCATATCGTGGAGGACTACCTGTGTGTGCCAATAGAGACCATAGAGCAACTTCCAGTGCTCTACTCAGTGTCTTTGTGCATGCATGTGTGCTCATATCGTGGAGGACTACCTGTGTGTGCCTGTAGAGACCATAGAGCAACTTCCAGTGCTCTACTCAGTGTCTTTGTGTATGCATGTGTGCTCATATCGTGGAGTACTACCTGTGTGTGCCTATAGAGACCATAGACCAACTTCCAGTGCTCTACTCAGTGTCTCTGTGTATGCATGTGTGCTCATATCGTGGAGGACTACCTGTGTGTGCCTGTAGAGGCCATAGAGCAACTTCCAGTGCCCTACTCAGTGTCTTTGTGTGTGCATGTGTGCTCATATTGTGGAGGACTACCTGTGTGTGCCAATAGAGACCATAGACCAACTTCCACTGCCCTACTCAGTGTCTTTGTGCATGCATGTGTGCTCATATCGTGGAGGACTACCTGTGTGTGCCAATAGAGACCATAGAGCAACTTCCAGTGCTCTACTCAGTGTCTTTGTGCATGCATGTGTGCTCATATCGTGGAGGACTACCTGTGTGTGCCTGTAGAGACCATAGAGCAACTTCCAGTGCTCTACTCAGTGTCTTTGTGCATGCATGTGTGCTCATATCGTGGAGGACTACCTGTGTGTGCCTGTAGAGGCCATAGAGCAACTTCCAGTGCCCTACTCAGTGTCTTTGTGTATGCATGTGTGCTCATATCGTGGAGGACTACCTGTGTGTGCCTATAGAGACCATAGAGCAACTTCCAGTGCCCTACTCAGTGTCTTTGTGTATGCATGTGTGCTCATATCGTGGAGGACTACCTGTGTGTGCCTGTAGAGGCCATAGGAGTGCCCTACCAGTGTCTTTGTGTGTGCATGTGTGCTCATATTGTGGAGGACTACCTGTGTGTGCCAATAGAGACCATAGACCAACTTCCAGTGCCCTACTCAGTGTCTTTGTGTATGCATGTGTGCTCATATCGTGGAGGACTACCTGTGTGTGCCTATAGAGACCATAGAGCAACTTCCAGTGCCCTACTCAGTGTCTTTGTGCATGCATGTGTGCTCATATCGTGGAGGACTACCTGTGTGTGCCAATAGAGACCATAGAGCAACTTCCAGTTCCCTACTCAGTGTCTTTGTGCATGCATGTGTGCTCATATCGTGGAGGACTACCTGTGTGTGCCTGTAGAGGCCATAGAGCAACTTCCAGTGCTCTACTCAGTGTCTTTGTGTATGCATGTGTGCTCATATCGTGGAGGACTACCTGTGTGTGCCTGTAGAGGCCATAGAGCAACTTCCAGTGCCCTACTCAGTGTCTTTGTGTATGCATGTGTGCTCATATTGTGGAGGACTACCTGTGTGTGCCTGTAGAGGCCATAGAGCAACTTCCAGTGTCCTACTCCAGTGTCTTTTGTGTATGCATGTGTGCTCATATCGTGGAGGACTTCCTGTGTGTGCCATAGAGACCATAAAGCAACTTCCAGTGCCCTACTCAGTGTCTTTGTGCATGCATGTGTGCTCATATCATGGAGGACTACCTGTGTGTGCCTGTAGAGACCATAGAGCAACTTCCAGTGCCCTACTCAGTGTCTTTGTTATGCATGTGTGCTCTGTGTGTCGTGGAGGACTACCAGTGCCCTACTCAGTGTCTTTGTGTATGAGGCCATAGAGACTACTGTGTGTGCCAATAGAAACCAGTGCCTTCCAGTGCCCTACTCAGTGTCTTTGTGTATGCATGTGTGCTCATATCGTGGAGGTGGAGGACTTCCAGTGCCCTACCAGTGTCTTTGTGTGTGCTCAATCGTGGAGGCCATAGAGACCATAGACCAACTTCCAGTGCCCTACTCAGTGTCTTTGTGCATGCATGTGTGCTCATATCGTGGAGGACTACCTGTGTGTGTAGAGACCATAGACCAACTTCCAGTGCTCTACTCAGTGTCTTTGTGTATGCATGTGTGCTCATATCGTGGAGGACTACCTGTGTGTGCCAATAGAGACCATAGAGCAACTTCCAGTGCCCTACTCAGTGTCTTTGTGCATGCATGTGTGCTCATATCGTGGAGGACTACCTGTGTGTGCTAATAGAGACCATAGACCAACTTCCAGTGGCCTCAGTGTCTTTGTGCATGCATGTGTGCTCATATCGTGGAGGACTATGTGTGCTAGAGCAACTTCCAGTGCCCTACTCAGTGTCTTTGTGCATGCATGTGTGCTCATATCGTGGAGGACTACCTGTGTGTGCCAATAGAGACCATAGAGCAACTTCCAGTGCCCTACTCAGTGTCTTTGTGTATGCATGTGTGCTCATATCGTGGAGGACTACCTGTGTGTGCCAATAGAGACCATAGAGCAACTTCCAGTGCCCTACTCAGTGTCTTTTGTGCATGCATGTGTGCTCATATCGTGGAGGACTACCTGTCTGTGCCTGTAGAGACCATAGAGCAACTTCCAGTGCCCTACTCAGTGTCTTTGTGCATGCATGTGTGCTCATATCGTGGAGGACTACCTGTGTGTGCCTGTAGAGACCATAGAGCAACTTCCAGTGCCCTACTCAGTGTCTTTGTGTATGCATGTGTGCTCATATCGTGGAGGACTACCTGTGTGTGCCTGTAGAGACCATAGACCAACTTCCAGTGCCCTACTCAGTGTCTTTGTGTATGCATGTGTGCTCATATCGTGGAGGACTACCTGTGTGTGCCAATAGAGACCATAGAGCAACTTCCAGTGCCCTACTCAGTGTCTTTGTGTATGCATGTGTGCTCATATCGTGGAGGACTACCTGTGTGTGCCAATAGAGACCATAGACCAATCCAGTGCCCTACTCAGTGTCTTTGTGTATGCATGTGTGCTCATATCGTGGAGGACTACCTGTGTGTGCCTGTAGAGACCATAGAGCAACTTCCAGTGCCCTACTCAGTGTCTTTGTGCATGCATGTGTGCTCATATCGTGGAGGACTACCTGTGTGTGCCTGTAGAGACCATAGACCAACTTCCAGTGCCCTACTCAGTGTCTTTGTGCATGCATGTGTGCTCATATCGTGGAGGACTACCTGTGTGTGCCTGTAGAGACCATAGAGCAACTTCCAGTGCCCTACTCAGTGTCTTTGTGCATGCATGTGTGCTCATATCGTGGAGGACTACCTGTGTGTGCCTGTAGAGACCATAGAGCAACTTCCAGTGCCCTACTCAGTGTCTTTGTGTATGCATGTGTGCTCATATCGTGGAGGACTACCTGTGTGTGCCTGTAGAGACCATAGAGCAACTTCCAGTGCCCTACCAGTGTCTTTGTGTATGCATGTGTGCTCATAGTGTACCTGTGTGTGCCTGTAGAGGCCATAGACCAACTTCCAGTGCCCTACTCAGTGTCTTTGTGTATGCATGTGTGCTCATATCGTGGAGGACTACCTGTGTGTGCCTATAGAGACCATAGAGCAACTTCCAGTGCCCTACTCAGTGTCTTTGTGTATGCATGTGCTCATATCGTGGAGGACTACCTGTGTGTGCTAATAGAGACCATAGAGCAACTTCCAGTGCCCTACTCAGTGTCTTTGTGCATGCATGTGTGCTCATATCGTGGAGGACTACCTGTGTGTGCCAATAGAGACCATAGACCAACTTCCAGTGCCCTACTCAGTGTCTTTGTGTATGCATGTGTGCTCATATCGTGGAGGACTACCTGTGTGTGCCTGTAGAGACCATAGACCAACTTCCAGTGCCCTACTCAGTGTCTTTGTGCATGCATGTGTGCTCATATCGTGGAGGACTACCTGTGTGTGCCAATAGAGACCATAGACCAACTTCCAGTGCCCTACTCAGTGTCTTTGTGCATGCATGTGTGCTCATATCGTGGAGGACTACCTGTGTGTGCCAATAGAGACCATAGAGCAACTTCCAGTGCCCTACTCAGTGTCTCTGTGCATGCATGTGTGCTCATATCGTGGAGGACTACCTGTGTGTGCCTGTAGAGACCATAGAGCAACTTCCAGTGCCCTACTCAGTGTCTTTGTGCATGCATGTGTGCTCATATCGTGGAGGACTACCTGTGTGTGCCAATAGAGACCATAGAGCAACTTCCAGTGCCCTACTCAGTGTCTTTGTGCATGCATGTGTGCTCATATCGTGGAGGACTACCTGTGTGTGCCTGTAGAGACCATGCAACTTCCAGTGCTCTACTCAGTGTCTTTGTGCATGCATGTGACTCACCTGTGGAGGACTACCTGTGTGTGCCTGTAGAGACCATAGAGCAACTTCCAGTGCCCTACTCAGTGTCTTTGTGTATGCATGTGTGCTCATATCGTGGAGGACTACCTGTGTGTGCCAATAGAGACCATAGAGCAACTTCCAGTGCCCTACTCAGTGTCTTTTGTATGCATGTGTGCTCATATCGTGGAGGACTACCTGTGTGTGCCTGTAGAGACCATAGAGCAACTCCAGTGCTCTACTCAGTGTCTTTGTGCATGCATGTGTGCTCATATCGTGGAGGACTACCTGTGTGTGCCTGTAGAGACCATAGAGCAACTTCCAGTGCCCTACTCAGTGTCTTTGTGCATGCATGTGTGCTCATATCGTGGAGGACTACCTGTGTGTGCCTAGAGACCATAGAGCAACTTCCAGTGCCCACTCAGTGTCTTTGTGTATGCATGTGTGCTCATATCGTGGAGGACTACCTGTGTGTGCCTAGAGACCATAGAGCAACTTCCAGTGCCCTACTCAGTGTCTTTGTGTATGCATGTGTGCTCATATCGTGGAGGACTACCTGTGTGTGCCATAGAGACCATAGACCAACTTCCAGTGGCCTACTCAGTGTCTTTGTGCATGCATGTGTGCTCATATCGTGGAGGACTACCTGTGTGTGCCATAGAGACCATAGAGCAACTTCCAGTGCCCTACTCAGTGTCTTTTGTGCATGCATGTGTGCTCATATCGTGGAGGACTACCTGTGTGTGCCTGTAGAGACCATAGACCAACTTCCAGTGCCCTACTCAGTGTCTTTGTGCATGCATGTGTGCTCATATCGTGGAGGACTACCTGTGTGTGCCAATAGAGACCATAGACCAACTTCCAGTGCCCTACTCAGTGTCTTTGTGCATGCATGTGTGCTCATATCGTGGAGGACTACCTGTGTGTGCAATAGAGACCATAGACCAACTTCCAGTGCCCTACTCAGTGTCTTTGTGCATGCATGTGTGCTCATATCGTGGAGGACTACCTGTGTGTGCCTGTAGAGACCATAGAGCAACTTCCAGTGCCCTACTCAGTGTCTTTGTGCATGCATGTGTGCTCATATCGTGGAGGACTACCTGTGTGTGCCTATAGAGACCATAGACCAACTTCCAGTGCCCTACTCAGTGTCTTTGTGCATGCATGTGTGCTCATATCGTGGAGGACTACCTGTGTGTGCCTGTAGAGACCATAGAGCAACTTCCAGTGCCTACTCAGTGTCTTTGTGCATGCATGTGTGCTCATATCGTGGAGGACTACCTGTGTGTGCCTGTAGAGACCATAGAGCAACTTCCAGTGCCCTACTCAGTGTCTTTTTGTGCATGCATGTGTGCTCATATCGTGGAGGACTACCTGTGTGTGCCTGTAGAGGCCATAGAGCAACTTCCAGTGCCCTACTCAGTGTCTTTGTGTATGCATGTGTGCTCATATCGTGGAGGACTACCTGTGTGTGCCTGTAGAGACCATAGAGCAACTTCCAGTGCCCTACTCAGTGTCTTTGTGTATGCATGTGTGCTCATATCGTGGAGGACTACCTGTGTGTGCCTGTAGAGACCATAGAGCAACTTCCAGTGCCCTACTCAGTGTCTTTGTGTATGCATGTGTGCTCATATCGTGGAGGACTACCTGTGTGTGCCTGTAGAGACCATAGACCAACTTCCAGTGCCCTACTCAGTGTCTTTGTGCATGCATGTGTGCTCATATGGAGGACTACCTGTGTGTGCCAATAGAGACCATAGAGCAACTTCCAGTGCCCTACTCAGTGTCTTTGTGTATGCATGTGTGCTCATATCGTGGAGGACTACCTGTGTGTGCCAATAGAGACCATAGACCAACTTCCAGTGCCCTACTCAGTGTCTTTGTGTATGCATGTGTGCTCATATCGTGGAGGACTACCTGTGTGTGCCAATAGAGACCATAGACCAACTTCCAGTGCCCTACTCAGTGTCTTTGTGCATGCATGTGTGCTCATATCGTGGAGGACTACCTGTGTGTGCCTGTAGAGACCATAGAGCAACCAATGCATGTGTGCTCAGTGGAGGACTACCCCTACTAGAGACCATAGAGTCCAGTCTTTGTCTTTGTGCATGCATGTGTGCTCATATCGTGGAGGACTACCTGTGTGTGCCAATAGAGACCATAGACCAACTTCCAGTGCTCTACTCAGTGTCTTTGTGTATGCATGTGTGCTCATATCGTGGAGGACTACCTGTGTGTGCCTGTAGAGACCATAGAGCAACTTCCAGTGCCCTACTCATGCATGTGTGTCTTTGTACTAGAGCATAGACCAACTTCCAGTGCCCTACTCAGTGTCTTTGTGTATGCATGTGTGCTCATATTGTGGAGGACTACCTGTGTGTGCCAATAGAGACCATAGAGCAACTTCCAGTGCCCTACTCAGTGTCTTTGTGCATGCATGTGTGCTCATATCGTGGAGGACTACCTGTGTGTGCCAATAGAGACCATAGACCAACTTCCAGTGCCCTACTCAGTGTCTTTGTGTATGCATGTGTGCTCATATTGTGGAGGACTACCTGTGTGTGCCTGTAGAGGCCATAGAGCAACTTCCAGTGCCCTACTCAGTGTCTTTGTGTATGCATGTGTGCTCATATTGTGGAGGACTACCTGTGTGTGCTGTAGAGACCATAGACCAACTTCCAGTGCCCTACTCAGTGTCTTTGTGCATGCATGTGTGCTCATATCGTGGAGGACTACCTGTGTGTGCCTGTAGAGACCATAGACCAACTTCCAGTGCCCTACTCAGTGTCTTTGTGTGCATGCATGTGTGCTCATATCGTGGAGGACTACCTGTGTGTGCCTATAGAGACCATAGACCAACTTCCAGTGGCCTACTCAGTGTCTTTGTGCATGCATGTGTGCTCATATCGTGGAGGACTACCTGTGTGTGCCAATAGAGACCATAGACCAACTTCCAGTGCCCTACTCAGTGTCTTTGTGTATGCATGTGTGCTCATATCGTGGAGGACTACCTGTGTGTGCCTGTAGAGACCATAGAGCAACTTCCAGTGCCCTACTCAGTGTCTTTGTGTATGCATGTGTGCTCATATCGTGGAGGACTACCTGTGTGTGCCTGTAGAGACCATAGACCAACTTCCAGTGCCCTACTCAGTGTCTTTGTGCATGCATGTGTGCTCATATCGTGGAGGACTACCTGTGTGTATAGAGGCCATAGAGCAACTTCCAGTGCCCTACTCAGTGTCTTTGTGCATGCATGTGTGCTCATATCGTGGAGGACTACCTGTGTGTGCCTGTAGAGACCATAGACCAACTTCCAGTGCCCTACTCAGTGTCTTTGTGCATGCATGTGTGCTCATATCGTGGAGGACTACCTGTGTGTGCCAATAGAGACCATAGACCAACTTCCAGTGCCCTACTCAGTGTCTTTTGCATGCATGTGTGCTCATATCGTGGAGGACTACCTGTGTGTGCCTGTAGAGGCCATAGACCAACTTCCAGTGCCCTACTCAGTGTCTTTGTGTATGCATGTGTGCTCATATCGTGGAGGACTACCTGTGTGTGCCTGTAGAGAGGACCATAGAGCAACTTCCAGTGCCCTACTCAGTGTCTTTGTGTATGCATGTGTGCTCATATCGTGGAGGACTACCTGTGTGTGCCAATAGAGACCATAGCCAACTTCCAGTGCCCTACTCAGTGTCTTTGTGTATGCATGTGTGCTCATATCGTGGAGGACTACCTGTGTGTGCCCAGTGCCCAGTACTCTCAGTGTCTTTGTGTATGCATGTGTGCTCATATCGTGGAGGACTACCTGTGTGTGCCAATAGAGGCCATAGAGCAACTTCCAGTGCCCTACTCAGTGTCTTTGTGCATGCATGTGTGCTCATATTGTGGAGGACTACCTGTGTGTGCCAATAGAGACCATAGACCAACTTCCAGTGCCCTACTCAGTGTCTTTGTGCATGCATGTGTGCTCATATCGTGGAGGACTACCTGTGTGTGCCAATAGAGACCATAGAGCAACTTCCAGTGCCCTACTCAGTGTCTTTGTGCATGCATGTGTGCTCATATCGTGGAGGACTACCTGTGTGTGCCAATAGAGACCATAGACCAACTTCCAGTGCCCTACTCAGTGTCTTTGTGCATGCATGTGTGCTCATATCGTGGAGGACTACCTGTGTGTGCCAATAGAGACCATAGAGCAACTTCCAGTGCCCTACTCAGTGTCTTTGTGTATGCATGTGTGCTCATATCGTGGAGGACTACCTGTGTGTGCCTGTAGAGGCCATAGAGCAACTTCCAGTGCCCTACTCAGTGTCTTTTGTGTGCATGTGTGCTCATATTGTGGAGGACTACCTGTGTGTGCCAATAGAGACCATAGACCAACTTCCAGTGCCCTACTCAGTGTCTTTGTGTATGCATGTGTGCTCATATCGTGGAGGACTACCTGTGTGTGCCAATAGAGACCATAGAGCAACTTCCAGTGCCCTACTCAGTGTCTTTGTGTGTGCATGCATGTGTGCTCATATCGTGGAGGACTACCTGTGTGTGCCTGTAGAGACCATAGAGCAACTTCCAGTGCCCTACTCAGTGTCTTTGTGCATGCATGTGTGCTCATATTGTGGAGGACTACCTGTGTGTGCCTGACCATAGAGCAACTTCCAGTGCCCTACTCAGACCATTGAGGACACCTGTGTGTGCTAATAGACTTCCAGTGCTCTACTCAGTGTCTTTGTGCATGCATGTGTGCTCATATCGTGGAGGACTACCTGTGTGTGCCTGTAGAGACCATAGAGCAACTTCCAGTGCCCTACTCAGTGTCTTTGTGTATGCATGTGTGCTCATATCGTGGAGGACTACCTGTGTGTGCCTGTAGAGGCCATAGAGCAACTTCCAGTGCCCTACTCAGTGTCTTTGTGTATGCATGTGTGCTCATATCGTGGAGGACTACCTGTGTGTGCCAATAGAGACCATAGAGCAACTTCCAGTGCCCTACTCAGTGTCTTTGTGTATGCATGTGTGCTCATATCGTGGAGGACTACCTGTGTGTGCCAATAGAGACCATAGAGCAACTTCCAGTGCCCTACTCAGTGTCTTTTGTGTGCATGCATGTGTGCTCATATCGTGGAGGACTACCTGTGTGTGCCTATAGAGACCATAGACCAACTTCCAGTGCCCTACTCAGTGTCTTTGTGCATGCATGTGTGCTCATATCGTGGAGGACTACCTGTGTGTGCCAATAGAGACCATAGACCAACTTCCAGTGCCCTACTCAGTGTCTTTGTGCATGCATGTGTGCTCATATCGTGGAGGACTACCTGTGTGTGCCTGTAGAGACCATAGAGCAACTTCCAGTGCTCTACTCAGTGTCTTTGTGCATGCATGTGTGCTCATATCGTGGAGGACTACCTGTGTGTGCCTGCAAGAGACCATAGAGCAACTTCCAGTGCCCTACTCAGTGCTCTTTGTGTATGCATGTGTGCTCATATCGTGGAGTACTACCTGTGTGTGCCTATAGAGACCATAGACCAACTTCCAGTGCTCTACTCAGTGTCTCTGTGTATGCATGTGTGCTCATATCGTGGAGGACTACCTGTGTGTGCCTGTAGAGGCCATAGAGCAACTTCCAGTGCCCTACTCAGTGTCTTTGTGTGTGCATGTGTGCTCATATTGTGGAGGACTACCTGTGTGTGCCAATAGAGACCATAGACCAACTTCCACTGCCCTACTCAGTGTCTTTGTGCATGCATGTGTGCTCATATCGTGGAGGACTACCTGTGTGTGCCAATAGAGACCATAGAGCAACTTCCAGTGCTCTACTCAGTGTCTTTGTGCATGCATGTGTGCTCATATCGTGGAGGACTACCTGTGTGTGCCTGTAGAGACCATAGACCAACTTCCAGTGCCCTACTCAGTGTCTTTGTGCATGCATGTGTGCTCATATCGTGGAGGACTACCTGTGTGTGCCAATAGAGACCATAGACCAACTTCCAGTGCTCTACTCAGTGTCTCTGTGTATGCATGTGTGCTCATATCGTGGAGGACTACCTGTGTGTGCCTGTAGAGGCCATAGAGCAACTTCCAGTGCCCTACTCAGTGTCTTTGTGTGTGCATGTGTGCTCATATTGTGGAGGACTACCTGTGTGTGCCAATAGAGACCATAGACCAACTTCCACTCAGTGTCTTTGTGCATGCATGTGTGCTCATATCGTGGAGGACTACCTGTGTGTGCCAATAGAGACCATAGAGCAACTTCCAGTGCTCTACTCAGTGTCTTTGTGCATGCATGTGTGCTCATATCGTGGAGGACTACCTGTGTGTGCCAATAGAGACCATAGACCAACTTCCAGTGCTCTACTCAGTGTCTTTGTGTATGCATGTGTGCTCATATCGTGGAGTACTACCTGTGTGTGCCTATAGAGACCATAGACCAACTTCCAGTGCTCTACTCAGTGTCTCTGTGTATGCATGTGTGCTCATATCGTGGAGGACTACCTGTGTGTGCCTGTAGAGGCCATAGAGCAACTTCCAGTGCCCTACTCAGTGTCTTTGTGTGTGCATGTGTGCTCATATTGTGGAGGACTACCTGTGTGTGCCAATAGAGACCATAGACCAACTTCCACTGCCCTACTCAGTGTCTTTGTGCATGCATGTGTGCTCATATCGTGGAGGACTACCTGTGTGTGCCAATAGAGACCATAGAGCAACTTCCAGTGCTCTACTCAGTGTCTTTGTGCATGCATGTGTGCTCATATCGTGGAGGACTACCTGTGTGTGCCAATAGAGACCATAGAGCAACTTCCAGTGCCCTACTCAGTGTCTTTGTGTATGCATGTGTGCTCATATCGTGGAGGACTACCTGTGTGTGCCTGTAGAGGCCATAGAGCAACTTCCAGTGCCCTACTCAGTGTCTTTGTGTATGCATGTGTGCTCATATCGTGGAGGACTACCTGTGTGTGCCTATAGAGACCATAAAGCAACTTCCAGTGCCCTACTCAGTGTCTTTGTGTATGCATGTGTGCTCATATCGTGGAGGACTACCTGTGTGTGCCTGTAGAGGCCATAGAGCAACTTCCAGTGCCCTACTCAGTGTCTTTGTGTGTGCATGTGTGCTCATATTGTGGAGGACTACCTGTGTGTGCCAATAGAGACCATAGACCAACTTCCAGTGCCCTACTCAGTGTATTTGTGCATGCATGTGTGCTCATATCGTGGAGGACTACCTGTGTGTGCCTATAGAGACCATAGACCAACTTCCAGTGCCCTACTCAGTGTCTTTGTGCATGCATGTGTGCTCATATCGTGGAGGACTACCTGTGTGTGCCAATAGAGACCATAGAGCAACTTCCAGTTCCCTACTCAGTGTCTTTGTGCATGCATGTGTGCTCATATCGTGGAGGACTACCTGTGTGTGCCTGTAGAGACCATAGAGCAACTTCCAGTGCTCTACTCAGTGTCTTTGTGTATGCATGTGTGCTCATATCGTGGAGGACTACCTGTGTGTGCCTGTAGAGGCCATAGAGCAACTTCCAGTGCCCTACTCAGTGTCTTTGTGTATGCATGTGTGCTCATATTGTGGAGGACTACCTGTGTGTGCCTGTAGAGGCCATAGAGCAACTTCCAGTGTCCTACTCAGTGTCTTTGTGTATGCATGTGTGCTCATATCGTGGAGGACTTCCTGTGTGTGCCTATAGAGACCATAAAGCAACTTCCAGTGCCCTACTCAGTGTCTTTGTGCATGCATGTGTGCTCATATCATGGAGGACTACCTGTGTGTGCCTGTAGAGACCATAGAGCAACTTCCAGTGCCCTACTCAGTGTCTTTGTGTATGCATGTGTGCTCATATCGTGGAGGACTACCTGTGTGTGCCTGTAGAGGCCATAGAGCAACTACCAGTGCCCTACTCAGTGTCTTTGTGTATGCATGTGTGCTCATTTCATGGATGACTACCTGTGTGTGCCAATAGAAACCATAGAGCAACTTCCAGTGCCCTACTCAGTGTCTTTGTGTATGCATGTGTGCTCATTTCGTGGAGGACTACCTGTGTGTGCCAATAGAGACCATAGAGCAACTTCCAGTGCCCTACTCAGTGTCTTTGTGTATGCATGTGTGCTCATTTCATGGAGGACTACCTGTGTGTGCCTATAGAGACCATAGACCAACTTCCAGTGCCCTACTCAGTGTCTTTGTGCATGCATGTGTGCTCATATCGTGGAGGACTACCTGTGTGTGCCTGTAGAGACCATAGACCAACTTCCAGTGCTCTACTCAGTGTCTTTGTGTATGCATGTGTGCTCATATCGTGGAGGACTACCTGTGTGTGCCTGTAGAGACCATAGAGCAACTTCCAGTGCCCTACTCAGTGTCTTTGTGTGTGCATGTGTGCTCATATCGTGGAGGACTACCTGTGTGTGCCTATAGAGACCATAGACCAACTTCCAGTGGCCTACTCAGTGTCTTTGTGCATGCATGTGTGCTCATATCGTGGAGGACTACCTGTGTGTGCCTGTAGAGACCAAAGAGCAACTTCCAGTGCCCTACTCAGTGTCTTTGTGCATGCATGTGTGCTCATATCGTGGAGGACTACCTGTGTGTGCCTGTAGAGGCCATAGAGCAACTTCCAGTGCCCTACTCAGTATCTTTGTGCATGTATGTGTGCTCATATCGTGGTGGACTACCTGTGTGTGCCAATAGAGACCATAGAGCAACTTCCAGTGCCCTACTCAGTGTCTTTGTGTATGCATGTGTGCTCATATCATGGAGGACTACCTGTGTGTGCCTATAGAGACCATAGACCAACTTCCAGTGCCCTACTCAGTGTCTTTGTGCATGCATGTGTGCTCATATCGTGGAGGACTACCTGTGTGTGCCTGTAGAGACCAAAGAGCAACTTCCAGTGCTCTACTCAGTGTCTTTGTGCATGCATGTGTGCTCATATCGTGGAGGACTACCTGTGTGTGCCTGTAGAGACCAAAGAGCAACTTCCAGTGCCCTACTCAGTGTCTTTGTGCATGCATGTGTGCTCATATCGTGGAGGACTACCTGTGTGTGCCTGTAGAGGCCATAGAGCAACTTCCAGTGCCCTACTCAGTATCTTTGTGCATGTATGTGTGCTCATATCGTGGTGGACTACCTGTGTGTGCCAATAGAGACCATAGAGCAACTTCCAGTGCCCTACTCAGTGTCTTTGTGTATGCATGTGTGCTCATATCATGGAGGACTACCTGTGTGTGCCTATAGAGACCATAGACCAACTTCCAGTGCCCTACTCAGTGTCTTTGTGCATGCATGTGTGCTCATATCGTGGAGGACTACCTGTGTGTGCCTGTAGAGACCATAGAGCAACTTCCAGTGCCCTACTCAGTGTCTTTGTGTGTGCATGTGTGCTCATATCATGGAGGACTACCTGTGTGTGCCTGTAGAGACCATAAAGCAACTTCCAGTGCCCTACTCAGTGTCTTTGTGTGTGCATGTGTGCTCATATCTTGGAGGACTACCTGTGTGTGCCTGTAGAGGCCATAGAGCAACTTCCAGTGTTCTACTCAGTGTCTTTGTGTATGCATGTGTGCTCATATCGTGGAGGACTACCTGTGTGTGCCTGTAGAGGCCATAGAGCAACTTCCAGTGCTCTACTCAGTGTCTTTGTGTATGCATGTGTGCTCATATCGTGGAGGACTACCTGTGTGTGCCTGTAGAGACCATAGAGCAACTTCCCAGTGGCCTACTCAGTGTCTTTGTGCATGCATGTGTGCTCATATTGTGGAGGACTACCTGTGTGTGCCTGTAGAGACCATAGAGCAACTTCCAGTGCCCTACTCAGTGTCTTTGTGCATGCATGTGTGCTCATATCGTGGAGGGCTACCTGTGTGTGCCTGTAGAGACCATAGAGCAACTTCCAGTGCCCTACTCAGTGTCTTTGTGCATGCATGTGTGCTCATATCGTGGAGGACTACCTGTGTGTGCCTGTAGAGACCATAGAGCAACTTCCAGTGGCCTACTCAGTGTCTTTGTGTATGCATGTGTGCTCATATCATGGAGGACTACCTGTGTGTGCCTGTAGAGGCCATAGACCAACTTCCAGTGCCCTACTCAGTGTCTTTGTGCATGCATGTGTGCTCATATCGTGGAGGACTACCTGTGTGTGCCAATAGAGACCATAGACCAACTTCCAGTGGCCTACTCAGTGTCTTTGTGCATGCATGTGTACTCATATCGTGGAGGACTACCTGTGTGTGCCAATAGAGACCATAGACCAACTTCCAGTGCCCTACTCAGTGTCTTTGTGCATGCATGTGTGCTCATATCGTGGAGGACTACCTGTGTGTGCCTGTAGAGACCATAGAGCAACTTCCAGTGCCCTACTCAGTGTCTTTGTGTATGCATGTGTGCTCATATCGTGGAGGACTACCTGTGTGTGCCTATAGAGACCATAGAGCAACTTCCAGTGCCCTACTCAGTGTCTTTGTGCATGCATGTGTGCTCATATCGTGGAGGACTACCTGTGTGTGCCTGTAGAGACCATAGAGCAACTTCCAGTGCCCTACTCAGTGTCTTTGTGTATGCATGCGTGCTCATATTGTGGAGGACTACCTGTGTGTGCCAATAGAGACCATAGACCAACTTCCAGTGGCCTACTCAGTGTCTTTGTGCATGCATGTGTGCTCATATCGTGGAGGACTACCTGTGTGTGCCTGTAGAGACCATAGAGCAACTTCCAGTGCCCTACTCAGTGTCTTTGTGCATGCATGTGTGCTCATATCGTGGAGGACTACCTGTGTGTGCCTATAGAGACCATAAAGCAACTTCCAGTGCCCTACTCAGTGTCTTTGTGTATGCATGTGTGCTCATATCGTGGAGGACTACCTGTGTGTGCCTGTAGAGGCCATAGACCAACTTCCAGTGCTCTACTCAGTGTCTTTGTGTATGCATGTGTGCTCATATCGTGGAGGACTACCTGTGTGTTCCTGTAGAGACCATAGAGCAACTTCCAGTGCTCTATTCAGTGTCTTTGTGTATGCATGTGTGCTCATATCACTACCGTTGTGTGCCTGTAGAGACCATAGAGAAACTTCCAGTGCCCTACTCAGTGTCTTTGTGTATGCATGTGTGCTCATATCGTGGAGGACTACCTGTGTGTGCCTGTAGAGGCCATAGAGCAACTTCCAGTGCTCTACTCAGTGTCTTTGTGTATGCATGTGTGCTCATATCGTGGAGGACTACCTGTGTCTGTGCCTGTAGAGACCATAGGAGCCTGTAGAGACCTAGAGCGACCAGTGCCCTACTCAGTGTCTTTGTGCATGCATGTGTGCTCATATCGTGGAGGACTACCTGTGTGTGCCTGTAGAGACCATAGAGCAACTTCCAGTCCCTACTCAGTGTCTTTGTGTATGCATGTGTGCTCATATGGTGGAGGACTACCTGTGTGTGCCTGTAGAGACCATAGACCAACTTCCAGTGCCCTACTCAGTGTCTTTGTGCATGCATGTGTGCTCATATCGTGGAGGACTACCTGTGTGTGCCTGTAGAGGCCATAGAGCAACTTCCAGTGCTCTACTCAGTGTCTTTGTGCATGCATGTGTGCTCATATCGTGGAGGACTACCTGTGTGTGCCTGTAGAGACCATAGACCAACTTCCAGTGCCCTACTCAGTGTCTTTGTGTATGCATGTGTGCTCATATCGTGGAGGACTACCTGTGTGTGCCTATAGAGGCCATAGAGCAACTTCCAGTGCCCTACTCAGTGTCTTTGTGCATGCATGTGTGCTCATATCGTGGAGGACTACCTGTGTGTGCCTGTAGAGGCCATAGAGCAACTTCCAGTTCCCTACTCAGTGTCTTTGTGCATGCATGTGTGCTCATATCGTGGAGGACTACCTGTGTGTGCCTGTAGAGGCCATAGAGCAACTTCCAGTGTTCTACTCAGTGTCTTTGTGTATGCATGTGTGCTCATATCGTGGAGGACTACCTGTGTGTGCCTGTAGAGGCCATAGAGCAACTTCCAGTGCTCTACTCAGTGTCTTTGTGTATGCATGTGTGCTCATATCGTGGAGGACTACCTGTGTGTGCCTGTAGAGGCCATAGAGCAACTTCCAGTGCCCTACTCAGTGTCTTCCCACCTGATTGAGGAAGGCCCCTCACTTTCCCCAGACTTCACTGACCAGACTAGTCTAGCTAGCCAGTTTGCTCTGGGGATCCACCTGTCTCTGCTTCCCTTGTGCTGGGATTACAGGCAAATACCACCATGCCTGGCATTTGCAGGGATGTAAGGCTCCCAAACTCAGGCTGTCACACTTTTATAGTGAGCAATTTACCAACTGAAACATTACGCCAGCCTCTTGATACCCTTCTGCAAATTAAAATCAACTATCCCCTCAAGAATTCTCTGTTCCTGGGTACAGGTAGAAGGGGATGCATTAGCTTCTGCAGTAGCTCCAGAACAAGAAACTTTTATAGACAATGATAATTATGAAAAATGGTGCACTGTTTGTCTGTTATTAATGAATACAGAAGCCCCCCCAAAATAAAATGATAGCTATGAACAAAAACAATTCTCTATCCCCCTCTCCAACTTTATCTTACCCTATAGATTATTGTTACTTGGAATGCTATACATCTTACTTATTTATTTGTTCATTTTCTGCCCACTGTCATTAAAACATAAACTTCTGATGGGCAAGGACTTTGAGATAAAATCCTGGGCATAGAATTGGCCTTAATACAAAATTGGTGATGACTACCTTTTATATGTATATATATGTATGTATATATATTTTGTGGTTGTTCCCCAGATTCACATCACAGCTTAAAAAGCAACGTGAAAAGCTGTACATCTTTCCACAATAAGAAGACTGGCATAAACTGGACAGATGATGAAAAAAGAATCTATCAGGATAATAAAAAATCTCAAAGTCAAGAAATATTACAGTGTTTTCTTCCTATCATGGAAACCTTCAAAAGCCTGGAATCTCCTCAAATGAAAGACACATTCAACCCGAGAACCAGCATCCCACTCCAACATCAGTGAGTCAATTCATTATTCTTATGTGTTTATTTATTTAGTGCTAGGGACCAAACATAGAACCTCGTGCATGCTAGACAAGAACTCTACCACTGAGTCACATCTCAAACCCATTCAGAACTATTTTATATGCTATTTTATAAGGAAGGACAACTTATTAATTCATCATCCTACAAAATGAACATGGGTTCCTGTAAACAGCGTCCCCTAAACCACATCATCCAAAGCCATAAAAAGATACTAAGCAAGCAGGCTTTATGTTACCACCTGTTTGTATAAAAAGTACTAATTAGTTTAGATCTATTGATAAGTTATGTGTAAATATAGTTTATTTTACAGCCTGAGTTGAAAATCTCCAGACTTTTTGTTTTCTTTTGTTTTGTTTTTCTAAGGTAGGATCTCATTCTAGCCTAGGCTGACCTGGAACTCACTCTGTAGTGCCAGGCCAAGTGTGGAACCTGGTCTCCACTTTGTTGCAGTCAGGTTCGCATTGCTGGCAGGAAACACCCAACCAAGACTAGCTTGTGGGGAAAAAAAGGTTTATTTTGGCTTCTAGACTTGAGGGGAAGCTCCATGGTGGTAGGGGAAAATAATGGCATGAGCAGAGGGTGGATATCACCTCCTAGCCAAGAACAGGTGGACCACAGCAACAGGAGAATGTGCCAAACACTGGCAAGGAGAAACTGGCTATAATACTTATAAGCCTGCCCCCAATAATACACTGCCTCCAGGAGGCTTTAATTCCCAAATCTCCATCAGCTGGGAACCTAGCATTCAGAACACCTAAGATTATGGGAGACACCTGAATCAAACCACCACACACTTCATCTGGCAGTAATACTGTGATTGTTCTTACACATTTGTTCTGAGACAGGAGTCTTGTTATGTAGCCTGGAATGACCTCTAACACACTATTCTCCTGCCCCAGTTTCCCAGGTGCTAGGATTATAAGAGTACACCATCATGCCCCACTCAATAATAAGATCTTATGCTGGATCACAGTCACAAAAAGCTAATTAAAAACAGAAGATCGGGCTGGAGAGATGGCTTAGCAGTTAAGGTGCCTTCCTGAGAAAGCCTAAAAACACCCCTTTGATTCTCCAGGTCCCACGTTTAGCCAGACACAAAAGTGATGCAAGTACGCAATGTTGCACATGTTCACAAGGGGGCGCAAGCGTCTGGAGTTTGTTCACAGTGGCTGAGAGGCCACTGATGCACCCATTCTCTATCTGTCTCTCTCTGTCTCTCTCAAATTAAAGAAACAGAAGATTAAAAAGATCTAGAGGCTCATAATATGATATGAAAATATTCAGATTTTAATCAGTAATAAATTATCATATTAAATACTAGGAAGATCTAAAACTAAAATACTGAGATACTCAAATTTCCTGAAAGATTCTTAAAATAGACATGATAAAAATACCTCAACAGGGCTGGAGAGATGGCTTAGTGGTTAAGCACTTACCTGTGAAGCTTAAAGATCCCAGTTCGAGGCTCGATTCCCCAGTACCCACGTAAGTCAGATGCACAAGGTGGCACATGCATCTGGAGTTCATTTGCAGTGGCTAGAGGCCCTGGTGTGCCCATTCTCTCTCCCTCTCTCTCTCTCTCTCTCTCTCTCTCTGCCTCTTTCTCTCTCTGCCTGTCACTTTCAAATAAGTAAATAAAAACAAAATTTTTTTTTTAAATGCCTCGACAAACATACATGAAAAAATGAAAAAAATAAGCCTGGACCAGAGTGAGACCCTACCTTGCAAAACCAAAAAAAAAAGAAAGAAAGAAAAGAAAAAAATAGCAAATTTGGGCTGGAAAGATGGCTTAGTGGTTAAGGCATTTGCTTACAAAGCGTAAGGACCCAGATTCCATTCCCTAGTACCCACATAAACCAGATGCACATGGTGGCGCATGCATCTGGAGCTTATTTGCAGTGGCTAGAGGCCCTGGCATGCCATTCTCTCTCTCTCTCTCTCTCTCTCTCTCTCTCTCTCTCTCTCTCGCTATCTCTCTCTGAAATAAATTTTAAAAAAATAAAATAGAAAACTTTAGTGGGAAAGAAAAGAGTATGTAGAAAAAAGAAATGTGAGAGGAAAAAAGAGGGCAAAGGAAGTGAAAAAGGAGAGAGGAAAGAGAAAAGAGGAGGACAAAGAGAGGAGGAAGGAAAAAGAAGAAAAGGGGAAAGAGAAGAGGGAAAGGGAGAGAACACAGATTGGAAAGTAGAGAAGAAATAAAGGGGAGGAGAGAGAAATGAAAAAGAGAGGGAAATAAGAGAGGAATCTTAAAAAGAGCCAAATGAGGGCTGGAGAGATGGCTTAGCAGTTAAGGCACTTGCCTGGGAAGCCTAAGGACCCAGGTTCAATTCTCCAGGTCTCACATAAGCCAGATGCACAAGGTGGCACATGCATCTGGAGTTTCAATTGCAGTGGCTGGAGGCCCTGGCATGCCCATTCTCTCTCTTTCTCTCCCTCTCTCTCTGTCTCTAATAAATAAATAAAAATAAAACATTTTTGAAAAGCCAAATGAAAATTTAAACTAAAGAATACAGTAACTGAAATAAAATATTCAGTGTCTGGGCACAGCAGCATGATGGGGAGGATGAAGGAATCAGTGAACTGAGAAAATCCAGGGATGTGTGAGACTATAAAATATGATCTAATGTCCGTGTTACCAGAGTTTCAGGAGAGGTGAAGTAAGACAGCTTAAAGGGAAATCAAAGAAATAATGGTTGAAAATTTGCAAATTTGTCACGTTATAAACTCTACAGTCAGAAAGCTGAGCAAACCACTAACAAGACACAGCCAAGTTCAGCTACTGGAAACTGAAGGGAAAAGAGAATTCTGGAAGCAGGTGAAGAAGAGCACCTTCCCATGAGGGAAGACTCCTGAGTGGTGGCAGGGCTGTCAGTGAAACCCCTGGCAGAATATTACCAAATACTGAAAGAAAGGAACTTTCCAACTAAAATGCTATGTCCAGTAAAAGGGGAAATCAAGAAATGTTCAGAAGAGGTAAAACTAAAAGATTTTACCAGAAGACTGGCTCTAAAAGCATTTCTCTATCAACAAATGAGAGAAAAGAAGGATTATTAGGAAATAAAGAATATCATAAATAAAGATATAGGTAAATATATGTTTTGTAGTTTATATTTTACTGTTGAAACAAAAACATATAACATTGATGTTTATAGAGGAAACAACTGTAAATGTGAGAAGGTAAAGACACATAAAGGGAAGAAAAATTTCCATATTTGACACAACTAGTGAAATGACACAATCACTAGATTATGGTGTCAGACCTATGTAATATAATGCATGCAGCAACCTCTCAAAAATCTGTTCCAAGAATTAAGCATTCAGGGCTGGAGAGATGGCTTAGCAGTTAAGGTGCCTGCCTGCTAAAGCCTAAGAACGCTGGTTCCAATCTCCAGGTCCCATGTTTAGCCAGATGCAGTGACACAAGGGTGCAATGCCGCACTTGCCCACAAGTGGGTGCACACATCTGGATTTCGTTCACAGCAGCTGAGAGACTGCTGGCGCGCCCATCTCTATCTGTCTCCCTCTCCCTCTCCCTCTCCCTCTCCCTCTCTGTCTGTCTCTCTCTCTGTGTCTCTCTCCAAAAAAATAAATAAAATAATAAAAAAAATTTTTTAAAGAAGCATTCAAAAAGACTACAGATAGCTGGGTATGCTAGTGCACACCTATAATCCCATCATGTAGGAAGCTGAAACAAGAGATTATGAGTTTGGAGCAGCCTGGGCCTATATATCAAGACTCTGTCTCAAAAAAAAAAACTATATATAAATAAAATTGGAATTCTAAAAAACTTGATAAATATTTTCAATGGTTATATTGCCCACAAGAAGGCATGAATAAGAAGACATAGAAACCATAAATAAAACCAAAACCAATGAAAATGAAGAGGTAGACTTGTACCTGAAGACACCAATAATACTAAATGCCAATAGCCTAGAAAAGAAACAATGCTTTTGAGATGGGGGTCTTTCTGTGTTACCCAAGCTGGTCTTAAACTCCTGGGCTGAATCATCCCTCCAGTCTCAGCCTCCCAAGGGCTAGAACTAAAGGTTCATACCACCACACCCAAATTTTTAAGTAAAGCAATGACAGAGATTAGCAAAATGTATTTAGAACATCATTTAATGACATGCAATTCTCAAGAAATTTATATAAGGCAATGTAGGTGGGCTGGAAGAAAAGGATAGAAAAGTATTTATCATGTAAAACTTGATAAAATGAAAGGAATGGCTATATTAATATTTAGATAATGCAGATTTCAAAGAAAATACAAGGGTGTTATGTAATAATTAAAAACTCAATTTACTAAAAACATATAGCACTTTAAATGTGCATGTATAACATAACTGTAAAATATGTGCAGAAGGAGCTGAAAAGAGAAATAGATACACAATTGATTTAATACCTAGATAAAATAAGCAAAAATATTAAATAACTCATTTCTATTAAAGAATACAAATAAGACTGGAGAGATGGCTTAGCAGTTAAGGTGTCTGCCTACTAAGCCTAAGAACCTGGTTCCAATCTCCAGGTCCCACGTTTAGCCAGATGCAAAGTGACGCAAGGGCGCAATGCCACACTTGCCCACAAGGGGCGCACGCATCTGGAGATCGTTCACAGCAGCTGAGAGGTTGCTGGCGTGCCCATTCTCTCTGTCTCCCTCTCCCTCTCCATCTGTCTCTCTCTGTATCTCTCTCCAAAATAATAAAAAATAAATTTAAATTTAAAAAAGAATACAAATAATTGATAAATCTAGAACACTACCCCACAATGGCTCAACACATATCCTTTTCAAGTATGCATGGAAAATGCACCAAGTAAAGCCATGTAATCATAAAATAAGACTCAACATATTTGAAGATTACAGGGGACAAGGACAGGACTCAGTGAGTGAAAGTGCTTGCTACCTAAGCATGAGGATCTTAGTATACATCCACAGCACCAAAGTGAAAGGTAGGTGTGGCCGCATGCATCTCTAATTCCAGTGCTGGGGAGGCAGAGCCAGGATGATCCCTGGACTTTCTGGCTAGCTAGTGTGGCCAAGTCAGTGAGTCAGGTTCAGTGAGCGACCCCATCTAAAAAATAAGATGGACAAAGGCTGAGGAAGACCCCAACATCAACCCCTGGCCTCCACATGCATGTACACACCATGCATGGACACATACACATGTGTGCCCAACACATACATAATATATGCACACCACACATATATACATGCAAAAAATATAAACAACACAAAGTGCATTCTCTGATCACAGTGTAATCATACTAGATAATAACAGCTGACTCAATATGGACTAGAATATTTTAATTCCCCTATAACTATCAAGGAAATTTAATTCATAATATTAACCACTTCAAAAGAATTCCATGGCTCAAAGGAAAAGTTAATTAAATGTTTAAAGAAGAATTAGCACCAATTCTATATTGCTTCTTCCAGAAAAATGGAAGAATTTCTTAGTTTATTTTATCAAGCAACTATAAAACCAGACAAAAACAAAAAAATTGAAAATAGGGCTGGAGAGATGTTTTAGGGGTTAAGGCCCCTGCCTCCTAAGCCTAAGAACGCTG
Organism: Orientallactaga sibirica; assembly: GCA_036365145.1. Taxonomy (NCBI): domain Eukaryota; kingdom Metazoa; phylum Chordata; class Mammalia; order Rodentia; family Dipodidae; genus Orientallactaga; species Orientallactaga sibirica. The sequence goes on from JAEOAD010000019.1 coordinate 26,002,528, forward strand.
GTTCCAATCTCCAGCAGTTCCAATCTTCAGGTCCCACGTTTAGCCAGATGCAGTGACACAAGGGCGCAATGCTACACTTGACCACAAGGGGGCGCACACATCTGGATTTTGTTCACAGCAGCTGAGACACTGTTGGCGCACCCATCTCTGTCTTCCTCTCTCCCTCTCTCTCTCTCTCTCTCTCTCTCTCTCTCTCTCTGTGTGTGTGTGTGTGTGTCTCCAAAAAAATGAAAATACAGTAATTCTATTCATTCTATTATATATTATGTGTAGAATACATATTATATTATATGTTATATGCAAAATATATATGTTATCCTATTACATATTCTATATTATAGACAGAATTCAGCACTAAGTTTTGAAAGAATTATACCCCTTAGTATTGGAATCTATTAATATTTTTAAAAATCAGGGCTGAGGAGATAGCTCAGCAAGTAAGAGCACTTGCCACAAGCATGAGGGCCTGGGATCTCCTGAGTTTGATTCCCTAGCACCTACATGAACAGCTAGGCATGGCTGCACACATCTCTTAACCAAGTTCATGTGGAGAGCAGAGTCTGGAGAATTGCTGGTTTAGCTGTGCACAGATAGAGACTCTGTCTTGGGGAAAATCATAAATTAGTGACAGAGAAAGAACACCCAACATTCTCCTCTAGCCTCCATGCACATGCACAGGTGTGAGCATACCACACATACCACATATACCACATATCACACATACCATATACACTGCACATACCACACATACCACATACTATACATACCACTTACCATACATGCTACACATACCACACATACACATGCCACACACATACATAAAACCAACAAATGTAATATCCTATCTTTGCAGGATAAAGAAGAAATCCACATGATCATATTGGCACAGAAAATAAAAATATTGAGAAAATCCAACACTTATTCATGAAAAACTTCCAAAAAAATTGAGGGAGGGCTGGAGAGATGGCTTAGCAGTTAAGGCGCCTGCCTGCCAAACCTAAGAATGTCCATTAGATTCTCCAGGTCCCACATTTAGCCAGACACAAGTGACACAAGCATGCAATGTGGTGCTTGCCCACAAGGGGGCACACGCATCTGGAATTCCTTCACAATGGCTGAAATGGCCTGGCACACCCATTCTCTCTCTCTCTCTGCCTCTTCCTCTCTCTCTCTCTCTGTGTTTGTCTCTGTCTCTCTCTCTCATAAAAAAATTGAGGGAATTTATTCAACTTGATGAGTCCATTCTCAACACTCTAATTCAACATTGTGGCAGAAATTCTTGCCACAGCAATAAGAAAAAAAAATAATAAGTATATGGTTCAAAAATATAGGAAGAATATGGTGCCTATTTATGAAAGACTATTTTCTATGTAGAAAATCCCACAGAACTTATTTTTTTATTTCTAGAATAATAAGCAAATTATTGTAGTTTCAGAATATATAAACTTACAAAATTCTATTTCTATATATAAGATAAACTGAGTACCAAAATTACAAATACCATTTTTATTCTCAAAACAATAAAATAAATATTAGCCAGAAGTGGTGGCGCACGCCTTTAATCATAGCACTCGGGAGGCAGAGGTAGGAGGATCGCCATGAGTTCAAGGTCACCCTGAGACTACATATTGAGTTTCAGGTCAGTCTGGGCTAGTGTGAAACCCTACCTCAAAAAAAAAATATAATTTTAAAATAATTTAAATATTTGTAAATATTTTTAAAAGGAAGAAATATTGTCAGATGTAACTTTTTATGTCTAATATACTTTTACTACAGTTTGTCCTATTTTGATATTGTTAATTTTTTGGTATTGTTAATTTTTAATCTTCATTCAAGAATAAGTGCCTTGTAATGACCTTTCTTTCATTTTTATATTGCTGTTAGGTTGTATGGTTGTTCTTTATGCTTCTCTGTCCATTATGCACATGGTGGCGCATGCATCTGGAGTTCATTTGCAGTGACTGGAGGCCCTGGTGCTCCCCTTCTCTATCTTTCCACCTGCATCTATCTATCTCTATCTCTCTCTCTCTCTCTCTCTCTCTCTCTCTCTCTCCTTGTTCTTCTTCTTCTTCTAAATAAACAAAATGCTTTAAAAATCCTATGTCATTCATAGAAATTCTTTTAAAAATTCTTTAAGTTCACATGGAAGCACAAAAGAATCTGGATAATCAAAGCAATTCTGAGCAAAAAGAACAATGTTGGGCTGGAGAGACAACTTAAAGGTTAAGGCACTTGCCTGCAAAGCATAAGGACCCATGTTCAGCTCCCCAGATCCCATGTAAGCCAGTTGTACAAGGTGATGCAGGTGCAGCCACACAGGTGCACAAGGTGGCCCACACATCTGGAGTTCTATTACAGTGGCTGGAGGCCCTGGCATGCCACTATTCTCTCTCTTTCCCTTGCTCTCACTCTCTCTCCTTAAGAAAAAAAAGAACAGGGGAGCTAGAGAGATGGCTTATCAGTTAAGGCTCTTGCCTGTGAAGCCTAAGGACTCAGGTTCGATTCTCCAGGTCCCACATAAGGCAGATGCACATGGTGGCACATGCATCTGGAGTTCATTTGCAGTGGCTAGAGGTCCTGGTACACCCATTCTCTCTCTCTCTCTCTCCTCTCTCTCTCTCTCTCTCTCCTCTAATAAGTAAATAAAAATAAAATTTAAAAACACTTAAAAAAAAGAACAGGGCTGGAGACATTGCTTAGCAGTTGAGGCACTTGCCTGTGAAGCCTAAGGACCCAGGTTTGATTCCCTAGAACCCACACAAGCCAGATGCACATAGTGGCACATGTGTCTGGAGTTTGTTTGCAGTGACTAGAGGCCAGTGTGCCCATTCTCTCTCCCTCTTCCTCTCCGTCTCTCTCTCTCTCTCTCTTTCTCTCCCTCACTCCAAAAAAAAAAAAAAAAAAGAACAGTGCTGAATCATATCTGATTTCAAGTTGTACCATGGAGCCATAGTAATCAAAGAGCTTGGGTACTGGCACAAAAACATACATATAGATCAAGGGAATAGAATAAAGGTCCCAGATGTAATCTCACACAGATAGAGTCACCTGATTTTTGACAAAGATGTCAAAATGTACATTAGAGAAAAAGAGGGCTGCAGAAATGGCTTAGCAGTTAAGGTGCTTGCCTGCAAAGTCAAAGGACCTCGGTTCAATTCCCTAGGACCTACGTAAACCAGATGCACAAGGCAACGCATGCATCTGGAGTTCGTTTGCAGTGGTAGGAAGCCCTGGCATGCCCATATTCTCCCTCTCTCTGTGTCTCTCTCTCTCTCTGTGTGTCTCTCTCTCAACTAACTAAATAAATAAAAATTAGAGAAAAAAATCCCTCTTCAACTTGTGCTGGCAGAACTGGCTATCAACATGTAGGGGAATTAAACTAGATCTCTATGTCTGACCTTGTATGGAAACCAACTCAAAAAAAACAAACAAACAAACAAACAAAAAGGCCAAATGTAAGCAGTATAATAAAAATGGCATAGGTTCACACAAGTGCACTAGTGGCACACAGCCATGGTGGGTAACCAGCTGCTCTTGGATTGGCTAACAGATCCACTCAGTGGAAAGGAGCCCAATCTGGAACTGGGAAACAAGACAGAACCATATCCAGATAACAAGTTCACTCTCCAATATCAAGCTCTCACCAATCTTGGGCTACAAGAAGGCCTTCACCCATTAAATTCCCTCTAAACTAACAATGGTTATTCCATTTAACCTGTGCTGACTTCACTCTCCACTAGAGAATCTGCTTCTCTTTTTCAGATGTCAGCAGGACCTAAGGAGAGAAACAGCCCATTGCACTTCACCAGAGCCCCAGCTAAAACCATAGAATAATTGGGGAAATGAGCAAGAGTGCTGCTTTCTTAGTGAACCTGTTATCAGCACAAGGGTGAAGTTGATAGACACAGAGAACACTCAACACCTACCAAACCAGAGACCCAGAGGCTCCCAAGAGCCCTCACTGAAGTAGACCTAAAATGAACCCAACATGACTCAGGGAATTTCACGGAAGAGGGGGCAGAAAGATTGTTAGCACCACAAGTTGGGACGTTACCCACAGAGACATTGCCTCTTCCCCATAACTTATGGCTATCCCCACAATGCATGACCCACAAACCCCATGGGGATAGCCAGCATCCCCAGTGAGGAGGCTCCCTTTGGGCAGAGGGGGGGCAGGGACAGGGATGTGGGTAAGGATGGTACCAACATGTGTTGTTTATATAAGAAGTATGTCCATAACTAATAAAAAAAAACTGTCAGTCATAATAAACCTTTTGCTTCCTTAAAAATAAATAAATAAATAATAAATAAATAAATAAATAAATAAATAAATAAATAAATAAAAGCAAAAATGGCACAGGGCTGGAGAGATGGCTTAGCAGTTAAGGTGCTTGCCTGCAAAGCCCAAGGAACCATATTCAAATCTTCAGATCCCACAGAAGCCAGATGCACAAGGTGATGCAAGCACACAAGTCACACATGTGTACAAGGTGGTGCATGCATCTGGAGTTCAATTACAGTGGCTGAGGCCCTGGCACACCAATTCTCTCTCTCTCTCTCTTTTTCTCACACAAAAAGGGGGCCACTCTGTTGGGCTTTCCTCAAAAAGTTTTTAGAAAAATGGCATAATATGGATGCCGTCTAATCGAAAGAACAGAGTACTCCTTTAGGGCAGAGTGGAATATTAGAGATAGGGTCAGTGTACTTCATCTAGATGTATGGGTAAAGACGTGAGTCCTGAAGTGGCTCTCATTTCAGGAAGGCTAGGATCCCCTTGGCATTTAGAATTATAGGAATGGAGCAGTGCTTTAAGAAAATCATGGTCAGAGATGAAGATTTCATCTTAGATCATTCTCATAAAGATGATGGTGAAGGGGCGCTTCATGAGGGAAATTATATGATTTATACTATGACAATAAACCTAGGACCACGAAGTAAATGTGCACTGGGCAAAAACTCACACATTTCATTTCTTTTCTAGACCGAATTCATCTGCTTCCATAAATGTACGAAGATACAGCACATCTTGGACACCACCCAGAAATCCCTCCTTTAAAACCGAAAAGAATCTTCGGGCAAATGCTTCAGAATGGTTCCTGTCTATGCCTCAGAAGTCATTTGAAAGTTTGTCACCTCTCCAAGATCTCAAGAAGAGGAAAAAACATTCTCAGAACATAGCCAAAAAGACTGAAGATACAAAGCCTCTGTGCAGCAAATGGGAAACTATTTCCTCACGTTCTGTGAATACTGTAAAAGAGCGCAGCCTCCATGCTGAAGAACCCAGCCTGAGAAGCTGTAAGCAGATAGTTCAGCAACCAGCTGAGAACAAGGGGGAGAAACCAAATAAGAATGGCAGACAACTCACGTCTCACCTGAAGTTCCAAAGAGACAGTTAATCTAGCTGTATGTTGCTCTGAAAACTGTGATGAAAAATGAGATATGCTGACATAGTAAAAAGGAAAAACAAAAGCTCCCCTTCCCTATCCCTCCCACATCCTCCCACATGCATATGCAGATACTAAATGACAAATACTACATCTCTCATCTTCCTTAGTAGAAACATTTTTTTGGAGATTAGAGAAATATAGAAACAATATAGAAAAGTTAAAAAACATATTTATATTTAATTTGTATTACCATGGAAAAGAACTTTAAACTTTTTATTTCTTCTAAAATTACTTATGCATACAGCACCAGAAAACTACAACCTCAAGAGAAATGGCATATACTATTACTGATTGTAGCCTACCTAACAGTCACTTTGAATTAACCAAGCAAACATCATTTCTTGTATTTCTATTGTATGGTTGTTATGCTAGGAACTTATTGGTGATATAAATGATATTTCTTCTCACTAGAAAAATTTCATGTAATTGTTCCTATAAAACATCATGACAGGGCTGGAGAGATGGCTTAGCAATTAAGGCACTTGCCTATGAAGACTAAGGACACAGGTTCAATTCCCCAGAACCCATGTAAGCCAGATGCACATGGTGGCACATGTGTCTGGAGTTCATTTGCAGTGGCTAGAGGTGCTGGCGTGCCCATTCTCTCTCTCCTCTCTCCTTCTCAAAAATAAATAAAAAGTAAATAAACACATCATGACAGCAAGAGTGGGTTACACACCTGTAATCTCAGTACATAAGATGAGGAGGCAGGAAGATCAGAAGCTCAAGGCCAGCCTGGGCTACATTTTTAAAAAAATAAAACTAAGATGATTATAATGATTGAAGAATAAGAATGTAAAGTAAAGCCGGGCGTGGTGGGCCTTTAATCCCAGAACTCAGGAGGCAGAGGTAGGAGGATCACCTAGCGTTCAAGGCCAGGCTGAGACTACAGAGTGAATTCCAGGTCAGCTTGAACTAGAGTGAGACCCTACCTTGGAAAAAAAAAAAAAAAAAAAAAAAAGAAGAAGAAGAAGAAGAAAAAGAAGAAGGATGTAAAGTGAAATGCTAATTTGTGCACCTTCAACCACTAAAGAAAAAGTCACATATTAAGAGATGCTAATTGCAAGCCAGGCATGGTGACGCACGCCTTTAATCCCAGTACAGAGGCAGAGGTAGGAGAATCGCTGTAAGTTTGAGGCCAGCCTGGGACTACAAAGTGAGTTCCAGGTCAACCTGGACTAGAGGGACACACTATGTCCAAAAGGAAAAAAAAAATATATATATATATATATATATATATATATATATATATATATATATATATATAAATTGCACAGACCAAAGTGTAGCACCAGATGGCACTGAAATTCTTAGATTATGGTTTAAATGTCATTTTACCCCTCATCATTAAGCAAAGGTGTAAAAATGATCAAAAGTACAACTTCTAGAGTTGGCGCATATATACAGCCAGCCATTCATGTGGACACAAATCTTAGCCACTTGGGAAACTGACTCAGGAAGATCACAAGTTCAAGGTCAGCCTGGGCAAGTTAGACCTTATCTCAAAAGAAAAAATAAAAAGAGGGCTAAGGAGTGTAGCTCAGTGGTAGAGAACTTGCCTAGCATCTGGTTGGCCCTAGGTTCAACCTCTAGTACCATAAAAAAAGTAAGTAGACAGAACAGACCAAGTGAGGAAATGAGCACCAGGAGAGTCCTAGGAAGCACATGCAAAGGAAGAAGTACGTTGTATGTCCAGCAGGTAAACCAGTAAGTGTAGGAAGGGAGAAAACATAGCCCGGCCAAGACATACAGGTCACAAGCCTAATCAGGGTAGGTAGGATAGGACCGCGAAGATCTGTCCAGCAGCTGAAAGTTTAAGGAGGGCTTGTTGCAATGTTCGAAAATTATTTTTAAGGAATTTTGACCATATATTTCCTCAGGAATATTTAACAGCTGGTTAAAAAAATAGCTTTTTTGGGCTGGTGAGATGGCTTAGTGGTTAAACGCTTGCCTGGGAAGCCTAAGGACCCCGGTTCAAGGCTCAATTCTCCAGGAGCCATGTAAGCCAGATGTACAAGGGGGTCACGCATCTGGAGGTCGTTTGCAGTGACTGGAAACCCTGGCGTGCCCATTCACTCTCTCTCTGCCTCTTTCTGTATCTCTCTTTCTCTCTCTTAAATAAATAAATCTTTTTTAAAAAAATAGCTTTCTTCTCAATAAAATCAATTCAAGAAGATATCCTGGTCCTCAGCAAAGTCTGCAACTTTTAGGCCCAGAATTCTCATCTTCAGTAGCTAACCTCATGAGAGAGTGAGCAGTCAAAATTCAATTTGCCCTTATGCGCATCAGTCGGGGGGAAAGGCATACACTTTGGAGAAATCTAGATGTTTATATATTATTTATTTATTTGAGAGAGAGAATGGCACACCAGGGCCTCTAACTACTGCAAATGAACTCCAGATGCATACGCCACCTTGTGCATCTGGCTTACGTGGGTCCTGAGGAATTGCACCTGGGTCCTTGGGCTATCCCTGCAAGTGCCTTAACCACTAAGCCATCTCACTAGCCCCTAGATTTTTTTTACTTTTTATTTTTTATTAGATATGGACATATTTTGTATATAAACAACACATGTTGGTACCATCCCTTGCCTCCTCTTTGCCCCTTTTCTGAAGAGGCCTTCTTCATTGGGGATGCAGGTCAACTCCATGGGGATTGTGGGTCATGCATTATGGGGCTGAGGCAATGTCTCTGTGCAAAATGTCCCAACTTATGGCTCTAATAATCTTTCTGCCCCCTCTTTCACAAAATTCCCTGAGGCATGACTTTCAGTAAAAAGTCACTTAAAACCTCAGGTGTCTGGAGTTGAACATATTTGTGAATTATGAACAGAATAAAACTTCTTTCTCAGATGGTCGAGGTGTGTGGAGCTCTTTCCTAAACAATTTTATCTTTGTCCTCACCCATAATTGCTCCCCTTGGGTCTTTTTTGCTACAAATACCTGACACAATGCTTCACCTAGTGTACAATACATGTAGGTCACCTTCCTATTCTGTGTTTCATGTTGTAAGATTTAACTTTCAGCTTTCTAAGCATGCCACTCTTTCATAAAGTCCATTCATTCTCTGCTTGCATCCTATAAGCTTAACAGTACACCTAGAAAGCCTCTTTTTCTTTGTGAAGATTAAACCAGATGCTGGTTGCTCTGGGAAACCTTGCTGACATCTCCCAGGAATTTATAATTAGATTACTAAGACAAAGTTCTAAGGGGATAACAGGACAACATGGAAGAAGAGATGGGTAATACAGAAAGATAGAAACTAAGAAACAAAAGGAGTTGGGCACGGTGGTGCACACCTTTTAATCACAGCACCTGGGAAGCACAGGTAGGAGGATCACTGAGTTCAAGACCACCCTGAGACTATAGAGTGAATTCCAGGTCAGCCTGGGCTAGAACAAGACCCTACCCCAAAGAACCAGGGATGGAGAGATGGCTTAGCAGTCAAGGCACTTGCCTGAAAAGCCTAAGGACCCAGGTTCAATTCCCCAGAACCCATCTAAGCCAGACACACATGGTGGCACATGCATCTGGAGTTTGTTTGCACTGGCTAGAGGCCCTGATGTACCAATTCTATCTCCCTATCTATCTATCTATCTATCTATCTATCTATCTATCTATCTATCTATAATATATAAAAAGAAAAAAGAAACAAAAGGAAAGTCTCAGAATTCAAAAACAACATGGTAATGAATAAGGGGCTCATCCATAGATTGAGCACAACTGAAGAAATCATTAAGCTTGAACAAATAGTGCAAAATGGCAAACAAATGCATCAGAAATGAAAAAGATACAGAGTATCTGAGAACAGGTGGACAACAAAAGTTAAAACACACACCTTTTCTACAACTCAGATGATCAACTGAATCTGATTGACATCCTCTTAAACTTCCACGGCGCACTCAACACACCTTGCATAAATTTCAGAGAACAAGTAAGAACAGACTTGAACTGCAAATCAACAAGAGAGAGGTGCGTAGTTGGAGCCTTCGGGTAAAACTGTAGACGGGAAGCTCGTGAGGAATGGTGAATGGGAAGAGTCAGGGAGACAAGGAATAGACTCTCCAAGGAAGGAAAGACTGGAAGAATATCAGAAATCACCAAGGGGTGACAGAACAGCTGAAGAGCGCCGAGAAGCAGGAGGCATGCGGTGAGAAGGAGGACACAGCACAGTCCAGCTGTGTGGCTTCCAGTCGGGACAAGGAAAACAAGCCACGTTCAAAACGGAGTCAGGCAGCCCAGGAAAAGAGACTGCAGTCCTCTGCACAGGAAGAGCCCACACTTCTTACAACCTCGAATCTAGTTGAGGGTTTCTGTGGGGCAGTGACTCCTCTAGCAGGATGGATCCGCAGTGGGAATTGAGGCCTGTCTGGTCATCCCACGTCTTGAAGTGGTACGGCTGGTTGCCATATTGAAAAGGAACTTATTGACACTTAGATATGCTGGGGGATAAAGGATCCTAATCATAAGTCAGAAGCCTGGGACCAACTTTCCACAGCCCAGGCTGAGAGACCGCAGGGAGGCAGTTGCGAAGAGGAGAGGACTCATGCCAAAATGCTGGAAGTTCATCTCCAGCACTGAACAGTGGGCAGTAACCAACCATGATGACTAAAACCATCACCTGAGAGAACTGCAAAGTCTGGCAGCCCTGAGTCTGAGGTCAGTGGATGGTCCAGCCTCTGAAGCCATCTACCCTGAGCATAATACGAGAGTCGTTACAACTAAGCATAACCAGGTTGGCTGATAAATAAGAGGTGAGTGACACCACAAACACTAGTGACATGGCCCAAAGGCGGTCCCACAGAAGATAAGATAAACCTCATCGAGAAAAAGATGCAAAATAACTGACAAGATTACAAAACAAGCTCCATGGCTGAAGAGATGGCTTAGCAGTTAAAGCATTTGCCTGCCAAGCCAAAGGACCTCAGTTTAATTTCCCAGGACCCACATAAGCCAGATGCATAAGGTGGCGCATGCGTCTGGAGTTCGTTTGCAGTGGCTGGAGGTCCTGGTGTGCCCATTCTTTCTATCTATCTCTGCCTCTTTCTCTCTCGCCCTCTCAAATAATTTTTTTTAAAAAAAGCTCCAACCATCAGTTGTCTTCAAGAAACACACAAAGGGCTGGAGAAATGGCTTAGTGGTTAAGGCGCTTGCCTGTGATGCCTAAGGACTCATGGTCGACTCCCCAGATTCCACGTAAGCCAGAAGTACAAAGGTGAGGCAAGTGCAAAGTCACACATGCCCACTAGGTGGCACAAGTGTCTGGAGTTCAATTGTAGTGGCTGAGGCCCAGGCATGCCAATTCTCTCTCCCTCTCTCTCTCTCTCTCTCTCTCTCTCTCTCTCTAAAAAAAAGCTTTAAAAAATAAAAAAGAAACATACATAGCTGGCAAAGATGTCCACAACTAGTGTCAAGAATGGAAAGCAACCTATCAAATGGAAATAAGAAAATGGGTGTGGCTACTCCTACATCTGATAAAGTAGATTTCAAACCACAGCTAATCAAAAAAGACAAAGACAGAGCTGGGAAATAGGAAAGGAAGAAATGAAACTATCCCTACTTGTAGATGACATGATTGTATATTTAAGTGACAATACAGTCTCTATCAGAAAACTCTAACATTTAATAAATACTGTCAGCAAAGTTGCAAGACACAAAATCAACACACAAAAATCAATAGCTTTTACATATATACAGCAATGAACTTTCTGAGAAAGAAATTAGGGAAAATATCCCATTCACAGTAGCTCTAAAAAAATTAAATTAAGGCGGGTGTGGTGGCACACGCCTTTAATCCCAGCACTTGGGAGGCAGAGATAGGAGGATCGCCAAGAGTTCGAGACCACCCTAAGACTACATAGTGATTTCCAGGTCAGCCTGAGCCAGAGTGAGACCCTACCACGAAAAAACCAAAAAAAAAAAAAAATTAAATTAAATACCTAGGAATAAGTTTCACCAAGGATATGTAAGAACTCTATAAATAAAACTTTAAGACATTTAAAAAAATAAGGTACCAAATGTTAGAGAGGTCTTCAATGCTCATCAATAGATCATCTAAAAATAAAATGAACTTCAGAGTGAAACTGCACTATAGATAAGTTAATTCATTATAAAATATTCCATCCAACAGCTGTGAAAAATATTCATTTTTCTCAATAGCTCATGGAACTTTCTCCAACATAGATTGCATTTTATTTTTTTAAGTATTTTTAAAATTTTATTTATTTACTTGAAGAGAGATAAAGAGAGTACAGAGAGAGAGAGAATGGGCATGTCAGGGCCTCTAGCCACTGCAAACAAACTCCAGATGCATGTGTCCCTTGTGAATCTGGCTTATGTGGGTCCTGGTGAATCAAACCTGGGTCCTTTGTCTTTGTAGGCAAATACCTTAACTGCTAAGCCATCTCTCCAGCTCATCAAAGTGCCTTCTAAATGACCATGTTTATGCCCATAGATTCATGTGCTGTCCTCTCACAGCAGATAAAGGATGTCTTGAACCAAACGCTGAATAAGCACTGATCAGAGAGGTTTCTTTTTCAGTGGTCAGTGGTAACTGCAGAGCCTTACAACTAGTCAAAGTTGCTGAGAGTCAGCGACTATTGCATACTCAACAATAAATGGGACATCTGTATCCTGCTCCAAGGCTTGGGGAAAATGTCACAGAAAGGGGGCAGAAAAAGTGTTAAGAGCCAGAGGAAGGTGGTAGAGTGTGGAATGGAATGCTGACTCCCCCACGTGACATGGCTGTTGTCCTCTTGAACCTATAGAAGCTAGGAGGACCTGCACACGTTTGGACTCGTCAACATCCTGTCATGGAATGTGGAAGGACCCAGGAGATCCCACCCCTCCCTGAGGATTTATACACCAGTTAATGGTTGATAAGGGAGAAATATTTTCTTCAGTGATGTAAGCACTGGTAAGGTGTCCTTGCTTCTATGTTGCTGGAAGCAGCTCTAGTGGAACTCATAGAGTCCCCAAATAATAACAATAATAATTATTATTTTATTTTACTTTTTATTTATTTATTAGAGACAGAGAGAGGGAGAGAGAGAGGGAGTGAGAATGGGCACGCCAGGGCCTCTAGCCACTGCAAATGAACTCCAGGCACATGCGCCACTGTGTGCATCTGGCTTGCGTGGCACCTGGAAAATCGAACCAGGGTCCCTAGGCTTCACAGACAAGCACCTTAACTGGTAAGCCATCTCTCCAGCCCAATAATAATAATTTAAAAGGGGGCTAGTTGGGAAAGGAAGGGGATCAGCAGGAGTGGAAGAGGGCAAGACAGGGTAATGGAATGAATATGATTGAAGTGCATTATGTACATGTATGAAAATGATACAATGAAAACCCATTATTGTGTATAATTTAAATATGCTAATAAAAGCATTTAAATGTATGTACACATATATAAAAAACTTAAATAGATCTAGAATGAGCAATGAACTCAGGAAATAAAATCAACATACAGAAATGCAGCATAGTCTCCCAACAAAAGAAAATCCTAGAATCAGGCAGATTCATTGTTAAATTTTACTAGAACTTTAAAGAACTAACACCACATTATTCCTCAAGATATTCCATAATAGAAAAGGAGAAATAGTACCAAACTCATTTAAGAAGGCAGTTTTTCCCTGATACCAAAAAAAAAAAAAAAACCATAATGAACATAGATGTGAAAACTCTTATTTTATTTTATTTCTTTTGGTTTTTTTTCAAGGTAGAGTTTCACTCTAGACCAGGCTGACATGGAATTCACTATGTAGTCTCAAGGTGGACTGGAACTCATGGCGATCCTCCTGAGTGCTGGGATTAAAGGCATAAGCCACCACGCCCAGCTCTGAAAAGTCTTAATACTTGCAAACAAGCTTCAACAACACATTAAAAAAAATCATATGCCAGGCATGGTGGCACACAACTTTAATCCCAGCACTCAGGAGGCGGAGGTAGGAGGATCGCTGGAAGTTCAAGGCCATCCTGAGACTATATAGTGAATTCCAGGTCAGCCTGAGCTACAGTGAGACCCTACCTCAAGAAATGAAAGAAAGAAAGAAAAAAAGAAAGAAAGAAAGAAAGAAAGAAAGAAAGAAAGAAAGAAAGAACAGAGGGAGGGAGGGAAGGAGGGAGGGAGGGAGGGAGGGAGGGAGGGAAGGCAGGAAGAAAGAGAGAAAGATCATATGTCATGATTAAGTTGATTTTGTTGCAGGAATGCGAAGATAGTTCAACATATGCAAATAAACTTCATAAGTGACAAAATGGACTCAGGGACAAAAATGACATGATCATCACAATCGATATAGAAAAGGCCTTTGAAAAGATTTGCCCAAGCATGAAGACCTGAGGGGGCCTTAAACTACTTAAATTGAAGTCTTCAGAACTCACATTAAATATCTGGGTACAGCCACGAGCAGTCCTGTGTGGACCAAAGACCTAGGAATTGCCAGAGCTTGCAAAAAGAAAATGGCAAGCTCCAGGAGCAATAAGAGGCTCCGACTCAAAAGAACAGACAGCAGATCAGTGGAGTGGGACACCCGACATTCTGTTCCAGCCACTGCAGAGGGGCACACACTGCCACAGGTGAGCACATGGAACACATGCATGTGCATTCACCACTCACACATGCTCACACACACACAAACAAGCACACAGAAAGAAAACATACCTGAACATAATAAAGCCTATATACAACAAACCCCTAGCTAACATATGCCAACTGGTGGGGAACTGAAAGTATTTTCTCTAAAATCAGGGATGGGAAAAAGGAATCCACTCCCTCCACTCTTATTCAATATGGTACCTGAAGTCTTAGTGAGAGGAGTAATGCAAGAGAAGAAAATAAGAGGAATACAGGTAGGAGAGGAAGAGATCCAATTATTCCTATTGGCATATGATATAAGCTTACGCTTACCTTGAAAACTTGTTTCCGTGACTTTCTCATTGCTGTGAGCAAATGCTCGACCAGGGAAGGCGTGGCAGGCTAGCTCATGAAGCAACTGGTCATGTCAGCATGCAGGAAGCAGAACGTGAACAGAAAATGGGGCCAGGCCATACGACCTCATGGCCTGCCCACAGTGGCCCACTTGCTTCAGCAAGACTCTACCTCATCAAGGTTCCACAGCCTTCCCAAACATTTTACATTCAAGCAAAAGACTCCACCAGAAAATTCTTAGACATAATTAAACAATTCCAGCAAAGTAGCAGGAAATAAAATCAATGTACAGAAAGCCGTAACTTTTCTTTTCTTTTCTTTTCTTTTCTTTTCTTTTCTTTTTTTTTTTCTCCTGTCATCAATATTTATTGAGCATTTAAAGTGTACTGGGCACAATAGAACATACAGAAAACATTGTCCCTGCTTGTGAGGAGCTTAAATTCTAAAAGAAAAAAAAAACACCTCTTTTAAAATGGCATTTTTGTTTGGTGTTTTCTGGAAAGTACTGAGGAAATATTCGGTAGGCTGTGAGCTTTGGGTATAACTTAGCTTCCACTTTTCTATATACCGATAACAAACTTACTGAGAAGGAAATAAGTAATAAAAAAAATCCCATTCACAATAGTTTCAAAATAAAAAAAAAAAAATCCCAGTCAGGGCCCAGGTGAAAACACAGAGGAACTTGGCAAGATAAGCAAGAGTGCTGCTTCCACGTGAGCCTGACGGCCTGGGCCACGGTGAGGCAGACAGACACTGAGGATACTCAAAATGTGGGAGCAAAGAATTTAAAAGTTGAAGTGATTCACTGAGTTACTATAAGAGTTAATTGCTGAGGAGCTAAACTTATCTTTGTCAGCAGATGGAAAAATCCCAAAGAGAGAACTGTCCAGAAAGAGCCCAGAGGGATGATGATCTGGCTTATGGGGGTCCTGGAGAATCAAACCCGGATCCTTTGGCTTTGCAGGCAAACACCTTAACCATTAAGCCATCTCTCCAGCCCTGCTTATCCCTTTTAATTCAAACTGTTCTCACTTTTGGCTGGAGAATCTCTTCTCTCTTATAGATGGAGGATAATACAGGGGAGAACAAGGATGCATCAATACATCAAGAATAAAGAGTTGGGCCTGGAGAGATGGCTTAGCAGTTAAATGCTTGCCTGTGAAGCCTCAGGACCCTGGTTCAAGGCTTGATTCTCCAGGACCCACTTAAGCCAGATGCAAAAGGTGGCGCATGCATCTGGAGTTCATTTGCAGTGGCTGGAGGGCCTAGTGCCCCTATTCTCTCTCCCTCCCTCTTTCTCTCAAATAAATAAATGAAATATATTTTTAAAAAGATTCCTCAAATACATAAAACTAGAAATATTATAGGACCCAGATAATACCACCCCTAGGTATAAACCCTAAGAAATCGAAGTCCATATACCACAGAGATGGTTTCACATCCATGTTGCTTGCAGCATTATTCACAATATCCTAGGTAGGGAAGCAGCCCAGATGAATAGAGTAATAGATACATTATGTTACATATGAGGGAGCTTAATTCATCCATAAACAAGCATTGAAGATATCATTTGCAGGAAACTGCATGAACTAGCGATCATCAAGTTAAGTCAAATAAGGCAGGCTCAGACAAACGCATTTTCTCTCATATGTAGAATCTAGAAAGGTGTGTGTGTGCGCGTACGCTGAAAGTAGAATGGAGACTATGGGGGAGTGAAAGAGATCTAAATGGAAGGGAGAGGAAGACAAGAGAGCATAGTGTAAATGTCATAATAAACCCATTACTAACTAAAACTGTTATTGAAAAACAAAGATAAATGAATGAAGAAAAAGAAAAAACACAGGGCTGGAGAGATGGCTTAGCAGTTAAGGCACTTGTCAGTGAAGCCTAAGGACCAATTCCCCAGGACCCACATAAGCCACATGCACAAGGTGGTGCATGTGTCTGGAGTTTGTTTGCAGTGGCTCAAGGCCCTGGTGCACCCATTCTCTCTCTGTCTGCCTTTCTTTCTCTCCCTCCCCTACCCCTCACAAAATAAGTAAAGAAAGAAAGAAAAGAAAAAAAGAGTTGGGAAATCTTGAAATGGTGCTAAGATGGAAAACAAAGCAAGGATGTCCACCTTGACCTCCTCAGTAAGGCGAGGAAACAAAAAGTATAACACTAGGAAAGGAAGAAGTAAAGCGTCTTCCTAGTTATCGGCAGCATGATTATCTATGTACAGAATCCGAGACAATCAACAGCAAAACCTCCTGGAAGTAATAAGTGATGATAACAAGACTGCAAGATAAAAAGTTGGTATTATGGTTTGGATCTTAAATGTCCTCCCCACCTCCCCGCCAAAGGCTGTGTGAAAAGGTGGGCCCCTGGGATGGCATTATTGGTGGAAACTTCAGAAGGTGCAACCACGTGGGAGGAAGCTAGTTGAGTGTGGGCATGTGATTGAAGAGATACCGGAAATCTAGCCTCATCCCCAGCACCACACTTCTCTCCCTCTCTCCTCCCTTCCTTCCTCCCTGGCTTCCATAGCCGGAAGCTTTGCCACACTCTGTGTTCCCTACTGTGACGTTCTTCCTTGCCACAGGCCCAAAGGCTACAGGGCCAAGCACCCACGGACTGAAACCCCTAAAACCATCAACCAAAATAAAACCTCATATACACCCACTTTACAAGTTGTCTTCATGGGTATTTTGTTACAGCAATGCAAAGCTGACTAACACAACTAATATACAAAAGTGAATTGCTATCTATAAACTAGTAATGAACAACCAGATCGTGAAGTTAAAAACACAGTATTGGGGCTGGAGAGATGGCTTAGTGGTTAAGGTGCCTGCCTGCGAAGCCTAAGAACACTTGTTCAAATCTCCAGGTCCCACGTATAGCCAGACGCAAAAGTGACACAAGCACGCAAGGTTGCACATGCGCACAAGGGGGTGCACATGTCTGGAGTTCACTCACAGCAGCTGAAAGGCCCTGGTGTGCCCATTCTCTCTCTCTGCCTCTTCCTCTCTCTCTCTCTCTCTCTGTCTCTCTCTCTCAAATTAAAAAAAAAAGACACAGTATCATTGACATGAACATCAAAGAATAAAATTCATAGGTATAAATCTAAAAAGATACGCATGAAGAAAACTCAAAATTCTAATGTAAGAATTCAAAGCACTAAATAAATGGAGACGTATCCCCCATTCACAGACAGGAACAGTTAGTATTATGAAGATGTCAGCTCTTCCCAACTTAATCTCTAGATCCCAGAATGTTACTTTGTGGATATCAACAATCTGGTTTTAAACTTTATATGAAAAGGCAAAATAGTCAGAATAGCCAACTATTAGAATAGATCAGTGTTAGGATACTGGCATGAACTGACTTCAAGACTTAACTACACAGCCTATGGTAGTTGAATGTAATGCTCGCAAAAGAACAGGTGATCAGACCAGTGGGGACAGAATAGGGTCCAGAACAAAGAGTCACATAACTACAATCAGCTGAATGTTAAGAAAGGATCAAAAACGATAATTCCATAGAGCAACGATAGTCCTTTCAGCAGATGGTGTTAGAACAACTAGACATCCACATGCAAAAAAAGAAAAAGAAAAAGAAAAATCACCACATACTTCAACTCGAAGTAGATCCCAAAGCTAAATATATGTAGCAACCAACCTCTCATTGCTGGGACCAAACACCTGATCAAGGGCAGCTTATGGGGGCCTGGAGAGATGGCTTAGTGGTTAAGGTGCTTACCTGCAAAGCCTAAGGACCCAGGTTTGATTCCCCAGTACCCAGGTAAGCCAGATGCACAAGGTGGCGCATGCATCTGGAGTTCATTTACTGTGGCTGGAGGCCCTGGCGCACCCATTCTCTGCCTCTGTCTCTTTCAAATAAATAAATAAATAATGAAAGATTTTTTTTTAAGCAGCTTATGGGAGGAAAGGGTCGATTTCAGGCTTGCCATTTTGAGGAGACATTTCATTATGGTGGAGAAATGCATTGCCAAGAAGGCAGCTGAGGTTCCACATCTGCACACAAAGCAACAGGGAAATCCTCAGGGTGAGCCAGCTCTCAACACCCACTAGCATAGGCCAACCAACCCCAAGGTCCATCTCAGCAACACACTCGCTCCAACAAGGTTCCACTTCCCAAAGGCTCCACCACCCACTGACTGTGGAGGGAGCTTAATCACAAACACTTGCCGGGCATGGTGGCGCACGCCTTTAATCCCAGCACTCGGGCAGCAGAGGTAGGAGGATCACTGTGAGCTCGAGGCCACCCTGAGACTACAGAGTGAATTCCAGGTCAGCCTGAGCTAGAGTGAGACCCTACCTTGGAAAACCAAAAAAAAAAAAAAAAAAAAAAAAAAACACGTGAGGCTGTGGGGGACATTTTACATTCGGACCTTCACATTCCACTTCTGGTCCCCATGGATTCAAGATGATCTCAAAATGCAAAAGGCACTCAGTCCAACTTTGAAAGTCCCCATAGGTGGCCTAAAACAAACTCTACCTGAGACTTCAAACTTGCTTACGGGTCTTACAGTTTAAACTTTTTCATATTTTTCTGCTCTATACTGCCAATGCAAAATGCACAGTTTTCACCTCAAAGGGGATCAGTTTATTCTGGAGCCAACTGTAAATGACCAAGGCCCAGGAACACAGATTCATCTTACCCCCAAATTCCCATGTTCCAATGTATTGAAAATTTCATGAAGGTTTTATAGTTACAGAACAAACAAACAAACAAAAAAAAACCTCATAAACAAAGGCACTTTTCAAATACATTAGTGGGAACATCAAGCAGACCAGCAAATGAGGAAATCTCTGCTATATGCTTCAGATGCTATGTGGGGACATTCTTAGTCCTTGGGTTGGTGAAAGCTGGTGGTCTGTTAATAAATTTCAAAAAGGTTTCACTTGATCACCTGATAGTCACAAGGATGTTGGGTCACACACAGAGGTGGGCAATAAATGACTATTAAGGGACTGAAGGTAGCCCAAGGTACTTTGGCTCGAATCCTGCAACATTCCATCTCTCTGTGATCACAGTCACCTTTGCTCCCACTTCTTCATAAAGTGGAGGTATTATGTGGGAACTGTCAAGCTGAGAAGACCACAAGCTACTGCCCCACATAGCACCAGCAGACGTGTCACTCAAAAGAAGTAACAGTGTCCCTAGTCTCAGTTCCACAGATATCTTGCCTGGGTGGTAAGACATGCCATCAGAGCAAAGAGCTCTGAAATGCTCCTCAAGTAAACAGACTTATTGGAACAGAGCACAGGGAAGTTCAAGGCCAAAGGTGCTGTCCGAACAATAGAGACTTTGGCAGTTAAGAGGAGGTTAGTTCCTTGATAAAAACCAACTAGATCACTACAGAGACCCAGTGAAAAAGAAAGCCCTACAAATTTTTTTTTAATAGAAGTGAAGAAGAGGACAAAGAGAAGGGTAAAAAAGGAAAAAAAAAAACTGGGCACAGTGGTGTATGCCAGGAACCTCAGCATCTGGGAGGCAAAGGCAGGATGATTAATGTGAGTTCAAAAATTACAGGACTGAGCTGGAGAGACTGCTTAGTGGTTAAGGCACTTGCCTGCAAAGCCAAAGGACACAGGTTCAATTCCCCAGGACCCACGTAAGCCAGATGCACAAGGTGGAGTTCATTTGCAGTGGCTGGATGCCCTGGCACACCCTTTGTCTCTCTCTCTCTCTCTCTCTCTCTCTCTCTCTCTCTCTCTCTCTCTCTCTCTCCCTACCTGACTCTTTCACCCTCTCGATCTCTCTCAAAAAAATAAATGAAAATAAAATATTTTTTTAATCACAGGACTAAGACCCGTAAGGAATAGGAACAGCTCAGAATGGGAGTTTTAGGAAAGGGGGAGGGACCAAGAGCTAGGAGCCATGAACTATACTGCTGCCAGCCCAGAAGGGACAGTGGGTCATGGGTTAGGAGGGGAAGGAGAATAGCGAGTGAACCTGGAAGTGGAGAGAAAGAATAAGAGAAAGGTACATATATAAAAAGGAAAACAGATGGGAGGCTAAGGCAGAGACAGAAAGCGATAGAGAGATACAGTATGGAGAAATACACACCTAACTTCAGAGCCAGAAAGAAAAAAGGCAAAAGAATGGCACCTGGTCTTTCTATGCCCATGCCCTCAGGGCATGGCAACTTGCCTAGTGAAGGAAAGGGACTTGTGAAGTGTGGGCTAGTACTCAGAGAGGGAGCCAGGTTGACTAGTCCTCTGTGGAGTTTTCACTGAGTGAGGAGAGAAATAGATAGGAAGCCTTGAGACTCTTAACTACCAATGAGAGTTCAAGGACATCCAGGGCTATGTGAGACCTTACCAAAAGAAAGGAAGGAAGGAAGGAAGGAAGGAAGGAAGGAAAGGAAGGAGGAGGGAGGGAGGGGGAGGGAGGGAGGGGAGGGAGGAGGGAGGGAAGAAAAAAGGGAGGGAGGGAGGGAGGAAAGAAAGAAGGGAGGGAGGGAGGGAAGGAGGGAGGAAAGGAAGGGCAGAAGAGAAGAAAGAAAGAGAAAGAAAACAGAGAAAAGGAAGTATTTTAGACTTCTGGTTGAAAGTGGAAAAGTAAGTGCACATTTTTCTCCCTCTCAAGACCTTACTAAAGTGACTCTTTAAAAAAAAAACAAACTGAAAGGATGAAAAGAGATAAAAAGGCTGTTTTAGAAGCTAAGATGCAGGATGACATTAAATTTCACAACAATCACAGGAAAGGTAGATGGACGGGAATAAAGCCTTCAACATTGTAAAGGAAAATTGTTTAACCTAAAATGCTACACTCAGCCCAACTCTGGTTAAAATTGACAGTAGAATCAAGATGTTTTCAGTCTTGCAAACTTCAAAAAAAATTATATTTGGTGCTTCCATTTCTCGGGAAATTACTGGAGATTTATTGTACCAAAACTGAATAAACAAGAGAGAGAGAGAGAGAGCAAAGCTTTTGATTCCAGAAAAACGAGAGATCTAACCTAGCATGAAGGCAACAGGAATTTCCCCGGGATGTTGCAGTGAGATTACTGCTGAGTATGGGGTGTATCGGGAAAGGTGAACTATACTGCTGCCAGCCCAGAAGGGACAGTGGGTCATGGGTTAGGGGGGAAGGAGAATAGCGAGTGAACCTGGAAGTGGAGAGAAAGAATAAGAGAAAGGTACATATATAAAAGGAAAACAGATGGGAGGCTAAGGCAGAGACAGAAAGCGATAGAGAGATACAGTATGGAGAAATACACACCTAACTTCAGAGCCAGAAAGAAAAAGGCAAAAGAATGGCACCTGGTCTTTTCTATGCCCATGCCCTCAGGGCATGGCAACTTGCCTAGTGAAGGAAAGGGACTTGTGAAGTGTGGGCTAGTACTCAGAGAGGGAGCCAGGTTGACTAGTCCTCTGTGGAGTTTTCACTGAGTGAGGAGAGAAATAGATAGGAAGCCTTGAGACTCTTAACTACCAATGAGAGTTCAAGGACATCCAGGGCTATGTGAGACCTTACCAAAAGAAAGGAAGGAAGGAAGGAAGGAAGGAAGGAAGGAAGGGAGGGAGGGAGGGAGGGAGGGAGGGAGGGAGGGAGGGAGGGAGGGAGGGAAGAAAAAAGGGAGGGAGGGAGGGAGGAAAGAAAGAAGGGAGGGAGGGAGGGAAGGAGGGAGGAAAGGAAGGGCAGAAGAGAAGAAAGAAAGAGAAAGAAAACAGAGAAAAGGAAGTATTTTAGACTTCTGGTTGAAAGTGGAAAAGTAAGTGCACATTTTTCTCCCTCTCAAGACCTTACTAAAGTGACTCTTTAAAAAAAAACAAACTGAAAGGATGAAAAGAGATAAAAAGGCTGTTTTAGAAGCTAAGATGCAGGATGACATTAAATTTCACAACAATCACAGGAAAGGTAGATGGACGGGAATAAAGCCTTCAACATTGTAAAGGAAAATTGTTTAACCTAAAATGCTACACTCAGCCCAACTCTGGTTAAAATTGACAGTAGAATCAAGATGTTTTCAGTCTTGCAAACTTCAAAAAAAATTATATTTGGTGCTTCCATTTCTCGGGAAATTACTGGAGATTTATTGTACCAAAACTGAATAAACAAAGAGAGAGAGAGAGAGAGAGCGCAAAGCTTTTGATTCCAGAAAAACGAGAGATCTAACCTAGCATGAAGGCAACAGGAATTTCCCCCGGGATGTTGCAGTGAGATTACTGCTGAGTATGGGGTGTATCGGGAAAGGAAAAGAAACTGCAGGATTCAGCATTAGTAGGTAGTTAAGCTCCAAGCTTAACCCCCATTCCAAAGTTCCAGCTATCCTGTGAGCAAAGGAAGCAAATTATAAATTCCAGTCAACAGTCCCCTATGATTTAAAAAATAAAAGCAGGGGTGGCGGGGATGATGGCTTAGCAGTTAAGGCTAAGATCCTTTGGCTTGCAAAGCCAAAAGGACCCAGGTTTGATTCCCCAGGACCCACATAAGCCAGATGCACAAGGTGGCACATGCATCTGTAGTTCATTTGCAGGGGCTGGAGGCCCTGGCATGCCCATTCTCTTTCTGTCTCTCTGTGTCTCTCTCTCTCAAATAAATAAATAGATAAAAATAAATAAAAAGCCAGGAGTGGTGGTGCACACCTTTAGTCCCAGCACTTGGGAGGCAGAGGTAGGAAGATTGCTGTGAGTTCAAGGCCATCCTGAGACTACATAGTGAATTTGAGGCCAGCCTGGGCTAAAGCGAGACCCTACTTCAAAAAAACAAAAATAATAATAATAATAAATAAATAAAAGCTTTGTTTCACTTTTATTTTGAAGTGTAATAGCTGTCCTTGTTGCTCCAATCTGAAACTAAACACCCTAGTAAGAATATTAAATATTTCCAGAATTATGTGCTATTTTCATGAAAAAGTGAAATTTATTGAACAATCATAACCAGGGACCAAAATGGAAAGCTGAGAAAAGGGGATGTTTAATCCCAGTGCTGGGGGAGGCAGAGTTAGGATTGCCATGAGTTCGAGGCCACCCTGAGACTGAAAAGAAAAAGGGGGATGCTGAGGAAATAGAGTGTGCTGTCCAGAAACACCCGTCATCACTACAAACTGATTTCTCAAAAGGGAACCCATGGCATAGCTGCCTCCCAAAGCCACAAGTAGGAAGGAAACTGGGTGTCACTTGGCTGTGCCGGCTGGGAGTTTGGACCTGGTGATCTAAGGTCCCTCCTGAGAAAGATTCTACTTGTATTTATCTGGGAGTGTGATCACTGGGAGCTCCCAGCAGCTACTTCGCTTTCTGGAGTTGCTGTGTGACACAACCAAGGGCTGGCTCCAGTGTGGGTCGTGCGGTGAGCAACCACAAGTTGTTTATATTCCTTATTTCTGAAAAGTCATGAGCCACAGACATGTTAAGGAACCGAAAGTGAAATCAGCTGATAGTGACATCAGTCAGCACAAATGTAGCAAAGTTCAGAGTTGTTTACTTAAAACACTCTGGGAAGACGAGCAGGGCAGGAGCTCACTCAGGGCTGCCTCTCTCCTCTGCCCTGGTTTCTGGAGCCTGACGTTAGAAACCAGCCAGAAAGAACCAACTTACCGAAACTGATTTCCTGGCCATCTTTGCATGAGTGTTCCCGTGGGCTCTGCGCCTTCTTTTTGTAAGTACCTCCCCCTGGCAAGCACCAAACAGTCGTCCCAGATGCCCACCACCTCCTGAGATAGACGTGCTTTATTCTCAGTATTTCCATTCTAGCAACATGCAAAGGGGAAAAGATTGTTGCTAGGTGTCCCTTGTTGCCTGCCTCCCCCTCTTTCCCAGCGATGATTTCAGTCTGTGCTTCCCTTCTCTTGGGCATCACCCTGTGTGTGTCTAGCCTCAGAAAGTGCAGAAGGATGAGGCAGGTATCGTGGGTTAGAAATACATGGGCTGACTCCACGGAACAGGATCTTGCCTGGTCCGTACAAGCGAATGTCTGTGGCCCTGGAACACACGATATAGAGAGCCAAACAAAAGTGGGCCAGCAGTAGCAGCAGCAGCAAACTGTTCCTCAGAAAGAGTTACAAACGCTGCGAGACTGAGGATTATCAGAAAGATCTGTGTTCTTGACTAAAAGATGATAACAGGGACTAAGAGATTTTCAGACCCAATCTTTATTTTTTTTGGGGGGGGTTGTTTTTCAAGGTAGGGTCTCACTTTAGCTCAGGCTGACCTGGAATTCACTCTGTAGTCTCAGGGTGGCCTCGAACACATGGCGAGCCTTCTACCTCTGCTTCCCGAGTGCCGGGATTAAAGGCGTGCACCACCACGCCCGGCTTTCAGACCCAATCTTATACTAGATTTCTTCTTGAGCCCCAGAGCAAATGTATTTGAGGGGGTAGGTCTCCAGGTACAGGTATTAAGAATTCTTTTTGGTTTTGTTGTTGTTTCTTTTTTTCATGTGGGGTGGCTCACTGATGATTTCTTAACCTGTAAAATCAAAGGGATTGCTACATAAAGGGGCAACATGCCTTTCTTTTCTTCTTTCCTCCTGACAACTAAAGTGTGTTTTCAGTAGCATTTTCCTATACCCAGTATCCTCATCTCAGAGCTCAGATTGGTTTCATGTGACATTCTTCTTCCAATTTTTTTTCCTCTCAAATTTAAACTCATCCCCTTTTCTCAGCTTTCCATTTTGGTCCCTGGTTATGATTGTTCAATAAATTTCACTTTTTCATGAAAATAGCACATAATTCTGGAAATATTTAAGACAATAATGGCAGTACCCAGAGATACCGCAGCTAACATTACTTTAAAATGGCTTTTCCTCTCTTTCTCCCATACATCATTCTATAGTTGGACTCACACTACCACATGCTTTATGCTGCCCTTTCATAAAAGCTCAGTAGTGCCAGGCATGGTGGCGCATGCCTTTAATCCCAGCACTCAGGAGGCAGAAGTAGGAGGATCGCCGTGAGTTCAAGGCCACCCTGAGACTACATAGTGAATTCCAGGTCAGCCTGGGCTAGAGTGAGACCCTACCTCAAAAAATAAGTAAATAATAAAAGCTGGGTAATGCCATCATCTTGGCATGTACTTTACTTCTCTTGCTGGGAAGTCAAGTTGCTTTCTGCCTTTTACCTGATACTGTGATGTACCTTCCTATATATAAAATACTGGTTGCATTCCTGATCACTGCCTTGGAATAAAGTCATAAAAGTGAGATTAGTAGGCCATAAATATAAGACTGTCTGGATGAGGGGAGTTTGTTTGTTTTTGTTGTTTTTTTTTACTTTGTACATTTTTTAAAAAATAATTAAATTTACTTATTAGAGAGAAAGAGAGAGAGAGAAAATGGGCATGCCAGGGCCTCTAGTTAAATGAACTCCAGACACATATGCCACCATGTGCATCTGGCTTACATGGGTTCTAGGGAATCAAACCTAGGTCCTTAGGCTTTGCAGGCAAGTGCCTTAACTGCTAAGCCATCTCTCCAGGCATGAATTGTTTTCTAAATGCATATTGCCAAATTACCTTCCAAAAATGGACAATTTTTATATCTAATATC
Source organism: Orientallactaga sibirica (assembly GCA_036365145.1). NCBI lineage: Eukaryota > Metazoa > Chordata > Mammalia > Rodentia > Dipodidae > Orientallactaga > Orientallactaga sibirica. The sequence goes on from JAEOAD010000019.1 coordinate 26,028,396, forward strand.
ATTATGGCAGAAAACCAGTTTTAACCATTGTTCTTTTCAATTGCTTTTTAAACAATGGTTTTGATAGTGAAACATATATGTTAGGTGACATGTCTTGGAGGCATTAGAAAGGGTATAGATTGTGTTTCATGTGAGCTGACCATATTCTTTCTTTTGTGAATTACCTCTTCATATCACTTCATCCTTTTTTTTTTTTTTTTTTTGGAGTTTAATGTTTTTCTTAACTTTGCATGAACATTTTATATATTCCATATATTAATTATCTCATGTGTGTTGTAGCCATTGTCCAAGCTTTTCATTTGACATTATTTTGCTGCATGGATATCTCCATTTTTAATAGCTAATGCTGCGTAACTTTTCTTTGCACTTTTGATTTGCTGTAAGTTCAGAATGTTCATTTCTCATAAATCAAATGTTCAGTTTTTCTATATTTTTTAAAAGTTATTTATTCTTGAATCCATGTGAAATTTATTTGGGCATGTAAAGGACCTAAAATAGTTTTTGGTTTTCCTTTTTCAGTGAGGTAATCAGTTACTTCAGCATTCATTAATAAAAAAAAAAAAAAAAAAAAAAAAAAAAAAACCTCTTTCAGGCCTCAAACCAAACATCTATACTTTATTCAGGCCTCCCCTGTCCCTTTAATATAGAACCCTCATGCCTTCCTGGGGATTTCTCTCCCTCAATTCACCCTATATATTTCCTTCTCGAAAGGTGTGATTCTAACAGACTTAACGAGGGGGACATTTTACTTGCCAGTGTGTTTGACTCTCCAAGGCCCCTGTCTCAGGGCACAGACAAAATACATCATTAATAGAGACATGAGATGAAATCATAGCCTGTAGGGCTGGGGGGTGAACCTCTTCATGTTTGCAGGAGAGAATGCCAGAGCAGAAAATCCACCACTAGTTCCTGGGACAACAACCGGTCCTGGGACTTCTGTAGACACCTCGAATCTCAGCCTCCTGTAGACCAGGCTGAGAGGCCAGTACAAACCAAGGGAAACTCCCTGATCAACAGTCAGTGCTAAGATTGTTTTTCTAACACTAAATTTATTTTTATATAATTTATTTATTAACTTATGAGAGAGAGGCAGATAGATAGAGAGAGAGAGAGAGAGAGAACAGGCACACCAGGGCCTCCAGTCACTGCAAACAAACTCCAGATGCATGTGCCACCTTGTACATCTGGCTTTACGTGGGTCCTGGGGAATCAAACTCAGTCCTTGGGCTTTACAAGCAACCATCTCTCCAGCTCAGCACTAAATTTCTTAGAGCTCTTTTTTTCCCGGTTGGGTTATCTGCTAACAAAATCCTCAAGCAAACAGAAAGTTAACATTAATGGGACCCTTTAAAATGCTACCTCCATGGCTTATGGGACATGCCGGTACCTGGACTCACACTTCTGACTTTTGACTCATGTAGTCTGACTTCTGCTGGTAACGCTGTTTTAATTTACATAGCAGAAAGTGACTGCAAACCTTGCAGCGCTCCCTAGAACCCTGGTGGTGGGGGTGGCCACCCACAGAGAAGGCGGTCATGCCCAAGTAGCCACCGCCAAGTGAACACATCTGAGCAGTGCCCACATAGCCCAGTTTTGAAAACCTACAATGTGGACAATGTAGACTCAGGTTTCTGCCAAAGGAAATGCGACACATTTCCCTTTCTTCTTCCCTTTTCTGGATTTGTGAGAGCCACACCCAAACCATGAACACTCTAATCTTAAACACCTTCTGCCAAAAAGATTTTAGCCGGGGCTGGTGGCCTTCTCCAACAAGGAAACATTCACCCCGGCTCTGCGCCCTGCCAGGTCCTATTGTTCTTGCCTTCTTCTTCTAGTATATTCTTCCTGGAGTCTTGCTCCCTGCGCGTGTTCTTCTATACACCCCACCCTCATCCCTGCATCACCCCGGCCTCCATCCCCTTTTCTCTCTCAGACTCACTGCCTCATCCCCGTGATCAGAGCAGATGCGTGCGCTTGGCAGGTGCCAGGAAATGGATGGTCTGTTTGTGAGAGCGCTCACTCACTCCCGTTTCACAAAGCCCCGTGCAGAACACAACAGCCGTGCAGGGCAGAGACGGGTGGAGGTGGCATAAATGGTCTGGCACCACATGGCTAGCAACAGACAGAGACTCAAACCGGGTAATTGATTGTGATTGTGCTCGTCACCACTGTGCTTTGCAGCCTCTCTCTCGCTGGGGTGACAACACCCCAGAGTCACCATCTGCAGTCATGCATGAGGACAACTTCCTAGAGTCCACATTGACCTGGAGCTCCAACACTGTCCATCCTCCTAGGAATCACTGAGGCCAGCGGTGGCCCTGGGCTTCACTTTTCTGAACTTCCGTTGTTCTGTCTATAATGAGAATCATTGGGGCAGTGCCTTACTGGGTAATATTTTAGTAAGTTACTTTACCTTCCATAACATCTACAAAACCAGATCTTGTCACACCCATCTTAACAGATTAAAAAAACAGGGGCGGCGGGGGGGGGGGGAATCTCTAAGGTCTTGTGGCTATAAATGGAAAAGGAGCTTGAATGGAACCCAGCAGACAAAGCTGATTCAGGCCCACGGCTCAGAACCATTATCTTCACACTCTACCACAGCAAATGAGAACCATGTCCACAGGTGGACATCGCATTTAAATGAGAAGGTGCAGAATGATGCCGAAGGGGACTCAGGTTCTAGTACTTAGAGCAATTAAAACGGAGCCACCAGCCTGGGGCTAGGCAAGCTCCTGGTACTTACTAGGCTTGTTTTGCGCTCAGGAAAAGAGATGAAAAATGGAGAAATCAGCCTCTGGTGGTGGTTTTGAGAAAGCACTCAGCTAACACCTGTGAAGGACCTGTGACCAGTTAGTGTACTAGCGATACCTGTGACAAGTTAGCACAGGGCCTGGCCTCTGGTGGTGACTGTGAGAGGTACCCAGATAATACCTCTGAGGGGTTAGTGTGGGGCCTGGCACAAGGTCCATGCTCAAGAGATGCTGAAATCTGTTTGCAATTCTTAATCAGCTCTCAGCCTCCCGGATTCCTTCTCAGAACCTTCCCTGGCTGAAGACTTCTCAAAGCAAGCTCTCCAGCTGCCTCCCTATGAAGTTCTTAAATTGTTCGTGGAAAGAAAGGCCAGAAGGTATCTTGGGAATTGATGGAACTTGCCTGCTTTTTCTTTTAAGCAACAAAATGGAAGCTGCAAGCTTCCCAGGCAGGCTTCAGTGACACGATAGTCACTGCTGTGGGCAGTGCTGGGCAGGACAAGTGCCCACTGCCCCTGTGCCTCAGTCATCACCGTGCTCTCGAGTGGTCCCAAAGTGTTCAGCTCTTGAAGCTGTAGGATTAGATGGTATGTCTGAGGACAGAGGTGAACCTTGTATAGAACTTACATTTAGGAACTGAAAAGAACCATATATTCTTATTTATTTGAGGGAGAGAGAGAGAGACAGAGAATGGGCACACCAGGGCCTCCAGCCGCTACAAATGAACTCCAGATGCATGTGCCATCTTGTGCATCTGACTTACGTGGGTCCTGGGGAATTGAACGTGGGCTCTCAGGCTTCCCAGGCAGGCGCCTTAACTGCTAAGCCATCTCTCCAGCCTAATAACATTTTACAAAAGAAAGAGAGCCAGGACAGAGAAGCATGTGAAGAAAATAAGGAGGGAAGCACTTATGAGAAGTGTGCCTTGGGTGGCAGTCAGTCACTTCTGTCATTCAGGAGCTACTGAGTGTCCCTTAGGCACCAGCAAGTGTTGGGTGTAAAACAGGAAAAGAGCGGTTTTGGGATGACTGGATAGTAGTAAGATAGATCAATAACAGATGAATAACAGACAAGTCCTGTCCCTCATGGAGTTACGTTCTGTTGGGGTGTGGGAGAGTAAGTGAAGCACTGGGTTCCATGGTAATAAGTGCTGTGGGAGGACGGCGAGTCCTGGGAGTGGAGCGTTACGGAAGCTGCTACTGTTTTCAGTTTTCACGTGTAACTAGGGGACGCCTCCCTAAAGGGACATGTAAGCAGAGCCCTGAAGGAGGACAGGAGACCCACGGCCAGCAGAAGAATCTTCCAGAGAAGTGGAATGGAACAGTAAGAAAAGTTCTGAGCTTACCTGAGGTGTGTGAGAAATACCAGAGAAGCTGTTGTGGTGGGACTCGAGGGGGAGGACAGCAAGAGAACTGGAAGTCTGAAAGGTGGGGGTGTGCAGTGACACATAGAGGGTCCTAGTCCTCTAGGAAGGATTTTTAATGTCGCCCAAGAAGAGAGAGCTCCGAGGGAGCAACGACCCTTCCCCCATCTTGGTAGCCTGCTCCAGCATACGTGGACACCTGCCAGCAGAAGACTTGACATTCATTCAAATGCTCCGGCGTCTGGTTGGCGTCGTCCTAAAGAGGAACACGGAAGGGAAGGGAACATTCTCTAACTGCATTCCGTTCCTCTCGGGTACACCTTAAGGGTTTATGAAACATGTGGAGAAGGGAATGGAATTTCGCTGGTGGTGAATGATTGATCTGAAAGACAATAGAGGGATGTTCTGTGAGGACAGTCGTAGCAGAGAAGGCAAAGTCCATGGGAAAGTTCGGAGTGGAGTTATTCACGTGGGGAGCTCGAGCAAGCAGTGAGAAGCTAAACAAGGCTGACTGTCTAAAGTTGGGTGTGAGGCCGTGAGACACAGGAAAGGCCAGTGGAGAAAACAGAGTGGGGGGGGATTCGTTTTTGTACAAAACAAAGGTGAAGGGAGTTTTATGAGACATCTCCAATATTGACAAATACTGTTATTTTCACTTGTCCTTCCTCATTGTCCAAGGGCCTTCAGGACCAGCCTTTAATTTATTTTTATTTTTATTTTTATTCATTTATTTGAGAGAGAGAGAATGGGCACACCAGGACCTTCAGCCCCCTGCAAATGAACTCCAGACACATGTGCTACTTTGTGCATCTGGCTTATGTGTGTCCTGAGGAATTGAACCTGGATCCTTTGGCTTTGCAGGCAAGTGCCTGAACCACTAGGCCAGAACCAGACTTCAGATAGCTGGGTCTTTTTTAGCTTCTCACTGCTTTCCCAAGCTATACTAGCTAAAGACATGATTAAGAGTAATAATGGATTAGAAGTTATAAATGAGGGCATGATCAGTAGAGTTCTATGTTTAATAGTTTAACATCAAGGTTAAAAGGGAGCAGATTTTTCTGGAAATGGAGGTTGGCGCTACATACCTTCCCTGTGGAAGGGAATACCAGGTACTGAGAGCAATTGGTACATTTCATTTTGACCTTTCTTTATTCTTTCTTTCTCTTCTTTCTCTTCTTTCTTTCTCTCTTTTTAGGTAGGCTCTCACTGTAGTTCAGACTGACCTTGGGGAACCACTCTATAGTCCCAGACTGGCTTTCAAACTCACAGTGATCCTCCTACCTCTGCCTTCCAAGTGCTGGGATTTAAAGGCATGTGCCACCACAACCAGCATCATTTTGACTTTTTTCTAACTCAAGCAAGCAAGTAGTACTTAAGTCATCTTCAGTACACAAGCCAGCATCAAAAAGCAAGTCTCCCTGCCACTTCAGCCCTTCTCAAGTGTTCCATATAGACAAGGAGTAGCTTATATTAGGGCAGGAAGTTGTTTTGTTTATTTTTTATTTATTTATTTATTTATTTATTTTTGTATTATTATTATTATTATTATTATTGTATTATTATTATTATTTTTTTTTTTGGTTTTTCGAGGTAGGGTATCACTCTAGCCCAGGCTGACCTGGAATTCACTCTGTAGTCTCAGGGTGGCCTTGAACTCACGGCAATCCTCCTACCTCTGCCTCCCGAGTGCTGGGATTAAAGGCATGCGCCACCATGCCCGGCTGTATTATTATTATTATTATTATTATTATTATTGGTTTTTCGAGGTAGGGTCTTTATTTTTTTTTAATATTTTATTTATTTGCAAGCAGAGAGAGAGAGGTAGGTAGGCAGGCAGACAGACAGACAGATAGATAGAAAGATAGACAGACAGAATGGGCATGCCAGTACAAACGAACTCCAGATGCTTTACATGAGTACTGGGGTATTGAACCTGGGTTGTTAGGCTTTGCAGACAAGTGCCTTAACTACTGAGCCATCTCTCCAGCCCACATTTTATTACTTTAAATATTTTTATTTATTTATTTGAAAGCACAGAGAGAGAGAGAAAATATGGGCATACCAGGGCCTCTTGTCACTGCAAACTCACTCCAGATGCAAGTGCCATTTTGTGCATCTGGCTTTACATGGATACTGGGGAATCAAACTCGAGCCATCAGACTTTGCAAACAAGTACCTTTAGCTGATGAGCCATCTCTCCTGGCCCCCAAAATTGCATTTTAAAAAGAAAAAGATGGACTGAAAAGAACGCTTGCTGGATACCAGTGCAAGCACGAAGGCCTGTGAAGGCCTCAGACCACGAAGAAAGTTTGATTCCTCAGAGCCAAAGTAAACAGCTGGGCATGGCCACACACGTCTGTAACCCCAGTCCTGGCCAGTAGAGGGGGAGGTATTCTGAGACCAGAGACTCTTTGCTTGCTGGAAAAAAAAAAAAAAAAAAAAAAAAAAAAAAAAAAAAAAAAAAAAAAACAGCAAGCAAACAGCAAAACAGCAAAAAGCAAAACAGCAGCTCTGGGGTGAGTGAGAGATTGTGTCTCAAGGAAACACATGGGCAAGCCAAATGAAGAGGACACGATATTCTCCTCTGGCCTCCGCACACAAACATCACACACCATACATGCCCTACACACACATGCACACAAGAGAGGCGAAAGAACCCACGGCACAGAAGAAGAAGATAGATGGTCTGCACACACTTGAGATGCTGTGCTTCGCCCTCTCTGAAAAAGACACAGTAACGATTAAATGACTCAAGACTATGCAGCAAGGGCCTGTGTGCCTGTAGGCCCAGCTTCTCAAGAGGCTGAGGGAAGACAGTGCCCTGAGCTCAGGAGCTCAAAGCCAGTTTGAGCAATCATGAGACCTGGAGAGAAAAAAGAGAGAGAGACAATCAGCTGCTAGAAGGATAAATTGATACTGAAACGTTCACTCCAGTATTATTATACAATTATGATATAAGCTTCTAAAGCATAACTTAGAGAAACATAAACTATAATATAGCTCGTGAAACCCTTAAAAACAATTTCTAGGACATGAGAAAGCACTCAGGTTCTACTCATGCTCACAGTGGAATGCAAGCAATCCACTGATGCCTCCTAACAGTGCAATAATCAGCACTTACAGGGTGTTTTGAGTCTTTCTCCACAATTCCATATGTTTTTAGTTTTCTGCAATTAGCATGTATTGCCTTATCACAAACAGGAAAAGGCTCATGTAAAAATGGTCACGGTGACTCAGCAGTCTCTTCTTTTGCCCTCTGAAGGAAGCACAGGATTACCATTGCAGGGAATGAAAAGGCTCATTGTGGTGAGAATGTGATTACCAGGGCTGTTCAAAAACAAAAGCATGGGCCAGCTAGGAGAGTGTCATGGGCTTTCCAACCAAACATCAGATACTGTCTATGGGGCACCCTTAGTAAAAGAAGCAAAGACCACTCACCAACCTCTCTGTGCCACGTTCTTTTTATTTATTAATTTATTTTATTTTAGAGAGAATTGGTGCTCCAAGGCCTCAGCCACTGCAATCGAACTCAAGATGCATGCACCACCTAGTGAGCATGTGCCACCTTGTGCTTACCTCACCTTTGTGCATCTGACTTACATGGGATCTGGAGAGTTGAACATGGGTCCTTAGTCTTCGTAAGCAAGCGCCCAAGTTCCTCAAGTCTGTATTTCCAATAAGAAGTATATGAATATCCCAACACTGCTGGGAACACATGACACATAAACAGGGCCCCTCACTCAAGCTCTGCTGTCTCAACATGGACGTAACACATGTATATAAATAACTTAAGGATACCACAGGACATTTCACTTGTCCATTAAAAAAAAAAAAAGTCTTACTACCATCTGTCATTCTCAGGATAAAACGAACAGCAAAAGAGAGGAAGCTTGTTCCTCAAAGACATTACATTCTAGAGGAGCTTACATTCCAGTTTCTGGCTGACCCAAGGGTGGGCTGAAGAAGTCATGAAGGAATGCTCATGGAGTACAGGAGGATTTAGAGGTAGGATTCTGGGACTTGGGGGTAGCCAACGATGGGCTGGTGGGAATACACACAGCCTGAGCAGAAGCAAGGAGGACATAAGGGACCCAGCAGAGTTCATGGTCAAAGATGCGTCAGGTGGCCGAGAGGCTGAAAGAGCAGACACAGGAGTTAGGGCTGAACTCCGCATGTGAGGAGGAGCCAGGACGGACACATGCCAGGCCCTGAGCTCCATGGACTGAAGTCTTATTCTGTTCCATTCTCCAACATGTCAGGCATGGTGATGCACTCCCATACTCCCACCACTGCAGAAGCCGAGGCAGGAGGACTATGGACATTTGAGGTCAGTCTGGACTACAAAGCGAGACCCTGCCTTCAGAGGTCAGTTGAAAGAAAATGAAGTCAAAAACAAAGGCTTAGGTTCGGGTCTCTGGCAGGGGCTGCAGTGAGCTGGCTGACACAACTCTCCTCTGACGAGACACAGTCATTTTCTAACCAAACTCCTGCTTCGATAGAAAGATGTTTGATAATGATTTTGTTTTGCTTTTTGAGGGTCTCACTCTAGCTCGGGTTGACCTGGAATTCACTATGTAGTCTCAGGGTCAGGATGGCCTTGAACTGGCAGCAATCCTCCTACCCCAGTGCTGGGATTAGAGACATGCACCACCATGCCCAGCTAATGAGTTTTGTTTTTTTAAGATCTTATTTTTATTTATTTATTAGAGACAGAGAGAGGGAAAGAGAGAGGGAGAGTGAGAATGGGTGCGCCAGGGCCTCTAGCCACTGCAAATGAACTCCAGATGCATGCACCCCCATGTGCATCTGTCTTACATGGGACCTGGAGAATCAAACCAGGATCCTTAGGCTTTGCAGGCATGTGCCTTAACCACTAAGCCATCTCTCCAGCCCAAATGATTTTTTTTAACCTAAGAACACGGGATTCAAACAGGAAAGAGGGAGCATTTAAACAAAGCCCCATGCCCTCCCAGCTCCCATTTAGGAAGCTCCTGGGCAGGGCAAGCCAGGCAAGATGCATTTCCTATACACTGCTATGTAAACAGCCTCCACCCCAAAAGTCCATCCCACAACCTAAAATAACTGACCTTGCTAAAAACAGATGTCACATCTTATACAACTTGTTCAATATGCAAAACCATTCAACTATTCTGGGAATTTTCCCATAGCATGACTAGTTGGGGTAGAACTTTCCATCATACCCATTTAGTGGCAGTGACGGACATCTGGGCAGAGGCACCTGCCCATCTTGATAAATCTGTGCATCATTGCTTCATGCATCTCCAGAATATTCAAACAGCATATTTGGTTTCTTAGGGCTCTAGAGTTTGTTTTTTTCTTTAATATTTTTACTTATTTGCAAACACAGAGGAAAAGAGTCAGGGAGACTGGGCATGCTGGAGCCTCCAGCAGCTGCAAATGACCTCCAGGAGCATGTGCCACTTTGTGCATCTGGCTGTACACAGGTACTGGGGAATCGAACCTGGGTTGATGGGTTTTGCAGGTAGGCACCTTAACCACTGAGCCATCCCTCCAGAGTTTTTAAATGCAAAACTTACAGCATTACCTCAAAGAGAGTAGGAGAGTTTATTCTGGAGCCAGATATGAGTGGAACACAGATTCAGATTACCCCAAATTCCATGTTCTAATGAAATAACAATTTCATGAAGTTTTATAGTTACAGAACAAAAGGTCATAAACCAAGGCACTTTTTTGGTTTTTGGGTTTTTTGTTTTGTTTGGTTTGGTTTTTCGAGATAGGGTCTCACTCTGGCCCAGGCTGACCTGGAATTCACTATGTAGTCTCAGGGTAGCCTCAAACTCATGACAATCCTCCTACCTCTGTCTCCTGAGTGCCAGGATTAAAGGCGTGTGCCACCACGCGCAGCTGGCACATTTCAAGTATATTGGTGGAAACATCAGGTGTTTTGGTTACAGCAAAGCGGGGAAGTCTCTGTACAGGCTTCCCATGTTATCTGATGACATCGTGAGCCTTTGGTTTGGTGGAAGCTGGTGGTCGCTTAGTACATTCCAGAAAGGTTTCACCTGATCATCTGATAATCACAAAGATGTTAGGTCAGACACAGAGGTGGGCAATAAAGGGCTATTAAAGAGCTCAAGATAGCCCTGGATAATTTGGCTCTGATCCTGCAACATTCCATCTCTCCGCCATCAACAGTTCTATCAGACGGCCAGGCAGTCTTGAAGGATGTGTCAAATAGTGCAGCTGTTCAAGGAGACTTTAGTAAGTGTCTGGGAGGGGCAGCAGCCAAGGCTTCCACTGAGACAGTCCTTGCTGAGCTCCCCTGCAGGGGAAGCCAGGGGCCAGGTGGACCACTCAGTGCTACCAGGTGCTGAGTGGAGACGGGGGTCACAGACTTGCCTGGAGCCTCACCTCTCACCATGCTGCCAACAGCCATCCACTGGTGGGCCACACATCAGTCAAGTCTGTGCTCAGGGTGTGCACTGGTGAGTTTGCAGAGCACTGCAGTCATCTGAATGGGAGCCCAGGCTGAGGATCTGCTCTGGGATGCATATCACCCTGCTTTGGGAGATTCTTAGACAAGATCTGGCTTGTGGTGAAATCACATCATAGCGTTCATTGCTTTTTAAATGTCTGTTTTCAGGGCTGGAGAAATGGCTTAGCAGTTAAGGCGCCTGCCTGCCAAGCCCAAGTATGTTCCAGGTCCCACATTTAGCCAGACACAAAAATGATGCAGGGTGCAATGCCGTACTAGCCCACAAGGGAGCGCACGCATCTGGAGTGCATTCATGGTAGCTGAGAGGCCACTAGCACACCCATTCTCTCTCTCTCTCCCTCTCCCTCTCTCCCTCCCTCTCTCTCTCTCTCTCTCTCTCTCTCTCTGCCCCTTCCTGTCTCTCTCAAATTGAAAAAAAAAAAAAAAAAGTCTGGGGCTGGAGAGATAGCTTAGTGGTTAAGCACTTGCTTGTGAAGCCTAAGGACCCCGATTCGAGGCTTGATTCCTCAGTAGCCACGTAAGCCAGATGCACAAGGGGGCACATGCATCTGGAGCTCGTTTGCAGTGGCTGGAGGCCCTGGTGCACCCATTCTCTCTATGGGCCTCTTTCTCTCTGTCGCTCTCAAATAAATAAAAATAAACAGAAAAAAAATTTTTTTATATCTGCTTTCAGCCAGGCGTGGCGGCACACGTCTTGAATCCCAGCACTTGGGAGGCAGAGGTAGGAGGATCACCATGAGTTCGAGGCCATCCTGAGACTACATAGTGAATTCCAGGTCAGCCTGAGCTAGAGTGAGACCCTATCTCAAAAAAACAAAGAGTACTTTCTTCCCTGACATCTGTATCTATCCTAGGAAATTTAGAAAATTATTTTTAAGAGGACTGGACACTCACTGGTGTGACTTTCCCCAGGTCCCCTACAAAGGACAGATGGCACTCCCCAGGCCATGGCGGTGTGGCCACCTGCCCTTCGTGGGCATCATGCTCCTCGTGGTGCTGGCCCTCTGCCTGATGGTCTACGCTCTCCTCTGCAAGGCCGGCAACATCATTGACCTGCCCGACCTGAGAATCGGCTTTTACAGCTTCTGTCTGTGGAATGAGGACATCGGCTCCCTACAGTGTCACCACTCCCCTGAGCTGGAGGCCCTGGGGGTGTCTCAGGTTGGCCTGGCCCTGGCCAGGCTTGGCGTGTACGGGGCCCTGGTCTTCACCCTCTTTGCGCCTTTGACCCTCCTCCTTGCCCAGTGCAATGGTGAGGAGGGGGAGTGGCAGCTGGCAGTGGTCTTCCTGCTGATGTCCTCCGTGCTACTGGCCAGCGGTTTGGGCCTCTTCCTCGCCTGCATGTGGAAGTGGGTCAGGCTCTCCCTCTTGGGACCTGGCTTTCTAGCTCTGGGCCTGGCCCAGGCCTTGCTAATCCTCTTGCCAATGGCCACAGTTATGTTCCCTCCAAGGGACAAGAAGGACAAGGGCAAGCTTGAGAGCTGCTAGTCTTAGCTAAAGGTTTATGTGATTGCAAAGGTTCGGTTCCAGACAGACAGAAGGTGCCAGAGAACCAGTGAGAGAGCATGCCTTCTCTGCTATCTCGTTCCGTGGCTAATGCTAGTCTCAGGCTCCGGCGGAAGGAACTGCCCGCTGAGCAGTAGGGGCTGCAGCGTCAAGGAGACCAGCATGGGTGGCTGGGCAGCTATAGCTTCTTAGTGTAGATCATCTGTCCTTCGCAATTCTGGAGGACTCGGAATCCTGCAGCTCATTCTCACATGAATTCCTGCATTAATTAACCAAGATGGGCAATTTTTCCTGTAGCTTCAGGAGGGTGAGAGCTAAGGATCTTTGTCACGTGCCAGACGTCCAGGCTGAGTCACCAAAGTGCCATAGTGGACTATTAAAAATTAGCGAGCACCTTACGTCAGTGTATCTCAGGCCCTGGTAGCAGGCCTCTGTTCCTCCCTCTACTATGGTGAGCCTCTTGCCAGGACTCCATTCCCAAAAGGCCTTGGAATGACCTCTGAGGGATTCAGCAAAGAAACATGGGGCACAAAGAGCAAACGTGATGGTTTTGAAGGGTCCCTGAAAAGCTCCCTGGATGGACCTGAAGCCAGGCTAAACAGAAGTCAGCTGTCAAATCTTTACTTTTGTGACATAGGACACGCAAAGCCTTGAAGGTGACCGGAACTGAATGGGGACACATACACACATACACACACGCACTGCATCCCCTCACTTCTCCACCCAGACCTGGAAAAAACAGAGCATCGGGACATTTTGTGCGTTTTTCGGTGTCTGTGTTATTGGAAAACTTCATTCTGCTTGTCAAAAGCCATAAATACAGAGACAGGAACATGGCCTCTGGCACGACCTTTTGTCCTTCCCATCTCCTGACTCCCATCTCCAGTTACAGCTGTCCAGGGACCAAGGCCGAGGTAGGCCCCAGGTGGAAGAAAGGTAGCACCTGGAAAAGGAGCCTGTGTAGCTCACCAGCCTGAGCACAAGAGCCCCCTCTTCAAGTTGGGCAGCTGCCAGCTTTGGTGCCTAGAGCTGGGAGGGAGCTTGCTGCTGGGTGCTTCAAGGTGGAGACTGTTGGGCGCACTCTTCCTCTATGGCAGGACCCAGCTGCCTAAGCTCCAGGAATTCCAGTGTGTTAGCAGCAAATACTTTTCTTTTTGTCTTTTTGGTTTTTCAAGGCAGGGTCTTGCTGTAGCCCAGGCTGGCCTTGAACTCAGCAATTCTCCTGCCTCGGCCTCCAGAGTGCTGGGATTAAAGGCATGCACCCAGCAAGGGAGAGAGAGAATGCGTACACCTGGGCCTCCAGCCACTGCAAATGAACTGCAGACACACGTGCCACTTTGTGCATCTGGCTTTACGTAAGGACTAGGGAATCAAACTCAGGTCATTAGGTGAGTGCCTTAACCATTGAGCAATCTCTCCAGCCCCAGGCATCAATCAAGTTGTCCTTTTGTCTCCAGTAAGCCAGACCCATGACCTCATTTTCTCTGGAACCTGGTACTTGAATAAAATACACAACTGGGTTTCTAGGCCTTCTGAGCCAAGGAGACCAAAATGCAAAGTGAGACTCTTAATGGGGCCACTTCTGCTTCCTGCATGGCTTCTGCTCACTCAGCAGAGTAGCACCCAGAGCTGGGAGCATACTGGGGCTTCTAAGATGAATCTGGCAGGCCTCTGAGAGACACAGAGCTGGGAACACTAGGGGGCAGCCTACACCACTCTCAGGACAAAGTCCAGTGAACAGCTAACTCATATTTTAGCTGAAAAATATCTCCCTGACGTATTTTAACACATCGTCCTCCTCCTCTTTCTCCTCTTCAGGGTTCATGTTGCAGGTAGATTTGGAAGTTCCCAGTCTCTGAGAAGGGCTGAGGCCAAGAGCAGTTGTGTTCTTCCCACCATCCTCTTCCTCACTGCTGCTCCCAGGGGAGCTGCTGTGCGGAGACTCTGAGCAGGATGAGGAGAGCGGCTGCTTATCAGCGGGGGCTGGCTGTTTCCAGGGCTCTTCCTGTTTGCGGCCCTGCAGAGCAGAAGAAAGGGCAGGCTCAACACAAATGGCTTCTTTTGCACCACTGACATGGGCATACCCAGAAGCAGCTGCAAAGCCAGTTCATCGCCAGAGGAGGCACTGCTCCCACCTTGTGGGCAGCCCACCCTCTCTTCCCCCCACTGCTCCCCAGGCCACCTCCTCAGGCTTCTTAAGAAATTGGGCTACCCAGAGAGGGGGGAGGGGCAAGAGAATGAGGGACAGCTGAGTAGAAAGAGAAAGACAAAAGCATGGCTAGAAAGGCAGGATGAGAGAATGCAAGGGGCCCAGGACACAGAACCTGCTGTGGGTCCAAGCTCTCACACTGATTGGCTACAGAACTACGAAGTTCCAGAGTCTCAGTACCTTGAGGATAGCAGTATCCAAAGTTACTACAGCAGTGGGTTGCTGAGCACTGACGAGATGGGACACTGCTTAAAAACACCTGGGTCTGGCACACGCACTTCATCCCAGCACTCAGGAGGCAGAGGTGGGAGGATCACTGTGAGTTTGAGGTCAGCCTGAGACTAAATAGTGAATTCCAGGTCAGCCTGGGCTACAGTGAGACCCTACCTCAAAAAAATAAAAAAAAACCTGGAAAATTATAAAGTTCTCTGAGCTGTAAGGCACAGCCACTATTACAGTAGGATATCTATGTAGCCAGGAAACTTCCGCAGTGCTCTGCTGAGGGAAGGAGCACCGGGTTCCTCTCACCCAACTAATCCTTTCTGAGAACACGAGCATGTAAATACTTCATGTCCCCTCCACATACCTAGTACAGAGTTACCCCCAGACGGAAAGCCTGCTCTCCATACCAACACGATCCCCCACCCCACCCCACCCCGCATCAAAGGTCCACTCCCACACAGGGAGTAGCTGGAGGGAACATGGATTAGAAGAGTGAGCAAAGAGCTGGAGAGATGGCTTAGAGGTTAAGGTGTTTGCCTGCAAAGCCTAAGGACTCATGTTCGACTCTCCAGGTCCCACATAAGCCAGACACACAGTGATGCAAGCATGCAATGTCACACATGCCCACAAGGAGGCATGTGTGTCTCGAGTTGATTTGCAGAAGCTGAAGACCCTGGCATACCCATTCTCTCTCTCTCTCTCTCTCTCTCTCTCTCAAATTTAAAAAAAAAGAGAGAGAGAGAGAGAGCAAGAAGCAGGGAGATCAGAGGAGTTAGAAGACACATGGCTGACCTTACCTCAATCAGGATCTCCAGAGCCACACTGACCATCTCGGCTTCATTCATGCAGTACACGGTCTTCACTGCAGGAGCTCTGATACAGACACAAAGCCACAGCTGAGAATGGAGGAAGAACAAGGCTGCATTCCCCTCCCTTCCCACCTTTGAGCTGAGGAGCTTCATGAAGGCACAAAGCCAACTTCCTTGGTCTTGTAGCCCAGTGATGAGGACACTCCACAAGCTCCCCCAAAGGAATTGAGACCAGGGGAGGTTGGCTGGCTCCTGAGGGTCACACCTTGAGACACACGGTAGACAACAGCAAATGCTGAAACCACAAAGGGCCAGCTGGTCAGAAAAGGAAGAACCAAAGGGAGTACTGAGGACCAGGTGTGTCCTGTCTGACAGAATGGCATGGATGATCGCTCCCAGTTAGTGCAGGTAACCTGACATTCAACTAACTCATCCCCACAGCTTCTCATTGCTTGCTAATCATCTGTTCACAGGAAAAGAAGGCACCACTCAGGAGGCCAGGTGCTGGGTCCTCTGGTCTTTCCCACTTAATGTTAGAATTTATGTCACAAATGAAGAGACCGGCATTTCTTATCACTGGCTCCTGGAGAGCATGGTTTGTGTGCAAAGTCCATTGTCTTGTACCAGCGGGCAGGGGCCAGATGGTTAGACCACACCATTACAGAGGCACAGGTGTGGCCTGCCTGGGGGGTGAGAGGGGATTTGCCTATGAACTCAAGGCTGTTGGAGGTAAAAGAATAAAACTTAAATAAAAATGTCTGTTAGAGGGCTGGAGAGATGGCTTAGCGGTTAAGGCGCTTGCCTGCGAAGCCTAAGGACCCATGTTTGACTCTCTAGATCCCACATAAGCCAGATGCACAAAGGTAAGGCAAGTGCAAGGTCGCACATGACCACTAGGTGGTGCAAGCACCTGGAGTTCAATTGCAGTGGCTGAGGCCCTGGCATGCCAATTCTCTCTCTTTCTCTCTCTAAAATAAAAAAGACTGTTAGAGCCAGGTGTGGTAGTGCACACCTTTAATCCCAGCACTCAGAAGGCAGAGGTAGAAGGATCACTGTGAGTTCAAGGCCACCCTGACAATAGTGAATTCCAGGTCATCCTGGGTTAGCGCAAGATCCTACCTTGAGAAACCAAAAATAAAATAAATACAAAAATTATGCCAGGCGTGGTGGCACACGCCTTTAATCCTTGCACTTCGGAGGCAGAGGTAGGGGGATTGCCATGAGTTCGAGGCCACCCTGAGACCACATAGTGAATTCCAGGTCGTCCTGGACTAGAGCAAGACCCTACCTCGAAAAACCAAAAAAAAAATAAATAAATAAATAAATAAATAAATACATACATACATACATACATACATACAAACAAAAATAAAAATGACCATTAGAGGGATGAAACATGCCTCACTATCCTGCCCACTCTGAAAGGGTGGGTCAGCTACTCAGAAGCCCCCTGTCCCCTCCTGGTTTTCCCCACCAGTGACCTGACCAGAGGCCATCCCACCTTGCTGCTGCCATCACGGGTGCTGTCATTCTCCTCTTCTTGGGCATCTTCCCCGGCACCGCCCTCTCCTCGGCCACCGGGGCTGTCATCCATGAAGGAAGGACCCTCTTTTTGTTCTCAGATTTCAACGTCTCCATCTCTCCAGGGGTCCACAGGAGTCAGGACCCAAGTTTAGTGACTTGACTTCTCCGTCCAAGATGGTAAATGCCACTCACCACACTAAGAATTAGAGGCTTATTTGTCCTAAATGGGGGCCGATCCTGAATGCCTACAAGGATAGAACCAAGTCAGTGGATTCCAATGAACTAGAACCTTCCAGTCACAGAGTAACTGGCAGAGTGGGGGGGAGGGTCCAGAAGTGACCCAGAGGTGAAGGGGGAACGCTCAGACATTACAGTACCAAGTCGGAAAAGCTGTAGCCGGCAGGGATAAAAGACCCTAAACCTGCCCCACTGCTCAATACCTCATCCAGGGAGCCAGGCCCTACCAAAAATGCTTCCCTGAAGCTTCAGCACTGATGTGACCAGCACCCCCAGGAGAAAGGAAGAAAGGAGGGGCCCTCTAATATGCCCACTTTTCTCAGCACTCCAAACTCCTGACCTCTACCATGACTTGGTTACAAAAACTCCTTCACCCGTTCTGGTTACGTTTTGGGCCAATGCTCCCATCCCCACCTTCATGCTTGAATCTGAAGATACTTGTGATTGGTCAGATTTTAACCTACGGAGAGGGATCCTGAGGCTAACTAGGCTTGGCTTTCTCTGTATTTTCAGAACCCAGAATCTCCACCCCACCCCACCCCCATAAGATCTTGGCCTTCTTTTCCTGTCTCCTCAATTGATTTCGCCTCCGCCCCCTCAGTCCTGAACTCTAATCTCCATCCAGAAATGGGCTGTGGGGGGCTGAAAGGATAGCTCTATAGTTAAGGTGACCAGGTGGGCTAGCCGGCCATCTGTAACCCCAAAAGGCTCCAGGAAGTGGAGGCAGGTGATGTCTGGGGCAAGCTAGCTGAGTGAGCTCTGTGTTCATGTGAGAGAACCTATCAAGGAAGGCACAGGCGCGCACGCGCACACACACACACACGCACACGTGTGTGTGGTCACCACGCAGATGGCAGTGGGGGGAGAGGAGTGATTAGCTGGCCACCATCCTAACCTGTCCAGCCACAGGCCAGACCTCTGACAACGTTGCTTCATTTCTATGGAAGTTGGGGCACTGGTGGATAGAAACGCCATTTAGTTAAGGGCCAACTGAGTGCCACCTTCTATATATATAAAGAAATTCATGATTGGAGGGTGCTTACCATCAGGTCCATTTTACAAACGAGGGATTGAGAATTAACTTGCACAAGATCACCAAAAATAACATACAAATTTTAAGAAGTTGGAAATGAGCCATTCCGGGGGGCAGCAGCTCCAGCACACCGCGAAGCCTGCGGGCGCCTGCCCGTCCGGGGTTCCAGCAGCAGCATCCCTCCAGCGGGATCCCTGGAGCTCAGGGCTTAGCCCCGGGTCAGGTCCGCTCGGGTTTCCAGAAAAATCTCACCCAACGGAGACCAGGCAGCTGCCAGATGCACTCCGCCCGGCCCACACGACAGCTCCCTGCGGCGCGGCTCCAGCTCCGCTCCGGGTCTCGCCGCTTCCGGGCTGGCGGAGCTGCTCCGGGACCGGAACTCCGGGCGGGGAGTTTAGCGGGCGGGGACGGCTCGGCACTTCCACTTCCGGCCCCGGCGCGCTCCCGGCGCCCGCGCGCTGACGGGCTGGCGCCAAGGCCCCGGCACGCCCCCTGCTGGCAGAGCGCCTTGCCCCCGCGCCAGGGTTTTTAAATATTTTTTTTCCGCCTCCACTGCTCAAGCAAGAACCCACGATCGGCTCTTGGGAAGTTCAAGTGTCCATTCCCAGGCCCGGGGAGTCAGAAAATCAGGGGAACGGAAAAGAGTTCTGAGTTTTGGACGGTCCTGCCTGGGATGCCTGCAGGAGCCAAGTTCAGCGCTCTCTGCGGGGGGCGGGGGGCGGGGGGAATCGTGGATGAGGTGCCAGGCGGTGCAGGGAGAGAAAGCAAATTCTAAAATATAGCTGATCTTTAATATTCTGGTTGGCGGCCTAGGGGCTCCCTTTGTAGACGAACCGACTAGCTCCACCTACCAGCCCAGAGCTTTCAGCAGCAATGTGCAGTTGCCATCAATTAAAATCACACCCGTGGGGCTCGAATGACCCAAGTTCAATTCCCCCGTGCCCATGTAAAGCCAAATGCACAGGGGAGCATGGATCTGGAGTTCTTTTACAGTGGCTAGAGGCCCTGGTGCACCCACTCATATTCTGTCTCTCTTCCCTCTCTCTGCTTGCAAATAAAATATTTTCTTAAGAAAAATCACACTCATGGTTTAGAACGGCCTAAACAAGATTGGCAAAGAAGCCCTCGGCTATAAGACACGAATGAAAACGCCAGCGCAAGCAGCTACAGGGGTTCCCCCCACCCAAACACTACATTCTGAGGTGAAAGGATGTCTGTCCCCAAGATGAGAAATGATGAGTCACTGAAATGGGACAGCCGTTGCTAATGGTGCAGGGTTTGGGGTCCTCTCTGGATTGAGGTGGTTTCCCTTCTCTTGTGGTACCTTTTGGTTCCTCCACAGACCCTCCCCCCACTTTTTTTTTTTTTTTTTTCCGAGGTAGGGTCTCACTCTAGCTCAGGCTGACCTGGAATTCACTATGTAATCTCAGGATGGCCTCGAACTCGTGGTTACCCTCCTCCCTCTGCCTCCCGAATGCTGGGATTAAAGGCCTGTGTTCCATGCCCTGCTACCACAGCCCCAGCCCTTTTCAGAGAGGCTCTTGACTCTAATCCTTGGCAAGTAGCCTGGGTGGGAAAGTGTCGATTCTCAAGGAAAAAGCAGTGGCTTCAAATACCCAATAGCCAGCCACCGAGGTCAGCGTCACTACAGTTGAACCAAGGCAGACTCCAGCCTCTCATGGAGGGCAGGCCCCCACCTGGCAATACCATGGACAAATCTGAGTGAAAAAGCACATTTTGCCTGGAGAATAAAGGAACAGAAAACTCTTGCTCTCAGAAGAATACCCTCCACATTTCTCTTCCTAAAGCCTGTGGAAAATGAAGTCTTAGAGCAGAAATCTGGGTCTGTCTGCATTCAGAGCCTAGTTGTGGGAAGAGACCCCAGCAGGGGTGGGGGACTGAGCTGGAGCCGTCTATGTGCAGTTAACACCTGAAGCATTGGAGTTTATTTTTAAATAAACATTTCAAGTTGTATGTTTTATTGAGTGAGGTAACAGTGTCCATCGGCTACATTTAGTCAGTCCACAATGCTTTTCTGCTGTATTTCCAGATATCATGCTGAACTCCTGGGCACTGGGATGACACTCCAAGGGGGGATGGATTTGTTGCTGAGCTTGGGGTGAAGGACAGGTGAGGGAAAAGGGGAAATGCACCTGTCAGGCTCTCCACACAGGCTGCCAGACAAGGCACTCAACGCCCAGCAGGTATGCAAGCTCTGGGCCTGAGGCTTGGCCTGCTTCAACAGTGATCTTCCAGGCCGCCCTCAACAGGTAGATGCCAAGCACAGGCTTGGAAGGAGAGTCTAGTTTCAACATACTTTTATTTAAGGATGAATGCTCTTCCTGGAGGGGTGGGGTTGGGGTGGGGAAGAACCCCCAGTTTGAGAATGCTCTCTTTGTTTCCTTGTGTCTCTGTGATCTTTAAAGCCACTTCAGCAAACTGTGGGGACTGCACTGACAGGAGAAAATGGGTCATGATACAGAAACTTTGAGATGACCAGTCATGCTAAAACATAAACTCTCAACTCAGATGAAACCCAGAACCACTTTGGAAGCGAGCCGCAGAATCTAGGTGAGGGGGACAAGGCTGGGTCAATCCCAGAGGGAGAACAGTAGGAATTCTTGATTCCCTTCACATCAGTAGTGGAAACGGGTAGAAACAGGTAACTACTTACTACTGTCTGGTGTTTCTTCATCAGCACCCACCCCACACAATCACATACCTCCTACACTTCCCTCAGCCTAGAAGGAAATGCAGGCTTTAGTACCTTCCTGCTTTTCCCACAGTAGGCAACTAGAAGTTATTCCTACTCCAGCCCCACAACTGGCCTGGGACCCAAGTTACTGGGACTGAAATTACACTGAGCAGTCTCCGTTCCGGTTCACCCCTGCCCAGAGTCATGTTCCCACATGAGCCTGGCCTGGTTGTGGAACGCAGGAACGACAAAGGGTGGCTTCTTGTTCCTCCCCTCAGTGGGAAGACATGCCTCTTCAAGGTCTCTCCAGCCACAGAGTTAGGGGCAGGCCTGGGGCAGGGGTATGGACATAGCTGGTCCAGGCTCAGTTTGGCTAGGCAGCCTAAAGCCCCGAGTCCTTCCAACCAGCTGGATGGCTTGCTAACCTTGGTTCCATTCACCAGCAGAGGGCGCAGGCGGCTGGCACTGCCTGCCAAGACCAGGAACCTTCTAATGGAGAGGGGCACCCAGAGGCAGAGACCTGAGGCCCTGTCCTTGTCTGGAGAAGTTCTGTAACCAAAGTCTTCAATCTCCGGTTCATCAGAGAATGCTCTGACCTTGGCTGAGATCAGAAGACAGTGCTATGTCCCACATACCACCCCTGACAAAGCCATTGGGAACCTAAAGAGGTTCCACCCCATGGCTGGGGAGGTGAAGAGAGAGAGCTGAGGTTGGAAAACCAAGGCAGGGAGCCCACATCTGACTATCCCAAGGCAAAGTGACATACACATCCTAAAAGAGGCTGCAAGAACATTCTTTAAAAAGCATAAAAAAGTTGAAAAGAAGGAAATAAATATGTACAAAATACTGTCAATCCTCCTGAGCCAGCAGAGCACCTTCCACCACTCTCTCCTTCCTGAGCTTTCCTCCCGTGTCTCAGGGAAGCACACACCATCTCCCTGGAAGGCTCCTGCCCCAGCCTCTGCAGCTGGACAGGCCGAGCCCCTGCGCCAGTCTTTCCCTGAAGAGCTGCTGCACTGACAGCAGGGAGCTGGAAGTGGGCGCTCTGCTCTCTCATCTAGTCTCTCCCCACACCTGGGACTTCTGTGGTGTCACTCGGGCAGGGCTATCAGAGTTTATGAGCCAGGAGAGTGGTCAACTTGACCTTGCCATCCATGGAGGCGGTGAGGCAGGTTCCACAGTCCATGGCAGTGCTCCAGTCCACAGTGACCACAGGTGCCCGGTGGCCACCCAGGCTCAAGCAGTTCTCCAGAACCTTCTCATCGCCACACAGCTGCATGAAGACAGGAGTGGTGAGACAGCATTAGTGATACCATCACAAACACATCACTACATCCATCTTGAGGCCGGGGGGGGGGAGACACCCCAATCAGAGGATTTGACCAGACCCACATATCCACCTTGCCAATAAGCCTCAGACTACAAACACCTTCACATTGCTGACTGTAGTCAACCCACTTCACATAAATCAAGTCTCTGTCTGAGATGTGAACTCAAAAGGTGGCATTTCCTGGGCTGCCTTCACCTTGCTGTGGCCAGTGCCTCCTGCACCACCCAGTTGTTCTCCTAAAGATCACTGGATTGTGTATCAGCTTATTTATTGAAGGGTCACTTCCCAGGGTTGAGATGGACGCTACAGGAGGGCAGGGCCTCAGCTCTCCTGCATTGTGGCCTGGAGTAGAGCCTGGCACAGGAAGGTTGTGATCAATATGTGGAGATGCTGTCCTCAAGCACCCCAGCACCACGACCCAGCAATCGTGTGCATGTGCGAAGGGTCTGATACTCACAGGCGCTGGGAGAGAGGCAACATGAAGTGCTACCAACACACACGGTAGCTCAAAGAAGCAGGAAGTGTCCAGGCATCATGGAGACCTGGCTCACAAAAGCTACCAATTAAGTGACTTATAGACTGTAAAAATAGAATCTGAAGTTCAGGAGATTACTGCAGTTATTGTAACTATTGCTGACATTTGAAAATTACAAAGGAAGCCGGGCATGGTGGCACACGCCTTTAATCCCAGCAACCAGGAGGCAGAGATGAGAGAATTGCTGTGAGTTCAAGGTCAGCCTGGGCTAAAGTTAGATCCTGCATTCAGAGCCTAGTTGTGGGAAGAGACCCCAGCTGCTGACCAAACACATGCTGTGGACTGACTGATGAGCTATGGCATCCAGAGACACTGAGGCTATTTCCCTTGAAGGACCACCCCCACAGCCCCATAGCTAAACACAGCCATTAGGAAAATACTACAGATTAGCCCTGAAGCTAAGAACTGAACTTGCTGGTTTGGGAGGTGCTGTATGAGAGAAGTGTTCACCACACAGCATGAGGATCTGAGTCTGGATCCCCAGAACCCATGAAAAGTTGAGCACGGTGGTATGCACCTGTAATCGCAGCACTGGGGAGGCAGAGACAGGAGGATCCCAGGGCGTTCAGAGAGCCCTGTGCGGTGGTTTCATTCAGGTGTCCCCCATAAACTTAAGTGTTCTGAA
Source organism: Orientallactaga sibirica (assembly GCA_036365145.1). Taxonomy (NCBI): domain Eukaryota; kingdom Metazoa; phylum Chordata; class Mammalia; order Rodentia; family Dipodidae; genus Orientallactaga; species Orientallactaga sibirica. The sequence continues at coordinate 26,051,715 of JAEOAD010000019.1, forward strand.
CACTAGTCTCTCCAGCTGATGGCAATTTAGAAATTAAAGCCTCCTGGAGGCAGTGTATTAGTGGGGTGGGCTTATGGGTATTATAGCCAGCTTCCCCTTGCCAGTGTTTGGCACACTCTCCTGTTGCTGTTGTCCACCTGATGTTGACCAGAGAGTGATGTCCACCCTCTGCTCATGCCTTCGTTTTTCCTGCCATCATGGAGCTTCCTCCTCAAGCCTGTAAGCCAAAATAAACCTCTTTTTTTCCCACAAGCTGCTTTTAGTCGGGTGATTTCTGCCAGCGATGCGAACCTGACTGCAACAGCCTGTCTCAAACAATAATGTGGAAGCTGGGCTTTGTGGCACACACCTTTAGTCCCAGGCTCAGGTGGGTGGATCACCATGAGTTCACGGGCAACCTGGGCTAGAGTGGGACCCTGCTTCAAAAAAGTAATAAACAGGACTAGAGAGATGGCTCAGCAGTTTAAGGCACTGCCTGCAAACCTAATGACCCAGGTTCGATTCCCCAGTATCCATGTAAAGCCAGATGCACAACCTGGCACATGTATCTGAGTTTGTGTTCATTGGCAGGAGACCCTGGTGTGCCCATTCTCTCTCTCACTTTCTTTCTCTCTCTCTCTCTCTATATATATATATATATATATATATACACATACATACATACATACATACATATATATACACACACACATATATATATATGGCCTCTTTCTCTGTCAAATAAACAAAAATATTTGAAAAAAAATAATAATAAAGAACTAAATGTGTAAACTGAGGTACAAAAACAATGTAGACAGCATGCATCATGGTTTCGGTCTCACACATGGACTACCGTGTACTTGACCCAGAACCTCCCAGGAAATAACCTAGACCAAAATAGACTAGCGCAATCACTAGCTCAGACCCATGAGGCACGCCACCCCAGCTGACAATCCTCAACTCCCTCCCTCCTACTGCTTAATGTCCTCCATAATAGAAGCCTGATAGGCTTCTCCTCAGCTCAGCAAAACCACACCACCCTCCACGCAGGATCTCCACACACTGCCCACCCTTTACCTTGTAGATGACACCTCCTGAGGCAGAGCACGTCAGCATGTAATTGCCCTCTGAGTCAAAAGCGAAGAGCCGACCCCTGGGGACTTGAACCTGCTTGTAGCCGCTGTACCCAGACAGGACAAAGGGGCCCGTGGCATCAGAGGGGAGGCTGTACTCAGACACCTTCTGGCCGCTCTTGTGGATGTTCCACTGGATGAACTGCAGGCACAAGAGTGCTGTCACCAGGTGCCCAGAGCAGGCTACATCCCAAGCCTGGGAGGCAATGGCTAGGCTGACCCCAGAGTAGAGGAAGGCAGGGCAACCTGGCTCCCCCACTACAGTTCTTCAGCTTCAAAAAGACCTTTAAGTCTAAGAGGCAGAACAGGGACAAGGGGACCACAGCCACTCTGCAGCCCTAGCTCTTACCAGTACAACTTTTTCAGGGAAGAAAGTCTAGAAAACAGTCGGCAACCTCACAGTGCAGCCTTCTCTTTCCCTCTGGCCTGCGCTCAGGACAGCAAAGGGGACAGCAACTGGCTCTACCAGGAGTCCTCATCTCAAGCAGGAGGAGCTAACAGTTATCAGAACTGGAACCCCTAACAACCAGATTCCCCTGACTTTGGAAAAAGGGACGGATTAAATCCATTCCAGCTTCTCAGAGGGACAGTCAGGTGCATGCTGTGTGCGTGGTGTCATCCTGAAGCGAGGAGGTTCATGTGCTGTGATGTATATGATTCAACAGCCTGTACTATGGATGGGCTACTAGGCTTCACTGGGGCTCCTACCTGCGTAATAGGAGGTCAAGGTTAAACTTAAAAAACCCCTTCACAGAGTTTTCAAAGAAAGAATTAAATCAGGGCACAGTGGCATATACCTACTATCACATCTACAGGGGAGACTGAGGCAAAGGGATCTCTCAGCCCAGAAAGCTGAGCAGCTCCTGGACAACATATTGAGACATGGTCTCGAAAAAAAAAACAAAGAGCTGGAGAGATGGCTTAGTGGTTAAGGCATTTGCCTGTGAAGCCTAAGGACCCAGGTTCAAATTCCCCAGAACCCACATAAGCCAGATCCACATGGTGGCACATGAGTCTGGAGTTCATTTGCAGTGGCTGGAGATCATGACACACCCATATTCATTCATATTCTCCCCCCCATGAACAAATAAATAAATGAAAAGAAATTCTACAAAAAAAAAAAAAAAAAAAAAAAAACACTTAGAAGGCTGAGGATAGCTGGGGCTAGTGAGCTCCAGGCCAGCCTGGGTTACAGAACAAGATCCTGTCTCAAAAAAAAAAAAAAAAAAAAAAAGATTTTGTAATTACTGTTTTCAGTGGAAAATATAAGCAGTTAGTACAAAATCCCAAAAGTACAGGAACACATACACACCCCTGCCCACCCCAACTCTCTTTCAAGACTACTGCCATTCCCACTTCCTAACATACCCTTCCACAAAGGAATCAACAAGGGGCACTTCCGAATGCCTCTTGTGAGAGAGGAGATTTTCCTCCATATTTCTTTGGGCTCTGCTCAGACCTGTTCCCTCTAGGTCAACCCCAGCCTCTCAGGGAAGTTCACACACCGGAGCTGTGACAAGGCCCTCTGTACCTGAGCCCACTGCGCAGTCGGTTCTACTACAACCAGGAAGAAGCATGTGGTGTTCCCTTTTACGAGGGTGGCCAAGCCCCACTGCACTCATCTGAACCTCACAAAGATCCCTATAAGATGGGGCTGCTGTGTTTCCGTTTTACAGATGATGGAACCAAGGCAGAAAGAAGTAGAAGCACACAGCTCACGGACTAAATCCCGCTGGCGCCTACCTTGCCATCCTCGCCAATGCTGTACACGGCGTTCTCGTCGCAGCTGAACTCCACAGAGTAGACCTCCCCGCAGTGGGCTCTCCAGCTCATGGCACACTCGTGCTGCTGCATATCTGAGGCAGCAAGATACCACACCTCGGAAGGCATCACACACAGCGGGCCGCTTCCCCCCCACCACTCAGGAGACAGCTGTTCTAGAGTCAACGTGCCCCCTGGGAGCTGAAAGTACTGCCTCCGCCCACAAGGAAGCCTGCCTCTGAGCTACAGAAGAGGCTCCTCTCACTGGGTCAAAAGTGAGGTTCAGGGGTTCTGAGAAGGAGGGAACTGGAGCTCATCTGGGGATCCTCTAAGTGTAGAAGGACACAAGATTCCTTCCTAACCGCCCCCACCCAGATGCAGTTGCCCTGTCTAATCTCAGACCCTGAGCATGTCCCTGGGGACGGAGGATGATGACACTATGCTCATGAGACCTCCCCCACCCCACACAGGTGACAAGGAGACAGGTCAATCAGCTCAAGATGGAACCACCGAGCTCGGCCCCTCCCATGCCCACCAACACTAAGCATGTACAAAACTGAGTATGTGGGTGCTTTCCAAACTTGCCCAAGTCATGCTTCAACAGAAGTGTCTGACCTTTTGGCATTGTGACATGATTTACAAATGTGCTGAGCTACATTCATAGCTATCCTGGGATGCCTGTGGCTACAGGCTGCACATGCCTGCTAGTACAAGCATTTGAAAGGCGGCTTTTGCAACTGCCTCTGCTCTCAGCTGGGCCACTTCAGGAGGGGACTAGGACAGCCACGAGCACACTTGTGTACCGAACAGCCGGATGACGCCATCAGCCGCCCCTGTCACCAGCAGGTTCCCATTGTGATTGAAGGCTGTACAGTTGATGGCAATGGGCTCTGGGTCCAGAGAGAACTGGAGCTATTGAAAACAAACAAAAGCACCATTAGCAGAATACTCCAACTTGGTCACAGTGCAGCGACCCTTGGGCAGCTCCTGCCGTGACCTGCTGCTTGAAGAGTGGGTCTGAGCCCTCATCAAAGTGCTGGTGAGCGACTGTGCTCTTTGGAGAGGTAAGGAAGATCAGTGTGCCTACAGACACTCTGGTTTCCATCCTGAGGCAATACTCCATGCTGGCGGAGTTATACAATGAGTAGTCCTGTCCACAACCCCCACTTCACGCAAGTGCACTCCAAGCTAATTCTTACTGGAATGCCATACTGGCAGCAGGGACTCAGATTTCGTCCAATCTCTTTCGTGACAGGCAGCCCTGGCAATGGAGGGCTGACCATGTGTAGGTCCCAATGTGGCTCCAGTCCCCTCCCATCAAGCCCAGCACCTCCCCAAAAACCTCTGGAAAGCAGAACTAGGTTAAGTTCTCACCTCAGAGCATAAGGTCCAAATAATCTGGTAATTAATGAAGACCAACATTGTTTTAAACAACATGGAACCCCGACAACACTGAGTTACCTCCTTACTAAAAGGACATGCAAGGTACAATGTAACTTATACACATGCACAGTACTGAGCTCGCATATAAAGGAATCCTCTTGGGCCAAAAATGAGCAGAAAGCAAGACCCCTTGAGGACTAGTGAACTCTAAAGCTGGCCTCACTCTGAGGCAATTACCATATCCAGATGAGGCAAGTTCTCACTCGGATAGGCACAGAACTCAAAACCCCAAAGTGTAAGGCCTGTCCAAAGTCAGAAGAAAGCTCTACTGCTGGGACTCCAAAGAGCTATGTACTTGGTGCAAGAATGGACTGGAAATAACCAGACTTCACAAGAAAACTTCTCTCTGTAAATGTATAACTATAAGCTGGCCCCCGATGTGGTTAATAACCCAACATCACAATCCTACGTAGTCTCATCCTGGGACTATGACAGCTGCCAGTACTACTGTCATTCTGGAGGGAACAGGCTCCCAGCTCCAGGAGGGTGGGCCATGCACTCAGGAGTTGCCACAGGCTGTCTGGTCAGCTGTCACTAAAATCTTTACTACTGCTAGCTACAATTCTCACGCATCTCTAAGTTCCTAGGGAGTTGGAGGAAAACTGGAGTCTTCTCTTAAAACACAAGCCAGGGCTGGAGAGATGGCTTAGTGGCTAAGGTGCTTGCCTGCAAAGCCTAAGAACCCATGTTCAACTCTCCAGATCCCATGTCAGCCAGACACACAAGGTGACGCAAGGTTGCACATGCACACAAGGTAGTGCAAGCATCTGGAATTTGACTGCAGTGGCTAGAGGCCCTGGCGTGCCAGTTTTTTTTTTCTCTCTCTCTCATAAAATAAAATAACACAAGCCATGCAGTCCTTTGGTAGGCTCTGGGTGACGTCCAAGTGTTAGCACAATCTTGCTGCCCATGTGGGGTATAGTACTTTTCAACACCCAACACGCAATAATGTTCTCACCAATCACAACTGAGTTCAAAGCAGAGGAGGAGGAAGAGTCAGCCGGCAGTGTGTCCTCCAGCACCACACCTGGCCCCAAGGAGACCTGCGAGTTTGTAGGCCCTGTACCTGCTGCTTCATGGTTTTCGTGTCCCACAGCAGCAGCTTGCCAGGAACCTGGTTCATGCCCTTGCTGCCGATGTCTGGTGCCAACAAGTCAGCCTGGGAGGTGAGGCTCGGTGCTGCAGCCGAACAGACGAAGGAGGCCCCATTGGGGCTGCATGCAAGAGACAGGATTCTGAAATACACAAGGGCTGGGATCAGACAATTGTGACCCACAGGTGGAGTGTGTGCCTCTGCTCTGAGACTGCACTAGGAGATGGGGCCCCACAGAGTACCCACAGCAGCATTTGGCCTTGACAATGAGTGGGAAGCTTACCTGGGCATGTCATCATCAATGTTGATTTCACAGAGATTTTTCTTGGCTTCTGTGTCATAAAGACGCACAGTCCCTACACCACTGCCCAGCAGGAGCTGGAATGAGAAGAGGCAGGGAGCAAGTGTAAAAGACAGCAAGGGAGTCAGGAGGGTGCCCAGAGACAAGCCAGGCCCACTCCAGTGAGGTGTGGGGCTGAGCAGGTTGCAGCTTATTCAGGCAGCCAGGAAAAATCTGACTACCATGGACCTTATTTCACCCTGAGACTACAGAGTGAATTCCAGGTCAGCTTGGGCTAGAATGAGACCCTACCTCAAAAAAAAAAAAAAAAAAAAATCTTGCATGGGTGGCTGACAGAGATGGCCAAGCAGTTAAGGTGCTTGCCTGCAAAGCCTAGGGACACAGGTTTAATTCCCCAGTACCCACATAAGCCAGATGCACAAAGTGGCACATGCATCTGGAGTTTGACTGCAGTGGCTAGAGGCCCTGGCATGCCCATATTCCCCACCCTTCCCTGCTTGCAAATAAATCAAATTAAAAATAATTGCCAGGTGTGGTGGCACATGGCCTTTAATCTCCCCAACACTCAGGAGGCAGAGATAGGATAGCCATGAGTTTGAGGCCACTCTGAGACTACATGGTGAATTCCAGGTCAGCTTGGGCTGGAGTGAGACCCTACCTCAAAAAACCAAAAAGAAAAAGAAAATGTCATGGGTTGGAGAGATGACTTAGCAGTTAAGGTGCTTGCCTGCAAAGCCAAAGGACTCAAGTTCGATTCTGCCAGTACCCACATAAAGCCAGATGTACAAGGTGGCGCATGCATCTGGAGTTTGTTTGCATTAGCTAGGCCCCGGCGTGCCCATTCTCTCTCACACTTTCTCATAAATAAGTAATTTTTTTTAGGGCCATGAAGACATCAAAGCCACCCTCGAACAGTAGCAAAACCACAAGCCATCTGCTGTGGTCTGAATATGGCTGAGCATACTGAAGGCATGATCCCCAGTACTTTGATATCAGAGGTGATCGGGCCTCTAGAACATCACCCTCAGAAGAGATTAATGAGTGTGAGTTCTCTTTTGAGATTTGTTGTAAAAGAGCCCATACTTCCTGTCTTGCCATGTGATCTCTCCCGATGGCACATGCTCACACCACGAAGCCACGTGCCATGTTATGATTTAACCAAGGTGGCCCTCACCAGAGCTAAGCAGATGCTGGAACCATGTTCTTCAACCACAGAACTGTGGGCTAGACCAGTCTCTTTCCTTTATAAAGTAGTCAGCCACTGTATTCATATAGCAACAAAAAGCAGACGGTATAGTAACTGTGGAATGAGACCTCAGACACACCTGGAAACATTCGGGCTGATTACAGAGGCCATGTGACCTCCCTTCTTTTGCATTTTAAATCCTGACTGTTTCAACCCCTCCTTTTTGCTCTTGGTCTCCTCGCACCCCTCCTTCAACCTGGCCCTGGCTCATCATGAGGCCTGGGTGACTGACTGCCCCATTTGCCTTTTCAGGGACAACCCTGACTGGCTCTGTAAGGCCTCCAGAATAGCATAGCAGAGGCCCTCCTCACCTATAGGATCCTATGACTTAGTTGATGAAAAGTTGCAAAGATAACAACAGAGCAGCCCAGGTCTGGGTGTCCCTGGGACATCAGCCAGCCCAAGACTTCAGCATTCACTTGGAAATGGAAACTTGGTGCTTATCTCTTGTGCTACATGGCATACCCCTGCAAAATGAAGTGGTCCAGTTTACCTCCTGAACTATACATTCTTTCTCAAATAAAAAGTTCAGAGGAGGGCTGGAGAGGTGGCTTAGTGGTTAAGGCACTTGCCTGTAAAGCCAAAGGACCCAGGTTCAACTCCCCAGGACCCACGTAAGCCAGATAACAAGGGGGTACATGCATCTGGAGTTCATTTGCAGTGGCTGTAGGCCCTGGCGTGTCCTCCCCCCCCCCCAACTGCCTATTTCTGTATCTCTCTCCCTCTTTCAAATAAATAAATATAAATAAAATAGTTTAAAAAAATAAAGTTCAGAGGAGGAAAAAAAAATACTGTACCATTCTTGGGACCATTATGCCCATGGGAACTACAAAATAGAACACTATCCCCTCTCCAGCATAGGCTACCCATGGGACCTGAGCAGGTGGGTCTCAGCATCAGGAGGGGGCACACTGGTAGTGTGGTCAGAAACACCAACAGAGGTGGGGGATAGGAAGTAAGGGGGTCTTTTGTGACAGACCTATAGACAGGACAACACTTTCCACCATCTCCAGGTTCCCCTGCAGGCTCATTTTAATGATCAGTAACCCAGGAATGTTATTGCCTGTAGGCCAGTCTGTGAGGCCCCCAGGTCCCTAATGATGGACAGGAGGTGGGGGACTCAGCTTGGCTGTCTTAAACTTGGCCTGTCAGGAGCCCCAGGGAACCCTTCAACTTGAGCCACAGGGCGAGGACTGCATGCAGTGCCACTCACCAGCCTGTCCCGCTTGGTTGCCCATTCTAAAGAGAGCAGCGGTGACTTGGAAATGGAGGATGCTTTGGTCTGCATGATGGGGTTGAAGGACCATACTTTGATCACACCATCTACGTCTAAGCTGGCAACTCTCCTCCCTGAACAATCCACTCTGCAACAAAGAAAAGGGAGGTGGTAGCATCCTGGCTTCATTCTCTTCAGCCATCACCAAAACAAATACTTTCCCAACTGTATTAAAAAAAAATAATGCCTAGGGCTAGAGAGATGGCTTGGTGGTTAAGGCGCCTGCCCGCTAAGCCTAAGAACGCCGGTTCCAATCTCCAGGTCCCACACTTAGCCAGATGCAAAGTGACACAAGGGCGCAATGCCACACTGGCCAACAAGGGGGTGCATGCATCTGGAGTTCATTCACAGTGGCTGAGAGGCTGCTGGCACACCCATTCCCTCTCTCTCTCCCCCGCCCTCTGTCTCTCCCTCTCTCTGTCTCTCTCCAGTAAATAATAATAATAATAATAATGGGGCTGGAGAGATGGCTTAGCGGTTAAACGCTTGCCTATGAAGCCTAAGGACCCTGGTTCGAGGCTCAATTCTCCAGGACCCACGTAAGCCAGATGCACAAAGGGGTGCATGCATCTGGAGTTCGTTTGCAGTGGCTGGAGGCCCTGGTGCACCCATTCTCTCTCTCTCTCTCTCTCTACCTGCCTATTTCTGTATCTCTCTCAAATAAATAAATAAATAATAAAATATTTTTAAAAAATAATAATAATAATGGCCAGGCGTGGTGGTGCACGCCTTTAATCCCAGCACTCGGGAGGCAGAGGTAGGAGGATCGCTGAGAGTTCGAGTCCACCCTGAGACTACATAGTTAATTCCAGGTCAGCCTGGACCAGAGTGAGACCCTACCTCGCAAAACCAAATAATAATAATAACAATAATGCCTAGCCCGGTGTGGTGGCGCATGCCTTTAATCCCAGCATTTGGGAGGCAGAGGTAGGAGGATCGCCATGAGTTCAAAGCCACCCTGAGATTACATAGCAAATTCCAGGTCAGCCTGTGCTAGAGTGAGACCCTACCTCAAAAAAAAAAAAAAAAAAGCCTAAGGTTCTACACTCGAAGGATGAGTGTAGACTGCTTTAATCATTCAAGAAATACTATTAGGGCCATGGCACAATGGCAAGATTTTCAGGGTCTGCTTGTAGGGTGCCTGCAGTCTAAGGAGATTTGGAATGGCCCTCATCACACTCCATAACAGCCCTAAGGGCAAAGCATATCAGGGCTGTCAAAACAAGAAGCCACCTACCCCCTGAAACCACACTCTCCCAAGGGGTGTTCTTGAAAGGCCAGGCTTTCGCCACGTATACGTACAAATTTACACACAGTTTATCCCTAAAAACACCAACATAAACACTAAGTATGAAGTGAGTCTTGGGAAAATGATTGCAACATTAGGTCTCAGAAGAGGACTCTGAGTGGGAAGCTGTCCAGCCCTCCTCTGGCCCTTCAAGAACCCATTCAACACTCCAGCTATCACCCTTCACCTTCCCTACCTGGAAATCCAAGCCCCCCCCAGACCCACCTGCAGTGCATGATGGACGAGTGGTGCTCCCCATACTCCTCCTGGCCCAGCACAATGAAGGGCTGTTCTGGGCGGCCTCCTCCTCCCTCAGGGCCTGTGGTGGACACCCGTGTCAATGGCTCCACTGGCTCTATGGGGAGCTCTGGGCAGGGATCAGCCTCTGGGCCACTAATTTCTGGCTTCTTCTCTGTACCCTGTGGCCAGCAAAGTAGAGACAAATCAGGGCTGGAGAGATGGCTTAACAGTTAAGAGCTTGCCTGTGAAGCCTAAAGACCCTGGTTCAAGGCTCAATTCCCCAGGACCCATGTAAGCCAGATGCACAAGGTGGCGCATGCATCTGGAGTTCATTTGCAGTGGCTGGAGGCCCTGGTGCGCCCATTCCCTCCCTCTCTCTCTCTCTCTCTCTCTCTCTGCCTCTTCCTCTGAAATAAATAAATAAAAATTTTTTATTGTAGAGATAAATCAGCAGGGAAACGGTCCTACACATGACACTGGGGGACTCTGGGTGTCACAATGACCAAAAGTCAGCTTTGATCTGAGCGAGAGCTCAGCAAACCTGGGAAGAATGACATACCAGCTCCCTGAGAGCTCCTTTCTGGAGACTTCACTCCCCTAGCAAGTCCTGGCGAAGGAGGATCTGGGCCCACCCTCCTTGTCACAGCTGATGGAGTTCGGGACATGGCCCTGCTTTGATACAGGACAGCCAAGACATAGGGAACTGGGTGCAGAAGAGCCCACTATGCACTAGACCCTGTGCTGAGCAGCTTATAGCTTGTCTTACTCCCCAGACCACACCTCTCTCTCTCTCTCTTCCGACCTCCACCTCTCCCCACCCCTGCAAAACATAAATAAATAAAATATATTTTTTAAAAGAAACAAAAAGCCTACTGGCCAGGCATGAAGAGTGGCCTGAAGACAGTAATGTCCATAGCAACCTAGTGTCTGTCCCTCTATGGCACCAAATGCCAGCCACCACAATTACCTGGTGTGCCAGACTGACCACAGACCTAGTGGGCAGTGGCCACCCAGAGGCCTAAGTGTCTACAGGAGCCATTCAAGTAGTGTGAGAGCTCTAGTTCAATAGTGAAATCATAGCAGAGGGACCTTAGTGCCTGTGGGACTGTGGTTGGCTTGCAGGAACATCCTGAACCCTCCAGAATAACACAGTCTGTGATCTGAGCCTGCAGGATCCACAGCCACCTCACCACAGTCACCACCCAGCTGCTCATGGTGCAATGGTCTGAAGATAAACAAAAGTCCCAAGAAGGGAAAGACATGGTCAAGAAGGTGAGCCAGCAAATCCCTCCACCTTCCGCTTCAATCTGGAATATGTGCTAGAAGCAACTTATACCACCAGGAAGAGTAGATGCTGGTCCACATTCTCAGAGAGGAGAGCCCTGTGCCCAGGGCTTGGCATGGGAAGGCTGTGGCCACAGCACCTTCTCAGTGAGCACACGGCTATTAGTACAGAAGCTGAGACTCTGGTAGAACAGAGGGAACTACGCCATGGGCCTGCACTTGGGGGCAACTCTGGGTTAAACCAAGGGGAACAAGTGGTGATATACACACAGAGAGTAACCCACGGGAAGGACTGGAATGCCAAGGTACCCAGAGCTCATCTTCACAAGCACTTTCTGGCCTTACTTGAGGAAATGCTGCCAGGAGTAGAGTGCAAGGTGTTCCTAGCCAGCAGGCCAGAGCAGGCCTGCACAACAGAGGAGACGAGGGCCCCTCTGGCACACCTGGGAGGAGGAGGTGGAGAACAGCTCCCTCCTCTCCTTGCCATGGTCCTGCAAGCGCCGCTGCCGCTGCTGTGTCCAGCTGGCTTCCCCTGGGATGGGCCCGCCCAGGAGACTCTTCCCATCCTTGGCTCCAGGTGGCAAGTCCTTCCCTTTGGTGGCCTAGAGGATGAGAAGCAAGCTGTGAAAAGTCTCTTCTGGGGTGCCATGGCAGTGACCCCAAGCCAGGAGGTGTGCAAGTGCCAGGGAGCAGCTTCTCACCCTACCAGCTCCCAGGAAAGGTCCTCCCTGACTGTCTAGGGCAAGAGATTCAAACTGGCCAGGTGGGCCTGTAGTCCAGACTCCTCCTGGCTAGAAGCAGGACAGACAGGTCACCTGCTCACCTTAGCCTGTACTTTCTCACCTGCACAGAGGCCAATAATCCCCTTGACCTAATGGGAACAGTCAATTCTCTTTAAGGCAGAGAAGCCGGGACTCGCTGAACAATGACTAAAGCAGCCTGTCTCATGCCTGGTGACATCAACGTTTACACGCAACAGTGTTTGCGCAACATTTTTTAAGAATTCAACAATCAGCCCCTTTTCTGTATTATAAAATGATGATTCACCAGACATTATTCATATAATTCACTGGAAACTCAACAGCCTTTAATAACAACAGGCAGGAAGCAAACTGGCATTTTCTGGTTCCTTTTCACAAAATACCAAGAGTGACAAGGTCCAGGTCCATAGCAAAGGGACTGAGTCCAATAATCTCCGCACCTCCACAGAGACCGACTGCTGGTGAATGCCAACAACTCCACTGCAGGGGAAGAAGGGCTCTATGAGGATAACACAAGGGCAATGGGACTGACACGTGATTTGTTCATAAAGTGTACAATTATTATTATTATTATTATTATTATTATTATTAAAAATAATAATTTCTTAGCTGGGCGTGGTGGCACATGCCTTTAATCCTAGCACTCAGGAGGCAGAGATAAGAGGATCGCTGTGAGTTCAAGGCCACCCGGAGACTACATAGTGAATTCCAGGTCAGCCTGAGCTAGAGTGAGACCCTACCTCGAAAAACAAAATAATAATAATTATTATGATTATTATTATTATTATTATTATTATTATTATTATTATTTCTTGAGCTGGAGAGATTGCTTAGGGCCTGACCCAGGGGGAAGAGTATAGACTGAGGAATTTCAACACGGGTCTCCAGAAGCTCTACCATCATGGCAGAACCTAAAAGGAATTCTATGGGAACTCCAAAGCCAAAGACACAACCCAGTACTTAAAAGGAAAATGGGTCTCCTGGGTTGATGGTGCATTTCCAGAATGATGGGCTCCTGACAGGTGAGGGCATCACAGAAGCCCAGGCAATGGTTAGCAGGTTTGGCATTTTTGTCAACCTGATCAAGAAATCTTTCAGCTGGATTTTTTTTTAAGAGAGAGCAAAAGAGAGAGAGTGGGAATTGGCACTCTAGGGCCTCAGCCACTGCAATCAAACACCAGACACTTGTGCCACATAGTGGGCATGTGTGACCTTGTACTTGCCTCACCTTTATGCGTCTAGCTAACATGAGATCTGAGAGTAGAATATGGGTCCTTAGGCTTCACAGGCAGGCGCCTTAACCACTAAGCCATCTCTCAAGCCCTCCCTCAGCTGGATTTTTTAGAAGAAATGGGAAAAGGATCCAAAAACATTACACCTAGGTTCAGTAAAGGTAAAGGTTCCATGAGCGTAAAAGCAAGAGCAGAGAGCAGGTCTCTGGGACATAGGCATCAGGGACTGAACAGTGTCACTGTGTCGCTCTCTAAAACCTACTATGTTCACTATACAGCAATCTTGCTTTGATTTCCAAATTCTGCTACTGTGTACTTTTGAGGAGGTTGTTTCAGCGTTTGGATTTGGTGGTTCCCAAATTTTAATGTACTCCAGAAACACCTGGCAAACTCAGTTGTGGCAACTTCTCCACAGACCTTTATGCAAAATGAGTAATTTCTAAAAAAAAAAAAAAAAAAATACCAGTGGCAAAAGAAAGCTTAAACGTATTCTCCACAAGGAGCAACAAATGAGAGCTTGCAAAACATATTGAAAAGTTACCCCACCAAAAAGTAGTAGAGGCCAGGCACGGTGGCATACAACTTTAATTCTAGCACTTGGGAAGCAGAGGTAGAAGGATCACTGTGAGTTTGAGGCCAGTCTGGGACTACAGAGTGCCAAGTCAGCCTGGGCTAGAATAAGACCCTACCTTGAGGGGAAAAAAAAGTAGTACGCCCAGATAATTTCCCAGGTGAATTCTATCAAATCACAGGGATCACACCACCCTAAATGCTACAAAACTCACCTCGGAGTAGACAAAGGAAGGGAAATTCTCATATTCTTCCTTATGAAGCAAGTATACCATTTATCTAAGCCTGATAAAGATAACACACAAGAAAGGGAGTCACAGATCACTGTCAGTATGACTATCAATGCAAAATTTTCTAAACAAAATACTGATAAAGAGTCTAGAATGTGCCGGGCATGGTGGCACACGCCTTTAATCCCAGCACTCGGGAGGCAGAGGTAGAAGTATCACCGTGAGTTCGAGGCCACCCTGAGACTACATAGTGAATTCCAGGTCAGCCTGGGCTAGAGTGAGACCTTACCTCAACAAACAAAAAGAGTCTAGAATGTGTGCAACTCCTAAAGCCAGTCTCCCAGCTGCTGGGAAGCCCCTGGAGCAGGGGCGCCAGAGAAGGAGGCAAGATGTCCCTGTGGTCTGAATGTAAAATGGCCCCCGTAGGCTCGTGTGTTCGAACACTGATCTTCAGCTAGTAGCACTGTTTAGGAAGGTTGTGGAATCTTCAGCAGGTGGAGCCTTGCTGGAGGAAGTATGTCAGCAGGATGGTTTTACAGTCCAGCCCACCTGCTGCGCTCTACTTCCTTCCTGCCAGGGTACACTGGTTTCCCACTCTGTCCTGCCATGGTGGGTTCTACCTTCTGGAACTTTTTTTCCATAAAAGCAGCAATGACGGGCTGGAGAAATGGCTTAGCACTTAAAGTGTTTGACTGTGAAACCAAAGGATTCCGGTTCAATTCTCCAGGACCCACGTAAGCCAGATGCATGAGGGGCACATGCATCTGGAGTTCATTTGCAGTGGTTAGAGGCCCTGGCATGCTCATTCTCTCTCAGTCTGCCTCTCTTCTATCTCTCTCTCTCTCTCTCTCTCTCTCTGCTTGCAAATAAATAAAAATTTTTTTAAAAAGCAGCAATGAGAAAGTAATGGGTACATCTACTGTCTGCACTTCTATTTAACAGTGTGTGGAAATATTAGCACACTTACATAAGACAGGCTCTACGGAGACTAGGAATGGCAAAGTGAAAATATCTCTGCTTTGAAGATGACACTAGACTTAAAAAAAAAATCCCTTAAAAATGTGAAAACTAACTCAAAAGCTGACAATTTCATTTACTAAAAAGTGAAGGAAGCAGTAGGAGATCCGCCACACTCGGTTTATTGTGGATTTATAGAGAAGTTGGCTGGCTGTGCTCATGTGACAAGAAGTCTGGCGGGGGGGGGGAGGAAGCAAACCCACTAGGAAAAAGGGAATCTTTGTATAAGACAAATGCTGAAACTTTCAGGAACATATCTCAGACTGTGCAGAGAAGAGACGAGACTGTAAAGGGAAGTCGTACGCAAGTAAGCGACAGCAGATGTGAGGCATGAAATCCTGGCCATCTTGTTCCCTAAGAAGAAAGGAAGTAAAGGAATGAGTGGTAAGTTCAAGGCATAAACTTACCACCCAGTGCTAGAAAAGCTAAACTGCAGATGGAACATCAGCTCTGTCAATGCCAAACTATGACAAAAGGACTCCACATGGAATCAACAGAGGAAGGAAAGGAAGGGCCATCCTCCAGGAAGACTGCTCAGCTTGCTAGTCAGACAACCACAGCAGGAATGCTTAACTCGCATGGCTTTTCCCTGTCTTCTCATGAAGAAAATGTCCTGTCGAATATGTTCATGAAAGTTCTTGAGACACACAGACAGACACACACACACACACGCACACACACGTGCACACAGGCCTGCTTATAAACTAGGGCCAAAGTTGGTGCTGTCAGATGCTTAAAAGCCAACAAAATCTTGGGGCTGGAGAGAATGCTCAGTGGTTAAGGCACTTGCCTGCAAAGTCAAAAGACCAGGGTTCAGTTCCCCAGTACCCAAGTAAAGCCAGATACACAAAGTGGCACATGCACCTGGAGTTCATTTGTAGTGGCTAGAGGTCCTGCAGTGCCCATTCATTCCCATTCTTATTCATATTCATTCATTCTATCTGTCTGTCTCTCTCTCTCCTTGTAAAATACTTTTTAAAACCTTTAAATACTCTCCTTGTAAAAATACTTTTTAAAGCCAACACAATCTTACTACTGGACTCAAATAACACCCCAATGGTTTAAGTTCTATTCAGTCATAACCTGGCTCACTCCAACAGTTCAGGACAGGAATTAGTAGACTGTCTTATGTGACCTGCTCACTCTGAAGACAGATACAAATTGACACCCTTTCAGTGGCCTGAGTATATCAGAGGTACAATTCCAAAGTCACACAGCTCTGGCCAGGCAGCCAATCAGATGGGACAGAAAACACATCTCACCTGAGGCCCAAAGCCACCCAGAAGACAGGCCCTCATAGGGCAGAACTGCAGACAGGAAGACTGGACAGATGGCACCCTTTCCCCTCCTGAACAGCACCACAGGAACAGCCCCCAGGGCAGCTGTCCTAACCACTGGTATCTTAGCAACAAGGAGGTAATTTGATATTAATAAAATTAGAAGGGCAGAAGGTTGTGGAGCTTTGCTTTCTTTACGTGACAGCCAATTAAAGGTTATTTCTATAATAAGGTAGTTCACATTTGTGGCCCCAAGCTTCACTAAGTGGGTGTGGAAAGCACAGAATTATCGCTTGGGGGAAGGATGTGAGCGGAGTGGAGACCCAGGGCCGTCTGCTGTTGACAATGCCCTGCCTGGCTCCTGCAACAGGAGATCCCAGAGACCTTGGGAACTGGAGTCTCAGTTACGCCCCGCCCCTTTCGAATTTTGCCTCTAGATTCATGCTGAATGCCTGGAGAGCGTGTGTTGCCATCTATCGTACAAGGCCAAGTGTAGTGACTGAGTCCTATAATCCCAGAACTTGGGAGGCTAAAGCAGGAGGATTGCTGCAAGTCTGAGGCAGGCCTGGACTGCATAGTGAGTTCCAGACCAGCCTGGGCTATGGTGTAAGACCCTGTCTCAAATGACGATGATGATGATGATGACGACGACGACGACGACAATGACTCTATGAACATTTCATTAACTGATTACAGCTTAAATTGCCTGTCATACATGGACAAAATGCTGATGTAAGTGAAATATACAATGCTACAAGTAAATAATATTTAAAGTCACAAGTTATAACCACCTTACATATTGCTCATTTAACAACAAAATACAGTCTATGTTTTCTGTATAATTGTCCTTTAACATCACAAAAGAAAGAAGGGCTCTGATATGCTAGTGGTGGAAAAAAAGACGACTGTGCTTAACATGCCCTGGCTAAGCAAGAAAGTATATTAAGAAACCTGTTTCAGGGGCTGGAGAGATGGCTTAGTTGTTAAGGCATTTGCCTGCAAAGCCAAAGGATCCCGGTTCAACTCTCCCCGACCCACATAAGCCAGATGCACAAGGGGGTGCATGCACCTGGAGTTCGTTTGCAGTGGCAAGAGGCCCTGGCGCACCCATTCTCTTTCTCTCTTTCTCTCTCTGCTTCTCTCTCTCTCTCTCAAATAAATAAGTAAAATATTTAAAAAGTTTAAAAAAAAAAAAAAAAAAAACCTGTTTCAGCCGGGTGTGCTGGCGCATGTCTTTAACCCCAGCACTTGGGAGGCAGAGGTAGGAGGATCGCAGTGAGTTAGACAGCCTGACACTGTGTAGACTGACACTACACAGTGACTTCTAGGTCAGTCTGGTGTAGAATGACACCCTACCTCAAAAAACCAGCTGGGCATGGTGGTGCACACCTTTAATCCCAGCACTCGGGAGGCAGAGGTAGGAGGATCATCGAGAGTTCAAGGCTGCCCTGAGACTACATAGTGAAATAGGTCAGCATGAACTACAGTGAGATCCTATCTCCAAAAACCAAAATAAATAAATAAACAAATAAAACAAGAAACAAAAAAAAGAAGAAAACTCGGGAGGCAGAGATAGAAGGATCGCCATGTGTTTGAGGCCAGCCTTAGATTACATAGTAAATTCCAGATCAGCTTGGACTAGAGCAAGACCCTACCTCGAAAAACCAAACAAAAAGGAGGAGGAGGAGGAAGAGGAGGAGAGAAACCTGTTTCATCCAGGTGTGGTGGAGCACAAGTGAGGTAGGAGCTCAGGAACTCAGGAGCTGAGGTAGGAAGATTGCCATGAGCTGAAAGCCAGCAGCCAGCCTGGACTAAAGGGGTAAGTTCCCAATCAGCCTGGGCTAGAGTGAGACCCTGCTTCAAAAAACAGAAAAAGAAACTAGTTTTATTATATATTGAGTTCAAAGGAATATATTCCCAAAATCACAGAAAGTGGGCTGGGAGATGCCTTAGTGGTTAAGGCGCTTGCCTGCAAAGCTAAAGGACCCAAGTTCAATTCCCCAGAACCCATGTAAGCCGGAGACACAAGGTGGCACATGCATCTGGAGTTCGTTTGTGATGGCTGGAGGCCCTGGCATGCCCATTCTCTTTTTCTCTGCCTCTTTTCTTTCTTTCTCCTTTCCTCTCTCTCTCTATTATGTAAATAAATAAATAAAAATAAAATGTTTAAAAAATTACAGAAAGTGATCCTCCCACACTACCTTGGGTACTGGTAAGAAGGAAACCAGAACTGTGCACTCAAATTAGGACAAGATTTATGATAAAAGGACTGAATCACTAGTAAGACCTTTCCCCCCCCCGCCAACACACCCAGAACCAGGGGCCAAGAATATGGGATATGCCATGCCATTATGCTGAGGACAGGGATGGACAGAGAGGGCTTAGCATGGAGAAGATAAAAAAGGTTGTTGTATGCAAGAGGCCTTATTCTATGCAGCTCCAGAGAACAAAACTAAGATCAAGGAATAAAAGTTAAAAAGCAGTTTCCACTAAGAGTTCTCTAACAATCAAGCATCCCCCCCGTTACAGCAGCGAGCTCCACATCACAGGAGACTGTGCTCAGCAGGACTGGGGGCCAGGTGACTGCGAAGCCTCCTCAACTCTAAAATTCTGTCATTCCCTTCGACGCCATATCTCCCAGTTGTTTTTAGAATCAAAACATTAATGCTAAGCCTAAATAATCTAGCATCAATTTAAAAGCATGTGAGATGACTCAGTATGTGAAGCGATCACCAGGTAAGCCTGAGGACCCGAGTTCAGACCCCAGCACCCAAGTAAGAACCAGGAGTGATGGCGGGTGCCTGTCATCCAGCACTGGGGAGGCAGAGACAGGCAAGGTCCTGAGGCTTGCTGGCAGCTGGCAGCCAAATCAGTGAACTCAAATTTAGAAAGAGATCTTGTCTCAAAACATACATAAGGAGAGCAACTGAGGAAGACACTTGTCTTTAAACACAAGCCCACACATACACACACCCCCCACACACGTGTGCACTTGTCCACACATACACACCCCCCACATTCATGTGCACTTGCCATGCATATACAAACATACACCCCCACATAGATGTGCACCTTGCCCAAAATATACAAACACACACACATATACATACGCACATACCCCACATAAAACAAAACAAAAAAACCCATATATAACCCATATATAACTTGACTACAGGTGGTTCAGATCGTAGACAGCTGTGGTCTCTATTCATAAAGTAAAATCTCTGCTTTGGGAACATACCCAACCTTGATTTATTTTAGAGGCAAGCTAAAGAATGCTTCCCTGAAATTACACATTCTTACCTTCCCCTTAGCTGTAAACTTTCCCCAAAAAATTCCCCATGCCATTTCAACCTCACCATGTGACACACAACCCCTGAACACTTCAGAATGCAGCCACAGGTTTAACCCAAAGAAACCATCTCTGTGCTTACTTTCGTTTTAAGTAAGTGAAATTGAACTTCACAAGGTCACGCTCACTGCAAGGGACTCAACACTACATATACTATCTATTAAATCTGTAAAATGTTGCTTGGTGACAGAGGTCCACAAAGCAAGCAGTGACTCACTTAAACATAGTCTGACAAGGCGGACGTCTACTTACAAGATGTGAATTATCAGAAAAACAACTGCAGAGGTAACCCTGCCTGATTTTCAACTGCCTCCCCCCTTGTGGGTGCTGAGGTGACGGTCGCTTTGCACAGATGCTGCTTGAGGCCTCAGCACTGACTCCCAGGGCCTACAGGTATCCAACTTCTACTAAGAACTTACTGAGGGCTGCTCCCTGCCTGCCAGGTACTGAGATACCCAGGCCTTCCTCCATCAGTGCGATTATCCTAAGGAATCACCAATCACTACTGCTAACCACCCCAAGCAAGCTGGGGGAGTTTAAGCAACCTGAACACCAAACAAGGATCGATACTTAAAAGCTGACTGAGTCCACAGCCCACACTGCCTTCCCTGCAGTCCTGCTAGGCATCTCTAGCTCAGAAACACCAAACCCCCACACCCCAATGGCAGACGGCGCAGACCTCCCTGTACCAAGCATGGGCATCAAAGTTCTCCTGCACTGTAACGGAAAAGTGAAAAAAACTGGAAATCCTTTCAGAATCAGCAAATACCAACTTGTAAAATAAAAGATTCACAGGTAACTCTTACCTTACCTGTACCCAGACCCTCACTTACATCACCCAAAATTCAAAATTCCAGAGTTGCCTGAATTTGAGCTAGTCAGTTAAAATCCTTTGAGAGTCGAGGAAGATGCGAGAAAAGGCAAAGGACTCCTCCAGGCCTACTTCCAGTTGACTAACCACCACACCACTAGTGGAATGTGGCAGAATGGGAGTTGGCACTGAAGGGCAGCAACAGTTAGAGGCCCTGGGTGGAGGTCCAGCACGACCCATTATCAACAGGCCCATGCACACAAGCACATATGTCCACTGTCCCAGCACTACACCGAGTTGCTTCTGCAACTGCAAAGGCAGTTCTTCCTTGTTCTCCCAGTTCCTGTACCACACTCTTATTCTTGGTCTCAACCTGCGGACACACCACTGGTCTGTGAGAAGACAGGCGGGGGAGGAGAACAACGGGAATGAGAAATGAATTCAGCACCTTTTAACATGTCCAGAAACTTGGACCTAAGAGGGGGCCCCCAGGTCTACACTGGATAAGGAGGCCTGCACGCAGACCAGAAAAACAGATGTCAGAGGTCTCTTAACAGGCAAGACCAGTGCTTACCTGACCACTGAAGGAGTCCTTCTTGGCTGAACTCTGAGCCTGAGGCGGGGCCTGGGCAGGTAACAACCTTGAGGGGCTCTTCTTACTCTGAGGCAGCAGTGAAGACAGGAAACCCACTCGAGGCGACTGGGAGAGCGAGGCGGTCCTCTGGCTGCACACCATGGCTCTGGTGAAACAGACACACCACAGGGTCACGGGCTGGAGTGCGATAAGGAAGATCCAAGAACACAGGGCTTCTGGACTTGGGACAAGGTTAGGGATGGGGCCTTCGCCATATTCTGAAGCCTGGGCTTGAAGGTGGTGTTACCCTTGGCACCATGTCCTGCACAGACAGAAAGCCAGGAGCTCAGCAGGCCCCAAAGTGGAGTCTGCAGCTCTTCTCTGAGGGCCCTGGGAAAGCTCAGAGCTGCCTTGATGGCCACTGAGCACCTGACCAGTTACTCCAAATGGAGTTGTGCTCCAGGTGTGAGACACGCTGGAATCCAAAGACATAGCAAGAACAAACTGTAAGATGGCCGTTATGTTTTGTTTATACTCATCACACATTGAAATTGTTTGGGCATATTGAGCTACATAAAGTATGCTACTAAACTGGGCACAGTTTAATCCCAGCACTTGGGAGGCAGAAGTAGGAGGATCATCATGAGTTCAAGGCCACTCTGAAACTACATAGTGAAGTACAGGTCAGCCTGAGCTAGAGTGAAACCCTACCTCAAAAAACCAAACAACAGCCAGGCGTGGTGGTGCACGCCTTTAATCCCAGCACTCGGGAGGCAGAGGTAGGAGGATCATCATGAGTTCAAGGCCACCCTGAGAATACAGAGTGAATTCCAGGTCAGCCTGAGCTAAAGTGAGACGCTACCTCAGGAAAAAAAAAAAAAGCCACTAAAATGAACACTTCTTTTTACTTCTTTAAACACATCCAATTGAAAAATTTCTCCTTAGATTTTTGGCTGGCATGTGATCTCCAGTGGAGGGCATTCCACAGGTTCAGCACTTAGCTAAGGCCTGGATTTGCACTGGCTTACAGGTTACTGAATCTGTATTTCTTCAACTGTTGCCGTCCTCTCAGACTTCTGCTTTAACTGGCTTAATTAAACACTTCCCTTCCATGCTGCCTACCTCTTTAAACCCCCAGGACCTTCTCCTGAGAAATGCCTACTACTGGTCCTTCCATCCTGAGATGTTCCATCCAAGACACGCAGGCTTCCTGGACGCTCCCAATATGGTTGCTTGGTTGACCCATCCGATGCATGCCTGGATATGCAGGCCCTGGCACAGCTGTGTGGTTCCCCCCACTCTCCTGTCTAGGCACAGCCAGAAGCTCAGTATGTAAGAACAAATCCTAGTGGGCCATAGGGACAACAGGGACCTTACTCATAAAACTCTGAGACAAGAGCAGGTATGCCAATGCCCTTTGGAAATTCTCCCTGGACAGACACAGAGAGAAAACTGGGCCAGTCCTCACTCTCACCCACAAACCCTCATGACACTCACAGCTCAGAATCCCCAAGGCGGTCCATACTAGAGACATAAGGAGGCAGTTTGTGTTGGGCCAAGGTCTCTTCTTCTTCCGGCTGCTGCTCTTCCTTCTTCAGACGGTGGATTTCAGCTTGCAGTGCAAAAAGCTACATAGGGGTGAAGCTGTTAGCCAGTGACCTTGAATGGCCTTCCCTCTTCTGAGGGTGATTTCCGGATACATCACATTCAAATCCAACCTCATTCACTCACAGTATCACTTGCCCTCAGTCTCAAGGTGTCCTTCACACTTCTGCACATCAAGCATTGGAAAAATTAAAGAAACTTATGATACTACACTATATAGGTAGAGAAAGCCAAAAACTATACACATCAAACCCACTTTTTTTCTTTTTAAATATATTTTATTTATTGATTGATTGATTTGAGAGAAAGAGGCAGAGAGACAGAATGGGCACACCAGGGCCTCTAGACACTGCAGACGAAATCCAGAAACATGCACCCCCTTGTGCATCTACCTTACGTGGGTCCTGAAGAGTCATACCAGTATCCTTTGGCTTTGCAGGCAAGCGCCTTAACCACTAAGCCATCTCTCCAGCCCACTTTTTTTTTCTTTTTATCATTTGATTTACTTCCTTTTTCCCACTTTGTTCCTGAATTCACTGAGACACACAACAACAAAATAGTTTCACCCAGTCCTGCTGTGCTGGATTTGATTGGTGGAATATACAAAATCAGTCTTTAGAACACAGAGAAAAAAATTAAGTAAAGGCTGGAGAGGTGGCTCAGCAGTTAAGGCGCTTGACTGCAAAGCGTTAAGGACCCAGGTTCAATTCCCAGTAACCACATAAAGTCAAATACACAAAGTGGCACTTGCATCTGGAGTCATTTGCAGCGGCACTATGCCCTGGCACATCCATTGTCTGTCTGTCTGTCTGTCTGTCTCTCTCTCTCTCTCTGCTTTTCTCTGCTTGCAAATAAATATTTTTTTTAAAAAATTAACTTATAGTATATTTAACCTTTTGCCTGAAGAAAACTACACGTGAACATACACTTACACACTCCTCAAACCAAGAATCTTAAACCTTAAAACCTAAATAGATTATAAGCTTCCTTTTCCTAACAATATCACAGAGATTTTCAAGACAAGAAATGCTCCTTGGGCAAAACGTGGAGGTAAACAGGTCCGCTGAAGCGGGGCGAGAACAGCTAAATTACATGTGTGATAAACAGCAGACGTATGGCTGCATATGGAAAAAGACTGGGAAGACCAAAAAAAATGAAAACAGAGTTCAGGGTGGGGTACACAGTCTTTTTCTTCTTACAAGTTTATTCCTGTTACTCAGAATTTTACCCTCAGGCATGGCACAGTCTCAAATCTCCAATCCTGGCTCTCTGGTGACTCACTTTCATCTGAGATTAGTTCAGCTTTTCTATATTTAACCAGACCTCCCTCCACTGCCTAATTTCACACCTCAAAAGCAGAAGTGCTTCCCAAAGTGTGAGCCTGCTGGGAACACACCTTCTGACGCAGAACTTCGTTTTCTTCTTGAACCTGGTTGGTCCTCTGGCACTCCGCATCAAAGTTCAAGATCACAGGAACTGGTGCACCAAGTTAAAGAATAATGCTGCTTGGGAACATTTCAAAGTCCTTTCCAAATCCTTTGACAGAAGTGCCACTTGAAAACGAGGCTCAGGGAACAGATGACAGAACTGGGGCTGGGGAAAGGGAAGCGGCCGCTCCCTAGTCTCTGGGCTGTTACCCCAGGTTGACCTGAATCCTTCAGACCCACACACACATGACGATCTGCCTGGCCTGGCCAGATCTTGCATAGGACATAAACCCAAACTTTGGCGTTCTTCCCCAACATCTGTGGTAAAGGGCTGGTATTCAGAGAGTTTCACAGTCTAAGCTTTAGTGGGTCAGTGCAGACCCTAAGCTAAAAACAACGCTCAAGGGCTGGAGAGATGGCTTAGCGGTTAAGACGTTTGCCTGCAAAGCCAAAGGACCTCGGTTCAATTCTCCAGGATCCACATAAGCTAGATGCACAAGGGGTGCACGCATCTGGAGTTCGTTTGCAGTGGCTAGATGCCCTGGTACACCCATTCATTCTCTCTCTATCCCTCTTTCTCTCAAATAAATAAATAAAATAAAAAATATATATAAACAACACTCAAAGCAGGATGGGTCTCTAGGCAGCTCCCCTCTTCCTTGCAAAGGTCAGCTGGAGAACAGAAAACATCCTGCGTACCACACACCTCCCCACGAACCCCAGTGCTCCAGCTTAGGGTACATCTTTCCCAGCTGCCACACACAGCTTCAGTCAGGAGGAGAACACAGGAGACAGGGCCTCGTTTCTAGGGAAGCGAACTACAGCTCAAATGCCTTAGTCTGCAGGGCACTCACTGTCTTACCCTGAAAAGATCATAAGCGTCTAATTCAAATGCCCTGAGGGCCTATATAGTCATGCCATAAACACCCAGTATGAAAGGGGAGGAGGAGAGAGACAGGTCTGACAAACGGTGAATTCACACTCATCCACTGTGTACACACCAGCTAAGAGCAAAGACAAGAGCCTCCAACCAGTAAATGTTTCTCCCAGAGGCCAACATGGCTGCGGTGGGTGGGCCTCTGCCACACCCAAATTTATCAGTGCCTCTCCAGGCAGCCTCATTTTAAGCCAGACTCCCTTCTCAGGCCCTAGATTTCCAGTTTAGATGGTGTGACCAATGCCACAGGCCTCAGGGTCTCAAAGGGTGGTACACTCTGTAAGTGGTGAACTAGGTTCTTCCCTTTCTCCTCCCACATACATATTCTTACAGCTCCTCTGTTTTCTAGCAAGTTACAGAACACTGAACTCAGTGTCCCAGAGAGCGATCCAAACACAGTCTCAGGCAGGAAGTTCTCACCCATGGAGTGTTTTCATCTGCTACCCAATCCAACCAAGGGCAAGTGACAGCCCCAGGATATATGTCATGCACAGAGAGGAATCTCAAGCCTGCCTGGTTTCACCAAGAAGTAACTGGGCTGGGGTGATGGTTCAGTGGATAACAGTGCTTGCTGGGCTGGAGAGATGGCTTAGCAGTTAAGGAGTAAGCCTGTGAAGCCTAAGGACCCTGGTTCGATTCTCCAGGTCCCACGTAAGCCAGATGCACATGGCGGCGCATGCATCTGGAGTTCATTTGCAATGCCTAGAGGCCCTGGCGCACCCATTCTCATGCACTTTCTCCCTCTCTGTCTCTAATAAATAAATAAATAAAAATAAAATGTTTTAAAAAAAAAAGTGCTTGCTGCACAAGCTCCATCCCCAGCACCCACATTAAAAAAACAAATACAAACAAACAAACAAACAAAAAAAAACCCTGGCAATGCATGCCTGTAACTCCAACACTGAGGGAAGCTGATGCAAGAGGATAAAAGGGGGCTCCCTTGTCAGCCCGTCTAACCAAAAACACAGTGAGGTTCAGGTTTAGTAAGAGACTGTTGGGGGGGGGGGACATCCAACATCTTCCTCTGGTTTCTGCACGCATGCACAAGGAGATGCACATCTGCACACACACATGCATACACTACAAACATACACACCAAAAGTAAACTTTTGTAGAGGAGAACCCCTGTGCCTGCTGACGGAGCTGCTGACAATGTGTCCCTGCCTGTACTTCTCAGTTAATTTTCTCTGGCAACACAACATCAGAACTCAGACTTATGACTCCTTGGCCTACTGACAAAAATAACCACAGCTTGTCCAGCCCCCTCACATGACACATTCAGTGATCCCTGGGCATTCTGTGGACGAAATGACTGCATCCTGACCAGTGGCTACTGACTGCATGGTCTGAATGCCTGCCTCGGACTGGGTCCAGAGCCCCAGGCAGCAAAAAGGATATGCATGCACCGAAACAGGACGCTCAAGAAGTTATGCAGGGATACGATGAAGGTGTCGGCCCACTGTCTAGAAAAGTAGGTAGCAAAGGTGGGGTTGGTGTCTGGGGATGGCAGGAAAGGCAGGACAAACCAATCCTTCCACTCAGCCTGGTTCTGGAGCTCCGTGGCCTGCTTTGCAAAGAACTCTTGAGCCTTGTCATTTCTGTTCGTCTGTCAAGACCCAAAGGAGGCAGCAAAGAGGGGGAAGAGACAGAAGCCACAGGTAAGGGTCTTCACCGCTGCACAGCAGCCAGTCTTTGGCTATCGCATGCCAAGTAAGTGACAAAGCAAGATCTCGAAACCCCACTATATGAAGGAAATTGTCATCCGTTTCTAAAGGAACTTGTCATTTCAAGGCCAGTTTAAACTGAATCCTAATGGCATATGCCACCCTGAAACCAATCCTTTGTTGATGTTCAAACAACATGATTTCTTCCTTAAAATGAGCTACACTCTTTATTATTAAACTTTATTATCTTTATTATCAAACTTTATATTCTTTAAACTACCACCCAGGCTTAAATGCTTAAAATTAAGGACACAGGAAATGGGGGGGGGAGTCAAATGATCTATGGATGATAAGAAGCAGGGGGCTTGGAAAGATTTAGAAATAATTTGCACTGTGTTATTACACTCTTTCCCATGGTAACATTCAGAGTCCTCCCTACGGGTAAGAAGAAAATCCATTTCTGCACCAAATAGCTCTCCCCACTAAAAGGATATCCAACTACACTGAATCAACAAGTACCTGGATTGTGTATACAAGATAAAAGCGGAACAGGCTGGTTTTCAGCTTGTTGATGGTGGGCCTATAGATATCCTCCAACCGGCTGAAGAGACGGCGCTCCAGGTAGCTCCAATAATCCCGAAGGGCAGCCAAGTCATACACCTGCATCAGCTGTTGCAACTGGTCCACAATCTTGTCCACCTGGTGAGAGACAGCAACGCTGGAGGCGGTGACCCAGGATGGAAAGCAAGAGATCTGGCTCCAATGTGTTGGATCACCTTGACCAACTTGGCAATGCCACTTCGACTGTGGTCTCAATTTGCCTCACATTGCAAAAATAAATAGGAGCACGGGGCAATCTCCAGGGTCCTCCTCCCAGCTCCACGATCCCAGGATTCCAAGGGTCAACCAAGAGGAAAACGGATTGACTTCTGCAAGTCATCAGAGTCGCACCAGAGCCCTGTCAACCAAAGTCTCCTCCTTTACAATTACACCAGAAAAGACAATCCAATGCCAATCCAACTGCCGTATTTTGAAACTACATGAAGACACCAAAGCCTAGAGAGGCGGAATGTTGAGCTCTGCCACCAAGTAACCATTAACCTTAGCAAGGCTAGTTAGTGCTCCTGCTGCTAACTCACTGCCTCCCTGAAATCCATTTGACAACACCAGTTTATCACGTACACATACACACAATGCACATGCACAGAAACGCCAAGAACCTCTCAAAGGGAAAGATCGTATCGCACAAGTTCGTATTTTAAAAACGTGCAACGAGGTCTTCCTGAACCGCAGCAGCAAAACAGCCAACGAGTTCCTGTCAAGGCCATTTTTCTACCAACACCGCAGATGAGCCCAGCATTCAGGGCTGCAGATCTTTTTGCTCCCCGCCGCCATGGAGAACCGATCTGGAATGCTTCTCCAGCCAGAGCTCACCCACCTACCCTCCTCAACCTCGGAGTGCAAGCTGGCCCCACCACGAGGCAGCACCTGCCGGGAGGCTGGGATGGAGAGCAGAGCTCTGCACCAGCCATCAGGCCCCTGGGCCCCGAGGCTCCGGACTCTGCTGGAAAACTTGAGACAAGTCACGGCCATCTCTGTCCCTCGTGTGTCCAGCGAGGGGCCAGAGCCGTGATGTCTACGATCTCCGAGGGCGCCGCTCCCTCGCCCCCGAGGGCAGTGCTAGGGGAGGAGGAGGAGAAGGAGGCCCGCTCCCCGGCTCCCCCGAGGCCCTCACCCGGAACCCTTTCTCCTTGTCCGCCTTGATCTCGGCGTCCAGCTGCCGCAGAGTGTGCGTGAAGCCGCGGAAGAGCAGGTACTCCCGGACCAGCTCGTCGGTGCGCTCCACAGCCTCCGCCATCGCTGAGCCCGCCGCTCCCTCCAGGGACCACGGCGGCGGCGCGACGGGCGGAGGGGCGGGGCCAGCGCGGGACGGGGCGGAGCCCGGCGCGGAAAACTAGTACGTCACGAAGCGGCCGCCTACCAGCCTGCACGCCCCGCCCCCTCGGCCGGCTTTCCCCCTCCCGCGCCTGGAGCCCCGCCCCTTCTGCTGGCGTCAGTCTGGTCGCTGCGCCTGGAGCCCCGCCCTTTCGCCTGGAGCCCCGCCCCCTCTGGGGGCAATGGGCTTTTCCCTGAGCCTATAGCCCCGCCCCATCACCTGGAGCTCCGCCCCTCTCCTGCGTCAGACTTTTCCCCGCGCCTGGAGCCACACCCCCCTCACCTGGAGCTCTGCCCCTCGGGCTCTCTGAGCACCAGCCCCCCCAAGCCCTAACCTCCCCAGCTAGGTAGTCGCTGAGTTTCCTAGTGATGGTGGCAGCCTGTTTCGTCATCTTTTGTCCAAGTCAAGTAGACTGCACTTTGTGAAACATCCCAAACACATAGTGACGAGGCGGGCAGAGCGTGAGGTGTTCCACTCACTGGCATTCACGTTGCAAAATCTTTTTTTTTTCTCTGCCCTCCTTTTTTACAAATGTGGGCAACTGGAGCCAGAGTGGCCAGGGTGACGTCACGCAAAGCAGGTGTTTGGGCAGAGTTCCAACCTACTAACAAATGCTGTTTGGGTTTTGTGGTTGCTATTGTTTGTTGTCGCAGCGCTGGGGACTGAACTCAGGGCTTCTTCACATAACGCTAGGCAAACACTCTACCACTCACCGACAGCCCAGCCTTTTTTTTTTGTTTTGTTTTGTTCCCTGGATGGCCTTGAACTCAATTTTGTAACCCAGGCAGGCCTTGAACTTGCAATTACAGGCCTGAACCACCAAGCCT
Organism: Orientallactaga sibirica; assembly: GCA_036365145.1. Lineage (NCBI taxonomy): Eukaryota > Metazoa > Chordata > Mammalia > Rodentia > Dipodidae > Orientallactaga > Orientallactaga sibirica. The sequence goes on from JAEOAD010000019.1 coordinate 26,080,979, forward strand.
TTCTAGCCTTGCTTATTAATAGTAAGACTGGTTAACTATAATAACCAAGACTCACTGCCTAGAGTAAAGAGGCTTCGTTTCAGAATAACATTACACTATGGTCCTAGTTTCTGTTTAAAAAACAGTATTTGTGGGAGCTGGCAAGATGGCTCAGCAGTTTGTTTGTAAAGTCTGACAACCTGAATTCAACTCTCCAGTACCCATTTAAAGCCAGATGCAAGAAGTGGCACATGTGTCTGGAGTTTGTTTGCAGTCCCAGGAGGTCCTGACAGGCCCATACTTTCTCTCCCTCTCTCTCTCTCTCTCTCTCTTCTTGCAATTAAATAGATAAAATTTTAAAAAATAAAATTTAGGGGCTAAAGAGATGGCTTAGGGGTTAAGGCGCCTGTCTCCTAAGCCTAAGAACACTGGTACCAATCTCCAGCTGTTCCAATCTCCAGGTCCCACATTTAGCCAGATGCAAAGTGACGCAAGGGCGCAATGCCGCACTTGACCACAAGGGGGCGCACGCATCTGGATTTCGTTCGCAGCAGCTGAGACACTGCTGGTGGGCACACCCAGATATCTCTATCTCTTTCTCTTTCTCTTCTCTCTCTCTCTCTCTCTCTCTCTCTCTCTCTCTATAAATCCAAAATAAATAAAATAAATAAATAAATAAATAAATAAATAAATAAATAAAATTTAGCCAGGCATGGTGGCACACACCTTTAATCCCAGCACTCAGGAGGCAGAGATAGGAGGATCACCATGAGTTTGAGGCCACCCTGAGACTACATAGTGAATTCCAGGTCAGCCTGGGCTAGAGTGAGAACCTACCTTGAAAAACCAAAAAAAAAATTTTTAATTGAAAACAATAATAATAAATACATATATAATTTAGGGCTGGAGAGATTGCTTAGCAGTTAAGGTGCTTGCCTGCAAAGCCAAAGGACCTCAGTTTGATTCCCCAGGACCCACGTAAGCCAGATGCACAAGGTGGCACAGGCGTCTGGAGTTCGTTTGCAGTGGCTAGAGGCCCTGGTGTGCCCATTCTCCCTCTCTCTGCCTCTATCTCTCATAAATAAATAAACAAACAAATAAAAATATTTTAAATATATATAATTTAAAATTTTTAAAAAACAGTATTTGAGTGTTGTTTTGTCTACACTTTTAGAACTAAGGCACATAGACCTTCTTACATGTGTTTTCTCCATGAGAGGTGAGGCTATGAGGGACTTTCAGTTCCATTTATTTAAATTTAAAAAAATTATTTAAAGTTTTTACACAGTGTACACGCTTTGCTAATGGTTTTTTGTTTGTTTGTTTGTTTGTTTTGTTGGGGGGGGTTGTTGTTATTTTTTAGCTTAGTTTTGTTTTTGGTTTTGGTTTTGGTTTTTCAAGGTAAGGTGTCAGTCTAGCACAGGCTGACCTGGAATTCACTCTGTAGTCTCAGGGTAGCCTCGAACTCATGGCAGTCCTCCTACCTCTGCCTCTGAGTGCTGGTATCAAAGGCGTGAGCCTCCATGTCTGGCTTTGCTAATGTCTTTTAACCTTTGTTCAACTTTGGAATGATGATAAGGACAACTACCTTGCGAAGTCATACTGAATATTTGGCAAGCTAATGCATGAAAGCATAGCCCAGTGAATGACTGAGAATGACACAGTGAAATAAATATTCTTCTCTCCTTCCCTTTCGAGAATTGTTACCAGAGTTGTGTGTGTGTGTGTGTGTGTGTAGTGTTTTTAATTTGTTTATTTTTATTTATTTATTTGAAAGTGACTGACAGAGAAAGAGGTAGAGAGAGAGAGAATGAGCACACCAGGGCCTCTAGCCACTGCAAATGAACTCCACATACATGTGCCACCTTGTGCATCTGGCTAACGTGGGTACTGGGGAATTGAGCCTCGATCCAGGGTCCTTAGGCTTCACAAGCAAGCACTTAACCGCTAAGCCATCTCTCCAGCCCATATATTTTTTTAAAGATTCTATTTATTTATTAGAGACAGAGAGAGGGGGAGAGAGAGAGAGAGAGAACAGACACACTAGGGCCTCTAGCCACTGCAAACAAACTCCAGATACATGCACCCCCTTGTGCATCTGGCTTATATGGGTCCTGGAGAATCGAACCTGGATCCTTAGGCTTCACAGGCATACACTTTAACCTCTAAGCCATCTCTCCAGCCCCTGATTTTATATTTTTAAATATATTTTTATTTATTTATTTGAGAGACAGAAAGAGGCAGAGAGAGAGAGAGAAAGAGGGAAGGAGGGAATGGGTGCCAGGGCCTGTAGCCACTACAAACGAACACCATATACATACGCCCCCTTGACTTACGTAGGTCCTGGAGAATCGAACTGGGATTCTTTGGCTTTGCGGGCAAATGCCTTAACCGCCCTGTTTTTTTATTTATTTATTTATTTATTTATTTATTTATTTATTTATTTATTTGCAAGCAGAGACAGACAAACACAGAGACAAAGAGATAGAATGGGCACATAAGGGGCCTGAGAGATGGCTTAGAGGTTCAGGCGCTTACCTGCAAGAAAGGACCCAGGTTCAATTCCCCAGGACCTACATAAGCCACATGCACAGGGGGCACATGCATCTGGAGTTCATTTGCAGTGGCTGAGGCCCTGGTGTGCCTATTCTCTCTCTCTCTTTCTCTCCCTGCCTATTCTATTTCTCTCTCAACTAAATAAATACATATATTTATAAATTCCAGATGGCTGTGCCACTTTGTGCATCTGATTTTGTGTGGGTACTGGGAAATAACCTGGGTTGTTAGGCTTTACAGGCAAGTACCTTAACCACTGAGCAATCTCCTTCCCTGTTACCAAAGTCTTTAGGATACAAGCCTGGACCCTGACACCCCTAACAAGACACTGGTCCTCAATAAGCCAATTAAAGGCACAAGTAACAATGAAAAGCAGACAAAAGAGACTTGTTTAATGAGGCTACCTTGAGAAGAGGAACAAATGAACAAATAAAGAGGCCCAGTGACACCACCAGACTGTCCTGGAATATTGATAAGGGGTGTCGGCTTAAATAGAGGGCAAAGGGTGTGCATAATTAAGAAGTGCTGGTCAGATATGGGATCAGATCTCCATAACGATGCTGGAGACTGGCTGGGCCCTGGGTGAGCTTAGAAACCCCAAGCCAGTGATTCTCAAGTCTTGAATCCTTGTCCACATTTAGCAAAGAATTAAGAAATGCAGGGCTGGAGAGATGGCTTAGCGGTTAAGATGCCTGCCTCCTAAGCCTAAGAACGCTGGTTCCAATCTCCAGGTCCCACGTTTAGCCAGATGCAAAGTGACGCAAGGGCGCAATGCCGCATTGACCACAAGGGGGCGCACACATCTGGATTTCGTTCACAGCAGCTGAGAGACTGCTGGTGCGCCCATCTCTGTCTCCCTCTCCCTCTCCATCTGTCTCTCTCTGTGTCTCTCTCCAAAAATAAATAAAATAATTTTAAAAAGAAAGAAATGCAGACACAGAGAAGGATAAATTGTGAAAGAGTAATGGAGCTTTTCCCCCATACGATAGTGCTCAGAAAATTCCTTGCTTATCATTGTTTCAACAGTTTTATAAGCTGAGTGTGGTAGCACACACCTTTTTGTTTTTTAACTTTTGTAAAAATATTATTTATTTATTTATTTATTTATTTATTTATTTATTTATTTGAGAGAGAGAAAGAGGCAGAGAGAGGGAGAGAATGGGCATGCCCAGGGCCTCCAGACACTGCAAACGAACTCCAGATGTATGCGCCCCCTGTGCACCTGGCTTACGTGGGTCCTGGAGAATCGAACCAGGATCCTTTGGCTTTGCAGGCAAATGCCTTAACCACTAAGCCATCTCTCCAGCCCCGTGGCACACCCCTTTTAATCCCAGAACTCGGGAAGCAGAAGTAAGAAGATCAACTGTGAGTTCAAGGCCATCCTGAGACTACAAAGTGAATTCCAGGTCAGCCTGAACTAGAATGAGATCCTACCTTGACCAAAAAACACACACACACACACACACACACACACACACACACACACAGTCATCAGCCAAAGAAAAGGCCACACCTGTCTCTTTAGAACATCTTCCCTCTGGCCAGGATGGCTATACTAGCAGACTGGGTGTGTGTTAAAAGCTTGCTCTGGTTCCTTCTAGCCGGTTTCTCACATGATCCTCACATGGTGAGGGTCTAATAAGAACACTAATCCTATTCATCACACTGGGGATTAGGTTTCAGCACATAAAGACGTAGAACACAAAGGTTTTCAGAGAGGCTTTCTCTGACTGCCCTGAACACAATTGCATTGATTCTCATCCCCCTTGCCCTCTTATATCTCTCTACCTAGCACTCAGAACCATCTGAAAAAATCAGTCTTTTTTTAACATACTATATTGTCTATCTATTCCTTGACTGAAATACAAGCTTCATGGAAGCAGAGATTTTCATGTGCTCTATCCTCAGAGAATAAGTGAACATTTATGGCTTATAGCAGATGTTCAGTAAATATTCATTGAGGGCAATCTTCAGTTAGGGCCAGCCCCTTTCAGCGATGCCATTTATGGATGGAAAACTTAGAAAGTGGAGACTGTGGGTTGGAGAAATGGCTTAGCAGTTAAAGCATTTGCCTGCAAAGCCAAAGGACCCGGGTTCAATTCTCCAGGACCCATGTAAGCCAGATGCAGTAGGGGACGTATGCATCTGGAGTTCATCTGCAGGGGCTAGATGCCCTGGTGTGCCCATTCTCTCTCTCCCTCTCTCTCTCTCTTTCTCTCTCTCTCTCTCAAATAAATAAATAAAATATATTTTTTAAAAAGAAAGAAAGTGGGGACTGTGTAGAAAGAACACTGTCTCAGGTAGAAACTAAACCAAATAGTGTTAAGCAGGGACCCAGAACATAGCCATCTGATCTCACCCTCTGGAAGCTTTAGCTATCACTGTACATAATGTCTCCCAAATCTAACCTCCAGCCCAGGACTCTCACCAGCTGAGTGTTATAGACAGAGTGGTAGAATTCCAGCACAATTAGTAACATTTGCTCTGAGGGTTGCTGGCATAGAAACAATATTTTATACAGGGATATTCTCAAATAAGAATGTTTAAGTAGCAACATGCAATGTTTAAGGCCTTTCTCCCTTCCTAGCTGTAAACCTACGTTTTGTAGGAATGTCACAAGAAACATTTATAGTAACAGGCATGTCTTAACCCCCTGCATAACCCTTGTGGGTCATGATTTTACCTCATCGATTGTAATATCATCCAAGGCACCTCGGGAGCCACCTGATAATCTCAATTATTGAAAAAAAGGAGAAAAAAGAGTTTCTTGGTAATCCTTTGAGACATAACTTGAGGGCCACCATTATGGTAGATATGGCTACTCAAAAGATACTGAAGGGGGCTGGAGAGATGGCTTAGCGGTTAAGGCGCATGCCTATGAAGTCTAAGGACCCAGGTTCAATTCTCCAGGTCCCATGTAAGCCAGATGCACATGGTGGCACATGTGTCTGGAGTTCATTTGCAGTGGCTGGAGGCCCTGGCCCACCTATTTGCTCGCTCTCTCTCTCTCTCTCTGTCTCTAATAAATAAATACAATAAAATAATTTTTTAAAAAAAGATACTGAAGAATGACTCTCAGCCAGGTGTGGTGGTGCACACCTTTAATCCCAGCACTCAGGAGGCAGAGGTAGAAGGATCGCCTTGAGTTCGAGGCCGCCCTAAGACTACATAGTGAATTTCAGGTCAGCCTGGGCTAGAGCGAGACCTTCACTTGAAAAAAGAAAGAAAGAGAGAAAGAGAGAAAGAGAGAAAGAGAAAGGAAAGGAAAGGAAAGGAAAGGAAAGGAAAGGAAAGGAAAGGAAAGGAAAGGAAAGGAAAGAGAAGAAAGAAAAATAAATCTTGGGGCTGGAGAGATGGTTTAGCACTTAAGGCACTTGCCTGCAAAGCCTAAGGACCTGGGTTTGATTCCCCAGTATCCACATAAGCCAGATGCACAAGGCGGCACATGCATCTGGAGTTCATCTGCAATGGCTAGAGGTCTTGGCATGCCCAGTCCCTATATATCTGCTTCCCCCCTCTCTCCCTCTATCTCTCTCTCAAATAAATAAATACATCATATTTTTTTAAAAAGAGTGATTCTCCTTTGAGAAGTCCATACCCATACTGAGTGTGCCTTATTCTGAGTGACTTTCTTTTATTAACCCTGCACTTAAATCTATGTTAAAAGTCTTTAGGGAGGTTAGGGATATGGCTTAGCCATTAAAGAAATTTGCTTGCAAAGCCTACTGGCCAGGGGTTCAAATCCCTAGTACTCATGTAAAGCCAGATGTGCAAAGTGATGCATGCATCTGCATACCTATTCTCTCGCCTCTCTGTTTGCAAATAAAAAATTTTTAATTACATTTTTAAATTTTATTTTATTTTATTTGACAGAAAGAAGCAGATAGAGATGGGCACAGAAAAAAAATAGTACATAGGGGCTGGAGAGATGGCTTAGCAGTTAAACGCTTCCCTGTGAAGCCTACGGACCCCAGTTCGAGGCTCAAATCTCCTGGATCCACGAAAGCCAGATGCACATGGGGGCACACACATCTGGAGCACCCATTCTCTCTCTCTCTCTACCTGCCTATTTCTGTATCTCTCTCTCTCTCCCTCAAATAAATAAATAAATAATAAAATAAGTACACAGGATCTCTCTGTATAATTACTCAGAAGTGCATATTGATAGATAGTTATGGAAAATAATAAGGTTAGAAATATGATTCAAGGCTGAGGAGGTTTCTCAGTGGTTAAAAGCACTTGCTTGCAAAGCCTACCAGCCCAGGTTCAGCTCCTCAGTATCCACATAAAGCCAGATGTACGAAGTGGTCTGTACTCACAGAGTTCATTTACAGTAATAAGAGGCCCTGGCGCACCCATACTCATTCTCTCTGCCTCCCCGCCTCAAATAAATAAATAAAAATCATTTTTAAAGTATGATTCAGAACTATAGGTGCAATACCACTGCTTTATATAATATTTTCAATGTACTCGCATGTACACACACAAAGTTTTAGCAAGTGTTGGGTTTTAGGTGATATCTGACTTTGTCTTTATGCTTTTTAACATTGTTAACATTCCCTACTACAAAAATATGATCAAGAGCTGGGTGTGGTGATGTACTCTGGAGGAATAGGTAGGAGGATCACCATGAGTTCCAGGTCAACCTGGGCTAGAATAAGAACCTACCTCAAAAAAAATGTTCATATAACATAATAAACAAATTTAATTGCAGGATGTTCATTTGCTATAACAACTATATTTTTATTTTTAATTATTTATTTATTTTGGTTTTTCAAGGTAGGGTTTCACTCTAGTCCACAGGCTGACCTGGAATTCATTATGTAGTCTCAGGGTGGCCTTGAATTCACGGTGATCCTCCTACCTCTGCCTCCCTAGTGCTGGGATTAAAGGCATGTGCCACCATGAACAGTAATATTTTATTTTTTACTTATTTATTTGACAGAGAGAACGACAGAGAGAGAGAGAGAATGGGCACAGCAGGGCCTCCATCCACTGCAAACGAACTCCAGATGTATGTGCCACCTTGTGCATCTGGCTAACATGGGTCCTGGGGTATCAAACCTGGGTCCTTTGGTTTTGCAGGCAAATGCCTTAAATGTTAAGCCATCCTTCCAGCCCTATTCTTTTTTTTTTTTTTTGAGACAGGATCTTACTATGTAGATTAGGCTGGCCTTGAACTTTCAGGGATTCTCTTGCCTGGTCTCCTGAGTGCTGGAATTGCAGGCATGAGCCACTATGCCTGGCTGTAATAAGGATAATAGTGCTAACTCATTCAAACCTCTTATCAACTACCCCCCAAACTTTTTTAAAATTTATTTTTTATTAGATATGGACATACTTAGTATGTAAACAACACATGTTGGTAGCATCCTTTCCCTCATCCCTGCCCCTTTTCTGAAGAGACCCTCCTCATTGGGGATGCAAGTCAACCCCATAGGGATTGTGGGTCATGCATTGTGGGAGCAGCAGTCAGTCATGGGGGAGAAGTAATGTCTCTATGCATAACGTCCCAACTTATGGCTCTAACAATCTGTCCGCTCCCTCTTCTGCAAAATTCCCTGAGCTGTGTTGGGTGTGTTTGAAGTCTACTTCAGTGGTGGGCTCTTAGGAGCCTCTGGATCTCTGGTTTGGTAGGTGTTGAGTGTCCTCTGCATGTCTCCTTCCCCCTTATGCTGATATCAGGTTCACTGAGAAAGCAGCACTCTTGCTCATTTCCTCAGTTCCTGTGTGGTTTCAGCTGGGGCCAGGGTGGAGTGCACTGGTCGTTTCTCTCCTCAGATCCTGCTCCCATTTGAAAAAGAAAAGCAGATTCTCCAATGCAGAGTGAAGTTAGCAGCAGCTAAATGGGATAACCATTATTTAGAGAGAATTAAAAGAATGTTGACTCTCCTATAGCCCAAAATTAGTAGAAGCTTGACATTGAAAGCAAAATCATTATCTGAATATGATTCTGACTTGTTTCCCAGTTCCAGATATGGGTTACTTTCCACTGAGCAGATCTGTTAGCCAATCCAAGAGCAGTTGCACTTGTGCGAGCATCATGTCAGGTTGTTTGCTTCTGAGTAGCTTAGACGTTGAGTTATTCGGATAGATGTTGGCCACTTTCCCCTGTAGCTCATGTAGCACCTTCCAGTACTAGATGGGCTAACTGTCTGAGATCTGACTCTCTTCTGGATTCCAATCAGGTCTCTCCATGGTCCGTGCTGACAGCATATAGTGTCTTCAGCAGTAGGGTCTTACCATTAACGTCTGGTGGGTAATCAAGTGCTCTCACAGAAGTCTGTCTTGGCTTGGGAAACCTTGTAGGTCTCTCCGATCAGCAGCTAGATGTGGATGTTAACCATGTCCTGGTACAGAGAATTACAGGCCAGCGCCAAGGGAAAAGAGAAGAAAAAGACAGAAAAAAAGGAGAAACAGGAGAAATTTAGGGTTAGGCTTCATCTCACCCTCTCCAGGGCCCTTCAATTTAAGTGTTCCCCTGAGGTCCTCTTGAGGGTTCCACCTTCTAGTCTGTCTTCCAGAATACCAGTTCAATTTAGGTTCAGTTTTGTGTCACCCCCGCCCTTCCCCTTCCCCCAAGCCCTACCCTCCCTATTGTCCAAACCTCGAATTGCCATTCAAGTATGTCAGCAACTCGGGCTGATCTAGGTTAGGAACCACAGATGAGTGAGACCATGTGATGATTGTCTTTCTATGATTGTGTGAGTTCATTTAGTATGATCTGTTTCAAGTTCGACCATTTTTCTACAAATTTCATTGTATCATTTTTTTTTCCTTACTGCTGAGTAGAATTCCATCATGTAGTTATGCCACATCTTGGTTATCCATTCATCCAATGATGGGCACCTGGGTTGATTCCTTTAGCTATTATGAATTGAGCAGCTATAAACATTAACCCCCAAAGTTTTAAACATAAACTGCTGCTAAACTCAAAAAAGTTCAAGGTTAGGGTTTTTTTAATTTTATTTATTTGTTTGCAAGCAGAGAGAGAGGAGAGAGAGAGAATGGGCAGGCCAGGGCCACTGCAAACAAACTCCAAATGCATGCACCACTCTGTGCATCTGGCATCACCATGTGGGTACTGAGGAATTGAACCAGGGTCGTTAGTCTTTCCAGACAAGCACCTTAACCACTGAACCATCTCTCCAGCCCCAAGTTCAGTTTTTTTTTTAATTATTTATTTATTTGAGAAAGAGAGGAAGGTAGAGAAGAGCAAGAAAGAGCAAATGGGCATGTCAGGGCCTCCAGCTGCTGCGAATGAACTCCAGATGCATGCACCACCTTGTGCATCTGGGTCCTGGGGAGTTGAACTTGGGTCCTTTGGCTTTGCAGCCTTAACTGCTAAGCAATCTCTCCAGCCCCCAGTTTTTTTACTTCACCCCTGAACTCAGATAATCAATTGCATCATTTCTCTAGCCCTTACTTCTTCATCTGCAATGTTAAGACCCTGGACTATAAGGACTCAGACCTCCTTCCAGCTCTGACTGTCCTTAAGCCCTATGCTGGTCTAGCTACACCTAAACACAGAAAGTGAACCGCTTTCTCTCGTGTCCCAGACTGTGTGATCATATCTCAAGGGCAGCAAGTCACCAATAAATCCACTACACTGGCCATCATAGGCGCTGAGTCTCAGAGTTTATGAGTCTGAAAAATCATTTCCTTTCACTGCTAGAACAATCTGAGTCTCTTAAGTTAATGAGTAAGTAAGGGCTTTGCACACATTGACTGCCAAGGGAGCCTGGGGGAATTGCAATTCTGTCCCCACACATTGTAAAAACCAACCTCAGCTCTCCGCGCTCCGGCTTCCACTGCGTCATCTGGGCAGAGTTCTGCCCCCAGCTTACACACGTGCGTACGCATACACGCCTTGCACTGTCTTTGGCTGTCATGATTCATGCTGATATAAATTCTTCTTCTAAAACATCGTTGTTACCCTCCTCGAAGTTTCTCTTCGTACTCCTTTCCCCAGTAGGTAAAGAGTCACTCAGCACTTCTGTTGGTGAAACTTTTTCTTTCTTTCTTTATCTTTCTTTCTTTCTTTCTTTCTTTCTTTCTTTCTTTCTCTTTCTTTCTTTCCTTCCTTCCTTCCTTCTTTCTTTCTTTGTTCTTTCTTTCTTTCTTTCTTTTTCTTTTTTTGTTTTTTGTTTTTGTTTTTCGAGGTAGGGTCTCTTGCTCAGGCTGACCTGGAATTCACTATCTCAGGGTGGCCTCAACCTCACCGTGATCTTCCTACCTCTGCTTCCCGAGTGCTGGGATTAAAGGTGTGTGCCACTACTCCCAGCTAGGAGGGCACACTTTTAAAACTCACCCTTTGAGCAGCTTTCCCAGTTTCCCCCAAAAATGCCTTCCCAAGACGAGCTTCCTCAACAAAGTCAGAGTTGAGCTCACTGCTCTCTGCACTGGCTACCAGTTGACAGCCAAGTCAACTGAGCTAAGCATTCGGACATGTTACAGCTACTGTACATACTAGTTTGGGCCAATTGGCTAAGGGCTTGAATAGAACAAAACAGAGAGGATTATCTTTCTCTCTCTCTCTCTCTCTCTCTCTCCTCTCTCAGAATACTTTTCTCTACCTGCTCTTGAACATCAGAATTCCAGACTCTCCAACTTTTAGACTCCAAGATTTAACTCCAGGGCTGGAGGGAGGGCTTAGCGGTTAAGGCGCCTGCCTCCTAAGCCTAGAACACTGGTTCCAATCTCCAGGTCCCACGTTTAGCCAGATGCAGTGACACAAGGGCGCAATGTCGCACTTGACCACAAGGGGGCGCACACATCTGGATTTTGTTCACAGCAGCTGAGAGACTGCTGGCGCGCCCATCTCTATCTGTCTCCCTCTTTCTCTCTGTCTGTCTCTCTTTGTGTCTCTCTCCAAAAATAAGTTAAAAAATTAAAAAATAATAATTAAAAAAAGATTTAACACCAACAGCTCCCTCTGCTCTCAGGCCTCCAACTAGTGGCTCCTCTGGCCCTGGAGCCTTCAGACGGACTGAACCATGCTACTGAAATCCCAGGGTCTTGAATCTCTCCACCCTCTCATCCTGCCCCAGCATCCACTGCCCCACCACCTCGATTCTGAGCTGAAGATCTTTTGTTTTAAGTTACGTTGTCGTGCAAATTTCTCTCTGTGCTAAGGCAAATAATGTTTCTTGAACATCACCACCAGGAGGTGGGGAGATCAAAAGGCCAGAGAGAGCCTTACATGTTTAGAACTTAGGCAATTCTGAGTTTGGTTCCCCCATTTATAAAATGGAGGCAAGACCTTTTATTGAGTTGGTCATGAGGATTAGGAACACAGTGGGTGTTCAGCATATGATCCATCACTCTTATTTTGTTTGCAGGATAAAAAGATGACTGAGTGGCTGGAGCGATGGCTCAGCAGTTAAGACACTTGCCTGCAAAGTCTAAGCACCCAGGTTCTATTGCCCAGTACCCAGCTAGAGCCAGATGCATAGTGGTGCATGCATTTGGGGTTCGTTTGCAGCAGCTGGAGGCCCTGGCACACCCATTGTCTCTCTCTCTCCTTGAAAATAAATAAATAAAAATATATTTTTTAAAAAGATGACTGAGTTAGAGGCCCTGTACCTTATCTTATGAAATGGCTCAAAACCAATAAAGGAGCCAGGTGTGGTGACGCACGCCTTTAATCCCAGTACTTGGGATGCAGAGGTAGGAGGATCGCAGTGAGTTCAAAGCCACCCTGAGAATACAGGTGAATTCCAGGTCAGCATGGGCTACAGTGGGACCCTACCTCGAAAAACAAAAAAACAAAAAACAAACAAACAAACAAAAAACAAGCCAGTCCAAAGGGAGCAGAAAATCCTTCAGTGGCACACACACATCTTTAATCCCAGCACTTGGGAAGTAGAGGTTGGAGGATCACTGTAAGTTCAAGGCCCACCTGAGACTACATAGTGAATTCCAGGTCAGCCTAGGCTAGAGTGAGAACCTATCTCAAAAAAATAAAAAGTAAAGCCAAGAGCCCAGAACAGAGGTGGCTATTCTGAGTTAAGCTTCCTGTTGAAGTGATGCTGAGCTGGATCTGAGAGGAGGGACTGTCCCCACATGTAAGGAAAGTGTAAGAGAAAAGTGAAAGAGAACACTGGATTTGATCTACACACAGTTTATTGAAAGGAACAGCAAGGGGCAACAGTCTTCCCATGGGATGAAGGCTGAAGCACTGAGCCAGGCTGGGGTTCAAACTTATAAGGAGGATCCTAAGAAGAAGAGACTGGACCAGGTGCAGCTGATAAGAAAATTGTAGCTGTTTGTGTCCTTGTTCAGAATAGGCTTCTTCAGCCAGGAATGTCTAAGGGAGGACACTCAGATGGTCCCTGGTCCTTCAAGGCCATCTAGGCTAAGGGGAGTACATCAATTCAGGAAAGGTGTCAAACTTAATGAGGGCGAGTACCTCTTTTGCTTCTTTATTGCCCTCAAGCTTTAGGGATAGTTATTAACTCTTTAGTTCCCTTTAGTTTTCAGGGAAGCTATCAACCCTTTAGACAATATTGCAGGACAGGACCTAAGCCACTGTGCTGTGATCGGGGCAAGACATATGTCACTGCATATGGGAGCAGAGTGTTTCAGGGCAGGAACTATACTACTGGGAAGGCAAGGTCAGGTTCAAAGGGGATGGTGAAACATGTTGTGGGTCCACAGGAGGCCCCCAGGACTGAAGATCACCATTTTCATTACAGATAATTAATCTTAGTAAGATCCACCCCAGGACTGCATTTCCTCAGAATCAGATCTGCCTCCCTCTGTGGAGGTCAATGTGTGGGGTAAACAGGGTAGGTGACCCAATGAAAGGCTGGGGCAGATCAGAGGTCAAAGTTTGCAAATCTCTCAGGGCCTCCCAGTGAAGGACAAGTCTCTCCAGGATTGCTTCACAGCGTCCATACCCTCTGCTCCCATCAGATCCCAATAACAGTGCCAGTGAGGCAGATGATAGAGGTGTGAAGGGGTCAGGAGAGAGATCACAGGAGTGGGAGCATGGGAGAAGTGCCCTAGGCCCTCAGAGATCCCACATCAAAAGCTATTTGAGAGACAGAAGGGATAGCACAGAATTTTGTAGAAAAAAAATGATGCAGTTTAAATTTACCTTGAAGTGGGGAAGAAGCAACTCTTAAATGTCTCTTACATGACAGCCCCTGCACCCCCCTTTTTAAAAGATTTATTTATTTATTTATTTATTTATTTATTTATTTATTTATTTGAGACACAGAGAGAGAGAGAGAGTGAAAGAGGGAGAGTGAGAATAGGAGTGTCAGGGCCTCTAGCCACTACAAACAAAATCCATATGCATGTGCCCCCTTGTGCATCTGGCTTACATGGGACCTGGAGAATGGAACTGGGGTCCTTAGGCTTCACAGGCATGTGCTTTAACCACTAAGCCATCTCTTCAGTCCCCCCTCACCCCTTTTTTGAGTCAGGGCTTTGCTATATTGCCCAGGCTGATCTGGCCTGGAACTCATGGCAATCCTCCTGTCTCAGCCTTCTGAATGTTGGAATTGTAAGCGTGCCCCACCATACCCTACTTGACAGATTATTAATATGTAGAGCATTATTTTACTTAATATTCTGCCTAAATATTTGAAAAATGAGTCTATAACTTACTAGAGTTAAATTTAAGACACGCTACTCCACACTTTAGACAGAGGATCCTTTATAACCATCCCAGTCATCGTGAGGTAGATCCTGGGTGGCAATCCAGCTTCTGGTGTCAGGGAAGCCATTGCTGTTTCTGCTGAGCGGAGTGACCCCTGCTTAACCCCTGTGGGAGGGGGTGTGGTGAAGTGGCGCACCTTAGGTCAGGCTGCCGATGGCGGCGCCACTTTGGCTCACCTCAGGTCAAATTGCAGAAGGAGGCGCCACTTCTAGCTCGGGGTCTGAGCCACACACACTCCCCACATGCTCATCCATGCTTTTGCTCCACAAGTACGTGCTGGCCCTCCTAGCATTCAGATGATGGGGTGGTGTGAGGGCCATTACAAATATTTCAGGGTACAAGTAAAAAGACACTTGGGTTAAAAGTACATCTATATTTGCACATTTATATTTGTTGACGAAAAATGATTTTTTTCCCAAGCTGGAGGAATGGCTACCGCTTTCTATCTCAACAAGTGAACACATTTCCTCTCTCTCTCTCTCTCTCTCTCTCTCTCTCTCTCTCTCTCTCTTTAGGTAAGGTCTTGCTTTAGCCCAAGCTGACCTGCAATTTACTCTGTATTCTCAGGGTGGCCTGGAACTCATAGCGATCCTCCTATCTCTGCCTCCCAAGTGCTGTGATTAAAGGCGTGCGCCACCAACCCACACCCAGCTTCTTTTATTTTTTTTTTTTTTTTTTACAATTTTTTATTTTTGACGCGGGGGGGGGGGAATGGGCGCATCAGGGCCTCCAGCGACCACAAGATTCATGCGGCCCCTTATGCATCTGGCTCATGTGGGACCTGAAGAATCAAAACTGGGTCCTCAGGCTTCGCAGGCAAGCGCCTTAACCACTGAGCCATCTCTCCAGCCCTCCTTTTCATTTGTAACCTGACTTGTTTGTTTGCTTTGTTTTTCGAGGTAGGGTCCCACTCTAGCCCAGGCTGACCTGGAATTCACTATGTAGTCTCAGGGTGGCCTCGAACTCATAGTGTGAGCCACCACTCCTGCTAACCTGACTTTTTAAAGTTCCTCTCTGCAATCCCTCTCCTTCTATTACACCTTGCTTTATTTAAAAGTTCAGTTCCCCAGGACCCACGGAAACCAGATGCACAAGGTGGCGCATGCATCTGGAGTCTGTTTGCAGTGGCTAGAGACCCTAGTGTCCATTCTCTCTCCTCTCTCTGTCTCCGCTTGCAAATAAACAAAAATTTTTTTATATAAAACAGGTAAAATACATCATTCCCCACTTTCCTGTTTAGTATCCTTTCCCCTGAACATCTTAGGTTTTTCCTTTCCCCTCGAGACAGGAAGGCTGGTACAGAGATCCTTTGTCAAAGGTGATTTCTGTACCCCTCCGGGATAACCCTAGAAGGTAGCTTGGCACGGGTCTGATTGGGGATGAGAGAGAACTGAGGATGAGGTGAAAAGGTCACCTTGTCCCCTCCTTCCAGCCTTGCTTTTTTTCTGCACCCTCTCTGGTGTGTCATCTGGCAACTTGTTACAGTATCTTTGGGTATCTATGCGCCCATTGGCCAGCCAACCTCGCCCCCCCATTGGTTGAGGTGAGGGGAGGGCTGGTGACAGGGCCACGATTGGTCCCCCACCCTGGAGCCTGAGGGGCTCCTCTGTTTTCTGCCTCACTTCCCAGGCTGGCAAGCAACGACGAGGGACGGCTGTCGGGGCTGCTTCTTCAGGCGACCTCCTGTGTGTCCCACCAGTGGGGGACTTGGCGAGCTCGGTGCGTGGGTGCGTGGTGTCCCCCGATGGCTCGTGTCCTGCAGGGTGCTGTGGGACAGGCTGTGCGTGGACGCTCAGGATGGGGTGCTGGGGGGGGCTCTGTTCTTACGATCAGCAGTTGCATGCCTGTCACCCACGACACCTCCATATTTGAGGGTGATTTGGGGATTTTTTTCTTTTTCTCATACACGAATCTGATATGCACAGGGGATTGAAGGAAGCAGAAATACATGGTCCCGTATAGCCTTCCCATTCTGCCTGGAGTTTGCTAAGAAGAAGGGCTTCAGCATCTGAATGTTTTGTGGAGATGCTTTAGAAAGGATTGAGTGCAGGTTTCTCTGAAACTTAGAAAAGACGAGGTCGTTTTCTTTTATTTAGTCTACAAAGCTGTTTTTTTTTTTAATTAAATATTTATTTGAGAAACAGAGAGAAAGAGAGTGAATGGGCACATCAGGGCTTCCAGCCACTGCAAACAAACTCCAGACGCATGCGCCACCTTGTGCATCTGGCTTACGTGGGTCCTGGGGAATTGAATGCAGGCTTTAAGCAAGCAAAGTGCCTTTAACCACTGAGCACTGAGCCATCTCTCCAGCCTTCCCTCAGATTTTTTTTTTTTTTTTTGAGGTATGGTCTCACTCCAGCCCCGGCTGACCTGGAATTCACTCTGTATTCTCAGGCTGGCCTCAAATTCACAGTGATCCTTCTACCTCTGCCTCCGGAGTGCTGGGATTCAAGGCATGTACCACCGTGCCCGACCCCCCCCAAAAAAATCTTTTAAAATCTAGTAAATTTAGCGGTTTAGTTCATTCAATAGTTAGTTTTGCTGAGACAGGGTCTGACAGCAGCTCAGGCTGACCTGAAACTCATGATGGAACCCTGGCTGGCCTCAAACTCATGATCCTCCTGTCTCCTCAGCCCTCAGATGCGGGGATGACGGGCACAAATCACCACATCTGGCTTTAGGGAGCTACTTAAAATCATATATATATTTGAGAGACAGGCAGAGAGAATGGGCACACCAGAACCTCCTGCTGCTGCAAACGAACTCCAGCCGCATGCACCATTTTACGCGGGTGCTGTGGAATTGAACCCCACTTTACAAGCAAGCACCTTTAACCTCTGAACCATCTCCCCAGCCCCAAAATGCCCTTTTAGAGGAATGAATTCAACCTGTCTTTGGTCGTGTATGGTCTCTTAGCGTTTCCCTGTATCATTTACTGACTAGAATTTAGACTTTTTAAAATTTAATTTAATTTAATTTTTAATTTTTTGCTAGGATTCCAAGGGAAAATCTCTCCCAGCTCTTGACCTGGGAGCACTGAGGCAAGGCGGGTGTGGGGAGCGGGGAGGTGAGGACCACGGCTCCCGGCAGCTGACAGGAATGCTCCGGTGCTGTGCTGTTCGCACCCCTTGTGGTGCACCGACTGTGAGAGCTGACAGCGCTGAGCTTCCTCAGAGGCCAGTAATGGAAGAGTCTGCCCCCTGTGGTGGAGTCAAGAACTGCACCCTTCTCCGGTGAATCTCTCAGCCACCCACAAATTTCCCAATCATGGGCACTGGTATTGATAGTGGAGAGCTCCAGACTTCCCCGCAAGCGCACAGGGACTTGGTATCAGTAGCTCATGGTTATCAGATGATGGTCTGTAACCCTCCATTCATCTAGAGCAGTGTTTTCCCACAGACTTCTTTTTGAATGTATTATTTTAGCCCATTTTCTGCTTTTGTAGTGGAATGTCACAGACTGGGTAATTAATTACCAAGTCATACATCTGGACTGAAGAGATGGGTCAGTGGTTAAGGCGCTTGCCTACAATGCCTAAGGACCCAGGTTCAATTCCCCAATATCCAAGTAAAGCTAGATGCATAGTGGCACATACATTTGGAGTTCGTTTGCAGCAGCTGGAGGCCCTGATGCAATAAATAAAACTATTTAAAAAAAAATACATCTTGCAGGGCATAGTGGTGCACACCTTTAATCTCAGCACTTGGGAGGCGGAGGTAGGAGGATCACTGTGAATTCCAGGGTAAGACCCTACCTAGAAACACCAAAAATAAAAAATAAAAAAAAAAAAAAAATCTTAACAATGCCACTGTGACAACTTAGCCTGAGTTTGTCAAACCATAGCATTTTTATATTTTTCACCAGTCTCTCCACGTGATTGACATACATCAAAGTTGGTCAATCCTTGTCCAAAGTCATAAATTATACCGATTCTGCAGGTCTCTCAAGGGACAGTGGATCTGGCAGACACTTCACATCCTAATTCATCCAAAACCTCAGCGGTGAGTGTGTGTGTGAGGGGGGAAGGGTCAGGCTCTGTGCTAGGTGCAGAGGTGAGCAAATTGCATTCCCTGTTTAAAGAAATAGAGGGCCTATAGGGAGAAGTTCTCTGTGTGAGGTGAGTTCTCCTCTGGGGCAGAGGGCAAGACCCAGGTCAGAGACCCTCAACCCTGCCTCATTAAATATGCCTGATAGATCAGGCTGGAGAAATGGCTTAGCTGTTAAGGCACTTGCCTTCAAAGCCAGAGGACCCAGGTTTGATCCCCAGGACCCACATAAACCGGATGCACCAGGTGGCACATGCGTCTGCAATTTGTTTGCAGTGGCTAGAGGCTCTGGTGCACCCATTCTTTCTCTCTCTCTCTCTCTGTCTCTCTCTCTCTCTCTCAAATAAATACATTTTAAAAAGCTTATATATCAAGGTCTGGGGATGTAGCTCAGCTGGTAGAGGGTTTGTGTAGTATGTTTGAAGATCTGGACTTTTCTCCCCAACACCACATGAAACTGAGAGAATGGCACCTGCTTCCCCAAGAAGCATCAGGTAACTGCTTGCTTTCACAGGAGGTATGGTGTATTATCTTCTTTCCTTTCTTTCTTTTTTAAAAAATATACTTTTATTTTATTTATTTATTTGAGAGAGAGAGAGAAAGACAGAGAGAGAGAGAGAGAGAGAATGGGAACACCAGGGCCAGAGAGAGAGAATGGGAGCACCAGGGCTTCCAGCCACTGCAAACAAACTCCAGAAGCATGCACCACCTTGAGCATCTGGCTTACGTGGACTGGGGAATTGAACTGGGGTCCTTTGGCTTTGCAGGCAAGCACCTTAACCACTAAGCCATCTTTCCAGCCCTCTTCTTTCTTTTCTTTTTGAGGTATTTTATATGCACAGAGTCCACAAATCTACAGTGGACTTTTTCTTTTCTAGGTAGACTCACTCTAAGCCCAGGCTGACCTGGAACTCACTCTGTAGTCCCAGGTTGGCCTTGAACTCACAGCAATCCTCCTACCTCTGCCTCCTAAGTGCTGGGATTAAAGGCCTGTGCCGCCATGTCCGGCTTTAAGAAAATGTTCTATGTGTGTAACCACTCTGCAGATAAAAGAGGGGTCATCCTTACAGTTGGAAAGATCACATAGGGTGTCATCCAGGCCTGTTCACCTTTGAACAGACTGTGAAGAACAAGCTGAGGTATGGCTGCTGTCTTTGAATAGCGTCTGGTGAGTACCTGCAATGTAGCAGAACCTTCTTGGGTAAGACTCAGTGCCCTTCAATGAAGGGCTGATGTAGACGGCATGTGATTTCAGGAGTCCGTGTCGGGAAGAGACCGGGTCACCTATGACTCTTCGCGCATCTGCTTGGTTCCATTCATTAGCTACTTTCTGTCTGCTCCATCTTTCTTATTTGTTCCCTAATGTTATCTTTTTTGTTTGTTTGTTTTGTTTTATTGTTTTCTGAGGTAGGGTCTTGCGCTAGCCCAGGCTGACCTGGAATTCACTATATAGTCTCAGGGTGGCCTCAAACTCACGGCAATCCTCCTACTTCTGACTCCTGAGTGCTGGGGTTAAAGGCTTGTGTTACCACGCCTGGCCCCTAATGTATCTTTATTTTGGAGGGGTAAAAAAGGCATAACAATTACTATGTTTCAGGTGGTAATGGCAACCTCTGGAGAAGGCAAGGAACCCAAGAAAACATCAACACAGCATCATCAGTCTCGGATGGCCCGGAGACGCCTGTCCCAGGCCCGCCATCGAGCCACCATGATGTGGCTCTTCAGCAAACTAAGAAAGAAGCTTTACTACCAGTCAGATCTGATGGCCTCAAAGGTATAGGGACCTGGGGGTGGCAGAGGAGACGTTTCCACACATGGTGGGATGCTGGAGTGAGGCAAGGACTACCTTAGAGCTGCCAGCCCTACTGCCCATCCCAAGGGCTGGATCTCTGTGTGGTCAGTGACCAGCTGTGGACGCCTCAGGCAGCTGTGCCAGCTGCCCATGGGTAAATCGTTAGAGCCAGGCCTTATACTTATCTACCTGTAGCAAACCAACCTGATGTAAGAAGGGAAATTATGGGCCTGAGGAGAGATGTGGTTACCCAGTGACCTGTGTGCCTATTCTGCTTGTGGGCAGTGGCCAGCCCAAGACAGATGTACTTCAAGACTCTGTACATGTGTCCAAACATGCATATACAACACCATACATGCATTCACACAGCACAGGCATACCACTGTCGCACTTACACATACTCTGGGTTTTAAAAATATTTTATTTATTTATTATTTATTAGAGACAGAGAGAGGGAAAGAGAGAGAGGGAGAGTGAGAATGGGCATGCCAGGGCCTCTAGCCACTGCAAATGAACTCCAGACGTGTGCACCTCCTTGTGCATATGGCTTATGTGGGACCTGGAGAATTGAACCAGGATCCTTAGGCTTCGCAGGCAAATGCCTTAACCGCTAAGCCATCTCTCCAGCATGGTTTTTAATTTTCACTTGGGCGGGGGGGCATGCACATGCTAAAGCTCTGGTGTGGAGGTCTGAGGAATTGTCTGTGCTCCACCTTCTTGGAGAGACAGGGTCTCTCTCTTTCTCTCTCTCTCTCTCTCTCTGGTTTGTTTTTTTGAGGTAGGGTCTCACTCTAGCCCAGGCTGATGTGGAATTCATTATGTCCTCTCAGGATGGATTTGAACTCACAGCAATCCTCCTACCTCTGCCTCCTGAGTGCTGGGATTAAAGGCGTGTGCCACCACGCCCGGCTGGTAATGGGGTTCTTTAAGTAAGCATCTCTCTGCCTTTGGCCCTTTTCTTGCTTCCTGTCCTCTACTGACTCTTACTCTAATTTATGTACAAATCTACACATTTGAAGCTAGAATCCACACACGAAAGAGAACATGAAGCATTGGTCTTTCTGAGCCTGGGTTACCTTTAAGTGATGTTGCAGTCACCATGTTGACTTTAATAATATTACACACTGGAAGAAAAGAGGGAAGGAAATGAGGAAGAAAGGAAAAGAGCAGCAGGAGGGATGGAAGAAGGAATGGAGACATTCAGAGTTCAATTTTGCAGGACATTTAATGTTTTTAGATTATATGGAGTATTTGAATTTATCCAGTAAATGGTTTGAGAAAAGTCCATTGGATGTTAACCATCCCATTGCGTGTCATCATATTTTGAGCAGAAATCTAGCTCTAGGCCCTTGTGCAAGCCTGAGGGTTAACATTCACCCAGCTCTGCTTCCTCACCACCCTATGCCACCTATGTAGCACTAGCAGTTTTGTTTGTTTGTTTGGTTTTTTTTTTTTTTTTTTCAAGCTAGGGTCTCACTCTGGTCCAGACTGACCCGGAATTCACTCTGTAGTCTCAGGGTGGCCTCGAACTCATGGCGATCCTCCTACCTCTGCCTCCCAAGTGCTGGGATTAAAGGTGCGCCCCACCATGCCCAGCTCAGTTTGGTATTTTTTTTTAAATATTGTATTTATTTAGTTATAAGCAGAGACAGGGGGAGAGAGAGAGACAGAAAGGGCATGCCAGGCCCTCTAGCCACTGTAAACGAACTCCAGATGCATGTGTCATTTTGTGCATCTGACTTTACGTGGGTATCTATGGACTCAAACCCTGGTTGTTAGGCTCTGCAGGCAAGTGCTTTAACCACTGGGAATCCCTTCAGTTCCAAAGTTTGGTATTTTTCCAAATACTTCAGTATTTCAGTGAGGATCCTCCATGCCTGGTGTCTATTAGAACAACCTCCTGTCCTTTTCACAGGGAAGGTCCAGGATGTAACTTCACATTTGAGAGAATGTGGCTCAGACTGGGGAGGAGTTTTCTGGGTCTATAAAGTCAGTCTCTGCAGTGAAAGTCTGTCTTTTCAGCAATGTCTGTCTGTGTCCTCAGTGGCAGGTCTTGAATAAGGCGAAGATGTACATTCAGGAACTGGAACAAACCCTGGATAATTTTCTGAAACTCAAAGGCAAGAGATCCCTCCTTGGAGAAGGCTGGTGTGGGTTTTCTAGATGTTTATATGCCATCTGTATTTCTTTCTTTTTGATAACTCTCTATTTAGTTCCATAGCCCATTTTTAAAAAAATATCTTATTTTTTATTTATATTAGCTATTTGAGAAAGAGGGGGGGAGAGAGAGAGAGAATGGGTCTGTCAGGGACTCCAACTGCTGTAAACAAACTCCAGACACATGCAGCACCTTGTGCATCTGGTTTACGTGGGTCCTGGAGAATCTAACTTGGGTCCTTTGGCTTTGCAGGCAAGTGCCTTAAGCTCTAAGCCATCTCTCCAGCCCCTAATAGCCCATTTTTTTAATTGGATTGTTTGATTTCTTATTATTTAGTTTTTTTAGTTTTTTGTATATCCTGGAAATTAATCCTCTGTCAGATGTCTGGCATGGTGTGGGTTTTCTATTGAAAGCAGGGATGGGCTTACAAAGACTCAAAAGGTAGAGAACCAAATATGTGCCAGGCACTGCACTGGGCTGTAATGGAGATTACTGCCCGTGACCCTAGGGTGCTTGCAGCCTAGCAAGATGACCAAGGGCCATTGGGTTGTGAGTTTGATGAGTCCCCTATTGGGATGCTGTTGAAGGCATCTGACCTTAACTGGAGAGGCCAGAGCAGAAGTGAGTCAGTGAGTCATCCTGGGCTGAACCTTCTTCATCCCTAGATGGAGAGGCTGGAAAAGTTCCTGGGTTCCCTAATACTGAACCTGGAAGGGTCCAGCAATTCACCCATGATCTCTGTGGGCCAGATAGTTAGGAGAGATTGACAGGGCCTGATTTTTTTCCCCTCTTTGTTGCTCTTGCCTTCATCTCCCTGATAGAATCTTTCAACCTGGAGGATGGGAATGCAAACAGCTTAGAGGAGGTCAAGGAAGCCTATGCCAGAAATTACTCTGAAAGTGACAGGTAAGACCTAGTGAACACCAGAACAGAAAGCTGCTATTATGTACTGGCAACTTTCAATGCTGAGTCACAGCAGTCTACCCTCCCCACAGCATGCAAGACCATCACAGCTACAGTGTGCCCAGTTACATCTGTCATGTTCTGGGGATAACGCTTTATTCTGAATACTATGGGTTGTTTTCTTCCCCAATGATAAAAATAATCTCTATAGAGAAAAGCCTGAAACATGTAGCAACTCACCTCTCAGAGAAAATTAATGATTATTTTGAAGAATATTCATCCACCTAATATGTTTTAATTTTCCCCACTAGTTTTAGAGGATTGAGATCACAATGTATTATAAATACACATATGTATTTTGTAATATTATGTTCCTCAAATAATAGCTTTATTGAAGGGTACATAGGAAAAGAAAGGAAATACAGATCATGGCCTTTCTTACAGAAACCTGAAAGAAGTCAAATTAGAGTTCAAAGAGGAAAGGCATCCATTGTAAATGCAGGTGTTATTTTTTATTTTTATTTTTTTTATTTTTTTGGTTTTTTGAGGTAGGGTCTCACTCTAGCTCAGGGTGACCTAAAATTCACTAAGTAGTCTCAGGATGGCCTCGAACTCATGGCTACCCTTCTACCTCTGCTGGGATAAAAGGCGTGCGCCACCATGCCCAGCAGCCCTTACTTTTAATGTTATATCTGAAGGGTTTTTAAAGATATTATATCTGAATCCATGTTCATTGGTTATTTCTGTTTTCTTCCCTAAGTATTGCCTTAAGTAATCTTCTTGAGAATAGCTCCCCAGCACGGTGCCCAACTGAGGCAGCTGGTGATGATGCTATGGAAGGACAGAATGAGGAAGAGGGAGAGGAAGACCAAGAAGAGGAGGAAGAAGAAGAGGAAGAGGAGAAGAGAGCAGATGACTTACACTCCACAGGCACTTCATCATCAGACCTCCTGGAATTTGAACGGTGTGAACAATTGTGTGGGATGGTTTCATGCTCTCAGGGGACAGAGCTGCAGCTGGCCTGTGCTGGAGCCTCCAAGCATGCCTGATTCAAACCAGGCAGGCCTTGAACCATGGGAAATACAGAATTTCTGTGTAGGGCGCTCAGGAGAGCATTGGCCAAGGGGCTGGACAAATACTCTTAGAGACAGAAAGGGCATGCCAGGCCCTCTAGCCACTGTAAATGAACTCCAGATGCATGTGTCATTTTGTGCATCTGACTTTACGTGGGTATCTATGGACTCAAACCCTGGTTGTTAGGCTCTGCAGGCAAGTGCTTTAACCACTGGGAATCCCTTCAGTTCCAAAGTTTGGTATTTTTCCAAATACTTCAGTATTTCAGTGAGGATCCTCCATGCCTGGTGTCTATTAGAACAACCTCCTGTCCTTTTCACAGGGAAGGTCCAGGATGTAACTTCACATTTGAGAGAATGTGGCTCAGACTGGGGAGGAGTTTTCTGGGTCTATAAAGTCAGTCTCTGCAGTGAAAGTCTGTCTTTTCAGCAATGTCTGTCTGTGTCCTCAGTGGCAGGTCTTGAATAAGGCGAAGATGTACATTCAGGAACTGGAACAAACCCTGGATAATTTTCTGAAACTCAAAGGCAAGAGATCCCTCCTTGGAGAAGGCTGGTGTGGGTTTTCTAGATGTTTATATGCCATCTGTATTTCTTTCTTTTTGATAACTCTCTATTTAGTTCCATAGCCCATTTTTTAAAAAATATCTTATTTTTTATTTATATTAGCTATTTGAGAAAGAGGGGGAGAGAGAGAGAGAATGGGTCTGTCAGGGACTCCAACTGCTGTAAACAAACTCCAGACACATGCAGCACCTTGTGCATCTGGTTTACGTGGGTCCTGGAAAATCTAACTTGGGTCCTTTGGCTTTGCAGGCAAGTGCCTTAAGCTCTAAGCCATCTCTCCAGCCCCTAATAGCCCATTTTTTTAATTGGATTGTTTGATTTCTTATTATTTAGTTTTTAGTTTTTGTATATCCTGAAATTAATCCTCTGTCAGATGTCTGGCATGGTGTGGGTTTTCTATTGAAAGCAGGGATGGGCTTACAAAGACTCAAAAGGTAGAGAACCAAATATGTGCCAGGCACTGCACTGGGCTGTAATGGAGATTACTGCCCGTGACCTAAGTGCTTGCAGCCTAGCAAGATGACCAAGGGCCATTGGGTTGTGAGTTTGATGAGTCCCCTATTGGGATGCTGTTGAAGGCATCTGACCTTAACTGGAGAGGCCAGAGCAGAAGTGAGTCAGTGAGTCATCCTGGGCTGAACCTTCTTCATCCCTAGATGGGAGGCTGGAAAAGTTCTGGGTTCCCTAATACTGAACCTGGAAGGGTCCAGCAATTCACCCATGATCTCTGTGGGCCAGATAGTTAGGAGAGATTGACAGGGCCTGATTTTTTTCCCCTCTTTGTTGCTCTTGCCTTCATCTCCCTGATAGAATCTTTCAACCTGGAGGATGGGAATGCAAACAGCTTAGAGGAGGTCAAGGAAGCCTATGCCAGAAATTACTCTGAAAGTGACAGGTAAGACCTAGTGAACACCAGAACAGAAAGCTGCTATTATGTACTGGCAACTTTCAATGCTGAGTCACAGCAGTCTACCCTCCCACAGCATGCAAGACCATCACAGCTACAGTGTGCCCAGTTACATCTGTCATGTTCTGGGGATAACGCTTTATTCTGAATACTATGGGTTGTTTTCTTCCCCAATGATAAAAATAATCTCTATAGAGAAAAGCCTGAAACATGTAGCTACTCACCTCTCAGAGAAAATTAATGATTATTTTGAAGAATATTCATCCACCTAATATGTTTTAATTTTCCCCACTAGTTTTAGAGGATTGAGATCACAATGTATTATAAATACACATATGTATTTTGTAATATTATGTTCCTCAAATAATAGCTTTATTGAAGGGTACATAGGAAAAGAAAGGAAATACAGATCATGGCCTTTCTTACAGAAACCTGAAAGAAGTCAAATTAGAGTTCAAAGAGGAAAGGCAGCCATTGTAAATGCAGGTGTTATTTTTTATTTTTATTTATTTTTATTTTTTTGGTTTTTTGAGGTAGGGTCTCACTCTAGCTCAGGGTGACCTAAAATTCACTAAGTAGTCTCAGGATGGCCTCGAACTCATGGCTACCCTTCTACCTCTGCTGGGATAAAAGGCGTGCGCCACCATGCCCAGCAGCCCTTACTTTTTAATGTTATATCTGAAGGGTTTTTTAAAGATATTATATCTGAATCCATGTTCATTGGTTATTTCTGTTTTCTTCCCTAAGTATTGCCTTAAGTAATCTTCTTGAGAATAGCTCCCCAGCACGGTGCCCAACTGAGGCAGCTGGTGATGATGCTATGGAAGGACAGAATGAGGAAGAGGGAGAGGAAGACCAAGAAGAGGAGGAAGAAGAAGAGGAAGAGGAGAAGAGAGCAGATGACTTACACTCCACAGGCACTTCATCATCAGACCTCCTGGAATTTGAACGGTGTGAACAATTGTGTGGGATGGTTTCATGCTCTCAGGGGACAGAGCTGCAGCTGGCCTGTGCTGGAGCCTCCAAGCATGCCTGATTCAAACCAGGCAGGCCTTGAACCATGGGAAATACAGAATTTCTGTGTAGGAGGCGCTCAGGAGAGCATTGGCCAAGGGGCTGGACAAATACTCTTACTCTTGCTTTTTTTTTGGTTTTTTTTTTTTTTTTTTTGGTTTTCAAGGTAGGGTCTCACTCTAGCCCAGGATGACCTGGAATTCACTCTATTCTCAGGGTGGCCTCGAACTCATGGCGATCCTTCTACCTCTGCCTCCTGAGTGCTGGGATTAAAGGTCTGCGTCACCACGCCCAGCAACACTCTTGCCTTTGTATTGTAAAGCAAATACAGCGCTTTTATTTAGAATACATGTGATTTCCAGCTCAAGGATGAAGTTATTGATGATTTCTAGAGCTCCCTCCACCACACGTACACCATACAAAGTCAACTTATAGACTTACAAAATCAGGTCACATGTACTCTTTTTAAAAAAAATATTATCAATAATTTATAATTAATAATTATAATTTATAATTAATAATTATAATTATTATTAATATTATTATTATTAATGGGCATGCCAGAGCCTTCAGACATTGCAAACAAACTCCAGACGCATGCACCACTTTATGCATCTGGCTTCTGTGGGTCCTGGGAAATCGGCTCTGGGTCCTTCGGCTTTGCAGGCAAGCACTTTAATCGCTAAGCCATTTCTCCAGCCCTAGATCACATATACTCTTATAGAAAGATGGTGACTGGCTGGGTCAGACTTCCTTTGCTACTGCCTCCTCCATGCCTCTAGACTTTTCAACAGTCATATTGGATTCTAGAGATGAGAACTAAGTACCAGACTCACTCTACATAGGTGCCTTTCAAGTCTCAAATTAAAGCAAGAGAATATATTAGGTTAGCAAATTCAGGACTTTAGAATTTTAAGAAAATTTCTAACAGGGAGGAGAGCTGAGCCAGCCACATCACTCACCCTTCTATAGGGCAGAGAGGTTCAGGAGTATGTGGGGTGGGGGGATGGTGGGAGGGGCACCCAAGATGGTGTCTGCATTCCAGGGGCCCCAGAACAGGCAGAGACCAGACTAAGCTGTTGGTAATCCATGGACTGGTGGCCAAGCTTGGAAGCTGAGCTGCGGTCTTACCATGAGTAGATTCCTAAGGCTCCAGCTTGGGGTCTGAGACATGCACCACTTCTGTTCCAGGTACCTCAACTTTTACAAGCAGGTGATGGACCTTCTGACTGAGAACTCCATCATCTCCCCTCAGGAGGTGACGCTCCCTGTCGTCTCTGCCGCCATCTCCCACCTGTGGCAGAGCCTCTCTGAGGAGACGAAGGCCAATCTCCTGCAGGTCTGGGAGCAGCAACACAGCAGCCTCCCTGACCTCAAGGAGGTGGCCTGTCTGGAGCTGGCCTATCTGGAGAACAGCCCAGAGGACAGCGGAGTGGACAGTCAAGGTGCCAGCTGTTCGCTGGCCTCCACCCCTGAGGAGGTGAGCAGACCCTCTGGGTAAGGTGGGATGACCTGGAAGAAGCAGAGGAAGAGCTCTGTCAGGCCCGCACACCTCCCCAACTCCTGCCTTTGCTGCAGGTCAGTCAGTGAACCTGAGACATTGTTGGGGATTTGTTCTCACAGTAGGCCTCCAATTTCTTTCTTTTTCTTTTCTCTTCTTTTGACAACTTCCATAATTATAGACAATAAACCATGGTAATCCCCCCCCCACTTTCTCCTTTGCAACTCCACTCTCCATCATACCCCTTCCCCCTCTCAATCAGTCTCTCTTTTATTTTGATGTCATTATCTTTTCCTTCTGTTATGATGGTCTTGTGAAGGTAGTGTCAGGCACTGCGAGGTCATGGATATCCAGGCCATTTTGTGTCTGGAAGAGTGCATTGTAAAGAGTCCTACCCTTCCTTTGGCTCTTACATTCTTTCTGCCACTTCTGCAATGGACCCTGAGCCTTGGAAGATGTGATAGAGATGTTTCAGTGCTGAGCACTCCTCTGTCACTTCTTCTCAGTACCATGAGTCATCCCAAGGTCACCACCATCTGAAAAGAGAAGCTTCTCTAACCAAAAGTGAGAGTAGGGCTGGAGAGATGGCTTGGTGGTTAAGGCGTTTACATGCAAAGCCAAAGGACCCAAGTTTGATTCCCTAGGACTCATGTAAGCCATGCACAAGGGGGTGCATACATCTGGAGTTCCTTTGCAGTGGCTGGACTCCCTGGCATGCCCATTCTCTCCCTCTCTTTCTCTCTCTCAAATAAATAAATAAAATATCTTAGAAAAAAGTGAGAGTAGCATTAATATGTGGGTATGCACATAAAGAGAAGTGCTTACTGGGCAGTTTGGTGAGCATAATATATGAATTTAGCCAGACACCAGCAGGTGTTACACCCCTAGGGCTCATGGCTTCCTCTGTGATAGGTTTTCAGTATCAGGCATATATTCCCTCCTGTGGAGCAAGCCTCCAGTTCAATTAGAGAGCAGTTGGTTTCCCCCATAATAGACATGCCACTATTGCACCTGTTGGCTCATTTGGCCTGTCTGGCCAAATCTAAGGCTTGCTAGGCCTCACCATACTCTCCATCCACTCCCCCCCACACACACCTAAAGACTTTTTTTTCTCTTGCTGTGACGTGGGCTTTCCATGTAATAACAGGAAGTGAAGGGTTTTTTTGTTTAATATTATTTATTTGCAAGGACAGATAGGAGAGAGAGACTGAGAGAGAGGAGGGTGTATAAGGAGGTGAGGATCATTTGGCTGCCAGTAACTTGATTATTAAGCCACGAGGAAAGATGCTTATCACGTCCAGGGAGGACCTGGCTAGTGAACCAACCAGTGATGTCCTCCAGGACTCAGGCTCCTCTTCCCTTCCCAGTGCTCTGCTTCATCAAAGGGCTGGTTCCTCACCCCTAGCCTCCCTCTGCCCTCCTCTCAACCACTGGCTGCAGAGTGGCAGCTGGAACAACTGGGGCCACTGTCATTCTTCCTCCTTTAAAACTGATACAGAAGGGCTGGAGAGATGGCTTAGTGGTTAAGGCGCCTGCCTGCAAAGCCTAAAAACGCCCGTTCAATTCTCCAGGTCCCATGTTTAGCCAGACGCAAAAAGTGATGCAAAGGTGCAATGCCACACTTGCCCGCAAGGGGGTGCATGCATCTGGAGTTCATTCACAACGGCTGAGAGGCCGCTGGTGTACCCATTCTCTCTCTCTCATAAAAAAAGTAAAACTGATAGAACTCCTCTGAGGAGTCATTCTTATTCAAGGAAAGACCTTTCCAGAAGCTTCCACCATACCTCCCTCCTCTCCTTGGCCAGCATTGGCCAGATGGGAGAGGATTACCCTGGGACCGGCAGAGCTCAGTCCTGAAAGGCTGACAGTTGTCACCTCAGCAAACATTGCAACCACTCAGTGGAGACCACTGCAGCCTTCACTGTAGATACACCTGTCAAATTTTGAGTAGTTACCACAGCCATGGCCTAGAAAGCATCAGGTAGCTTTCATGGTCACCCAGAATTAGGGGAGCCTGGGAAGACTGCTGCACCCCTCACCCCTCTATCTGAGTGGCAGGCAGTTTTTGCTCTCTCTACCATTTTGTTCTGTTTTGTAGGGCATGTAGCCTCCATGGCCACTACCTTCTTGCCTTGTCCCTCAGTGGTTGGTCCTTTTCAGGAGACAGCCATACTCATCTGTCTTTGGAATCTTATAGCCAGGATGCTGTCAGACATCCACACATAGCCGCCCACATGTGTAGCTGTGCACACATGCATATGCCTATACACAAACACATACACACTGTTTCAGACATCCAAACAGAGCAATTTTTTTTTTTTTTTTTTTTTTGGAGAGAGCCAGAGAGAGAGAGAGAGAGAGAGAAACAATGGGCACGCCAACAGCCTCTCAGCTGCTGTGAGCAAACTCCTGATGTGTGCGCCCTCTTGTGGGCAAGTGCGGCATCGTGCCCTTGCATCACTTTTTGTTTGTTTGTTTGTTTTGTTTTTCGAGATAGGGTCTCACTCTGGTCCAGGCGGAGCTGGAATTAACTATGTAGTCTCAGGGTGGCCTCGAACTCTCAGCAATCCTCCTACCTCTGCCTCCCGAGTGCTGGGATTAAAGGCGTGCGCCACCACGCCCGGCTCCCTTGCATCACTTTGTGTCTGGCTAAACATGGGACCTGGAGAATCGAACCCGCATTCTTTAGGCTTAGCAGGCAGACACCTTAACCACTAAGCCATCTCTCCAGCCTGTTTTTTTGTTTTTTTTTTTTGGTTTTGCAAAGGGTCTCACTCTTTTGACCTGGAATTATTTATAGTCTCAGGGTGGCCTCGAGATAAAGCAATCCTCCTACCTCTGAGAGTGCTGGGATTGGCGTGCGCCACCACGCCCGGGGAGTTTTTAAAAATATTTTTATTTATTTATTTGAGAGAGATAAAGAGGCAGAGAGAGGATGGGTGAGGGGAGAGAGAGAATGGGAGTGTCAGGGCATCCAACCACTGCAAATTAACTCCAGACACATGCACCACCTTGTGCATCTGGCTTACGTGGGTCCTGGGGAATCAAACCTGTGTCCTTTGGCTTTGCAGGCAAGTGCCTTAACCACTAAGCCATCTCTCCAGCCCTGTGATTTTTGTTTTTTATGAGAGAGTTCACAGGATGAAGTAACTTGACTGAGATCACATAGTCAGTAAATGACCAGGGCTGGGAGCTGGCCCTCCTACCACTCCACCCTGATTTAGCTGTCCTGGCTTGAAAGTGCCATATGGATTTGGATCATCTCCACCTTGAGACGTTTGAATACGCCTTTCCTGGCTCAAAACTGAGGCTCTGCCCTGGCTCTTGCTTCTCACACCTGAGCTACTGTCCTTTGGTCAGAAAGAGGCATTAGGGTTCACAGAACTTCTCACCATAAGAAGAGCAGAGAGACTCAGTTTGGGACTAGCTCTGGCATGCGTGCCCTTTGGGACATGGTGCTCCTACAAAGCAGCTCTCTGCTCCTCTCTGGCAAGCAACCAGGAGCATGCATGGGACTGCAGAGCTAGTTCTAACCCAGGACATGCTGTGCTTCCTTCCAGATCCTTTTTGAAGATGCCTTCGATGTGGCACGTTTCCTGGACAAAAATTCAGCTCCAAGTGCATCGAGCCTCAGGTGAGGAAGGCAGTTTAGGATAGCACGCGTAAGTGGGTATGAGATTATACAAGTGTGTATGGTGTGCATTTGTGTGAGTGTGAAAATATATGCCTGTGAGATTGTGTGAATATGGGTGTGGATGTGAGACAGCACGCGTGTGTGTGTGTGTGTTTGTGTGTGTGTGTGCGTGTGTGCTTTGCAGACTCTGTAGCCCCCACATAGACACATCATTCTGTGGAAGTTCTGATATTGGAAGAAGACTGGTCTTAGGATACTGCCATCACCCTGGGGTGACATTGTCTGGAGCATTCTCAAGAGCACAAAATTTTCAATCTGGTGCAGGGCTGGCACACACACAGGTTGACAGCTCAAGGCTGTAGAAATACATCGCTCACTTTCCCTGTTTTCACAAGGTATCCCTCTGCAAATCCCTGCTCAGGTCAACTATAGCCCTGCCCCAAGCCCACATTTACACAAAATACCATAGGCTGCATGACTCAGAAACAATAGACATTTGTTAGTTGTGGTTCTGGAGGCAGGAGGGTCAGTTCGCTATAAATGGTGCCTTTCGAAGCAAACACATCTCTCTGGGGCCTCTGTTCTGTAAACTCCTACTAACCTCCCAAAGGCCCCACCTCCTAGTGCCATCACACCGTGCATGACATTTCAGTATATGAGTGTGGAGGGAGACACCGACCTTTAGAGCGTGGGTACTTGGAGCTAGGTGACCTAAAGGCAGGTAATATCAGTCAATCAGGCAGAAGCGGGTAGGGAGAAGTGGGGGGAGGGGGACAGAGAACCTGAACCTCCATGGGAACCAGCTGAGAGAGCGGGGGACCTTTAAACTGTACGAAGAGGAAGGCTGCCTTCATGGTGCCGATGGAAATGGATGTGGAAGGAGCTGAGGGATGGCTGCCCCATGAATGAGAAGATGTGCAACCGGATGTAAGGAGGCAGTCTAGAACTGCAATTCTCCAGCTGCTCCTTGAAAAGCTGTGGTCCTGGCTGAAAAGATGCCTGATGTGTTAGCCAGGCATGTTGGCACACACCTTTAATCCCAGCACTTGGGAGGCAGAGGTGGGAGGATCGCCATGAGTTCAAGGCCACCCTGAGACGACATAGTGAGTTCCAGGTCAGCCTGGGCTAGAGTGAGACCCTACCTCGAAAAACCAAAACAAACAAAAAAAAAGTGGGTTTCCCCCATGAGAATGAGGGTGATGTTCACATGCTAAATATCTGCACTGTCCTCTCCGTGGGGCCTGGTCTGCAGAGAGCCCTCAAGGCTGGATGTCTTCAAGCAGACAGCTTCAGGCAGCCCACACAGACCTGGTCTTTCCATGCCCCCTGCCCCGCCCATGCAAGGGGAGGCCCAAGATCGACCGACAGCTTCGTCTGTCCTCCACAGTCATCTGACACAGTGATACCAGCTCTTCCTAGTTGTGTGTGGAATGTCATTTTGCTACAAATGGCTGGAAGCAGACCTTCCTATTTCTGTACTGGGTTTAGGCTGCGCAGATAACTTTGTCCAGAAGTTGCCAGAGCAGACTTGCCAAGCAGGACCGGGAAGTCCTTACCCTGCTGAAGAGGTTAAAAACGGGCTATTAAAATATCGTTTCCTGCTTTCCTTAGAAAAGGGAAGGGGTTGCTACCCACTGAGTTCCTGGTCGGACTGGGGGACCTCTTCCCAGGGGGAAGTGGGCAAATGCCAGCTGTCCTATACAACCCACACCTCGGTACTATAAAGTCCCAGTTGCAACAGGGGTGCTCCCCAAAGTCAATGAGGAAAGAGCCCACAGAACAGACCTCCTGCCTGCATCAAGGCTGAGCTCTCTGCTAGATGCACTGAGCATCCTGATGCAAGCATCACTTGCCTTGAGCAGCCTGAGCTGCCTCAGATGATAGACCCAGAGCTGTGGGGTCCACCATAGGAGGCTGACTCCTAAGAGGGGATCTTGCTCCCTGGCTCCAGAGGCCATGGCTTAGAACACTGGTCAGACCACAGATTCAGTTTCACCATAGTCTGAGTTTCCCAGGGGCTTCCAGACACGAAATTATGTGGAGGCAGTGCACAGCTTCCAGGAAGAGCTCTGGGCTCTTTCAAAATTCATCTGGGTGTTTAAAAGCTTACTTTTCGAAGCTGGGGAGATGGCTCAGTGGGTAAGAGAGCTTGCTGCCCAAGCATGAGGATCTGAGTTCAGTCCTCAACACCCACTTAAAAAGCTGGGAAAGGCTGCACAAGCCTGTAACCCAGCTCTGAGGGGGTGGAGACATGAGGATCCTTGGGGCTCATTGGTCAGCCAGTCCAACCAAAACTCAAGGAGCTCCAGGTGTAGTGAGAGACTGTCTCAGGGAAATAAGAGGGATAGAAGAAGGGATGGTGAGATGGCTTAGCAGTTAAGGCACTTGCATGCAAATCCTAATGACCTGAGTTTGATCCCCAGGACCCATGTAAAGCCAGATACACAAAGTGGCACATGCATCTGGGGTTCATTTGCAACGGCTGGAGGCCCTGGGATGCCTAATCTCTCTGTCTCTCTCCTATCTCTATCTGCTTGCAAATAAATAAAAATATTTATTTTAAAAAGATGGATATAGGAGGACACTTGATGTCTTCCTTGGGGTGCATGCATCTGCAAACACACCCCAAAAAAGTTTACATTGTGATTGAATTTAGTGCGTGTGCACACACATGGGAAGACTAGAGGACAGTCCCAGGAGATGGTCCTCAGTCAATCTCCACCTTATTTTTTTTTTTCTGAGGCAGAGTCTCACTCTAGCCCAGGCTGACCTGGAACTCACTCTGTAGTCCCAGGCTGGCCTTGAACTCACAGCGATCCTCCTACCTCTGCTTCCCGAGTGCTAGGATTAAAGGCATGTGCCACCATACCCGGCTTCCTCCATTTAAAAAAAATTTTTTTATTTGCACGGGTGGGGATGTGGGGAAGGAGGAAGAGAGAATGGGAGAGCCAGGGCCTCCAGCCACTGCAAATGAACTCCAGATGCATGTGCCACTTGGTGCGTCTGGCTTTACATAGGTACTGAGGAATCGAACCCAGGTCATTAAGCTTTGCAGGCAAGTGCCATAACCACTGAAAAACTCTCCAGCCCTTTCTCCACCTTTTTTGAGACATGGAACTTTCCTAATTAGGCCAGCAAGCCTAGGGACCCTCCTATCTCCATCTCACCAGTGCCGGGGTCACCTGCACATGCCACCACTTCCAGCATTTTTTTTTGTTTGGGAGAGAGCCAGGGAGAGAGAGAGAGGGAGGGAGACAGAGAATGGGCACACTACTGTGAATGAACTCCAGATGTGTGTGCCCCCTTGTGGGCAAGTGTGGCATTGTGCCCTTGCCTCACTTTACATCTGGCTAAACGTGGGACCTCGAGAATCGAACGGGCGTTCTTAGACTTAGCAGGCAGGCACCTTAACCACTAAGCCATCTCTCCAGCCCCACTTCCAGCATTTTTACATGGCAAGCACTTTACTAAATGAGCTATCTCCCCAGCCGTGTGATTCTGTCTTTGAGGGGAGTGGGGAACAGGTGGCAGCAAGCACAAGTGAAGGCTTAGGAATGTCTGTTTCTTTCTCTCTGCTGTCAACAGCAGCACAGAGCAGCTGGAGGAGGAGAAGTTTCAGCTTTACGTGCAGATCATCGACTTTTTAAAAAGCCTTTGCTGTGTCAACACTCAGTTAAACCAGGTAAGACAGAGCAGGTATCAAATAAATAGCAAGATCTCTAACTACCATCTTTAGGATGGAAAGAAGGCTCTTTGGTGATGATGGTGGTGGGGGGGGGGCTAGCTTACCATCACCCTGACCACCCCACAAGGGCCCTGGACAAAGATTTCCTTATAAGCTTTCTGTCCTGATCCTTGGATGGTCACCTTCAGTCCATTGCCTTCTGTAGGAAAGAGGGTATCCGGAAGAGTGAAGGAAAAGACAGGAATGACTTCCAGGGCCAATTTACATGGGAGCCCTTTGAAGAAGACACCAGTTCCCAGGCACTGGCTTCTAGCAGGCCTTTGTCAATCTTGTGTGGCAGCTTTCCAATAGTATAACCTGTTTCGCCATCTTCCATAACACTGCAGTATTTGTGTGGGGGGGTGGTTGGCTTTTGAAGGATAATTTCTCTCCCCAAAAGCCAGCCCTGCAGCTGATGGAGGTGCAAGTCATGGGGGTTCTGGTTAGGAGGCCATTCCCGAAGCTCTCACAGGGGAGGGAGTTTATGTCCAGGGGACAAACCCTTTCAGCTTCATGACCATGGCTTCTTAAATTTTTGTTTTTGTTTTTGTTTTTTTGTTTTTTGAGGTAGGGTCTCACTCTAGCCCAGGCTGACCTGGAATTCACTATGGAGTCTCAGGATGGCCTTGAACTCATGGCAATCCTCCTACCTCTGCCTCCCGAGTGCTGGGATTAAAGGTGTGCACCACCACATCTGGCAAATATTTTTTATTTATTTGTTTGTTTATTTATTTATTCATGAGACAGGGTTGGGGAGAGAATGGGTGTGCCAGCCTCCAGCCACTGAAAATGAACTCCAGAGCATATGCCACCTTGGGCATCTGGCTTACACAGGTACTAGGGAACAAACCTGGGTCCTTAGGCTTCGCAGGCAAGTGCCTTAAACTGCTAAGCCATCTCTCCAGCCCAACTATGGCTTTTTTCTGCTAACTTTGCCAGAGTAAACTGCTTATTTTAAATGATAAGTAATAGAATTATGGCAAACATTTCCCTAAAAGTAATTAGGGCACCGTGTCAGTGGGTTAAGGGACACTGGGCACTTCATTTCTCCCTCATGAGACCAATTTGAATCCCTACTTAGGGTCAAGCATTTATCCCTAAAGTTGACTCTTTCTGTTGGATGTGGTTAAACTAGGCCACTTTACCACGACTTCAAGAACAGAGTCAATGCACAGTAAGCAAGAACAAAGACAAATTGAATACCATT
The DNA here is from genome assembly GCA_036365145.1 of Orientallactaga sibirica. NCBI lineage: Eukaryota > Metazoa > Chordata > Mammalia > Rodentia > Dipodidae > Orientallactaga > Orientallactaga sibirica. The sequence continues at coordinate 26,117,708 of JAEOAD010000019.1, forward strand.
TGGTAAATTTGAATTTTATATCATGTACATGGCTTGTCTATTAAAGAGAAAGCACTGTGTGTCTAGCAAGAATACTCATCCCTGCAGCTGGAGAGATGGCTTAGTGGTTAAGGCGCATGCCTGTGAAGCCCAAGGACCCAGGTTCTATTCTCCAGGTTCCATGTAAGCCAGATGCACATGGTGGCACATGCATCTGGAGTTCATTTGCAGTGGCTAGAGGCCCTGGTGTGCCCATTCTCTCTACCTTTCCCTCTCTGTCTCCCTCTATCTCTAATAAATAAATGAAAATAAAAAATCTTAAAAAAAAAAAAAAAAAAAGGAATTAGGGAGGTGGGATCAGTCTCCAGGGAGTCACATGGGCCTCTCATTCAGGGTAAAGACACAGGCCAAGGTTGAGATAAGAGAGTGTAGGCGGTCCAAAGAACCCAAGTGTTCTGGAAGCGACCTAAATCCCAAGTCTCTTGTCACGTGAGCTGCTTGATTGTTCAACATACTCTGTTTTCCTAAGACTCTGAAAGTGCTACTTCAAAGCTGCAGGTTTGGGCTGGAGAGATGACTTAGTGGTTAAGGGGCTTACCTGCAAAGCCTAAGAACCTAGGTTCAACTCCCCAGAACCCTCATAAGCCAGATGCACAAGGGGGCTCATGCATCTGGAGTTCATTTGCAGTGGCTAGAGGCCCTGGTGTGCTCATTCTCTCTCTCTCTTTCTCTCTTAGATAAATTAAAAAATTTCTTTCTAAAAGCTGCAGGTTTGCAAAAAGCAACATGGGTTGACAGGCATTTGTTGGCACTGGTCACTGAAGGATATTGAATAGGGTGTTGTTCCAGAGGGAGCTGCCACACTAGTTTCTTGCACACTCATCCCAAAGTAGTCTACAGTTGTTGTTTTTTTTTTACATATTTTTGCAAGCACCAGTGGTCGCCTACTATGCACACTGCCTTGCATTTTGCTCTTTTTCTAATAGCCTGTCTCACATACAAAGAACTATCCCATTCCTTTCTGGAAAACCAACTGCACTGCTGGGTGTGGTGGCACATGTCTTTAATCCCAGTGCTTGGGAGGCAGAGGTAGGAGGATCATGGTGAGTTCAAGGCCACCCTGAGACTACATAGTGAATTCCAGGTCAACCTGGGCTAGAGTGAAACCCCACCTCAGGGAAAAAAAAAATACCAACTGCATGAAACATTTGATGGGCATTCAGATAAAGCTTTAAGATATTTTCCTTGGGGCTGGAGAGATGGCTTAACAATTAAGGCACTTGCCTGCAAAGCTAAAGGACCCAGGTTCAACTCCCCAGAACCCATGTAAGCCATATGCACAAAGTGGTCATGTGTCTGGAGTTCATTTGCAGCAGCTAGAGGCCCTGGCATGCCCATTTTCTCTCTGTCTCTCTCTTTCTCTTCTCCAAATAAATAAAAATTCCCTTCTAAAAGTCATAGAGTGCGGAGTTGAGTGGAATGGAATTGGGACTACCCCTCCTTATTCCCTGGCCAGAAGCTGGGGGTCAAAGGTAGTAGAGACTGTCAGTTAGGCATGCCCAAGTTGCTAGGACCTTCTTATCTGCCTAGAACCCTTCAACCAACCTTTCATCCCAGCACTCGGGAGGGAGGCAGAAATAGGAGGATCGCTGACAGTTCAAGGCCACCCCAAGACTACATAGTGAATTCCAGGTCAGCCTAGGTTAGAGACCCTACCTCGCAAAAAAAAAAAAAAAAAAAAATCGGCCTTTTTCACACCATTTTGCAGGAACCAGCACCTCTTACTGATGACGAGCTGATAAAGCTGAAGTGCACGGAGACCTTTGATGATGAAGACATGTGATGCAGACGGCCTGGGAGGGGAAGGGGCCGGCTGTGGGGAAGGGGAGCTCTCAAGTTTGAATGCTGGCTGCTTCGGTTGCACCAGCCTTGGCCTTCGTAGCTCTAAAATGGGCGGTTTCAAGAAGTATTTGATGTTCTTAGTTCCTGATGAGGGAGCAGGAGGAATATGTTGGAGGCAGTTTCCAAGTTTGAATTCTGGCAGCTATGGTTACACCAACCTTTGGATTTCGTGATGCTTTGAGGTGGGCTTTTTGTCCAGAAGTATTTGATGTTTGTAGTTTCTGGTTATTATAAGGCTCATTAGGAGAAGTGTGGCTTTGGGTCAGTCCCGAAAGATTCCTTGACAAGAACCCTTCTTTTAAGGAATGGGAATGGCTGTGGGAAGTGTCATCTTGAAAGGCTTAGTCAGCAGGTAGGAGTTGGTCCTGAAATCGGGAAGCACAATTTCTTCTGCTTCAAACCCCAGTTCTACTTCGTAACTTTCAAACGATTGGATGACTACCACCCACATTTTCAAGGCAGTCTCCTTAAAGTCATGTGATTGTAGGTACCAGCCACATCTATAAAATACCTTCACAGCCTTCAATGAGTTCTGTGGACTGGTCAAATTGATACACAAAGCCAACAGTCATAGCTACCTTGTGGGGATTTGTTCTTTTTGTTACAGTAGTTCTCTCAAGAGGCTGGACATCTGCCCTTACCTTCATCTGGCAAAAGCAGCCACAGTGGATTTGACTGACTCCACAAAACCAGTGAACAACAATGTCAGATGGTCTCACTGCCAGCTATGTCTTCCCACCCTCAGTGAGTTAGTGACTGGGGAACTTTGTTTGAAGCAGAAAAAAAAAAAAAAAAAAAATCTCCTGCCACTAAAAAATTAGGATGTATAAATATGAAAACATCTGTTAGGGTTCACAGTATTGGCCACATGTATCACTCACGCTGGGTTCCAGTTTCTTTTATGTTTTTATTTGTAAGGAGGAAAGGGAGAAAGAGAGAGACGGGGAGGGAGGGAGACAATGAGAATGGGCTTGCCAGGGCCTCTTGCCGCTGCATATAAACTCCAGATGCATATGCACCATTTTGTGGCTTTATGTGGGTACTGGGGAATCAAACTCAGGCCATCAGGGTTTGCAAGCAAGTGTCTTTAACTGCTGAGCCATCTCCCCAGGCCCCTAGGTTCCAGTTTCTTCAGCTGCATGTTGGGGTTGCACAACAAATTTTGACAACAGTAGGTTTCTGAACATGCAATGAACAAAAGTTAATTCAGGATCAAATTCATGACAAATCTGAGTTGCTTCTGGCAGCGCTCCCCAGGCTGCTCTGTTCTGAACACACAACCTGAGCCCTTTGTGCCTGCGTGCTCTCGCTCCTCACAGTGACAACAAACCCTGCGGGGACACCTCTGCTCAGACTCAAAACTACGGCACGAGTGTAGGTTACTTTTCTTGATGCTGTGATCATATACCTGACAAAAAGCAACTCAAGGGGAAAGGGTTTCCTTCGGATTACAGTTTTCAGAACCCAACATGGCTGGGAAGGTGTGTGGCAGCAACGTGAGGTGGATGGCCAGAGTCAGGTTGCCAAGAGAAATGAACGCTGGTGCTCTGCTCATGTCTCCCTTTTTCTTCAGCCCAGGGATGGTGCTGCTCACACTTAGGGTGGGTCTTCACACCTCAGTAAACCCAGTCTAGAAGCTTCCTCACAGATATGCCCAGAGACTTGTCTCCTAGGTATTCTAGATGCTGTCAAGTTGACAATATAAGTGGTCACGGTATCTTATGGCATAAAATGTTTTTATTGAGTTATCCTCCATCCATGCTCGGTCACACACATCAACATGCACATTATGCACAACAGTTTTCTACCATCATTCCTTAGCATGTAAGAAGTAAATCAGTATATCTTTGCATTAGAATGTTTAACTTTTAAAATTGCCATTTGAGCTTCATTGAAAAGATCATTCAAGCTGGGCATGGTGGCATACACCTTTAACCCCAGCACTTGGGAGGCAGAAGGAAGAGGATTGCTGTGAGTTCAAGGCCACCCTGAGACTACATGGTTAATTCCAGGTCAGCCTAGGCTACAGCAAAACCCTACCTCCAAAAACAAGAAACAAACAAAAAAAAAAAAAGATCATTTGATGAATTTTGGCTTGGGATTAGGACGGAATTTCTAATAATTTCTGAAATGGCCCTAAATATACTTCTGCCACTTTTGTACTATGTATTTATGCAAAGCGGCACTCTCAGCATTGATTATAAAATCAAAATATCAGTCAACTCAGGAAAGGACGGGAGATATTCTACATCCTACATCAAACACTCAGCCAGGATTTCATTATGTAAAAATGGGTGTGCTCATCTCAGTATACCAACTTACTTGCCTTTAATACGTGATAAAATTATATGTATCCCAAAGAATTGTTTCACAATAAATTTCTTTATGTTCTATTATCAGTAAATATTTGTGTGCTTATTTTCTATGCCTGTATACCTGGGGTTGCATATAAATCTCTTGGATAAAAAGGGATTGTGAGTGGGAAAAGTTTACAAAGCTCTGTGCATTAGTTACTTCTTTTTTTCTTTTCTTTCTTTTGTCTATTTTTTGACTTTTTTTTGTTTTTATTATTATTATTTTCTTTCTTTTTTATTAGTTACTTTCTTGTTGTTAGGAACAATTACCTGACCAGAAGTACTCAGGAAAGAGTTTATTTTACCTTACCTGAGGGTCGAGTTCATCGTGTCAGGGAAGGCAGGCAGGAGCAGAGCGCCTGTCACCTTCATCAGTGGGCAGGAATCAGGGAAGGACAGGAGTGGGGCCAGGCTATAAAGAAACCCTCAAGGCCCACCCCTGGTGACCTACTTCTTCCAGCAACATTCCACCTGCTGAAGATTCCACAACCTTCCCAAGCAGTGCCACTGGCAGTATTTAAACAGATGAGCCTATGGCAGCGGGGAGACTGTTTATATTCCTGCCACAACACCCTGCTTGAACTCACGGGTGTAGGCCCCATGGCAACAGAGGAGGAAGAAGAGAGCACTTGCTGGAGGAAGGAAGAGTCTGGGACTCCTGGGGGCTTAAGTATCACATGATCTGAAGAAGGCGTGCCATTTCTGACAGTTACCTTAGAATTTACAGCAACCTAGACCCCTAACAGGCTAGAGGTTACTGAGCACAGATGGTGTGGGCCAGGAGGAGACTGGATTAGACATGGCACTGTGATCTGAGTCCTACCTCCTGATGCGTGAATGCTGCTGGACATGGTGTTGATTTCATTGTGCTAACGCCCACCCCATCCATCCGCTCTCACTCTATAACTACTTGGGGAAAACACACACTTCCGATCTTGACTCTGAACAGAACCTTTATAGAAAAATGCCTTTGTGAAATGTCAGAAGTCTCTCCCTTCCGCATGAGCCTCTTGCAAAGCTGCCTGAAACCATGTGTTCTGACAGCACAGAACAGTAGAGGGACGGAAGGCTCCTCCAGCACAGGGACCCAGCTCTCCCCTTCTTTGTCCTGCCTTAGCTAAGGGCTTCGATGACACAGCAAGGGCATTCATCCTCGGAGGGCCCAGCCTGGCTGGCTGGCAGGTGTTTGGTATGTGTACAAGAAACATTAGGAATTCCTAGAGATGTCCTAGAAATGGACTGATGGTATCACTGGACAGGATTTGAAATGGCCTCAGGGACAGAAAGAAAGTTCCTGCTGTTGCCTGGCCTGAGAAGCATCCTAAACTCCCCCAAGGAGGTACACCTGGATCCTGGATTTGCAACATATTTAATACAGCATGTTAGAGAAGCCAGCCACCATATCACAGCACTCACCAAAAGCATAAGGCCAGGCATGGTGGTTCACACTTTTAATTCCAGCACTCAGGAAACTGGATAGGAGGATCACCATGACCTCAAGGTCAGCCTGGCTAGGATGAGACCCTCTCCAAATAAAGGGGGTCTGGAGAGATGGCTTAGCAGTTAAAAAACTTGCCTGTGAAGCTTAACAACCCAGAGTTGATTTCCCAGTCCTCACATAAACCAGATGCACAAGGTGGCACAAGTGTCTGGAGTTCACTTGCAGCAGCTAGAGGCCCCGGCATTCTCTCTGTCTGTCTGTCTCTCTACTATCTGTCTCTGCTCACAAATAAGAATTCAAGAAAAGGAGCCAGGCATGGTGTTACACGCCTTTAATCCCAGCACTTGGGAGGCACAGATAGGAGGATCATTGTCAGTTGGAGACCACCCTGCTACTACATAGTGAATTTCGGGTCAGCCTGGGCTAGAGTGAAAAAAAATAGTCTTAAAAAAAAAGCATAAAGCTAGGCATGGTGGCACACATCTTTAATCCCAGCATTAGAGAGGTTGAGATTAAGAGGATCACAGTGAATTCAAGACCAGCTTGGGGCTACAGAGTGAGATCTAAGTCAGCCTGGAAGTATTTAATCTAACATGGCAAAAAAATAAAAATAAAAAATGTTGCTTTGAAGGCTGGCTTATCACAGATCTCCATAAAAATAATTATCAAGTTTTTGTAGGCAGATTGCAAAATGTCACCTAAGAACAAACAGATTGAGCACATTATAAAAGCCACACAAGGGACTGGGGAGATGGCTCAGCAGTTAAAGGCACTTAATTGCAAAGTCCGTCAGCCCAAGTTCAATTCCCCAGTACCCATGTAAAGCCAGATGCACAAAGTGGTACATGTCTGGAATTTGTTTACAGAGGCCAGAGGCCCTGGAATGCCAATACTCTCTCCCTTTCTTCTCTTTCTCAAGTAAATACTAAAAATATTTGAAATAAAATTAACACAAAATACTTGTATTAGCAATAAAAACCTTTTTCAAAAGAACAGAAATAAATTAGAAAGTTTAGCAGCATAGTTAGGCATAGTGGTACAGGCCTGTAATCCCAGCTATTTGAGAGGGCAAGTTCAAAATCATCCTGGGCACTTGACAAAATACTGTCTCAAAATAAAAATAAAAAGAACTGAGCCGGATGTGGTGGCACACGCCTTTAATCCCAGCACTCAGGAGGCAGAGGTAGGAGGATTGCCATGAGTTCAAGGCCGCCCTGAGACTACTTAGTAAATCCAGGTCAGCCTGGGCTAAAGTGAGACCCTACCTTGAAAAAAAAAAAAACCCCAAAAAATAAACAAATAAAAATAACTTAGTTATTCCTTCGTGTTAGAACACTTGCCTATATGAGACCAGTGGTACTGCAATAAAATCAAGTAGATTTAGGCTGGGCATGGTGATACATGCCTTTAATTCTAGCACTTGGGAAGCAGAGGTAGGAGGATCGCTGTGAGTTCAAGGCCGCCCTGAGACTACTTAGTAAGTCCAGGTCAGCTTGGGCTAGAGTGAGACCCTACCTTGAAAAAAAAAAATAACAAAATAATTAAGTATATTTTAAAAAGAAAAGACACTTTAATGAGAAAACAAAACAAAAAAACCCATGACTTTTACCAACTAAGAGCATAAGCAGAGGACCCTTCCACAAAAGGAGAACAGCATGGAGTGTGGGTAGTGCCATCTAGAAATACAGAAGCACGTTAGTGACTCTGGAACCAGGAGGCCGGCTTGTGAGAGTGAACTGTACAAAGGATGTGTAAAGGCTTGGCTGTCTTCACATCAGCTTCCCAAAGTGTATCCAGTTTTTTTTTATTTTTATTTATTTATTAGAGACAGAGAGAGGGAAAGAGAGAGACTGAGTATGGGCGCACCACAGCTTCTAGCCACTGCAAACGAAATCCAGACACATGCACCCTCTTGTGCATTTGGCTTACATGGGACCTGGAGAATCAAACCAGGGTCCTTAGGCTTCGCAGGCATGCGCCTTAACTGCTAAGCCATCTCTCCAGCCTGTGTATCAGGTTTTTGGGTTCATGTCTAGTCTCTGTCCTACAAAGTAAATGTTTAAATTCATCTAAAGTTATGTTAAAATTCTAGGGGCTGGAGAGATGGCTTAGTGGTTAAAGCACACGCCTGTGAAGTGTAATGACCCAGGCTTGATTTCCCAGTACCCATGTTAGCCAGATGCACAAGGTGGCACATGTATCTGGAGTTCATTTGCAGTGGCTAGAGGCCCTGGTGTGCCCATTCTCTCTGTCTCTCTCTAATAAATATTTTAAAAATATTTTTTTAAAAAATCTAGCTGAGCATGGTGGCTCACGCTTTTAATCCCAGCACTTGGGAGGCAGAGATAGGAGGATCGCCATGAGTTTGAGGCCACCTTGAGATTACATAGTGAATTCCAGGTCATCCTGGGCTAGAGCGAGACCCTACCTTGAAAAACAAAACAAAACAAAACAAAAATTCTAACCCCTAAAGTAATGGTAGGAGGTAAGATCAGGTCCAGGGTAGCACTCTCATGCAAAAGATTAAGTCCTCTAAAGAGGTCCTGGAAATGTGTGTGAAGGTGCTTATTAGGAAGTGGAGGCAAGAAAGTTCAAAGCCAGCATGAGCTACATAGGGATACACTGTCTCAAAAAAGAAAAGGGTGGAGAGATGGCTTAACGGTTAAGGCACTTGCTTGCCAAGCCTAAGGACTCATGTTCAACTCTCGAGGTCCCACATAAGCCACAACACACAAGGTGATGCAAGTGTGCAGGGTTGTACATGCACACTAGGTGGCGTATGAGTCTGGAGTTCAGTTACAATGGCTGGAGGCCCTGGCATGCCAATTCTCTCTCCCTCTCATAAAAAGAGGCCATTCCGGGCTGGAGAGATGGCTTAGCGGTAAAGGCATTTACCTGCAAAGCCAAAGGACCCCAGTTCGATTCTCTAGGACCCATGTAAGCCAGATGCACAAGGGAGTGCATGCATCTGGAGTTTGTTTGCAGTGGCTGGATGCCCTGGAATACCCATTCTCTCTCTCCCTCTCAAATAAATAAATAAAAATATATTAAAATTTTTTTAAGTCCATTCTGTTGGGCTTGCCTCAAAAAAAAAAAAAAAGGAAAGAAAGAAAAGAAAAGAAAGAAAGAAAGAAAAAAGAAGGAAGGAAGGAGACTCAGAGATCTCCCACCTTCTGCAGTGTGATATGGCCATATATGAGGAAGCAGGTCCTCACCTACGGCAATTTAGATGGACTTTCCAGCCTCCACACCTATGAGAAATGCATTTTTTTTGGTTTTTTTAAATTTTTTTATTATGTTTTATTTATTTTTGGAGAGAGAGACAGAGAGAGAGAGACAGAGAGGGAGAGGGAGAGAGAGATGGATGCGCCAGCAGTTTCTCAGCTGCTGTGAACGAAATCTAGATGTGTGCGCCCCCTTGTGGCAAGTGTGGCATTGCGCCCTTGCCTCACTTTGCATCTGGCTAAACGTGGGACCTGGAGATTGGAACTGCTGGACATTGGGACCAGCGTTCTTAGGCTTAGCAGGCAGGCGCCTTAGCTGCTAAGCCATCTCTCCAGCCCTTTTTTTGGTTTTGAGTATTCTGTTATAGCAGACCAAACAGCCAAGGCTGCAACTAATGTAGGGTTCAATTAGGGACTGTATTAGGCAAGATACCCATGTCCTAATCAAACATGTGAATGTCACCTGGTAAGAGACTGCATGCATGCGAGGTAGGGTCTCACTCTGGTCCAGGCTGACCTGGAATTCACTATGTAGTCTCAGGGTGGCCTCGAACTCTTGGCAATCCTCCTCTGCCTCCCGAGTGCTGGGATTAAAGGCGTGTGCCACCACGCCCGGCTCTACATAAGGATCTTAAAATGGGGACAGGATCCTAGATTACCACGTGGGTCCTACAGTTAATCACAAGTATGAAATAAAGGAGGCAGGCTGGAGAGATGGCTTAGTGGTTAAGGTGCTTGCCTGGAAAGCCTAAGGACTCATGTTCAACTCTCCAGATCCCATGGCTTACAAAGTGATGCAAGCGCAAGGTCACACATGTGCATGAGAGGGTGCACATGTCTGGAATTTGGTTGCAGCAGGAGGCACTGGCATGCCAATTTTCCCTCTCACACATACTCTCACTCTTCTTCTCTTGAATTAAAAAATAAAAGTCCAGCCAGGCATGGTGGCACACACCTTTAATCCCAGCACTAGGGAGGCAGAGGTAGGAGGATCATGGTGAGTTCAAGGCTACCCTGAGACAACAGTGAATTCCAAGTCAGCCGGAACTAGAGCAAGAGCCTACCTCAGAAAAACAACAACAACAAAAAGTCCAGTCTGTTGGGCTTGTCTCAAAAAGGAAGGAAGGAGCCGGGCGTGGTGGCGCACGCCTTTAATCCCAGCACTCAGGAGGCAGAGGTAGGAGGATTGCCGTGAGTTCAAGGCCACCCTGAGACTACAGAGTTAATTCCAGGTCAGCCTGGGCCAGAGTGAGACCCTACCTCGAAAAAAAAAAAGGAAGGAAGGAAGGAGGAAGGGAGGGAGGAGGGAGGGAGGGAGGAAGGAAGGGAGGGAAGGAGGGAAGGAAGGAGGGAGGGAGGGAGGGAAGGAAGGAAGGAAGGAAGGAAGGAAGGAAGGAAGGAAGGAAGGAAGGAAGGAAGGAAGGGGGCAAAGACAACAAAGGAAACAGGAATCAGGACAATGGAAGCAGAGGTAGGAGTCTTACCCTCTGAAGAGATGGAAAGAGGTCCTGAGACAAGGCACAGAGGCCCATTCTAGAAGCTGGAAAGGGCAAGGGAACCTTCTCCCTGGAATCCCTGCAGGGAAGCAGCCCGGGCCAACATCTTGATCTTAGCCCCACTTTGGACTCCCACAACCACACTGTGTGATGCTAGGGCGGCCACAGGAACCTCACAGGTACAACCGGAAAGATGAGGCCCACAGACCCAACACTTACGAAGCTTCTTTGCCTAGTCCCCTGAGGGTGCGTTCCAAGCTGGCAAGGCAAGCAGCAGTTTCTTTGGCCTTTGTAGTCACTGTAGAAGCTGCTGGGACAGTCAGCTTCAGTGAGAGACAATGAAGCCAATAGGCAAATAGCAGCAGAGATAGATGATGTCAGACAGACAGACAGACAGATGGGATGATGGATAGATGACAGATGGACCTCAGTTCACATCCTTCAGACTCTAGTCCTTCATAGGATTCCTCCTGTGGTTCTGTGATCTCTTCCTTTCCTTCTCTCCCACTTCTGAGAACCAGGAAATCCTCGTGATTTTCCAAGCGGAGTTTTTCTTGCTTGCAGCTAAAGGGACTGGGGTCCATTTCAGCTTCACTTACATCACCCTGGCCCTCACCTCCCCCCTTCACCTTCTCCTCACTCCCTTGAAGATGGAAAATGCCACCCTTCCTTTCTCCTCTGGACCATTGTATTATTATTATTATTATTATTATTATTATTATTATTTTTGGTTTTGCAAGGCAGGGTTTCACTCTGGTCCAGGCTGACCTGGAATTCACTCTGTAGTCTCAGGGTGGCCTCGAACTCTTGGCGATCCTCCTACCTCTGCCTCCCGAGTGCTGGGATTAAAGGCATGTGCCACCACGCCCGGCTGGACCATTGTATTTTGAAGGACAGTAACTGAATTGTCCCAGAAGGGAATGGGGGTCTGCTGTTTATTTATTTTTTTGACCTCAGGTGGCTGTGGGTTAAAGATACCCCAAGAAGGCCAGGCGTGGTGGCGCACCCTTTAAACCCAACACTTGAGAGACAGAGGTAGGAGGATTGCCATGAGTTTGAGGCCAGCCTGAGAATACAGAGTGGATTCCAGGTCAGCCTGTGCTAGAGTGAGACCCTACTAAAAAAAAAAAAAAAAGATACCCCAAGAATAATCTACAAAAGTGGCACTGGAATCCACCACCCAGTAAAGACGGTTTGAGTGGTGTATCCCTGCCAGATGAGCTTGTGACTGCACACACTGAAGGTGGCCTTCCCCACTCACTCAAGGAGACACCACTAGAAGAAACCTGAAGTTAGAGATATTCCATGGGGTGCTTCCTGGCTCACAGGATCCCTCCCTTAAGAATTCCACCAATGTTTGTTTCCCACCTAGAAAAATACTTCCATATAAATACCCAGGACTCGGGTCCTGGGACTCTCCTCCCCACAGACTGGTGATCCTCTCCTCTCCTGGGGTCTCTGATGGAGTGAGGCTGTAGTTTAATGGAGGGCTTTGAGGGGGGCAGGAACAAGGAGAGGGAAAGGACCTGGGCCCCTCGCATTGCTACTTCCCGCAGGCCCAACGCACTGTGTCTGCTGCATTGTCGCTGACGGCAGGATGTGCAGTGTTTGAATCCACGTGACTTACAGCTGTCCTTGGTGCCCCTCCATCATCACCCAGCCTAAAACCCAGCGACGTGCACACTCCCTTTCTGCTCGCTTTGATCAGAGATTGGGCGTCCCTTAAGCCTCGGGAAGTACATTACAGGGTCTACTCCTCCCATCCAATGCCAAGCGGAGATAGAGGAATCATGGGAGTGCAGGGCAGAGGAGGCCGTCCTGGAAAGGAAATGGTCTCTGCACACCAGATGTTCGCTTCCGCAGCCCTATAGTAAACCTTTTCTTTCTCCTGGAGCAAGGACTTTGGCCAGGCAAGGAGAGATTTCTCGGTGAGGGAAGGAAGTGTTGGGAGACGCCACGGATCTTTTCTCTGGCAGAACCTGGTGCCGATCAAAATGTGAAGGCAGAGGCCTGAGCACTCGTCCCTCCAGGGAAACAGCGAGTTTCTGAAGACACCCCGCGCAGCAGGATCCAGGGTCGCTTCCCAGCAGCCTACAGCCCACTCTGGCAGACACAGCCAGCCTCATTCCTGTCTTCTGCACCTGGGCCAGATCTTCTTGACCCGGTAGCCCCGGAGCTACCTGGAAGGGCTCTGAGGCCCACTACTCCATGGCTGTGGGGTTCGAGGCCCCACTCACTTCTGGGGAGAAGGGAGGCTCAAGAGCAGTGGGAAGCTGTGGAGAACTTGCAGGCAGAACGAGGCGTGGCAGAGGGCCGCACAGACTTCCTGGTCATGTGTCCAGCCTTAACTCTAAGTGGATGAGACCAGGCCACAGGTCCCCAAGCTGAGCAGGAACTGCAGCAGGTTGGAGAGCTAAGGGGCTGCCCCTAGTTGCGCCTCCACACTGGTACTGAAGGAGCAACTACACAGAGAGATGGAGAAGGTGGAGAGGCCATAGGGCCCCTGCCTCTTTGGAAATGCAAAAAAAAAAAAAAACAACAACAACAAAAAAAAACGTTAGCGGCACCTTTTTCTTTGTGATGGTTTGGTTCTGCATATGCTAGTCAAGCATCCACCACTGAGCTACACCCTAAGCACTGTTTTGTTGTTGTTGTTGTTTTTTAACTTTTCATTTTGGAAAAGGGTCTCATTAAGTTGTCCAGTCTGGCCTTGAACTCACTATAGCTCAGGCGAGCCTAGAACTTGCGATCTGCCTACTTCAAGTTAGTTTCCCAAGAAGTCTGGCCTACGAGTGTCACCCTTCGGCAAACAACCTGTCCCTGTGCTACCCCAGGCCTCTTCCTTCCAATCCGTCAAGAATACTGCCAAGCTTGGCAGAAAAGCCAACTTCGGTGTGCGCTCCTGCCCCGCTGGTCAAGATTGGAGTTGGGAACAGCAGAGGGCGCACCGGGGCAGTGGTGGCTAAGGTGGAGAGCATGCGCACACCGTGATCTTTGCGGGATGCTGCTGCTTGCGGGTCAAGGTGCCCGGATGCAGTAGGTGCTGAGAAAGGCGGGTGTCCACCTTCTTGTGAGCAGAGATCCTTGCCTTCTAGGGAAAGTGGGCGGCCAGGGCGCAGCCACGAAGGGGTGGGGATGAGGGGCAGTTCGCCTCACATCCTGGTTTCTATGACATTCCACTGGTACTCTCCACAGGCAGACTGGGAGCAGAGGGTGAGCTGGCTCACACCCACATCCCCTTTCCCACGATGCTCCATCCGGGGCCAGAAGGGGAGGGCCCGCATGCAGGAGGATGTGCAGAACTTGGTGCCCAGCCCGCAGGGAAGGCCATAGACCTCCGAGGCCTTCAGAGTCTCCTCCGACTCCTCTTGGATTTGATTCCATGCCAGGAGGCCTCGCTCCTCTTGGCTGCCTGGGAGGGAACAGTGAGACGTCAAGACTGGACCCTGAAGGGGGCTTCAGGAGCTTCCAGCACCCCCTGCAGGCACCCCTAGCAGCCTCCTCCTCTTCCTCCCACTTCTCTAAGCCCTGACAGCTCTATTCTACCCATCCAGCCTTCTCAGAGTTCCGGATCGAGTGGTATCCAGCCTCGGGAGTGACCATGGAACCACAGAGCTCTCTTCAGCTCCTCAGAGCAGGCCTGTCCAGGTTTTAGTGCTTGTAGACTGCAGGTGTACTTGCGAGGAGAGTCACAAGTGGAAGGTAGAACCCCGAGAAGCAGGTGCCAGCACAGAAGTCTCTAGGGGAGGCCGAGGGAGGATGTGAACAACAGGGGACAGCATGGATGCCTCTCCTGAAGCCAAGGTGATGGGGCCTCTGTGCTCCTCCCCTTTGGCTTCCTCAGCACCCGCACGCTCAGTGACTTGTCCCAGCACTTATTATCTATCGATCTTGTCTGTTTCCCACCCCGTTCCTTCACCAGATTGCAGACTTCAGGAAGGGAGAGATGTATCTCACTTCCCTTTGTGTTCTCAGCTCATCGCATCTGCATCTGCGATAGAGCAAATGCCCAATGGACTGTTATTATAAACGTGAATGAATGAGTTAATGAAAATATTGGGTAGTCATTTTCACCTATTAGATTGAAGGCTTTCAGACAGGCAAAGCCATTTCCTTTTCTTTTTGCTTCTGGTAGATCTCCCATTTTAGGGCCTGTTATGGACAGGACTGTATATCCCTAAAATTTCATGTGTTGAAACCCTAATGCCAGGTGTCTCAGAATGTCTCTATTTGGACACAGGGCTTTTTCAGGAGATAATTAGGCTAGCTGGGCATGGTGATGCATGCCTTTAATCCCAGCACTTGGGAGGCAGAAGTAGGAGGATCACTATGAGTTCAAGGCCACCCTGAGAATACAGGGTGAATTCCAGGTCAGCCTGTGCTAGAGTGAGACCCTACCTCAAAAAAAAAAAAAAAAAAAAAAAAGAGAGAGAGAGGGAGAGAAAAAATTATGCTAAGTGGAACTATAGGTAGGGTAGGCCTTATCTAATCAGGTGGAGGTTTTTTGTTTTTCTTTTTGTTTTTTTCCAGGTAAGGTCTCACTCTAGCTCAGGCTGACCTGGAATTCACTATGTATTCTCAGGGTGGCCTCGAACTCACAGCGATCCTCCTACCTCTGCTTCTGCCTCTGCCTCCTGAGTGCTGGGATTAAAGGCATGTGCCACCACGCCCGGCTCGGGTGGAGGTTTTTTATGAGATAGGGTCTTATGTATCGCAGGCTGGCCTCTCACTTGCGTATGTAGCTAAGGATGGCCTTGAAGGTTTGAGCCTTCTGCTCCTACCTCCTGGGCGCTGAGGTTAGAGGCAAGTGCCACCACGCCATCTATGTTGTGCTGGGGATTGAAGCCAGGGCTTTGTGTGTGCTAGGCAAGCAGTCTACCGGCTGAGCTACAGCCCCAGCACTGATTGTCATCTTTATAGAACAGGAGACTGTGGTACACCAAGAGATAATAAGACTACGTATGTACAAAGGAAAGACGGTGTAAGGACACAGCAAGAAGGCATCTACCTGCAAGTCAGCGAGAGAGGCCTCAAGAGAAACCAACCCCTTGACACCATGAGCTCAGATTTCCAGCCTCCAGGACCATACAGGAGAATAACTTTCTGTTGTTTAAGCACCCCCACCTCCCCGTGATGTTTTGCTATAGCACCCCAAGCTGACTGATGTAGGCCCTGCTGGATCCCCACTACAGACCCACAGCCCACTCTGGGTGTGTGTGAGCAGCCTGACACAGTCATCGGAACCAAGGCTCTCCAGTGGCCCCAATGCTGCCCATCTGCCCATACCCCCCAGCTCGCAGCGGAGCCCTACCAGGGATGGTGTTGTCCAGGACAAAGCCAAGAAATCCACCAACAAACATGCCCGTGGTCAGTAGCACCTGGATGACCTGGTCCAGCTGGAGAATCCCTGGAGTGAGAAAAAAGCAACAGGTCACAGCACCCAAGGGTTCCGCTGCTCCACACGCACACAGGGGTGACAGCCTAGAGAACAGGGACCACTCACCTGTCTGCAGCTTCTCGGGGTTTTTGTTCACCCAGTTGGGGATGGCAAGCCCACAGTAGATGGAGAAGCCAAACACAAAGAGATTCCTGGACGAGTTCATGTCCACGTACTGTAGGAGAAAGGGCCCCCGAGCTAGCAGGATCACCCCCACCTTTATCACGTGGATGCCACGACTTGTTTTGGGGGATTCCAGTGCTGCTGGCTGTTTCTCACTGGAGGGCCAGTGTATTTCCCTGGCCCTACCCCGTCCCCATCCCATGCGCTCCTGGAAGGAGGGGTGCTACTGTTGTTGGCCGAGGAACCTCACCAGCCTCACCTGCAGGTTAGAGATCCCCACGGCACTGATGACCCCGAACATGACGAGGAACATGCCTCCGATCACCGGGGCTGGGATGGTGGCAAACGCAGCCCCGATCTTCCCAAATATACCCATCAGGAGCAGCACGCAGCCCGCAGCGACAATCACAATCCTGCTGCCCACCTGCAGTGCCAGGGAGAAGGGACAGGAGTACTGGGCCAGTACACACCCTATTTTAATTTTATCTGAGAGAGAGACAGAGAGAGAAAGAGGCAGAGAGAGAGAGAATGGGCATGCCAGGGGCCTCCAGCCACTGCAAATGAACTCCAAATACACATGCCACCTTCTGCATCTGGTTTACATAGGTCCTGGGGAATTGAACCTGGATCCTTAGGCTTCACAGGCAAGTGCCTTAACTGCTAAGCCATCTCTCCAGTCCTTTATTTTTCTTTCTTTTTTTTTTTTTTTTTTGGTTTTTCGAGGTAGGGTCTCACTCTGGTCCAGGCTGACCTGGAATTCACTATGTAGTCTCAGGGTGGCCTCAAACTCTCAGCGATCCTCCTACCTCTGCCTCCCGAGTGCTGGGATTAAAGGCGTGCACCACCACGCCCGGCTTATTTTTCTTTTTTTAATTTTATTTTTTTTTGAGAGAGAGAGAGAAAGAGGCAGAGAGAGAGAAAGAATGGGCACGCCAGAGCCTTTCAGCTACGAACTCAGAGGCACTCATTCCCTTGTGGGCATGCCCGGCATTGCACTCTTGTGTCACTGGTATGTCTGGCTATGTGGGATCTAGAGGATTCGAACAGGAGTCCTTAGTCCTTGCAGGCAAACGCTTTAACCGCTAAGCCACCTCTCCAGCCCTGTTTCAGTTTTTTATTTAATTTTATTTTCAGTACACACCTTAGAAGCCCTGTTCCCCATCGCCTCCCTCACTCCTGCAGTGGACTTGAAGGAACAGCAGCCACATGACGTCATGGAAAGATGACAGTATGACCTTTGGCCCAGCCTCTGCTCTGCCGCTCTCACACCTGTCTTCAGCTCCTGGCCCGAATGCTCCTCCGTTAAGATATCTCTGTCCAGGGGCAGGGTGGGCTATGTTCTAACCACTGAGACATCGCTCCAGCCCAGGGGCCATGCTTAGGAACAAGGGCTTGAAAACTAATACTAGCTCTGCTTCTAAGTATCTCCTTGACACTGGACACATTACTCAACCTTAGCCTCTACGTTTACTACATGGGATTAGCAATACGGCCCCAAGATTCAATCACAATGCCTGTGAGGCACTGAGAACATCTGCACTAAGCACAGTGAGCACTCAGTAGAGATAAACAGGACTTTTCATGGGACAGAGGGGTAAATTCTACTGTACCTTGCCGTGCCTCTACGTGTGCTGTGGTCTACTCAAATCACATGTCTCTATTGCCCTGTCAGATCACATACTCCCCAAAGACAGGAATCCCATCTAAAATGGGTTATAGATACTTGCTTGCAAAGCCTGCAGGCCTGGTTTGATTCCTCAGTGCCCACATAAAGCCAGATGTACAAAGTGCCACTTGCCCCTGAGCTATGTTTGTAGCAGCATGAGGACCCAGCGCACCCATATTGTCTGTCTATCTGTCTATCTCTCTATCACTCTCTCTCTCATGCAACCGCAAATAAAGAAATTAAAAATTAAAAAAAAAAACCCTCTCACATATGTTCTTCACCCACAGTGTGTGAACAACTAGCACCTCATATACTTGTGTTTAACGTATCACAGAAGGGCTGCAGAGATGGCTTAACGGCTAAGGTGCTTGCCTGTGAAGCCTAAGGATGCATATGTGACTCCCCAGATCCCATGTAAGCCAGATGCATAAGGAGATGCATGCACAAGGTTGTGCATAAAGACGAGGTGGCACACGTGTCTGGAGTTTGTAGTGGCTGGAGGCCCTGGTGCACCAATTCTCTCTCTCTCTCATAAAAAATATAAAAATAAAAACAAAATATCCCAGAAGACCAGAGCAGGAAGAAAACACAGATCTCTCACCTCTCCCCCTCTCTCTCTTTTCCCCGACTTGTGTGTATGTGTGAGGTGTGCATGTGTATTATATGCATGTGGGGGTGTGTGGTAGTTTGAATGTGATAATATAAATGTATGACCCCATACACTCAGGTGTTTTATTAAAATTAAGCTTCCCCCTGTATTTTGTAAGCTGAAATAAATCCCTTCCTCCCATAAACTCTGTCTGGTTGGATGTTCATCCCAGCAACATGGAGCTGACGACAACAGTATGGGTGTGTGGAGGCCAGAGGTGGGTGTGTGGAGGGGTCCTTCAGCTGCTGCCCACCTTACTCTTTGAGACAGGGTGTCTCACTGATCCTAGTACTGTTCTGGCTAAACTCACTTGCCAGCGCACCCCGGGGATTCTGTTTCTCCCTGCCCAATGCCAAGACTCTAGGTACACGCCACTGTGCCCTGAACTTTTTGGCATGGGTGCTGGGAGTCCAAAATCAGTTGCTCATGCTTGCATGGCATATACTTTACCCATTGAGCCATCTCCCCAGCCCTCCCCTCTCATTTTTAGAAGAGAAAAATGAAGCCCCCCCGCCCCAAGAGAGCAAGGAACCCAAGGGCACATGGGAACCACACTCAAGCAACACCAGGTGTGTCCTATGCCCAGCTGAGCCAACGGCCCCTGGATTTTGCACTATGAATGTGTGACTGCATTTTATCTATTCACATTTGTTTCCAATTCTATGTCTCATGGCACTTTGTAAATGGAGCATCCGAACTCTTAGCAGGAGAGACAGACACCAAGCAGCTAATCCAATAAAGAAAACAAATAACTTCTGGCAGTAATCCAGAGTGCTGTTGTGAAGAGCCACAGGGCATTGGCCCCAAGCTGGGAGGGAGGGCTCTATAGAGGGTGGCTGCGGGAGGCCTGCAAAGTGGGGAGAGCCCAACTGATCACTGTGATTTCGAGACCATCCTGAGAATACATAGTTGATTCCAGGTCAGCCTGGGCCAGAGTGAGACCCTTCCTCGAAAAACAAAACAAAAAAAAAAGAAAGAAAGAAACACACACACACACACTGGGGCTGAAGAGATGGCTTAGCGGTTAAGGTGCTTGCCTGCAAAGCCAAAGGATCCCGGTTCGACTCTCCAGGACCCACATGAGCCAGATGCACAAGGGGGTGCACGCATCTGGAGTACATTTGAAGCGGCTGGAGGCCCTGGCACGCCCATTCTCTCTCTCTCTCTCCCCTGCCTATTTCTATATCTCTCTCAAATAAATAAATAAATATTAAAAATATTAAAAAGAAAGATACACTGGCTCATGCATAAAGCGACACACGATACTATTTCTCTAAGTCATTTAAGGATCATGACCCTGAAGACTTCTCGCTGACCTCATGAAACTTCCTTATAGGAAATGGGCAGAGGGCATGAAAGATTTGAAACAGAGACTAGTTAGAATTAGATTAGAGACACAACTGACGCATAGTTGGTGGCTTGCGGATGGGCAAGATTCCAGCAAGATGGAACACGGGGCCCTGTTGGGTAGATGATCAACCTGTGGCACCGGGAAGGGAGCAGTGAGGACAGGAAGGGAGCAGTAAGGACAGGAAGGGAGCAGTGAGTGTCAGGAGGACAAGCAGTTAAAGATGACGTGGGTGGTGCTATGAGCTCACTAAGCCGAGGATGGCAGAAGTTTGGACAAGGCATGTGCAGGGGCCTTCAGAGGTCACTGAGTGTGAGGGTCCCTGGGGGTGGGGAGGATGTAAGGTGGGTCTGGCCAGGGTAGGCTAGAAGAAACGGATCTCCCGCCTAAACTTCAGGAAGTCAGAAAGACACCAGCGCCTGTGAGTACCAGGACAGAGTTCCAAAGCAGGCCAAATGGGAAAGCAGAATCGTGACGCCTGCCCGAGACACGCACACCTTATGCCCGGAGCCCACGAGTATGCTGCCATGCATGCCAAAGGAATTTTTGCAGATGTGCCTGAGCTAATGACCTGGTGGTGGGGAGGGTCTCTGGAGTCATCCAGATGGCCCAGGGTAGGCACACAACCTTTTGCACTTGTGGAATGGAGCCACAGCTCAGGACTATGACAGCCTGCAGGGAGCAGAGAAGGCTGGGCAGTGTGTCCCCCACCCCCCTCCCCACCCCGGAACCTGTAGAAGGGAACACGGACACAACTCCAGTTTAGCCCCACAAGGCCTGTGCCTTATTTCTGCCCTTCAGATTTGCAAGACAATCAGTGGGAGTTGTCTGAAGCCAACTTTTGTGATCTTACAGTCACAACAGGAAACGGACTTGTAGGGTGGCAGATTCAAGGACCCAGCCCAGTGCCCAGAGCCTCACCCTGGTGATGCCCAGTGCTCCGACGTTCTCGCTGTAGGAGGTGGTCCCGTTGCCTGTCCCCCAGGCCCCTGCCAGCAGGCAGCCAAGGCCTTCGATGCCGATGCCGCGGTTAATGGCATGCTTCGGAGGAGGTGGGGCCCCCACCAGGCGGGCACAGGCATAATAATCACCCACTGACTCCACCATGGAGGAGATCACTCCTGCAATGATCCCAAAGACCCCAGCCAGGCTGATGGTGGGAAGGCCCCACTGTCCTGCAGAGGCAACACAAGGGGAAGGTTCCCTCAGAGGAGGCTGCTGAATCCCAACTCATTTTCTTTCCTAGAGGGGTCTTGGGAACCCTTTAAACATTTTATTTATTTATCTATCTGTTTATTTAAGAGAGATACAGAAGAAGAGGCAGAAAAAGAGAGAATGGGGCGTGAGGGCCTCCAGTCACTGCAAACAAATTACAAACGCATGTGTCCCTTTGTGCATCTGACTTTACGTGGGCACTGGAGAATTGAACCTGGGTTCTTGGGCTTCACAGGCAAGCACCTTAACTGCTAAGCCATCTCTCTAGCCCTGGAACACTTTAAAGCCTTGGCAGCTCTCGCTCAATTTTCCAGAGACCTTGGTTGGGGGTCCTATTTTGCCATTCCACCCTAAACGTGGGTCAAAATCCAGAACTGGAGGTCACTATGCACAGGAAGGCAGAAATGGGGTCTCCTTCTAATGAGGCCTTCATGCTTCTGAAAGCTGAATTTCCCCTTTTGAGGACAGGGCCCAGGTCCACAGACCATGAACCAAACCAACTCTCCTTGGACCCTGGCTGCCTTTACACCATGCACAGTAAGGAGAGGAGCTGGGAGGACAGATCAGTAGGTAAAATGCTTGCTTCAGGAACTCAGTTTGCTCCCCAGTACCCATATAAAAGTGGTGGCCTTGCTGGGTGTGGTGGCGCACGCCTTTAATCCCAGCACTGGGAGGCAGTGGTAGGAGGATTGCTGTGAGTTCAAGGCCACCCTGAGACTACATAGTGAATTCCAGGTCAGCCTGAGCTAGAGCAAGACCCTACCTCAAAAAAAAAAAACAAACAAACAACAACAAAAACAAGTGGTGGCCTGTACCTATAATCTCAGCTCTGGGGAGGTGGAGACAAGAGGATCCCTGGGCTCACTGGCCCACCAGTCTAGACTAATTGGTGAGCTCTAGGCCAATGGGACACCCTGTCTCAAAAGAGATAGATAATGTTCCTGAGGCTGACATCCAAGGCTTCCCTCTGGCCTCTACATGCACATATATGTATGTGCACACACATGGGCATATGTGCCTACACACATATAAACATGAACATGTACTCATGCATAAAATAAAATAAAAACAGCAGGGAGAGCCGGGCGTGGTGGCGCACGCCTTTAATCCCAGCACTCGGGAGGCAGAGGTAGGAGGACCACCATGAGTTTGAGGTCACCCTGAGACTCCATAGTGAATTCCAGGTCAGCCTGAACCAGAGTGAAACCCTACCTCAGAAAACCAAAAAAAAACAAAAACAAAACAAAACAAAACACACACACACACAAAAACCCCAACAGACAAGAAGTGGCCTCATGTCTCTCCAGCAATATTCTTTTTATTAAAAAAATTTATTTTATTTGAGAGTGAGAAAGAAGCAGAGAGAGGGGGCCGGAGAATATGGGCATGCCAGGGCCTTTCACTGCTGCAAACGAACTCCAGATGCATGCGTCACCTTGTGCACCTGGCTCTGGCTTACATGGGGAAGCGAACCTGGGTCCTTTGGTTTTGCAGGCAAGCACCTTAACTGCTAAGCCATTTCGCCAGCCCTCTCCAGGAATATATTCTAATTAACCCTGAGCCTTATTTGTCTAATATCCACTGAGTTCACCAAGAAACCCAAAGGCTGGGCTGGAGAGCACAGCCTCTTCCTCTTCCTCTTCCTCCTTGTCACTATCCTAGGCCCAGGGGCTTGGGGCAACATGGAAGAAGAGGAGGGATGTAGGCTAGCTCCGAGGGAGGCCTACCACCTGCAAGGAGTTTTTAGAACAAGCCAGGCCTGGTGGGGCAGGTCTGTAATCCCAGCTTCTTGAGAGGATGCGGCAGGAAGATCACAAGTTTAAGGACTGCCTGTGCTACAGAGTCCAGCCTGGACAACTTAAGGAAACCCTGTTTCAAAATAACAACAATAAAACCTAAAGAGGGCTTGGCATACTGCTCAGTGGTAGAGCGCTTGCCTACCATGCATGGCACGTTAGGTTCGATTCCCAGTAACACACACACAGAGACTTCTAGAACAACCTTGAGTCTCCCTCTTCAGCTTCTCTTGGGACTCAGACTTTGTCTCTCTGGGGCCAGGCCCTTCTCACCAATCCCTTCCCTGACCATATCCACCCCTCCACCCAGTGTCTGAAGCCCCATGAGGAGTCCCCAAACCAACATGAAGGCATGAAGGACCCCCATCTCTCCTTACCTGGGTAAGGGAAGCGAAACCAAGGGGCCTGGCTCAGGACGCTGCCTTTGGTGTCCGTGCGGGCCAGGTACCCGTATGCCGTGGGGGCCGAGGGGAGAGTATTGGTGACAGTAAGCCCAAAGCAGAGGAGCCATGAGATGCAGAGGGCCAGCAGCACCTGCCAGAGGGAGGGAGCCTGCCTTCACACTGCCTGCCCCAGCCACATCCTCACTGAGGAGCTGGGCAGGAAGCTTCAGAAGCCAGGATGTACTGGGTTACTGACAACAGGAGCTGGTGTGCCCATGAATCAATGAGCCTATGAAAGGAACAAAGTGGAAACAAAAAAACCAGAATGCACACTATGGAAGGGGACCTATGGCAAACTTGGGCAAAGCCTGTGGCAAACAGGTTACCACAATCTGGCTGTCTTTCCCATGTTTGCTGACCTGGGACCAAACTCTCTGAGCCGCAGTTTCTTCATCTGCGCCATGAAATTACAGTTGCTGCTCTGCAGCACCTGGAACTGAGTTTCTTAACAGTCAGGTACTAGAAATATATATTTTCAAGTCTCTGGGGGTCAGCCCTGGAGCTCTGTGTGTTAGCACATTCTCTAAGTGAGTCTTAGACAATCTGGGTTTTAGACTCACTGGCCTGTAGGGTTGTCAAACAATCACTAAAACCATTACGTGGCAGAATCTTTCCTTGCAATGGGAAATGCAGTTTACAACTACATTAAACTTGAATGCAAGCTGGGCGTGGTGGCACACGCCTCTAATCCCAGCACTCAGGAGGCAGAGGTAGGACAATCGCCGTGAGTTCGAGGCCACCCTGAGACTACAGAGTAAATTCCAGGAGAGCCTGAGCCAGAGTGAGACCCTACCTCGAAAAACCAAACAAAAACAAAAACAGGAAAAAACAAACTTGAATGCATACCCAGGTGATTGAGAGCTACATACATTCTCTGTAAGTTCAACAGAGAAGGCTCTGGAAAGAGAGGTACCATTATCAACATGGGATTTTGGACTACTACCCATGAGCCACTGAGAAAGACTCTGGTATAACTAACTTGGTTCACGTCAATAAAGGGGAACCTGGCTGTCACTCCCAATACCTTGTGATAAGGACCGTGGGGAACACTAAAAGGTTATCCCATCCCGGTGCCCTAGGGCTCCTGAGAAAGCACACCATCAGCCGCCAGGGGGTGCACTCTCCACACCTCAGGCCTCCCGAGAACAGGCCAGCATTCGGTTTGGGGCCCTCTAAGCACCTTCCAGGAAAGCCAACAAAGGGTGAAAGAGGCTAAGGAGTGCTTCTTACAGGGAAGACCTGAAACAGGTAGAACTTGGAGGTGTGACACTTCTTCTCCCCTCCATAGACGGGTACAGGCACTGCGACATTTTTCAGGTACTGAGAAAACAGCACGATGAGAAACATTGTCCTGAAACAGAAGCCAAAAAAAAAAAAAAAAAAAACTCACATCCGGGCTGGAGTTAGCAGTTAAGGCCTTTGCCTGCGAAGCCTAAGGACCAAGGATTGATTGCCCAGGACCCACGTAAGCCAGATGCACAAGGTGGCACATGTGTCTGAAGTTCATTTGCAGTGGCAGGAGGTCCTGGTGCACCCATTCTCTATCTGCTTCTTTCTCTCTCCCTTGTTCGCTCTTTCAAATAAATAAATATATTTTTAAACATTCTTTTAAAAAAGTAAAAAGGGGGGGTTGCTGGAGAGATGGCTTAGCAGTTAAGATGCTCGCCTGCAAAGCCTAAGGACCCAGGTTCAATTCCCCAGTAGCTGTGTAAGCCAGATGCACAAGGTGGCACATGCATCTGGAGTTCCTTTGCAGTGGCTGGAGGTCCTGATGTGCCCTCTCTCTCTCTCTCTCTCTCTCTCAAGTAAGTAAATAAAATATATATTTTTTAAAATATAAAAACCCACCCAACCTGGAGGGCTGAGTTTAGTGGGGGAGGCGCAGGCAGAGCACACCAGGCTCTGGGCCATAGAGCCACTATGTGTCTGTGGAACCAGTGGCTTTCTTGGGCCCCTGCCGGAAGTACAGGCAGAGTCCTGCCATCTCTGGAGAGGGGTTGTGCACCATCGGAAGATGCTGTTGGCCGAAGACAGAGAGTGCTGTTACTTCTGGAAAACTCAGCTGCTGGAAGCAGGATGGATCCAGCAGTTAAAGCCACTGAGGCTAGAATCAGATTGACCACCCAGGCTGCCCAACAACAGTCCTCACACCTCTCCTGAGGCCACAGGGAGCCGAGTGAACGGGACTGCCAACCCATAGTCCCTCCAAAGCTGTTTAAATGCCAGAGGTCTCCCTGACCCTCCTAGATGGCTGCCACCCCCAATCCTTGCCCCACAACCAGAACCCTGTGGCTCATGGCTGTCTCCTGGTATTGCTGGATCCCGGTCTTCTCTCTTAGATCCTCACACACTTGAGAGCTGGGACCATTCTTTGCATGAAATCCTAGTTGGCAGGGGACCAGCAGGGCCAACTTTTTATAACCCACGACATATTCTTATATAGTGCTGTGATTAACTGGTTACCTATAAGAATAAGATAAAATAAGCCAGGCATGGTGGCGCACGCCTTTAATCCTAGCACTCAGGAGGCAGAGGTAGGAGGATCGCCATGAGTTCAAGGCCACCCTGAGACTACAGAGTGAATTCCAAGTCAGCCTGAGCTAGAGTGAGACCCTACCTCCAAAAACCAAAAATAAAATAAAATAATAAGATAAAATAATTCACAGGATTTGTGAATTATAAGTAGAGATACTGGTGCTATTTAAGGTGTGACAAGCCTATGAAAGCATTTGTAAACCACCAGAGTTTGCCAATAGCCTCAATTCCCATCGTTCTTAGTAGGTGCAGTGGTTTGAATGTAAAATGCCCCTCATAGCCTCATGTGTTTGTGATCCAGTCTCATACTTAATCCCCAGTTGGTGGAAACATTGGGAGGTGGAGCCTTGCTGGAAGAGCTGTGTCACTGGAAGCAGGCCCTGGGATTTTATAATGCAGCCCTCCTTGCTATTGCTCACTCTCTCTACTACCTCTCTGTTGGTGTGTGATGATACAAGCCAATTTCTTCCTCCCGCCCTGCTCTCTTGGCCATGATGAAACTTCCCCTCAAGACTGTAAGCTGAAATAAAGCCTTTCCTTCCACAAGCTGCTTTTGGTTGGGTGTTTGATCCAAGTAATGAGAAAGTAAGTGCCACAGCAGGTGATCTTCCATCAAAGAGGACTAAAGTGGGGCTGGAGGGATGGCTTATTGGTTAAGGTGCTTGCCTGCAAAGCCAAAGGACCCAGGTTTGGTTCCCCAGGACCTACATCAGCCAGATGCACAAGATGGCACATGTGTCTGGAGTTTGCAGTGGCTGGATGCTCTGGTGCACCCTTTCATTTGCTCTCCCCCACCCAAATAAATAAATAAAAATAAATTTTAAAAAGAGGAATCAAGTGGTTTGCCTTTCCCAGAGAATACTTACAGGGAGGAAATCCCCCAGTGGATCCCAGCGTCACTGCCTGCAGAATCAAAGAGAGGCAGGGCCACCAGAGAGATGGTTGGAGCGATGGTCAAGGGGCCAATGAAGCGCATGAGAAAGCCGATGAGGCCGGAGAAGCCCACCAGCATCTGGACACAGGAAGCCACCATGATGGCACCCTGCAACTGAAGGGACAGCATGGGCCTGAGCAGGGGCCGGGCCACCCCACAGGCCAGCTCCTGCAGCTCACGGCCGAATCTGGTCACCCCTTCTGGTATGTCCCAAGGTAGTGCAAAGGCAGAACTGGAACCCAAAGAACTCAGGGTAGGAGAGCTATGCCCTCATCCTTCTATCTAGTCTGTATTTCCAACTTCCTGTTGGATGTGTTCATTTAGCCTGAAGCATTTCAGGAAATGGGTTATGAAATCACTCAAGGGACACAGTCATGGTGACAGGACACCGGCAATCCTCAGGAGTGAAGCCAACATCTTGTCTGTTCTCCAACTTAATATATATATATATATATATAAAAATATATATATATATATATATATATATATATTTTTTTTTTAGGGCTAGAAAGATAGCTTAGTGGTTAAGGCACTTGCCTACAAAGCCTAGGTTTGATTCCCCGGTATCCATGTAAGCCAGGTGCACAAGATGGTGCATGTGTCTGGAGGTTTTTTGCCATGGCTAGAGGTCCTGGTGCACCCATTCTCTCTCTTGTTTTATTTATTTATTTATGAGAGAGAAAGAGGCAGAGAGAGATTGGGGATAAGAAAGAGAATGGGTGTGCCAGAGCCTTCATCCTCTGCAAATGAACTCCAGACGCATGCGCCACCTTGTGCATCTGGCTTTACGTGGATCCTGGGGAATTGAACCTGGGTCCTTTGGCTTCCAGGCAAGAGACTTAGCCACTAAGCCATCCCTCCATCCCTCTCTCTCTCTTTCTATTTCCTCTTTCTCGCTCTCTCAAATATATAAATAAATAGATCAATCAATCAATCAATCAATCAATATTTTATTTAGTTGAGAGAGTAAATGAGAAAGAGGCAGACAGAGAAAGAGAATGGGTATGCCAGGGCCTCTGGCCACTGCAAACAAACTCCACACACATGTGCCACCTTGTGCATCTGGCTTTACATGGGTACTGGGGAATCAAACCTGGGTTTTTTGGCTTTGCTGGCAACTGTCTAGCCTCGTGTTCTCTAATGTTTTATTGCAGCAGTTGGCAAACCTTTTCTGTACAGGACCAGTTAGTGTCTATTTTGGGCTTTGTGGCCACGCATGCTTTTCATGCAGCGTTTCCAGATAAGATGTGAAGAAATGAGCAGAGCTGTCTTCCAACAAAACTTCACGTTCACACACTGAAATTGGAATTTCATGGAATTTGGACCTGTCAGGGTATATTCTTCTTCTTTTTGTTTTTTTAAAATTGCTATTTAAAATGCTACATCAGGCTGGGAGAGATGGCTTAGTGGTTAAAGTGCTTGCCTGTACAGCCAAAGGATTCAGGTTCGATTCCCCAGTATCCACAAAAGCCAGATGCACAAGGAGCATGCTTCTAGAGTTTGTTTGCAGTGGCTGGAGGTTCTGTTCTGGCACACCCATTCTGTCTGCATCTTTCTCTCAATAAACAAATAAATAAATAAATAAATAAATAAATAAATAAATAAAATTTTTTAAAAATAAAATGTTTCATCATTCTCAGTGGGCTATCCAAAAACAAGCAATGGCCAGATCTATCTAGTGGACCAATCTCTGATCTACTGGATTGGATGAGTTTACTTCTATATTTTAACAGTTTGGGTCATTGTTAACTTTTTTTAAAAATATTTTATTTATTTTTTTGACAGAGGAAGAGGGAGAGAGAGAGAATGGGCACACCAGGGCCTCTAGCCACTGCAAACAAACTCAAGACACGTGTGTCCACTTGTGCTTCTGGCTAATGTGAGTCCTGGGGAATCAAACCTGGGTCCTTGGGCTTTGCAGGCAAGTGCCTTAATCATGAAGCCATCCCTCCAGCCCCATTGTTAATGTTTTAATTGTGGCTTGTATATGCAAGCTCAATGTGCTTGAACACTCAGTCCCCAGTGAGTAGCGCTGTTTTGAGAAGCTGTGGAACCTTTGGGATGTGTGGCTTAGCTAGTAAAAGTGGGCTGAAGGTTCTAGTCCAGCTTGCTCCGCTGGCACACTTTCTCTCTCCCACTGCTGTGGACTCACCATGATAGACTGCAGCTTCTGAGGGCCATAAGAAAACTCTCCTTCCTCAAGTGGCTTCTGGTAGGGTTTTTTTTTTTTTTTTGTAAGTGTGACAAGAAAAGTAACATACACTCATTTACACTCACATACACTCTAAAACACAATTATCACCATCATTTTTCTATTTGATCATTAACAGGGATTTTATTACATTTTAATTAGATTTACCTTTTTTTGGGGAGAGGGGGGTTTTGAGGTAGGGTCTCACTCTAGTCCAAGGTGACCTGAAATTCACTATGTAGTCCCAGGCTAACCTCAAACTCACAGTGATCCTACTACCTCTGCCTCCCAAGTGCTGGGATTAAAGGTGTGTGCCACCACTCCTAGCTTTTTCTTTTGGATTTTTTTTTTTTTTTTTTTTTTTGGAAGTAGGGTCTCACTCTAGCCCAGGCTGACCTGGAATTCACTCTGTAATTCCAGGCTGGCCTTGAACTCACAGTGATCTTCCAACCTCTGCCTCCTGAGTGTTGGGATTAAAGGCATGCACCACCACACCCGGCTAGATTTACCTATTTATATTTACCTATTAATATGATTTACCTATTAATATTAATGTGCCCCTCTCAAATTCATATACTG
The DNA here is from genome assembly GCA_036365145.1 of Orientallactaga sibirica. Lineage (NCBI taxonomy): Eukaryota > Metazoa > Chordata > Mammalia > Rodentia > Dipodidae > Orientallactaga > Orientallactaga sibirica. The sequence goes on from JAEOAD010000019.1 coordinate 26,147,020, forward strand.
AAGCCCTGACTGAAAATGGAGGTAATGAAGTATAATGAAATTATAAGAAGGAGGTTTCCATGACAGGATTAATGGCACTATAAGAAAAGGAAGTTCTGTCTCTCTTTTCCTCTCTCTAAGAATATGTAATGACACAGCTATAAGGCAGCCACTTGCAGGCCAAGAAGAAAACCTTACCGGAACCCAGCTATGCTGACACTGTGATATCAGACTTCCAGTCTTCAGAGCTATAAAAAAATACATTGCTGGTTGGGTGTGGTGGCGCACGCCTTTAATCCCAGCACTTGGGAGGCAGAGATAGAAGGATCGCTGTGTGTTCAAGGCCACACTGAGACTACACAGTGAATTCCAGGTCAGCCTGAGCTAGAGTGAGACCCTGCCTCAAAAAACAAAAACAAAACAAACAAACAAAAACATTTCTAGGGCAGGAGAGATGGCTAAGCGGTTAAAGATGCTTGCTTGAAAATACATTTCTGCTGTTTATGCTATCCTGTCTCCAGAGCTTTTGTCATCGCAGCCTGATCTAATATACTATTATTAGCACATGTTCTTTTTCTCATTGTTGACTCTTAAAGCTACTTTTTAGGATTTAATTTTACTTAGCTTAAAGAATGCCTTTTCAAATTATTTATTGATTTTCACACACGTGTATGAGTATGGATGGTAGGGTCTCTTGCAACTGCAAACAAATGCAAGATGCATATGCTGACCTGGAACTTACTCTCTAGCCAGGCTGGCCTCAGACTCACAGTGATCCTCCTACCTTAGCTTCAGAAAATGCTGAAATTAAAGGCATGGGCCACCACACCTGGTTTATTTCTTCAAAACAGAATCATAATCCACCCTTCCGTCTCCACTGCTTCCTTAATCTCAGCGAATCCCACTCCCTGGTGCACAGTGCCCATACTACTGTCACCTGTGGCTAGTGCTCTGCCAGGTGGTCAACCTGCTGACCATCAGTGGCTGCCTGAACTGAGACGAGAGGCTCAGTAAATAAAACCAATCAATCCTCAATCAGTTAATAGAAGGAAGCGGAGACAAAAGAATTTTCTTTGCTTTATACCACAGTGAAAAATATTTGTCCATAGAAGGAGCCAATATACCACAGATGGACCTGGGTTTGTGGCTCAGTGTGTTAAGACTGGGACAACATGGGGAAAACAGAAATGGCAGATGGACTTAGAATTGGGCATGTGGAGCCCTGCCCCAGGCCCTGTATTTACAGAAGTTGGCAAACCCTTTAAGAGTCATTGTAAATGTTTTAGATTTTGAGGACCACGTGTGGTTTCTTTTTCTCAAACGGCCTCTTATTTCTTGTTTTATTTTTATTTTGTGTGCGTGCATGTTGGTACATGTGTGGGCAGGTGTGCACGTGCATGGGTGTGGCGGACAGAGGTTGATGACAATGGCTGCCTCAATTGCTCTTCACCTTATTTTTTATTAGTTATTTTAAGAGAGAAAGAATGGGTGTGCCAGGGCCGTCAGCCTACTGTGAACAAACTCCAGACACGTGTGCCCCCTTGTGGCACACGTGCAACATTGCACACTTGCGTCACTGTGCGTCTGGCTACGTGGGACCTGGAGATTTGAACATGAGTTCTTAGGCTTTGCAGGCATGCGCCTTACTGCTAAGCCATCTCTCCAACCCTTCACCTTATTTTTTGAGACAGGGTCTCATACTGAACCTGGAGCTCACCAATTTGACTAGACCAGCTAGCTAGCAAGCCCTAGTGATTCCCGTCTCTGCCTCCTTATCATAGGGATTACTGGTGCATGCCACCATGCCCAACTTTTTTACCGGTTCTAAAGATGCAAACTCAGGTCCTCAGTCTTGTGCAGTGAGCACTTGACCCACTGAACCATCCTCCCAATCCCCCACAAAGCCTTTTAAGAAGGAACTACAGGTGGGATTTGCTCCAAGGCCCATATTTTTGACTTCCTGCATTAGAGGATTCTACATGCAAGCACACCAGGGTCTCTAGCCTCTGTAAACAGATGCAAGATGCATGCACCACTGTGCATCTGGCTTTATATGGATACTGGGGAACTGAACCCAGGACATTAGGCCTTGCAGTCAAGTGACTTAACCACGGAGCCATCTCTCCAGTCCTGCATTGTCTTTTTAAAAGTTTATACTCTTAGACGGGCGTGGTGGTGCATGCCTTTAATCCCAGCACTCGGGAGGCAGAGGTAGGAGGATCGCCAAGAGTTCAAGGCCACCTTGAGACTACATAGTTAATTCCAGGTCAGCCTGGACTAGAGTGAGACCCTACCTTGCAAAACCAAAAAAAAAAAAAAAAAGTTTATACTCTTATATCCCCTCTCCTACCCCCATTCTTCTGAGTGCCACCCTCAGAGGGTTTATCCCCTTGCATTTTCTTACTGGAGTGTTTCTTTCACACTCCTGCCCTGTACCTTCACTCACACACACAAAGGGTTAGCTCCCTTCACATAGGGTTCCTCTTGTTTTTCTTTCCAGAAGCTTTCTTTCTTTTTAAAATTTAATTTATTTGAGAGAGCAAGAGAGGGAAAGAGACAGACAGACAGAGAGAGAACAGGCACATCAAGGCCTCAAGCCCCTGCAAACAAACTCCTGACACACGTGCCACCTTGTGCAGCTGGCTTATGTGGGTCCTGGGGAATTGGACCGAGGTCCTTTGCTTTTGCAGGTAAACGCCTTAACTGCTAAACCTTCTGTCCAGCCCTTTCCAGCAGCTTTCTTAGCAAGGAGTTGCATAAAAAAATCCCGAGTGAATGAATCCACTTAGGAACCCCAGTTACCTCCTTTGCATCTCCTACACCCATCCTCTGGCCCCATTACCTCTCGGATCCTCTTCTGCCATTCCTCAGTAAATTCAGGAGAGCTGGTGTTCACCTGGCTGGCATTGAGGGTCCACTCAGGGCACTTCCAAGCCGGAAGAGAGAGCATGGCCAGAGAGGGTGCCACAAAAGCAAAAGTCCCTCCCTGGAGAATGGGTAGCCTGGAGGAGAGACAGATGCAATTACCTCCACGACCTTCTCACACTGTCTTGTCAGCAGCCCCAAGGGGCTCTGGGAGCCCATGTCCTTGCTCAGTACAGAAGCGACTCTTGCCCTTGGCCCCTTGCCCTCCCATGGGCAGGGAACTCCTTCCAAGCTCCAAGGAGTGCCCATGAACCCTGAACAACTTTGGATAGGTAGCAGAAGTAGGCAGAGGAGAGACACCAAGCCCATGCCCAGACCTGGAGATAGGAAGCTGGCGGATGAAATCGGGCTCTGAGACAGCATGGAGAGCCAGCACAGGGTTCAGCAGACACACTCAGGGGGAACATTATATAGCTCAGACCCAAGGAGCCCTCCCCAAGCCCCGGGGTATGTTCACATGTGTGCAGCCCCATCTCATGTTCCCCAACAAGTTAGCCCTCACTGTGGAGAACTAGGTTGCTGGATTCCTTTGTGTCCCCACAAAACAGAGGCAATCTTGGGCCTCTTTCAGGTCCCTTCTTTTTAAAAAAAAAAAATGTATTTTTTATTTATTTCTTTGAGAGAGAGGGAGAGAAAGAGACAGAGAGAATGCCAGGGCCTCCAGCCACTGCAAATGAACTCCAGACACTTGCACCACCTTGTGCATCTGGCTTACGTGGGTCCTGGAGAATCAAACCTGGGTCCTTAGGCTTTGCAGGCAAACGCCTTAACCACTAAGCAATCCCTCCAGCCCTCAGGCTCCTTCTTATCACAACAGCTTTGACTTGCTCCTGGCCTCTGAAAACACAGTGTCTACCCGGCTTGCCCATGAGGCAAGCCCCACTGTAAGCAGCCTGCAGCAACCTCATCCACCTACTGTCTGTCCACTCTAGATATTAAAATTTAGGGGGAGGAGGTGAGAACTCCAGCATCTGAACTGTGTTTGTCACTGTGAACTTCTTACTGAGTTCATACTAGAAGGATATTTTTGAAAGAGAACTTCATAAAAGATCATTCTTTTTTAAAAAATATTTTATTGGGGCTGAAGAGATGGCTTAGTGGTTAAGGTGCTTGCCTGTGAAGCCTAAGGACCCAGGTTTGAGTCCCCAGTACCCATGTAAGCCTGCTGCACATGGTGAATGTTTCTATAGTAGATTTGCAGTGGCTGGAGGCCCTGGTGTGCTCATTCTCTCTCTCTCTCTCAAATAAATAAATAAAATATTTTTAAAATATTTATTTATTTGAGGGGGGAGGGAGGGAGGGAGGGAGGGAGGGAGGAGGGAGGGAAAGAACCTTGTACATCCAGCTTATGTGGGTACTGGGGAATGGAACCTAGGTCCTTGGGCTTTGCAGGCAAGCACCTTAACCTCTAAGCCATCTCTCCAGCCCAAGAGTATTCTTGAGAATGTTAGGACACACCTCAGGTAAAGAAGATAGACAAAAACAAAAAAAAGAGTAAAAGCCAGGTGTGGTGGTGCACGCCTTTAATCCCAGCAGAAGTAGGAGGATTACTGTGAGTTTGAGGCCACCCTGAGACTACATGTGAATTCCAGGTCAGCCTGGGCTACAGTGAGGCAAAAACAAAAAAAAAAAGAAGATAGAAAATTTGCCAAAGAGTTTGGCTTCCCAAGTGGTCTTGGAGGCCTGGCAGAACATTAGAGCCACCCCAGAGGCATCAGTGCCCTTAAAGCTCGGGCAGCTCTCATGTGCAATTGAGCTTAGAATCACACATGGAAGCGTCTAGACAAAAAGGGAAGAGTGCTCTACTCAAATCATTACAAAATTCTGAGCTTTTTTAAAAAAATAAATACATCTTTTAATTTATTTGCCAGCAGAGAGAGAAAGAAGGGGCACACACCAGCTGGAGAGCTCCTGCAAACATACTCCAGATTCACGCAGCACTGTGCTTTACATGCGTGCTGGGGAGTTGAACCCAGGTCCTTAGGCTTTAACCACTGAGCCATCTCTCCAGCCCTTCGCTGAGCATTTCTGAAGTGAACTTAAACATCATTATATATGGAATCATCAGAGTACATGATCCAGGCTCATGTTTTGTTCTTTCACTATAATTCCATATATCTGATTCATTCAGTCAGTGCTCAGTAAGAACCTGCTATGTGACAGGCACTAAGTGCTGGGTACCAGAGCTATGATGATAGCAGAAAGCTGGAGAGATGGCTTAATGGTTAAGGCACTTACTGGCAAAGCCCAAGGACCCAGGTTGTAGTCCTCAGGACCCGCGTAAAGCCAGATCCACAAGGTGGTACATGTGTCTGCTGAAGGCCCTGGTACGCCATATTCTCTATCTGTCTACCTATCTATCTATCTGCTTCTCTCTCTCTACCCCCTCAAATAAATAAATAAAATATTAAATTAAAAAACCCAGGCTTAGCGGTTAAGGCACTTGCCTGCAAAGCCAGAGGACCCAGGTTTGATTCTCCAAGACCCACATAAACCAGATGCACAAGGGGGCACATGTGTCTGGAGTTCATTTGCAATGGCTGGAGGCCCTGGCATGCCCATTCTTGATCTCTCTCTGTCTCTTTCTCTGTCTCAAATAAATAAAAATAAAATATTTAAAGAAATAATCCTCCAGTTTTAGAAAAACATTGCACAATCTTCCTGCCCTTCCTCTTTCTCCCTCCAACCTTTCACCACCAAATCTTCTTGTCCAAATCAAAAGCAGGGAAAATCCTTTTCCTTATATCAACCACTTACTTGCATGTTCTCCGGGAAGTCAGCCTCTGTGGTCTCAGGAGTAAGAAGATTCGGAGAGGACTGGGTTGGAGGCACTAGAAAAGCCATGGTCCCATGTCCTTGGGGATAATGTTACTTTCTAAGTACACAGTGCTCTAAAGCTGTCCCATGCTTTCTTATCATGCTTTCAGAACCTTTCAGGGTGGGGATGGCAGTACCACATTCCTGAATGAGGAAACTGACATGGGGGAAGACCCAGTCCAGGAAGTAGCAGAGTTCTGGCCAGAAAGTCTGAGTCATGAGGCCAAATTGCCAGAGTAATGGATAACAGGACATGCAACGAGCCTGCTAACGATTAGGTGGACAGCCCCCTTTATCTCTTTGCAGTCTATTCTTACCCACAAACTGACAACATCTTGCCTTGTGGAAGGCTGAGGAATCTCTCTTGCCATTCCTTGAGGAGAGACTGAGGGATTTGGGAGCTGGGGGCACAGTGGCACCAGGGTGATGAGCAAAGGCAGGTGCAGCCGCCCCCCCCCCTGCAGACACCAGCACTCTAGTGAGAACAGACAAGTTGCAAACTCTGGCTAAGAAGGAAAGTCCACGTGCGTAACAGAGGGCTGCCCTCGTTCAGGATGACAGAAACAAGGAAGGGACACTTGACCGGAAATGTCAAAGGGAATCTAGCTGCTCTCATGCTGCAACCCTGGCAAGAGGAGGTATTCTTTTCTTTTTTTTTTTTTTTGTTTTGCGAGGTAGGGTCTCACTCTGGTCCAGGCTGACCTGGAATTAACTATGTAGTCTCAGGGTGGCCTCGAACTCTCAGCGATCCTCCTACCTCTGCCTCCCGAGTGCTGGGATTAAAGGCGTGCGCCACCACGCCCGGCTAAGAGGAGGTATTCTTTAAAAAAAAAAAAAAAAAAAAACACTTCAGCCCCTCCTTTCCTCTATCAGACTACCATCATTTTTTTAATGCGGGGGGGGGGTGATTGGGGATTAGTGTGCCAGGGTCTCCAGTCACGGCAATCAAACTCCAGGCATGTGTGCCCCCTTGTGTGCGTGTGCAAACTTGTGTCCTTGCGTCACTGTGCACCTGGCTTACGTGGGACCTGGAGAGTCTAATATGATGAGTCCTCAGGCTTCTCAGGCAGACGCCTTAATCACTAAGCCATCTCTCCAGCCCACCTACATTTTTTTTTGCTTGAAAAGTGAGCATGTTTCACAGGCTTGCAGGAGCTGGGACTTGAAGCTCACCTCCAAAGAAAAGATACCAAAGGCTCCCAGTCACCACCTACCCGTGGAACGGACCTAGGGACAAAGGACTCTCCCAGGTCCTGAATGAGCCTTACATCCCACAAACCCCCGATTCTTGCTGCACTCACTTCAAGTTGCCAGGAAATTATCCAGGTCTCTTCCTCCCATCCCAGTGTGCTAGGATTACAAAGGCTGGCCATGGCTTCTGGCTTTTTTTTTTTTTTTCTTAAAGCCTTTTAAAAATATTTATTTATTTATTTATTTATTTATTTATTTATTTATTTATTTGAGAGAAAGAGAAAGAGAGAGAGAAAATGGGTGCACCAGGGCCTCCAGCCACTGCAAACAAACTCCAGTCACATGCTCCTTGTGCATCTGGCTTACATGGGTCCTAGGGAATTGAACCTGGGTCTTTGGCTTTGCAGGCAAGAGCCTTAACTGCTAAGCTATCTCTCCAGCCCCTCCCCTTTTTTATATGGGGTCTGAGAATCAAACAGGCACTCAGGCTTGAGCAGCCAACACTACCTATAAAGCCATCTCCCCCAGGTTTCTGTTTCCTAATTTCTTTGGAGTACAGGGAAAGCGAGGCAGCACTTATGAACCCAAGTGTGCCATATTGTGACTTTGTCATCATGGCATATGCCATGCCAACGTCCCAGCAGGTCGTCAATAACTATGCGGGTGCTGCTGCCACCCTTGGTGGCACTTCCCCTCCCCAACCTCCACTTGTAGCTGCTTCTCTACCATCATTCAAGTGCCATGTTCTTTCTGACTTCCTAACGAAGTCAGCCGCCCTTCCTCTCACCACCACATCCCTTAGGATCTTGCAATACCGTCACACTGACTGCATTGCCTATAATTGTTTATTCACGGATCTGTTTCCTTTTTGGAGACTCTCATCTCCTGGAGGGAAAGACTCCTGAAGGAAGCCCAGTGCTCATTCCCAGCAGACAGTGCTGAGAGGAAAGGGTAAAGGCTGCCAGCACTGGGCATTTCAGGGTTCAGCCCAGGCTGCTGCAGCACAGAGAGCTGTGAGCTGTGTCCACAGAAGACTCATGGCAATGAAGGCTCGCTAACAGTCATTCTCAGTAGGTTGCTACCAGGACAGAATGCCTGTGAACTCTATCTCCACAGAGCAACCCTGTTTTTATTTTTATTTTATTTATTTTGAGAGACAAAGAGACAGAAAAAGAGAAAGAGGCAGATAGAATGAATACACCAGGGCCTCCAGCCACTGCAAACAAACTCCAGCTACATGCGCCACCTTGTGCATCTGGCTTACATGGGTCCTGGGGAATCAAACCTGGGTCCTTAGGCTTTGGAGGCAAGTGCCTTAACCGCTAAATCATCTCTCCAGCCCCAAACCTCTTACTTTACTGGATGTGTATGTCATTTAGCACCATGGACCAGATCTGGTGAAGCTCCAGTATTATAGTCCTGGGAGGTGGGAGTAAATCAGAGTTACATGGTATCATGAGGGTAAGGCCCCCAAGATGGGATGTATGGCCTTGTGAGGAAAGAAACTTTCTCCCCTCCATGAGGACCAGCAGGAAGATAGACACCTCATGCCAGAAGAGGGTCCTCACCAGAGCCAGACCATCCTGATCTGAGGTACAGAACCGAGAACCAGAGAAAAGAGTTCTGAAGCTGCCCTCCCCGCAAAGCTACCTCTATGCTGAAGACTCTGATTAGACCCTCATGTGTGTACAGAGAGGATTGTCACAGTTCCAGATCCAAATTTTCTTTGACAATCTTTAGCCTCTGAATAGCCACTCACTGCTGCTGTCATTCCCTTCTCATTGCTGGCACAAAGCACCCCATCAAAATTAGCTGGTGGGAGGAAAGTTGTTTGTTTTGGCTTATGGTCTCGAGGTGAAGCTTCATGGTGGAGGGGAAGGGGGGAATGATAGAGCAGAGGCTGGACATCACCTCCTTGCCACAGCAGGTAGCAAACAGTAGCAAGAGAATGAACCAAACACTGGCGAGGGGGAGCTGGCTATGACACCCATAAACTCAACCCCAGCAATACACGTCCCTGGGCAAGGCTCCAATTCACACATTGCTATCTGCTGGGGAGGCAGCATTCAGAACGCATGAGTTTATGGGGGACACCTGAATCAAACCACCACAACAGCCCACCTCTGTATCTGACCTAACATCCTGTGACTATCAGGGAAAACCTTTTGTGATTGTATTAACTTAGCCAACTGTTAGTGTGATGGTTAAGTTTAGGAATCCACAGACATTCCTCATAAGTGTGTCTCTGAGGTGGCCTCTAGGAAGGATTAACTAAAGGAAGAATCCTTCCCCCAGAGTGGATGGCCCCTCTCAGAGGAGGGGGCTGGTTTATCTAAAGGAAGGAAAGTATTCTCTCCTCCCACCTAGCGGCCAGTGCTGCTTGCGGTTCTGGGCTCGCTGCTTGGTGCTGCTGCTTTCCAGCGAGGAGTGAAGAGCACCCGTCTCTCCAGGACGTCTCCAGGCCTTCAGTGCCATATTGGGACTGCTGAGGCATCCAGCCTCATGGACTGAGCAGCTACTGGGTTCCTTGACTCTCAGGCCTACAACCTGCTATTGCTGGACTGTGGTAAGCTAATCCAATAAAATTCCCTTTTAATATAATTCATTCTATCAGTTCTGTTCCTCTAGAGAACCCTGACTAATACAGTTAGCTTCCACTAAGCCAGTGCTAAGAATGCCATCCGATAACATCTGAGAGCAACGGCAGAGGTTTTTGCTATATTCGCCTACCTGATATTCCCACCAATGGGTTTAGAACATGCCATGTTCTATAACTATAAAACCTCCAGGAGGGCTGGAAAGATGGCTTAGTGGTTAAGGCACCTCCCTGCTAAGCCCAAGAATGCCTGTTCCATTCTCCAGGTCCCATGTTTAGCCAGACACAAGTGATGCAAGCATGCAATACCGCACTTGCCCACCAGGGGGGTGCAGGCATCTGGAGTTTGTTCACAGTGGCTGCAATGGCCCTGGCATGCCCATTCTCTCTCTCTCTCTCTGTCTCTCTCTCTGTCTCTCTCAAAAAAATAAAAATAAAAAAACCCTGCACGAAACCATTTCCACATTTGGAACAAGTTGTTTGAATCTGGATCTGGGTTTCCAGGCCATGGCCACTCATATTTGGCTCAAGAATAAGCTCTCTTATTCCCTTCGAGATGAAGACTGTACTTTGCAGTTGTTTCAGCCACCCAGTCTTCGGCTGTGACAGCAGGGACAGACCATGGCACTTAGCAAACATGGTTCAATGAGGTTCAGTCCCTTCTCTCTATACCTGGATTTCCTCTTCAGTGCACAAGACTCCTTAAGCAGTGTCATGGGAATTACCATACAGTGTTCACACACGTATCACTTTGTGATGCTCACACAGGCATGAGGAATGGATGGTGTCCTATCTTCTTCTTCCCCCAAAACCTCAGGGCTCCTGGATCTCCAGATTCCAGATTCACACCATTGGCCTCTCAGCCTCCACTAGAGCCCATGTCTGCAGCTCTTGGACTCAGCTCGACTATAACACCTGCATGCAGACAGGAGACTGCAGAGCTTTTTGGTGAGCCAGCTCTCATGATCCATCTCGTCTTGTGTAGAGCCATACAGTCTACTGGCTCTGTTCCCCTGGAAAGACCCATCTGGGCAGGAAGCCCACCTGTGAGAATAAAGCTAAAACCCTGGGGGAGATCCTGTCCTCTGACCAAAACAGAACACCCTGCACTTAGCCCAAGCTTCTCAGAGTCCTCTCTGGTTCCATCAGGAAGAAGTCCAAAGGTAGAGGCTTCCCCTTCCCCCACAGATTGTCCAGATGGCTCTAAGCCTCTTCCTGAGTCTGCTTGCCTCTTTCCAGAAACTTCACACTCCTGGACAGGGAGGACAGCCACAAGGGGCAGCTGTGTGGGGACTCTGATCAGTGGAGGGCACTTGGATATGTTGGTACGAGGGTCCACAGTCACGCATGTGAGGCTATCCGTGTGATTTGGAGCAAAGCTTGAGTTGGGAAGAGAGGGGAGCCAGACCTGGGCTGGTGGTGGCCTTCCTACACTGCAGGTTCCCAAGCAGAACCGTAGGAGCCCTGGAAGTCTAAGTCCCACTGGCCTTCCGGGGAAGATGATGGGGACATGGTTTAGTTTGGTTGGTCAGCTTGGGTTGTAACTTTCTAACATTTACCCAGGGAGTATAGGGGGGTCCCCACTGGTATTCTTACCAAGGGCAGACCTGAGTGGAGAGGGCAAAGGGAGAAATTAGAGGGAGAGGTAGAGAGACAGCAGAGAGCACTGTAGCACGTGAGTCCCGGGTTCATCTCATCCATCCCCCATCTTTCATTTGGTTTGTTTTTATAAGTTAATAAGAATGAACACATTTTCCCCTAAGCTAACCTGGAGTTCTGTTACTTTCAATCGGGCATCCAGGTTGAATTCGATCACAAGTGTTGAAGCTACGACTAGAACGCTAGCTCTGGCTCCTCACACGTGCCCCTCTCTGAGGCCTCAGCAGCTTCCTAAGTGTCAGGGGCCGCAGCAGCAAGCAGACCTCACCGCTGCACTAGCAGGTCAGAGTCAGAGTCCACACACAGTACTTCAACCTACCTGACACCTAAGAACACTTGCAGGAGAGTGCAGATGCCGGAGACGAAGAAAATGGTGCTGATGAGGTAGCTCTGGGTCAGGGGGTCATGCTGCAGGCACAGGTCCTTGGCCAGGATGAGCGGCACGGCTACGAGGCCCCCCAGGGCTGTGAGGAAGTGCTGTGGGCAGAGTGAGAGGAGACAGGCATGTGGATGTGGTGCACATCCCTCCTCCTGAGGCAAGAATGTAGCCCAACTCTTCCCAGGGATGCCTTTCCATGGCCGGAGGCGAGGGCTGTGGGGATAGGCATGAGCACAGGTGAAGACCCAGCCACGCAGCGGGCTGTAGGAAGGTCTGGCATAAGAAGCAGGGGCCTAGGGCTGGAGAGAAGGCTCAGCAGTTAAGGCGATTGCCTGTGAAGCCTAAGGACCCAGGTTCGTCTCTCCAGGTCCCACATAAGCCAGATACACAAGGTGGTGCATGCGTCTGGAGTTCGTTTGCAGTGGCTAGAGGCCCTGGTGTACCCATTCTCTCTCCCTCTCTCACTCATTCTGTCTATCTCAAATAAATAAATTTTAAAAATATTTTTAAAAAAAGAAGCAGGGACCTAGTCAAAGTGACTGTGAAAACAAGGCCATAGCTCTGGGGCCTGACATCCCAGGAAAGAAACCAAGGCGGGGAACAGAAGGCAGAGCAGGACCACCATGGAGCCTTAAGAATAAGTCCATGAGAATGCTTCCCCACTGGCCCACTCACGCCACGCCACTGTGGATCGGTACTGCTTCAGCCTCCAATACAGAAGGGCAGAGGTAAATACTAATATGTGTAGCTGGCAAAGTTACCAGAAATAAGTGACTAGTGTGTGCTCTGCCCTACACGTGATCTCTAACCCACACCTTCCAAGGGTCGAGCCTCGTGGAAGAACCAGCAGCAGGAGGAGCCGGATGTGACATGTCTGTTACACTCATGAACTCCCGATGAACGTGCTCTCCTGCACAAGACCAAGCCTGTCAAGATCCCATTAGAGATGAGGGAAGGGGGCTGGAGAGATGGCTTAGCAGTTAAGGCATTTGCCTGCAAAGCGTAGGGATCGAGGTTCAATTCCCCAGGACCCATGTAAGCTAGATGTACAAGGTAGCGCATGCATCTGGAGTTCGTTTACGAGGGCTAGAGGCCCTGGTGTGCCCATTGGCGCTCTCTCTCTCTGTCTCTCTCTGTCTCTCCAATAATAAAGTATTTTAAAATGTTTAAAAGAGGGCTGGAGGAATGGCTTAGAAGTTAAGGCATTTGCCTGCAAAGTCAAAGGACCCAGGTTCGATTCCTCAGGACCCACGTAAGCCAGATGCACAAGGTGGTGCATGTGTCTGGAGTTCATTTACAGTTGCTTCTCTCTCTCAAATAAAATAAAAGTTATTTAAAATTTTTTTTAAATGTTTAAAAGAAATGCGGGAGGGGTCCATGACACCCCACGCCTCCCACAATAAATAGTGGTAACCGATGATTGCTGGAAGAGGGGAGTCGTGTCCTTTCTTTAGTTGGTGCAGCTGCTGGTGGGATGCCTGTTCTCAGTCAACAGCCTGCCACCAAGGATCATGTAAGTGACCCAAATTTAACTCAATGGGTTAAAAAAAAAACAATACATGAAAATAGAATGGGGATCTAATATGGAGGAAGGAAGGGTTTTAGTGAGAGAGAAAGGGGGAGAAAGAAGGTAACTGGGAGGAATGGGATCAGAAGTGTACATGTATATGAAAGTGTTAAAACCGAGCTGGAGGGATGGCTTAGTGGTTAAGGCATTTGCCTGCAAAGCCAAAGGACCCAGGTTCGATTCCCCAGGAACCACATTAGCCAGATGCACATGGGACAGCATGCATCTGGAGTTCGTTTGCAGCGGCCGGAGGCCCTGGCATGCCCATTCTCTCTCTCTCTTTCTCTGTCAAATAAGTAAATAAAAATAAAATATTTAGCCCGGCGTGGTGGCACACGCCTTTAATCCCAGCACTCGGGAGGCAGAGGCAGGAGGATCACCGTGAGTTCGAGGCCACCCTGAGGCTACATAGTGAATTCCAGGTCAGCCTGGGCTAGAGTGAAACCCTACCTCGAAAAACCACAAAAAATAAATAAATAAAATATTTTTTAAAGTGTCACAACCAAAAATATGCATTAAAGAATAAGATCATGGCAAGAGGCTTGTCTATTAAGGAAGAATCGTGGCAAGAATAAGTGTTAACAAGAAAGGCCTGAGTGTGAGCTTGAAGCTGTTGGCCAAAGGCTGGTGGAACTCCTTCTGACAGGACAAAATAGGTCCAGAGGTCAGGACTGGCTAGAAGTCATAGCAAGCAGCCTCGGCAACAAAGATGTATCAGATGTAGGTGACAGATAGATGGACAGATAGGATTTAGACAGGCATCAAGGAATGGGTCACTATGTCACATACTCTGGCCTCAGAGCAGGAAGTCTGACCAGTCTAAGGGACCATTCGTGGGCTGCGGTCAGTTCTGTTCAGAGTCACAGCAGCTGTCCAGTATGTCCACCTCCACACAAATCTGGCGTTGGAGCCAAACACTCTGAAACGGGTAAGTCAAGTCACCTACATCTCTCCTTTGCTCCAATTCACACAGTGTTCTGATAACTTGGGCGCGTCTCTGCTGGAGTTTCTGGGATGGGCAGAGAGACTGGACCACTGCAGGTTTACCCAGCAGTGTGCTTCTCTACCTTCTCCTCGAAGAACACGCCAGAAATTAAGCCAAGCAGGCTTGATTTACCTGGATTTGCAAAGGTTCAGTCAAGATAGGAAAAAACAATATTGAAATATTTGGGAGGAGGATGGTTTAAAGGAAATGTCCACCATAGACTCATGTGTTTTGAATACTTTGTCCTGAGCTGGTGGCCACTTGAGGCGTTGTGGAGCCTTTGGGAGGTGAGCCTTGCTGGAGGAGGTCGTCGCTGGGGGCGGGCCTTGGGACTTCATTTCCGGTCCCCTTGCTGTATGAGCTAGCTCACTCCCACTACTTCGGTCCCTTGAAGGTGGAAGCGCGACCCAGGCTTGCTGCTCTGATTTGCTAATGCTTTCCCCACTGCAAGGAAACATCCCCTCAAGACTGTAAGCTTTCCTCGGGCTGGAGAAATGGCTTAGCAGTTAAGCTATGTCTATGAAGCTAAAGGGCCTGGGTTCAATTCCCTAAGACCCACGTAAGCCAGATGCACTAGAGGCACATGCATCTGGAGTTTGTTTGCAGTGGCTAGAGCCCCTGGCATCCCCATTGTCTGTCTGTCTGTCTCTCTCTCTCTCTCTGCTTGCAAATAAATAAATTAAATAAAAAATAAAAGCTTTCCTCCCATAAGCTGCTTCCGCTTGGATGTTTTGTCCTGGTAACTGTGACCGAGGAAGTTGGGGAGGAGGGAGGAGAGAAGGAAAGAAGAAGGGGGAGGTGAAGGGACTTTCCTGTAGAAGCAGGGCCATGAAGAGCTGCAATTACGGCAGAATTTGGCCACGTGACCCAGAACACCTAATCCTCCCATCCACTCTTTTTCCCACAATGCCGAGTGAGACCTACATATAAAGAAAACGAAATAAAACAAATCGTGCTCTTATTTCTGATGTGGGCTAAATTAAACTATAGAAAAAGTTGATTTTTCTTAAGAAAATTAAAGCCCAAAAAGTATCATAGACGACACCAGCCTGCCCTACTGTACCCCATCCACCGGTGGGCAGAGCTAAGTCTTAGATGCACTACTTCAATAGGACCAAGGACCATGCCCCCCACCCCCACCAAGCCAGAGAAGGACAAGAAAGCATGCTCCCCAACCACATAGGGTGGGATAGACTGCCCCTCCCCGAAGGAAGCAGCCTGGGCCAGCGTCCCTGGGAGGAGAGCCCCATGTCTCTCTAGCCATATGCGTAGAAGTAACAGGGAGAAAGCGCAAGAGAAATAAATGGCCAGGTTTTCTTTAAGGGGCATTTCCAGCTCGTGGCATCACATCCAGCCATGTCTCAAGGGGACCAGTCAACCAGTGGGTTGTCCATGAGGTTAATTCTCTCAGTGAATGTTCTGGAATAATCCAACCAATATGACCAACACTGCTCTTTGACAGAAGAGTATGGGGGTGGGGAATGTATGCTGAAGTAAGGGGAGACTTTGAACTCCCACTAAAAGACAAAGTCGCCCAATATATATTTTTTGTCTTCATTTGATTAACGTGACATCTTCCACAGACAAACTGTGGCCAATGAGGGGCTGGCTGCCCTCTGAAGAAAGAGGATATAGGGTTTTCAGAGAAGAAATGTCTATGTATTTGAAGATAAAGTATTTTTTTAAAAAAGAGTTATTTATTTATTTATTTATTTATTTATGTATTTATTTATTTATTAGAGATGGGGTGGGGGAGGGAGAGAGAGAGAGAGAATGGACACGCCAGGGCATCCAGCCACTGAAAACAAACTCCAGATGCATGTGCCACCATATGCATTTGGCTTACGTGGGTCGAACCTGGATCCTTAGGCTTCGTAGGCATACGCCTTAACTGCTAATCCATCTCTCCAGCCCTGAAGACACAGTTTGATAATCTTCTGCTATTACCTCCTAGATAGTGACACAGAATTTGAGCTCCTGGTAGACTTTTTTTGTGGGATGATGTGATATTGGGGGTTGAAACTAGAGTCTGATGCATGCTAGGCAAGCACTATAGCCCCAGCCCAGTCCTTGACAGCCTCTTACAAAGGCTTCTTCAACCCATCACAGCTATGTCAATGCAAGCCATAGTATTCTCCAAGCCAAGAACCCACCATTGTTTGATTACTTATATTATATCATGCCCAGTAACAGTAGCTAACCAGGAGGATGCCCTCCCTTCCCATTATCAAATAAACCTTTTATTTTGGTTTTTTGAGGTAGGGTCTCACTCTAGCTCAGGCTGACCTGGAATTCACTATGTAGTCTCAGGGTGGCCTCGAACTCTCAGCGATCCTCCTACCTCTGCCTCCCGAGTGCTGGGATTAAAGGCGTGCACCACTATGCCTGGCTTCAAATAAATGTTTTGTTGTTGTTTTGTTTTGTTTTTTTGTTTTTTGGAGGTAAGGTCTCACTCTGGCTCAGGCTGACCTGGAATTCACTATGTAGTCTCAGAGTAGTCTTGAACTCACAGCGATCCTCCTACCTCTGCCTCCTGAGCGCTGGGATTAAAGGTGTGCACTACCACGCCCAGCTCAAATAAACCTCTTGATCCTAGAGAACAGGCACTCCGTAGCTGGCGGAGCTTGCTCTGAGGAAGGTCCTCAGGCTCCCCTCCACCTTCCCAGGGGTCTTGCCCATGTGAAGGGGACTTTTAACCAAGCAGTGACTCCACTCAAGTGGACAAGTCCTGTCCTTAAAGTGACCAGTCAGTTCCGCCTGAAGGAGAGGAGAATCTTTTTCTAATAATCCAAACATACTCTAAATGGAGACAGAGAGAGAGAATAAATCAACATGAAAGACACATCAGCAAAGGAAGTTGTTGATACAGTCTCATTTGACCTGAGGCTTTTGACCCAGAACTTCTTGGGTCCCAGTGCTTGCTGGGTGGTCTTACCTGGATCCCCAAGAAGATGCAGAGATACCATGGTGGGATGTCCAGGATGTTATAGGCCAGGTGGCTGCTACTGGACCTCTCGTGCTGTCCATCCTTCTTTCTGCCTTGGCCATCGGTGTGGGAGCCGAGCACACCATCACCCATTTGCTGGGAACAAGAGGAGGATACATTTCAGCCCTTTGAAGGAAGCATGCACAGCTTCAGCTGCACAGGATAGCTTTCTAGATGCCAGAATCCTGAGACAAGGGTAATGTTAGCCACCTGGGGACTGAAGGCCCAGACAGAAAAAGGCCAGCAATTTCTGGTTAACCACCTGCCACTGTGAAGTCTGGGGACATGGGAGGGGAGAGGCAGCCTTACTCAAAGCAGAGGGGCAGCTTTGTGGGGAGAAGATGGGAGCCATCCTCAAGGTCAGAAGATAGGCAGGCTTCCCTCTTAGTCTTCCGTGGTATTCCCAGGGGGACTTTATTTACATGTGCCAAGCCCTCTTTCCAGTGTGTCTACTGTACTGGTTCTTTCCCCCTCTGCTCCTGCTTGCTCTCTCCTTCCCAGGATGGACAGGGTGCCTTACTTTTCTGGGTCATGCAGTCTCTGTGATCAACATAGACCACATGAATGTAACATACTAATATAAGTGAATGCATACAGAATGACTTACAGCCAGTAGCCAGCTTCCATTCCTACTAGTTTAATTGATATTAGCTTAGAATTATAGATTTTTCAGCACATGCCTGTAATCCCAGCACTCGAGAGGCAGAGGTAGGAGGATCTCCATGAGTTCGAGGCTACCCTAAGACTACATAGTGAATTCCAGGTCAGCCTGGGCTAGAGCGAGAACCTACCTCAAAAAACAAACAAAAAAATAAAATAAAATAGAATTATAGATTTTCCCTCCATCGTATTGACTGTATAGCTTATTAGCCTCGGGTAAATTATTAATGTTTCTGTTGCAATGTCCTTATCTATATAAAGGCAGTCTTGTAGGCTGAGAAAATTAAATTGTCACGTAGAGCACACAGTTCAGAGCTCAGAAAGGTGTAGCTGCCCAGTAAGTATTAGCTGTTGTAATTCCTATGACCGTCTGTGAACGGAAGTGCTCTCAGCATGTGCCAAGGGCTGATGATGGAGCATCCGGTCACGGGTGAGGGGAACATGAAAGCATGGTCTTTGGTGTGGCCAGAGGGGACAAGGCCACCAACATGAAGGTCAGGCCATGCTAGATGAGGTGCCCCAGAAAAGCTCTGGGCCCTGGCTAGATGAGGGCAGGGTCTGCATGATGGCATACCCAAGACTGCCCCAAGGGGACAGTAGGCAATAGAAAGGCAGTTCTGCTGAAGTCATCCATTCCAGCACCCACCATTATGCCCAAGGGTCCTATATACCACAACCCAGCCTCATGGGGCAGCTCTGGACAGAGCCATCTCATAGATTCACGAGCAGACACGGAGTACTTTGACTGTGCGCGCCTTCTTCCTCAGGAAAAAGTTAAAATGACATTGGAAGAGTACATCAGTAGAACGATAAATGCATTAATATATCAAAACATTCCATTTGCCTTCCAAGTATATTTTTCTTTAAAAAAAATATTTTGGGGGCTGGAGAGATGGCTTAGTGGTTAGGGCACTTGCCCACAAAGCCAAAGGACCAAGGTTCGATTCCCCAGGACCCATATAAGCCAGATGCACAAGGTGGCACATGTGTCTGGAGTTTGTTTGCAGTGGCTAGAGGCCCTGGCGTAGCCATATTCTTTCTCTCTCTGCCTCTTTCTCTCAAATAATAAAAATAAATATTTTTAAAATTATTTTTGATTTCATTTATCCATTTTGAGAGAGAAAATGAGAGATAGGCAGATAGAGAGAGAATGGGTGCACCAGAACCTCCAGCTGCTGCAAACAAACTCCAGATGCATGCACCACTTTGTGCATCTGGCTTTACGTGGGTACTAGGGGATCAAACTTGCGACTTTAGGCTTTGTAGACAAGCACCTTAGCTGCTGAACCATCTCTCCGGCCTGGGAGCATTATTTAATAACCTCCCTACCCTTACTGGAGGTCCCACTTTCCACAATTTCAGTAATCCAAGGTCAGCTATAGCCTGAAAATATTAAATGGAAAAACAAGAAATAAACCATTAAAAAATGTGTATGGGCTGGAGAGATGGCTTAGCATGTCTTAAGGTGCATGTCTGCAAAGCCTAAGGACCCCAGTTCGATTCTCCAGGTCCCATGTAAGCACGATGATTATGGTGGCACATGCATCTGGAGTTCATTTGCAGTGGCTAGAGGCCCTGGTGTGCCCATCCTCTTCTCTCTCTCTAACAAATAAATAAATAAAAATTTAAAAATTTAAAAATGTTTTAAAAAATGTTTATAAGGGTTTAAATTTTAAACTGACCTGGAATTAACTATGTAGTCTAACCTCTGCCTCCCCAGTGCTGGGATTGGCATTCCACCACTGCCATGCATTCCACTGCCATGCTCCACCCTGCTTGGGAGGGAATTGGTCCTTCATATATGCTACCCTCCTGCCAGTCACTAAGTGGATGTCCCTGGTATCTGACTGCCACAGAATCACAGGACTTGTGGTCAAATACCCCCTACACAGTTCCACACCTTCCATCTGTCCACCCCTAGGATGTAGTTGGGGTTTATTGAGCTGATAAAGTCAATGAACAGATGTATGGGGATAGCTATGGAGGAGCCTTCAACTAGGTTTTGTTGAATCCCTACCTTTAACTGACGGAGACTTTTTGAAATAGCACGTTAGTCCTATTGACACCTCAGCAATGAAGGATGGACTACTGCTGCTCCGCACTGTCCCTCCTCAGGAGGACAAAGATGGGCCAAAGATGTATTAGAAGCTTCTGGAGGAGCGCTGTGCTCCTGGTTCTAGGTTCTAGTGAAGTGGGTGTGGGGAATCACAGAAAAAGGGAAGGAGGGGGCTGGGGGAATGGTAGTGGTTAAGGGTGTGTGAAGTCTAAGGACCATGGTTCAATCCCAGTAAACAAAAAGGGGCAAGGAGGGAGAGAGACCATGCCCACATCTGCCTCTTTCTCTCTCTATCAAATAAATAAATAAATAAAATACTTTAAAAAAAAAAAAGGGAAGGAGGGAGAGAGAGCACACATGTGTAAGAGGCTACATGGTTCTTTGTGGGTCTACAGCTCAGAGAAGTGAATGCAAAAGACACATGTGATCCTCCCTCTCCCCAGGTCAATGACTGGACTTCCCCTAGCCTCAGTCTTCCCATCTGGAATCTGGAACTGTCACAGGGCACTCCCACGCTTGAGCCTGTGTGGTGTGTGGCTTCCCCACGGGGTGGCCCATGAGGGAGTGAACTCAGTATTGTGTGTGCGTTCTGCCAGTGAGCCGCCCGCCTCACACTCGCCCCCAAGACCTCTCAGAATTTACAGAGGGGCGAAGGGGAGGTAAAGACTGTGACGGATAGGGGATAATGTCAAAGGCTATTCAGAGAGCCTCTGAATCTTCTAAGTTCTGACTTTAGATCCTCCCAGGACATCTTGGAGTCTTAGAGTTATGGAAACCACTTCAGCATTTCTGGGAAACTGGATCTTCATGAGACCCCACATGGGGAACAAAAAGAGAGAGAGAAAGCGAGAACTTAGAGCTGAGGAAAACTTGACTTCCCTAAGGACAGCTGGTTTTTCCCTTGTGATAAGAGGGTGTGACTGACGCATACACAAGAAAAAAAAAGAGGAGGTCATTGGGAAAGGTGGGGAGGACAAGAGAAGGTAATGGGAGGGGATTATGAACCAAATACATTATATACATGAATAAGAGTTGTTAATAAGGCCAGCCTGGGCTACAGTAAAACCAAAACCAAGCAAAAAAGAATATAAGGAGGAAAAAAAAGTGTGTGACTTCCATGAAGCCCAGAGCCTGCACTGGTAGAAAGCAGCCTTTGAGCTCAGTTATCCTTTCTCCAAACACACCCTTGTTTTCCTCTTCCTTCTATGTGTTTGCATGTCTGTTTCTTTCTTGTTCGCCCAAATGCTTATGAATTTCTCTCTCTTTTTTTTTTTTGAGAGAGCTCGAAAGAGAGAGAGAGAATTGGTGCACCAGGGCCTCAGCCACTGCAATCGAACTCCAGACGTATGTGCCACCTTGTGCACATGTGCAACCTTGCGTGTGTCACCTTGTGTGTCTGGTTTATATGGGATCTGGGGAGTTGAACATGGGTCCTTAGGCTTCACAGGCAAGCGCCTTAACCACTAAGCCATCTCTCCAGCCGAGTATATCTTTTCTTGTGAGATAGCTCAATTTACCTATGTGAAAGGTGGGGCACAACAATAGAAGCAGCAGAGGAGCAGGATGCTAAGAGTCCTGTGTGTCATCTCTGAATGGTTAGTGCATTAAAGACATCCACAGAACCAGGCAACACTCAGAAGTACTGGAGGGAGGATCTCAGCTGGGAGTGGGAGATGCCCCCTCTCAGGATGCAGCAGAAGATTGAAAGAACCACTTGCCAGGAGCTGCGCATGTGAGCCGCAGGGCACCAGAAGAAAGTGTGTGAGCTCTTTTGGAAGGATTATGAATTCTTCACTGCCCCAGCAATGAGCAACACTGTGAGAAGATGAGCCACCATCTCCCCTTCTAGGTGGAGGTCAGTCTCTTAATTGAACACATGGACAGTAATCCCAGTGGCAGAGTCCATCACAGAGGTGTTCTGAATAGGCTGGAATTTCCCAGCCCTGTGCAGCTTACAAAGAGATTCCAGATCATCGACTTGTCTGGGTCTCACCTCTGTCTCATCAACCCTGCCCCCAGTGACCATGAGGAGACTGAGGCTCAGCGAAGTCACAGTTTTTGTCCCACAGTCAGCAACCTCCTCTTCTGTCTCTTACAAGTGCATTCTTGTGGGCACAGGAACGGGCTTCCAGCTCCCAAGTGTAGACAAGAACAGGAGCGGCTCTTGTGTGATAAGACAGCAGGGACCCTGGGTGACAGCGGGTCTTGTGCCTCCTCTGACATCATCTGCACCTCACAGAGTCCATTTCTTCCAAGATGCTGGCCGAACATGATCTAGATCATTTCCTACGCCCCTGCCTCCTTGGCATGCACTACTGGGATTGTTTCACAGCAGTCTCAATACTCCGATCTCAGCACCCTTCCTCACCCTGTATCCATACTTGATTACAAATGAAAAGGAGAGGCATAGGTGCTGTTTTGGAACACCATCCTTCAGTCATACCCACCTGTCTTCATCAGAGAAGCTGTTACTATGCCCAAGAGACCCTCAACATCAGCCTTGTTTACCTTTCCTCGTGGAGGGATGGATAAAGGCAGTCTTGTAGGCTGAGAAAATTAAATTGTCACGTAGAGCACACAGTTCAGAGCTCAGAAAGGTGTAGCTGCCCAGTAAGTATTAGCTGTTGTAATTCCTATGACCGTCTGTGAACGGAAGTGCTCTCAGCACGTGCCAAGGGCTGATGATGGAGCATCCGGTCACGGGTGAGGGGAACATGAAAGCAGGGCCTTTGGTGTGGCCAGAGGGGACAAGGCCACCAACATGAAGGTCAGGCCATGCTAGATGAGGTGCCCCAGAAAAGCCCTGGGCCCTGGCTAGATGAGGGCAGGGTCCGCATGATGGCATACCCAAGACTGCCCCAAGGGGACAGTAGGCAATAGAAAGGCAATTCTGCTGAAGTCATCCATTCCAGCACCTACCACTATGCCCAAGGGTCCTATAGACCACAACCCAGCCTCATGGGGCAGCTCTGGACAGAGCCATCTCATGGATTCACGAGCAGACACGGAGCACTTTGACTGTGTGCACCTTCTTCCTCAGGAAAAGCAGTTAAAATGACATTGGAAGAGTACATCAGTAGAAAGATAAATACGTTAATATATCAAAACATTCCATTTGCCTTCCAAGTATATTTTTCTTTAAAAAAATTATTTTGGGGGCTGGAGAGATGGCTTAGTGGTTAGGGCACTTGCCCACAAAGCCAAAGGACCAAGGTTCGATTCCCCAGGACCCATATAAGCCAGATGCACAAGGTGGCACATGTGTCTGGAGTTTGTTTGCAGTGGCTAGAGGCCCTGGCATAGCCATATTCTCTCTCTCTCTGCCTCTTTCTCTCAAATAATAAAAATAAATATTTTTAAAATTATTTTTGATTTCATTTATCCATTTTGAAAGAGAAAGTGAGAGATAGGCAGATAGAGAGAGAATGGGTGTACCAGAACCTCCAGCTGCTGCAAACAAACTCCAGATGCATGTACCACTTTGTGCATCTGGCTTTACGTGGGTACTAGGGGATCAAACTTGCAACTTTAGGCTTTGTAGACAAGCACCTTAGCTGCTGAACCATCTCTCCGGCCTGGGAGCATTATTTAATAACCTCCCTACCCTTACTGGAGGTCCCACTTTCCACAATTTCAGTAATCCAAGGTCAGCTATAGCCTGAAAATATTAAATGGAAAAACAAGAAATAAACCATTAAAAAAATGTGTATGGGCTGGAGAGATGGCTTAGCATGTCTTAAGGTGCATGTCTGCAAAGCCTAAGGACCCCAGTTCGATTCTCCAGGTCCCATGTAAGCACGATGATTATGGTGGTGCATGCATCTGGAGTTCATTTGCAGTGGCTAGAGGCCCTGGTGTGCCCATCCTCTTCTCTCTCTGTCTCTAACAAATAAATAAATAAAAATTTAAAAATTTAAAAAATGTTTATAAGGTTTAAATTTTAAACTGAGTAATGCGATGGCATTCTACACTGCCATGCTCCACCCTGCTTGGGGAGGGAATTGGTCCTTCATATATGCTACCCTCCTGCCAGTCACTAAGTGGATGTCCCTGGTATCTGACTGCCACAGAATCACAGGACTTGTGGTCAAATACCCTACACAGTTCCACACCTTCCATCTGTCCGCCCCTAGGATGTAGTTGGGGTTTATTGAGCTGATAAAGTCAATGAACAGATGTATGGGGATAGCTATGGAGGAGCCTTCAACTAGGTTTTGTTGAATCCCTACCTTTAACTGACGGAGACTTTTTTGAAATAGTACGTTAGTCCTATTGACACCTCAGCAATGAAGGATGGACTACTGCTGCTCCGTACTGTCCCTCCTCAGGAGGACAAAGATGGGCCAAAGATGTATTAGAAGCTTCTGGAGGGAGCGCTGCGCTCCTGGTTCTAGTGAACGTGTTGAAGAATCCTTGAGTGGGTGTGTGGGGAATCACAGGGAAGGTGGGGAAATGGTAGTGGTGTGCCTGTGAAGTCTAAGGGGAATCACAGAACAAAAGGGGCAATGGGAAGGTGCTGGGAGAGAGACCACACATGTGTAAGAGGCTACATGGTTCTTTGTGGGTCTACAGCTCAGAGAAGTGAATGCAAAAGACAGATGTGATCCTCCCTCTCCCCAGGTCAATGACTGGACTTCCCCTAGCCTCAGTCTTCCCATCTGGAATCTGGAACTGTCACAGGGCACTCCCACGCTTGAGCCTGTGTGGTGTGTGGCTTCCCCACGGGGTGGCCCATGAGGGAGTGAACTCAGTATTGTGTGTGCGTTCTGCCAGTGAGCCGCCCGCCTCACACTCGCCCCCAAGACCTCTCAGAATTTACAGAGGGGCGAAGGGGAGGTAAAGACTGTGACGGATAGGGGATAATGTCAAAGGCTATTCAGAGAGCCTCTGAATCTTCTAAGTTCTGACTTCAGATCCTCCCAGGACATCTTGGAGTCTTAGAGTTATGGAAACCACTTCAGCATTTCTGGGAAACTGGATCTTCATGAGACCCCACATGGGGAACAAGAGAGAAAGCGAGAACTTAGAGCTGAGGAAAACTTGACTTCCCTAAGGACAGCTGGTTTTCCCTTGTGATAAGAGGGTGTGACTGACGCACACAAGAAAAAAAAAAAGAGGAGGTCATTGGGAAAGGTGGGGAGGACAAGAGAAGGTAATGGGAGGGGATTATGAACCAAATACATTATATACATGAATAAGAGTTGTTAATAAGGCCAGCCTGGGCTACAGTAAAACCAAAACCAAGCAAAAAAGAATATAAGGAGGAAAAAAAAAAGTGTGTGACTTCCATGAAGCCCAGAGCCTGCACTGGTAGAAAGCAGCCTTTGAGCTCAGTTATCCTTTCTCCAAACACACCCTTGTTTTCCTCTTCCTTCTATGTGTTTGCATGTCTGTTTCTTTCTTGTTTGCCCAAATGCTTATGAATTTCTCTCTCTTTTTTTTTTTTTTTGAGAGAGCTCGAAAGAGAGAGAGAGAATTGGTGCACCAGGGCCTCAGCCACTGCAATCGAACTCCAGACGTATGTGCCACCTTGTGCACATGTGCAACCTTGCGTGTGTCACCTTGTGTGTCTGGTTTATATGGGATCTGGGGAGTTGAACATGGGTCCTTAGGCTTCACAGGCAAGCGCCTTAACCACTAAGCCATCTCTCCAGCCAAGTATGTCTTTTCTTGTGAGATATCTCAATTTACCTATTTGAAGAGGTGGGGCACAACAATAGCAGAAGCAGAGGAACAGGATGCTAAGAGTCCTGTGTGTCATCTCTGAATGGTTAGTGCATTAAAGACATCCATAGAACCAGGCAACACTCAGAAGTACTGGAGGGAGGATCTCAGCTGGGAGTGGGAGATGCCCCCTCTCAGGATGCAGCAGAAGACTGAAAGAACCACTTGCCAGGAGCTGCGCATGTGAGCCGCAGGGCACCAGAAGAAAGTGTGTGAGCTCTTTTGGAAGGATTATGAATTCTTCACTGCCCCAGCAATGAGCAACACTGTGAGAAGATGAGCCACCATCTCCCCTTCTAGGTGGAGGTCAGTCTCCTCATTGAACACATGGACAGTAATCCCAGTGGCAGAGTCCATCACAGAGGTGTTCTGAATAGGCTGGAATTTCCCAGCCCTGTGCAGCTTACAAAGAAACTCCAGATCATCGACTTGTCTGGGTCTCACCTCTGTCTCATCAACCCTGCCCCCAGTGACCATGAGGAGACTGAGGCTCAGCGAAGTCACAGTTTTTGTCCCACAGTCAGCAACCTCCTCTTCTGTCTCTTACAAGTGCATTCTTGTGGGCACAGGAACAGGTTTCCAGCTCCCAAGAGTAGACAAGAACAGGAGCGGCTCTTGTGTGATAAGACAGCAGGGACCCTGGGTGACAGCGGGTCTCGTGCCTCCTCTGACATCATCTGCACCTCACAGAGTCCATTTCTTCCAAGATGCTGGCCGAACATGATCTAGATCATTTCCTACGCCCCTGCCTCCTTGGCATGCACTACTGGGATTGTTTCCACAGCAGTCTCAATACTCCGATCTCAGCACCCTTCCTCACCCTGTATCCATACTTGATTACAAATGAAAAGGAGAGGCATAGGTGCTGTTTTGGAACACCATCCTTCAGTAATACCCACCTGTCTTCATCAGAGAAGCTGTTACTATGCCCAAGAGACCCTCAACATCAGCCTTGTTTACCTTTCCTCGTGGAGGGATGGGTAGGAATGATCACTGAACCCTCACCTGAGATTTCAGCCACTCCCTCCTGCACCTTCCTGCCAGCTGTATGTAATCTGCCCAACTGCACATGATCTTGGAAAGTGCTAATGTATATAGAGTGTGGAAGGTTAACTAAGGAGGTGCTCACTCTATGCAGCTAGGTGGAAGCCACTATCCATACTACGGTGAGACTTTTTGGTGATGTAGCTGCTTTGGGGTCTCCCACACTCTTGTAAATAACACCTCCTTCAGCCGTGCATGGTGGCACAGATCTTTAATCCCAGCACTCAGGAGGTAAAGGGAGGAGGATCACTGTAAGTTCAAGGCTAGCCTGAGACTACACAGTGAATTCCAGGTCAGCCTGGGCTACAGTGAGACCCTACTTCAAAAGAAAAAAAGAAACAGGGGTCCCCAACTCCCAGACCCCCTGCTCCAGAGGGTGCGCATGCAGAAAGGTAATGAGACCTGAGGAGATAAACCACCCCTCACCTCTCAGTCAAGGCCCAAGTGAAACCACAGAGGAACTGGGGAGACAGGCAAGAGTGTTGCTTCCATGGTGAGACTCACAATCAGCGCCAGGGTGTAGGAGACAGACCCTGAGGATACTCAACACCTACCAAAGCAGATTCAGAGTCTCCTAAGAGCTCATCACTGAAGTAGACTTACAACACACCCACCATGGCTTGGAATTTTGTGGAAGGGGGGCAGAAAGATTGTAAGGGCCACAGGTTGGGACGTCATGCCCAGAGGCATTGCCTACACCCAATGACTGACTGCTGCTCCCACAATGCAAAACCCACAACTCCATGGAGAATGCCAGCAACTCTTCTGAGGAGGGCCCCTTGCGGAATGGGGGTAGGGACAAGGGGAAAAAGATGGTACCAACACACGATGTATCCATACAAAGTATGTTCTTAATAAAAAAAAGATGAGATTGAAAAACAAATAAACAAAAAACAAAACCCTCACTCATGTCCCTGTAAGTAAACCACATACACTCACTGCTTCACCAAGCTAGACTTGGGTGTAACTGTTACTTGAATCTGTCATTGCAGCTCTATCTGGTATGAGTAGATGTGTCTTCACGTCTACCTAGAAAAAGTTCATGCAGCCGGGCGTGGTGGTGCACGTCTTTAATCCCAGCACTTGGGAGGTAAAGGTAGGAGGATCGCCATGAGTTCAAGGCCACCCTGAGACTACATGGTGAGTTCCAGGTCAGCCTGGACTATAGTGAAACCCTACCTCCGAAAACCAAAAATAAAATAAAATAAAATAAAATAATAAATTAAATAAGTAAAAATAAAAAGAATTAGATGAAAAGAAAGAACGTAAGAATGGAGAAGGGATGAGAAGGATGTAAGAGCTGGAGTGTTGTGGAACACTGTCTTGTGAGCATAACAACCATAACCATCTTCACAGAGCAGCTGGGAATATTCACAAGAGACTCTCAAGTTCAGGCCTCATAGAAGGATAAGGTATGGAGGGTTATTAAATCCCCACCTGAGATTTCAGCCACTCCCTCCTGCACCTCCCTGCCAGCTGTATGTAATTCTGCCCTCGCTGCATGTGGCTAGAATATATAGAGTGTGGGGTCTGGAGCGATGGGTCAGCAACTAAAGGCGTTTGTTTGCGAAGCCTGATTCTCCAGGTTCGATTCCCCAGTATACCCATGTGGAGCCAGATGCACATGCACAAAGTGGCACATGTGCCTGGAGTTCGTTTGCAGTGGCAGGAGGCCCTGGTAGGCCCATACTCTCTCTGCCTGCCTCTATTTCTCTCTCAAAAAAATATTTTAAAGCCAGGCGTGGTGGTGCACGCCTTTAATCCTAGCACTCGGGAGGCAGAAGTAGGAGGATCTTCGAGGCCACCCTGAGACTATATAGTGATTTCCAGGTCAGCCTGGGCTAGAGTGAGACCCTACCTTGAAAAACCAAAAATAAATAAATAAACAAATATTTTTAAAAGACACTTCTTAAAACTATAGTGTGTGGAAGGTGACGTAAAGGACCCTCCATCTAGGTAGCTGTGGGGAAGTTGTCTTCTATGCTGGGTGGAGCGTTTTGTTGATGTGTGGAGGGTCCCTCACAGTCCTGTAGCTCACTCCTTACTCCCGCTTCTGTATATAAGCCTAATAAACTGGCTTGCCAAGCTAGACTTGGGTGAAACCATTACTTTAGTGTCCGTTACCTGGGATGATTAGATGTTTATGTCTCTCCAGGAAAACGTCAGGTGTAGCAAATACCCAGGTCTCCATTGCCCAGCTCTATGGAGATTTGCCTCATGGAAACCCCCAAGTCTGGGAAAGAACGCAGGCTTCAGGAAGTGAAGTCAATAAATCTTTCTAAAAATTTTTAAAAATTCTTCCTCCAACAGGTGTGGCAGAAAGAATCCGGGGGTGAGATTAGGTGGGAAGATGTTTTCTCTCAGGGCCCTGCACTTTCTCAGAGAATGCAGGGGACCTTCCGCAGAGGGTGAGCAGAGCAGGCAGGACCTGGTGGTAGCTCCAGAGAGCCGTTCTGAGATCCCAACCAGGTTGGCTTTGTGCCCCAGCCCCCTTGGCTGAGCCTGCCTCGGCTGTAGCCCTGGCCTGTGGGAAAGGCCTTTTTGCCCTTGCAGTAGGTAGTTGTAAGACGAGGGGTTCTCCACTCAGTCCACCTTGTTATTGTTGGGGTGACCAATAAATAGGTTGGACAGGGTGGTGGGGCCAGGATTCAGGGACCAGCTGGAGAGGCCGA
The DNA here is from genome assembly GCA_036365145.1 of Orientallactaga sibirica. Taxonomy (NCBI): domain Eukaryota; kingdom Metazoa; phylum Chordata; class Mammalia; order Rodentia; family Dipodidae; genus Orientallactaga; species Orientallactaga sibirica. The sequence goes on from JAEOAD010000019.1 coordinate 26,176,260, forward strand.
CAGATGGGCTGCTGTCGGACCTGACTTGGCAGGTTCCTGATCAATAGTGATCCTGCACCGGCTTGCAAGGAAGAAAAAGTGCGGAAGAAGGGAAGAAGGTAGGCGCCTTAGTCCTCTGCTTCCCTTCACTTGGATTTACCGAGGGCTTCTGGCAAAAGTCCCCAAACCAACATGTTAGATGTTTTCCCGACAGAGACCCACTGGAGAGCGGAGCGAGGGACGCCTGCGTGGTCAGGGAGCCCAGTTTTCCCACTTCTTCCCCATTCCTGCGTTTGTTTCATTGACAGTTCGGGGCTCAGAGAAAGTCTGGCTGTGCGGTGATGCGGACTGGAGGTGACGGGAGCTAAGGAGAGAGCTCCAGCCGGGACCTCCCCAGGCCTCTTCCAGCTCGCCCTCCTCCCTCCCCCATCAGCACTCACCGGGCAGCCGGGGAGCTCGCGGCTTGACACGGCAGAGTTCATGGCCACGGGGATATATACTTAAGTATATTTCCCCCTCCGTCTGGCTTCCCCTGGAGAAAGAGGACCTAGACTCCCGGGGAAGGGGGATGCGGGCTCCGGGAGGATTAACCTATAGCACCTGACTCAGCGCTGGGAGGACAGGCTCCCGAGGGAGGAGCCGCGATCCACCTGGGGCCTGATAGACGACAGAAGCCCCTCCCGCGGACCTGATAGACAACAGACGCCCTTCCCGCGGAGCTCGCTCAGCCTGCAGAGGCGGGGACCAAGCCCAGGCAAATGCTTCATCGTCTGATAAGTTTTGCAGAGAAGCGAAGGGTTCCCCTGACATTAAGGAAACAGATCCGAGCAACAGGGCGTGGAGGGAATCAGGTTCCTGGCAGGAGGAGCTGGGGGGGGGGGGGCGGGGTTAGGCACCTGGCTGCACTTAGAGGTTTTTTTTTTTTTTTTTTTTGGGGGGGTGGGAGGCTGAAAACTAATGGAGCTGGAACAGAAGATACTGCAAAGAAAACCCAATCAGCTTGGCTCCAAAAGGTAAAAAGGAAATGATTAATGAGGGAAGCAGTCTCGCTCCTAGTTCCTGGAGCAGCAGCCCAGGAGGCTCATGAGTGAGGACAAAAGCCTTATAAGCACGGGGAGTTCTTACTCTGCCCTGGGTTGGGTGGCGGGGGAGGGGAAGCCCACTCCAAAAACTCTAGATATCACCCCCATGAAATCCAAATCTAGCCAAGCAGCAATGACTCATGGTAGAATATTCTGGAATTGGCACTGGCTTCCAACCTTCAGGAAACACATGTCAGGGTCCACAGAAAGGTCCCAGAGGAAGAGGTGGCATGATAAGATGCTTGAAGGGTAGCCAGGCATGGTGGCACATGCCTTTAATCCCAGCACTAGGGAGGCAGAGGTAGGAGGATCACCATGAGTTTGAGGCCACCCTGAGACTACATAGTGAATTCCAGGTCAGCCTGAGCTAGACTGAGACCCTACCTCAAAAAAAAAAAAAAAAAAAAGATGCTTGAAGGGGAAGGAGACAGACCTGGCTGTGGTACAAAAACAGATCAGAGCCAGCATGGTGGGGTTGGCCTTTAATCCCAGCACCCCACTCGGTAGGCAGAGGGAGGAGGACCACTGTGAGTGGACCCCCAGACTACAGAGTAAATTCCAGATCAGCCTGGGCTAGAGCGAGACCCTTCCTTGAAAAAACAGAAAGAAAGAAAGGAAGGAAGGAAGGAAGGAAGGAAGGAAGGAAGGAAGGAAGGAAGGAAGGAAGGAAGGAAGGAAGGGTTGGAGAGATGGCTTAGTGGGTAAGGCGTTTGCCTACAGAGCCTAAGGACCCATGTTCGACTCCCCAGATCCCACCTCTAAGGCCAGTTGCACAAGGTGATGCACACACAAGGTGATGCACACGCAAGGTGGCGCATGTGCGCAAGATGGTGCATGTGTCTGGAGTTCAATTACAGTGGCTGGAGGCCCTGGCGCACCAATTCTCTCACTCTTGCACTCTTGAAAAACAAAACAACAAAAAACAAAGAAAAAGAAGGAAAAGAAAAATAGAAGAAATTCAAAAGTCACTAATAGCTTAGTACCTAGCTACTACGTACACTGCTAAATCCTAAATGTGACACTTGCTGTTTTATGTTATCTCATTTGATTTGACTGAGCACTCGCATCCTTGTTTTACAAATTATATACCTTAAGGGCCCTGAGAACAGATGCTGGCGCAGAGTTCAGAGCTGAGCTGAGCTCAGAGATCAGGGCTGGCTCCCGGTGATAAGTGGGATCCATATATAAGCCATATTCAGTCATAACTTTTTTTTTAAATAGTTTTTCATTTTTGTTTATTTATTTGAGAGAGAGAGAGAAATGGAGAAAATGGGTGAGCCAGGGCTTCTAGCTTCTGCAAATAAACTCCAGATGCACGTGCCACCTTGTGCATCTAGCTTATGTAGGTCCTGGGGAATCGCACCTGGGTTCTTGGGCTTCCCAGGCAAGAACCTTAACTGCTAAGCCAGACTTCAGCCCCAGCAGTGACTTCTTAATGATAGACATATGTTCCAAGAAGTGTATCATTAGTGGCTTTGTCATTTTGCAAACATCACAAACTGTTCACACAGATCTGGACAGTATGGTAAGGCCTGGGTCACTTTCTACATGATTCTGTGGAAAGGCTGTTCTTGTTGGGCTACAAACCTGTTAGATTGGGATGGGCTCCCAAGATGGAGTCACCAAGGTCAGCAGAATGGTGACAGAGGCATGGGGAAGTGGACTGTCCACATTTTTCAAGAAACCACCCAGTCCTTATCCCCTCCTTGCCTAACAATACCCCAGGTCATGGTTTCCTGCCCCCTTATCTCACAAGTCACCTGGTCACTGTTCTCGTGTCACACCCTAGCTATTTTATTTATTTTTGGTTTTTGTTTTGTTGTTTTGTTTTTCGAGGTAGGGTCTCACTCTTGCCTGACCTGGAATTCACTATATGATCTCAGGGTGGCCTCGAACTCACAGAGATCCTCCTACCTCTGCCTCTTGAGTGCTGGCATTAAAGGCATGTGCCACCATGCCCGGCACCCCCCCCCCCAGCTATTTTAAATGGTTAATGTAATGATCTCCCCTAAAGGAACTTTTCTATTTAACTTAACAAATGAGGTTTTTTTTTTTCCTTCCTCACCTCCCAACTGAAAAAGCCCCATAAAGCCCACTACCTGAAAACTCAGGTTAGCTGTGCTCCTCTCTTGAGAGTCAGCCCTGGCAGCTTGTGCTTTTCCTGAATAAAAGCTTTCATCTTTGCCTCAGAGTGGTCCTGCATGGTCTTGGTCACTCCCAGACCTTACAAAACCCCACATGGTAGGCTGACATACTGAGTTCTGCAGGCAACTGTGACACAGGGGTGGGTTATCTGTGTATTTAAATTTTTCTTATTTAATTTATTTTGCAAGCAGAAAAAGAGTGAGAAGATAGAGAGAGAATGGGTGCACCAGGGCCTCTAGCCACTGCAAATGAACTCCAGATGCATGTGCCCCTTGTGCATCTGGCTTATGTGGGTACTGGGGAATAGAACCTGGGTCCTTTGGCTTTGCAGGCAAGCACCTTAACCACTAAGCTATCTCTACAGCCCTATCTTTGTATTTAAATACATCTCAGCATAGGGGAGATGCAATAAAGACCCTGAGCAGTAGGGATTTTTTCAGCGCCATACAACCTCATAGGACCCATTGCATGTGAGAGCTTTCATCGAATGAAACACTTACATGACAAAACTACACCTGCTTGCATGGACTTGAGTTCATCTTCTATGATTTGAAAAACAATGCACAAATACACATAATATCTCCAATTCTAGGCCATTTTTTTCTAAAATTACTTACATGGTATTTGGTAATTTTTCTATTTGTAAAAATATTACTTATATGTAAGTGCGCATAGAGAGACAGAGAGAGAGAGAGAAAGAATGGGCCTGCCAGGACCTCTTGCCATTGTAAACAAACTCCAGATGCACATGCCACTTTATGTGTCTGGCTTTACATGGGTCCTGGGGAATCATACCTGAGATGTCAGGCTTTGGAAGCAAGAGCGTTTAACCACTGACCCATCTCTCTAGCCCCAGTACCTGATAAATTTTCACTCTTTACCAACAATGATTTTTTTAAATTTATTTTTTGTTTTTATTTTTATTTATTTGAAAGTGACAGACAGAGAGAGAGAATAGGCACATCAGGGCCTTCAGCCACTGTAAACAAACTCCAGATGCATGTGCCACCTTGTGGACCTGGCTTATGTGGGTACTGGGGAATCGAGCCTTGAACCGGGGTCCTTAGGCTTCACAGGCAAGTGCTTAACCTCTAAGCCATCTTTCCAGCCCCCAACAATGATTTTTGAATACCACGAGCATCAAAAATAAGTAATAAAGCAAATGACCTCAACATATCTATCTATAGCAGAAATTATTGTTAAAAATGTGACAAAAGGATGGAAACTATTTGGAGGGCATTTGTCAGAAGATGCTCCACTCCACGTATCTAACACTAGTCACCGAGGAGGGGTGATATAACACTGTTCCAGAGCCCTGACCTATTTCAATAGAATTGGGGTTATAGAATCTTAGATTTGTAAAATTATTTACTTCAGATTTTGATATGTGTTGTTTGAGAGAGTCACATCAAATGGGTTATAGCCCTTGATTTATAAGTTCATGTTCCAAATAAATTCCATGCCTATACTTAATTGAATCTCCGTTTATAGAACAGGTTGTCAAATTATGACTAAATCTGGCTCACTGTCTATTTTTTCAATAAGGTTTTGTTGGAACATACCCACATGTTTATGCATTTTCTATGGCTGCCTTGATGCTATGTCATCAGAGGTGTACAGCTGTGACAGGTCCAGAGTGTAAAATAACCTAGTATATGCCCTTTACATAAAAAGGCTGCTGCTGATCCCTGTTTTACAATATCAGCCCAATACTTAAACTTTCTTTCAAATGTTTTTATTTATATATTTGCAAGCCGGTGGGGGGGGGAAAGAAAGAGAAAATGGGTGTTTTTGGGCCTCCAGCCACTACAAATGAACTCCAGACCCAGGTTGTTAGGTTTTTCAGGCAAGCGCCTTAACCACTGAGCCATCTCTCTGGTCCTAAACTTTGTCTTTTAGAGAAGTTCAGTTTCACAGAAGAAATTTCAGAGTTCCCAAATACCCTCTCCTCTTCCCCAACAGTCATAGCCTTTTTTTAAAAATTTTTTTATTATTTTATTTATTCTTGGAGAGAGAGACAGAGAGAGAGAGAGAGAGAGAGAGAGAGGGAGAGGGAGACAGAGATGGGCGCGCCAGCAGTCTCTCAGCTGCTGTGAACGAAATCCAGATACGTGTGCCCCCTTGTGGTCAAGTGCGGCATTGTGCCCTTGCATCACTTTGCATCTGGCTAAACGTGGGACCTGATTGGAACCAGATTGGAACTGCTGGAGCCATTGGAACCAGTCGTTTTTAGGCTTAGATAAGGCAGGTTCACTAGTAAACCCCTAAAGCCATCTCTCCAGCCACAGTCATAGGATTTTTAGTCCACTGAGATTACCAGATAACCCATGTCTCACCTCGAAAAACTAAAAATAAAAATAAAAAATCTAAATAAATGTTAAATGTTATCGTCTTTCTTCCTCAAAAATTCACAAAAATTTTTAAAAACCTTTAGCATCTAGTTTTCCTGTTATTAAATACAAAGTAGGTAGCTTTATGAGACAGGGTCTCATGTATCCCAGGCTAGCCTCTAACTCCAGATCCTCCTGCATCCATCCTTGGCTATGCAGGGCTGGGGGTTGAATCCAGGGCCTTGTGCATGCCAGGTAAGCACTCTATCAAGTGAGCTAGCTCCCAGCCATTAGGCCTGATTCTTACATCATAGATGGAAGCAACTAGTGTAGCTAAGCACTTGATAAACAAAGCTATATCTTCTCCTCTTCAACTGATCCCAGCTTCCGGGAGAGCACACAGCACAGGCTTTTCTCTGAGCTCAGTCTTGCAGAACACTAACATTTCTCTAGGGCTGCCTAACAGAAACAGTCACTGGCAGGTAGTTTGCCATTTATAATCTCTCACCTCTGCCCTCATGAAACTAATTGTTTCTGCTAACCCTTCAGCTTATCTCTGTCTCTGCATTTCTGGGAAGCAGAAATCCATGCTAGGGAAGGTGGCGGATTATAGAAGAAAGTAAGGCCCAGAGGAAACCCACTTCCTCCGGTCTTGTTCTCTCAATGGATAACCAAGTCAGTCTGGGTATCTCCCCTGCCACCCGCTCTACCACATGCGATTCTTTTCGTTTGTTTTGGGAGCAGGGTCCCACTCTAGTCCAGGCTGACCTGGAGCTCACTCTGTGGCCCAGGCTGGCCTTGAACTCACAGTGATCCCTCCACCTAAGCCTCCCAAATGCTGGGATTAAAGTCATGTGCCACCATGCTTGGCCATATGCAGGTCTTCCCAAGTTTTGGCATGTTTACCTTATAAGTATTTCTCAAATGTGTCCATTTCTCTCTTATGGTAGCAATCTCCTCTAAGCCTCCTTTTTACAATTTAAAAAAATCAATTCCAATGAACATGTTTTTACATTTGAGCTTTAAAAAAATATTTTAGTCTTATTTATTTATTTATTAGAGAGAGAGAGAGAAAGAATGGGCATGCAAGGGCCTCCAGCCACTGCAGAGGAACTCCAGCTGCATGTGCAACCTTGTGCACTTGGCTTACGTATGTCCTGGGAAATTGAACCTGGATCCTTTGGCTTTGCAGGCAAGCACCTTAATTGCTAAGCCATGAGCTTTTAAGTTTATTTAAGAGAGAGAGAGAGAGAGAGAGAGGGGCAGATAGAGGGAGAGAGAATGGGCACACCAGGGCCTATAGCCACTGCAAACAAACTCCATATGTATGCACCATCTTGTGTATCTGGCTTATGTGGGTACTGGGGAATCAAACCTTGGTCCTTAGGCATCACAAGGAAGTGCCTTAACTGCTAAGCCATCACTCTAGCCCTTTTTCAACTTAAAAAAGTATTTTTATGAGAGAGAATTGGTGCATCAGGGCCTCCAGCCACTGCAATCAAACTCCAGATGTGTGCACCACCTTGTGCACATGCATGACCTTGCGCATGTGTCACCTTGTGTGTTTGGCTTATGTGGGATCTGGGGAGTTGAACATGGATCCTTAAGTTTCTCAGGCAACTATCTTAACTTCTAATCCATCTCTCCAGTCCCCTTTTTCAACATTTTATTGACAATATATATGATATATTGATTATTATGAATATATATATATATTGATTTTTGCAAGGCAGAGTCTCACTCTAGCCTTGGCTGACCTGGAACTCACTTTGTAGCCCCAGGTTGGCCTCGAAGTCATGGCAATCCTTCTACCTGAGGCTCCCGAGGCTGGAACTAAAGGCATGCACCACCACACCTGGCTCTACATGATGTATTTTGATCATAAGTCCCCTCCCATTACTTTCTTTGCCCCCTCCCCTATAGCCCTTCCACTGAACCCCTTCTTCCTAACTAGTCCCTACTCAATTTTGATGTCTCTCTCTCTCTCTTTTGCCTTCCTTCACCATCCATGACAACATGTTGATGGGCCCAGTATTGTGCAGTAGTATTGTGTAGGTCACGTAGTGTCCGAAAGACAGCATTCCAAAGCATTCCTTCCTAGTGCCTGTCTTCCATTATCTCCGTCCCCTGTTCCACAATGTTCCCTGAGCCTTGTCCATGTGATACACATGTCTCATTTACTGCTGAGCATTTAACTATCACTTCTTCCCAGCAACTCTGATGAGTCCGGAGTCTCCCCACTAGTTTCCCTGAGGCTGTTCTTTGCTCCCCTTTCAATTTTACAACTTCCTTGTAATGCCACGTCAAAGCTTTGTTTCCTCCCCTAATTGGTTTTAAGCACAGTGGTGTGCACAAACTCTTAAGATAAAATCTGGTCATGTCCTTTTCTTGTAAAAACCCTTCCTGACTGCCCTGAGCTCTAAGGAGACAAGGAAACTAACCCTCCCCAGCCTATGAGGTGTTTCATGATCGGTCGCCTCTAAGCCTGGCTGTTCACCACGCCCCACAACTACACCTGTGTCTGGAACCTGTAATCAGACACTGAACCCACAGCAATTAGATGAAATCAAATGACCCAGTGATACTCAGCCCGTCTTAGTCATTATATCTGATCTCTTGAGCCAGGTCTTTGTCCAGAAAGAAGTGGGTCTGAACACCCTCCTTCTCCACCCAAGGCTCTGTCTAAAAACCAACAGGGATGTCTAAAAGCTCAAGCCAGGTCTGTGCCTGACTTCAGGTCTGACACCAGGAGTCCGCTGCCTGCTTTTGTAGATGTGCCACCCCCAGCAGGGGCTGGCCCACAATGAGGCTTTCTCTAAAGCTTTAGAGATGGCTCATCCCTTTCAGAGACTGATGCAGCTTTTCAGAGAGATACATGTGTAATGGGGAAATGGAGGTTCTGGGGTGCTTCTTGGAACCCCAAGCCCTGAGTTCATATCTGCAAACTAACCAAAGAATTGGAAATTCTAGATTCAAGAGAATGATTTTTAAAATACCCCATTTTAGTCAGGTTTTACAAAGGAGTGGGGAAAGGAGAAGGCTGGGAGGTGAGGGGAGGTAAAGTGGGGAGAAGTATATCACGTGGAGCCCAAAAGCCCATGAGGGCCATGGGTAGCCCAGGAGTCCATGTGACCAGATAGGAATGGGAGAAGCACGTGGAAAGAAGACAGTTCACAGAGCTCCTGCCGTGCGGGGAGCTGGAGGAGATAAAGAACCCATGCAAAGACAAAGGGTTAGGGGGCCTCCTGGCTGGGAAAAACTCACCCACAGCTGGAAGTTCCCACGTGATCAGACAGCGAGAGCCTGCCCTCCCCTTGCCAAAGGTATTTATAACCTTAGGATGGTGGACTGTCTTTTGGCCCAGGTGAACCAGAGGGCCAGCTGGTTGGTTAGGGCAAGGGGCTGTCTCAGGAAGAGATTAGCTCTGGCACCAAAGTTCCAGGGGCTGAACTTGACCAACCACAATGTTTAAATCCTATGAACGACCTCCATCTAGGGAACTAGGCCAAAGATAAGAAGTCAGCTTATAGCTGGGCGTGGTGGCACACGCCTTTAAACCCAGCACCCAGAGTTCGAGGCCACCCTGAGACTACATAGTGAATTCCAGGTCATCCTAGACCAGAATGAGACCCTACCTCGAAAAACCAAAAAAAAAAAAAAAAAAAAAAAAAAAAAAAAAAAAGTCAGCTTGCACTTTTCACCTTCAGAAATCCAGTCACCTTAACTCTAACCCCCCTCACATGGGCCAGCCAAGGCTATGTGCAGCCTTGCTTTTTTTTTTTTTTTTAAACTAAAGAACATTTATTTTTCACTAAAACCTTATCTGGAGGTCATTACTAAATTGCATCACCAAGCCCCACCCCATCTAGAAGGGTTAGTTCAGTGAATGTTATAAACCAGATATGAATGGTTTGAAGGACTAGAACCCAACATTAAAAGACAAAGAACAATGTCTACTAAAATTATAAAAATGTTTAAATAAAAAAAGTTGGAGGCCCTGGAGTACCCATTCTCTCTCTTTCTTTCCCTTTCTCTCTCTCTCTCTCCTTTTCAAGTAAATAAATTAATTAAATAAAAATAAGTTTTTGTTTTTTTTTTAAGTAGGGGTGGGTCCATGAAAAAGGGCAAGGAAGACACCTGGGGGAGAAAAATCTCAGTGAAGAAATCCTTCCCATGCCCTTTCTTGGCAGATTGGCAGGAAACATAAACTGCCCTCAGAGTTGAGAAAGAAGAAGCAGAGAGGGTGCTGGGTGTCTCACAAAGAGCTAGCTGAGGGGAGTCACTGAGCTCGAGGATGGAAGGTGCTCTGGCAGGCGGGGAGCTGGATAAGGAGGTCACCCAAGCTGTCCCATGTGGCTCAGGCCATTTCTTGGAAATGTCCCTGTGGGAATAGGCCTGCATTGCCCTCCTGGCACCGTCTTTATTCTGTTCTAGTTCACAAGAGCATGCAGGGCTGCGCTGGGCCTTTATCTACATTGTGTCTCTTGCCCTGGAGAAACTTGGCCGTTGCTCCAATTGCTTCTGGGATGTAATTAATAGGAAGCTTCCAAGCCAGGCGTGGTGGTGCACGCCTTTAATCCCAGCACTTGGGAGGCAGAGGTAGAAGGATTTCCATGAATTCAAGGCCACCCTAAGACTACATAGTGAATTCCAGGTCAGCCGGGGCTGGAGCAAGACCCTATCTCAGAATAGGAAGCTTCCAAGAGGCTCTCTCAGCAGACCAGAGCTCTAGACAGTTTTTAAAAAATATTTTTATTTATTTATTTATTTGAGATGAGAGAGAGAGAGAATGAGAATGGGCATGCCAGGGCCTCCAGCCGCTGCAAACGAACTTCAGATGCATGCGCCACCTTGTTGTTAATCTGGCTTACATGGGTCCTGGGGAATTGAATCTGGGTCATTTGGCTTTGCAGGCAAGGGCCTTAACCACTAAACTATCTCTTCAGCTCTGGGCAGTTTTGGGTCCCTTCCAACTCCTAAGGTGAAGTTTGAGAGCTCTGGACCATCAGGTCAAGACACCAGCAGTCTGAAAAGAGCGACTTCACTAGCCCGGGCACACTCATTGGCTACAGGGTGTTTGAGGGGGCACACGCGCATTTGGTGGGTGGAAGTAGGGAGGAACAATGAACTTGAGATGGCAGGTGGAGCTGGCAGGAATCACGGTGCTCATGATTTTAGGCTTAGCTGCAGGTCATGAAGACCTTAAGTCACCCAGTTGGTAAGTAGGAGTAAACCTCGGAGGCCTTGGTGATTAGAAGTGATTGTGTTGGCACCAAGAGTAAAGGCATGTGAATACAGCAAGAGCCAAGCCGAGGAACCCTCTGGAATCTGCTTCCTGACCAAGCTGTCGCTCAGGACTCATGATGCATGCTGAGTCAGAAGTGCTATCAACATGACAGAGCACAGCACTGAGCGCCTCTGGCCAGCATCCTGGCTGGAACCATCTTCCATGCTATGTGCTTCCTTCAGGAGGGGGTGCCAAGGGGCAGTTCTACAGCTATTTGTTCTGGGCATACAGAGAAGTGCTGCTGCGGGGGTCTAGGAGGAAGGAGAGGAACAGAGCGCCCCCAGAAGGGCTGAGCCTCTGGCTGTGGGGGTCCAGGAGGAAGCAAAGGAACTGAACTCCTCCTCTTCCTCTTTGTGAGTTTCCTTGGCCCAGTGCTCATGGCTGCTCCCAGCTTTAGTGTCTGTAGTGAAATGATGGGGTACAACAGGAAGACATGGAGCTGGAGGGTTCCATGTAGCAATCAGCAGGATTCCCTCAGTGAGACTCCCCTGCCCCACCGCTCCTTGCTGCTGAGGACAAGTGGGCTCACTGCCTGCTCAGTCATATGCAAACACTATTAACCCATGACTGGGCCCGCAGCCAGCTTTCTCCAGACTGATCCAGGTAATTCCTTCCCTCTTCCCTTGTTGGGGGAAGGGAAGGGGATAGACATCCTTTATCGCCCTACAGCCTGTCAGAGCCTTGGGTGACAGAGAACAGGGCAGCAGTGACACCGGGTGGAAAAACAGAAACCAGTGCCCTCCGCCTAGAGGCTGGAACCGGCCTGAATCCTTAAACACACACACCTTTCCTTCCAGGAACTGGGGCAGAGCCCTGTCCATAGTGCTGAGATTCTAGGCTCGTACCATGGACTGACTGACTGGCAAGCAAAGAGGCCTGATTTGGGTCATGGGCTGTCTCGGGGGCTTTAAGCCCACAGTTTACAAAGCTGCCAACCACATGTGATTTCCCAAGCCTCCAACGCTGTGTTCCTGAGCCAAAGGTCAATTTATTGTTCGGAAACCTTTTTCCATTGCCAAATATTTCACAGTCCACCCACATCTCAGTTATGTGACCCTACATGGGGTCGTGACCCAGTCTGAGAAGCTGGGTACTAACACTTATCACATTTGAGATGATCTATATACTTATCTGTCAGGTTGTATACTTATCTGACTAATGTGTGTCTCGTCTACTAAATGATAAAAGTAAGACTTATGTCCTAGCTTTTTTATTTGTTTGTTTGGTTTTGGTTTTTCGAGGTAGGATCTCGCTCTAGCCCAGGCTGACCTGGAATTCACTATGTAGTCTCAGGATGGCCCTGAACTCACGACAATCCTCCTACCTCTGTCTCCCGAGTGCTGGGATTAAAGGCGTGCACCACTATGCCTGGCTTGTCCTAGCTTTTATTAAAGTGTCTCCTTCTTCTCTATCTCCCAAGGAGCGAAAAGATATCGTTCTCAATCTACAATCACATATCAACTGGTAACAGGAATCTAAAAGAAAGCATGAGCTTTGTTATAAAAAAATGAATATTCTCAGAGCTGGAGAGATGGCTCAGTGGTTAAGGTGTTGCTTACAAAGCCTGCTAGCCCAGGTTCAATTCCTCAGTGTTCACTTAAAGCCAGATGCACAAAAGTGACATATGAGAGAGCCGGGTGTGGTGGCACAAGCCTTTAATCCCAGCACTCAGGAGGTAGAGGTAGGAGGATCGCCTTGAGTTAGAGGCCAACCTGAGACTATATAGTGAATTCCAGGCCAGCCTGGGCTAGAGCGAGACCCTACCTTGAAAAACAAAACAAAACAACAAAAAAAAAGTGGCATATGAGGGCTGGGGAAATGGCTTAGAGGTTAAGGCATTTGCCTGTGAAGCCTAAGACCCCGGTTCAATTCCCCAGGTCCCATGTAAGCCAGATGCACAGGGGATGCATGTGTCTGGCGTTCATTTGCAGTGGCTGGAGGCCCTGGCATGCCCATTCTCTCTCTCTCTCTCTCTCTCTCTCTCTCTCTCTGCCTCTTTCTCAAATAAATAAATAAAATATTTTTTAAGTGGCACATGAATCTGGAGTTTGTTTGCAATGGCTGGAGGCTCTGGTATTCTTTCTCTCTCTCTCTCTCCTTGCACATAAATAAAAATTTTTAAAAATAAATAGCCTCGAAAGATGTTATGAATCAGGCATGGTGGCACATGCCTTTAATCCCGGCACTCAGGAGGCAGAGATAGGAGGACTGTCATGAGTTCTAGGCCAGCCTGGGACTAACAGGGTGAATTTCAAATCAGCTTGGGCTAGAGTGAGACCCTACCTCATAGACAAAAGTGTAAATATGTTATGAATAAGCCATTTCTTCACTGGATAAATATATATATTAAAGAAGAGTTTAGGCAGAAGTATCCTGTGGAGGTCAATAATGTGGCCAGAAGCTATAGATTATTACTAAAAATTTCAGTGCTAGGGGTGGGATACCTTCCAGCAAGTTGTTAGGCAGAGAGGCCTCTGATTCCCCTAAAATACTATGGGCTATTGCCAGGGCTTTTGGTTGCCCCCCAAAACTAAATGGTAAGACCCTACTGCTGAACACTCCACACACTTGGGCTGCAGGTCACTCAGAAATCAAGCTGGAGCTGAGCTGGAAACCTCTTCCCTGTTGACTAGCTATCAAGATGCTGGAAAGAACCATGCAGCCTGTTGGGGGAGAACAGACATCAGTGGTCTTCACCAGCAGTGGGCTCTGAAGTTTTACAACTAGCCAGCCAGGCCAAATGTGTCAACTGGTGTTGTGGTGGCATGTCTGTTTATGAGGGAAACCAACTGCTCTCTGATTGGACTTGAGGCCTGCTTCATGGGAAGGAATTCATTCCTAGCACTGAAAACCTAGTCAGAAGCCTGTGGGGGAACTACTACTGGTGTCTGGCTAATGGATATGTTCTGCAATGCCCTCTAATCATTTGTGTTTATGCTCATATACTAATGCTACTCTCACTTTTGGACAGAGAATCTTCTCTCTTCAGATGGCAGTGACCACTGGGAAGACTCAAAACTCACCATAGTGCTGAGAAGTGACAGTGGAGTGTTCAGCACTAAGTGAGACGTTTCTATCACACCCTCCATAGCTCAGGGACCATTGTGGAAGAGGTACAGGAAAGAGTGTAAACGCCAAAGGAGGGCTGGAGAGATGACTTAGGGGTTAAGGCATCTGCCTGCTAAGCCTAAGAACGCTGGTTCCAATCTTCAGGTTCCACGTTTAGCCAGATGCAGTGACACAAGGGCGCAATACCGCACTTGCCCACAAGGGGGCACACGCATCTGGAGTTCATTCACAGCAGCTGGGAGGCTGGGATCAAAGATGGAGTCTACAACCAAAGTGACAGTGAAATGGACAGGACTGAATGGAATGAGGAGACAGGAGGTGAAACCAAGATAACCAGGTGATAGACTGCACATGAGGATGGAGTAGGGAGTGTGAGAGACAAGCCAGGGTTTCTGATGTGGTAGAAGGTAGGAATGTCTACAGAGTTTGGGGGAAAATGGAAAAAGGCCAAGTTTGATGTGGAGGACTGTGAGTGTGGACGCTGAGTTCAAGATGACTTTGGAACATCCAAGTGGAGGTCACCGAGGCACACTTGGACTTACAGAGAACCAGCCAGGAGAGAGCTGGATGCGTGCATCTTGAGACTTGGCTCTGCATAAATGGCAACTGGAGTCAGTGTGAGTGATAAGGGCTGCGGGAAAAGCCAAGAATGAGGAGTGGTCAGGAAGCCACTCATAGGACAGTGACATTTTAGAAATGGCTCCAAGGTACCTGATCCAAGTGCACAGGTCAGTCCGGGAGTGTTGGCTGCAAAAAGGGATGAGTCACGGCTCTTGCTGTCAGGGTCAACGTTTCAATCATTGTGACTGTGCTTGGATTTAGATACTTGTGATCAGAGAGAGACAGCGGAGACCACAGACAAAAGGGCACCAGCACTGTGGGGCTGATAGTCTGAGGCTTCCCTCAGAATCGTGGTGAGTGGCCCTGGCTGAGCCCCACCCCATTAAGCAGGATCCCTGGAGGTGCGCGAACTGCGCATCTACAGAATTAACAAGGTACCAAGCTGACGGGGGGAAAAGTGAGGCTGGTTGGCCTTTTTGTTCCTGTCCCAGTTCTGCAGAGCTGGTGAGAAGAAAGGGGTCTTTGGGACTGGAGAGATGGCTTAGCCTTTAAGGTGCTTGCCTGCGAAGCTGAAGGACCCAGGTTCGATTCCCTAGAATCCACATAAGCCAGATGCACATGATGGCACATGAACCTAGAATTCGTTTGTAGTGGGTGGATGCCCTGGTGTACCCATTCTTTCTTTCTCTCTCAAATAAATAAAAATTAAAAATTGTTTTTTAAATAGAGAGGGATCTTTTGGGCTGTTGCTATAGCTCATTTGGAAGAATGCTTGCCTAGCATGTACGAAGCTCTGGGTTCAAACCCTAGCACTGCACACGCTGGGTGTGGTGGTACATGCCTGTAATGCAACACTGAGGAGGTGGAGCGAGAGGATCAGAAGTTCAAGATTATCCTTAGTGGCACAGCAAGTTCAAGGACAGCCTGGGGATACATGAGGCTTCGTCTCAAAAATAAAAATAAAAATAAAAAATAAGCCGGGAGTGGTGGCACACGCCTTTAATCCCAGCACTCGGGAGGCAGAGGTAGGAGGATCACCGAGAGTTCGAGACCACCCTGAGACTACATAGTTAATTCCAGGTCAGCCTGGACCAGAGTGAGACCCTACCTTGCAAAACCAAAAAAAAAAAAAAAAAAATAGTGGGACTGGGAGATGGCTTGGTGGTTAACAGTGCTTGCTTACAAAGCCTGCAGGCCTGGGTTCAATTCCCCAGCCATCCACATAAGGCCTAACACAAAAAGTCATATAAGCATCTGGTGTGTTCGAAGTGGCAAGAGGTCCTGGTGTGCCAATGCACACACACACACACACACACGTAAACAAATAAATAAAAGTGTTTTTACTTGCCTCCCAGTTTACTTTTTTTTTTTTAAATACTTTATTTTTCTAAAATATTTTATTTTTCTTTATTTACTTAAGAGAGAGAGAGAATGGGCAGGCCAGGGCCTCTAGCCTCTGCAAACAAACTCCAGACGCGTGTGCCACCTTGTGCATCTGGCTTATGTGGGAACTGGGGAATAGAACTGGGGTCCTTTGGCTTTGCAGGCAAGTGCCTTCATCGCTAAGCCATCCCTCCAGCCCCCAATAAAAAATTTTTTAAACACTAAAAAAGGAATGGAGGGAGGGAGAGAGAGGAGAGAGAGAGGCGCTATGCATGAGCTGAAACTCGCTGTGGGGAAGTGGGAAGGCAGGCAGCACAGGCTCACGGATCCCGAGGCTGTTCTAGTAGAAGTACAAGCAGCCACGCCTGGCTTCCAAAGAACCTCTCTGAGAATGAGTTCTGCTCCGTGACGCTCCAGATAACACCGAGGAGGGCTCAACTGTGCGCATATCAACCAGGATGCCCAAGGGACATGGAATCACCTTCCTGCCCTGCTCTGAGCCTTCTGGCTGCCAGCTAGAGCTTTCAGAAGTCACACACAAATAAGCCTCTGCTGGGTGTGGTGGTCCGCGCCTCTAATCCCAGCACTCAAAAGGTAGAGGCAAGGGAATTGCAAGTTTGAAGCCAGACTGGGCTATAGAGTGAGACCCTGCCTCAAAAATCAAAACAAACACAAGATCCCCTGGCTTCAAAGGCAAGAACAGCCCTGCTAGGAGCTGGTGGGGGCCAGGTAGAGGCCAAGTGACCCATGTTGAACGGTGGCCTCAAGCCAGGGCAGCAGTGAGATGTGAATGCTGGATTCAGGGCCAGTCCAGTTTCTTCCACCTGCATTTTTGTCAGTGCCCTCCAGCCCTGCATGGGTACCCAGTATCCCCCACACTCCTTCTGAGACTCCCGTTGTCAAGTTCCACTCCATTAAGAAACAGCATATGGTGGCTTAGAAAGATCCTTCCGATGCCAGCGTGAAGGCTGTTTACAGAGGCTGAGCCTGCCCTCAGAAGGACACAGCCTTGCTTCCCACACCATCACCTTGTCTCCCAGCTGAGCTGGTAGGAGCCACAGCAAGATATCCACACCTGGGCCCATGCCAGGGTCCTGTGAGTTGCCTCTGTGGGTTTTTTTTTTTTTTTTACAAAGCATGGCATAGCAGGACGGGAGCTATTGCTCCCTCGCTCACTCACGGCCACCTGTGAGATTCAGTTCCTATCTTTTCTAATATGAGCTAGAATGTGCAAGCCTCCCAACAGGGAACTGAGGGCAGGCTCAGCCTCTGTAAACAGCCTTCACGCTGGCATCGGAAGGATCTTTCTAAGCCACCATATGCTGTTTCTTAATGGAGTGGAACTTGACAACGGGAGTCTCAGAAGGAGGCTGAGCAAGCACTAACAAGGAGTGTGGGTGATTCTTCCCCTGAGTCTTTGGAAGGAAGACAAGGTGCCTACTACTACACAGAAGCAACTGGGGACAGACAATGCTACCCTGAAGGCCATGCACCCATAATATTTTCAAGGCCCAAGGCAGTACAAATGGCCTACATGCTGCAGGTCTGTTTAATGAAAAGTTATAAATCAAACTAACAGCCTGCGTGATCAATGTGTTCCATGGTCCAGCCTTGAAAAATATATCTTCATAACAACCTGATAGCCATTTTTCACTTTTCACTTAAATTCAGACTCCTTGAGTCCTATGCTTAGCAAGACTTCAGCTCATAAACACGTCACCCTTGGCTCCATCCCACTGGTGGTTTGAATGTAGAATGCTTCTCCATCGACTCGTGTGTTTGAATACTTGATCCTCAGTCGGTGGTGCTATTTGAGAAGTTTGTGGAGCCTTTGGGAAGTGGAGCCTTGCTGGCAGAAGTGTGCCACTGAGGGTGGATCTTGGGGTGTTATGGTCCAGCTTTGATTGGCGTACTTCAGGGGCTCTACTTCCTCTCTGTGGATATGAAGATGTGATGCCGGCTGTCTGCTCCTGCCAGGCTTTCCCCGCCATGAGGAAACTTCCCTTTGAAACTGTGAGCTGGAACTAAATTCTCTCCTTCCATAAGCTGCTTCTGGTCAGATGTTTTGTCCTAGCAATGAGAAAGCTACTGACACCATGGAGAGGCCTGGGGTGTATTCAAGTGGATGCCCCAGTCCAAACATCCAAGACCTGTCTGCTCTTCAGCCTCAAGAGCATGTTCTCTGCCCAGTCTAGGACTGCACAGCTGGGACAAAGACCTGCACAGACATCTGAACAGGAACACAGAACCTTGGAAAGAAAGGGTGGTCCACAGGGGTACTATAGGTAGGCATGTCCCCTTGAACCTAGACTCCTTACCATGGGGGGAAAGGACATGTCCGAGGAAGGTCAGGTCAGGCCTCTCTAGCAAGGTCCAAGGAATATATTGGCAGGACAACAAAGCCATTCATTCTCCCCTCTGTTGACATGTATCAACAGGTAGACCTGCAAGCCTTGGAAATGGTGCTTACATGCTCCCTGCCTGAGTTCTTGCCTTCCCCTTTTCTTCCAGGGTTTTATCAGTCAGGACTTCCAGCAGGAAGCTGATGGCACAACCACAATAGATCATGTACAGAGGTGAAGATGGGATGTAGGGAGGCTACGAAGAGTGTGCCATGACCAGACCTAGAAACTGTGGAGGACATGTTACCATCCTCAGGCCAAGGACAAAGAAGAAGAAGGGTGGATTGACCCACTGAGAGATAGATAGATAGATAGATAGATAGATAGATAGGGGATAGAGTGAGTGAGTTGTATTGTGCAAGATGACTGGAAAATTATAAGACCTTTCCTTGAGGAGATATCAGCTGCCTCAGAGGTTGGGAGGGATCCAAGAAACAAAAGCCTCACTCTCCTTCCTTCCTTTAATTTCCTACTCGTGCTTCCCACTGGCCAAACTCAAGCAAATACAGATGACACAGGAACTTGTGGTTGGCATCTGGGGTAGGGTTAAAGGTGGATATGGCAGGGCAATCATAACATGTCCAGCACATGAAGACATCACTTGCTTCAACGACAGGAACTGGACTGGAAACTTCCTTCCCTGCTCACTAGCTGTCATAGTGCTGGAAAGTTGCTCTAGACTTCTGGGAGAGAAAAGTCATCAACAATCTTACCCCTTGGTGGACCCTGCAAGCTACACAACTGGTTGGCCAGGCAAGATGTGGCCACCGGTGCAATAACGACATGACTGTTATGCAGGCAACCAACTGATCTCCAGTTGGATATTGAAGTCTACTCCATGTGGGGAGAAGAATTCACACTGGTACTGAAAACCTAGTCAAAAGCCTATGACCAGGGCTGGAGAGATGGCTTAGCGGTTAAGGTGCCTGCCTGCTAAGCCGAAGAACCAGGTTCCAATCTCCAGGTCCCACGTTTAGCCAGATGCAGTGATGCAAGGGCACAATGCCGTGCTTGACCACAAGGGGGCGCACACATCTGGATTTTGTTCACAGCAGCTGAGAGACTGCTGGCGCGCCCATCTCTCTGTCTCCCTCTCCCTCTCTGTCTGTCTCTCTCTGTGTCTCTCTCCAAAAATAAATACAATAATAAAAAATAAAAAATAAAGCCTATGACCAAAAAAAAAATTTTTTTTAAACTGGGCATGGTGGTGCATGCCTGTAATCCCAGCACTGGGGAGGCAGAGATGGGAGGATCTCTGTGAGTTCCAGGTTAACCTGGTTGCAGTGAGACCCTACCTTAAAACAAACAAACAAACAAACAACAGTAAAAAGAGCCTATTTCTGGGGAGGTTATAGTCCGTAGGAGAGAATGTACTACGGTTGTTTGGCTAAGTGGAATGTGCCTATCAAATTGACCTCTAAATATTTATGTTTATACCCACAGATTAATGGTGTTCTCACCTTTGATTAAAAGAGTTTCTTTTTGCCAGGTGAGGTGGAACACGCCTTTATGCCAGCACTCAGGAGACAGAGGTAGGAGGATCTCTGTGAATTCGAGGCCACCCTAAGACTACATACTGAATTCCAGGTCAGCTTGGGATTAAAAAAATAATAATAAAATAAAAAAGACAAAAAGAAAAAAAAAAAAAGCTTCTTTTTGCAGTTGGTAGTGACTATTGGGGAGACTAAAATTTGTCAAAGTTCTGAGAAAATGTGACTCATTGGTAACTGATACATCTCTATCACCCTCTCCAAGGCTCAGGGAACATTGCCGAAGGGATTGGAAAGAACGAGAGAGCCAGAAGACAGGGGGAAGTTCTTTGGAATGCTGTCTTCTGGACATGAAGTGGCCGTTGTATTCATGAACTCACAACTGTTGTTGCCTGCCCAAGACCTGCATAGTGCTGAGGACCCATCAACATTCTGTCACAGATGGTGTAGGTGGGCCAAGACAACACAAAAAAGACATCAAAGTAGAAGAGGGATTAGTTGGAAAGAAGAAGGGGTTTGGTGGGAAGAGGACTGGGGAGGGGAGCAGAGACAGCAATGGGATGATTACGATCAAAATGCACTATACTAGATGCATGAAAATTGTCAATAAAAACTTTTTTTTTTTTTTTGAGGTAGGGTTTCACTCTAGCCCAGGCTGACCTGGAATTCACTCTGTAGTCTCAGGGTGGCCTCAAACTCATGCCTATCCTCCTACCTCTGCCTCCAGACTGCGGGGGATTAAAGGCGTGTGCCACCACACTCAGCAATAAAAACTTTTAAAAACAGACGGGCGTGATGGCACACACCTTTAATCCCCCGCAGTCTGGAGGCAGAGGTAGGAGGATAGGCATGAGTTTGAGGCCACCCTGAGACTACAGAGTGAATTCCAGGTCAGCCTGGGCTAGAGTGAAACCCTACCTCGAAAAACCAAAACAAACATACAAAAAAAAAAAAAAACTTTAAAAAGAAGAGAAAATGTTCAGCATGGCCACTAAATAATGACTCAGATAAAGAAGATAATGGGTACTGGAGAGATGGCTTAGCAGTTAAGATGCATGCCTGTGAAGCCTAAGGACCCAGGTTTGATTCCCCAGTGCCCATGTAAAGCCAGATGCACAAGGGGCGCATGCGTCTGAAGTTCGTTTGCAATGGCTAGAGGCCTCTGCATGCCCAATGCCCATTCTCTCTCAATCTCTCTCTCTCTCTCAGATAACAGAAAATGCAAGGCAGGTGCTTACAAACAGTATGTGGTGCCAGGATCAATAAAACTGAGTCTTGGCAACAGTGTGTGTTTAGTTGTGCCGTATGGTTCTGGGGCATCACCGGAAGGCAGAACCCACAGGTGTCACTGTCCAGCATTTCCACCAGAAGACCCAGAGGCTTCCCGAGATGCTCAGTGCAGTGTGGGGCTGAGACTCGAGCCCAGGTCTGCTCTTAGTCCATAATTTGTTCCACATCCATTTGGTCCTTTTATTTGTACTGACAACTCCAGTAAGCAAAATAGAAGGTTTTGTGCATGTTGGGTGTGGTCACGGGACATCTGAGTAGAAAGAGCCAGCAGCTGGACATGCAGGACTACAGCAAACAGAAAGAGAAGCTGCCTGCATGCTCCTTCTCCCTGAGCAGCAGACCCAGGTGGGAGTGAGGGCTGGCTCAGTGAGCAGCCACTTGCTCCCATGAAGACCCCAGAGCCATACCCAGAAGGGAACATGCCACTGTTTTCCCTCCCTTCCATCTCCTCTCCTCTCTTCCTCCTTCCTTCCTTCTTTCCCTCCTTTCTTCCCTTCCTTCCTTCTTTATTTTTTACCTCCAGTCACTGCAAACAAACTCCAGACACATGAGCCCTCATGTGCATCTGGCTTACTTGGATAATGGGAAATCAAACCTGGGTCCTTAGGCTTCTCAGGCAAGTGCCTTAACCACTAAGCCATCTCTCCAGCCCCGTCTTTGTGTTTTGTGTTTGTTTGTTTTGTTTACATTTTTTCCTTTCCTTTCCTTTCCTTTCCTTTCCTTTCCTTTCCTTTCCTTTCCTTTCCTTTCCTTTCCTTTCCTTTCCTTTCCTTTCTCTCTTTCTCTCTTTCTTTCCCTCCCTCTTTCTTTCTTCTTTCTTTCTTTCTTTCTTTCTTTCTTTCTTTCTTTCTTTCTTTCTTTCTTTCTTCTTTCTTTCGATATAGATCTTGCTCCATATCCCAGGCTGGGGTTACCTGTATGCACTACTATGTCCAGCTCCTACTAATTCTTTTTTTTTTTTTTTTTTTTTTTTCGAGGTAGGGTCTCACTCTGGCCCAGGCTAACCTGGAATTCACTCTGTAGTCTCAGGGTGGCCTTGAACTCATGGCGATCCACCTACCTCTGCCTCCCAAGTGCTGGTATTAAAGGCGTGCGCCACCACGCCCGGCACCTACTACTTCTTTTTCTTTTCTTTCTTTTTTTTTTTCTTTCTATATATATTTTTTTTTACGAGTTATGGTCTCACTCAAGCCCAAGCCCAGGCTGACCTGGAATTCACTATGTATTCTCAAGGTGGCCTCAAACTCACGACAATCTTCCTACCTCTGCCTCCTGAATGGTGGGATTAAAGGCGTGTGCCACCATGCCTGGCTTTTCCTTCCTGTTTTTACTGTTTCTTGTCCACATACTCCATTCACTTCTGTTCAACACACCCTTTGCTTTTCCCACTGTGAGGGCCCTGAGAAGGCTACCACACTTCCCTCGGGTCATCCAAAACCCAGTGATGAAGCTGGGGGAGATGGCTGTGCAGTCAAAGGTGCTTATTGCAAAGTCCGATGCCCAGGGTTCGATCCCCTAGTGCCCATATAAAGTCCACAGAGTGGCACATGAATCTGGAGTTTGTCTGCAGCAGCAAGTGCATCCATATTCTCTCTCTCTCTCTCCAATAAATAAATAAAGGGCTGGAGGGATGGCTTAGTGGTTAAGGCGTTTGCCTGCAAAGCTGAAGGACCCATGTTTGATTCCCCAGGACCCATGTTAGCCAGATGCACAAGGGGGCGCACGCATCCAGAGTTCATTTGCAGTGGCTGGAGGCCCTGGAGTGCCCATTCTCTCTCTCTCTTTCTCTGTCAAATAAATAAAAATAAAATATTTTTAAACATAAATAAATAAAGCCGGGCATGGTGGTGCACACCTTTAACTCCAGCACTCGGGAGGCAGAGGTAGGAGGACTGCTGTGAGTTCAAGGCCACCCTGAGACTACATCATGAATTGCAGGTCAGCCTGGGCTAGAGTGAAACCCTACCTTGAAAAAAACAAAAAAAATAAAGAAAGAAAACCTAACGACAGGTAGTGCCTATTATTAGTGGGCCAGATTCAAAATTAAACGTCATGAAACATAAATGGTTATACGGAAGAGAAAAGGCGTGGTGGAGGGGGGCTATGGCACTGAATGCTTAAGAGAAACCCCTACACAGTTTCCCACTGAAATGTCAAAGATTTGAGAGCAGATGTACCAGCAAGAAGTGCTTTTTTCTGGATCTCTGACAGGAAGAAGCCTACTCCATGGAGCTGTTCTCTCAGTCTGTGACTTAGCTCAGCCCTACAAGAAAATGCGTGGCTCATCCTGAACGGTGTTCGTCTGAATGGGAGGCGTGCCAGCTTCTTGTCGTTTCTGGCAGATTTCTTAATTACCTTGCTGACACTGTCAGGCTTTTGGAGTGGAGCCCTGCCTCCGCCACTTTTAGGGCCTTGTACTAGAAACCCACCTGTCATTCACGTAGCCTGTCTTCACTTGTGATGTGGCTTGGGCACCAATGATCACACAGGAGTGGAACACTGCCGGTGCGGGGCATCTAGGAGTCATTTGCCTCACAACTTTAGGAAGCTGGTCTTGTTCCTTCTTCACACTTGCATCATTCCACTTCTAGCCCCTGGCCTTCAAGAAGCCACTAGGCAATGCCATGGTCCCATGAGTCTAGCCTAGGAGATCAGGGTAAACCAAGAGACCCGAGAGTCCTACAATGAAGTACAGGAAGCAGTATCCGGGCCAGTAAGGACTCAGCGCACAACAACTGATTTTGCCATATTCTCAACCCTACATAGCACCCTGGCCAGTCACCTGCTGAATGGATTGCATAGTTACAAGATATCAGAGTGCAAACATCCCTTTGCTTTTCCCACTGTGAGGGCCCTGAGAAGGCTACCACACTTCCCTGGTCATCCAAAACCCAGTGATGAAGCTGGGGAGATGGCTGTGCAGTCAAAGGTGCTTATTGCAAAGTCCGATGCCCAGGGTTCGATCCTAGTGCCCATATAAAGTCCACAGAGTGGCACATGAATCTGGAGTTTGTCTGCAGCAGCAAGTGCATCCATATTCTCTCTCTCTCTCCAATAAATAAATAAAGGCTGGAGGATGGCTTGAAGTGAACTAGCGTTTGCCTGCAAAGCAGAAGAAGGACCCATGTTTGATTCCCCAGGACATATTGGCCAAGATGCACAGAGCATCAGAGTTCATTTGCAGTGGCTGGAGGCCCTGGAGTGCCCATTCTCTCTCTCTCTCTTTCTCTGTCAAATAAATAAAAATAAAATATTTTTAAACATAAATAAATAAAGCCGGGCATGGTGGTGCACACCTTAACTCCAGCACTTTCGGGAGGCAGAGGTAGGAGGACTGCTGTAAGTTCAAGGCCACCCTGAGACTACAGAGTGAATTCCAGGTCAGCCTGGGCTAGAGTGAAACCCTACCTTGAAAAAAACAAAAAAATAAAGAAAGAAAACCTAACGACAGGTAGTGCCTATTATTAGTGGGCCAGATTCAAAATTAAACGTCATGAAACATAAATGGTTATCTGGAAGAAAGAGCGTGGTAGAGGGGGCTATGGCACTGAATGCTTAAGAGAAACCCCTACACAGTTTCCCACTGAAATGTCAAGATTTGAGCAGATGTACCAGCAAGAAGTGCTTTTTCTGGATCTCTGACAGGAAGAAGCCTACTCCATGGAGCTGTTCTCTCAGTCTGTGACTTAGCTCAGCCCTACAAGAAAATGCGTGGCTCATCCTGAACGGTGTTCGTCTGAATGGGAGGCGTGCCAGCTTCTTGTCGTTTCTGGCAGATTTCTTAATTACCTTGCTGACACTGTCAGGCTTTTGGAGTGGAGCCCTGCGTCCAGGGGTTAGGGACTTGTCTAGAGTCATTCAGCCAATCAATGGCAGAAATGGGTCAGGCCTAGAGATCTGGAGGTCAGGTCCCAGCCTGGGAAGGAAAGAGCTGGAAAGGAGCAAGGAAACGGGTGAAGAATGTGAAAAGGAATCAAAATAGCTGCTTTGGAGTTGGGGTTATGGCATTTGGGGGCCTCAAACCTGGGCTAGACTCTCCGAGGTGTACCACTGCTCCAAGAAGCCTCTTTCCTTGATACAGCTGGCATTGCCAAGACTGGGAAAGGAGCCCGGTCTCCTGTATGTCCAGCCAAGGTCCTGGACAACTCCTCTGGGACCCCTTGTCGAGGGGGTACCACACAAAGTGTTCTTGTCCGGATGCTGGGGCTACCTCGCACAGCAGCTTTCCCAGGGAGCCGGGTAACCCAAAGTATTTGGGAGTCACTGAAAAATAAAACATCAGAGGAAGAGAGCTTGGGGTGCCAGTCCTCTTAGGAGTTACCACAGCTGTCATCTCACATCTCTGTCACCCTGTGCTCTGGGGTTCTGACTGCACTCAGCAATAAAAACTTTTAAAACAGACGGGCGTGATGGCACACCTTTAATCCCATGCAGTCTGGAGGCAGAGGTAGGAGGATAGGCATGAGTTTGAGGCCACCCTGAGACAGAGTGAATTCCAGGTCAGCCTGGGCTAGAGTGAAACCCTACCTCGAAAAACCAAAACAAACATACAAAAAAAAAAAAAAAAAGAGAAAATGTTCAGCATGGCCACTAAATAATGACTCAGATAAAGAAGATAATGGGTACTGGAGAGATGGCTTAGCAGTTAAGATGCATGCCTGAGAAGCCCTAAGGACCCAGGTTTGATTCCCAGTGCCCATGTAAAGCCAGATGCACAAAGGGCGCATCGTCCCAGTTCGTTTGCAATGGCTAGAGGCCTCTGCATGCCCAATGCCCATTCTCTCTCTCTCTCAATCTCTCTCTCTCTCAGATAACAGAAAATGCAAGGCAGGTGCTTACAAACAGTATGTGGTGCCAGGATCAATAAAACTGAGTCTTGGCAACAGTGTGTGTTTAGTTGTTGCCGTGGTTCTGGGCATCACCGAAGGCAGAACCCACAGGTGTCACTGTCCAGCATTTCCACCAGAAGACCCAGAGGCTTCCCGGGATGCTCAGTGCAGTGTGGGGCTGAGACTCGAGCCCAGGTCTGCTCTTAGTCCATAATTTGTTCCACATCCATTTGGTCCTTTTATTTGTACTGGACAACTCCAGTAAGCAAAATAGAAGGTTTTGTGCATGTTGAGTGTGGTCACGGGACATCTGAGTAGAAAGAGCCAGCAGCTGGACATGCAGGACTACAGCAAACAGAAGAGAAGCTGCCTGCATGCTCCTTCTCCCTGAGCAGCAGACCCAGGTGGGGTGAGGGCTGGCTCAGTGAGCAGCCACTTGCTCCCATGAAGACCCCAGAGCCATACCCAGAGGGAACATGCCACTGTTTTCCCTCCCTTCCATCTCCTCTCCTCTCTTCCTCCTTCCTTCCTTCTTTCCCTCCTTTCTTCCCTTCCTTCCTTCTTTATTTTTTACCTCCAGTCACTGCAAACAAACTCAGACACATGAGGCCCTCATGTGCATCTGGCTACTTGGATAATGGGAAATCAAACCTGGGTCCTTAGGCTTCTCAGGCAAGTGCCTTAACCACTAAGCCATCTCTCAGCCCCCGTCTTTGTGTTTTGTGTTTGTTTGTTTTTTGTTTACATTTTCCTTTCCTTTCCTTTCCTTTCCTTTCTTTCCTTTCCTTTCCTTTCCTTTCCTTTCCTTTCCTTTCCTTTCCTTTCCCTTTCCTTTCCTTTCTTTCCTTTCCTTTCCTTTCCCTTTCTTTCTCTCTCTCTTTCTTTCTTTCTTTCTTTCTTTCTTTCTTTCTTTCTTTCTTTCTTTCTTTCTTCTTTCTTTCGATATAGATCTTGCTCCATATCCCAGGCTGGAGTTACCTGTATGCACTACTATGTCCAGCTCCTACTAATTCTTTTTTTTTTTTTTTTTTTTTTGTTTTTCGAGGTGGGTCTCACTCTGGCCCAGGCTAACCTGGAATTCACTCTGTAGTCTCAGGGTGGCCTTGAACTCATGGCGATCCACCTACCTCTGCCTCCCAAGTGCTGGTATTAAAGGCGTGCGCCACCACGCCCGGCACCTACTAATTCTTTTCTTTCTTTTTTTTTTTCTTTCTATATTATTTTTTTGATGATGGTCTCACTCAAGCCCAAGCCCAGGCTGACCTGGAATTCACTATGTATTCTCAAGGTGGCCTCAAACTCACGACAATCTTCCTACCTCTGCCTCCTGAATGGTGGGATTAAAGGCGTGTGCCACCATGCCTGGCTTTTCCTTCCTGTTTTTACTGTTTCTTGTCCACATACTCCATTCACTTCTGTTCAACACACCCTTTGCTTTTCCCACTGTGAGGGCCCTGAGAAGGCTACCACACTTCCCTCGGGTCATCCAAAACCCAGTGATGAAGCTGGGGAGATGGCTGTGCAGTCAAAGGTGCTTATTGCAAAGTCCGATGCCAGGGTTCGATCCCCCTAGTGCCCATTTAAAGTCCACAGAGTGGCACATGAATCTGGAGTTTGTCTGCAGCAGCAGAGGCCTTGTGCATCCATATTCTCTCTCTCTCCAATAAATAAATAAAGGGCTGGAGGATGGCTTAGTGGTTAAGGCGTTTGCCTGCAAAGCTGAAGGACCCATGTTTGATTCCCAGGACCCATGTTAGCCAGATGCACAAGGGGGCTTACGCATCAGAGTTCATTTGCAGTGGCTGGAGGCCTGGCGTGCCCATTCTCTCTCTCTCTTTCTCTGTCAAATAAATAAAAATAAAATATTTTTAAACATAAATAAATAAAGCCGGGCATGGTGGTGCACACCTTTAACTCCAGCACTGGGAGGCAGAGGTAGGAGGACTGCTGTAAGTTCAAGGCCACCCTGAGACTACATCATGAATTGCAGGTCAGCCTGGGCTAGAGTGAAACCTACCTTGAAAAAACAAAAAAATAAAGAAAGAAAACCTAACGACAGGTAGTGCCTATTATTAGTGGGCCAGATTCAAAATTAAGCGTCATGAAACATAAATGGTTATACGGAAGAGAAAAGGCGTAGTGGAGGGGGCTATGGCACTGGATGCTTAAGAGAAACCCCTACACAGTTTCCCACTGAAATGTCAAAGATTTGAGAGCAGATGTACCAGCAAGAAGTGCTTTTTTCTGGATCTCTGACAGGAAGAAGCCTACTCCATGGAGCTGTTCTCTCAGTCTGTGACTTAGCTCAGCCCTACAAGAAAATGCGTGGCTCATCCTGAACGGTGTTCGTCTGAATGGGAGGCGTGCCAGCTTCTTGTCGTTTCTGGCAGATTTCTTAATTACCTTGCTGACACTGTCAGGCTTTTTGGAGTGGAGCCCTGCCTCCGCCACTTTTAGGGCCTTGTACTAGAAACCCACCTGTCATTCACGTAGCCTGTCTTCACTTGTGATGTGGCTTGGGCACCAATGATCGCACAGGAGTGGAACACTGCCTGTGCGGGGCATCTAGGAGTCATTTGCCTCACAACTTTAGGAAGCTGGTCTTGTTCCTTCTTCACACTTGCATCATTCCTTCTAGCCCTGGCCTTCAAGAAGCCACTAGGCAATGCCATGGTCCCATGAGTCTAGCCTAGGAGATCAGGGTAAACCAAGAGACCCGAGAGTCCTACAATGAAGTACAGGAAGCAGTATCCGGGCCAGTAAGGACTCAGCGCACAACAACTGATTTTGCCATATTCTCAACCCTACATAGCACCCTGGCCAGTCACCTGCTGAATGGATTGCATAGTTACAAGATATCAGAGTGCAAACATATTAGAAAAGAATTTTCTTTTCTCCCTTCCTTCCTTCCTTCCTTCCTTCCTTCCTTCCTTCCTTCCTTCCTTCCTTCCTCCCTCTCTCTCTCTTTCTCTTTTCTCTTTCTTTCTTTCTTTCTTTCTTTCTTTCTTTCTTTCTTTCTTTCTTTCTTTCTTTCTTTCTTTCTTTCTTGTAGGGTCTCTTGTAGGGTGCACCCATTCTCACTCTCACTCTCTCTGTCTCTAATAAATAAATAAAAATAAAATCTTTTAAAAAGAAAGAGAGAAAAAAAAGTCAACAATTTTTTTTTTTTTTTTTTTTGGTTTTGCAAAGTAGGGTTTCACTCTGGTCCAGGCTGACCTGGAATTAACTATGTAGTCTCAGGGGGCCTCAAACTCACGGCAATCCTCCTACCTCTGCCTCCCCAGTGCTGGGATTAAAGGCGCACGCCACCATTCCCAGCTCTAGGAGGCTCACCATGAGTTCAAGGCCACCTTGATACTACATAGTGAATTCCAGGTCAACATGGGCTAGAGACCCTACCTTGAAAGACCAAAAAAGGAAAAATCCAGGGCTGGAGAGGTGGCTTAGCAGTTAATGCACATGCCTGAAAAGCCTAAGGACCTAGACTCGATTCTCCAGGTCCCATGTTAACTAGATGAACATGGTGGGCATGTGTCTGGAGTTTGTTTGCAGTGGCTAGAGGCCCTGGCGCACCCATTCTCACGCTATCTCTCCCTCTCTCTGCCTTAAATAAATAAATAAAAATAAATCTTTTCTTTTAAAGAAAAAAACCCAAACAAACAAACAAAAAAAATCAAAAACAGAAAAGCAGGGGCTGGAGAAGTGGCTTAGTGGTTAAGGTGCTTGCCTGCAAAGC
This sequence comes from Orientallactaga sibirica, assembly GCA_036365145.1. NCBI lineage: Eukaryota > Metazoa > Chordata > Mammalia > Rodentia > Dipodidae > Orientallactaga > Orientallactaga sibirica. Next base: position 26,205,843 of record JAEOAD010000019.1, read on the forward strand.
CAAAGGCTCCAGGTTTGATTCCCCAGGACCCATGTAAGTCAGATGCACAAGGTGGCACAAGCGTCTGGGGTTCATTTGCAGTGGCTGGAGGCGCTGGCATGCCCAAACTCTCTCTCTCTGCCTCTTTCTCTCTCTCAAGTAAATAAAATAAAATAAATATTTTTAAAAAAGAGAAAAGCAGGTTGTAGAAATGGTTCAGTGGTTAAAGCACTTGCCTGTAAAACCTAATGACTCAGGTTCAGTTCCCCAGTACACACATAAAGCCAGATGCACAAAGTGGTGTATGCATTTGGAGTTCATTTGCAGTGGCTGGAGGCCCTGGGGTGCCCATTCTCTCTGTCTCTTTCTCTGCTTGCAAATATATATATATATTTTGGTTTTGCGAGGTAGGGTCTCACTCTGGTCCAGGCTGACCTGGAATTAACTATGTAGTCTCAGGTTGGCCTTGAACTCTCGGCGATCCTCCTACCTCTGCCTCCCGGGTGCTGGGATTAATTTTTAAAAACAAGGAAAAGAGGCCCCAGCAGCGCTGAGGACTCAGCTGCCTCCCCCTTGACGTCGCCCACCCCACTTCGCGAAGTTCCTTTCCCCTTTTGCCTTCTCCTGAAGTCGCCTTCCACATAGTATGTCTGCTATCCAGAACCTCGCTCTTTCTACCCCTTTGCTGATGCAAGGAAGGGTGTTAAACTGCTTCCTGCTGAACTAAGCATTCTATTCATAGGAGACTTCAACAGAGCCTAGCGTGGTGGGTACTGTTTTAATCCCAGCACTCTGGAAGCGGAGGTAGGAGTGAGTTCGAGGCCAGCCTGAGACTACATAATGAAGTCCAGGTCAGTCTGGGCTACAGCGGAGGTGGGGAGAGCACATGGTACAGCAAAGTGGCCCTGCTGGTGGCAGACGGGAGGTGAGAGAGTAGAGAGCAACCTGCACTGGGTGGCTTTCTTCTCCCTCTGTTCCACCTGAGTGCCAGCCTGTTCTGCAGTGTCATTCTTATTCATGGTGGGTCTTCCCCTTCTGTTGCTGTCCTCCATGCCAATCATCTCTAGACACAGATATTCCCAGGAGTGTGCTTTACCAGTCTTTTTTTTTTTTTTTTTTTGAGGTAAGGTTTCACTCTGACCTGGAATTCACTATGTAGTCTCAGGGGTGGCCTTCAACTCATGGCGATCCTCCTACCTCTGCCTCCCGAGTGCTGGGATGAAAGGCATGTGCCACCACACCCAGCTTCCATCCAGTCTTTTTTTTTTAAATTTTTTTTTTATTTATTTGAGAGAGAGAAAGAGGCAGATAGACACAGACAGAGAATGGGCACAAAAGGGGCAGATGGGACGGGGGGTGGGGGATGGAATAGGCACACCAGGGCCTTCAGCCACTGCAAACAAACTCCACACACATGTGCCACCGTGTTTGTGTCTGGCTTATATGGGTACTGGAGAATTGAACCTGGGTCCTTGGGCTTCGCAGTCAAGCGCCTTAACCGCTAAGCCACCTCTCTGGCCCCTCCGTTCACTTTCTAACCCACTATCATCACATTTCCTTTCTCATGGTCATTCCATCTGTCATGTCCCCAGTTAAGAATCCCACAACCCTCCATCCTCTGTGCACACCCACTCCAAATTTGGCTCTGGCCTTCACTTGGCAAGCTCTGCTCATCCTGCCCAGCATGGCTTGTGTCTCCTCTCCTGTGAAGGTGACTTGCCCTCCACAGCTGAGCTCTCCCTCCCTCCACCCTGTCTAGCAGCACTGAACACCTCTTGCCCTTACGTGCTTTCATTATGGTCTTACATTCTTTGATCAAAAAAAACCTTAAGAGGGCTGGAGAGATGGCTTAGGGGTTAAGGTGCCTGCCTGCTAAGCCTAAGAATTCTGGTTCCAATCTCCAGCGATTCCAATCTCCAGGTCCCATGTTTAGCCAGATGCAAAGTGATGCAAGGGCGCAATGCCGCGCTTGACCACAAGGGGGTGGACACATCTGGATTTCGTTCACAGCAGCTGAGACACTGCTGGCGCACCCATCTCTGTCTTCCTCTCTCTCTCTCTGTGTGTCTCTCTCCAAATAAATAAATAAATAAATAAAATTTTAAAAATATTTTTAAAAACCTTAAGAAATGCTTGTCATCATCCCCCTGAGCCTGTGACTGTCTTAGCAGTGAGAAGCATGTCTCTTTATTATGGGCTTTATAGCTGGTAGGTACTCACTAAATGTATGTTCAATGAATTAATGCATAGAATGTCCATCCATTCAACCCTTGTTGAAATCCACTCCTCTGTGCATATACAAGGATACACTAGGAAGTCTAAAAAGCTTCTTGGGCCCTGGATTCCATAACACACTTTGGCTCTCTACTATATACTCAAAAGTGTCATTGTCCAGCAAAATAAAAAGCAAAGTGTGTGTGTGCGTGCAATAATTGTTTTCTCTAGTTTATTTATTTGCACATGTGTGTGAGAGAATGTGCCAGGGCCTCTTGCCACTGCAAATGAATGCCAGATGCTCATGCCACTTTATTTTTTATTTTTCGTGGTAGGGTTTTGCTCTAGCCCAGGCTGACCTGGAAGTCACTATGTAGTCTCAGGGTGGCCTTGAACTCATGCCGATCCTCCTACCTCTGCTTCCCAAGTGCTGGGATTAAAGGCATGTGCCACCACGTCGGCATTTGTGCCACTTTTTAAAACTTTTTATTTATTATTATTTTTTTTTGGAGAGACACAGAGAGAGAGAGAGAGACAGACAGACAGACAGAGAGAGAGAGAGACAGAGAGAGAGAGAGACACAGCAGTGTCTCAGCTGCTGAGAACGAAATCCAGATGTGTGCTCCCCCTTGTGGTCAAGTGCGGCATTGCGCCCTTGCGTCACTTTGCATCTGGCTAAACGTGGGACCTGGAGATTGGAACCGCTGGAGATTGGAACCAGTGTTCTTAGGGTTAGGAGGCAGGCGCTTTAACCCCTAAGCCATCTCTCCAGCCCTTGTGCCACTTTTTGTATCTGGTTTACATGGGTAGCTTGGGAAACTGAACTCAGACCAGCAAGCGTTGCAATCAAGTGCCTTTAACCACTGAGCCATTTTCCCAGCCCCTAATAATTGTTATCACAACATCTAGTTAAAAATAGTAACTCTTCAATGTCAAATCTAATCAGGATATTTACTCCAAGCTGTCAACTTGATCATTTGAGGCAATCAAACCTCAAGCATCAGCTTCCCCCAGGGAGAGCTTTCTGGAAGACTTCAAACCTGGGCGCTCCCTAAACAGAAGTTCTTTTTGTGGGAAGCTTGTGGGTGCCTTTCCCAGGCCTGAGGTGCGAGATGCGGTGTAGCCTGTGGGGACTTCCTGATGGTGATCCATTAACTCTGTCAGATTTATGCTGCTCCCGAAGACACCAAGCGCAGCAGCAGCGGCGGCAGCATTTCACGAGGAGAACAAACCCATTTTGCACCTAATCATTACAGCACCAATTCTTGGCATTTGAATTTGCTTTGTTTCTTGGGCTGCTTTCACCCGCAATGTTGCATTTAAACCTGGCAGCTCCAGGAGCAGAGTCATCTCAGTACCCGGAGAAAGAAACAGAGGCCAAATGTAGTACGTGGTCTTCCCAAGGCCAGTAAGGTAACACTTTCTGCCACTGTATTCAGAGGACACTCAGCTAAGGCCACCGACCAGGAGGGTGTTTAAAGAGCGTCACTGTAGAGTCTCAAGCAGGACCAGACAGTGCACTCACTTCCAAGGTTATCTGGTGTTATTACTGATAAGTAAGCTCTGGAGTAGGAAAGAATTTTCAGGTCAACTGGTTGAGTGTCCCCTCCAAAGATCCAGTCTCTGGGGTGATGCTTCTGGCAAGTGGTGGAACCCTCAGGAGGGAGAGCCTTGTTGGAAGTCCTTAGGTCATTGGGCTGTGCTCTTAAATGGGGATTTGGGGGGACTCTAGTTTCTCCCTTCCTCTCCTTTGCTTCCCAGCTCATGGCTTCCACTACCGTGTGCTACCTTCACCAAAGTCCCAGAGAATGAAATTGCAGAACCATGGGCCCAAAGAGACATTATTTATTTGTGTTAATTGTTTCAAGTATTTTGAATGAACAATGCAAAGCTGACATATACACCTTGGCCTTGTTGTCTCTCTCTTTTTGTTTTGTTTTGTTTGTTAGTTTTTGAGGTAGGGTCTCACTCTAGCTCAGGCTGACCTGGAATTTACTAAGTATTCTCAAGCTGGCCTTGAACTCACTGTGATCCTCCTACCTCTGCTTCCCAAGTGCTGGGATTAAAGGCGTGTGCTACCACACCCACCTCCTTGTTGTGTCTCTTGAACTTCTTCATAAATATCTTTTTTTGAAACGATTTTTATTTTATTTATTTATTAGAGACAAAGAGAGGGAGAGGGAGAGAGAGAGTGAGAATGGGTGTGCCAGGGCCTCTAGCCACTGCAAACGAACTCTAGAAACATGCACCCCATGTGCATCTGGGTTATGTGGGACTGGAGAATTGAATTGGGGTCACAGGCTTACGCCTTAACTGCTAAGCCATCTCTCCAGCCCTTCATAAATATCCTAATGGGACCTGTAACAATGTTTAAATCTTCTTCAATTATTTGTATGTGTGTGTGTGGGGGGGGATCCATTCTCTTTTTCAGCCTAAATATCCTGTCTCCTTCAAGCCACTGCTCCCCTTTATTGTCCCAGCAGTATTAAGATGCTTTAATGACCTCGAATATACACTGAGCAAGGAAAATGCTAAGTACTTCATGCACTGGCTCCTTGTTCTTCAGATTTTAGTTTTCAAGACATTTTCTCCATGGGGGAGGGGAGACAGATAGAGATGGGGCGCGCCAGCAGTCTCTCAGCTGCTGTGAACGAAATCAGATGTGTCGCCCCCTTGTGGTCAAGTGATGGCTTTTAATAAAAGAATCAAGCAATACAGATAACACAAGCAATGTCCCTTGATGGTGTCTTGTCACCTCCATCCATTTCTGACTTTTGCACAGGGGTAATGGCTATTATCATTTTGTGATTGTTGTAGACAGCTTCATGTTGCTGGGATGAACATGCAAACCAGTCGCAGCTTCTGAGAGGAAGGGATTTATTTCAAGCTTTCAGATCCAGGGGAAGTTTCGTAATGGAAAAAGAAGCTGGCTCCCATATAAATCCAAGTAGAAAGAGAAAACCACCATTAACGAGGGAACACCAAAAAAGCAGCAGTCACAAAACTGACCTCAAGAAGGTTCCCCCAGAGCTCAGATCTCTCTACTTACCTTTAGGATGGAGTTCAGATCCGCCCCCAAGCATACCTTAGGCTGGACCTCAGGATCCACCCCCAGTGATACCTCCTCTAGCCAGGGGCTGGAGCTCCAAGTTGTAAGTTTAATTTAAACACCTGAGTCTATGGGAACATACATTCAAACTACTACAGTGATAAACCCTTCCAGACTTTGCCTATCCTCATATTTAAACATATATACAATCCTGTTTATTTCCTGTGTTTTTAACATAAATAGTAGAATATTGCATTTTTTCCACAATGTGCCTTGTAGATCTTATTCACAGAAATTTGTTTCATTCTTCCTTTTTGCTGGGATTTTGATGGGTATTTGCTCATATGTGTGTGCATGTCTGATTGTATATTCTTGTGTGTGTGTGTGTGTGTGTGTGTGTGTAGATACCAGTGGTCAACAATGGATATCTTCCTCTGTGGCTTTCCATCTTTTAAAACAATATATTTGGGTCTGGAGAGATGGCTTAGAGGTTAAACGCTTGCCTGTGAAGCCTAAGGACCCCGGTTCGAGGCTCTATTCCCCAGGACCCACGTAAGCCAGATGCAGGAGGGGCACATGCACCTGGAGTTCATTTGCAGTGGCTGGAGGCCCTGGCATGCCCATTCTCTATCTATCTGCCTCTTTCTCTGTCTGCGCTCTCAAAATAAATAAATAATTTAAAAAATTTTTTAAAATTTTGCCAGGCATGGTGGTGCACACCTTTAATCCCGGCACTCAGAAGCAGAAGTAGGAGGATTGCCATGAATTCAAGGCTGCCCTGAGACGACAGAGTGAATTTCAGGTCAGCCTGAGCTAGAGTGAAACCCTTCCCTGAAAAACCAATATTATATATATATATATATTTGAGACAAAGTAAAAGAGGTGGAGAGGGAGAGAGAGAATGGGCACACCAGAGCCTCCAACCACTGCTAACAAACTCCATATACATGTGCTCCCTTGTGCAACTGGCTTACATGGGTCCTGGGGAATCAAACCTGGGTCCTTTGGCTTTGTAGGCAAGTGCCTTAACCACTAAGCAATCTCCCCAGTTCTGTAGCTTTCCATCTTTTGTTTTGTTTTGTTTTTTGAAGGATTTCTCACTGAATCTAGAGCTCACCAATTCAGCTAGAATGGGTGGCCAGCAGCCTCTCAGCTGCTGCGAATGAAATCCAGATGCATGGGCCCCCTTGTGGGCGAGTGCGGCATTGTGCCCTTGCATCACTTTGCATCTGGCTAAATGTGGGACCTGGAGATTGGAACCGGGTTCTTGGGCTTAGGAGGCAGGCGCCTTAACCGCTAAGCCATCTCTCCAGCTCTAATTTTGTCTTCTTAAAAACAATGTTGCTGGGCGTGGTGGCGCACGCCTTTAATCCCAGCACTCGGGAGGCAGAGGTAGGAGGATCGCCGAGAGTTCGAGGCCACCCTGAGACTACATAATGAATTCCAGGTCAGCCTGCACCAGAGTGAGACCCTACCTTGCAAAACCAAAAAAAAAAAAAAAAAAAAAAACAATGCTGTGGGCTGGAGAGATGGCTTAGTGGTTAAGGCGCCTGCCTCCTAAGCCTAAGAACACTGGTTCTGATCTCCAGCAGTTCCAATCTCCAGGTCCCATGTTTAGCCAGATGCAAAGTGACAAAAGGGCGCAATGCCATACTTGACCACAAGGTGGCACACACATCTGGATTTCGTTCGCAGCAGCTGAGAGGCTGCTGGTGCGCCCATCTCTATCTGTCTCCCTCTCCCTCTCCGTCTCTCTCTCTCCAAAAAAGAAAGAAAGAAAGAAAGAAAGAAAGAAAGAAAGAAAAGAAAGAAAGAAAAGAAAGAAAGAAAGAAAGGAAGACAATGCTATAATGAACATCTTCCTGTGTATAAATGCTAAAAGAGGAAGTACTGGGATGAATGGACAATTTCCATTTCCTTTTTTAAAAAATTTATTTATTTATTTGTGAGCAGAGAGAAAGCAAGAAGAGAGGCAGACAGAGAGAATGGATGTACCAGGGTCTCCAGCTACTGTAAAGGAACTCCAGAAGCATGTCCACTTTGTGCATCTGACTTTACATGGTACTGGGGAATCAAACCCAGGTGGTTAGGCTTTACAGGCAAGCACCTTATCTGCTGAGCCATCTTTTCAGCATTCCATTTTCTTTATTCCTTTATTTCTTTTTTCTTTTCCTTTTTTTGGATGGGGGAGGACAGAGGGAGAGAATGGCCTCTGTCATTGTAAACAAACTCAAGACACACGACATACAAGCCACTATGTGTACCTGGCTTTTTATATGGGTACTGCAGAATTGAACCAGGCCCATATGACTTTGAAAGCAAGTGCCTTTAATCACTGAGAAATCTCTTCATCCCCAATTTCTATTTTCATATTATCAATTTATCCTCAAAAACAGGGCTGTACCAATTTATAATCACAGCAAAGATATGTAAGATACTCATTTTCCTAGACTATTGCTAATATGTTTTGATTTTATTCATCATGAGTATTTATTCTCAGTGATTCTTTTTTATTAAATAAGACTTCATTTAAAAATTTACATAATCCAGATGGGCGTGGCAGTGCATGCATTTAATCCCAGCACTTGGAAGGCAGAGGTAGGAGGATCACTGAGAGTTCAAGGCCACCCTGAGACTACATAGTGAATTCCAGGTCAGCCTGTGCTAGAGTGAGACCCTACCTGGAAAAAACAAACCTAAAAATTTACATAATCCCCTCTGTGGTGGTTCTATTCAGGTGTCCCCCATAAACTTAGGTGTTCAGAATGCTAGGTTCCCAGCTGATGGAGATTTGGAAATTAATGCCTCCTGCAGGCGGTGTATTGTTGGGGGCAGGCTCATGGGTATTATAGCCAGTGTCCCCTTGCCTGTGTTTGGCACACTCTCCTGTTGCTATTGTCCATCTGATGTTGGCCAGGGGATTATGTCCACCCTCTGCTCATGCCATCATTTTCCCTTGCCACGATGGAGCTGTAAGCCAAATCTAAATGTAATGTAAGCCTTGAGCCTGTAAGCCAAAATGGAAACCTGACTGCAACAACCTCTGACTACACTTTTTGTTGGTCCACCGCCCCCTCCACTGAGAGCCCCCTGTAATTATTTAGCTTTTTTTTTTTTTTTTTGGTTTTCGAGGTAGGGTCTCACTCTAGTCAAGGCTGACCTGGAATTCACTGTGTAGTCTCAAGGTGGCCTCAAACTCATGGCAATCCTCCTACCTCTGCCTCCCGACTGCTGGGATTAAAGGCATGCACCACCATGCCCGGCTGCTAAAATATTTTGTTTTATTTATTTATAAGAGAGAGAGAGGGGGATAGAATGGGTGTGCCAGGGCCTCAAACCACTGCAAACAAACTCCAGATGCGTGCACTACCTTGTGGCTTACATGCATACTGGAGAATTGAACCTGGGTCTTTAGGCTTTGCAGGCGAGTGCCTTAACCTCTAAGCCATCTCTCCAGCACCCTAGCTATTTTTTTAAAGATGAATTTGTAGACTCTTTTATATATTAAGGAAAATAAGCAGACTATTACATAGATTGCAAATATTCTCATCCAGTTAGGGTTGATCTAAGTTTGTTTAAGCTGTGTTATTTCCAAGAAGCTCTAATTTAGGTTAAGCTGGTCAATATCTTTTTTATTATTATTTGAGAGAGAGAGAGAGAGGAAGAGGCAAGAGGCAAAATGAATGGGCACGCCAGGGCCTTTTCAGGCACTGTGAACAAACTCCAGATGTGTGTGCCTTGTACACATGTGCGACATTGCGCACGTGTGTCACTTTTTACATCTTGCTGGAGATTTGAACAAGCATTCTTAGGCTTCACAGGCAGGCACGCACCTTAACTGCTAAGCCCCTGGTTACTATCTTTTATTTGGGGCCTTATATTTTATTATTATTTATTTATTTATTTGACAGAGAGAGAAGGAGAGAGAGAGAGAGAATGCCGGGGCCTCCAGCCACTGCAAACGAACTCCAGAAGCATGGGTCCTAGGGAATCAAACCTGGGTCCTTTGGCTTTGCAGGCAACTGCCTTAACTGCTAAGCCATCCTCCAGTCCCCACATTTTGTATGTCACATTTTTCCTGTGACTGTATATCCACTGGATTGTTTAATGGCCATCTCAAGCTTGAGTATGAACCTTAAGACAGCCATGCCTGTATTATTCTCAATGGTTTCCCTATAGCATATCACAACAATTACCTCCTCTGTGTTCAATAAACGTTTACTGACTGAAGAAAAGAGGTTGATGTGGGTGTTATTAAGAAAACGCAGGTATCATTAGAAGAAATTTGATATATAGAATTTGGCTATAGTGAACTTTCATAAAAGAAAGGCACTGTATGAGATCTGTTAAATTTGCACTTAAAATTTATTTATTTATTTATTTATTTAAGAGAGAGGCAGATAGAAAGAGAATGAGCATGCCAGAGCCTTCAACCCTGCAAATGAACTCCAGATGCCTGCACCACCTTGTGCATCTGGCCTATGTGGGTCCTGGGGAATTGAACCTGGTTCCTCTGGCTTTGCAGGCAAGCGTCTTAACTGCTAAACCATCTCTTCAGCCCAGTTTTGCACTTTTGAAGTCTAGACTACAACAATCCCCAAAGTATCCTGAAATCTTAAAATCTGAAAGAAGGTTTAAATATTGTAGGCAGGTCCATAGGCTTTGCAGGCGAGTGCCTTAACCTCTAAGCCATCTCTCCAGCACCCTAACTATTTTTTTTAAAGATGAATTTGTAGACTCTTTTATATATTAAGGAAAATAAGCAGACTATTACATAGATTGCAAATATTCTCATCCAGTTAGGGTTGATCTAAGTTTGTTTAAGCTGTGTTATTTCCAAGAAGCTCTAATTTAGGTTAAGCTGGTCAATATCTTTTTTATTATTATTTGAGAGAGAGAGAGAGAGAGAGAGAGAGAGGAAGAGGCAAAGAGAGAATGGGCACGCCAGGGCCTTTTCAGGCACTGTGAACAAACTCCAGATGTGTGTGCCCCCTTGTACACATGTGCGACATTGCGCACGTGTGTCACTTTTGCATCTTGCTGGAGATTTGAACAAGCATTCTTAGGCTTCACAGGCAGGCACGCACCTTAACTGCTAAGCCCCTGGTTACTATCTTTTTATTTGGGGCCTTATATTTTATTATTATTTATTTATTTATTTGACAGAGAGAGAAGGGGAGAGAGGAGAGAGAATGCCGGGGCCTCCAGCCACTGCAAACGAACTCCAGAAGCATGGGTCCTGGGGAATCAAACCTGGGTCCTTTGGCTTTGCAGGCAACTGCCTTAACTGCTAAGCCATCCCTCCAGTCCCCACATTTTGTATGTCACATTTTTCCTGTGACTGTATATCCACTGGATTGTTTAATGGCCATCTCCAAGCTTGAGTATGAACCTTAAGACAGCCATGCCTGTATTATTCTCAATGGTTTCCCTATAGCATATCACAACAATTACCTCCTCTGTGTTCAATAAACGTTTACTGACTGAAGAAAAGAGGTTGATGTGGGTGTTATTAAGAAAACGCAGGTATCATTAGAAGAAATTTGATATATAGAATTTGGCTATAGTGAACTTTCATAAAAGAAAGGCACTGTATGAGATCTGTTAAATTTTGCACTTAAAATTTATTTATTTATTTATTTATTTAAGAGAGAGGCAGATAGAAAGAGAATGAGCATGCCAGAGCCTTCAACCCCTGCAAATGAACTCCAGATGCCTGCACCACCTTGTGCATCTGGCCTATGTGGGTCCTGGGGAATTGAACCTGGTTCCTCTGGCTTTGCAGGCAAGCGTCTTAACTGCTAAACCATCTCTTCAGCCCAGTTTTGCACTTTTGAAGTCTAGACTACAACAATCCCCAAAGTATCCTGAAATCTTAAAATCTGAAAGAAGGTTTAAATATTGTAGGCAGGTCCAACCTATTGTTTGGTGTAGCATTCCCTGAATGTCTTTGTCTTTGCATAACTTCTGTGCTCCCGGCTGTGGGCACTAACCCTTTTACAGTAGACAGAGCATGGGAGAGGCCTTCTATGGTCCTCGACATGATGCACACCTGGATACCTTCACCTCCTCTGATGCCCTGACCCCCGATGGTCTCATTTTCATTTGCCAGAATCTCCTCATGGTGTTCCACCGCCTTTTTTTTTTTTTTTTTTTTTTTTTTAAGGGTAGAGTTTCACTCTAGCTCAGGCTGACCTGGAATTCACTATAATCTCAGGGTAGCCTTGAACTCTGATCCTCTGATCCTCCTACCCCTGCCTGAGTGCTGGGATTAAAGGCATACGCCACCACACCCAGCTCTTTTTATCTTTTCTTTTATCTCCCAGTTCCATTCCTGGAAGTATTACATATTTCTTTCATGTGCTCTTAAATTCTTGATCCTACTTCCCGCTCTGTCAGCACACTGGCTGATAGGTCCTTAACATTTATTGTCTTTATCTCAAAACTCTCTTAGTTCTCTTGCTATTGTCCTGGGCAGAAAAGTATCCTTTGCTTAGGACCAAGTATCCACAAATACTCCTACTCAGTTCAGCTTTCTTGTTCAAATTCACTTTCCAAATCATTTTGTTTCTCTAACACTAACAGATTTAGGAGTAACTTCACGGGAACAAACGCTTCCTTCACCTGGAACCACACTGTCATTATCACATATCAGGCTTCTTCAAAACACGCCAACTTCAAGTCTTTGCTCCTAACCATTCTTCACTATTCAATATGTTGTCACTGGCTTCCAGTTCCTCCAACAGATTAAAAGCAATCCCTCAAAGAGCATTAAGGATCTCCCAACTTTAATAGGCCGCACCATCAAGGTTTCCTTCCTTCTCTCAGTTATTCAAAATGAGGGTTGGGCACTACGCCAAGCCCTGGGTATATTCAGTTGTCCCTTGGTAGTTGGAGGGTTGGTACCAGGGTCCCCTGAGGACATCAAAGACTAAGCATGTTCATGTCCTTTCCATGCAGTGGTATAGTACTTGCATGTAATTTATGTACATCTTCCCATATAGTTTACATAATCTGATTTTATATATATGATGCAATATAAATGCAGTGAAAATAATTGTTACATTGTACTGATTAGGGAATAATAACATGGATGGAGAGTCTACATGTTCAAGACAGACAACTTTTTCCTGAGTATTTTTAATCTGCAGTTGGTTGAATCTATGCAGAACCCCCAGAAGCTGAGCCAAGCTGACACAGAGAAGCAGCCCTTTTCACGGTTTCAGTATAATTAAGGCACATAGATGGTGCAAGGGAGGTAGGACTGCCTAGACCTGCCTCAAAGTGTGAGGAGGAGCTTCAAGAAGCACAGAGTGAAGACAGGAAAGGTGTATACATCCCAGACTGAGAAGAGATGTATGAGGAACATGGGCAGGTGCGTGCCACAGAGAATATTCTCTTAAGAGGAGGGCCCAGCATCCCATAGAGTGCTGGCTTCTGCATCAGTGGGTTTAATATTCCATCATGAAGATGTATGGACAGAGAATGAGTCCTTGGAGAGTGTTGACAGATATGATCCATTTCCAATGCTCAACCACAGGCTCTTAGCTTGACAATCGCATCAGTTCCAACCTCTATCCTGTCCTCTGCATCACAACTATCTGATTCTTTTCCATAGCATCCCAGGTGGACCCTGCCAAGAGCAGGCACACAGGAGGAATGTGAACAGTGGGTGTGAAGATGCCATCATTTTCCAGGGGGCAGTTGTAGGCAGGTAGGTAGCCACCGATAAATGCAGTTTTAAAAATATTTTGTGTATTTATTTCAAAGAGAGAAGGGGGGAAAGAGAGAATGGGCATGTCAGGGCCTCCAGCCACTGCAAATGAACTCCAGATGCACAAGTGGGCGCATGCCCCCTTGTGCATCTGGCTTACATGGGTCCTGGAGAATCGAACTGGAATCCTTTGGCTTTGCAGGAAAACACCTTAACCGCTAAGCCATCTTTCCAGCCCCAAATGCAGTATTTTTGATGGCTTCCTCCTGGGTCTCATTAACCTGTGCCCCTGCACTTCCAGTCTCCTGAAAGCCAGCCCTTCTAGCAGTTATGAAATCCCTGGTTTCCTGATGAAATCTGACACTGCTTGCAATTTCCAATAATTGGTGCCTGTAAGCTGCCCTCCACTGACACCATGCATCAGGTCACCTGCATTTTAGAAGGTTTCACTCTGCCCTCCCTCAGTTTTCTGTTTCACCACCTCTCTCCCTTATTAAGCTGACTCTGGACTGCAGGCACCTCAGTCCAACAACCTCAATAATAAGAACTGTCGTCTTTTCAAATTGTAGTCATTGAGAGAGAGAGAGAGAAGTAGCTATAGAGAGAATGGGTGCACCAGTGCCTTCAGCCACTGTAAATGAATGCCAGATGATGCGCCACCTTGTACATTTGGTTTACAAGGGTACTGGGGAATCGAACTTGGGTCCTTTGGCTTTGCAGGCAAGCACCTTAATCACTAAGCCATCTCTCCATCCCCAAGATGTCATTTAAAAAATACAATGTATTAGTCATTCCAATTATGTGGCTCCAAAGCCCAGCTATTGCATATTTAATTCCCATTCAGGGGAGATAGTTTGGAAGCCTCCTGCGTGCCAGCTGGGTTCTGGGAATATAATATGTTATGAGCTTGATGCCTTCTCCACTCTCAACGAGTATGCAAGGAGTCTAGTGGAGGACTCAGAAAGTTTGCCTTTTATCCTTTTTTTTTTTTTTTTTTTTTTTTTTTTTTTTTTTTTTTTTTTTTTTTTTGCGAGGTAGGGTCTCACTCTGGTCCAGGCTGACCTGGAATTAACTATGTAGTCTCAGGGTGGCCTCGAACTCTCGGAGATCCTCCCACCTCTGCCTCCCGAGTGCTGGGATTAAAGGCGTGCGCCACCACGCCCGGCTGCCTTTTATCCTTTAACTGTGCCAATGACTTGCAAAAATCCTTCAGCACTTTTGAACTCTGGAAGCTTTTTTGGCTTTTTCCTCCATTCCCAACTGTGTTGTCAGCCTAAAACCTTCTTCACCTGGACTATTCCTCTAGCTCAGTAGCCTTTTTGTTTGTTTGTTTTGGTTTTTCGATGTAGGGTCTTGTTCTAGCCCAGGATGACCTTGAATTCACTATGTAGTCTCAGGCTGGCCTCGAACTCGTGGCGATCCTCCTTTGCCTCCCGAATGAGTGCTGGGATAAAGGAGTGCGCCACCATGCCCGACTTCAGTAGACTATGATATCACGGGCACTGTGTTGTAGTTTGGCAAAGCACACGTACACACGCCCACGCACTATTTTACAGTCTTGGTCTGTAACAGAGGAAGAGCAGTCTTCCTGGAGCCATGCTCTTGGGGTTCTTCCACTAACCCAAAGACCCCTCTTCTCCCATTCACCACTCCACAGAGGGCTGTGCACTCACAAGACACACTCCTGCCACACTTCAATCCTGCTTAGAGATGGTCTGTGCCTTATTTTCGGTGAAAGCAGTACCCGATTCACCATTCTGGCTTTCTTTTTTACAAATCCCTTCCACAAACCCTAAGTTCTCTCCAAATATGCAGTACCGAAACATGCCCCAAGCAGCTTCATTTTTCAGGCCTGTCATCGTCCGGGCCCTGTCTACCAACCCCTCACCTGCCAAGTCTCCATTTACCCAAAGCTCTTACTTCTTTGACCTTCTGCCATTCTGAAATGCTCGCTTTTTCATTTTAGAGCTGAGTATGCAAAGCATTTTGGTTCGACAGCAGGAATCATCTCATTTTTGTACTTCCTAAACTGTAGCATAATGCCCAACCAAAAGTATTTTATAAATTCTCTCATACATGTCTTATTCCTTCATTCTCTTTTCTGCATAACTGTGCTTCAAGTATTTGAAGACAAGAACCTTGTTTTTTTTTAACATTTTAAAAATATTTTATTTATTTGAGAAAAAGAGGGAGGGGGGAAGAGAGAGAGAGAATGGGCATGCCAGGACCTCCAGCCACTGCAAATTAACTCCAGATGCATGCGCCTCTTGTGCATCTGGCTTACGTGGGTCCTGGAGAGTCGAACAGGGATCCTTCGGCTTTGCAGGCAAATGCCTTAACCGCTAAGCCATCTCTCCAGCCCCTAACCTTGTTCTTTTTCTTATCTTACCATATCTAGAAAATACTTGAGAACTTAACTGTGCAACTTCATACATACACAACTCAATATAGATACACAATAAGAAGTTCCTAAGGTACCATCAAGCTTCGGACTCACACGCTAAGATTTGGGATAAACAAAAAACACAATCTCTTCACACCTTTTTACATACCTTCACCAAGCTAAAACAAGGTGAAACAATAATAGCACCCTAATCTTAGTTTTTTCATAAATATAAGCAAAAAGGCGGGCTAACTACTTGGAGTTTTGGGACAGTCATGGGTAAATAAACAAATGTAGCTGAGCATGTCTAATTATTAATTCTAGTTCTGCTACAAAATTTGTGCTCCCAAACAAAAACCCAATGTCTTTGGGTCTTTCTATTGTTTAAAATATTTTTTATTTATTTGAGAGAGAGAGAGAGAGAAATAGGCAGGCAGAGAGAGAATGGATGTGCCCGGGCCTTTGGCCACTGCAAATGATCTCCAGACACATGGGCCCCCTTCTGCATCTGGCTTACAATGAGTATTGGGGAATCGAATGTAGGTCCTTTGGCTTTGCAGGCAAGCACCTTAAGCACTAAGCCATCTCTCCAGCCCATCTCTGTCTACTTTTTACACATGATGGAATCTAATAAAACATAGGCATTCCTTCAACTGAAGCAATATAAAAAATTACCTCTGAATCAAAATACATTATGTACATTATGTCATAAATGAAACCTATTACTATATCCAACTAATATATTCTTATAAAATATTTAAAAAGGACCTATGAAATATAACTAGGCATTTTGTTAATAGTATTTTAAAAATATTACTATTTATATGTGAGTGAGAAAGTGTGTGTGTGTGTGTGTGTGTGTGTGTGTGTGTGTGTGTGTGTGAAAGAGAGAGAAAGAAAGGGAGGACGGGAAGGAGTGCAAGTGAGCATGGGCACACCAAGGTCTTTTGCCACTGCAAACGAACACTAGACACATGCATCTACCACTTTGCACATCTGGATTTATGTGGGCACTCAGGAATCAAACCTGGGCCAACAGCTTTGCAAGCAAGCACCATTAACCATGGAACCATCTTCTAAGCCCCTCTTAGCAGTATTTTAAATATTTTGCAAATACTAAAGCTGAAACACAAAAATATGACCACTATTTTCCTTTAAATGCTTATTAGTATTAGAATTTAAACATTCTTCAGATTGCTTGCCAAAAAATCTATTTTTCACTATTAATTTCTATTGATCTCGTATACCTACTTCCTTCAGCTATGAATGGAAGCTTAGAAGGTACTGTGACCTCCCAGCATAGATGTGCATCACTGTGCCCAGCTCTTAAAGAAGTGGTTTATTGATTGACTGGCTTTTGTGTGTGTGTGTGTGTGTGTGTGTGTGTGTGTGTGTGTATGTAAGAGAGGGAGAGGACAGAATGGGCTTGCCAGGGCCTCTTGCTACAAATAAACTTCAGACATATGCACCAAGTTGTTTTTTTGTGGGTACTAGGGAATTGAACATAGGTCTGCAGGCTTTGCAAGCAAGCACCTTTAACCACTTGACCCATCTACCCAGCCCTTAAAATAATTTTTAAAAATCATATACTCACTTCCTAAAATTCATTTGTGCAAAAAAAAATTTAGAACTGTATTTTCAGAAGCTGGGGAGATGGCTCAGCAGGTAAGAGTGCTTTCTGCAAAAGCATAACGACCTGAGTTAGATCTCTATCACCCACATAAAAAAGCCAGGCACATGCCTATAACCCCAACCCTGAGGTGGGTGGAGACAGGAAGACTGTTGGGGCTTGCAGAGAGCTCCAGGTTTAATGAGAGATTCTATCTCAGGGAAATAAGGCAGAAGAACAACAGAGGAGAACTAACATTCTCCTCTGGTCTCTGCACATGTGCATCTGCAAATACGTGTTCATACACTACACATACAGAGACATGTTCACAGGGAAGTCTGAAGGCCAAGGTTGGGCTAAATAATTTAACAATTACAAATGCTGGTTTTTGTGACAATTTTTTTTTCCTCCAATAGTTCATGCTACTTGACCTCCTATGTCTTTCAACTGCATAGACCACTTAGGCAGGGGCAGGTAAATCTGACAGAGGATCTATCTCACAATTACATTTCAGTTATACAGCTTTCTGGCTTTTAAAGTTTACATAACCTAGAGGTTGGGAGATGGCTCAGCAGGTGAAAGCACTTGCCATGCAAATCCTAGAACAGGAGTTTGATCCCTGCACCCACATAGAAAGCCAAGCATGACTGAGAATGTCTGTAACCTCAGCCCTGCCGGGGGCGGAAGCAGGAGGACCGCTAGGGCTTGCCAGTCCACCCGTCTAATCGTCTAACCGGGCATCAGGCTGAGGGAGGGACTCTGTCTCAGGGAAATAAGGTGGAAGAGCAAGAGACAGTCTTGTCTGGCCTCCAAATGTGTGCGCATGGGGTGCACCTCACGTGTCACATAAAGTTTACATATCTTAGTATCATGGCTCTTAAGCCATTTTTTTTCTTTAAAATACTATTTTATTTATTTGAGAAAGAAGCAGATAGAGGATGGGCACACCTGGGCCTCTAGTCACTGCAAACAAACTCCAGACACATGCACCACCTCGTGCAACTGGTTTACATGGGTACCGGGGAATGGAACCTGGGTCCTTTGGCTTTGCCAGCAAGCACCTTAACAGCCAAGCCATCTCTCCAGCCCTTAAATCAAATTTAATAGAAGGCTCATGTGCAGAACGCTTAGTCTTCAGGTGTAGGTGAGTTTTGTTGAAGTACTCTGACTTTGGACCACTAGGGTATTATCACAGGTGACTCCCTGTAGAGCTGTATTTATTGAAAGCATTTCCTGTTCTCAAAATACAATTCAGGTACAGTTAAGAGTAGGCTATTTTTTCCCTCTGCTGCAGTTTCTATAATTGTTTTAATTGAATTAAGTCTAGAAAATGACTCATATCCCTCTGACTTGCAACCTCCTCCCTAGAAGCTTTCACATTCAGCTTACAACTTAATAATCCTCTGTGTGATGACCTTTCAGAGAGCAGACTACTGACTGCGAATGAAAAAAAACTTCACTGGAAAAAGAGGATGTTAAAAATCAGTGTGGAGGTTCTTGAGACAACTAAAAATAGATTTACCACATGACCCAGCTATAGCACTCCTAGGCATATATCCAAAGGACTTGTCTCACTACCTTAGAGATACTTGCACAACCATGTTTATTACTGCTCTATTCCCAATAGCTAGGAAATGGAACCAGCCTAGATGTCCCTCCACAGATGAATGGATAATAAAGATGTGGTACATTTACACAATGGAGTTCTATTCAGCGGTAAAGAAAAATGAAATTATGAAATTTGCTGGGAAATGGATGGATCTGGAAAGGATTATATTAAGTGAAGTAACCCAGGCCCAGAAAGCCAAATGTCGCATGTTCTCTCTCATATGTGGATCCTAGCTACAAATGTTTAGACTTGTGTGAGCTGGAACCAAAAATTGGTAGAGGAGGCCAGTAAGCTGGAAAAAGGCTATAAGGGTAGGAGGAGAAGGAAGGACTGTAGGGGATGGTGTTGTATATACGTAAGTAGAAGAACAGACCACAGGGAGTGGAATGGCCTAAGTGAGGCCAGGGGGTAAGATGAGTTGAGAAGGGTGGGGGAGGGTCAATCAAAATTCAAGATATTCTGAATAAAACATATGAAAGCCTACTTCTTTGGATAATGGCACATCCAGAAGCAATAGATTGCTACAAGAAAATGTTCAGTGCCAGGGATGGGATACCTACCAGTGAGTTGTTGGCCAGAGAGGTCTCTGCTACCTCCAAAACATTACAGGCTTTTGCCAAGGCCCTTGGTTTTCCATGAATAACAGATGGAAAGACCCTGTTGCTGAAGACTTCACATGCGTGGGCAGCAAAACCACTGAAAAATCAAGCTGGTGCTGAGCAGAAAACCTGTACTGGATAGGTGGCTTAGTGGTTAAGGTATGTTATGGTTAAAGATAAGGATCCAGGTTCTATTCTCCAATACCCATGTAAGCCGGATACACAAGGTGGCACATGTGTCTGGAGTTCATTTGCAGTGGCTGGAGGCCAGGTGTGCCCATTTTCACTCTCCCCACCCCTCTCTCATAAAAAGTTTTTTTTTTAATCTTTTTTTTTTTTTTTTTTTTTTTTTTTTTTTGTGGTTTTCCAAGGTAGAGTCTCACTCTAGCTCAGATTGACCTGGAATTCACTATGTAGTCTCAGGGTGACCTCGAACTCTCACTACCTCTGCCTGGTTTTTTTTTTTTTTTTTTTTTTTTTAAAACAGTAGTTGCCATTTAGACCAGGAAATACACAAGCAAGCACCTTTAAGCACTGAGCAATCTCCCCAGTCCACATTTGACTTAAGACGGGGGAACATACAACAGGGTGCAAGTGCTCATTACACTAAAGCAAAGACAGTGCTCCCTCTACTCCTACAGAGAAACTATGTCTACTGGCTTTAAAAGTCAGAGCAAAATTACAGATTTAATTTCGTCTCTGCCTAAAAGCCCACCCAAACTAAAGAAAACAATCGAGAGAAAACAGCAATAAGTTGTGATACTCTAGAAAGAAGATGGCTGCGGACTTACTTAGCTGATTTGAGAAAGTCCAACCTTGAGCTACAGGCAAAGCTAAACCCCAATCCCATTTACATCACAAAGTCCTCAAGGGCACAGCAACTGGTAGCACCAGACACTCTGAAGCCAAGGAAAGTGTGAGGGGTAAGACTATATGCTTCTGTGAGCTATCTTAAATAAACTCATTGAGTCACTTATAAAAACAGAGACAAGAAAGTTGAAGAGGCCAAATTAGAAGGGGATCAGCTTGCCTGCGAAGCTTAAGGACCCATGTTTGACTATCCAGACCCATGTTAGCCAGACGCACAAAGGTGAGGCAAGTGCAAAGTCGCACATGCCCAACAGGTGATGCGTCTGGAGTTTGACTTCAGTGGCTGAGGCCCTGGCATGCCAATTCTCTCTCTAAAATTAAATAAAAAGGAAAATAATCTCTTTTTTTTTTTTGCTATGCTAATACTGCATTGTCATCTAACTGAAACTGAGAAAATAAAAAAAAACAATGTTTGGAAACTTTTAAAGATTTTATATACTAAGGTATTTCAATAAAGAAGCTTCTGAAATATTTAAGGTGAAAAGACTAAGGAAGCTGTTACAGAAAGAGAGCTGGATAGTTACCTGCACTCACCCCCCACCCCCC
The DNA here is from genome assembly GCA_036365145.1 of Orientallactaga sibirica. Lineage (NCBI taxonomy): Eukaryota > Metazoa > Chordata > Mammalia > Rodentia > Dipodidae > Orientallactaga > Orientallactaga sibirica. The sequence continues at coordinate 26,226,415 of JAEOAD010000019.1, forward strand.
CAACTCCACATCACGGTATAATTGCTCTTCTAAATTCTTAGATTTACTCTCAGAAAGGAAAGGATGGAAAACAGAGATTATTATGTTTGTCTGATAAAAAGGAGACCTCCAATAGAACTCTGAAATGATAGCAGTCAGAAACTTATCCTCTAGGCCATTCACTGCTAGACCTTCCTCTCTTGAATGTGTCCAGCAGAGACAAGGACCAGACACTGATAAACATGGACTCCCCAGTAGAGGGCTCCCAGATCATCAACAGGGGAGCTCAAAGTCAGCACCACATATCTGAGAAGTTTCTTACTTGGAAGATCAAGATCAATGCATACAGATGAAGTATCTCAGAGAAACAAAACACTCAAGAAGATACCAAGGTTGAGTGAAAACTTCCTAGAAAGCACAAAAGATGTAGAAATGGAAAACTGGAGAAAAGATATGTCCAAAGAATGAAATGTTTGAACAAGAGTATATAGTAAGTGTATGGGCACACTGGTGCATGCACATGTGGAGGCCAGAGGAGTACACGCTGGGTGCCCTCATCTATCCCTCTTCCATCTTATTCCTTGAGACAGTCTCTCACAGAACTAGAGTTCTCCAGGTTTTGGTTAGACTTGCTGACCAGGGAGCCCCAGGAAATCTTGTTTCTGCCCCCTCAATGTTGGGGTTACAGGCATGCATGACCATGGCTGGTTTTTTATGTGGGTGCTGGGGATCAAATTCAGGCCCTCATAAATGCATAGCAAGTGTTTATAGCCACTGAGTCATCTCCCCAGCTTCAATAATGAGATTTTTGTTTTGAAAGGGAGAATAGCAAAAATAAGTACAAGAAATTCCCTAATAAATAACTCAAAAAACTTTCCAGAGCTGGACACGAGGGGCCACTGTATGTTCACTGTTGTCTATCACAATGAACTAAGACAGAGTCACACTGAAGAACACTACTTCAAAGTTTCAGAACACAGCAGACAAACCTGTGCCAAGCTTCCACAGAGGGGAAACATTCATCTAAGAGTGGCTTTGATTTTTCATCAGCCATGAAAGCATTAGGATGACAAAAATAATGCCTTCTAAATCCCAAAGGGAACACTACCCATCACCTAGAATCCTGTATTTACCAAACTAATTTCAAGCACTTAAATTATATCTTTCTCCTATTATTTTTTTCAGGAAATTACTGGAGAACATCATTGTAGCAAAGTGTGAGATGATAAAAACAAACAAAGAAATGAGGGTATGGGATACAGGAATAGAAGAAAAAGAAGATCCAAGAACAGGGAAATCCTAGCAACGGCTGCTGTGCACTGGATCTGGGTAGTGACCCAGCAGTACAGAACAAGGGCTGGCAGCACCAAAGCCCTACTGCCATTCTCACCACACGTGCCTAAATCAGTTTGGTCCAGGTTCTTTCTGTATGCCTCAGATTTTTGTTGTGCATGGGCATGTGGAGGCCAGAAGACAGTCTTCAGGTTCACCATCTTTCTCTCTGTTTTTTGAGGTAGGCTCTCACTCTAGCTCAGGGTGACATGGAATTCACTGTGTAGTCTGAGGGTGGCCTTGAACTCATGGCGATTCTCCTACCTCTGCTTCCCGAGTGCTGGGATTAAAGTGTGTGCTCCACTCATGGCTCCATCTTTCTCTCTCTCTCTCTTTTTTTTTTTTTTTGGTTTTTCAAAGTAGGGTCTCACTCTGGCCCAGGCTGACCTGGAATTAACTATGTAATCTCAGGGTGGCCTCGAACTCATGGTGATCCTCCTACCTCTGCCTCCTGAGTGCTGGGATTAAAGGCGTGCGCCACCACGCCCGGCTCATCTTTCTCTTTTTAAGGCAGGGTCTTTCACTGGCCCAGAGCTCATCAATTAGGCTAGAGTGGCTGGCAAACCAGCCCCCCAAATCCTCCTGTCTCCACATCCTCACAGCTGGGATTACAAGTGTATGCCACTAACCTCAGTGTTTATGTGGGTAGTGGGGATAGAACTCAGGCTTCATGCTTGCAAGGAAGCACTTTACCAGCTGAGCTCTTTCTCTCCAGACCTAGTCCTCAGATTTCAACCAAGTCTAATGCATCTGTACCCACATCCAGACCCTGGTGAACTGACCTGCTGATCTTACTTGACCCCCATTCTCATCTCCAAGTGTTGTGCTTAGATACAGACAACAGCAGAGGTGCCCTCAGACCTTCTTTCTGCCAAATGCCAAGGTCAGGGCTCACATAGACAGACGACCCCCAGCAGTCTTTTTTTTTTTCTAGGACTCACTTGTGACCTCACATGGTTTTCTCCAAAACGGGTTTTAAAACGTATCAGAGAAGCTAGCCAAACCATTACCCAGAGAGTCTATTTAGCTTATCTTCTCAAAGCCTTTAACTGAAATGACAATATTGCTTTTTCCTTCCACAGCTAGACTTGGTTCCTTACTCAACTTTTAAAACCAAGCAATGGACACACACACATCTGGAAACTCGGACGCAGAGATCAGCATGGTGGGTGGTCATGGCTTCGGATGTTGAGATGAGCCAGGAGCGGGATGAGAGCAGCATCCGGGGTTAAGATGATGCAGGCACACAGATCATTCTTGCTTTCCTTTCCTTTCCTTTCCTTTCCTTTTTTTTTTTTTTTTTAAGTTTTTCAAGGTAGGGTCCCACCCTAGCCCAGGCTGTATGTAGTCTCAGGCTAGCCTCAAACTCACAGTGATCCACCTACCTCAGCCTCCTGAACGTGGGGATTAAAGGTGGCTGCCACTACACCAGGCTGGAAAGGTCTTTCTTAACTTTTTTACTTCTACTTTTTTAAAAAAGTTTATTTTTTATTTTTTAGAGAGACACAGAGAGAGAGAGAGACAGAGAGGGAGACAGATAGAGAATGGGCGCACCAGCAGTCTCTCAGCTGCTGTGAACGAAATCCAGATGTGTGCGCCCCCCCTTGTGGGAAAGTGAGGCATTGCATCACTTTGCATCTGGCTAAACGTGGGACCTGGAGATTGGAACTGCTGGAGATTGGAACCAGCATTCTTAAGCTTGGGAGGCAGGCGCCTTAATTGTTAAGCCATCTCTCCAGCCCTACTTCTACTTTTTAAATGATAGCTATAGAGTTTGTACAATTCATTAAGAAGATCTGTGATGACAGCACAACCTCACAAGGTACAATTTCACTTTTAAAGGAAAAGCAACATTTTTATTGATAGACCCATTTCAGGATTCCCCCTTTGTTCCCTCCTCCACAAGGCCTCAACTCCAAGTTCCTGCTTCCTCAATATTACTCATATGTTGGCCCATCACTTTGCAGGCAACATGAAGGTTCAGAAGACTGAGACAAAGTTTACAAGACAACCAGACCCTGGAGCTCCTAGTTCTTTCTTTTCTTATCATACTAACATCTTGGTTAATGTTTACAAAACTTATTATCTTCTTGTTCATCATCTACTTGTGGTGACATTTATTTGCTTAATATCTCAAAGACTGTTATTAACCTATTTATTAGAACACGGTCTCAATTCTGTAGCCCAAGCTGACCTGGAACTTGTGGCAATCGTGCCTCGGCCTATTGAGTGCTGGGATTATAGGCATATACCACCACATCAAGGAAAAAACTGCTTTAAATAAAATAAAGTAAAAGTAGAGAAAAACCAACCAAAAAGTACAGCACATGCAAAGCAGACTTACTAAATTCATCCTGCAAAGATTCTCTTAAAGGACATGGCTAAGATTCCAACTTCTGAATGCATCCAAAGTAAGACACGCAAGCTACATGGATTCCTAACGTTTTAGAAGAGAACACTCATGTCTGTCCTTCCCTTTTTGGCTCGGTGGTGTGATCGTATCTCAACCACTAGGCCGTGCCTACAATCATCTGTCATGACAGACTGTCTACATTGGGGCTCCCGGCCCACAGCCCTCACAAGGTGGTGATGCACGCTAGCTGCTCCTCCCAACAGCTCCCCAAGAGAACTGATATTGCAGTCAAGTGGCTTCTCAGATGGAAAGTCTGCATTTAGAATAGCAGGTGGAGGTCTCAGCTAATGACAGCCACTGCAAGAGGAACTCCTGAGGAAAAGGTGGTTGATCCTCAAACCATGACACTGATGGACAGTGCTGTATTCAGTTCTAATTTCTTTTTCTGCACCATCCTCTATGTATTGCTGTAAAATGGAATGGCCTCAGGTGGCACTCTCATAAAATGTTTCACATTCACATGAAATAGGACAACAAAATCAAAAACAACCCAAGGATCTTCATCAAGTGTTCTGTTTTATTTAAGATTTTAGTTTTAATTCTGAAGAGGTACATTTCCTTGTTTTTAGTTTTAGCGTCAGGTTATAACCAGGTTTGTTTTCTTTTCTCCTGTCTTTTCAATACTGCACAAATGTCCAGAAACTATAGGGTTAAGTCAAAGCCGCAGGCAAGGAGGTCAGAGATTGGTTCCTGTTGGTGATCAGGTGGCCCCAGAGCAGTGCTGTCTCAGAGTGCCCTCATCAGGTGGACTTAAGATCAAAGAAAAAAGGACTCTGACAGGGGAGAAAGGCTGAAGAAATCAGTTATAATTCAGCATGTACTATGGATAGGTATTTAAATCTCTGAATACTTTTTTCTTTAAAATATCTGAATTTAAATCTAAAGCCAAATTTTTTTCCTCCTTAAAAAAATTAATTCTCCCGTCCTTATGAACTCTTTAGCAACAGGTCAGTTATTACTATAGATCATTTTTTTCTTGCCATCAACTTCCAATATATTCTTTTACTTAACAACATACTCAAGTCCTTCCCATCAATTCAATAAAGAATTAAAAGTTAAATTAAAGGTATTTTTCCTGCAATAGTGATAAGCTGAATACAAGCTGATGCCAGGACCACTGCTGTCCCCCATACACTTAGCAATCTCCTTTAGATCAACCTGGTTTACACACTTCTGCAGTTGATATGCATTTACTTCACCTTTCCTAGAGATTAATTGTCACTTTCTGCTAAGCAGATTATGTCATTATTATGCGCAACAGACAAACAGTAATTTCCTAAGTATTGAGACTGCCCTTTGATTTTCTTTTTCCTCTCCTTAAAAAGGCATTCTTTTCAGAAACATTCAACAGTGTCACTCAAATGCTCAATCAACTGAAACTTTTAAAATTAAAATTTAAAAAAAAAAAGATGTAATGACCCTGTGATAGCACTGCATCTGGGGGTAGGGAGAAAAGACTTGATCAGGAACTGGATTCTTCAGAGAACATAAGAGATGAGAAGGGAGCTGTGAGTGGGCCAAGAGGGAGAAAATGGGGGGGGGGCAGAGGGGGACAAATCCTGCATTTGCTAATAAATTCTCCTCTTTGCCTAGTGGCGGTCCAGTGTGGAACTCTGTAGTAGATCTGTGGGGGTTTTGCTGGGGGGTCTGAAGGCTGTCTGAAAGCCTGGGGGTGGGGAGTGGAAACTGGAAGGATTTGAAGAAGGAGGGTAGGGATTCCAACTGGCTCTGTGTAGAGGGATCTGTGTGCTGAAGGGGGCGCTGTGGTGGGTTTGTGATGGAGCAGCACTGGGGCCGTCCATTTCTGTGAGGGCCTGAAGGGATTTTAGCCAGTGTGGAGGATTGTCGTCTTGAAGAGAGTCTAAACTGTTTCCTGAAGATGCTGGAATACCTAAAGAGAGAAGAGAAAACAAGAAGAAAATGGTGAGTTTGTAAGGAAAGAATAAGAAATTATACAAACTTTAAAGTAATTTCTTTATTCATGAAATTATGATTTTAAATTTCTTCCAAGTAAGACCTTTCAAATCTTGCGTTCCTTTAATCTCTCCTTTCCCCAGCAATGTCCAAGATTTACTATCACATAAATGCTCTTCAACTACAAACTTAACCTCTCTCTGTCACAGAGGTGGAACTGCAAAAAACAAACAACCCCCCCCAAAAAAAAACAAAAAAACCAAACCAGATCCTCATAAGTGAATGACAGCATTTCCCCACTGCACCTGCCCTTCTCTAACAGGGATATATGAACAAGACAGCCTTATAATAGAGAGCTTTATTTTTTAAAAAGTGGAGTATGTTCTTTTTAACATGGCTCAGTTAAATCCTCTTGTATTTTGAGGCCTATAAAGTACACACATGCTGCCAGTCGGTAATACCTACTAAAACCAAAAGGAGCAACCGAGGCACAAGTGCCTTAGAACACAACTAGGCCGACAGATTCACCAAGACTGCCCAACCATGATCCTAAGTGGGAAATAGGCTTTGTAAAAAGGAACTTATGTGGAAGAGACCTCTGCTTTGATTTAATCTATGCTAAAAACCAAACTGTTGGTCATGGGTGGCGGCTGAAGGGAGAGAAAGTTACCTGTGATGATGGCTGGGTCTGTCCAGCTGCCAGGGCTGTCCCAACTCACGCTGTCGGTGGTGGCAGTGTTGGACGTTGGTGCACTGTGGTTGGCGTTGGAGGGGGAAGAAGAATTGGGCAGTCCACCAAAGTTGATGTTAATGTTGGGTAGAAGTGCCCTTAGCCCGTCCTGCCATTCCTTCATACTTAAACTCTCTACAGAACTGCTGTTGTCTGGGAGATTTATCAACAAAAAAATGAAAGATAAAAAAAAATAAAAAGCTGATGTTAGAAACATATGTTGTTCTTTAGTGGTTAAGTGGGAGAAGGATTTTTTTTTTTTTTACTGAGCATTTAAAATGGGTTGTTCTATCAAGATTACTGGTGGGGATTTTGCTTGTGAGCTCAGAACTTTCAAGTAAAGGAGAGGAAACTTGCTCAAGGCCTTGGGGGGTGGGGTGGTGGTGGTGATAGTGCTTCTTGTCTTTCTAGCCTCTTCACCACTACATGTATGCGCAATCAGTATTTCAGTCTCCAGACTCAATGCTCCAGAGCACAGTGTAGTTCCAGCTATATGACGGAGCTTTAGTTGTGAGGCACTTAGCCTGCAGAGCTGATGCTACACTATTAAAAACAGGAAGTCTGGGAAGTACAATATAGGATCTTAGTTCTGAGCCTGCTAATTGGAAGAAAGTCATTTTATGAAGAATAAACATAATTTCTTCCTTATTATAAAACTGGTAATGCATTTCAGAGGAAAATGGAAGTAATGAACTGATTTCTGAATTTGAAAAGCACATTTTTCCATCAATCACAAAGACCAAGTAGGCAAGTGCTAGGCCACTCTGGCTAAAATCATTTCCAGCAGTCTGCCTATTGTATGCCTCTCTACTACTTCCAGCAGTTACTCCAAATCTGGGCTCTGGAATCCTATACTTTTCAGGGTCTATTTATAAGATTCTGTCAATATAAAAAGGGCTTTTTATAAATGACTTAACAGTTTATTACCATTCCAAATCCATATATAATAATTGGTGTGTATATGTGGGGGGGAGGTGTGAGTAGGTAACAACTACTTAGAATAATTATTTTATTGAAAAAAGCAATGAGTCAAACAACCCACTGTAGTTTTGGAAGAAACGTAATGCAAGCTTTTCTCTTTCTACAGAACTGACCAGCAGCCAGTGTTAAGGATGATGACGGCCATGATGGTGATGTTCTATCAGACACAGTTATTTGGTAAATTCAGAATTTTCTTTTTATAAGTTTTGTTTTATATGGAGCACTAATTTATACCAAATTATACTAGATTTCAGCAAATTATACTAGATTTCAGTTAACTGCACTAACCTTATTTACAAAAGACGAAAGAAAAACCTACAGTAGATGAACTGGGCTGAGAAGAAGAAAAGGCTACACTATGGAATCATAAGAGAATGGGATAACTCTTTAGGCTTACTTGCATTTTACAACTCAACTCTATCCTCATATTTGCATATTATTTTACATGTGTATTGGGTTGTACAATTTACAAGGCACTGCCATAGTTCATGACATCATCTGATCCTCACAACAACCCTGTGAGGTAGGCAGGAGGAGGAGGAAAAGAATAGAAGGAATAGTATGCATTTAAGATTAAAAAAAAAAAAAACAGGCGAGAATAGTTTGTTAACAGGCCCTACTAGTACATATATCTATAGTGCTGGGGTCAGAAGTGTGCACTATCATGCCTAGTTTATACAGAGCTGGGAATCAACCCGAGACTTCATGCTTGCTAGTAAGCAAGCACTCTACCAACTGAGGTCAATTCCACCTCCTGCCCCTAGAGGAGAATTTCTAATCAAGAATATCATTGGAGCCAGCTGCACACCTTTAAAACCAGCACTCGGGAGGCAGAGGTAGCAGGATCATCATGAGTTCAAGGCCACCCTGAGACTACATAGTTAATTCCAGGTCAGCCTGGGCCAGAGTGAGATCCTACCTCGAAAACAAACCAAAAAGAAAAAATACCATATATATCTGGAGAGATGGCTTAGCAGTTAAAGCACTTGCCTCAGAAGCCTAAGGACCCAGGTTCGATTTCCCAGAACCCATGTAAGCCAGATTCATAAGGTGGTGCATGCATCTGTAGTTCATTTGCAATGGCTAAAGGCCCTGGCATGCCCATTCTCTCTCTCATGTAAATAAAAAAAATTAAAAAAGAATATAATCAGTGTTTCCCCCAGCTCCCAAACTTATACTAGGCATAAACAAGATTCCAGGATAAAAAAAAAAAAAATTCTAGAATACCTTCAAGCACAGGAAAGTTTGATGGCTAAGACACATTTTATCCTGTAAAGCAATCAAATCAGCAGGCTGAATACACTTAGAATGGTGCTCAACTGGGCAAAACTGAACACTGAAGAAGGAAAACTTCCAAAAAGGGAAATAAATCCCCCAAATAGAAAAAAAGATGCCGTATAAACTATATGAGAAGAATTTTAGGATGATAGATGATTTGGACTAGGTAGCCAAGGTCACTAAGAAGTGGATACAAATGAGGAGCTTCTCTTCCACTGAGTAAGGAAGAAAGAACAGTCCTTACACCTATGTGTTCCTTACTTGTGCTTTACATTTAGTGAGAAATAAAAGAACACTTGATTTTGCATTAACAGAATAACACAAGTATGTAAAATGTATTAGAAAATTACTATTACAGTAATCAAAAGACAATAAAGCAGGGCTCTTTAAAACCCCTTATTATACTTAATTTTACTGTAAACCTAGAACTACTCTAAAAAATAAGGCCAACTTTTTTTTTAACCAAAGAGTATTTGTTCCTTTGATTGCAGAATAATAAAATGAAGAGTATATGAACCAAGGAAATTCACCTATGCCACATGACACATAAAATATCAAAACTCCAGTTTTTTTTTCAAGTATACTTTGACTAGACGATAGTTTGGGAAATATTTGGCTAGCTTATAATTTTTAGCATCTTTTTTTTGCACATGTGCTATGCATGTGCATGTGTGCATGCATGTGGAGGACAGGGGTTAATGTGAGGTGTCTTCCTGAATTGCTCTCCACCTTACTTTCACTTTGAGACCTCTCTCAGTGAACCCATAGCTCACTGATTCAGCTAGACGAGCTGGCCAGCAAACCTAGAGATCTGACTGGGGTCACAGGCATGCACCACCACGTCCAAATTCAGGGCCTTATGTGTACATGGCAAGTGCTTCACAGACTGAGCCATTATCCCAGCAACAATCTTGACCATAACCAAGACAAAACAAAAACACACACATACACACAGAAAACAACAACAAACCAAGCGACAAACCCAACCGACACCCCCCAACAAAGCGTTGTCCCTAAACACCCTTTGGATTTGCAAGCTTCAGTGTGTGGTTCAAAGAGGAGTAGTGCCCTAGGGAAGAGGCCTGATGGATTTAGCTCTTGGGCTAGCTTATAACAAGAAAAGCTTACTTTACTGTTTCTTCACTTACTGCTATGCCAAGTGCTGGCACAAAAGGATGAGAGGAAAGCAGCTTGTCTCGGTCCAAGTACAGCTGGAGTAACCGCCTTTACCACTCCCCCTCATCTGACCCACTGTTGTTTGGTTACAGATTTCTAGTAATTCCACTCTTGGAGGTATATACAGCAGGGTTTAATTATTAGTTTTTGCAGTTCTAGGGGTGGAACCCATGGTGTTAGGCTACTACTCTACCACAGAACTAGACCCAACCCAACAAACAGTAGGGTTTAGTAGTGTCTTGCATCATTGATAGTCTGTGGGCCACATTCCTCATTGTAGGGTGCTGGCCTGCACACTGTGAGATGTTTACCAGCACTGAGTCACCAGATGCTAGGCGCACCAAGCTCCAAGAGGGGATAACCTAGAGTGTCTTCAAACATTTCATTTGTGTGTGTTCTAAATAACACATTTTGTTTTCAAACAGTGCCAGGACTTGGATCACCAACACAATATGATGCATTTTCATTTATCTTTATTAATATATAAGGCTTCACACTGGGAATTGAATATGTGCAAGTCAGTACAGCTAATGGCCAGAACACGAGGCTGAAGAGTGCACATGGGTTGCACAAGGAAGCTCCCCAACTGTCTATCACTATAACCCTGGACATATGCCATGCTTGGTCTCTTTCTAGAAATCTATTTCATAAGTAGTGATGCCACCTGCCTTATTCCCACCGAAGGACACAATAAGGGGGAAAAGCCACTGGAGGCACATTTAGTCCTTGATGAATGCCTAACAAATGCTTCCTTAGTGGTCACCAGTGGAACTTTCTAATAAGCCAAGCAACAGATTTCTTACTTGCTACCAACTATTCCTGTGCTTACCAGTCTCTCCTTAAGAACTTAGCGATGGCCAGGCATGGTGGAGCACACCTTTAACCTCAGCACTTGGGAGGCAGAGGTAGGAGGATCACCATGAGTTCAAGGCCACCCTGAGACTACATAGTGAATTCCAGGTCAGCCTGGACCACAGTGAGACCTTACCTTGAAAAAACAAAAACAAAACAAAACAAAAAATCAAACTGAAAAGAGAGACTGATTGAGAGGGGGAGGGGATAGGATGGAGAGTGAAGTTTCAAAGGGGAAAGTGGAGGAAGGGAGGGAAGTACCATGGGACATGGTCTACAATTGAAAGAAGTTGTCAATAAAAAAAAAATTAAAAATTAAAAAAAACTAATTTTACCTTCTTATAATAAATATGTACAATAAAACTCCATTTTTAGTTCTAACAATATGAAGATAGAAGAAGGGGGTCTAGTTGGTTGTAGTAATTTTATTTTCAGTGTGAAACTTAAACATATACCATTTAAAGGGCTTCCAAGATGCCAACAACCATACCCCAAATTTTTCTTGTATAGGAAGTATCAGTAAATGTCCAGTTTACCTAGCTTAGAAAACTTTCATGTAAGACAACAGTATGGCTAAAATTCAGCCTAACTCACAACCCACAATGACTTGGTCATCACACACTAAAGTAAGTTGACAAATGTAGTTTTTCTTCTCTCTTTTTAAAAATTCTTTCATTTTTGTTTATTTATTAGAGACAGAGTGAAGGAGAAGGAGAGAGAATGAGAATGGGCATGCCAGGGCCTCTAGCCACTGCAAATGAACTCCAGATGAATGTGTCACCATGTGCATCTGGCTGACATGGGACCTGGAGAATTTAACTGGGGTCCTTCGGCTTTGCAGGCATGTGCCTTAACCGCTAAGCCATCTTTCCAGCCCTGATAAATCTAGTTTTAAGCAACAACAATAAAGTCAGTATGCAGCAAGTGTGGTAGCTCACAGCTTTCACCCTAGCATTTGGGAGGATAAGGCAAGGTTGTCAAGAATTCCAGGCCAATCTTGTCTCCAAGTGAGAACCTGTCTCAACACAAATCAACTCAGTTAAAATATATGCCTTAAGGCCATGAGCCTTATTTAAAAAGCAAAGCAACTGTTGACTGAGTGCTTCCAATGTGCAAAGGAGCATAGGTGGGAACAATGACAAAGCATGAAAAATCATCAGAAGAAATGTCCAGGGTTATCAAACCTAACAAATAAATATAAATTTGGTAAACAACTAAGTAGGTGTGCATGTGTATAGGAATATGCTGATAAGTGACAAACAGTGGCATTCATAAAGTTCATGTGTCAGATACTATATGACCCTTTCCTTGAATGAAAACTTTGTGACAGGTATAAATTATCTTTGGTATTTCTGTATAAAGTGGAGTAGCCCAAGTACTTACTAGAAAAGTAGAAAGACATTATTAGTAATGACTACAAGATGGAATTAAGTCATGTTCTGAAATCAGACCATTCAGCGATCATAAAACAGGAAAAAAATTACTTAGGCAAGTACACAGTCAGCATTAGTGTGGCCACAGTGTTTGTCTCTACTCTACTCCTCAGAATAAAATGTAAGCAATCCTGATCCTTACAATGAGCCATCACTGGTCACAAGCCAAAGAATCTTCACTGTGAGAATGAAGGAAATTGCAAGGATGGGTCTTGAGGACAGTGCATACTGATTCCATCTGTGACATATGAAGTACCATGGAAGGCTCTACTTGAAAAACAGTATCTGCTACAAGGGTGAGAGCATGGATCTCTGTATAACAACAGGTGAGCCTAAAACAAGACTATTCTAGGTATGTTTCTACCAACACATTTTTGTACAACCAGAACAGGCAATCATGAATTCTTGCAATGCTTGCCTCTATCTTCTTTTTGGTCTTTTCATTAAACAACAAACACATGGGCCTTATTAGTAAAAGTGACCAATTTCTCTGGTGTTCATGCTTAGGAACAGCAGCTGGCTCATATATTTGGCCCTAATTTTTTTTTTTTTTTTTTTTTTTTTTTTTTTGGTTTTTCGAGGTAGGGTCTCACTCTAGCTCAGGCTGACCTGGAATTCACTATGTAGTCTCAGGGTGGCCTTGAACCCACAGCAATCCTCCTACCTCTGCCTCCCGAGTGCTGGGATTAAAGGCGTGCGCCACCACACCCGGCCATTGGCCCTAATTCTTAGGTTTAAATTACATATTTTAAGTGAAATTACTCTGTGAGTGTCGTTTGACATGCTCTGACTGGCAAGTCATCACAAGTAGTTCTGGTCCCAAAAGAGCCCTAAAATTTCATCCTATACCTCAGTTTTTAGGCTCTATCTTGATGTTACTTCACAAAGCCTCAATCTACCTGATTTTGTTTTCTTCCCCCCTCAAAATCTTTTATTCTGCCTTCACAGTTCCCAAGATGCTACTTCTGCTGGGCATGGTGGTGCACACCTTTAATCCCAGCACTGGCGAGGCAGAGGTAAAAGGATCTCTGACAGTTCCCACACACCTGGCCATATCAAGTGGGACAGACAGTTCACTGTGAATGGATTGCTGGGGCAAAGACAAAATGCTAAGGGTTCCACAGACCTGAAAGCAGAGTTTACACTAAGTGAAAAAATCAAGAATGCAAACAAAAAGAGTTCTAAGAAGCAATGTTGAGTGCTTTAACAAAGCATACTAGTGAAAAGAAGTAGAAAAATCTGAAGAGCTAGACAGGATTTGTGCTTTGTGAATTTTATTTCCTGTCTTCTCCTTGACTACAATGTTTTCCTCATCTCTTCAATTAATTTTTACTCAATCTCCTCAAAGTGTCTCTTTCCTTCACCAAGTTCATTCTAGGTGACAGCACTTACTGGCTGAGCAATACTCACATGGTAGAAAGCTCAGGGTCTTAGAAATGATTCGTGTGTGTGTGTGTGTGTGTGTGTGTGTACAGGCATGCACATGTCAGTGTGTGTGTGGTCAGAGGACACCCTCGAGTGTTAAGCCTTTCCTTCCACCTTATTTGAGACAAGATCTCTCTTATTGTTGGGAAGGCTAGACTACTTGGCCGCAAACTTGAGGATTCTTCTGACTCCACTTCCCATTGCTATGGGCATGTTGGGATTACAGACACACGTGTCACTTTGTGTCTGACTTTATGTGGTGATGGGGATCTCAACTCCTGTCAGCAGGCGTGGAGCAAGAGCCTTTAACCAGTGAGCCATCTCCCAAACCCCCAAATATTTTTTTTTTCAAGACAGCTGCAAACTTGAAGGTCTAAAATAAAGCCTGTTTAATATTATCTGCACAATATGATTAACTCAGGGTCTCTTCAATGATGCAAATTTCTCTGAAGCTAAGAGGACGTCTTAAGGATTGGAAAGGCTTACCTCCATGTAAACTGAAAATGAGTCAAGATACTTTTAGTACTGTTTTGATGCCAAATTACATATACTTAAAAAAAAATCGAAGGCATCATTATTTTTTATAAAAATAAATGCCTTTGGGGGGGTTCGAGGTAGGGTCTCACTCTAACTCAGGCTGACTTGGAAATCACTTATGTAGTCTCAGGGTGGCCTCGAACTCATGGTGATCCTCCTACCTCTGCCTCCCGAGTGCTAGGATTAAAGGCATGCGCCACCACACCCGGCTAAGGAATGCCTTTTTCAAGGATAGTTAATTAAGGTCTATATAAAATGTTTTATCCATTTTCTACTCTAGATAGCATTCACTTACTCTGTACCCTATGTACATGATTGCTTTAGTATTAACAGTACAATGAGGTTAAAGAGTACTTTCATTTTACAAAAGAGACTGATGAGTAGCCTCTGGTTGTTTAAAGAATTCACTCAAGGTTAGTCAGTTCAATGCCAGGTGTGACAGCACACATCTTTAATCTCAGCATTCATTCTGGAGGCTGAAGTAGGAGGATCACCAAGAGTCTGAGGCCAGCCTAGGCTACAGAGCGAGTTTCAGGTCACCCTCAGCTAGAGTAAGACCCTGTACCAGAAAAGAAGGAAAAAAAAAAAGGTGTCAAAGTCAGGAACCAAAATCAGCGTAATGCCAAAGTGTTTGCTCTTGCCACCGGCACTGTCAACCAGTGCTGGTACTAACAGGACTCAGGGACAACAGGACAGGAGGACAGACGAGGACTAGAAAGAGCCAACTGTATGAGGCACAAAGAAGGAAGTGATTGATTCTACCACTCTGCAAATAGGGTCACTGGTAAAGAGGACAAGGAAAAGTGCTTTCTAAAGAGGACAAGGTAAAAAAGCAGCCGGGTGTGCACGCCTTTAATCCCAGCACTCAGAGGCAGAGAAGGGTAGGGCAGAAATGAGACTACAGGTCAGTCTGTGCTAGAGTGAGACCCTACCTCGGAAAAGCAAAAAAAAAAAAAAAAAAAAAAAAAAAAAAAAAAAAACCCACAAATCCTCAAAGTAAAAACAGATGTATTTCACACAATGTGTATTTTTCTCTTTGAGACTATTCCTAAGAATCTATAAGTCTAATTTGGAGGAGAAAGAATAAATAGGGAGACATTTAGATAACTGATTCATTAAGGATGTCTCAGTATAAGGCTACATATAAAATGAGGAAACAGTTGGTAATCTCAGAACTGAAGAGGCAGACACAGAGGACTGCCTGCTCTACATATTGAACCTGTCTCCAAAATACAACACAACACAACACAACACTTGGAAGGCTGAGGTGGGAGGATTGCTATGAGTGAGCCCTGCCTCAATAAAAGGATCCCAGACCGGGTAAAATATGATTCCCAAGACACATTATGAAACTGTAGGGACATGTGGGGTGCCACTCTAAAACTGATGGGTCTAAATCTGCTATAAGAATATAAAGTTAAGCTGGGCGTGGTGGCGCAAGCCTTTAATTCCAGCACTCAGGAGGCAGAGACAGGAGGATCGCCATGAGTTCAAAGCCAACTGGAGACTTCATAGTGAATTCCAGGTCAGCCTGGGCTAGAGTGAGAACCTACCTTGAAAAACTATAAATAAATAAATAAATAAATAAATAAATAAATAAATAAATAAATAAATAAATAAATAAGGCTGATACATGAACCTTGCTGATTATTAACCTGTCTTTTCCAAAGTGATAAGGAAGAAGAAAACTAGTTCTGGATTTTATTCTAACAAAGAACTGGTTGGCTATTGTGAAAATTTGAACTCTTTAGGGTTTCCAAAAGCAAAGAATGAGAACTACTTAAAGTTCCGGGATGGCAGATTCTGGCTATTTCTGCAACTGCCACAGTATGCTGTAATCACCTTTCCAAAATAAGAGGAGAAAAAGGATATGGAAGACTGGTTCCAATGTTTGGAGAGCAGTGACTCACAAGCCACAGAAGATGCTGACACACCCCATTACAGTTATGCAAAAATTAATATTAAGGAAAAAAAGACAAAATCTAAAGCAGTCAGTCCAATGTACAAAGATAATCTGATAAGATTAGATTTGAAGATTAGAAAAGATGGATAGAGGTACAGGCCAACCTACATATGAGTATTATAATTCTTACTGATTAAAATACATATCCATAATTACTGGATACATTTAAAAAGCATCTGGGAAGCTTGGTGTGGTGGCGCACGCCTTTAATCCCAGTACTTGGAAGGCAGAGGTAGGAGGATCGCCATGAATTTGAGGCCACCCTGAGCCTGAGCTAGAGTGAGACCCTACCTCAAAAAACAAAACAAAACAACAAGAAAGCAGCCAGGCGTGGTAGTGCACTCCTTTAATCCCAGCACTCCGGAGGCAGAGGTAGGAGGATTGCTGAGAGTTCAAGGCCACCCTAAGACTACATCATAGTGAATTCCAGGTCTGCCTGAGCTAGAGAAACCCTACCTGGAAAAAGAAAAAAAAACAAACAAACAAACAAACAAGCAAACAAAACAAACATCTGGGACTGGAGACATGGCTCAGTGGTTAATATGCTTGCTTACAAATACTGGCAGCCTGGGTTCGATTTCCCAGTACCCATATAGAGCCAGATGCACAAAGTTGCACATGTATATGGAGTTTACATGCAATGGCAGGAGGCTCTGCTGCACTCATACTTTCTCCCCCTCCCCACTCCTTGCAAATAAATTAAAAAAATTTTTTAATTCGTCTGATGCATGCCAAAGTCAAAAAAGGAAAAATAAAATGCTGGGTGTAAAGTAGGAGAAAAGTAAGAAACACCATTGTTCAGCTTTGTAGTTGACATTAGGCCAGCAGAAAAGGTGGAGCAATGTATTTCCATGTTCATTTTACTCCTTTGTATCAAAACATTTATACCAAAAGAACAGAAGAAGCAACATGAAGGGAACTGAGATGCAAAGACAGTAAAAGAGCATTTAAATCTGCTCAACTTAAGTGACTTTAATTCTGTACATGCAAAACAAATTGTGTTCCAGGGTATTCACCAGAACCACAAAGAAGTGCAAACTGTAGAGCTACATGCTTAGAATTAGTTCTTGGAAAGATTCTCAAACAGATCAGAGGGTATGATAGGCTTAACAACCACTGTTCTACTCTGCTTTTGTTTTGGGACATTCTCTGGAACATAAGCATTTTAAAGTGAACCATAGCTCCCTTCCAACTGAAATATTCAAGTTAAGTTACTTTGAAATTCAACAGGTAACTATGAGGGTAACTTCTAGTAACAGTAATTTTTAATTGGAAATAATCTCCTTCTATAGCTTGTGGCTTGCTTCCTCTTGTGCTACCTACCCAAATCACAGACTTTGCAGCTCTTCTCTCTCTGCTAGCAAATAAAATAAAATAAAATAAAATAATCCATTTTCCAAAAACATGACTTTAAATGACAAATTCTTCATAACTCATTTATGAGTTTCATGTTTAAAAGTACTTTTAGGCATTAGAAATGCAAATTTACTTTGCTGAAAAAAAAGCCAGAAAATGATCATTACTATGAACTAAAACTAAATGAAACAGATATGGGTATAGACATGGTGAACCAATTGTACATCTTTGGTTCTTTCTCTCTTACTGTACAGATCATGGAAACCAAGAGATATTTATTAAGGTTTGTCTTGCGACTGCATTTTATAATAAATGTTCATTTTCCAAAACAAGTGTCTATATTCAAATTTAACTATTTTATTTAAGTGCAATGTGTGATTTAAGAAAACACAGACTGTAGGAAATATACATTTATACTGCTAAGTGAAAGAAGACAACCTGGAAACGGTACATACTATTATTTCAAACATGAGACAAACTACAAAAGGCAAAACTATGTGGAGAGTATAAAGACCAGTAGTTGGGCTGGACAGATGGCTTAGCGGATAAGGCGCATGCCTGCTAAGCCTAAGGACCCAAGTTCAATTCCCCAGAATCCACGTAAGCCAGATGCACAAGGTTCATTTGCAGTGGCTGGAGATCCTGGCATGTCTATTCTCTATCTGCCTCTTTCTCTCTTTCTCTCTCTCTCAAATAAATTAAAAAAAAATTTTTAAAGACCAATCAATGGTTGCCAGTGGTTAGCAAGAGTATCAGTGGGTGAACAGACAGCATACAGGAATTTCAGCATAGTGAAAAGTACTCTGAGGTATTACCATAACAAATATGTCATTATTCACCCAGAGAATGTACGTACAACAAGAAGAATGAACCTGAATGTAAACTGTAGACTCTGAGTGATGATGAGGTATCAATGTAGGTTCATCAACTGTATCACTATGTTGGGGACCCTGGTATGAAGGAAGTTATGCATGTGTTTGAGCTGGAAGTATATGGGAAATTCCTGTACTTTCCAATTTTGCTGTGAACTAAAAACAGCTATAAGATGTGCATTTAAAAAAAAAAGAGATTATTTTGCTTTTCCATCTGCCTAATTTACTAAGGCAGATGAACCTTTTTTTTTTTTTTTTTTTTTTTTTTTGGTGTTTTTGAGGTAGGGTTTCACTCTGGCCCAAACTGACCTGGAATTCACTTTGGATTCTCAGGGTGGCCTCAAACTCACGGCAATCCTCCTACCTCTGCCTCCTGGGTGCTGGGATTAAAGGCGTGCACCACCACGCCAGGCAGATGAACCTCTTTTGCTTCTAATTTTCAAAAGATCACTCTTAGTTTAAAAACAGTCCTTGGGCTGGAGAGATGGCTTAGTGGTTAGGGTGCTTGCTTGTGAAGCCTAAGAACTCAGGTTCAATTTTCCAGTACCCATGTAAGCCAGATGCACAAGGCAGCACATGCTTTTCGAGTTCCTCTGCAGTGGCTAGAGGCTATGCCATGCCCATTCTCTCAAATAATTAAATAAAATATATTTAGAAAAACAGTCCTTGACTGTGGAGAAACTCTTCAAACCACAATGTCCTGATGTTGACTACTATGATGTTTATGTTACATATTTTAATTATCAAACTGTTTTTTACACACACACACACACACACACACACACACATACACCTAAAAAGAACTCATCCTCTCCAGTCCTATAATAGCTAATACTTCTGTGAAGGACTGCATGTCAAAAAGACTGATGAATTCAAAGACTTATATGCTTACCATCAGTCCACTAACAGGATTTTATTTAAAAATCATTTATAATATGTATTTATGTAAGTGTTCATCCTTAGTTATGATTTATTAGTTGAATTTGGAACAGATTGCCAGAGAGGGTCTTGACAGAACCAATTCTCAGTGAATATTGAATCTCACTGCAAAAGAAGGCAGGAAGGAAAGAGGGAAGGAAGATTAGATGAAAACAAAATATACATATCAGAAACTGCAATTCTTATTTCAGATATTCAGAAGCTTTATACAAAATCAGAACTCACACTTAAGTGAAAATTTTAATGCTATTAAAATCCATTTATTTGCAAGACTGAACTGTAGTCATATTGTTTAGAAGTATTCAGTGATTTTTAAGAGTCAGAGACCTTAAAAACTAGGTGAACTTAAAAACTAGGTGAACTTAATAATGTCAAAACCTTCCAGGGTGAAAATCTGCTGATTCAACATTCAAGAGCACAGTGGTAGCCGGGCGTGGTGGTGCACGCCTTTAATCCCAGCACTCGGGAGGCAGAGGTAGGAGGATCGCTGAGAGTTCGAGGCCACCCTGAGACTACATAGTGAATTCCAGGTCAGCCTGAGCCAGAGTGAGACCCGAAAAAAAAAAAAAAAAAAAAAAAAAAAAAAAAAAAAAAAAAAGAGCACAGTGGTGCTCCTTAATCAACTCCAAAACCAAGCAAGACTATGCCTTCTATTTAAATGTGTTGTTTTGATTCAAAAGGGGGGGGGGAGAAAAGAAGAAAAAATTTGATCACTTAAAAATCAAAACCAGTTTGGCAAGAAGCTAAAAGGCTAAAAGGATGGTTCCTGAGGAGATACGGGGTCTGGTAACTGAGTATAGAGGAGTGAAAACTGGCAGTCTGACAGACACAGAGGTTTCTCCTCTAAAAAGGCAGAATCCAGGCTATTGGATCCAGTAGGGAAATCATACAGGTAGTGAGCATTAAGTTTCAGTTCTAAGGCTGGGGATGTAGTTCAGAGGGTGGACTGCATAGCATGAACAAAGTTCTAGATGTCATCCCTAGAAATACATCAACTAGGTCTGGTGGTGTGGGTCTGTAATCCCAGCACTTGGAAGGTTAGAAGCAGGAGGATCACAAGTTTAAGGTCATCATTACAGTATAGAGTTCATGGCCAGTCTGGTCTATGTAAAACCATCTTTAAAAAAAAAAATTACTTCCCCACTAATAAATGGTAAAAACATGAAGAAAATGATTCCATCTTTGTCCAAAGAAGGAAAAAGATAAAGAGCTGAGAACAAGATGTCAGACTGACACTCATGGTGATTAAAATTTTAAAAATATAAAATTGTTATAACCTATAGGCTGCTTTGTATATTTGGAGATATCAGGGGGCTGGAGAGATGGCTTAGGGGTTAAGGCGCCTGCCTCCTAAGCCTAAGAACGCTGGTTACAATCTCCAGTGGTTCCAATCTCCAGGTCCCACGTTAAGCCAGATGCAGTGACGCAAGGGCGCAATGCCACACTTGATCACAAGGGGGCGCACACACCTGGATTTCGTTCGCAGCAGCTGAGAGACTGCTGGCGCGCCCATCTCTATCTGTCTTCCTCTCCCTCTCTCTCTTTCTCCAAAAAAAAAAATACCATGAGGGGGCTGGAGAGATGGCTTAACGTTTAAGGAATTTGCCTGCAAAGCCAAAGAATCCCGGGTTGATTCTCCAGGACCCACACAAGCCAGATGCACAAGGGGGTGCAAGCATCTGGAGTGTGTTTGCAGTGGCTAGAGGCCCTGGTGTGCCCATTCTCATTCTCTCTCTCTCTCAAATAAATAAAACCTATTTTTAAAAAAATACCACGAGGTCAAGCCGGGCGTGGTGGTGCACGCCTTTAATCCCAGCACTAGGGAGGCAGAGGTAGGAGGATCGCCGAGAGTTTGAGGCCACCCTGAGACTACATAGTTAATTCCAGGTCAGCCTGGACCAGAGTGAGACCCTACCTTGCAAAACCAAAAAACAAACAAACAAACAAAAAATACCATCAGGTCTTAAAGTTTGCACCCAAAAGGACTGAGTACACTAAAATTCAAGATGTTATACCTGAGATCTGGGTAATAGTACAGGTGGGATTCAAAAAAATTATTTATTTACTTATTTACAAGCGGGGAGGGGGGAATGGGCATGTCAGGACCTCTTTTTTTTGCCACCGCACAAAAAAACAAAACAAAAAACCTCCAGATACATGCTCTACTTTGTACATCTGTCTTTATGTGAGTACTAGGGAACTGAACACTGGCTGTAGGCTTTGCAAGCAAGTGCCTTTAACTGCTGAGCCATCTCGCCAGCCCCTACAGATAGGTTTATTAGTGAACAATTCTCAGTGAAAGAGAAATGAACCTGGCAGCAATCTTATTTTAATGGGTATTAGAGAGAAATAGGGCACATAGAGCAGGAATCCATAATCATGATTTTTTTCCCCCTGAAGTGTTGGAGATCAAACTCAGGGCCTTGCACATGCTAGACAAGGGCCATAATTGTGATTTTTAATTTAAAAAAGTAGTACTTTAATAGAGAAAATATAAACAGAACAACAGCATGTAATCCAACTCAGTTTAAGGCCAATACAAAACATCCCTATTTGGCTAACAAATTCATAATCCAGGGCCTCATTTACCTTTAGCTGGGTGGTCAACTCACAGGTGTAATGAAGGAAAAAATTATATAGGTTCAGGGTCAAACTTCTTGAAAATGGCAAAATACAGCATGATGAGGTTAAAAATAATCCCAGTTAAGTTCCAGATACTAAGTTCTGCTCTAAGACTGGTAACAGAATGCAGAATGCAGAATGTGGTCCTTGAGACTCAATCTTGCCATATCAGAAAATAGCACTAGGCTGTGAGAGTTGATTGCAGGCAGCTTTCTTGATTTTCTTCAAGATGTTGAACATATTATCATCCTTAAATCCTTGTGACACTTTTCCAGTTTCACTGTGCTGAAAGCCACCTCCTTGATTGAACAAAACCCCCAGCAGATTTGCTAATCATTCTATGTGGTGTAGCAAAGGGGAGCTCCTCTTTGAAGATGAATCTGGGAACATACCTCTAATGTGGTGTAATGCATCTTGGTGCATTACTACACTTTTTTTTTTTTTTCATTTTGTAGTATTAGAGATGTCAGCAGTCTAGCAAGTTGATTCTTATGTGCTCTTTGGTACTGAAGAAATGTCCTGGGTAAATTAAATTCCACTCCTCTTTTAATCTTTATTTTAATTTTGACATTAGCAATTATGTAATTAAGTACACATGAAGAATATTTGCAAAATTATAATTTTTCCCTTCTTAAAGTTTCTGCAAGGTCACTTAAGCACATTTAACTTGACAATTTTTCGGGATCTATAAGAATACCTGGCCACAGATATTTTGAAAACCACCTTTAATTCATTGTTTTCACTCATTCACAGTTAAAGGCCCTCAACATGAGAAAAATTACTATAATAATTAAACTATAAGGCACAGCAATGTTTAGTGAAGAAATATACCTGGAATCTTTAAGTTCTCCAGTGAGGTAAATATATAAAAGCAAATTCAGATGGTGAGGGATGCAGAATTTTAAATATTTAAATTTTAAATATTTATGTATGACTAAGGAAAAAGCACAAGCATTATTATTTGATCCTTTAGGAGGTGATTGCTAAAGATTATTAATCTATCAGAACTTTCAAGTTTCATAATTCTAATATAAATCTTTGTATATTCTTTCTACATGTTTCCCCAAAGAGTGTAACATGGGATGGTCATGCTTAGTAACAGGAGTAGCTGAGTTGGGCATCAGTACCTTACCACATTTTAAATCCTTGATTCTTTGTTAAAAAAAAATATATATCCCACTGAAGAGACAGATCCTGAGCATATGAACTAATCAAAACACAACAGGAATAAATGCTTAAGAAATCAAGAGAAATGGCGTGAGACTAGTTCCTCTGCTACAGTCATCAAATGGAGGATCTAAATGAAACAATTACTTTCTATAAAACACATGCACAGGCAGATTTATATATGCTCACTCAACCTCACATGCAGAGAACTAGCCTTATACTATACCTCTGTCAAGCAAACTCTTTCTTGAATAATACTATTTAAATACTCTAAAGATAGTAAGACACCTGAATTCTCCCCTGCTTTTCTTTTATTTATTTATTTATTTTTTATTTTATTATTTTTTTGTCTGGGAGGAGAGGGGTGGTGATAAATTGCTACAAATAAAGTCTGAGTTGAAGTGGTACTGCTGCACTGAGACACTGAATATCTTCAGGTTTAAGGTTTACCCTCTTGGGGAAAACAGTGAGTCTAGATTCAGCCAATACCACTCAGCTCTGACAAGAATTCTTACTACTTTAACAATGAAAGAATTAATGAATAGTACTGAGCCAGTGGCTTATATACATTCAAATAGTTAATTCTATTTCATGTGAATTTTACATCCATAAAAGAATAAAGGTGTCCCTCCACAGATGAATGGATAATAAAGATGTGGTACATTTACACAATGGAATTCTATTCAGCAGTAAAGAATAATGAAAAGTGCCAGGTGTGGTGGTGCACGCCTTTAATCCCAGCACTTGGGAGGCAGAGGTAGGAGGATCGCCATGAGTTCGAGGCCACCGAGACTACATAGTGAATTCCAGGTCAGCCTGGGCTAGAGTGAAACCCTACCTCAGAACAAAAAAAAAAAAAAAAAAAAAAAAAAAAAAAAAAAAAAAAAATGAAATTTGTAGGGAAATGGATGGATCTAGAAAGGGTTATCCTAAGTGAGGTAACCCCAGCCCAGAAAGCCAAACGTTGCATGTTCTCTCTTATATGTGGATCCTAGCTACAAATGTATAGACTTGTGTGTGAGCTGGAACCAAAAGTCAGCAGCAGAAGCCAGTAAACTAGAAAAAGGCTATAAGGGAGGGAGGAAAGGGAAGGACTTAAGGGGATGGTATTGTTTATATGTAAGAAGAACAGATTACAGGGAAGGGAAAGGCCGGGGGAAGAGACTGTAAAAGAAGGGGGGGGGAGAGGGTCAATCAAAATTTAAGATATTCTGAATAAGACTTATGAAAACCTACTTTTTTGGATAATGGCACATCTAGAAGCCATAGATTGTTACCAGAAAATTTTCAGTGCCTGGGATGGGATACCTTCCAGTGAGTTGTTCGCCAGGGAGGTCCTGTTGCCTACAAAACATTACAGGCTATTGCCAAAGCCTTTGGTTTCCCTTGAATAACAGATGGTAAGACCCTATTGTTGAAGACTTCACTTGCCTGTGTGGCAAAGTCACTGAGAAATCAAGCTGGTGCTCCCTGTAGACCAGCCAACTGAAAGCTGGAAAAAGCTGCACTGCATGCAGCCATATGGGAGACAGAAGTCATCAGCAGTGCAAACAGTGGACACTGGAAGCCTCAAGTTTGACCAGACATGCCAAATGACCAAACAAGTGTAATGGTGGCATGTCTGCTCTGGGGGAAAACAACTGCTCTCTAATTGGATGGAAGTCCTGCTCAACAGGAGGGAATACATGCCTGGCACTGAAAAAGCCCTACGGGTATAAAGCCTGCTCTTATCTGGCTAAATGCATATATTATTCTCACCAAACTGCCCTGAAAGTACTACACTTAATGTTCATATTAATATATTAATGCTATTCTCACTTCTGGTTAGAGAAGCTTCTCTTTTCAGATGGCAATGACCACTGGGATGACCCAAAAGGCAACATAGTACTGAGAAGAAGGGACGGAGGAGTGTCTAGCACTGAAACATCTCTATCACATCCTCCAAGGCTCAGGGTCCATTGCAGAAAATGTGGCAGAAAGAATGTAAGAGCCAAAGGAAGGGGACCATTCCTTACAATGCAACTGTCCAGACAGAAATTGGCCTCAATATCCATGACCTCACAGTGCCTAGCAATACCTTCACAAGACCCTCATAATAGGAGAAAAAATGATGACATCAAATTAAAAGAGAGACTAATGGAGAAAGGGAAGAGATATGATGGAGAGTGGAGTTGTGAAGGGGAAATGGGAGAGGGGTTGGAAATATCATGGTTTATTGCCTGTAAGTATAAAAGGTGTTAATAAAAAATAAAATTTTTAAAAAATTAAAGAGACTCTAATAAGAGAGAAGAGGGGCTGGAGAGATGGCTTAGCAGTTAAGGCGTTTGCCTGCAAAGCCAAAGGATCCCAGTTTGACTCTCTAGGACCCATGGAAGCCAGATGCACAAGGGGGCGCATGCATCTGGAGTTTGTTTGCAGTGGCTAGAGGCCCTAGCGTGCCCATTCTCTCTCTCTCTCTCTCTCTCAAATAAATAAAATATTTTTAAAAGTTTTAAAAAATGAGAGGAAGGGGGAAAATAAAGGTACAGGCACTTTAAAGACATTATAAACTATATTGAAGAAGGGAAGCTTTTGGGCTTAACAGCACAATAGTATATCTGAGTATCAAACAAGGAGCAGGCATGACAAACTGTTAGCACAGTATGGTGTAAGGTAAGCTTCCAGAATAAATTTATGTATGTGAAATGACCTACAAATGAAGGTAATACTTGCCCCTGAAGTATGGACAAGAGGAATCTAGGGACAATGGATTCTCTCAAGGTCAACAATTTCAAGCTATTTCATGGAATTTCTGGGTACCTGAGTCAAATCTTCAAATGGCTTAAAATGACTTAGGCTTACTGCCTTCAGTTATAGGTACCTAACAGGCATAAAATAGACTTCTGTATAACTCAAACCCCAAGACCAAAAAATCTGAAAGACCATGAAACAGAGTAAAATTAATCCTGAATTGTCAAGAGTGATTCCTTAAAAATAGCTCTTGACTAAGGTACTGAGGAATAATCAGCAATATAAGATGTCTATAGCAATTCTCATGGAAGTAAACTACAGACCTTTAGTAGAGGTTGTAAAAGAACAGTGGATGCTCAACATGGTTTCACATAGCATTTTTGAGCAGTTGAAATCTTAGCCTTCATATAATGGAAGCAAATCTCGTCAACTTCAAGAAGTACTTTAGTGCCAAAATACAAAGGTTGTTTCCAAACCAGAGATATTTACTACTCACTTTATCTATCTCACTATCTATATACATGTGTGTGTGTGTGTGTGTGTGTATGTATGTGTATATATATATATATATCCATTCCTGCTCTATTGGATTTTGATAATTTTTCCTAAAGGTTACACACTAAGTATACAAAATATAAGAACCAAAAGTAGATTAGCCCAATAATTTGTGGATTTCACTCAGGTAATACAGTCTCCTTGGAGAAAAATTATTAAAATATTTTTATAATCTATGGTGACAAGACTATTAATTTCTCTCTACTGCACTAAACCCTGCTTTTAATTTTTATCTTGCTATACATATAAATAAGGCAGAATGGCCTAATCTATCTATGGGAACACAATGCTTTCATAAGTACAAAGCCAATGCAACTGGAGCTTTCTAAGTTACTGCTAACACTGAAAGAGCTTCTGACTTAACAGGCTCCTTAACTATTGGACTCATCCTGTCTCACATCTAGTCTGTCTTAATTTTCACTTCCTAACATTTCTATCAATCCTTTGCTTGCACAGCGCTTACTCACACCTGCCTCATCTCATCTCTGGCTTTTCCCAGGTCCTCCCCATCACTCTCCTTCCATGTCTTCTTACTATGCTTTCAGGAAGTTTGCCTTTGAATTAGTTGAATTTATGGGAAACCTGACTCAGGATTCCCAAGGCAATACCATGCTCTCAATAATTCTCTTTCACAAGGATAACTTCATACTAAAATAATAATAGGGCTAGAGAGATAGCTTAGCGGTGAAGGCGCCTGCCTGCGGAGCCTAAGAATGCCCGTCTGAAACTTGAGGTCCCATGTTTAGCCAGGCACAAAAGTAACACAAGTGCACAATGTCACACATGCGCACAAGGGGGCGCACACGTTTGGAGTTCGTTCACAGCAACTAAGAGGCCGCTGGCATGCCCATATTCTCATTCCCTCTCTCTCTCTCTCTCAAAAAAATAATAAAGGCTGCAGGGAAGTAGAGGGAATATAAAAACTAGCTGTTCTCCAACCTACAGTCTAAATGTTAGACATCTATAATCCTTTCTCTGCTTTTCACCATCATTTAAACACTGTGGTCATCACACTGACTGATTTCCTTATTTGGCATTTCTTTAACAACAGCCTGTTCCACATTACTCCCTTCCACATTACTCACACCACTGGTTCACAGGCAACTAACTGCCTTACTGGCCTCTTCTTGAGTAGATGATACTTTAATGTTGTTTTCTTGACTATCTTTAGGTCCTCACTCCCTTGAGCTTCTCATTCTTAACATTTGCATTTTCCATGCCTAATGTTTTGTATTAAACCACAGAATGTTAAATACACACCCACCCACCCAAGGCCAGGGAGGTGGCTCAGCAGTTGTACTTACAACTTGTTTCCTCAGCTGGGTGCCAGGGTATACACCTATAATCCCAGCATGTAGGAGGGTAAGGCAGGAGGAACTTGAACTCAAGGGCAGTTTGGACTACATCAAAACTTTTTTGTATTTAAAAAAAAAAAAAAAAAGGAAGAAGGAGGAAGAGGAGGAGGTGGTGGTGATGGCAGCCGGCTGCTACCTGAGGGTATAGCCCTATGTTCTTCTTTGTTTAACAATTACTACTCTAGTCCAAGATAACTTTTTGCACTGGTCAGCAATGACATACTGAAACTGCTTTCTAGTTTGTTCTAGCTACAGTTAAAATGTATTACAAAGTTATTTTTCTTAAGATGCTACAATCAAGTTACATCCATGCTAAAACCCTACCATCATCCATTCCTCCACACAACAAGGTTGAACTTTTCTGCCTAATTTTCAAGGCTTTAGGCATATACCCCAGTTTACCTTGACTCACATGCCCCAGTCAAGTCTATTTCCTTGCTGACCCCTTCCCTCCCAGAACCAACAAACCAGGCGGTTCAGTCCTCCTTGATGTACCAACTTTTCCGTTTCCATCTAAATGTAAGTCATCTTCCAAAGTAAAAAAAAAAAAAAATCCTACACTTACCCTTTCTCCATACTAGCTCACAAATTTTTCTCTAGCTCCTACCTTTATTTTTCATATCAGCAGGGAATCTAACTTGCTCTCTGAACATGACATGTGTGAGTACTATATACACTTCAGCCACTTATCCAGCTCAGTCCATGTGTGAGAGAGATAGCTCTAAGGGCTGATGGACTAGCTTACACAAGCAATTTTACTTTGCCTAGGTTATAAAGAAAGAATGTAGGTGCTGGAAACATGGCTTAGTGGTTAAGCCATCTGCCTGCGAAGCCTAAGAATGCTTGTTCAAATCTCCAGGTCCCAGGTTTGGCCAGATGCAAAAGTGACACAAGCGTGCAATGTCGCACAAGCGCACAAGGAGGCGCAAGTGTCTGGAGTTCGTTCACAGTGGCTGAGAGGCCCTGGCACACCCATTCTCTACCTCTTCCTCTCTCTCTGTCTCTCTCAAATAATAATAATAAAAAAAATGTAGGAGTGTGGGTGTATTTGCTTGAGGTAATTGCTTCTTTAAAAGATAATTAAATAAGAAAAGCTAGTTTTTTTTTTTAAATTTCTTAAAGCCAGTTAGACAGATATGGTAAAATGTCATACAAAAAAAAAAAATCAAACACATGCTGGAGGGATGACTTAGCAGTTAAGGCATTTGCCTGCTAAGCCAAAGAACCCAGGTTCAATGCCCCAGGACCCATGTAAGCCAGATGCACAAGGTGGCACATGCTTCTGGAGTTCATTTGCAGTGGCTAGAGGCCCTGGCATGCCCATTCTCTCTCTCTCTACCTCTCTCTCTCTCTCTAATAAATAAATAAGCAAATAAAATTAAAATCAAACACAAACCAACACAGGATAGTGTCCCTCATTTTATCTGCCTGCATAAACAACATGGTGGTAAGTCATCTAAGGGGTTTCAACACACCTACAACTCTCGTCATTCTCTTAGTTTTCTGCAGCTGTGCCTTTATAGGTGCACCTCCCTTTGGACCTGGGTCACAGTAGAAGACAGTTTTAGCCGTCTTGAAGGTGCTTAGAATACCACACAAGTAAGAGTGATGTTAGCAGAAGTGTGCACAGACTAAATGTATCGAAGTTGTTTACTTCAAAGAAACGTGTATGGGAGACTCAACTTAATTGTCAGGATGCTAAGAGACATGAGCACATATATGCATATATAAGCTGGAATAATGAATGTATGCCATGCCTAGTTTTTTACCTCCCTCCAAATTAGTAACATTTTGAAACTGAAGTTGCCACTGACAGAGCAGTTTCTAAAAGATGAAACAAACAAACAAACAAACAAACAAAAGAAACGAGTATGGACTACTCTGGCTGTACTTATGATTGAAATATATCAAGAGCTGGCCTGAACCTCAGACTACATATTGAATTCCAGGTCAGCCTGGGTGAGAGCAAGACCCTACCTTGAAAAGGAAAAGAGTTAGCCTGATAAAAATGATGTAAAATAAAACTGCAACTAGGACTGGAGAGATAGTTTAGCCGTTAAGGCACATGTCTACAAAGCCAGAGGATCCCGGTTTGATTCTCCAGGACCCCACATAAGCCAGATGCACAAGGGGGCACATGTATCTGGAGTTCGTTTGCAGTAGATGGAGGCCTTGGCGTGCCCATTTTTTTTCTGTCTCTTTCTCTCTCTCAAATAAATAAATAAAATATATTTAATAATTAAAAAAAAAAAACCCTGAAAATAGACTGTTGTTCTTAAGGTTTTGTTTTGGGAAGGAGGCATGTTTTTTTGTTTTTCAAGGTAAGTTCTCACTCTGTGCCATGCTGACCTGGAATTCTCTATGTAGTCTCAGTGTGGCCTCGAATTCACAGTGATCCTCCCACTCCTGCCTTCCAAGTGCTAGGATTAAGTGGGTGCACCACCACGCCCAATTTGCTCTTGTGTTTTATTTGACCTTGTAAGATCCAGTTCAGGTCACTATACAATAGAGGATCAAATATTTAACTGATGCTTTATGGAAATAAGGGAAGATTATTATCAAAGTATCACCTGCAAAACTGTAAATTGCAAAGGAAAGCATTATTAATTAAAACACTTTCTAACGGAATCTTTAAGAAAATAAAGAGGCACTTCATTCACATCACAGGACTGAATTAATCCATGAAAGACTACCCACAGAGGCCCTAAAATCATTTTAAGGCAACAGTTTCTGAACCTTTAACCTTTCTTTTCCCCTTGAGGAAAAAAAAAGGAGTAGTTTCCACCAAACTTTTTATAAATTTAGTAACTAGAGATAATTCTCCTCTAGAAAACAAATATATATGCAGAAAATTTTTAAATTGCATATATATCATCAAAGAGCTCTGGACTCCAGGTTCAAAATTCCAGTGTTAAGGAAAAGACTAGTTACATTATAATGGTAAGAAAGTAAAAAGATGTAACGTTTCCATATGTAACATAGATCAACAAACCTGAAGCTTTTTAGAATTTCTCATTCTTTACCTCTATTTTAGTCATTATACGCCCACGACATAAAATGGTGCTTATATTGCTGCATAATTTCTTGTATGCTTTAATGTAAAAATATGACTGACTTTGAAGACTTCTAAAAAACTGTATTAAATATTAAGTAAGCAAAAAAGGTTGACAAGTTACAAAATAACTTAAATGGTAGTTTTTAGTCATCCTATATAAAAATTAAAAGGTTGCAGTCTAACTGCCAGAGAAATATTTCTCCCGTTCATGGTGTACCAGGAAGTAGGGAGAGAGAACAAGGCGGTAGGGAGGAGACTGCTTTGGAAATATGTTTGGAATTCGGGGCAAACTTTTAGACAATTTTTTTTGCACAAATTATGAATAACAACGAACAGAGAAAGATAAGGAAAGAAGTCTTCTGCAGCAGGTACACTGCCCAACACACACAAGGAGCTGGATGTCAATTACCTGCTATGGACTTGTAAGATACAAGAATAAGCAAGTTGTACTGAAAACTGAAGAAAACTCTGAGCTAGTGAGCACCATTACAGCAGCCAGTCTTTCTAACACAGCTCAGGAGCTGTAGCCCTATAGGAGACATAAGCAGTCTTGGCCTTTTCTAGTCAAATGAAAACCATAATTAAGGAATGATTAAGGGCTGATGTTTTTAACAAGTCTACTCTATTTGACTGATACTTTCTAAGAAAGTTACTTTCTTACAAGGTTGCCTGAAATTCACTTCTAAATGTATATTAGAGATTGATATTTATAGTAAATTCTATAAAAATAGCAAATGGCTAGAGAATTAGCTACTATTATAATCTCAGTTAACCAAATCAAAAGATATCTAACAATAAACTTAAGTTTACCCTGATAGGCCTCATGATAAAGCCATTTGTTTCATTTTATCTAACAGAAAGTTACCAGATTTTGTATAGAAAAGTAGCTATGAAGACTCCAACTCTATACAGCATTTATTTTATCTCCTAATAAGTTTTATTATTTTAAATCTTTAGACTACTTTTTGATAGTCACAAACTTCTTTTTTAAAAAAAACAAATTAAGGCATACCTTTCGACACAATTGTTTTTAAAACCAAGAGGTTTGGCTCTCCCTTTCTTCCCAGATGTTCATTTAGGCAGAATATGGTGATGTTTTTTAAATCAGCTATTGTCCATTGCTCAGAACTAAGTTCAGTTTATTTCTTTTATTATCAGTTTTAAAACTATTTCAAGAAATTTTGTATTATCAAAAACATCACTTTACATTATGTTCTTGTAAAGTACTTCACTATTCTCTGTGATTAACTAAAGTTAACTATTACAACTTACGTGGTCTAATTTTACAGGACACCCGATCTCTCCTACTATATTTTCTGGTCAAGTATACGTAGTCTTTCCATCACATGTCAATTATTAAAGAATGAAATTTCCAAACAGATACCACTGAACTACTGTTTGCTTAATAAAAGTGTTATATTACTATGGCTACTACTTATATACAATGTTTACCCCATATTCAAGTTTCTTGTAAGTCAACTACAAGTTGAAATTCTGTCTTTGAGGCATTTCCTGGTATACTAGGCAGTGCATTAGAAAAGAGATTATATTGCATTTAGGCCATAATAATAATCTTTTAACCAGCTATGTATAATTAACAACCATTCAAAAGAAAGTGCAAATGTGCAAATGAGAGAACAAAACAGTTTCCACACATGTAAGGCATAATATATGATATAAATCTAGGCAACTCAAAACAATTGCTGACAACATTCTTCTGACCATTAAATGATACCACCAATTTTGTTTTATATGTATTCTTTCTTCTCAAGTCTTCAAAGAATGCAATAAACATCTTAATTTTTCAAAATTTTCAGGAGTAGATAAGGATATTACCATTTTTTTCCACAAATCAGAAAACAATAAACTACCATTGTATATTTTAAGTAATAGAGCCAAAGTAAGAACAGTACTAGCTAATCTCATCTGGGATCTTAATTAGTACTCTAAGTTTATTTGTATGAGTTAAAAATAGTATCACTCATGAAAAACAATGCCAAAATTATTATGCTAATAAATTATGTTAAAGGCCTAGTGAAGAAATACTTTAGCAACTATGAGGTAACACGCTAGTTGTAGGCATGAGGAACGTTTATATTGGCTCTTTTGGGTGTATACATTAAATGCAAAATCAGAAAGGAATCATGCAAAAATCCGGTTGCGCATGCAAGCACCCCAGAGTCTAATCCTCTCCTTTCAGTTCTGTTGTCAGGCCACAGTAGTGTGGAGACTTGTAGGCTGCTGTCCTTGTTGTAATGAATGGGAAGAGGCTGACAGTGGCATGGTCGAAACCTTCACCTCTTCTTCCCCTGTGGAAAAGTCAGTCATGGTCTAGTTACGGGTGACTAGATTTGTTAACAGTCCCTTTAAAAATGATTTCAATATTTGGAATAGTGATACATATATAAAACACATGCTTAATGGTAGGAATCTGGGTGTGAATCAAGACATGAATTTTAAAATACACTTATCAAGTACCCAGAAAGTAAACTCTTAACACACCCTTAAATTCAAAACTATGTTAAAGGTAAGATCAAATAGATTGAGATTACAAATATATTATCAGAAAAAAGTAATTTAGAGAAAAAGAAGGGTAAAGACCAGGGAAGTCATTCTTTTTTAGGCCAATTGGACCCTTACATAACAAAGATACCCCTTAGTAGTAATAGTCTGTAAAATAAATAAATAAAATGACCTATAGGAGTAAAAAACTGATTTTAAAAGAGACAAATTATAAATCAAAAATGAAATGGTAGATATAAATTTTAATATAGTAAATCAGCATATAATATCTAAAATTTGATGTGTACTACTTTAAGTCATTGGAAAATAGTAAAAGTACTAAAAAATACAGTGATCCAATTGCCTGAAAAGTAAGATGACTACTTCTAGGTTAAAAAAAAAAAAAAACACAAAAAAACCATACATGAATGAGACCTGTTCTCCTTATTATAATTGCTAATTACTTCACTACAAGTGACTTTTAACATGTGACACAAAATTCAATAAAGTTACTGTGAAAATATAGAAACAAAGCTTAAAGAAAAATAAGTTGAATTAACAAAAACATGAAAAATTTCAAACTTAAATAATTTCAATTTTTAAAATTATATCTTGAAACAATATTGCTTATGCTTACTATTGTTTGTTTTTCAGCATTATGAAATAGAAACATCTTGGCAGACAATTCTTTGAAAAGTAAGTCTGCAAAATTACATTCAGAAATATAGCTTAATGGAAAAAATATGGAGACATTTTATTTCAGTCCATAGACCAAATTATTTCATAGTTTTTCAATAAACAGGCCAAGTTCCTAAAAACCACAAGTACATAGCAAGGAGGTTGTGCAAAGAAAATTTTAAACTAGATTTCCTGGTGAGAGCACAGGTATGAATAAGTACCTAAGCAAGAGAATGATTTTCACTAAGTCAAAAAACATCATTCTGTTTTGTTTGTATTTACTACAGGTCATATATCCCTAAGCTGGGCTAATATGTCTCATGAGCAGATACCACAATAAAAGGGTATTTACAAACATGTGAAAGCAAAAATAATCACTATGAGGAGAAAGCCAAGTTAAAGCACATGCCAGTGATCTTCAATTGTGAAGGAGATCATCAGTGTTCAGTGTAAAAATACTTCCATTATGGGGCTAGAGAGATGGCTTAGTGGTTAAGGCACTTTCCTACAAAGCCAAACGACCTAGGACCCACGTAAGCCAGATGCACAAGGTGGGGCATGTGTCTGGAGTTTGTTTGCAATGGCTAGAGGCCCTGGCATGTTCATATTCTCTCTCTCTCTAATAAATAAATAAATAAATAAATCTTCCATTAACTTGAGCTCTGGGCTTTTATCCTAATACTACTAATGGTTGAATGTATAGCCTTTAACAGATTATTTAAGCTGTGTAGAATATAGCCTAAAATGAAGGAATTGGGCAAAAATAAAACATTTTCAGAACACAGGCAAATGGTTCTAATAATAAAAAGATATTAATGGGCTTGCTCTAACTACCCACTAATCAAAATCTGCCCCCCACAAGAATATTTCAAAACTCCTTCTGAACTTAGTTAATCAGTGGTGCAGATCAGAAAATGCTGCTACAAATATCTCACCTAATTAAGGAAATAACCAATTTAAAACACAAAAATATTTTCAATTTGACAAAGGAAATAGAAGCCAAATTTGGTCAATCCTCTAGCAACTATTCTTCCCATGATGGGTTTCAGACACGTCAATTGTCATAATTAACTGAAACAAACCCAAAACAAAAATTTGCATACAAGTCTATAATACACAGACATGGTATCTGTGTGACACAAAGGTGACTGCCACCTCTGATTTGCTCTACAGATCAGGGGTTCCACTTAAAGAGTAAGTATGCATGCCTTTCCCAGTGTAGGATCAGTTTAGAATATTATCTAAACTAGGAGGTCTTCCTGAATCTGTATATAGTGTCCATACTGAAGCCTTTAATAAACAGCTACCCTGGGCAAGGTACCACGACAATGACTGAAGGATGCACAGTTGGGGTCCCTTCAACAGTTCAATTCAAATAGATCCAGAGATAATGGGAGGCACACAATACCTAAGCAAACTGCTTCAAATTAGAGTCAGTGAAGAGGAATATACCCTTCAGGTTTTTTATTTTGTCATCTATAACATTTAATGAAGATACTAAATCATCTGGCTGTCATCATATAATTACTCTGCTCTGAGGCTGGGCACACTCAGCTTCCCAAGGTATCTGTCAAATATTTATAAACCATGACAGGATTGTGATGTGACTCAATAACAATCTTAAATATTTTGGTAAATTAAAATAAATTTCTCCTGTCTTGAGAGCCTTCAAAATAATCTAATAATAAACTCAATCAGAAGTCACCATTTAAATACCAAGCAAGACTACATAGCCAAAAATTAAAAATCTGAAATAACTCTTCCCCAGCTCCCACCAAATACAACAATGATGCAGAATTAAAGCTGGTGACTTCATTTTTAGCATCTCTGAAAAAAATGCTTTTAATGCTCTGTGGTTGCACATATGGCAGAGCAAAAAGAAAACAAAGATAGAACTATAATTTAATGCTATATTTTAAGAATCAAGTATCTATTTTAGATGGAGATTTCAATTAACTAATATAAGGACAACTTCACTCACAAATCAGAGACTTTGCATTAGTAGCATGGCACTTCCAAAATATCTCTTGGCTGGAAATGTCAGTTAAACTGCTCTTGGGTACTAATGGACAATATGACTAAGAAACAGGAAGAACAGATTCTATCAAAGATGGCCATGTAATAAGAAGCAAAAGTACAAAATAAGCAGAGCTAAGAACTAAGTCCCATATCAAATTCACATTTCTGCCTATCAGAGCTCCTTATTTTCCTACCAGTATAGCTCTACAATTTTAAATGTACCTCTTGCTACAGAAGCAGTTTGTGCTTAATGTAATGGCATATAGTACCTGTTTCTATACCTTTATTCTGAAGGGTTTTCATCAACATAAATAGCCTTTCTTGTCTCCTGCTGCTAACCCAAATTCGAGAACCCACATTACAGACCAATCCCTACTTCCATGTAGAAGCCTCTCCAACAATTATAGACTACACTGGTGTCTCTCAGACTCCAGGACCATACAAACATACAGTTGCCACTTTCATTTGGACTTAACTTCATCTCTCTACGTATACTCTCAACTACCTGGAATGGTATCCATATTTTATATTTTTATAGTTCCCACTGGTTAGTTCAATGTTGGGCAAACAGGAATTGAAATAGTAATAGGTTTAATGGTTATTTTCATGTTTAGTGTATTTAGGGGGACTTTCAGCTTCAATGTTAAAACCAGTTAAAAGACACATTCCTAATAATTAAAACACCCATCTTTCAAAACAGCTGAAACAAAGCAAAACAAAATTACATTCTAATATATCTTGAATGAAAGAAAAGGTGTACAGAAATTGATCATTTAACTTTTCATAAGTGGTTATCACAAATGAGAGGCCCGGGATTAACTACTACCTAGCAATAATTAAAAGAACAAGTATCATGAACCTCTTCAATTGTACAAATCACTACAGTAAGTATTCTCCAACTTATGTAAATTAACTTCACTGTGTCAACTGTTAAACCATAGACTTTGCAACAAGACGGGACCTAGCAACTTGCTTAGAACATGAAATGTTGCTGGTCCTAAGAAATACAGCCAAAGAATATTGATAGTTCTCTATAAACTCACCTATCAACCTTGCTAAAAACAAAATAATAAACACCTCTCTGGTGTTCCTAACATTATGTCATGCCACACTTTAAAAGGCCATGACAAGGGGTTAAGATAAACTGTACAAATTATGCAAGCATGAGTTCTATCTGAAGATATTCAGAAGTGGTTCCAGCTTTTTTCCCCACATTAGTTCTAAACCCCAATTAAATGAGAATACCATTAATAGGAATGACTCCCTCTGAAGATAGTTCATCTGAAAAATGTTACATAGAATCTTAAAATGCAAAAGTTCTGAAACCTTCAAGGGAAGCAGTACAAAACCAGAAGTACTCTGGCATTAAGTTAGTATCACATAAGTACCTATTTTATTTTTCCTCAGAAATAAAAACATAGCACACTAATAAGGTAAATATCTCTCCTTGAACAATTTTCACAGAAAGTGTATCTGTGACATATGATTATGAAACATTAGTAATCTGAGTTCTCAATGATCAAGTACTTGACTGACAAATATAGCACAGTTCTGATGTGTGTATGTGTGAATCAGTCAAAATAAGTTAAATGCCATAGTAGGTAGAGTGGCTTTATCCCTCATGCTCTCATTCATTTTCATCAAAAAATTTTAAACAACTTTACTTTTAGAATGTGAAATGAGTTTTTTAATACAGTATTGGACTATATTTATAGCATCATAAATTCAGAGCCCATTTTCTTTTTTTGCACTTACATACCATATGAAAGTTTGGGAACTATTCTATGAAGTCAAATGTTTCAATCACTAAGCAGGTATAATACTCCACAATCCTTATAAAGCTCCATATTACAAGGCATCATCCAATCAAAAAAATTTAAAGACTTCAGCTTTCTTCACAATTTTCTTTTAAGACCATTAAGAGCTGTTATTCAACAGCTCCCTCCCTACCCACCCAACAAACTGAATGTATGAGTGATTCACAAATTCTAAGAAGTTTTAAATAAACCTACCTGTTATAGGGATCCCTCCCAGACCTGTGTTGTGCTGTGGCGGGAGATTCAAGTCCAAGAAATTACTATTTGAGGTGGGGTTTGCTGTGTGGTTCAAGTGCATGATGCTATTGCGTGGAAAGGCCATCCAAGGATAGCGGGCTGCCTGGCCTGGAAAACTGAATGAATTATACACTGCTCGGTGCTGCTGAAATTGAGGGAACCTCTGTGGCAAGACTGAAAAGGTACTATTGAGAGAGTTGGCATTTGTAGGTGCAGCAGGATGTAGGAATCCAGAGCCTGGACCTTTGGCGGTTGTAGTGTGTGAAGAGGAGTTCTGAAGAGATGTGGGAGAAAGGGAAGGTTGGTCTTGGACGGACAGTTCTTTCTCAATCAGGTCTGCTAAGGCTTTTCGAGTGACATCAAAGGGATCAAAACCCAAGTCATCCTCTGGTTGTTTGGAAGAACCAAAGCCAAATGCTGCTTGCCAGTCTGTAGAGGATGATACTGGGATGGTTTCTGTTGGGAAGAAAAATAGTGATAAATATGAATATTCAGATTTCTTTCACACTTGAATATCTATACTAGTGAAAATTCATATTATAAGATAAAAGCATATATGCAAAGTTTATGACTTCGTAATGACAAAGGGACTCAAATACTTTCAGTAATGACTTCATTCTTAAATTACTAAGTTCAAAAGCTGAATGATATAGGCTAATATTGCTAATTAAAAGGAAAAAATTGAGATCCAAATTATATCCAAAATCAGCATGTCATTTAAACAAAATAAATGAATAAAATCCAAAAGGCCAGGACTGGTGGTGCACACCTTTAATCCCAGAACTTGGGAGGCATAGATAGGAGGATCACCGTGAGTTCAAGGCCAGCCTGGGAATACAAAATGAATTCCAGGTCAGCTTTGGCTAGAATCAGACCCTACCTCAGAAAACAACAAAAAAAAAAAAACCGCAACCAACCAACAAAAAAAAAAAAAAAAAAAAAAAGCCAACAAAAATCAAAAAGAACTTAATTAGTAAAATTTATTTTTCAAGTATGTTTATCAATGATAAAGTACAAATAATTCTGAACATATTCCCTACAATACTAAGAAAAAAGGTGATTTAATTTATTAAAAAATCCAATCATAGTTTAACTGTTTCACAGGTGCCATCATAAGTGTGAATTAATGCCATCTTTCACAATGATAAGAAAATTTAAAGTAAAAATGGAAATAGCACTTTTTCTTAGCTTTCTGAATGCCATCTGTTCTGCCCACCATGCCCTTCCTTAGCAGGATGGACTGACATCTTTGAAACCAGAGGAAGATGGAAGAGCAATTTGAGTACTCCCATCTGAATGTTATCTAGCACAAGGCACTGAAACTCATCACATATCACTGGCATGATGACTGTGCTGTAGACAGTGATTAAAACAATTTTTAAAGAAAAAGCATGACTCTGATGCAAATGTAAATCATTTCAAAAATTTTTTAAATGGAAATGGCTGAAAAATGGCAAAATGTAATTATTAATTAGTAAATAATGTACTTCTTTGTCAACTAGGGGAAGAATCTTAAATTTGGTTACACAGATATAAATCTGACATAAAAGTCTTTAGCTGAGTGTGGTGGCGCACACCTTTAATCCCAGCACTTGGGAGACAGAGGTAGGAGGATTGCTGTGAGTTTGAGGCCACCCTGAGACTACATTGTAAATTCCAGATCAGCCTGGGCTAGAGCGAAACCCTGCCTCAAAAAACAAAAACAAAAAAAGGAAGTCTTAGAGCTGGGCATGGTGGAGCACACCTTTAATCCTAGCACTCAGGAGGCAGAGGTAGGAGGATCACCATGAGTTCAAGGCCATCCTGAGGCTACATAGTTAATTCCAGGTCAGCCTGGGCCAGGTGAGACCCTACCTCGAAAAACAAAACAAACAAACAAACAAAAAAGGAAGTCTTCATTAATTCCCAGAGGAATGTTTTTATTATTTGGGAAATGATGTAACAGTTGAATTCCCTAGAAATCTGTCTTCTAACACAGGCATTTTCTAGGCTACACAATTTATCTACTATCTAATTCCAAGATGTCTAAATGTTTATATTTTTATAAAAGAGTGGAGCAAAAAAGACAAATGCCTACCCACCAATACATGACTAAACACTGGGTACTTTTGTCATATACCTGATGTGAAGAGGCTCTGTGGCTCTGGAGCTGTCGGCCAATCACTGGATGTCTGTGGGGAGCTGGGAAAAGGAGGAAGCCCACTTGGTATAGGGTTGGGGTGGCGAAAATTGTCTGAGAATAATGACTGTGACTCTGTTACTGCCCCTTCAAATGGGGACCTTGCACTGTGATTGGATGAACTGATGGGGATGACTGGATTGGATTTTGATAAACCAGGTGGTGGTGAAGGCGTATCACTGTTAGATATCTAAATAAAAGAGGGAAAAAAATAATCAATATAAGCTTATATATTTTAATATGCCACAACTTAAAAAGTTTGCAAATAAATGTACTCAAATAGGGGTCTGCACATCAGAGAATCAAAGCTCAGAATTTCAGAAAAATCATGAAAATTAACTTACATGTGTACTTAAAACAATAATCATCTATGTAAAAAGACTAAACCAGTGCTGGAGAGATGGCTTAGTTGTTACGGCACTTGCCTGCAAAGCCAAAGGACCCAGGTTCAATTCCATAGTACCCATGTAAGCCAGATGCACAAAGTGGCACATGCATCTGGAATTCATTTGCAGTGGCTAGAGACCCTGGAATGCCCATCCTCTCCCCACCCCAATAAATAAACAAACAAACAAACAAACAAATAAAATACCTTTTAAAAGAAAACATTGTAACAGTAACTAAAATAGAAAAATTAATTCAAAAAGGATAAATTTACAACTGTTGAAGATTTTGACTTTTTTTTTTTTTTTAAGGTAGGATCTCGCTCTAGTCCAGGCTGACCTGAATTCGCTCCATAGTCTCAGGGTGGCCTTGAACTCATGGCGATCCTCCTACCTCTACCTCCCCAGTGCTGGGATTAAAGGCATGTGCCACCATGCCTGCCTTTGAATATTTTATATAGCTGATTAGACATTGAAACATTACAAGAGATTGGAGTGATGGCTTAGTGGTTAAGGCACTTGCCTGCAAAGCCAAAGGATCCAAGTTCAATTTCCTAGGACCCACATAAGTCAGATGCACAAGATGGTGCATGTGTCTTGAGTTTGTTTGCAGTGAGTGGAGGCCCTGGTGTGCCCCCCACCCAGACAAACAGATGATAGATAAACAGATAGATTATAGATAGATAGGTAGACAGATAGATAGACAGACAGACAGACAGATAGATAGATAATAGATAACAGACAGATAATATGAAATTAATTAAAAAAAAAAATGACATGGCTGGTTGTGCTGGTGCACGCCTTT
Source organism: Orientallactaga sibirica (assembly GCA_036365145.1). Lineage (NCBI taxonomy): Eukaryota > Metazoa > Chordata > Mammalia > Rodentia > Dipodidae > Orientallactaga > Orientallactaga sibirica. The sequence goes on from JAEOAD010000019.1 coordinate 26,267,699, forward strand.
AATCCCAGAGTGATTAACCTCAGAAGAGGTCGGAGGATCACTGTGAGTTCGAGGCCATCCTGAAACTACATAGTCAATTCCATTTCAGCCTAGGCTAGAGAGAGACCCTACTTCAACAACCCAACCCCCATAAAAAAAAGACACTATGGAAATACTTAGACAGGAACCAAATAAATAAAATTGTTAAGATGGTTGTGGTGGCACACACCTTTAATCCTAGCACTAGGGAAGCAGAAGTAGGAGGGTCACTATGAGTTCACGGCAAACCTAAGACTACAGAGTTAGTTCTAGGTCAGTAAGACCTTGAAAAAAATCTAAATAAATAAATGAATAAACAAACAAAACAAATGAATAAATAAATTCTTAAGATATTTATTTGAAAAGCAGTTTTACTGAAAAATACTGTCAGGCTTGGTGGCTCACCCCTATAATCCCAGCATTTTGGAAGATGCAGGCAGGAGGATAAGGAGTTTAAGACCAGCATGGACTACGTAAGATAGAAGGAAGGAAGACACCCACACCGACTATGTGCTGAAAATCACATCATTTGCAACTACTTGTAACTTGCCAAAAAAAAAAAAATAATAATAATAATAATAATGTAACTCAAAATCTATATGGTATATGTAGATATTCAAATTCTTTTTTTAATTATTTACCTGAGTGTGAGAGACACAATGGGCACAACAGGGCCTCCAGCCACTGCAAATGAACTCCAGATGCATGTGCCACCTTGTGCATCTGGCTTATGTGGGTCCTGGAGAATCAAACCTGAATCCTTTGGCCTTATAGGCAATTACTTTAATGCTAAGCTATCTTTTCAACCCTTCAAATTCTTTCATAGAATTTGTGGTTGAAAAGTTTAGAAACATCCTGTATTTTATTTATTCATTATTTATTTGAGAAAGAATTTGTGTGGCTATGTAGGTCCTGGGGAATGGAACATGGGTCCTTTGGCTTTGCAGGCAAGTGCCTTAACCATAAAGCCATTCTCTCTAGCCCTAAAACTGGATTTTAATGCATTTTAGATCTATTAAGTTATCCATCTACACTAAGTGAAACTAGATATTTTTTTTTTTTTTTTTTTTTTTGGTTTTTCAAGGTAGGGTCTCACTCTAGTTCAGGCTGACCTGGAATTCACTATGTAGTCTCTTGAACTCACAGTGATCCTCCTCCTACCTCGGCCTCCCGAGGGCTGGGATTAAAGGCGTGCGCCACCATGCCCGGCGGAAACTAGATATTCTTTAGAGGAGACACTACCTTTATTTTACCCATGTAAGAAGATGTACCAAAATTTAAGGAGTGAAAACTTAAGAGAAAACAAAAGTTCCATGATCTTTTAGCTATAAGACAAGATGATGAAAAACAAAGCATGCGGAATAATGACCAGCCCCTCATTTAATGTCATAGTAGGAATGATACTGAACAGCTCAGATGATTTATCATTTCAAAGCAATACTCATTAAGAAGAAAATGCAAGGTGGAGGAGGCTATTAGGGGAAAACATAATGAGTAAAAACTGCCCTTGACAGGAGGACATAGGGCGAACATGTAATGGGGAAACAACTCCTACAAGCAAGAAGTCAGAAGACATATTGGGTTGGACCATTTGGGTAGGAAAAAAAAAAAAAAAAGACCAGTAGCCATAGCAGACTCGAAGGACCCTGGCATATTTCCATATAGCACAATAATGTATAATCATAAAGATGTTGTAAATTACCAAATAAGGGCTAAATTATGCTATACAAATTCTATGTAAAAAAAAAAAGAAGCAAACTACAATACATTCAACAAAACTTTTATCAAAGGTGCCTTTTAATTTATTTACTTATTTGGGGAGTATGTGTGCATGCATGGCATACATATGGAGGTCAGAGAACAAATTTTCAGTTGGTCCTTGCCTTCCACCTTGTTTGAGGCAGGTTCTCTCATTGTTCACAGCTCCTTTTTGGGAAACTGTCCTGTCTCTGCCTTCCCTCTCACCTAGGTGCACTGGGATTACAGAAAGATTCAATGGCTTCTGGCATTTTTACATGGGGCCTAAGGAACAAAAGTAGTGCAACAAGTGCTTTATCCATTAAGCAATCTGCCCAGCAAGTGTTAATCAGTACATAAAGTAATCTGCATGAGCAGAAAATGTACTTGCATAGAACATCTTGCTTTCAGGGTATGACGGATAAATAAATGGTATTTTATCCAAATCTTACCTGCTGGGAATTATCACCATTCCCTATACTGAGCGTATCTGAAGGTTTGTCAATGGGGCTGTGAAAAGAAAACAAATTGAATAAAACGAAGAGTAAAGTCATACTAACACACACACACACACACACACACACCAAAAGAATAAACTTTTTTCCATCTTAAAAAATACTTATTGAGCACTGTGATATAAGAAATCAGCAAAATGTTGAGGACATAAAAACCATAAGGAAAAGACCCCAACCCTTAATCACTACCCTTCAAAGAATCTACATTCTCATTAGCCATTCTCAAACCTATGGCTAAAATAAAAGATTATGAAAAAAATACTGCTTTAAAAAATATTATGAATAAGCCAGGTGTGATGGCACACACTTCTAATCCCAATACTCAGGAGGCAGAGGTAGAAGGATCACCCTGAGTTCAAGGCCTTTCTGAGACTACATAGTAAATTACAGGTCAGCCTGAACTACAGTGAGTCCCTGCCTTGGAAAAAACCCAAATAAATAAATAAATAAATAAATAAATAAGTAAGTAAGTAAGTAAGTAAGTGAATAAATGCATTGTACTACGATGGGCTGGAGATGTAGCTTAGTGGTACAGCACTTGTCTAGCATGTGCTGGGCCACTCTGCAGCACAACAAAAACAAAACCAGTTATTAATCCAATCAGTAAAACTTAATCTACAATCCAGTCTTGTACATTCCTGATTAGTTTTTGAAATAGTGATTGACTCACTTTTCTACAGAAGGGCAAACAAATTATTAAAATGATTTTTTAAAAGTTCTTAAGAGGCATAGATTTTTAAAATATTTTATTTATTTATTTATTGAGGGGGGAATGGTGCGCCAGGGCCTCTAGCCACTGCCAACAAATTCCAGACATATGTGCCACCTTATCCATCTGGCTTTGCAGGGGTAATGGGGAACTGAACCTGGGTTCTTAGGCTTTGCAGACAAGTGTCTTAACCACTAAGCCATTTCTCCAACCCCATTAATTTTTAATACTTCTATACATACTAATGAATGCCAGAAAAGGCATATGCATATATATAGACATATACAAATGAGACAAATGATACACACTTTTGTGAAAACAACTGGGTCAAAGACATTAACATTTTATTTCCATATACAGAAAATATAGTAGAACGACAGACAGAAAGTACAAACTTCAAGTCCTTTGAATTTGTCTGATTTAGAGACAAAGTTAAATCTCTATAAGCACTATAACTCTGACCTAGTGACCTTATTTCTATAACAAACCTGATTTAACTAAGACCATGAATAAAAGTATTACTTAAAAATGGATATGCAGGGCTGGAGAGATGGCTTAGTGGTGAAGGCACTTCCCTGCAAAGCCAAAGGACTCAGGTTCAATTCCCCAGGACCCACGTAAGACAGATGCACAAGGTGGCACATACATTTGGAGTCTGTTTGCAGTGGCTAGAGGCCCTGGCTCACCCATTCTCTATCAACCTCTTTCTTTCTAAATAAATAAATAAAATATTAAAAAGAGTATAGCCTGATGGGAATATGACCAATATGCAATATATTCATACAATTAAGTTCTCAGTATTAAAAATTTGTTTTAAAAAGATAAGGCAAAGTAATATATAAAAACTTACACATGAATACACATACATTATTAAAAAAATAAAGTGCTAAAGAGATGGCATAGTGGTTAAGGTGCTTGCCTGTAAAGCCAAAGGACCCAGGTTCAATTCCTGAGGACCCACTTAAGCCAGATGCACAGGGTAACACATGCATCTGGAGTTTATTTACAGCAGCTGAAGGACCTGGAGCACCCATTCTCCCTCCCTCCCTCTTTTTCTCTCCCTGTCTTTTTCCAACAAATATAATAAATTAGAAATGGATGTGCAGCTGGGCATGGTGGTGCACACCTTTAACCCCAGTACTTGGGAGGCAGAGGTAGGAGGATGGCGTTGAGTTCAATGCCACCCTGAGACTACATAGTGAATTCCAGGACAGCCAGGGCTATAGTGAGACCCTACCTCAAAAAAAAAAAAAAAAAGGATATGCTGTAATAAACAACAACAAAAAGATTAAATTCTCAAATTATTTTATTCCCTGGAAATATATGCAGCCACCTTACAAACAGGCAACTTACTGCTACCATATTTAATTGCTCTACACAAATTTACAAGTATCAGTGCCCAGTCCAAATTTCTGGTGTGTCTTCTGCAGAGACCATAGTAGATACTCTTGATAATCCAGATTTCCTGCTAGGGTCAGCTAACAAGTTGTTCACACAGAAAATGTTAAGTTTAAAGGTCCTCAAAAAGAAGAGGAAGGGAAAAGAACAGCATTGAAGGTAGGAACAGTATAGCTGTCAAGGCTCAAACTGTTGTAAATCATTGGAACCTAATTACTTTGGCTAATAAAAAATTGTCTGAATAATAATGGAGAGCAAGGATAGAAAGGAAGAAAGAAGCCAGAAAAGCCAATGGAAATGGGCACTGTTTTACAAAGATTAATTTGGTGGTGATATAAGCACAGTGGAACATAATACAGAGAATCTTATAATCTTGTGGTATCCTTATGAAAATAGCAAAAGTTTCTATGAATAGAAACACAAAGATGAAAGCAAGATATTACAAAGAGGGCTGGAGAGATGGCTTAGTGGTTAAGACATTTGCCTGCAAAGCCAAAGGATCAAGGTTTGATTCTCCAGGACCCACATTAGCCAGATAGATGCACAAGGTAGCACATGTGTCTAGAGTTCGTTTGCAGTGGCTGGAGGCCCTGGCATGCCTATTCTCTCTCTCTCTCTGTCAAATAAATAAATAAAAATAAAATATTAAAAAAAAGATATTACAAAGAATGAACCTTAGTGTCCAAATTTTGGTTCATCTTTCTAACTAACACCATTAAAGGCCACTAATGAGAGCTGGAGAGATGGCTCAGCACTTAAGACATTTGCCTTCAAAACCTAACGACCTGAGTCTGATTCCCCAGCACTCACATAAAGCCAGATACACAAAGGGATGAATGCATCTGGAGTTTGTCTGCAGTGGCTAGAGGCCCCAGTGCACCCAATTCTCCCTGTCTCACTCTCAGCCTGCATAGAAAAATAAATAAAAATATTTTTTAAAATTTGTGTGGTGTGTACGTGAGCAAGTGCACACACATAAACACACATCTGGCTTCACATGGGTTCCATGAAATTGAACAGGGACCAACAGGCTTTGCAAGCAAGCACCTTTAACCACTGAGCCATCTCCCTAGCCCCACTTTTTTTTGTTTTGTTTTGTTTTTGTTTTTTTGAGGTAGGGTTTCACTCTAGTCCAGGCTGACCTGGAATTCACTATGTAGTCTCAGGGTGGCCTTGAACTCACAGTGATCCTCTTACCTCTGCCTCCCGAGTGCTGAGATTAAAGGCATGTGCCACTACACCCGGCTACACTAATAAATTTTTAATACACGTGATGTCAAGGAAATATAAAAATATTGTTCCCTAAAGAATGAATCTTAAGGATGTTCATGGATTACAGTTAGAATAATTTCATATCCTCTTGCCCACTATCCCAATGATAATTACACAAATACTGGCTTATAATATCTTATGCTACACCTAACAAAGCTTTTTTTTTTTTTGGAGAGAGACACAGAGAGAGACAGAGAGAGAGGGAAAGGAAGACAGATAGAGATGGGCGCGCCAGCAGCATCTCAGCTGCTGCGAACGAAATCCAGATGCACGCGCCACCTTGTGGTGAAGTGCGGCATTGCACCCTTGCGTCAATTTGCATCTGGCTAAACATGAGACCTGGAGATTGGAACCGGTCCGGTGTTCTTAGGCTTAGGAGGCCGGCGCCTTAACCGCTAAGCCATCTCTCCAGCTCTGACAAAGCTTTTATCTAAAATGTATAAGAAAATATAATGTGTAAGAATTTCTATATTAGTGTCATCAATTCAAACATCTGATGCAAGGCTGCAGTTCATGTTTTGGCTGTACAAGCAAAACTGAGTTTGGATCCCTAGCACCGAAGAAAATAACCATGCTTGATGGCATGCAACTGTAATCTTAGCTCTAGGGAGTAGAGACAGGAGGATCCCTGGGGCTTACTGGCTAGATGAATTGGTGAGCTCTGCATTCAGAGAGACCCTGCCTGGAAAAAAAAAAAAAAAGATAGAGGGCTAGAGAGATGGCTTAGCGGTTAAGGCGCATGCCTTAGAAACCTGAGGACCTAGGTTCTATTCTCCAGGTCCCATGTAAGCCAGATGCACAAGATGGCACATGCATCTGGAGTTCATTAGCAGTGGCTAGAGACCCTGGCATACCCATTCTCTCTTTCCCTGTCTCAAATAAATAAAAATAGATTTAAAAAAAAGGTGGAGTGCAATTAAGGAAGACACTTGACATCAGCCTCTGGCCTCCACACACATGTGCACACCCACACATAGAACAAACAAAATAAAAAGAGCTGCTAAAAAATTATGATTATGGAAAGATACTAGTCAGCTTATGTTATAATCAGTTTTGGTATATCCTTTCCAACTTAGTAATTAATACATTCAATGAAAAATGAGTTAAAAGCTTAAAAAGTAAAACTATGGTTGAAAATTATTTTATTTTCTCTGTAAAAAGTCAATGATAGTTAAGCCTTACATTGTAGGTTAAGTGGACAATGGGATTGTAAAAAAGATAAAGAAGTTCCTTCAAATACCTGTATAACCCAACAGAAAGAAAAGGGTATTTATAAATTTCAGTAAATGTGAACTGGTTGGATCCCTAGCAAATGAACAACAAAAGCATTGTGGGGCTACTACTAATAGTTAATAAAGATTTACTACACCTTCACTGGCATGAGAATTTCCCTGCTCATCTAACTATGGTCATAGTAACAAATGCTTTATTTCAAACATCTACCCACCATTATGCCAAGAAGATAACAGCTAGAAAGAAAGAAAAAGAGAGAGAGTGAGAGAAAGAAAGAAAGAGGGAGTGAGGGGAGGAGAGGGGAGAAAGAGGAAAAAAAGAAAGAAAGCCAGCCAGCCATGGTGGTGCACGCCTTTAATCCCAGCACTCTGGAGGCAGAGATAGGAAGATCACTGTGAGTCTGAGGCCAGCCTGAGACTACAGAGTAAATTCCAGGTCAACCTGAGCTAGAGTGAGACTCTACGTTTGAATCTCCAGGTCCCACATAAGCCAGATGCACAGTGATGCAAGTGTGTAAGGTGGCACATGCGTACTAGGTGGCATACACATCTGGAGTTTGATTACAGCAGCTGGAGGCCCTGGCACACCAATTCTCTCTCTCTCTTTTTCTCCCTCTCTTTTTTCACTCCCATTCTCGCTCTCTTGCATAAAAAAAAAAGCTAGTCTGTTGGGCTTGCCTCAAAAAAATTTGCAAAAATGACACAATAAAATGATAAAAGAAAATTTCATTTTGGGATACTGAAGATGGGATAGGAAAAAAGAGGGTTTATCAAATTTAAGAGACAGGGCATTTTGTTTACACTGAACGTAAGGTAAAATTACATAGATGTCAATATACTTTAGGTATAAGGAGAAGGGGGAATGAAAGACCCAGGCCAGAGTAGCACCATGACAGGCCTCAGTCACTCTGTAGGCCACAGGGGCGAGTTCCCAGAATCAAGGGAAGAACAAGCAGTACCAGGAAAAACCATAAACTTGCTGTGTGAGCATGACTCAACATTCTTACTGTCCTGAGCTGGATGGCCCAATAAGATCCACCGTCTCAGAGTTTTGTAAATGTCAACCAATCAAATGAATGTAACGGCGTGCACCAACCTGTTCAAATGTAACTGCCGCTTGCTGAGCCAATTAAGTTAGAAATTCCCCTAGACCTAGCCCGCCAAAATCCTAAGACCAATCAAGAACCCCCAAGTACAGTTACTGTTCAAATTAGTCAATCATGTGGTTGCGTGGGTGACAGCCCTCTCCCCCTTGCTCAAACCTCAATAAAACGCCCTGCTTTTCTGCTTCTCCAGGCTCTTGCACGGACCCACTGTGTTGGTGAACGCAAGAGACCGAGATTAAGCCTGAGTAAAGCTCTTTGCGTTTGCATTAAAAAAAAAAAATACATAGATGTCAATATAATGGGCATTTCCAAATTTCACTGTCATGTTGCTATGAATACATGTTGCTTCTAAATATATTTCTGTATTTATTCAGAAAAAAATTCATTTAAATTTTTTCATGCTCATTAGTCTTTTAAAAACCCTTGAAATAGGGGGCTGGGGAGATGGCTTAGCGGTTAAGGAGTTTGCCTATGAAGCCTAAGGACCCCAGTTTGATTCCCCAGAACCCACATAAGCCAGATGTTCAAGGGGGTGCATGCGTCTGGAGTTTGTTTGCAGTGGCTAGAAGCCCTGGCGTGCCCATTCCCTCTTTCTGTCTCTTCCCCCATCCTCAAATAAATAAATATTTTTTTAACCATGAGATACACCAGAAAGGATATATTTTAGTTATTGACAGGTAAAACTTGTCTTCAGAGAATACATTTTATTTGATACAGGCTTCAAATATACAGTAACATTTAAAGTATTACTCTGTTATTCAAACATGGTCAAACTCAAATGTCACAATTTGCTATTTGCAGGGCAAGAAAACAAATGCTTCAGTAGACCTAGAGTGCTTGTATCTGAGCAAATGTTTTCATTGAGCTTCTATAACTACAAAACCTACTTAGCATAAATGAAATAAGTGCTTCGAGAGTCACTAATAGGCATAAAGAATTCATTACTTGGACTGGGGAGATGGCCCAACAGTTAAAGGCACTTGCTTGTAAAGCCTGATGGCCCAAGTTTGATTCCCCAGTACTCATGGAAGGACAGATACACAAGGTGGTACATACATTTGAAGTTTGTTTTGTAGCACAAGCAACCCTAGTACATCCACACTCACTCCTTCTCCCCCTCTCTCAAATAAATAAATAAATTTTGAAAAATTAGAGCTGGAAAGATGGCTTAGTGGTTAAGGCGCATGCCTGCGAAGTCTAAGGACTTAGGTTTGATTCTCCAGTTCCCACATAACCCAGATGCACATGGTGGCACATGTGTCTGGAGTTCGTTTGTAGTGGCTAGAGGCCCTGGCGTCCCCATTCTGTCTCTCTCTCTCGCTCTCTCCCCCCTCTGTCTGTCTCTAATAAATAAATGAGAATAAAAATAAAATTTAAAAAAGGCCAGTCTGTTGGGTTTGTCTCAAAAAAACCCTTTTTATTTTGGGGGTTAGGGAGATGGCTCAACAGTTAAAAGTGTTTGCTTGCAAGCCTGCCGACTCCAGTTTGATCTTCCTCAGCATTCATGCCCAACATGTAGAAGTGCACTCCAGTGCCTTAGGGCAATGCAAGGCAGACAAAGAGTCCAGAATAATCAGCAGAAGCAAGAGACAAGATGTCTCCAGAAAAGAAGGAAAAAGGGATAAAAACATCCCAGAGTTAACCTCTGATCTCCACATATGTGCTGTGCTATACATATACCCACACACTCTCTCTCCCCTCTTCTCTCTCTAGAAAAAGGAGGCCAGGCATGGTGGCACAGACCTTTGATCCCAGCATGCGGGAGATAGAGACAGAAGAATCACCATGAGTTCAAGGCCAACCTGAGACTACATAGTGAATTCCAGGTCAGCCTGGGCTAGAGTGAGACCCTACTTTGAAAAACCAAATAATAATAGAAAAAGGAAAAATAACTAATTACATTTTGTATTGAAGTTCAAACTTAGACATCTACCATCTAACTAAACATGTAGTAACATTTCCAAATCTAATCTTCTATTTCTATAATAAGGTTTAAATTTTTTTAAAGATATGATATATTTAAGGCAAATTTAAACATCCAAGTGCTTGTTTGATGTGGCTTTTCTTCTCTTGTTCCAACGACCTTTGGAAACCTGTTTTCTACTATGCTCTACTTAGTCGGGTAAGCTTACCTAGATCACTTCAAAGTTTCCCATTGTGTATGCCCATGTGCAATAACTCTATATAAATCCAAAAGTACAGGAGGGAAACTTCTGAAGAGAAATAAGGAAAGATTATGAGGTAGAACTTAAAACACAAAACAAACCCCTTGGCAATTAATGTAATATCCATGTTCAGCAGACCTTAACACATTCACTTAATTTACTAATAAACAGTCCTGAGTTTTAAGCAAAATTTTAAAAAAAACCTGTAAATCATTTATCCATAATAAAAGAGGATATGGAGATTCATTTTACAAAATGTAGGTCACCTCTCATGATAGTTGTTCATAATCTGAGATTAATTTTAGGAACTGGAGAGATGGCTTAGAGGTTAAGGCATTTGCCTACAAAGCCTAAGGAAGGACACAGATTCAATTCCCCAGTACTCACATAAGCCAGATGCACAAGGCGGCACGTGTCTGGATTTTGTTTGCAGTGGAAAGATGTGCTGGTGTGCCCATTATCTCTCTGTCCCTTTTTCTATGTTTGCAAATAAATAAATAAAAAGTACTTAAAGTTAGGCATGGTGGAGTATGCCTTTAATCCCAGCACTTGGAAGGCAGAGGTAGGAAAACTGATGTGAGTTTGAGGCCACCCTGAGACTACACAGTGAATTCCAGGTCCGCCTGGGGTAAAGCGAGACCCTACCTCGAAAAAACAAAACAACAACAAAAAAAAGCATTTAAAAATTTTTAAGTTTAATTTATCTGTTTAAATATTATGTTATGTATGTTTTGGAAAGGAGGGTACACTACCCTATCTCTTACCACTGCAACCAATGCCTGGGTTAGGGTGGATGGGGAAATGAGCCCTAGGCCAGCAGACATTGCAAGCAAGTGCCTTTAACCACTCAGTAATCTTCATAATCCTAAGAATCATTTCTTTATACCTCTGAGTACACCTCTAACCTACTGATGACAATATACGTATTTCCTCTCCCCTATATAAAAATTGATTGATAAATTCCTATAAGAAGTTTTCTTTTCAATATTTTACTAGATACTTCACTACTGCCACCATGAATTCATAATTGAGAAAAGCTTAAACTATCAATTCCTTGGATATTACAGTTCATATACTGTCATGAGCCACAAGCACCAGGTATTCTCAAAATACATATGGTTATGGCATGGTTTCATTTAACTGAACTAATCTGACATTAAATTTCCCCCTACCAGTTTCTGTATGTTTATTGATTTTATTTTTAAAATATTTATTTATTTATTTATTTATTTATTTATTTATTTATTTATTTATTTATTTATTTGCAAGCAGAGAGAGACAGAGAGAGAATGGGTGTGCCAGGACTTCCAGCCACTGCAAATGAACTCAAGATGCATACACCCTTCTTGTGCATCTGGCTTTATGTGGGTACTGGGGAATTGAACTTGGGTTGTTAGGTTTTGCAGCCAAGTTCCTTAACTACTGAGCCAACTCTTCAGCCCTATTCATTTATTTTTAATTCAATATGTATGTTCATGTGTGTGACTGCAGGCACGTCCATGCCAAAGTGCTACAGTGAAGGTTAGAGCACAACTTTTAGGTTAATTCTCATCTTCCACTCCTTTCAGTCTTTTGTTCAGCTCTATATGACAGCTTCCTGTAAATTATCCTGTCTCTACCTCCCTATGTCCTCTCTCACCCTGGATACACTGGGATTACAGAAGCTTGTCACAGCTTTCAACTTATTATGTGTGGCCTGAGAAACTAAACTCAGGTCCTCAGAGTTGTGCACCCAAGTGTCTTATACTCTATCCCCTCAGGTTACCTACATTTCTTTTAAGAACTGCACTTTTTTTTTTAAAGTTTTATTTTTATGTATTTACTTAAGAGAGAGAATGAGAATGGGTGTGCCCGAGCCTCCAGCCTTGGCAAAAAACTCCAGATGCATGTGTCACCTAGTGCATCTGGCTTACAAGGGTCCTGGGAATTCAAACCTGGGTCCTTTGGCTTTGTAGGCAAGTGCCTTCACAAGTAAGCCATCTCTCCAGCCAAGAATTGTACTTTTTTTTTGAGGTAGGGTCTCACTCTAGCTCAGGCTGACCTGGAATTCACTCTGAAGTCTCAGGGTGGCCTCGAACTCATGGCAATCCTCCTACCTCTGCCTCCCAAGTGCTGGGATTAAAGGCGTGTGCCACCACGCCCAGCAAGAATTATACTTTAAAATTTTTTTTATTGATTTATTTGCAAACATAGAGAGATAGAAGAGAGGCATACAGAGAGAGAATGGGCACACCAGGGACTCTAGCCACTGCAAACAAACTCCAGATGCATGTGCCCCTTGTGCACCTGGCTTATATGGGTCTTGGGAAATCAAACTGGGATCCTTTGGCTTCACAGGCAGACACCTTAACTGCTAAGCCATTTCTCCAGACCCCAGAATTATACTTTTTAAAACTATGGCAGAGTAGAACAATTTGAGTTTTAAGTGACTTATTTGAGTGTGGAATACTTGTTATTTGTAATAACTATAGTATGTACTCCATAAGACTACTGGGGTGATTTAAACAAACACACCAACTTTTTGTTTTGTTTTGTTTTTTTGAGGTAGGGTCTTGCTCTAGCCCAGGCTGACCTGGAATTTACTATGTAGTCTCACGGTGGCCTTGAACTCACAGTAGTCCTCCTACCTCTGCCTCCCAAGTGCTGGGCTTAAAGGTCTGTGCCACCACGCCCAGCAAACACACCAACTTTTAATTTTACCTTCCTTTCGCTTCAATCTAAAGTTAACATCTCCATTTACTCCCTGCGCTTGTCTGAGCCACAGCATCAAGTGATAACCACCTATACTGTGACTTGCGTACCCCACGGTTCTTTTTTTTTTTTTTTTTGCAAGGTAGGGTTTCACTCTGGTCCAGGCTGACCTGGAATTCACTATGTAGTCTCAGGGTGGCCTTGAACTCTCGGCGATCCTCCTACCTCTGCCTCCCGAGTGCTGGGATTAAAGGCGTGTGCCACCACGCCTGGCTCCCACAGTTCTTATAATTAGGTCTGCTCACTGCCTGGACATAGTAGTCTATCTAATTACCATTGCTTTTATACTCTTCACTTGGTGCACAAATATATCAACCTACACAAAAGCCCACATTATAAAATAAAATCTCTAGTCCTAACATATCACAACTGACTCAGGGCTGTCTCACTTCCACTTTCATCATTTCAGAGCAACTTAGTCACCCAGAAAGGCAGCTCAGCTACATATAGTCAAAGCTCTCCTGGTGTTTTCTCAAACTTTTAATCATGGGGTGGAGGGAGGGAAACAAATTTTATTTTAAATGAGATTTTCCCCCCAAGTGAGACAGGAATAACGTATTAGAGAAATTTAATTTACTAACATATATGACATATATGTATACAAGGGAACTATGACAGAGTTTAATGAAGATTAATGGTTATAGAACTCTCAAGATTTGTATTTGTCAGGTAAAAGTAAGATTAAAGTTGCATTTTAAGTTTACTGTCTCAATCTATTAAGCTTCAGGCTTATTTTCTTGCAATTTTTTTAGATAAACCTTCAACTTACTAACAATATCAAGAAAGGTGAAAAAAATCTATGTCTTAGGCAGAACATGCAAAGTTGGTCTAACATGACCTCTTCCATACAGAAAGGAGAGCTATTACCCACACATCCACGTCAACCACCTACTGCTTCTTTATGCTTACCCTTAATGGGGGACCCATGTAAGTGTAAAGGAGACTTTAGTTTGACTGATAGCCAAAGGCTTCTTCTGTTTCAAGGTTTGGCATGGAAAGAAGGAAAGCTACCAGAGCTTGCAAGATAAATAAATAAACAAACCTACTTCCGTGAACTTGGACTATCAAACGTCACTTAATGAATTTTGGATAAGCTCATTATAAAACAAAAGAGCAATCTCCTCCAAATCCTCTTCCAAAAGATCAACTCTTGCCAGGCATGGGGGCGCATGCCTTTAATCCCAGCACTCGGGAGGCAGAGGTAGGAGGATTGCCATGAGTTCAAGGCCACCCTGAGACTACATAGTTAATTCCAGGTCAGCCTGGACCAGAGTGAGACCCTACCTCGCAAAACCAAAAAAAAAAAAAAGATCAACTCTTCCCAAAGCATACATATATAACATGAACTTGGTCAGCCACAGTTCAGGTTTATTAACTTTGGCTTTAAGCTTATTTGTTTTAAATTTTATCCTTCATTATTTTTTTTCTCTTGTAATATTTTTGGCTGCCGGACGGACATTATTCTCTGGCTACTAAAACAGTTATGAATGTACTGTGTGGATGACCTGACTATACCTTATAAAGAAAAGCCCACTCACCACTAATAAATCTACAATAATACTCTTTCTTTGGGTTAGAGGAGCTTCTCTTTTCAGATGGTGGTGACCTTGGGATGACTCAGAAGGCACCATAGTGCTGAGAAGTGACAAAGGAGTACTCAGCACTGAAACATCCCTATCACACCTTCCAAGGCTCAGGGTCCATTGCGGAAGAGGTGGCAGAAAGAATGTTAGAGCCAAAGGAAGGGTAGGACTCTTTACAACTTGGCTACTCCAGACACAAAATGGCCTGGCTATCTATGACCTTGCAGTGCCTGGCACTACCTACACAAGACCATTACAATAGGAAGAAAAGATGATGACATAAAAATAAAAGACTGAATGGGGGGGGAATTATCATGGTTTATTGTCCATAATTATGGAAGTTATCAATAAAAAATAAAAGAAATAAAGAATTGGCACAAATATACATGGGGCACTGAATGGGCACATAACACGTGCACACACCACACAAACTTCATTACACCCCCCCACACACACATCCAAAAATAAAGGTTGTAATATATAATCAAAATGGAAGAAATCCCCACTAAAATTAACCTTAAAGCACCTACACAACCTGGTCTAATTACATATTTTCATTCAGTTTTTGGCATCTACCAAATAGCCCACCCCGAAAATTGCTGGACAAAATGAGAAAAATTTATAAGTAAAATATGGAAGGTACATTGTCCACTCTCCACAAAGACTAACTGGTACATTTATTACTACACCATGAATACCAACACCACCATTGAGGAGGGCCCTTAATGGAATGAGGTGGGAGAATGGTGATATAAGAGTATAACCCAATGGGAATATGGCCAATATGCAATACATTCCTATTATGAAGTTCATAATAAAAATAATTTTAGCTGGGTGTACTTGCGCATGTCTTTAATCCCAGCACTTGAGAGGCAGGGGTAGAAGGATTGGTGTGAGTTCAAGGCCACCCTGAGACTACATAGTGAATTCCAGGTCAACCTGGGCCAGAGTGAGACTCTATCTCAAAAAACCAAATAAATAATTTAGACAATTATTTTTAAAAAAGCTTACTAAGACAGGGTCTTGCTATGTGGTCTGGAATGTATTAATACAAACCAGGCTGGTCTTGAACTTAGAACAATCCTCCTGTCTCTGCCCCATGAATGCTGGAATTACAGGCCTACATTACTATACTTAGCTAAAATATTACTTTTTCACATTCAGAAATCAAAGGTATAATCTAAATTTTAAAGTTTTGGAGAACAATCACATGTGTAATGAGAATGATGAAGTATACATGTGCTGAGTGCATGTGAAATAAATGTTTAGCACATGGCTCATCATGCAGAAAGAACAGGCACAAGTGATCAAAGGAAGGAGTCAGTTAGTTCAACACTACAGATGATTTGTCCTTAGCTTTTATTCCTAGCTTTGATATAAATAATTCAAAGTTTACTTTGTTTTGCTCTAAAGGATATTTATTTATACACACATACACACCTTTACATTTAACTGTTTAAGATATAAGCATTTAGCCGGGCGTGGTGGCGCACGCCTTTAATCCCAGCACTCGGGAGGCAGAGGTAGGAGGATCACCGAGAGTTTGAGGCCACCCTGAGACTACATAGTTAATTCCAGTTCGGCCGGGACCAGAGTGAGACCCTACCTTGCAAAACCATAAAAAAAAATTTTTTTAAAGATACAAGCATTTAAATTTAAGTAGTCTTTAATATTTAAACAATCTTTACCATCAAAGGGAATATATAGGGATTTCAAAACTATAAATACAAGAATATGTTTTTATAATATTTTATTTTTACTTATTTATTGGGGGACCAGAGAATGGGCGCACCAGGGCCACTACAAACTTCAGACGCATGTGTCACCATGTGAACTTGGCTTACACAAGTTCTGGGGAAGTGAACATGGGTCCTTAGGCTTCAAAGGCAAGTGCTTTAACCACTAAGCCATCTCTCCAGCCCAAGAATATGTTTTTAAAGAAATGGACTGACAATAATAAGTATAATTTTTTATTGACTGTATTTGAACATTGGTAATCTCACTAAATAGAGAATGAACTCTAATACTTAAAAGCTGGACATTACAACATCACAAACTAAGGATCTTTTAGGACAGAGTAAAAATATTTAAATTATTGTTTAACTACACTATTTTCTGACAGGTCATAACCAGACACAATCCATGATAAGAAGATTAGCATATCAGAATGAGACTTAATAGTAAGTACTATAAATTTGTTTAAACACTGACACAGGATCTTCCACCCAAAACCACGTTAGGGTGAAAGATTGGGGAGAAGGGGAGATCAGTTGTCTCCCTAAGTAAGATTTTGAATAGCTGATCTCTCCTCACAGACAGGGTCTCATTTTATAGTCCAATATGGCATACAATTTTCTATGTGGTCCAAACTGGCCTCAATTTTCTGGGCCTCCTGCCTCACTCAGCCTCTCAAGTGCTAGGATTAGAGGTGTGAACAAGTACACCCAGCTCTTTGATTTCCTTTCAACAAAGACAGTGTTCTCAGGGCAGGGTCATTTACCAGTCATTAACTGCATGAGGAGGCTAAAGTGTTACCAGGGGGTAGTATGCAGCAAATATTTATTTTATATGAATGGCTATGTCTGTGACCCAGTAAAACTTGACAGTGATTTGTCATTTCCCATTTAGATGAACCTTGTACATAGATGACAGACCTTATAAAGGACTTTCCTCAAAAAGATGTAAAATGATAAGAACAGAGATGAGGAAAAGATATCTGACTATATAACCCCAGGACTTAGGAATCTTACCTTTGCAATGGTGTCACTTTGTTCTTATTCTTATCAACTGAACCCGTAGATAGCTGAAGAAAATTGGGATTTAATTTATATAATTCCTGAAGTAGCTTCTGTTCGTATTCTTGGTGTTTGCCCGCCTAATGGAAGAAGAAATTAAAACTGCAGTGGAATTCACAAAATGTCAGGTATAAAATACTTAGTTAACTTCTGAATTATTGAAGATAGCCTAAATAAAATATATAAGGTTTTCCCATGGAGTCAAAGAAACCTATGAGGATAACATTATAAAATTTCCAGGTCAATGAAAGTTATTCCAACACAGTTACATGATATATATTCCCCAATAAGGTATTTTGTCAAACTCTTTATCATACAGAAAAGCATATTATGGGACAATTTCATTCACTTACAAAAGACTAAGATAGTCTGTTTTAAACCTATTTCCAAGTTTTTCAAACAACTAAGTCCTCTCATGGTCATTACCAAGTTTGCTGATGAGCACACAAAATTTATCAATAGATCTCCTATTTTATTTAGAAATTAAATAATGCACACTTTTATTATATTCAGTATTAACTTAGCACTAATGATTAATTTTACTTTCCCCTTTATCAATAGTAAAATAAAAATGAATGTATTTTAAACTCTAGGTCAAGGATCAGCAGTTTATAATGAGTCCCTTATTTTTGTAAATGAAGTTTTACTGGCACACAGTCATACTCATTCATTGGCCTATTATCTACAGCTGCTTTCCTGCTACAAAGACAGGAGTGCAGTGCTGCAGCAGAGACAGAATAGTTGTGACAAAGACAGTATAGCCTAGAAATGTTATTTTACTAAGCAGACCTGTATAAAAATACCTACTGGCACCTGCTCTATATGCAACAAGAAAATACTGGACCTACTCTAGTTGAAGTAGCAGTAAGTTAGAAGACAATGCACAATGTTACAGGAGAAGCTAGGCAAAGACTGAGTGTAGAAGCTAACCATTAAAAAAAAATTACAATGAGCCGGGTGTGGAGCGCACGCCTGTAATCCTAGTACTTGGGAGGCAGAGGTAGGAGGATTGCAGTGAGTTCAAGGCCACCCTGAGATTACATAGTGAATTCCAGGCCAGCCTGGACTAGAATGAAACCCTACCTCGAAAAACCAAAAATAAAAAATAAAAAAAATTTTTAAATGACAATGAAGCTGGGCATGGTAGTGCATGCCTTTAATCTCAGCACTTGGGAGGCAGAGGTAGGAGCATGGCCTTGAGTTCAAGGTCACTATGAGACTATATAGTGAATTTCAGGTCAGCCTGAGCTAAAGCGAAACCCTACCTAAAAAAAATAATAATAAAAATAAAAAAATAAAAATAAATCCAGGCGTGGTGTGGTACACGTCTTTAATCCCAGCACTTGGGAGGCAGAAGTAGGAGAATTGCTGAGTTTGAAGCCACCCTAAGACTACAGAGTGAATTCCAGGTCAGCCTGGACCAGACTGAGACCCTGCCTTGAAAAACCAATAAACTGAGGGGCGGGGGGGGGGGGAAGAAAAATGACAATGAAATTATCCTGAGTAACTTTTTACTACTTGTATGCATATCATGACTGGAAGGACATTTTCACTTACCTTCAGGGATATTATTTTTAAACTGATTTACTATTTATGGCAAAAAAAAGCAACAGATCAAAACAAAAACAACACTTAAGTGAGGGAGGGCAGCATCATCTAACTGAGCACACCTGTTAACATATTCACTGCAAAATGGGTAGCTCCTCATTCTGAGGGACCCTTGTTTATTTTAAATGTATCTGTAGGTATGTTCTATGATTCTCAATTTTTTTTTTTTGTTTGTTTGTTTTGTTTTGCCAGGTCGGGTCTTGCTCTAGCCCAGATTGATCTAGAATTCACTATGTAGTCTCAGGGTGGCCTCAAACTCATGGCGATCCTCCTACCTCTGACTCTCAAGTGCTGGGATTAAAGGCGTGTGCCACCATGCCCAGCTCCAATTCTCAATTTTGAGTTATGCAGTAACAAGGAAAGATTTTCTCATGTTTGTCATGACATATTTTTTGCATATTCATTTTATACTGAAAACTGTTTAGCAAGGAAACCCTCTTTCTAAGTAATGTTTAAATTCAGGTGAAGGGCTGAAAAGATGGCTTAGCGGTTAAGGCTCTTTGCCTGCAAAGTCTAAGGACTCATGTTTGACTCTCCATGTCCCACGCAAGCCAGATGCACAGTGATGCAAGCATGCAAGGTCACACATGCACAAAAGGGGCACATGTGTCTGAAGTTTGACTGAAGTGGCTGGACGCCCTAGTACACCAATTATCTCTCTCTTTCATTTAAAAAAAAAAGGCTGTTTGAAGGGCTTTCCTCAAAATTAATTAATTCAGGTGAAGAGGAGCTTAAGAAATTTAGGATAATACCATGAAATGAATTTTTTTAAGTTAAGAAACAATACATTTAGATTGGACTTTTACATCTTTAAAACAACTTTGACACTTCTTTCTCTAATTTGTAATTCAGTAAGCATTACAGCTTTTCTGGCCCACAAAGAACTCCACCTGATAGTCAAATGAACATGGGGACAATTCATAGACAGCTATAATCCCATCACAAATAAGTTCTAAAGAACTACACATATTTTTTTTTCTCTTATTGTTCAAGGATACATTACATCAGATCAACTTGGACTTGGAAACTCCTTGACAGATAAATTTTCACTGTTAATAGTAGCCAGGTATGGTAGTGCACACCTGTAGTCCCAGCTACTCAGAAGGCTATGTCAGGAGGATCACCTGAGCTGTAGTGCACTAGGCCAATCAGGTGCCCAGCATCAATATGGTGACCCCTAGAGAGCTGGAGATTACTAGTTGCCTAAAGAGGGGTGAACTGGCTCAGGTCACAAACAGAGCAGGTCACTATAACAGTATACATGAGTAAAGTATACTACCTATACTAGCTAAAATTCAGTTTAAAATGGTTCTATCTAAATTCCATTTTAAAAAGTTTAATCAAAAAAAAAAAACTTTACAAAAAGCCTTTATTGGAAAAGATACATATTTTTCCTATGTTAAAATAAGGTATATGTATGTATGTGTTTATTGTAACACATTGTCAATTATTAAGACAATACTGTCAAGAAAACTTGATCTCTGTAGGTACAGTGCAATTTAATCTGCCCTAATGCCAAGTCAGAAAAGATAATACTTCGTGTTACTTAACCTGACTTTAACAGAGCTCACACTTTCTCTAGTTTGGTCTGGAGAATAAAAGGTAGCAATGAATGCCCCCACCTTCTAAATGAGAAGTATTCCTGCAAAAGTCCACAGCAACTATCTGAAGTCCTCATCTACAATAGGGAACTGCAGCATTGTGCTATGGTATAATCCTCATTTTAATATGCAGTATGGTCAACATTTTTACTTGTAAAGGCATGTTTATACTATAAATTGAAAGGAGACAGAAGAAGAAATGTAAAAAAGAAGATAGGATATCAAGCCTTCAATCCACCTTTTATAGGATACTGACTATTGTGTGGACAATGTCCAAGAAGAATCACTGTATAAAAAGGTCAGTTTATCAGCAACATTGCAGAGATTATTACTTTCAAAAATACTCTATGAAGAGTAGCAGCTCAGTCCCCCCCCAAAAAAAAACCCAAGAAAACAAATAACAGTATCCCCCTTGGCCTTCATTTTGTTGACATTCCCCTTAAAGTAATATTTCCCAGTGTTTTCTTTGTCTCTTTTAGATACATGCTAGCTTATTAAAGACTCTGAAAAGCCTTGTAACAAATCTGTTTATTTTAGTAATCCAGCATTTTAAAACTTAGTTGACCATGTATCTATTTTTACTCTGGCCAAGTCCTACAGAACTGATATTTCCCAGAAAATGTTGGAAAACACTATTTTAAAGTAACAGGTTTTTTTTATACTTGAATTCTTATTTTTGCCTTTATAATTTTAACTTAAAAAGAGGTTAATTCACATAACTTTACTACCTGCATTTCCTCTTTTGTGAAGCTGGCTGCCTCGTCCCCCAATTCATGTAGATACATGCAGTCAGGTTTGGGACACTGCATATTCTTTAAGAAGTAACTGCAGTATTTTGTTGTACCTAGAGATGCCTGTAGGTAGAAGGGATGGGGGAGAAGATTCAAAATATGAACTGATATCACAGTCAAAATCCCCATGCTGAATATTTTCACTTCACCTAAAATGTGGTACAGATATGACAAAACAAGAAAATATGGCTGAGAATGCTAGGGAGTAGAACCATTACTGGTAGGATTTATCACAGATGATGCTTAGTTGAAAGATCTAAGCTAAACACCTAGGTCTACAGATTCTAAAACTTGAATACTCAAATCTTTCCTGCACATAAGATGAGACAGAGAAAAATCTGCTCCAAGTGTTTAAGCACAGAAAAAGGCAAATTCCTTTTTCTAATTAGCCATCCTCCTTCCAGTGGAATCATCACTCAAACCTGAATCAAAGTTCATGGTTTTAATGACAACAAATTAAAATTATCACTTATTTTTGGTTAAGAATGGTTCCATTTTCATAAAATAAGATAAATGTAAAAATAGGAGATTTTAAAGGATTGTCCCCAATGATGAATGTGTCCATTTCGCTAGTAAGTAAAACAGAATCCTACCCAAATCAGTAAACAAATCAGCTATCCCAGGTTGACATGAGAACCTAAAAGACAATCTTTAAATTAACTATCCTCAAAATTAATGTGTAAATGCAGGGCACTCCTTGACTTACTACATCTTATCCCTTACCCCTTAAAAGAAAAGAAAAACCAAGAGGAGCATATTACCTTAAGTGTTCTGCCATCTACCACCACATTATTGACACACTGTATGGCTCTGAGGGCATCTTCTGACCGGATGTAGGTTACATAAGCACTGGCACTTGGACCCTGAAGTGAAAAACATCCCACATTCCACTGTTATTAGTTCCAAATTAATACTAAAAAAAAGTATTTTACAACCTGTCTAAGGAATTCTAAAGATGTTCTTTCACTACTACTGTTGTTAATAATAATGATAACTGTAGAATTTTAAGTAAATATTCTATTAGCTCATTTAAAAGCAAGCATACTTGAACTTTGCCTAGTTATGAGTAGACAAAAACATAAATGAATAAAGTAACACCTTTGGTTTGGCATTTATTTTTACTAAATCATTTGACAGGCTCATAAAAGTTACAAGAGTTTGAAATTTAAATTAATAAGTTAGATATAAAGACATTGTGTCAAATTATGTTCTTTCAAAAATAAGTGCATTTTCTGCATATCAGTACAACAAACATAGTCTATTGAGTTTTCAATATCTAAAATGTTACTGATTATAAATCAATATGTAATTATCTTACTACTTGGCAATAAAATTAACTCCTCCCCCAGCCCTTTTCACTAAATTTTTCTTTCACTAGTTCTCTCTTAGTTCATCAATTCACTCTTAGTCCTGGAAGATCAAATGAACACTAGAAATTCTCCCGCCCCATCAACAGAGGTCACTACACTGCATAAGTCCTTGACCCTTGAGCTTTCTACTTACAAAAAGCAATTTTCCTTCTGAACAGCCCAGGTCAAGCCCAGACCAGAGAGAGGAAAAGCAAAATCCCTAGAATTAGTTACCTGTGAGCCTGCATATGATGTGCTATTATTGATGACAACTTTATGTATTTTACCAAACTTCCCAAAATATTCTGGTCGTTTTAAAACCTATAAAAGAAGAAGAAATAAGGTATAAACTGTCCCCATTTTTATCAACTTTTATCCTTATAACGGGGACACTCACCATCCCTTGTCATTGAAAGAAAATATTAAGTTAAAGTTTCTAATTAATGTGACTACCTTCTATTTGCCATCTGAAAAAGGAATCTAAAATCTATTCTCTTGTAAAACACTGAATAAGAAGTGAGACTCAGTAAGGATCATATTATCTATTGTGTTCTGCTACCTGCATCAAAAATACACGGAGCCAGGCATGGTGGCATTTGTCTTTAGTCCCAGCACTTGGGATGCTGAGGAAGGAGCACCACCATGAGTTTGAGACAAGCCTGGGCCATATACAGTGAGTTCCAGGTCAGCTTGGGCTCAAAAACGAGGGTGGGGGGGGCTGGAGAGATGGTTCAGCAGTTAGGGCACTTGCCTGAAAAGCCTAAGGACCTGGGTTTGAGTCTCCAGTACCCACATAAAGCCAGATGCACAGGATAGCACATGGGTCTGGAGTTCATTTGCAGTGGCTGGAGGCCCTGGCGTACCCATTCTCTTTCAAATAAGTATGTATGTATGTATGTATGTATGTATGTATGTATGTATGTATGTATAACTAAAATGTGATATCTTTTACAATATTTTTGTACACGTATGTAGTGTGTGTACACATGTGCATGGAGAAGGGGTTGATATTGGCTGTTTTCTCAATTTCTTCACACCTTATTTTTGAAACAGAGTCTCTCACTGACCCTAAAGCTTGCCAATCTGGCTAGAACAAGCTAGCCAGAGAGCTCAGAGATTTTTCTGTTTTCTGTTTCCTCAGAGCTAGGATTACAGCTATGTACGTGCTTCTTGTGCAAGTGTTGGGGATTCAAACTCAGGTCCTCATGTTTGCACGGCAGACATTTTAATGACTGAGCTATCTCCTCAGTGCTCCTTTCCCAGTATTCTTAGACACAAAACCAATCAAAAAATCTTAACTCGGTCTAGAGAGATGGATTAGCAGGTAAGGCACTTGCCTGTGAAGCCTAAGGACCCAGGTTCAGTCCCCAGTATCCATGTAAGCCAGATACACATGGTGGCACATGCATCTGGAGTTCATTTGCAGTGGATGGAGGCTCTGGTACACCCATTCTCTCTCCTTCTCTTCTTCCCTTTTCCCCTCCCTAATATATAATTTTTAAAATATCTTAACTGTATAGTCATCACTAATAAATTATTATGAGACATAAATTACCACTCCAAACAATGACCACAATCATGTGGTCAAAAGAGCAGACACAGAAACAAAAACAATCACGAAAAAGATATTACACACTGATCTTTGTATATTAAGGTATTACTTATAAATTTCAAATTCAAAATACAATGACAATAAGTGTCCTCACAACTTTCCATGTTTTACTGTATATATAATTTCCTATGTCAATAAACTTTACCATCTTGCTACTGTCTCATAGGGTCTCACTATGCTTTGCTGGTAAATTATATTTGTGAAACAAATTTACATATTTCTCTATTTCCTGGTTACTTCTTGGTGCTTATTTTCTCTCATGCCTATCTTATTTCTTGCATCTTTGTGATCACTATATACATTCTTTTAGCTTCTCACACAAATTTACATAGCTTTGGCTAATTTGATCAGTATGTAATTTGATACAGAAACTCTCCCAAGACTTGCAACTACCTCAAGATTAAATTTTGTTGTTTTCCTAGAATTTAGCTAGATGTAAACCTACATACAGTTCCTACAATATCTCCAAACAACAATCTCTCAACAAGCAGTCCATGACTAGAGGGTCATTAATTCTCAAATGTTCAGGTGTTAATACAGTTGTGTTATGCCTACCACAGCCATACGTAATGGATTAAAAGGTGTTTATCCTGGCTTTCAATTTTTCCCAAAATCCTTTGAGGAATAGGACAGTAATAGTAGCTAATGCAATGAATCCCAGCTTGTTTATAGTCAAATTTCAGAGTTAAGCAGGGTGAAAGAATATCGCTTGAAGAGGGATTTTTCTGGCCAGAGGATTTTGAAATTGCATTCCAGCTAGAAGCATACCAACTTAAAATACCTGCCACCAACACTGCTCACAGGTGGTCCTACATCAGCACTTCACATCATCTGTGAGGTGATGGAAGCAGCTCTCAATGAAGGAAGCAATGAAGTACACATTTTAGAAATCTGTGGAAGCTTTTATTGGAGGAGAATGTTAAAGTGCCCAGGGAACACTATTAGCATTCAGTGTATGAAGGCCAGGGATGTCTTACAAGATTCAAAGTAGCTCTGCCTAACAGTTGTCTTGGACAACTTCTGAATGTCCTAAAAAAAATTCATGCAGCTAAGAAATCTGTTTATAGTTAAGTAAACCTGTAAACAAGCTTCATATTATATATAAATACAAAGTACTCTCCTGTTTTTGACATACTTTGAATTTACAGAATAATGTGCAATTAAGGGAAGACCATACATGCTTTGCTTGATATTTTACTGAGTTGTTTTACAAATATTACTTCATTGGCATGAAATACTTGATACTTGAGTTACCAACACATGTATCCATAACAACTCTGGGAGATCACCTGCCATGTAATCACAGGGCCTAATTCACCCTGAGTTTGAGTCCCCAGCACTCATGTAAACAGCTGAACAGGGCCACATATACTTGTAGCCACAGTCCTGGGAGGGAGCAGAGACCTGAGAATCACTGGGGCCTGCTGGTCAGCCAGTCTGACTGAAAACTGCAGCTCCAGGTTCAATGACAGACTCCATCTCAAGGAAACAACATGAAAAAAGCAATAGAAGAGGACACAATTTTCCTCTGGCCTCCACACACGTGTGCATGGGGCACATGTATCAGCACACAAGTACATCCACCATACACACCATAGTCCACACATGCATGTGCATGCAAAGAAAAAACAGAAAAAAAGACTTCAAGAGCTTTAATACTCATATAAATTATGTGAAAAACAAGCTAAAATGCTGCAGTCAGATCCAGTAGATCTGAAACAGAACCTAAGAGTTGACAGAGTAAGCTACCAAGTGACACTTATGCAACTGGCCCATAGCACAACCCTCAAAACAGGTTCTAGAGTAGTGGTGCCCACACACTCAAGTAAAGAAACAGTGTTCTCACAGTTGCTTTTCTTGTTTCCTCTTGATATGTTTTGAAATATATGGGGAAACATTATAATACCAAGAGGTCATTTTATGAAAATAAGGTGTTTTAGTTATAATGTATTAATTTTTAAAAGTGAGAAATGAATCTGATAAAGTTAAAGACCACTGATTTATGGAAATACTTTATAACAAACATTCATGACATGAGATTGATACATAATTACAACGGTATGTCCACATTATTAGTAAGAATGGAATTTTCAAAGCACCAATCTGCCCACGTCTTTCTGTTCTTATATATTCAACAGCTTCCCACTGCCTTTAGGATAAAATGTGACTGCCTCAGCATTGTTAGAAATTCCTTCATAATCATTGCCACTCACTGGGCCAATCTTCTTTCTCACCACTGAACTCTAATCATTCAGCCAAGCAAATTATATTGCAGAAAGATATCCTTCTCATCCAGAATCCCTGGTACAGATCCAGTGCCAGAAGCACTTAACCCCCCCCCCCCCAAAAATAGCACAGGAGTATATACCTCTCTTGTAAGGTCTAGTGCTATCCGTTGTGCCTCTACAGCACCCAGCACTTCTCATATTACTGTTAACTTTTCTTTCTTTCTTTCTTTCTTTCTTTCTTTCTTTCTTTATTTATTTATTTATTTATTTATTTATTTATTTATTTATTTTGGTTTTTCGAGGTAGGGTCTCACTCTGGTCCAGGCTGACCTGGAATTAACTATGTAGTCTCAGGGTAGTCTCGAACTCTCGGTGATCCTCCAACCTCTGCCTCCCGAGTGCTGGGATTAAAGGTGTGCGCCACCATGCCCAGCTACTGTTACTTTTATAAATAAGCAGGTATTATCATGTACGCTCAAGTGTCACATTCCAGACTGTGCCTAAACAACTGATAAAATAAAAGATAAACTAGGTAATATAGAAGGCTGTGTGACAGACTTATAAGTGTCCAATAGTATGTCTAATGAATAAAAGATCTTGCTATATATTCTTTAAAAGCATAATCAGGGCCGGGCGTGGTGGCGCACGCCTTTAATCCCAGCACTTGGGAGGCAGAGGTAGGAGGATCGCCATGAGTTCAAGGCCACCCTGAGACTACATAGCTAATTCCAGGTCAGCCTGGACCAGAGTGAAACCCTACCTCGAAAAACCAAAAAAAAAAAAAAGGATAATCACATATTCGTGGACACAACAAAGAAAAATGTGGTAAACAGATGGATGTTTGACTAGAAAATGAACAGATGAACAGACCAATCACTGGTACAGAATATACTATAATAAGAATTGTATTGCTGAGCTGGGAAGACAGCTCAGCAGCTAACGGCATTTGTTTTCAAAGCCTGCCAGTCCCAGTTTGATTTCCCAGTATTCATGTAAAGCCAGATGCACAAAGTTGCGCATGTGTCTGGAGTTTGTTTGCAACAGCTGGAGGCCCCAGAGTGCCCATTCTCATTCTCTCTCTCGCTCTAAAATAAATAAATAATAAAAATATAAACATAGTTATTTTCAAAATACTTTAAAAAATACTTTTAACTATTCCTACATTTGTTTTGTTAATGAGTACTTAATAAAATATCATCAAACTGGTTCACATCCAAGAATAAATAAATTCAGGAATCCCTTTTCATTTGAAAGTTGCACTAACATTTTGTAAGCCTGAGTTTTCTAGTGAAGCCAAAAACTTTAAGTATCCCAAAACTGAGAAAGTTATGCAGATTAAATTAAAAGACTTTTTTGTTGTTGTTTTTGTTGTTGTTTTTTGAGGTAGGGTCTCACTCTAGCCCAGTCCGACCTGGAACTCACTATGTAGTCTCAGGGTGGAAATTAAAAGACTGTTAAGAGCCGGGCGTGGTGGCGCACGCCTTTAATCCTAGCACTCGGGAGGCAGAGGTAGGAGGATCGCCGAGAGTTCGAGGCCACCCTGAGACTACATAGTTAATTCCAGGTCAGCCTGGACCAGAGTGAAACCCTACCTCGCAAAACCAAAAAAAAAAAAAAAGACTGTTAAGAGGTAAAGTGGATAAAAAATTTAAAGGGTTTGTTGGGACTGGGAAGATCTATTAGTTGTTAAACACGCTTGGAAAGTCTGCTGGCTAAATTAAATTCCCAAGACACCCATGTAATCTGGATGCAAAAAAAGTAGAACAAGCATCTGGTGTTCATCTACAGTGGCAAGTGGCCTTGGTGCAGCCATACATACACACACACATAAATTAATTAATTAATTTTTAAAGCATTTGTCTCTGTTCTTGCTAGATTTTCAAAAGAAATAAAGCAATTTTAAAAAATTGAGTCCTTAAACCAACAATAATTATTTTAAAATCTAAAACTTTTGATTCTTTTTTAAAGATTCATAATGAAGTACTCTCTCTTACTATTTGCAAGCCAATTTCTATGTAAAAGTTTTTTAGATTAATCAGGAGTTTTTCAAAATAGAAGGAATCTATTTAAGTCAATAAACACTCTTAGAGGGCCAGAGAGATATCTTAGCAGTGAAGGTGCTTCCCTGTGAAGCCTAAGGACTCAAGTTTGATTCCCCAATACCCACATAAGCCAGATGCATAAGGTAGTACATGTCTGGATTTCATTTACAGTGGTTAGAGGGCCTAGTGTGCCCATTCTCTCTCTCTCTCTCTCCCCCCTCTCTCTCTCTCTCCGTCTCTCTCAAATAAATTAATAAAAAAATAAACACTTGGACTCAAAAGAAGAGATAGAAAACCTAAAATCCAAATATCAGATTTAACTATGACTAACTTTCATCCACTTTTAGGTACTAGAGTACTAGAGCTGATCAAACCCAAGGTACACAGAAATAAGTCTATCCATATCCATACCCACAAGCTCTCAAGTCAAATAGAAAAGTTTCAAGAAGTTACTAGAGTAGCAGTTTCAGAAAAGCAAAAGTAGCTTTTAGCCCAAAGGATTAAAGAAGAAGTTTCTCCAGTTAGAAAATGGGAAAGTAGCAAGTTGTGGTGGCACACACTTTTAATCCTAGCACTCAGGAGGTAGAGGAGGATCACCTTGAGTTCAAGACACACATAAAATAAAATCTTTTTTAAAAAAGGTGTGTGCCACCACAATAATCCTTCTGATTGGCACCATTAAAGCTTTTTTTTTGGGGGGGGGGTCATGTCAGGGACTGAACCCAGACCCTGTGCATGCTAGGCAAGTGCTATACTACTGAGCTACATTTCCATCCCATAAGAAACGTTTGCCTCCAACTGTTTTTAAGTTTGTTTTTCTTTTGAAGATCCCCAAATCCTCTCACCTACTGAAATAAACACTGTAGCTGATAACTGACTTCAATTTGCTTTCCCAACAATCTAGCCATTACCTGATGTATAATGGAAATTAAAAATTAGCCAGGCGTGATAGCACACGCCTTTAATCCCAGCACTCGGGAGAAAGAGACAGAAAATCACTGTGAGGTCAAGGCCACCCTGAGACTACACAGTGAATTGCAGGTCAGCCTGGACTAGAGTGAGACTCTACCTCAAAAAAAAAATAATTAATTCATTAAAATATCTGTATCAAAAAGCCTCAAGGAAAATGAGAGATAATGTTATTTGAATTAAGAGTGGTGGTAGAGGCAGAGCAAGAGAGTAAAGACAAAGGTTATGATCTACCCTTCTTCCAAGTGAATTTCAAAGAACTTGGTCCTTTATTTCAGTTAATCAAAATTTTCTTTCCCTGAAACTGCCTTAAAATACGTAAAGATAATACAGTAGCAATGGTTCTGAAAAAGGAATTACTACTTGGGCAGGGCATTAAGACCCCTTAGCAGGCTTAAGTACCTATCTCCATTGTTGGTCCTTACACAGCTACAGGAAAGAGGAAAGAAACACAGTACTCGAGTCTAATGGCAGCCTTATGGACAAACAGGACCATTATCGACCTTCACAAATATTAGCATTAAAGGGGACTTCAGAAATTTAACCTAACTCCTTAGTTTCACAATTGAAATTGAGGCCAAGAAACATTAGGATATACCTAAGAGGACAACTGGTCACTAGATTCTTAGCCATTATTAAAAACTTATTTTTTTTTACTTTTTCCCAAGATTTATTATTTTTAGAGGAATCTCACCATTGATAGGGATCAACTGTTATTTCCAATTAAGATAAGCAAACAGAAGAACATCAAGTAGACAAAGAAAACAGATGAGGACTTACTTCTGGGTCTGCTAGGCGCTGAGACAGACCTACAACAAAGACGAGGTTTTTTTGTACCACACGTACACTAGCCAAATGTTTGCGATTTTCTGAGATTTTCTGTTTTCTTTCATTTTGTTTCTGTTTTTTCTCATTTTTTATCCTCTGCAATTCTTCCTGGGAAAGTGGTTTATAAACTGCTGGGTCTTCTGGATATGGCTATAAGCATTTAAAAAATAAACAGAAGTTAGTATAAAATAAAAAACTGCATAAATCATATTTACCTAATTGTGACTATTAGGTATGTGGTTACTATAGTTTTCCTTTTTCTGAATGTCTCAATTGCTTAAAACAATTTTTACTTAATAAAAATTCAATAAAACAGCTGGGCATGGTGGCGCATGCCTTTAATCCCAGCACTTGGGAAGCAGAGGTAGGAGGATCCGATCGCTCTGAGTTTGAGGGTACCCTGAGAGTACATAGTGAATTCCAGGTCAGCCTGAGCTAGAGTGAGACCCTACCTCGGAAAACCAAAAAACAAAATATATATAGGTTCACCCCACTCTCAGTGTATTTGACTTGGGCTGTGAGAGATGACTTAGCAGTTAAGGTGTTTGCCTGCAAAGCCAAAGGACCTCAGTTCGACTCCCCAGGACCCAGGTAAGCCAGGTGCACAAGGTGGCCCATGCATCTGGAGTTCGTCTGCAGGGGCTGGAGACCCTGGCATGCCCATTCTCTCTCTCTCTCTCTGTCTGCCTCTTTCTCTCTCTCGCTCTCTCAAATGAATTAATTTTAAAAAATTTAATTAAATAAAATAGCTCTAAAAGTAATTACTTTTTGGAGTGTAGTACAAAACACTGTTAGTACCAATATTGAAACAACAGCATAATCAACTTGGCATTTTCCAGAGGATCTAGCACACAGTTTAGAGGAAAATTAAGCTTCAAACATACTGTGTAGGATAGCTGGGCATGGTGACACACACCTTGGGACACAGCTTGGGACTACAGAGTGAGTTCTAGGTCAGTGTGGACTAGAGTGAGACCCCACCTCAAAAAAAAAAAAAAAAAAAGGAAAGGGAAAGGAAAACAAATATACTATGTAGGAGCCAAAGAATATATATTCTTTCAACCAAATATGAACTTTATATTATAATCAACAAATATTTAAGGAACCCTATTATGTGTAAGTTTATGTAGATTAATGAAATTATATGCTTTAAATACACACACACCTATTTAAGGATGAAGTTGGGTAAATAAATATTTAGATATGCTGGCTCACAAAAGAGAATTTATTTTAATGTTATTTATTTGTGAAACAGAAAGAGAGCATTGGCACACCAGGACCTCTAGTGTGCTAAGTTGAATGGATGGCCCCAATAGATTCAGGATTTTATTAAAGTCTGTAATTTAGATCTGCAGCCACCTGGCTTGAAGAGGTGTCACTCTGGATGGATCCTGGGGTTCTGCCCTAAGGTGTGGGAGTGGATTTGGAATTCCAGTCTAAAAATAAGTGCCTGAGCTTAACCTGGAGTTCCTAAGTGTGCTTGTGTGAACTGGTGCTGCTGGTGGCTTATGCCTTTTCTCTCTGTGCTTGGACCTGTCAAAGTGGGCCAGCTTCTTTTGCCATTTTTGGAACTTCCCCTGCTTCAATAAATCCCTTCCTCCCACAACAATGCCTGGTCTGGAAGCTCATCCCAGCGATGTGAGGCTGTCAACTACATCTAGCCACTGTAAACAAACTCCAGATGCATGTGCCACTTTGTATATCTGGCTGGGAAACTGGACCTGCAGGCTCTACAAGCAAGCACCTTTAACCACTGAGGAATTTCCTCAGCTCTGATAATTATTATTTTTATTTATTTTATTTTATTTGGTTTTTCAAGGTAGGGTTTCGCTCTAGCCCAGGCTGACCTGGAATTCACTAGGTAGTCTCAAGGTGGCCTCCAATCATGGGGATCCATCTACCTCTGCCTCCCAAGTGCTGGGATTAAAGGCATGCACCACCACGCCCGGCTGAGAATTTATTTTTTGACATTTACTGGTCATGTGGCCTTAAGCGACTTACATTAGGCTCTTGTGCCTTGCATCTTCATAGGTAAAATGAAAATAATTTTAAAGGTTGATATGAAGATAAAATAATACCCATAAGGCCAATAAGTGATGGTAATTGTGCATGTCACATATGTCCTTAAGGATCTTTTCTTTCTCAGAATTATTAATATTTTCATTCCTATCACTAATACCAGGGCTACAGGTGGTCCAAATACAAATGTGGAGTCAGTGCTCAGCTCTGAATTGTAGCCCATACTTTCTAAAATCATAGAATTTTTCTGCCCTCATCTTCTCATCTGCAAACTGGAAATCCATTTAGCCAAAAAGTTTATCGAAGAATTATAAGAAAGCCAGATGTGGTGATGCATGTCTTTAGTCCCAGCACTTGGGCCTCAAACTTAAGTCGATCCCTCCTACCTCTGCCTCCCAAGTGCTGGGATTAAAGATGTGCGCTACCACGTCTGGTAGGTCTTTTTTATTTCCTAGTGATTTGTAATATACATTTTATAACTGGAAACATGAACAAAACTGCAATAAGGAGATTGAGAGATGGCTCAGTGGTCAAAGGTACTTGCTTGCAAAGCCTTCCAACCTGGGTTTAATTCTCTAGTACCCATGTAAAAGCAGATGCAAAGTGACACATGCATCTATGATCCCAACTTGCCTATGGCAATGGGAAACAGAGCATCGGAAAATCTAAGCCGGGCGTGGTGGCACATGCCTTTGATCCCAGCACTCAGGAGGCAGAGGTAGGAAGATCACTGTGAGTTCAAGGACACCCTGAGACTACATAGTGAATTCCAGGTCAGCCTGAGCTACAGTGAGACCCCCCCCCAAAATTTTTTTAACTCCAATAAATAAGTTGATT
Organism: Orientallactaga sibirica; assembly: GCA_036365145.1. Lineage (NCBI taxonomy): Eukaryota > Metazoa > Chordata > Mammalia > Rodentia > Dipodidae > Orientallactaga > Orientallactaga sibirica. Next base: position 26,300,864 of record JAEOAD010000019.1, read on the forward strand.
CTTTAAAAACTGTATGTGAAGATCCCAGGAGTGGTGGTGTGATGGTTAATTTTCATTGTCAATTCAATTAGATTTAGAATAACTTAGGGGACCCACCTCTGGTAATGTCTGTAAGGGTGTTTCCAGACAAGATTAGCTAAGGAGGGAAGACCCACCCTGAATATGGGTGGTACCATTCCATGGGCTGAGATACCTGACTGAATAAAAAGGGAAGAAGAAGAAAGGAAGCTGGATGCAGAATACTTACCCTTTTCTCTCTCTGCTTCCTGACTATCAATAGGACACAACCAATTTCTAGTGACTGCTGCAGGAATACCACAAGTTCATTCCATCATCATGCCTTCCATCATGATGGACTGTATCCCTCAAACCATGAGCCAAAATAAACCATTATGGGTTTTTTTGTTTTGTTTATTTTTGAAATAGGGTCTTGCTCTAGCCCAGGCTGACCTAGAATTCACTCTGTAGTCTCAAGGTGGCCTCCAACTCATAGCAATCCTTTTACCTCTACCTCCTGAGTGCTGTGATTAAAGACATGTACCACCATGCCCAGCTAAAATAAATCCTTCTTCACTGAAGTCACTTTTATCAGCTGTTTGGGAGAAGTAACATGTATAGTAACAAATACAAATGGGCACCACAATTAGTTAGGAAATTATGCCTATCAAAATACAGAGTAGGGCTGGGCGTGGTGATACATGCCTATAATCCCAGAACTCAGGAGGCTAAGGTAGGAGGATCACTGTGAATTCAAGAACAGCCTGAGACTACAAAGTAAAATCCAGGTCACACTGGACTAGAGTGATACCCTACCTCAAAAAAACAAAAATAAAATAAAATAAAACACAGGAGTGGGGACAGCAGGAATGGTGCCAACAAGGGAGGGGAAAGTAGAAACAAGAAGGTGTGAAAAGATTATCCAGATGCATAAAACTTTACCATGTCTATAACATAAAGTTACTTTCATATCTCAAACTTGTGAGTATACCCAAACTAACAACAGTCACTAAAAACGGGAGATTTGGGCTGAGAAGATGGCCCACTGGTAATTAGGGGAAACCAGAGGGGCAAGGAATAATGAAAAGGGGATAGAGGGTGATTAAAGTGCTTGCTGGACAAGCGTGAAGATTGTAGTTCAGATCTACATCACCCATATACATACTGGGTGAGCATGTTGGCCTGCGTATAATCCCCGTACTTGGGTTGCAGAGATGGGCTTGTAGGGCAAGTAGGCTAGTGAAACTGGACAAATCAGCATCTCTGGGTTCAAATGAAAAATTGCCTCAATAAATAAGGTGGAGAGTGATCAATAAAGACATCTAACATCAATTTCTGGCCTCCACATGTATGTGTGCACCTATATACTCACACATGCTCCCATACAAACATGCATACACAGACATTAATACCACGCAAATGTATATGCACAGAATAAAGAATTAAAAACAAAAGTTGGAGAGATGGTTCAGTGACTAAAGGCACTTGCTTGCAGTCTGACAGACCTGGTTTAATTCCCCAATACCCATGTAAAGCCAGATGCACAAAGTAGTAGGTGCATATGGAGTTCATTTGCATTGGCAGGAAACCTGGTGCACCTATACTTACTCTCTGCCTCTTTCTCTCTCCCACATAAATAAGTTTTTAAAAATATTAAAACAAAATTGAAAACAGGGGGTTTCCTTTTGATGTTCAATTTCTACTAGTATTATTCTAAGCTCTGCAAAAATTTGATTCCTTTCCTTTATGTCCATTTTCAACTTCAATTTACTGCTTTTTAAGAAATTTTATTTATACTCTTCATAGTTTGCTGTATCATTAATGAACTTATATATCTGGTTATAAAAAAAAGATAGGAGCTGGAGAGATGGCTTAGTGGTTAAGGCACTTGCCTGTAAAGCCTAAGGACTCATGTTCAACTCTCCAGGTCCCAAGTAAGCCAGATACACAGTGATGCAAGTACACAAGGTTGCACATGTGCACCAGGGGGTACACACGTCTGGAGTTTGATTACAGTGGCTAGAGGCCCTGGTATGCCAATTTTCTCTCACATTTTCACTCTAGCATAAAAAAAAATTTAGAGGCTGGGCATGGTAGCACATGCCTTTAATCCCAGCACTTGGGATGCGAAGGTAGGAGGATTGCTGTGAGTTCAAGGACACCCCGAGACTAGATAGTGAATTCCAGATCAGCCTGGGATATAGTGAAACCCTACCTCAAAAAAAAAAAAAAAAATTAGAGGTATGTGGCTGGAGAGATGGCTCAATGGTTAAGGTACCTGCTTGTAAAGCCTGACAGCTGGCTGGGCGTGGTGGCACACGCCTTTAATTCCAGTACTCGGAAGGCAGAGGTAGCAGGATTACCGTGAGTTCGAGGCCACCCTGAGACTACATAGTGAATTCCAGGTCAGCCTGGACTAGAGTGAAACCTGCCTTGAAAAACAACAATAAAAAAAGCCTGACAGTTTACTTGGGTTTAATTCCCAAGTACCCACATAAAGCCAGATGCACAAAATGGCACATGCAGCTGGAATTCATTTGCAATGACAAGAGACCTGGCGTGCAGGTCAATTTTCTCTGTCTCGGTCCCTTCCTCCTTCTCTCTCTTTCTCTCTCTAAATAAATAAATATTTTTATTTTTATTTATTTATTTGAGATAGAGAAGGAGAGAGAAAGAGGCAGACAGAGATAGTGGCCTCCAGCCACTGCAAATGAACTCCAGATGCATATGCCCCCTGTGCATCTGGCTTACTTGGGTCCTGTGGAGTTGAACCTGGGTCCTTTGGCTTTGCAGGCAAATGCCTTAACGGCTAGGCCATCTCTCCAGCCCTGAAATAAGTATTTTTTTTTTAAAGATGTATGCAGATCTGGGCATGGTGGCACATGCCTTTAATCCCAGCACTTGGGAGGCAGAGGTAGGAGGATCGCCATGAGTTCAAGGTCATCCTGAGACTACATGGTTAATTCCAGGTTAGCCTGAGCTAGAGCAAGACCATACCTCAAAAAAAGAAAAAAAGAAAAGAAGGGGGGGCAGCAGCAGCAGCAGCAGGCAGGACTCTTAACAGATTCACAGGATATACACACTATCTAAATCAGTACTTGATCTTAACCAAAAGGCAAAGAAACAATCCATATTAACAAATCTAAAGTTTTTCACTAACTTGTATGGCTCAGTAACCTGACCTTTTAAAAGAAATTATAATCATTGGTGTGGGGAAGGGGAGGCAAGCCACAGCATGCATGTGGAGATCTGAGGGCAACCTTACTTTGGGCCTCTCCTTCCACCTTGTCTGAAACAGATACTCTTAATGTCTTGCAGCTAGGAAGGCCAGACTGGCTGGCCCTTGAGTTCTGGAATTGTCTTGACTGCCTCCCATTGCCTCAGGCACATGGGGATTACAGATGTGTGCACCACTGCCTGCCTGGCTCTTTCCATTGGTGGTAGGTGGGAAGCTCTGACAGGAAAGCTTGAGGAGCATGCATGTCTAGCCTCTGAGCAGTATCCTCAGCCTACAAACCTGACTTTTGATGATCTTTAGGACTTTCTGCAGGATCAAATACAAAACTATTATGGATCCTATTAAGTTCCCCAAACCCTTATTAGCACTCTGTGACACTACAAAATACTGATTAAATATGAAGTAAAAGGGGCTAGAGAGACAGCTTAGCAATTAGGGTGCTTTCCTGTGAAGCCTAAGGAGCCAGATTCAATTACCCAGTACCCATGTAAGCCAGATGTACAAGGTGGAGCATGAATCTGGAGTTCATTTGCAGTGGCTGGAGGCCCTGTAGCACCAATCAATTCACTCTCATTCTCTCTCTCTCTCTCTCTCTTAAAAAAAAAAAAAAAAAAAAAGATGGGCTAGAGAGATGGCTTAGTGGTTAAGGCACTTCCCTGCAAAGCCATAGGACCCAGGTTTGATTCCCCAGAACCCATGTAAGCCAGGTGAGCAAGGTGGCACATGCATCTGGAGTTTGTTTGCAGTGGCTAGAGGCCTTGGCGCACCCATTTTCTATCTGCCTTTTTCTCTCTAAATAAATAAATAAAATATTAAAAAGAGTATAGCCTGATGTGAATATGACCAATATGCTATATATTCATACAGTTGAGTTCTCAGTATTAAAAATATATTTTTTAAAGATGAGGCAAAGTAATATATAAAAACAAAACACTGATGTACAACAAGAAAAGTCAGGGTGCAATATCAAGTCTCATCAAGCATAGTGCTGCTGTACCACTATGTTAAATATCATAACTATGGATTATGCTGTTATGTTAGTCTTTTTTCTGTGCAATTCAATTACAATTTTGGGGGGAGGGGTTCGAAGTAGGATCTCGCTGTAGCCGAGGCTAACCTGGAATTCATTATGTAGTGTCAGGGTGGCCTTGAACTCACAGCGATACTCCTACCTCTGTCTCCCGAGTGCTGGGATTAAAGGCATGTGCCACCACACCCAGCTTCAATTACAATTTTAAGTACATTTTGAAAATATATTTCCGTGAGACTTCCACCTTGCCTGTATGGGAACTTAACTGCTAGATAATAAACACACACACACAAAAAAAAAAAAAAAAGGCCGGGTGTGGTGGCGCACACCTTTAATCCCAGCACTCGGGAGGCAGAGGTAGGAGGATCGCCAAGAGTTCGAGGCCACCCTGAGACTACATAGTGAATTCCAGGTCAGCCTATAATTTGTTCTATAAATATTTATATATGTATATATTTTTGTTTTGTTTATTTTTCAAGGTAGGGTTTCACTCTAGCTCAGGCTGACCTGGAATTCACTATGTAGTCTCAGGGTGGCCTCGAACTCACAGTGATCCTCCTACCTCCACCTCCCAAGTGCTGGTATTAAAGGCGTGCGCCACCACACCCGGCTTTCTCTAAATATTTCTTATTCTGGCAACTTAAAGAAGTTTATAAACACGTTTTCAAATTTATACATATCTGTGAAGTTGCATCTCTGTTATCACAAGGAATTAAATAAAACTGTCTGGGAAATATGAAATAGGATAAGTTAACCACAAATGACAAATATATAATCAAATGCCGATTACCCTTAACTTGTGCAGTTTTCTTACAAGGTTAGAAAAGCACACATTCCATGACAGTCCTTCTTCTGCATATACACTATCATATAACTAACTAATACACAAACCCAACCTTAGTAAATCAATAAACTGGTGCAATGAAATGTGGAAGGTTGGTAGATTGTAAAGATGGGAGATGAGTAAATCTGACTAACTGCAGGGAATGAATCTTCCAAAGCTAATGATTACAAGAATTAAAAATAAGTATTCTTGGGCTGGAGAGATGGCTTAACAGTTAAACGCTTGCCTGTGAAGCCTCAGGACACCGGTTCAAGTTTCAATTCTCCAGGACCCACTTAAGCCAGATGCACAAGGGGGCACACACATCTGGAGTTCATTTGCAGTGGCTGGAGGCCCTGGCGTGCCCATTCTCTCTCCCTCCCTCTCTCTCTCTCTGCCTATCTCTCTCTCTCTCAAATAAATACATAATTTTTTTAAGAAAATAGGGAAGCCGGGTGTGGGGGAGGGGGGGGGGGGAGGAGGAGGAAGAAGAAGAAGAAGAAGAAGAAGAAGAAGAAGAAGAAGAGGAGGAGGAGGAGGAGGAGGAGAAGAAGAAGAAGAAGAAGAAAGAAGAAAGAGGAGGAGGAGGAAGAAGGAAGAAGGAAGGAGGAGGGGAAAATAGGGAAAAAATTAAGTATTATGGGGCTGGAAAGATGGCTTAGCAGTTAATGTGCTTGAAGCTAAAGACTCACATTTGCCTCTCTAGGTCCCACATAAGCCAGATGCACAGTTACACATGTGTCTGGAGTTCTACTGCAGTGGCTAGAGGCCCTGGCACACCAATTCTCTCTTGTTCTCTCTCACTCTTGCATTAAAGAAAAAAAAAAAAAGCAAACAGCCAGGTGTGATGGTGCACACCTTTAATCTCAGCAATCAGGAGGCAGAGGCAAGGGGATCACCATCAATTTGAGGCCACCCTAAGACTACTTAGAGAATTCTAGGTCAGCCTGAGCTAGAGCAAGACCCTACCTCCAGGGGGAAAAAAAAGTATTAAAACAATGGGGTCAGGCACAGTTGATCAGTAAGCCTAAGACTCCAGAGGCTGTGGCAAAAGGACTGTTATTATACATCCTTAAAAATACTATTATGTATTACATATCAAACTAATGCTAAAGATTGCTGTGGAGAAAGATATACTCATTACGCTACTTTCAGTAAACTAGTTAACATGGCTTGTAGTCTCTACTGTAATCCTTTCTTCTATACATTTAATTATGTTCACACTCTACATCAAACGCTCCTTATGTGTGTCTTCCCATATTTTTATTGGGCTTGAACAGAGAACTACCTTTAACTTGTATGGAAAAAGTTTTCTGTCAATAAATTTTGCTTACTCCCTGCTTTCCGCTGTCAGAATTTATTCTTTATATATTTCTTAGCCAGAAATAAGCCCATTTATATTTTTCTTCATTTTCTAGTTAAACACACTTAAACAGCTTTAACGTCTCCTTTTCATGTCAATCATTCTAGGTATTTTGAGCTGTGATCCAATGATTGATTTAAAATAATTTTTAGTTTTCTGCCAGGTCTGGTGGTACATGCCTGCAATCCTCACTCCTTAAGAGGCTAAAGAAGAAGAATCAAAAGTTGAAGTGCTGCTTAGACTAAAGTTCAAGATCCACCTAAGCAACTTAGAGATCTCATCTCAAAATTTAAAAAAAGTAGGAACTGAGTGGTAGCTTAATTTTTTTGTTTATGTTACTTTCTAAAACATGTTTTCAACTTTGCTTAATTGTCTTAAATAATAATTCACAATAACAAGTTATTGTTCACTCAGTGTTTTTTCATTATCACCCTGTTTCATGACCCAGTATCGTCTATAATTTCTGAGATGAAAATAACACTTCTGTTGAAGCTTCCATTCCCTTGTCCAGTCTCTGGTTTCCACGGAAGAGAAGAGTACACGATACTGTGTCAGTGCACTTATGTTCACACAAGGGCAATCTAAGAGGGAACCAAGCAGCCTGCGCCAAAGTCTAGCAGCTAAGATCAAAGACAAACACAAAACAGTTTTGTAAAATCTTCTTTTGGCTTTTCAACATTCGTAAACCTTCCTGCAGAAGGTGGGTTTCCTCTAGTGGGCTAAAACTGAAATTGTTTCAACCAATGCTTCACTTACAATTCTACATCTATTCATATCCCAATAGATCACAGAGTGACCCCAGCTACTCTTCCTGCATAAGGTTGGGTTACAATGTAAATAGCAGCTTTGAGGTCCTCTCTGGGCTTCTAGCAGTTTTTCTTTATGTGAGGACAGCCAACAGGTTGATAAAAAGACACTAAAAAAAGACTTGCTGGTCTCTGACTGAGATGCACAGTTTTATCATTAGTAATCCTGTGCTCAGCATTCTCTTGGGTAAGGCTAAGGCAGGTGTTAACAGTCTCTAGGATGATGTGTTCATTGTACTATGTACCCTCTCATCAATGAGATGAGTATGTACAGGGTCTGGTGGCCAGGAAAACAATGAGCTGTTAAGAGATATAGTCTGTTAAGTCAACAAGAAACAAAAATATTATTCTAAGCCGGGTGTGGTGGCCACACCTTTAATCCCAGCACTCGGGAGGCAGAGGTAGGAGGATTGCTGTGAGTTCAAGGTCACCCTGAGACTACATAGTGAGTTCCAGGTCAGCCTGGACTAGAGTGAGACCCTACCTAGCAAAACAAACAAACAAACAAACAATATATATATATATATATATTCTAGTTTGATGAATAGCAATAACCATGTCAACTAAAGATTTAACATGGAGTTCTAAAGGGATACTGTTTTAAATCTTGTTATCTGAATTTTTTTGTATAAATAATAAAGAGCCCTAGTGTTCATTCATCTTTAAACAATTTCATTTTTCATGTTTACCTTTTCTTTGACAATTGAGATCCAGTTTCAATACTGCATAAATAACATACTACAAACTAATGAATCCCAGTTCCTGATCACTTCAAAAAACCTACACCTATATGTTGTCATCCCCAATCCAGTTCATTCTTTTTTTAAAAAAATTTTTTTTAATTTTTATTATTTATTTTTGAGAGAGACAGACAGAGAGAGAGAGAGAGAGAGACAAAGAGGGAGAGGGAGACAGAGATGGGCGTGCCAGCAGTCTCTCAGCTGCTGTGAACGAATTCCAGATGTGTGCGCCCCCTTGTGGGCAAGTGTGGCATTGCGCCCTTACATCACTTTGCATCTGGCTAAACATGGGACCTGAAGATTGGAACCGCTGGAGATTGGAACCAGCGTTCTTAGGCTTAGCAGGCAGGTGCCTTAACCGCTAAGCCATCTCTCCAGCCCCAGTAGTTCATTCTTTATTTCCAGTCGCTCAGTTCAAAACCTTGCAGTCATCCTTGGTTCTTCTACTTGTCTGTATGGTGGTTACAAGAGGGGTAATAAATAAACTATGCATCTTAGCACATCTAAGAATGTTTTATAATCATATTTTAATGAAATTGAGAATTTCTATCAGTTATTATTCCTCAAGATTTGGAAATACAGAACCATGTATGGTGGCACATGCTTTTAATCCTAGCACTTGGGAGGAAGAGGTAGAAGGACTGCATTGAGTTTGAGGCCACCCTGAGACTACAGAGTGAGTTCCAGGTCACAGCCTGGGCTACAGTGAGACCATACCTTGAAAATAAACAAATAAAAATTGGATATACAATTCTTGGGGCTGAGAGATGGCTTAGCGGTTAAGGCATTTGCCTGCAAAGCCTAAAGACCCAGGTTCAATCCTCCAGGTCCCATGTAAGCCAGATGTACATTGTGGCACATGCATCTGGAGTTCGTTAGCAGTGGCTAGAAGCCCTGGCACACCCATTCTCTCTCTCCCTCTCTCTGTCTCTAATAAATAAATTAATTTAAAAATTGGATATATAATTCTCAATTATTTTCTCTTTTCTATAAAATGAAAATACTTGCTATTAAGTGTACCCTTGTTCCTTTGTAGTATATGTATTTATACCCCATGAACGTTCAGAACATTGTCCTCATTCTATGTTCAAAGTTTCAGTTAAGCTTGACATGGTAGTTCACACCTGTAATCACAACACTTAGGAGGCTGAGACAAGAGAACTGCCACGAGTTCAAGGACACCCTGAGTCTTGTATATAGTTAAACCCTATCTCAAAAAAGGGAGGGTGGGGAAAGAATTACACAATGTGAACTAGTCCCATAGAAATCCTAATTCTGACTAGCATCCTACAAATATAACCACTAATAGTTTTTCAAGGTAGGGTTTCACTCTAGTCCAGGCTGACCTGGAATTCACTATGTAGTCTCAGGGTGGCTTTAAACTCACAGTGATCCTACCTCTGCCTCCCGATTGCTGGGATTAAAGGCATGTACCACCACACCTGGCCTAAAGCCTCTTAATCTTCTTAAAAACTATGAACTCTGCTAGACACAGTGGTACATGCCTTTAACGCCAGCACTTGCGAGACAGAGGTGGGAGAATTGCAATGAGTTCAAAACCAGAATGGAACTACAGAATTCCAGGTCAGCCTGGGATAGAGTGAGACCGTACCTTGAAAAACCAAAATAAATAAATAAATAATAAATAAATCTTTAAAAAAAAAAAAAAAAAAAACATGGACTGACCAGCAATTCCTAGGACCAGAGTTGGATTGTTTCCCCACAGTGAGCTGTTGGCCAGAGAGACCCATGAGGTCCCCAAAATAATGTAGGCCACTGCTAAAAGGTAAGACCCTATTGCTGAAGACTCCATAGACTGTGGACACAGGATCAAGTTACCATGCTGAAACCAAAAGGGAAACTAGCTCCCACCTGGCAAGCCCCTATAGTGCTGAAAAGCACTATTGTAGCCTCTCGAAGAAAACAGCCACCAACAGCAGAAATAAGCAAGGGACCCTGTAGACTACGAAATCAACCAGCCCGACAAAAAGCACACACTTGTGCAATAGTGGCACACAACCTTTGCAGGTAACCAGCTGTTCTCTGATGGGACATGAGGCTCACTCCGTGCGAGAGCACTCACATCTGGTACTGGATACCAAGTGAGAATCACATGGTCAGGACACTCAGACTTCAGAAAAAAGCCCCCCACTGCTCTCTGGAGAAGAATGGGCTTGCACAGCAAGAATCTCTCAAATAACTTTTCACATTCCCTTTAACCCAAGCTGCTCTCACTCTTGTTTTGGAGAATCTGTTTTATTTTATAGATGGCAGAGAAAACAAAGAACAGTAGAGATCCATCAATAAGACAAGAACATAGTTGCCTATCACAAAACTTGCCATCTCTTACACATCTGCCAAGGCCTGGGAGAACTTGCACTGGAAGTAGTGCATGAACAATGCTCTCACTGCTAACCTAACAACCAGCTCCAGGGTGATGGTGGCAGACATGGTGATGAAACACAACCTATTAAAGCAGAAATCCAGAGGCTACAAAGAACTCAACATTAAATCAGACTACCAACAGGCCTGCCATGGCTCAAGAACATTGTGGAAGAGAGAGTAGAAAGATTGCCACAGAATGGGTGAGAATACCTTGAGGCATGGTCTCCCCACTACCTCATTGGATCTGATTGAGGCCTTCATGACCCCACAGTAAATCTAATAACCCTACTGAGGAGGGCCACAGGGAAACAGGAACAAGGGAGAAGGAATAAAAGAATTTAATCTGTTTAAAAATATCAATCAGGGGTTGGAGAGATGGCTTAGCAGTTAAGGTGTTTGCCTGAAAAGCCAAAGACCTCAGTTTGATTCCCTAGGACCCACATAAACCAGATGCTCAAGGTGGCTCATGCGCCTGGAATTCGTTTGCAGTGGCCGGAGGTCATGGCATGCCCATTCTCTCTCTCTCTCTCTGTTTGCCTCTTTCCCTCTCTCAAATCCATCAATAAATAAAATTTAAAAAAAAATCAATCAGGGGCTGGAGAAATGCCTTAGCAATCAAGGCACTTGCCTGCAAAGCCAAAGGACCCAGGTTTGATTTCCCAGGACCCACATAAGCCAGATGCGCAAGGTCTAGAGTTCACTTCCCAATAGCTGAAGGCCCTGGCGTACCCATTCTCTCTCGCGCGCTCTCTCTTTCAAATAAATAAATACATATTTTTTAAAAAGCAATCAGTAATTTCAGTCAAAAAAACAGACTTGAGTTTGTTTAAAGACAGGATCTCACTGTATCCCAGTCTAGCTTGGAACTCACTGTGTAATCCAGGCTGGTCTTGAGCTTCCGGAAATTTTCCTGCCTCAGATTCCCGGGTGCTGGTATTATAGGCATAAGCTACCATACCTACTTTACATGTTTCTTTCTCTTGTTTCATATCAATATGACCTTTCTGACCAGAGGATAATTATAGTTTTCTCCTACGAGTTCTTTTATTTCTTTCTTTTCTACTTTTAGTTAAATGCTACTGAAACTGCACTCAGCAGGGATTAAAATAAGCAGATCTTCTATGCTGCTTAGCTTTTCTTTCAAGCCATTGCTATCATTTTGCATTTTTTTTTTTCGAGGTAGGGTCTCGCTCTAGCCCAGACTGACCTGGAATTCACTATGTAATCTCAGGGTTGCCTTGACCTCACACCAATCCTCCTACCTCTGCCTCCCGAGTGCTGGGATTATAGGCATGCATCACCACATCTGGTTCGTTTTTGTTTTTGAGGGAGGGTCACCCCCACCACACCCAGCACCCCCCTCTTTTTACATACATACATATATATATAACACATACAATATATATATGCCATGCTTTTAAAAAGCATTCTTTTGACACAAATGTCATTTTCATAGCTTATTCAAAGTTTATTAATAATGACCTTTCTTTCTTTCTTTTTCTTTTTTTGGTTTTCGAGATAGGGTCTCACTCTAGCTCAGGCTGACCTGGAATTCACTATACAGTCTCAGGGTAACCTCGAACTCATGGCAATCCTCCTAACTCTGCCTCCCAAGTGCTGGGATTAAAGGCATGCGCCACCACGTCTGGTTTTTAAAAGCCGCTTTCTGTTTGCTTCTACATTGTAAGATCTTACATTTACTGATTGTTTTTGTGCTTTTTTTTCATGTTGGTTTTCTGAAACCTGTATTAACTCTGACATGGCGTATCATTTTTTTTTTTTTTTTTTTTTTTTTTTTTTTGGTTTTTCGAGGTAGGGTTTCACTCTGGCCCAGGTTGACCTGGAATTAACTATGTAGTCTCAGGGTGGCCTCGAACTCACGGCGATCCTCCTACCCCTGCCTCCCGAGTGCTGGGATTAAAGGCGTGCGCCACCACGCCCAGCAGGCGTATCAATTTTTCAATGCCATTCTGTTTACTGCAAGATGCTCCCTTCTGACCATTAGCAAAGACATGGTATTGGACACTCTGTGACAGTAACCAACCTGTTCACAAGTGAAGCTTCTATTTGCTCCAAAGTGTTTCCATTCACCTAAGACTCTAACATCAATTTGTAACCAATGTTGTGGAGCCTAGAAGGTAAACTACCTGTGCTACATGACACAAAGTAGGTTGGATTCATATAGCTGCTCCAAAGTCATAATCAACTAACCACAGTGGTATTTTCACATCTTAGAACACTATTGTGCTTTCCATCTTGTTTTTATTTTTTGGTTCTTCGAGGTAGGGTCTTGCTCTAGCCCAGGCTGACCTAGAATTCACTATGCAGTCTCAGGCTGGCCTCAGACACACAGCAATCCTCCTACCTCAACCTCGTGAGTGCTGATATTAAAGGTGTGTGCCACCATGCCTGGCTCTGCTATATTTCCATAACCCCATCTTCTTCTTCTTTTTTTTTTTTTTTAAGTTTTTCAAGGTAGGGTCTCACTCTAGATCCATGTGCCACCTTGTGCATCTGGCTTATGTGGGTCCTGCCTAGGTAATCGAACCTGAGTCTTTTGGCTTTACAAGCAAGGTCCTTAACTGCTAAGCCATCTCCCCCAGTTCCCTTAAATTGATTTTTGCCAGGCATATTATCACAACAAGAAGATAACTAACAAATGAACCTTTTTAAGAGCCTACCAAGTGGGCACAGTAACAGCAGTACACCTCCAGTATTCCTAGCTACTAAGGTCAAGGCAGAAGGACCTTGAGTTCAAACCAAGCTTGGGCAACACAGTGAGACCCACTCTTAAAAGAACAGAGGTGGGGTCCTAGAAAGATGGCTCAGTAAGTCAAGTTCTTGTCATGAAAGCATGAGGATCTGAGTTTGGATCCCCAGCACCCATGTAAAATGTTGGCATGGTGGCATATGTATGCACTGGGGAAGTGGAGATAGGAGGATCCTCAGGAATTGCTGGCTAGCTTGTCTAGCCAAAATGGTGAGCTCTGGGCTTGTGAGAGACCCTGTCTCAAAAAGTAAAGAGGGGCTAGAGAGATGGCTTAGTGGTTAAGGTGCTTGCCTGCAAAGCCAAAGGACCCAGGTTCACATACCCAGGACCCACGTAAGCCAGATGTACAAGGCAGTGCAGGTGTCTGGAGTTCGTCTGCAGTAGCTGGAGGCCCTGGCATACCCATTGTCTCTCTCTCTCTCCCCCTACTCTATCTCTCCCTCTTTTGCTGTCAAATAAGTAAGTAAATAAAAATAATTTTGGGGGAAGCTGAAGAAATGGCTTAGTGGTTAAGGCATTTGCCTGCAAAGCCAAAGAATCCCGGTTCAATTCTCCAGGACCCACGTAAGCCAGATGCACAAGGGGCACATGCATCTAGAGTTCGTTTGCAGTGGCTGGAGGCCCTGGAGTGCCCATTCTCTCTGTGTCTGCCTCTCTTCTATCTCTCTCTCTGCTTGCAAATTAATAAATAAAAATTTAAAAATATATATATATATATATTTTTTTTTTTTTAAGTAAGGGAACGAGGGCTGGAGAGATGGCTTGGTGGTTAAGTCGCCTGCCTGCTAAGCCTAAGAACCCTGGTTCCAATCTTTGGGTCCCCCATTTAGCCAGATGCAAAAAGTCGTGCAAGAGCGCAATGCCGCACTTTCCCACAAGGGGGCGCACCCGTCTGGAGTTCATTCACAGCAGCTGAGAGGCCACTGGTGCACCCATTCTCTCTCTCTCTCTCTCTCTCTCTCTCTCTCTCTCTCTTTCTCAAATAAATAAAAAAAATTAAAGTAAGGGAAAGAGTGATTGAATAAAACTCTGAACATCAAACTCTGGTCTCCACATGCACACACATGTAGGCACTGCTGCAGGCACACATATGGGCACATACACACAAACAAGCATATACACCCTCATGCATATGACACACACACATATATATGCAGAGGTGGGGAGGGAGAATGAGAAAGGGAGGAATTGAGAGAGCACTCAATCTTGACAGCACTCCAAAAACAAGAGTAAAGAAGTTTATGAAGCCAATCAAACTTGACATCACTCCAAAAACAATGAGAGAGTAAAGAACTTTATGAAACTGACAATACTAAACCAGGCAAGGTGGCACATGCCTTTACCCCAGGCATGAAACAGGAGAAGTGCCCTAAGTTCAAAGCCAGCCTAGGCCACAGAGTGAGTTCCAGATCAGCCTCGGTAAGAATGAGGCTCTGCCTCAACAACAACAACAACAAAAAATTCACAATCCCAAGTCCTGGGTAATGCTGAAAGCTACCACATATGATTGTCTTCTTTGGATTTGCTAAGAACAAATTTTCAAAAATCTGAGTAAAGGCTTAAAACTTATAATTAAATATGTATAGATTTTATCAAAGCTAATGTTAGAAGTTTTCATTTATCTATTCTATCCATTTGCATTTCTTTTTTTTTTTGTTTTGTTTTTTTGTGAGTGGGTCTCACTCTGGTCCAGGCTGACCTGGAATTAACTATGTATTCTCAGGGTGGCCTCGAACTCGGGGGTGATCCTCCTACCTCTGCCTCCCGAGTGCTGGGATTAAAGGCGTGCACCACCACGCCCAGCCCATTTGCATTTCTTAAAGTATATGAACTATATAAAATATAACTATATACACTAGTTTTACATTACCATATACGCTATATTAATATTTAAATCATCTTTCAGTATATTACATGCCTATTAAAGTTTATAAAATAAATAAAACTGAATAATGAACTTCCTTCTGAAATTTCTTTTTTTTTAATTTTTGTTCATTTATTAGCAACAGACAGAGAGAAAGAGGCAGAGAGAAAGAGAGAGAGAGAGAGAAAGAATAGGCGCATTAGGGCCTCCAGTCACTGCAAACGAACTCCAGATGCATGTGCCAACTTGTGCATCTGACTTACGTGGGTCTGGTAATTGAGCCTCGAACCAGGGCCCTTAGGCTTCACAGGCAAGTGCTTAACTGCTAAGCCATCTATCCAGCCCCCTTCTGAAATTTCTTATAAATATTCAGATAAAAAAGCTCAGAAGGGGCTGGAGAGATGGCTTAACAGTTAAGGCGTTTGCCTGTGAAGCCTAAACTCTGAACATCAAACTCTGGTCTCCACATGCACACACATGTAGGCACTGCTGCAGGCACACATATGGGCACATACACACAAACAAGCATATACACCCTCATGCATATGACACACACACATATATATGCAGAGGTGGGGGGAGGAGAATGAGAAAGGGAGGAATTGAGAGAGCACTCAATCTTGACAGCACTCCAAAAACAAGAGTAAAGAAGTTTATGAAGCCAATCAAACTTGACATCACTCCAAAAACAATGAGAGAGTAAAGAACTTTATGAAACTGACAATACTAAACCAGGCAAGGTGGCACATGCCTTTACCCCAGGCATGAAACAGGAGAAGTGCCCTAAGTTCAAAGCCAGCCTAGGCCACAGAGTGAGTTCCAGATCAGCCTCGGTAAGAATGAGGCTCTGCCTCAACAACAACAACAACAAAAAATTCACAATCCCAAGTCCTGGGTAATGCTGAAAGCTACCACATATGATTGTCTTCTTTGGATTTGCTAAGAACAAATTTTCAAAAATCTGAGTAAAGGCTTAAAACTTATAATTAAATATGTATAGATTTTATCAAAGCTAATGTTAGAAGTTTTCATTTATCTATTCTATCCATTTGCATTTCTTTTTTTTTTGTTTTGTTTTTTTGTGAGTGGGTCTCACTCTGGTCCAGGCTGACCTGGAATTAACTATGTATTCTCAGGGTGGCCTCGAACTCTCGGTGATCCTCCTACCTCTGCCTCCCGAGTGCTGGGATTAAAGGCGTGCACCACCACGCCCAGCCCATTTGCATTTCTTAAAGTATATGAACTATATAAAATATAACTATATACACTAGTTTTACATTACCATATACGCTATATTAATATTTAAATCATCTTTCAGTATATTATATGCCTATTAAAGTTTATAAAATAAATAAAACTGAATAATGAACTTCCTTCTGAAATTTCTTTTTTTTTTAATTTTTGTTCATTTATTAGCAACAGACAGAGAGAAAGAGGCAGAGAGAAAGAGAGAGAGAGAGAGAAAGAATAGGCGCATTAGGGCCTCCAGTCACTGCAAACGAACTCCAGATGCATGTGCCAACTTGTGCATCTGACTTACGTGGGTCTGGTAATTGAGCCTCGAACCAGGGCCCTTAGGCTTCACAGGCAAGTGCTTAACTGCTAAGCCATCTATCCAGCCCCCTTCTGAAATTTCTTATAAATATTCAGATAAAAAAGCTCAGAAGGGGCTGGAGAGATGGCTTAACAGTTAAGGCATTTGCCTGTGAAGCCTAAGGATTCATTTTCGACTCTCCAGGTCACACATATGCTAGATGCACAGTGACATAAGTGTTCACACAAAGGGTGCACAAGTCTGGATTTTGACTGCAGTGGCTGGAGGCCCTAGCATCTCAATTCTCCCTCCCTCCCCCCACCCTCTCTCTCTGTCTCTCTCACACACATAAAAAAAGGCCACTCTGTTTGACTTGCCTCAAACAAAAAAAAAAAAGAAGAAAGGGCTAGAGGAATGGCTTAGTAGTTAAGGCGCTAGCCTGCAAAGCCAAAGGACCTCGGTTCGATTCTCCAGGACCCACGTAAGCCAGATACACAAGGTGGCGCATGCGTATGGAGTTCATTTGCAGTGGCTGGAGGCCCTGGCGTGCCCATTCTCTACCTACTTCTTTCTGTCTCTCTAATCAATAAACCAAATAAATAAATTTTAAGGGAAAAAAGAAAAAAAGAAAGCTCAGAGGTATGTAACTTTCTACATTTTAAGTATGCAATTTTCATGTCAGCTTTGCTAAAATCTGGGGGTAATAAACAAATGAACTCTTTGAAATGGATAAGTAGAAGAGAAAGTTTAAATCACACAAAGCTGAGTTCAGTGCTATACAGCTGTAGCTCTAGTACCCAAGATGCTAAAGCACTTTGAACCCATATAGTGAGACTCACTCACTCACTCACTCTTCATAGTGAGACTCTCTCTCTCTCTCTTTCTCTCTCTCTCTCTCTCTCTCTCTCACACACACACACACACACACACACATTGGGGGGACTGTAGCTAGGTGTGGTGGTGTATACCTTTAATACAAGCACTTGGGAGGCAGAGGTAGGAAGATCACCTTGAGACTACATAGTGAATTCCAGGTCAGCCTGGGCTAGAGTGAGACCCTACCTTGAAAAACCAAAAGGAAAACTCTATAAATGATAGATATTTGCATTTACATTAAGCCATAAGCTCACAAATAAGGTCTGTTAAAATAGAAATATACCTGTTACAGTTACCTGTTTGTTGTGGCGACAAAAACCCAACTCAAAGCAGCTTATAGAAAGAAAGGGTTTATTTCAGGCCTACAGATTTCAGGGCAAGTTCCATTATGGCAGAAGAAGCTAGCTCACTTTTGTACATCCACAGCAGAGAGAAAAAACAACAGCCAGAGCTCAAACTGACTCTCAACATACCTAGTAGGACTGGACTCAAGATCCACCCCCAAATGACACAACTCTAGCAGGAATCTGCCAAGTAGAGACTTAAGTAAGAAGCTTAATATTAATCAAAATTACCTGAGTCCATTTCCATTCAAACCACGGCACCTAGCCTAATAATTCATTCACTATACTGTAACTATGTTATAGGTGTTTATCAAAACATACAACCCAAAGAATATGAGACATTTTTAGTTACTGGATGTTTTTCAATAATATAGTTTTTAAAAAAAAGCCAGGTGTGGTGGCGCACGACTTTAATCCCAGCACTCGGGAGGCAGAGGTAGGAGGATCACCATGAGTTCGAGGCCACCCTGAGACTACATAGTGAATTCCAGGTCAGCCTGAGCTAAAGCGAGACCCTACCTCAAAAAACCAAAAGAAAAGTTTAGATTAAAAGGCTGGACTTGATTCCCAAGCTTTCTATTCATAAGATGAATCTAGCCAGGTGGAAAATGGGAGTACAAGTATAATCCAAGAATCACTGCAAGGGTTCAACAATTGAGCAGCTATTTTCCTTTTAAACAGTGGGCACTATGTCCATCTCAACCAGAGAAATAGCTACCTAAACAACAAAGCCAAGACTTGACTGACTCCTAATGCAGCAATCTTATAATGCTAAATATAATGTCACATGAGGTTTGTTTTGAAACCACTTATTCATATTGATGAGGGAAAGAAAAATACAATTAAAACTGTACAATACAAGAAATTAATATAGCTAAGCAATGATAAAGCTCCTTTGAAATACTTACCTTTCTACACGCAGGACAAAGCCCATTTTCATCAGTGCGAATTCTATGCCAACAAAATCTGCAAATCTGGTAGCCACAGGTGCAAGGGAAAAAGTTGATATCGTCTATCTCCAAGGGTTCCATGCAAAGAGGGCATTCCACAGGGTCTTCTTTTGCATCAGGACTGCGAGACATCTTCACGTGTATTAATCAGCAGCAAAAAGTTTTTAATAATTTAAGGGAGAAGGAAATTCAGCACTGAGAGCTAAAATGTTGAAATTTGAAGAGCTGTGTAAGAAAAAACAAAAAATAATTTGCTACTAGAAAAAAAAAAGCATATTAAACAAGAATCACATTGTCAAAATGTACTACGTTTTGCTGTAATCATAGAATGGAGTTCAAAATGGATTTCTGAAATTTTCCACATAAAGGGCTAGCATTATTAATTTTTGAATGTAACAGAAATTTCAAAGAACTTTTTTTTAACTAGATAAAACATCTACTACCAACCTATAGCATTAATTATAACACACTCTTAGGGAAAAAATAAAGAAGCATCTTTAACTTTAAAAGATATTCTGGGGCTGTGCTTAGTGGTTAAGGCACTTGCTTGGAATGCCAAAGGACCCAGGTTCAATTCCCCAGGACCCACAAAAGCCAGATGCACAAGGTGGTGCATGTGTCTAGAGTACATTTACAGCAGCTGGAAACCCTGGTAATGCCCATTCTGTCTGTCTGTCTGTGTGTGTGTGTGTGTCTCAAATTTTAAAAAAATTTTAAGATACTCTTGAACTATCTCATTGTTTACCTAAAAGGTATACCATTCCTGTGCATATACCCTAAAGACTCTACTCTTTACTATAGAGATACTTGCTCAGCCATGCTTGTTGCTCCTCTATTCATAATAACTAGGAATTGGAATCAACACAGAAGCCCATCAACTGATGCACGGACAAGGAAGATGTGGTACATATACACAATGGTAAGGAAAAATGAAATATTAAATTTTGCAGGAAAATGGATAGAGTTGGGAAAAAATCATTTTAAGCCAGGTCATGTAGGAACAGAAAAACAAAAGTTGTACATATTCTCTCATCTGTGGTTCCTAACTGGGATCAACTTGAATGTAAAAGGTAGTAAGACCAGAATCAAACTAGGAGAGAGAAGGAGGGAGAGAGAAGAGGAGTTACTTAACAGGTTAGGGGAGGGACAGAATATAGAGGGTGGGACGGGCTTGGAGGGATAGGAGGGAGTGTGGAGAGGTAATTACACAAAAGACAAGATAAATCCAGTTCCATAGAAACCATCATCCTGGCTAGCATTTGACAAGATATAACCACCAGTAAAAGGGACAGAAGGCAGAAAAAAAACCTTACAACCATGGACACTGACAGATAAATCCAAGGCCCAGAATTGGGTTGCTCCAAAACAATGTAGGCCATTGCCAAAACACATGGCTGCTTGCCAGAGCTAAAAGGTAAGACCCTACTGCTGAAGACATCACAGGCTGCAATCACAGGACATCAGAATGTCATGTTCAACCCAAAAGAGAAACTACCTCCCTCCTGGCTAGCCCTCCTAGTGCTGGAGAGCCTATGGGAGTAGCTGGAGGACAACAGTCACCAACACTATAAATAAGCAGGAGGCCCAGCAGACTACAAAATCAACCAGCCTGACAAGAAATAAACATTTGTAGGCTAGATAAATGGCTTAGCAGTTAAGGTGCTTGCCTGCAAAGCCCAAAGACCCATGTTCAACTCTCTAGGTCCCACATTAGTCACATGCACATATGAAAGGTCGCACGTGTGCACAAGGTGGCACACACATCTTGGGTTCGATTGCAGTGGCTGGAGGCCCTGGTGCACCGACACACACACACACACACACACTCTCTCTCTCACTCTCTCCCATAAAATAAATTTTAAAAAAACACATGCAATAGTGGCACACAGCCTCTGTGGGTAACCAACTGTTTTCTGAATAGACACGAGGCCCACTCATGGGAGAGAACTCTCCTATCTGATACTGGAAACCAAGTCAGAATCTCATGGTCAGGAAACGTATAGACTTCGAAGAGAAGCCTCCACTGCTCTCTGAAGAAGAGTGGGCTTGCACACAATAAAAGTCTCTCAAATAACATTGCATATCCCCTCCAATCCAAGCTGCTCTCACTCTTGGTTGGTGTGATAGTTTAAATAGATGGCCCCCAATATATTCAGTGTTTTATTAGTTTGTAGTTTAGATCTGCAGCTACCTGGCTGGCAAACGTATCACTGGACAGATCTTAAGGTGTGGTGATGGGTTTGAAATTCCAATCTAAAGATATACAAAGTGTGCCTAGCTGGAATTCCTAAAGTGTGTTGTGCGGCTATGGCTTTTGGGCTTTGAGCTTATGGCTTTTCTCTCTCTGCTTGGACTTGTGAAAACAGGTCAGCTTCTTTTGCCATTATGGAACTTACCCTGGATCCATAAGTTTTAATAAATATCCCTTCCTTCATAACTGTGCCTGGTTTGGAAGTTCATCTCAGCGAACCTGAAACTGTTTTATTTTATAGAAGGTAGAGAAAATGGAGGAGAACCAAGATCCATCGATAAGAAAAAAAAAGATAGCTGACTGCCCACCATGAGACATACCACTTCTACTACATCTGAAGGGGGGCAGGAGAAATTGCAGAGGAAGCAGCAACATGAATACTGCCTTTATTGCTAGCCTGACAACTAGCTCCAGGGTAATGGTGACAGACCCGGAAATCAATCAAAACCCATCAAAGCAGAAATCCAGAGACGACAGAGAGCTCAACACTAAATCAGACTACCAGCAGTCCTACCATGATTCAGGGAACATTGCAGAAGAGGGGGCAGAAAGATTGAAAGAGCCACGGAGAGGGTAAGAATACCCTGAAGCACAGTTCTCCCACTACCTCATAGGGAGTGACTGAGACCTTCATGACCCCACAGCCAATACCATAACACCACTGAGAAAGGTTCCAGGGGAACAGGAGCAGGGGTAAGGGAATAGATGAGTATAACCTATTATACTATATATAAAATAAAATAAACTTTAAAAATATATACTTAAAATGTCATTATCACAAAAGACAAAACAGAGCCAAACAGATTTATCTTTTGTTAGAAAAAAATCCGTTATTATCTAAATTGTTGCAAAAATGCAGGTTTGGTAATTCAAGTAGCCAAACTTTAAAAAAAAAGGTTTTCATTTTCTTTAGAAAACATCTGCTCTTGAAAAAAAAAATAATTAGAAGAAACACTGGCAACGAACAATGAAATGCTCTGGGCCTTCCTGGGTGTTTTTAGTTACAATCTGGACTGCCAAGTGGAAAAATCCACTAGATATCAGCAAGACAATCATAGTTTTATATATGAAGGACTTATAAATATGAATAGGAAGTATATACCATGTAGTCCTGAATGACCTTGAACTTGCTACCTTGACAAGTCTGGCCTTGAACTAGATGTGACTCACCTGTCTTTTCCTCCCAGGTACTAGGAATACAGACATGCTCCACCACATCTAGCAGAAGGACATTGTTAGAAGCTTACTAGAGTTTTAGTAAAGTAATTTACTGAACTCTGGGAAGAAAATAAGACATTAGGATTTATGAACTGAAAATCCTTCTAGAAAGTTTATTAAAAGATGACATATAGATGACAAATTGAGGTTTTGCTTTTGGTTTTCAAAAAGTTTACAAGACTGAACCCTTCCCATTTAGAAGTTAAAGGATGGGCTAGAGAGATGGCTTGACAGTTAAGGTGCTTGCCTTCAAAGGCTAGCGACCTGAATTCAATTCCCCAGTACCACATAAAGCCAGATGCACAAAATGGCGTATGAATCTATAGTTTGTTTGCAGCAGCTGGAGACCTTGGTATGCCCATTCTATCTCCCCCCCCCCTTACAAATAAATAAATAATTTATTTTTTACAAAATGCAGGGCTGGGGGCTGGAGAGATGGCTTAGCAGTTAATATCCTGACTGCTAAGCCTAAGAACGCCGGTTCCAATCTCCAGAATCCACATTTAGCCAGATGCAAAAAGTGACACAAGGGCACAATGCCGCACTTGCCCACAAGGGGCCACAGGAGTCTGAAATTCATTCTCAGTGGCTGAGAGGCGGCTGGCATGACCATTCTTTATCTGTGTCTCTCTCCAAAAAAAAAAAAAAAAAAATGCAGGGCTGGGGCTGGAGAGATGGCTTAGAGTTTAAGGCGCTTACCTGCAAAGCCTAAGGACACATGTTCAACTCTCCACATCCCACATAAGCCAGATACACAAAGGTGAGGCAACTGCAAGGTCGCACATACCCACTAGGTGGCGCAAGTGCCTGGAGTTCAAATGCAGCAGCTGAGGCCCTGACGCACCAATTCTCTCTCTTATTCTTATACACATATACTCTCTCGCTCTAAAACAATAAAAAATAAATGCAAGAGGGCCAGGCGTGGTGGTGCACGCTTTTAATCCCAGCATTCAGGAGGCTGAGGTAGGAGGATCACCATGAGTTTGAGGCCACCCTGAGACTACATAGTGAATTCCAGGTCAGCCTGAGCTAGAGTGAGACCCTACCTTGAAAAACCAAAAAAATAAATAAATAAAAATAAATAAATGCAGTGCTGGAGAGATAGCTTAGGGGTTAAGGCACCTGCCTGCAAAGCCTAAGAACCCATGCTTGACTCACCGGATCCCATGGAAGCCAGACATACAAGGTGACAAACGCGCTAAGTTGCACATGCGCACAACATAGCACGTGTTATCTTGAGTCCATTTACAGTGGCTGGAGGCCCTGGTGCACAATTCCCAGTCTCTATCTCACACACATATGCATTCTCACTCTTGCTCTCTCTCATTTTTTAAAAAAAAAAAAAAAAAAAAGACCAGTCTGCTGGGCTTGACTCAAAATTTAAAAATGCAAACATAGGGGCCAGAGAGATGGCTCAGCAGCTAAAGGTACTTGCTTGCAAAGCCAGCTGACCACAGGTTCAATTCCCCAACCACTCCCACACAAGCCAGACACAAAAATTTACACAAGGGCTTGAGAGATGGCTTAGGGTTAAGGCACTTGCCTGCAAAGCCAAAAGTTCGATTCCCCAGGACTCACGAAAAACAGATGTACACGGTGGCACATACACCTGGAGTTTGCAGAGGCTGGAGGTCCTGGCACACCCATTCTGTCTCCCTATCTGCCTCTCTCTCTCCCTCTCAAATAAATAAGTAAATAAAAGTAAAATATAAGCCGGGTGTGGTGGTGAACACCTTTAATCCCAGTAATTGGGAGGCAGAGGTAGGAGGATCAGTATAAGTTTAAGGCCAGTCTGGGAGTACAGAGTGAGTTCCAGGTCAGCCTGGGCTTTGGAGTTAGACCCTACCTCAAAAAAACACCAGAAAATGTCAAGTCAACCCAGTGACTTCCTGTATAGGTGCAGGAGTACTTAGGAGAGAAATGATACTTTTTTTTATTCAATAGTTAATTTTTCAGGAAAACTATATGTATATACATTAACTAATCTTGACAGTGACTTGCAATCTTATTAACCTGATTGGATTTAGGATTACCATGTAAACAAACCTCTGGGCATGTCTATGAGGGAGTTTCTAGAATGGATTAAGTACAGTGAGAAGACCACCCTAAAAATGGGTTCTATCGTTCCATGGCCTGAAAGCTTAGCTCCAGAAATCACTGTTCCCTACTTCTGACTGGATGCAATGTGCCCAGCTACTTCCTGTTCCTGCCACCACATCTTCCTTGATAGAACTGTAAACCAAAATAAACTGTTCCTTCCTCAAGTTGATTTTTTTAAATAGAATTTTATTTATTTATTTGAGAGAAAGAGGCAGGGGGAGCAGGGAATAGGCCCGCCAGGGCTTCCAGCCACTGCAAACAAACTCCAGATGCATGCACCTCCTTGTGCATCTGGCTTACGTAGGTCCTGGAGAATCAAACCAGGATCCTTTGGCTTTGCAGACAAATGCCTTAACCACTAAGCCATCTCTCCAGCCCTCAAGTTGATTCTTGTTGGGTATTTTTTTCAGAGCGACAAGAAAAATAAGATAACATCTTTTATAAAGCTGGAACTAAGGCTAAAGAGCATAACTTAAAATCAAGATTGCCGGGCTGAAGAGATGGCTTAATGGTTAATGGTTTGCTTAATGGTTTGCATTTGTCTGCAAAGCCAAAGGATCCTGGTTTGACTCTCCAGGACCCACGTAAGCCACATGCATAAGGGGGCGCTTGCATCTGGAGTTCATTTACAGTGGCTAGAGGCCCTGGCGTGTCCATTCAATCTCTTTCTCTCTCTCTCTCTAATAAATAAATAAATAAAATATTTTTTAAAAAAATCAAGATTGCCATCTTCAAATCAATCACCTTTCCAAGATGATAAGACACAGTTGTTCACTCAAGGTGTAGCCCCATATGCTCACGGATGGAATGCAAATGCCTAGAAAGTAAAATGACATTACTTTCTCAAATTCTACAGCAAAATTTTACCTGTTTTTCTGCATCTATATTATAGTACAGTACAAATTCTGGCATGCTCTCAAATTACCTAAACTTTCATTTAAAATATAATAAATGCACAAAATCAGGAAAATTAAGTATATGCCTCACATTTATGAAGGTACACCAAACAGCTACAATGTGGCTTAGTAAGTAAACACAAATTCCACAACTAAGTAAAAGGAAAAAATTGTTATGTCTGTTATAACTGACAACTTTCTTAAAAAAAAAAAAACAGCACCTTAAGTTGTATTGATTCTATATTAAATACATATTTCACAAAGCATGGTATTTATATAAATTATACAAAGACAACAAAGACAGAAGAATAGTAATAAATGGTTTATGACTATAAAGTAAGTTGAGTAAATACCAGCACCAGATTAAGCACCAAAGTACCAACATACCACACAATACATATACTACAGAAGTCTGGACTTATCTGTATTTGTATTGTCCTTAGGAACTCACAAGCTTATTTGTTTTAGAAAAATATCTAATAACTTAAATGTTACTTTTACAAAGGATTAAACTAAAGCTGGGCTGGAGAGATGGCTTAGTGGTTAAACGCTTGCCTATGAAGCCTAAGGACCCCAGTTCGAGGCTCGATTCTCCAGGACCCACGTAAGCCAGATGCACAAGGGGGTGCATGCATCTGGAGTTCGTTTGCAGTGGCTGGAGGCCCTGGCGCACCCATTCTCTCTCGCTCTCTCTCCCTGCCTATTTCTATCTCTCTCTCTCTCAAAAAAATAAATTAAAAAAAAAAAAAAAACTAAAGCTAACAGAAAGGCCAATTAGTTAGAACTACTTCCTACTTCTTCAACCACTTTCCCATACATTGACTAATATATTTGTATTATACTTCAGTAAGCTGTAAGTCCCTTACATAATGTCTCTGACATCTCTCTTACTCTGTTCCCAAAAGTACTCCAATTTTTAGTCTACCCTTAGAGAAATCTCAAATCTAAGAAGGGTGAAGTGAAAGGTAATTTTGGGAGGAGATAAGACATAGTCAAGCCAGCTAGCCTGAAGGTGTGAACCAGATAAGATAGTTAGGAGGGGCCTTCCTGGGATCTGAACAAATCTTATGCACTGACCATAACATCTGTTTGCATCTTGGGTGAGAAGCAATTTATGTCCTAGAGGACTGTGTAGAACACCAAAACAGTCAGCCAGAAATGAGTGGTGCTGGCTGTGCTCAGGGAAAGAAACAGTGCAAGAGAGCCTGACCAACGCTGTCATCCCTGAATGAATATGGGCAAACTCATGTCTGTATACCCAAGAAAGAAATTTCAAGAGAGAAACAGAGTTCACTAAAATAATCTACTTAGCCAATAAAAAAGCAAATAGGAGGCTGGAGGGATGGCTTAGCGGTTAAGGTGTTTGCCTGAAAAGCCAAAGGACCCACGTTAACCAGATGCACAAGGGGGTACACGCGGCTGGAGGCCCTGGTGCGCCCATTGTCTCCCTCCCTCCCTCTCCCCCTCCCTCTTTCTCTGTCAAATAAATAAAAATAAAAATATTTTGAAAAAAAGCAAACAGGGCTGGAGAGATGGTTCAGTGGTTAAGGCACTTGCCTGCAAAACCTAACAACCCCTAGTTCAATTCCCCAGTACACATGTAAAGCCAGATACACAAAAGGGGTGCATCCATCTGTACTTCATTTACAGTGGCTAGAGGCCCTGGTGCACCCATATTCATATCCTCCTTCCCTTTTCCTCTCTTTCTCTGCTTGCAAATAAATAAATAAAAATATTTCTTATAAAAGCAAACAAGCCAGGAATGGTAGTGCACGCCTTTAGTCCCAGCACTCAGGAGGCCAAGGTAGGAGGATTGCTGTGAGTTCAAGGCCACTGAGACTACATAGAGAATTACAGGTTAGCCTGGCCTACGGCGAGACCCTACCTTGGGGGGTGAGGGGAGTAAAGGAAGGATGAAGACAGTGTCTGTCATATCAAAATGATAATTATCAATAAACAGTTAAGACTATTTTGTCCTCATGCTGGGTCTTGTGCTGGCTGGGCAAGTGACCTACCACTGTTCACATTCTCAGGTTTTCAAAACATTATTGAAAAAGAAAATTGTGCTGGGCATAGTACCAAATATCTATAGTCACAGTTACTTGGGAAATTAAGTTAGGAAACTCAAATCAGCCTCAAGTTCAAGACCAAACGACAGCATTGTTCCCATCTCAAGGGGGGGGGGGAAGGTAAATAAAACAAAGTAGATAGTTTACCAAGGCCTCTACTAATCGCTGCAAAAGCTAGTCCTAAAAAAATTAAAATTAAAATTAAAAAAAAAAAAAACTAGTCATGAGGAAGAAAGTATCCAGGAAGGACAATTAGAGATTAAGAAGATGATGGGCAGAGTATGGAAACACACAAATAAATGAATGGCCTATTTCTGTAACAACTTCTCCTTTGTTAGGCTCAGGAAGGATAAAATACTAGAAAATACCAAAACAGCAGTTCGGAGGGGAGTGAAATAATCTACTCTGACGTCCAACTGTAAGAATGGTAAAATCTCAAGGGTCATCATATAGCCTCTATTACTACTGACTCTACTTCCTTATTTCTGCCTCAAAGAAACAGATGCACATCTATATGAGAAGCTGGAGCACTTTTTTTTTGGTTTTGGTTTTTTGAGGTAGGGTCTCGCTCTGGCCCAGGCTAACCTGGAATTAACTATGTAGTCTCAGGGTGGCCTCGAACTTACAGAGATCCTCCTACCTCTGCCTCCCGAGTACTGGGATTAAAGGCATGCATCACCACGCCCGGCTCAGGAGCAGTGTTTGCCACAAGAAAAATAAAGGACTAATATGGATCTGTATATGCCAACATATGAGTGAAAACACCTGCTGCAGGTACTGTGATTTCTGTATTAAAATAGTTTTTCTATATACTTAGATATATAATCATAGAAAATTTTTGAGTATTTTATGACATGAGTGGAAAAATTCTACATACAATATATGTTATGGGCCCAGTCAAATCGCAGGTGTACTAAAGGTGTTGTTTTAAATTAAGTTCCTCTCACTTTCTCCTGGGCCCTGGCAGATGTAATAGAGGTGGAAAGTCTCATAGTGGGCAGTCAACTATCTTGTCTTATCAATGAATCTAGACTCTCCTCCATTTTCTCTGCCATCAGAACTTTAGCTGGTCCGTTCCCTCCCAAATCACTGCTGCTTCAGAATAGCCCATTAATAACTTTTTTATCTATCATCCATCCATCCATCTACCTACCTCCCTAGCATCTATCTATCCATCTATATATATCAATCATCTATCATCTATTTATTTATTTATTTTGAGGTAGGGTCTCACTCTAGTCCAGGCTGAACTAGAACTTACTCTGTACTCCCAGGCTGGCCTTGAACTCACAGCAATCCTTCTACCTCTGCCTCCTGAGTGCTGGGATTAAAGGTGTGTGTCACCATCCCATTACTATCTTTTGACTTCAGGTTTATTTATCATTTTCCTTCATGTCTGAAAACAACTGATTAATATTTGAGGTTCTACAAGACATCAGAGTATCACTGACAACATTTAGTTGGAAGTCTTATACTTCAGAGAATTAAGCACAGCCAGTATCAAACTAGCCTGATGCTGGTTGTGTTCCAGTTCCAGGATGTCTGCAGTAAGTCCTCACTAACACACAGAATTAAACAAGGATGGGTGTGTCTGTCTACTTGTCTACCTCTGTACCTATCATCTATACCCTATCATAAAAAAACTTGATAGCAGATTAAAAATTAACATTAAGTTTTACTAAATATCAACCTTTCTGTGCTTTCTATTGAATTAAGCTTTCAAAATGCTTTTCAAGAATTATTTGGAAATAACTTCATTGTTGGGGTTTTTGCATGTGTATGTGTGTAGTATGCATATATATGTGTGTGTTCCTATGTAGGTGGTAGCATGTCTGTGGTCATATGTGTATGCAGGTATGCATTAAGTGTTTGTGCATGGAGGACAGAGATAGACTGAGTGTCTTCCATGACTGCTGTCCACTTTTATTCTTTGAGACAAGGTCTCTCACTGAACCTAGAGCCCACTGACTGATTTAGACTAGCTAGCCAGTGAGGGAGTCTGCATCTCTTCCTCCACAGTGCTGGGGTTATAGGTACACATCACCATGCCAGGCATTTTATTTGAGCTCTGAGGTTCCAAACTCCCACTGGGCCATCTTTCCTTTTTTTTTTTTTTTTTTTTTTTTTTTAATTTTCTGAGGTAGGGTTTCACTCTAGTTCAGGCTGACCAGAAATTCACTCGTGTAGTCTCAGGGAGGCCTTGAACTCACAGCATCCTACCTCTGGCTCCCGAATGCTGGTATTAAAAGCATGCACTACTACGTCTGGCCATCTTTCCATCTTTTTTGTTTGTTGTTGTTTTTCGAGGTAGGGTGTCACTCTAGCTCAGGCTGACCTGGAATTCACTATGCAGTCTCGGGGGGCCTTGAACTCATGGCGATCCTCCTACCTCTGCCTCCTGAGTGCTGGGATTAAAGGTGGGTGCCACCATGCCCGGCTCCTTCCCATTTTTTATTATTTTTTAGTTTGTCCAACATTTTAAAATGGTTACAGAATTAGTATAACTTTTAAATATCCAAAGTATGCTATATGTATTCTACTTTTACAAACATTCTTTAAGAATTTTTAAGATGCAAACATTCTTTAAGAAAGTTGAGTGTGGATAGCTGGCAAAATGGTTCACTTGGTAAAATACTGTCTCGTAAAGCATGAGGACCTGAGATCAATCCCTAGAACCCATAGGTGTTGGCGCATGCTTATAATCCCAGAGCTGGGGAAGAAGAGACTAGAGGAGCCCTAGGGCTTGGTGGCCAGCCAGTCTAACCTAATTGATGAGCTCTAGGCTAGCAAGAGACTCTTGCCTTTAATAAAAAGGTGGGCAATGTTCTTGACACCTGAGGTTGCCTCTGGTTTCCACATGCACAAGTTTGTACACATGGCATGTGCACTTGTATATATACACATTCATAAAAAGAAAAGTTTTTAGTATATAGGCTTGTTTAATTTTTTGTCATACGGAGTGAATTTCCTTTTATTTCTAATTTGCTCCCAAGTTCCTTTGTTTGTTTGTTTTTGAAGATGGTCTTATGTAGCCCAAGTTGGCTTTGAGCTCCCGATCTTCCCTCCTATCTCTACTTCCCTAGTTCTTGGATTTAAGGTGGTAGCCACAATCATTGGCTCTTAGAGTAAGCACTTACAATGAACATATGTAAAATTTGGCCAAAATCTTTTTTTTCTGTTGTTGTTTTGTTTGTTTGGTTTTCTTTGAGGTACTGTCTCACTTTCTAGCCAGACTGACCTGGAATTCACTATGTCGTCTCAGGGTAGCCTTGAACTCACAGCAATCCCCTAGATCTGTATTCAGTTAATATATTTTTATATACTCCTGTTCCTTTGTTTTTGTTTTGAGGCAGGGCCTCACTCTAACCCAACCTGACCTGGAACTTAACTCTGTAGTCTGTGCTCGATTTGCACTCATGGGAATCCACCTGTTTAAGCCTCCTGTGCTGGGGTCACATGCATGACTACTACTACTACTGCTCCTTTGAAACAGGATTTTGTTTCTTAAAATTTGCAGCTTGGGGAATTCGGTAGATGGCTCAGCAAGTAAAGTGCTTGTTACCCAAGACTGAGGACCTGAGACAGCCTGAGTTCAGTCCTCAGTATGCACATGGAGAAAGCTGGGCATGGCCACACATGCCTGTAAACTCTGGTTTTCTGAGAGTGGCAGCCAGAGATTTGTTGGGGCTTAATGGACAAATGTGGGAGACAGAGGGTCCCCAACATCTTCTCTGGCCCCTGCACACATGTACATGGGGCATGTGCACAAACACGTGCTTACACCATGCCACATCACATCCACACAACCAAAATTCTTATTTTGTGTAAAAATTCCCATTTTGTGCATTAAAGTTTCTTGTAAGCATTACAAGTGTTACAATTTACTATAATTTTCATAGTCCCCCAAAATTAGTGAAATAAAGTGTTGATCTAGTTACAATGAAAGTTTAGGTTATTTTACATATTTGAACTGTCATAGCTGTTACAGCTCTTTATTGTGACTGCTTGTTATCACTAGTTTCATTCTTTTTTTTATTTTTTATTTTTATTTTTTGGTTTTTTGAAGTAGGATCTCACTCTAGCTCAAGCTGACCTGGAATTCACTCTATATTCTCAGGGTGGCCTCGAACTCATGGTGATCCTCCTACCTCTGCCTCCAAAGTGCTGGGATTAAAGGCCTGTACCACCACGCCTGGCTTTAGTTTCATTCTTTAATCTTCCCCGTTGTTACCTTGTAGTTTTATATTAATTGTAAAGACTGCATACTTCTATGTATATAAGAATACTACATATTGCAAAAGTGTGACATAAGTACTTGTAACTAAGGAAGTAAATATCAGCTTCATTTTATTTACTTTGGAAGCAAGTGCCTTTAACTGCTGAGCCATCTCTCTAGCCCTTACTTACTTTGATTACTTGCTCATTATCATTCCTCTTTCCTCCCATTTCTCTCTAATATTGTTCATATAAACCATTTTCTCTTTTATAAAAAAATCCAATGTCTTCTTGTTATTTCAAACTCACTACCTCCCTTTTTTTTTTTTTTTTTTTTTTTGGTTTTCCAAGGTAGGGTCTCACTCTAGCTCAGGCTGACCTGGAATTCACTATGTAGTCTCAGAGTGACCTCGAACTCTCAACGATCCTCCTACCTCTGCCTCCCAAGTGCTGGGATTAAAGGTATGTGCCAGCATGCCCAGAACTACCTCCTTTTGATTATTTTAATTTCTTATTAAAATTTATACTTTCATTTCTTACTAAAACTTGCATTTTCCAAGCCTCTACCTTTCCTTACTTTCCATTATTTATATTTCATTTTCATTATTCTTTTTAAAGATTTTTAAAAATATTTTATTTATTTATTTGAGAGAGAAAGAGAGAGGAAGGGGCAGAGAGAAAGACAGAATGGGCACGCCAGCGCCTCAAGCCACTGCAAATGAACTCCAGACACATGCGCCCCCTTGTGCATCTGGCTTACGTGGGTCCTGGGGAATCAAACTGGGTCCTTAGGCTTTGCAGGCAAACACCTTAACCGCTAAGCCATTTCCCCAGCCCTTCATTATTAATTCTTATTGCAACACTAACCAAATTTTTTTAGTAATTGTTTTGAAACAGAATCTATCCCTATGTAGCCAAGGATGGCTCTGGACTTCTGATCCCCCTGCTTCCAGCTTCTGAGTTCTGAGATTATACATGTGTGTCCTGTTTATATGGAGCTGAGGAGGATCAAACTCAAGGTCTAGTGCATGTTAGGCAAGCGCTCTATGAACAAAACTTCATTCCTTCCTTTCATTTTTTAATAATCATATATTAACTGCACAAAATAATGGGCTTTATTATAACCACATTTCCTTCCATGAAATAGAAAACTTTATCCAATTCTAAGTTTAGCAGTACTTCTCTCATTTGTAGTTTTATATTAAGTAGCATGATTATTTAGAAGCAATTATTAACATCTTTGGGGAGAGCAACCTGATAGCTTCACATATATAATCACAATGTACTTCATTTTTATTTTGGCTGTCGGCAGTTATTTCATGTCAGTATTTATTTATTATGGTTATTATTTCTTGACTTTGTCTAGTTGGAAAATAAGCTTCAATCATCAAATTACTTTGTGTAATATTTTCTTATTTTGAGATAGAGTCTTGCTATATAGCCTTGGCTGGCTTGATACTCACTATTTAGTCCAGACTGGCCTTGAATTCTCAGCAATCCTCAGGCCACCCTGAGACTACAGAGTGAATTCCAGGTCAGCCTGAACTAGAGTGAGACCCTACCTCAGGAAAAAAAAAAAAAAAAAAAAAAAAGGCATTTTATTCAGGTTCTAGAAGGATATAGACAAAAGAACAAACTCTCCTGTTCCAAGTGTAGAATAGGAGCACTTTATGACTTCCCTTCTAAGGGCACTCTATTTCATTATGCTAATGACCAATTGTAATTTTTAAAAAAATATTTTTATTGGGCCGGGCGTGGTGGCGCACAACTTTAATCCAAGCACTTGGGAGGCAGAGGTAGGAGGATCGCCATGAGTTCAAGGCCACCCTTATACTACATAGTGAATTCCAGGTCAGCCTGAGCTAGAGTGAGACCCTACCTTGAAAAACCAAAAAAAAAAAAATTATTGGCCTGGAAAGATACTTAGCACTTAAGGTGCTTGCCTGCAAAGCCAAAGAAGCTAGGTTCAATTCACCAGTACCTAAATAAGCCAGATGCATGTATCTGGAGTTCATTTGCAGCAGCCAAAGGCCCTGGCATGCCCATATTTTCTCTGCCCCCTCCCACCCCGCATCATTCTCTCTCTGAAATAACTAAATACTTTTATTTATTTGCAAGTGGGGGGAGACAGTAAGAAAAGAGATACACAGAATGGGCACACTAGGGACTCTAGCCATTGCAAACAACTCCACATGCATGTGCCATCTTGAGCAACGGGCTTATATGGGTACGGGGGAATTGTACCTGGGTCCTTAGGCTTTGCAGGCAAGCACCTTAACCACTAAGCCATATATCTCCAGGCCTGCCCAACTGTAATTTTTAAAACTGCTTCTTACCCAACACTTTAATGCAAAGCACAGAAGGCTGCATTTGCATTAACAAATGCTTTTGCTAAGAAGTCAGCATGTTTCGGTTTGGGACTTTAGCTCAGTGGTAGAGTACTTGCCTAAAATGCACAAGTCCCTGGATTCCTACCTAGCACAAGAAAAAAATAAAAGCAAAATCAACATGTCTCTAACTTGCTTTTGATTTTTCACTCCTAGTAAATCTCTATATGAAGTAACTGAAAAATGTATATGAAAGCAATTTTCATTTCAAACTTTCACTTTCAAACTCTAAGTAAAACTTTTTTAATTTTTAATTTTATTTTTATTTATTTGAGAGAGAGAAAGGGGGAGGGAGACAGAGAGAGAGAGAATAGGCGTGCCAGGGCCTCCAGCCTCTGCATACAAACTCCAGACCATGTGCCAACTTATGTATCTGGCTTATGTGGGTCCTTTGGCTTTGCAGGCACGTGCCTTAACCACTAAGCCATTTCTCCAACCCTAAATAAAACATTTTAAAAATAGTAAAACATTCTTTGTTTCTGTGTGTTGTATGTGGTGTGTGTATGTGTGTAGTAGTATACACATGTACGTGCAGATGCACTAACAGGCACAAGGAGTCCAAGGAATGTCGGTATCCTTTCTCTAGCCTCAGATTTCCTTGAGATGAAGTCTCTTTCTGAACCTAGAGCTATAGTTTTCACAAGCCTCGGTGATTATCCAGTCACCAATCCCCATAGTAAAGGAGTTGCAGACATGCGTGGCCGTGCCCAGTTGTTTACATGGGTCATGGGGAATGGAACTCAGGCAGTCTCAGGTATCCTCAGACCCTCATGCTTGTGGCAAGCACTGATCCCTGCTGAGCCATCTACCCAACCCTAACAATACATAATTCTAAAGAAAACATGAAAATGAAGTGTTGATATACTTCTGATAGCATCATAAATTGGCTAAATCATTTTGAAAATCTTCACAAAGCAAAAATCCATAACAATGGTAATATCCTCTGATCAATTAATTTTATGTCCAGAAAAATGCTGGCACTGTTTCAATCTTACCTAGTAGTTACAAGTGCAATTAATACAATTTAGCAGTCAATTCAAAGAAGGTGAAATATGGATTAAGTCAGCACAAAGATCTGAATTTTTTGTTTTTTGGGGGGTTTTGTTTTTTTTGTTGTTGTTGTTGGTTTTTTTTTTTTTTTTTTTTTTTTGGTTTTTTGAGGTAGGGTTTCCCTCTGGTCCAGGCTGACCTGGAATTAACTATGTAGTCTCAGGGTGCTGAGAAGTGATAGAGGAGTACTCAGCACTGAAACATCTCTATCCAAGGCTCAGGGTCCATTGCAGAAGAGGGGGCAGAAAGAATGTAAAAGCCAAAGGAAGGGCAGGACTCCTTACAATGTGTTCCTCCAAACACAAAATGGCCTGGATATCCATGACCTCGCAGTGCCTGACACTACTTACACAAGACCATCATAATAGGAAGAAAAGATCATGACATCAAAATAAAAGAGAGACTAGACTAGACATATGGCTTAGCAATTAAGGCATTTGCCTTCAAAGCCAAAAGACCCAGGTTCAATTCCCCAGGACCCACATTAGCCAGGTGGCACATGTATCTGTAATTTGTTTGCAGTGGCTGGAGGCCTTGGAGCACCCATTCTCTCTCTCTCTCTCTCTCTCTCTCTCTCTCTCTCTCTCTCTCTCTCTGTGTCAAATAAATAAATAAATAAATAAATAAATAAATAAATAAATAAATAAATAATGGTGTGTGCCACCACACCTGGCTAGTTAAAAAAATAATAATAAGCTGGGTGTGGTGACGCATGCCTTTAATCCCAGCACTCAGGAGGCAGAGGTAAGAGGATCGCTGTGAGTTCAAGGCCACCCTAAGACTACATAGTGAATTCCAGTTCACCCTGAGCTAGTGTGAAACCCTACCTCAAAACACTAAAGAAAGAAAGAAAGAAAGAAAGGAAGGAAGGAAGGAAGGAAGGAAGGAAGGAAGGAAGGAAGGAAGGAAGGAAGGAAGGAAGGAAGGAAGGGAAAGACTGATTGAGAGGGGGAGGGGATATGATGGAGAGTGGAGTATCAAAGGGGAAAGTGGGAGGAGGGAGGGAATCACCATGGGTTATTGTCTACAATTATGGAAGCTGTCGATAAAAAAACAAATTATTTTAAAAATAAAATAAGGGGTTGGAGAAATGGCTTAGTGTTTAAGGCGCTTGCCTGCAAAGCCTAAGGACTCAGGTTAAACTCCCCAGGACCCATGTAAGCCAGCTGCACAAGTGGGCACATGCATCTGGAGTTCATTTGCAGTGACTGAAGGCCCAGGCACACCCATTCTCTGTCTCTCTCTCTTTCCCTGCCTATTTCTCTCTCTCTCAAATAAATAAAGAAAAATAAAATATTTAAAAATAAATAAATTTAATTTTTTTTTAAATTTGCAGCCAAAAAAAAAAGCCTCCTGAAGGCAGTGTATTGTTGGGGACAGGCTTATAGGTATTACAGCCAGTTTCCCCTTTCTAGTGATTAGCACACTCTCCTGTCACTGTTGTCCACCTAATGTTGGCCAGGAAGTGATGTCCACCCTCTGCTCATGCCATCGTTTTCCCTGCCATCATAGAGTTTCCCCTCGAGTCCATAAGCCAAAAAAAACTTTTCTACCACAAGCTGCTCTTGGTTGGGTGATTTCTGCCAGCAATGCAAACTTTACTGCAACAACTCATAAATTTATCTCTTGCCTTGCTTTCTTTTTTTCATTGAAAAGTTTAGATGGACTGTGCACTGTTATTTAACACCAGCTAGAAGTTCTTCTACCTTGAGAGCCATACCACTAAGTTGTTCTTTTCTGTAGCTTTCAAATACTCTATTATATAGTGTACACATAATTTAACAAACCCTTATTATTTGACACCTCTATTTACAACCCTTTGGTGCATACTATTTAACATAAATGTTCATGTAGTCTCCAAAACTTATTTTGCTAAACAATTAATTCACTTCAAATTATCAAATTTTTATATTCATGCAAAGAACTCAACATACATGAACCAGATAGTCTAATATTATTGCATGTTATTTATAATAATCACATATGTATATTTATGTTAATTCATCAACAGATCTTTATGTGCATAAATATATTAACAAATAGGTATATTTATAAAAAATTTGGACTGGAGAGATGACTTAGCTTTTAAGGTGTTTGCCTGCAAAGCCAAAGGACCCAGGTTCAACTTCCCAGGACCCACGTAAGCCAGATGCACAAGGGGATGCACGCGTCTGGAGTTCGTTTCCAGTGGCTAGAGGCCCTGAGCGCCCATTCTCTATCTGCCTCATTCTTTCTCCTTCTCTCTCTCTCTCCAATAAATAAGTAAAAGTAAAAAATATTTTTAAAAATTTACTGACAAACACGTTTGCATTTATTAACATACTAAAATTCATATTTGCTACTATGTTTTTCTAGTCACAGAGTCTCATGCTGGCTGGAGCTCACTATGTAGCCCAGGATAGTCTCAAACTCCAAATCCTCCTGCCTCTACCTCCTAAAGGCTAGATTACAGCTATGATTCACCACATCTGACTATCATTTTTTTTTTCTTTTCTTTTTTATTTTCCCAAGGTAGGGTCTCGCTCTAGCCCAGTCTGACCTGGAATCCACTACATAGTCTCAGGATGGCCTTGAATTCGTGGCAATCCTTCTACCTCAGCCTCCAGAGGGCTGGGATTAAAGAAGACATGGGCAACCACGTCCGGCCTCATTTTTAACCCCACCCCCCAGGTAGGGTCTCACTCTAGCTCAGGCTGACCTGGAATTAACTATGTAGTCTCAGGGTGGCCTCAAACTCACAGTGATCCTCCTACCTCTGCCTCCTCCGGAGTGCGGGGATTAAAGGCATCGTCACCACAACCAGCCTCATTTTAAACCTTTCTTTTTGAGGCAGGGTCTCTCTCTCTCTAGTCCAGGCTGACCTAAAATTCACTCTGTAGCCCAGGCTGGCCTCATACTCATAGCTATCCTCCTACCTCAGCCTCTCCAATGCTAGGATTAAGGGCATGCTCCAACGTGCACTCGTAACTTATTTTTTTTTAATTTTTTTATTATTATTTATTTATTTGAGAGAGAGAGAGAGAGATACAGAAATAGGAAGAAAGAGAGAGAACGGGCATGCCAGGGCCTCCAGCCACTGCAAACGAACTCCAGATGCATGTGCCCCCTTGTGCTTCTGGCTAACGTGGGTCCTGGAGAATCGAGCCTTGAACCGGGGTCCTTAGGCTTCACAGGCAAGCGCTTAACCGCTAAGCCATCTCTCCAGCCCAGTAACTTATTTTTTACAATGAGATTTGGACCTTTTTTTTTTGAACTTTATTTTATTTGAGAGAAAGAGGAAGAGAAAGAGAGAGAATGGGTGCACCAGGGCCTTCAGCCGCTGCAAATGAACTCCAGATGCATGAGCTACCTTGTGCATCTGGCTTATATGGGTCCTTTGGCTTTGCAGGCAAAAGCTTTAACCACTGCTAAGCCATCTCTCCAGCCCTAGACCTTTTTTTTTTTTTTTTAGTTTTTCAAAGTAGGGTCTTGCCTGACCTGGAATTCACTATGTAGTCTCAGGGTGGCCTTGAACTCCCGGCAATCCTCTTACCTCTGCCTCCCGAGTACTGGGATTAAAGGCATGCAACACCACGCCCGGCCCCTAGGCCTTTTTTTTTTTTTTTTTTTTTTTGGTTTTTCAAGGTAGGGTCTCACTCTAGCTCAGGCTGTCCTGGAATTCACTCTGTATTCATTCAGGGTAGCCTTGAACTCATGGTGATCCTCCTACCTCTGCCTCCCAAGTGCTGGGATTAAAGGAGTGCGCCACCATGCCCAGCTGCCCCTAGGCCTTTTTTAAAATTTTTTTTTATTTATTTGAGAGGGGAGGCAGAGGGGGAGGAAGAGAATGGTGATGCCAGGCCTGTAGCCACTGCAAATGAACTCCAGACGCACACATCACCTTGTGTATCTGACTTTATGTGGATAGTGGGGAATGGAACCTGGGTCCTTTGACTTTGCCAGCAAGCACCTTAACCACTAAGCCATCTCTCCAATCCTAAACCATTTTTTGAGTGTCTTGTTGTTTGACTACAATGGCCTCCACTGGCTCATGTGTTTAAACACTTTGTCCCCAGCTGGTATTGCTGTTTGGGAAGGCTGTTGAACCATTAGGAGCCGGAGCCCTGCTGGGGGAGGTGAGCTGCTAGGGCAGACCTTGATGTTTCATAGGTCAGCCCACTTAATGTTTACTCTCTACTTACTGACTGTGAACACAATGTGGCCACTCTGCTGTTGTTTCTCCCACCATGCCTTCTTGTCTTACTTTCCCTGTATATTGTAAACGAAAAATACACCCAGAGTTGGAGAGATGGCTTAGTGGTTATGGCACTTGCCTACAAAGCCTAAGAACCCGGGCTCAATTACCCAGAATCCACGTAAAGCCAAATGTACAAGGTGGTGCATTTGTCTGGAGTTGGTTCATTGCAGTGGCTAGAGGTCCTAGTACATCCCATCACTCTCTCTCTCCTTCGCTCTCAAATAAATAAATAAATATTTTTTAAAGGAAAAATAAACCCTTTCCTGGTCACGTTCACAGTAATGAGAAGTAGCTAATAGAGTGCTTTCACATTCTTTTGCTGCTGCTGCTGTTATGTTCTGAATCTGGTTCCTGTATGTAGACCAAGGTATCCTGGCAACTCCTGATACTTCTGCTTTAGCTTGCTGGGTGCATGCCACTGAGATTACAGTATGCCACCATGTCCAGGTTTCACAGGCTTGCTTGAATGAATTACTTTATCAGTCCAGTAAACAATATATTAGTATTTCTTACTTTGTAGTTACTATACAATTTTTAAACACTAATTTTTATTTTATATATATATATATATATATATATATATATAATTTTTTTGTTTTGTTTTGTTTTGTTTTTTGTTTTTCAAGGTAGAGTCTCACTATATCCCAGGCTTACCTGGAATTCACTCTGTAGTCTCAGGGTGGCCTTGAACTTACAGCGATCCTCCTACTTCAGTATGTTACATGTCTTAGTGGAATAAGTACTAATTATGAGTATTTTCTAAATATTAAATACACTCATAATTCCAATTGGAAAATGTTACCCATAGCTTATAAGGCAAAACATTCCTTAAAATGCTACCAAGAAAATATAGATTGTCAATCAAATCTTCAATAGCTACTAAAAACCTTTCCATCCAATTTAAACAGCTATAAATTTCAGTCAAAAACACAAAAAAAGCAAGGTTAATATTTGCATATTGAAAATGAAAAACAAAAAACAATCCAGAGCCGGGCGTGGTGTCGCACGCACTCGGGAGACAGAGGTAGGAGGATCGCCGAGAGTTCGAGGCCACCCTGAGACTACATAGTTAATTCCAGGTCAGCCTGGACCAGAGTGAGACCCTACCTCGCAAAACCAAAAAAAAAAAAAAAAAAAAAACAATTCATAATCAAACAGTGCTGGGAGGAAAATATAAAATAACCTTAAGTACTGAAGACAAATTAAGGCAAATTGATCATTTCTCCCATGAAATGATAAAATTTTGGCAAAATCTACTTCCTGAATATATTGACATAATTGGTAAATCTGAAATGGCTTGTGGATTTTGACATATGTATAATCTACAGAACAAATTCTTAGAGGTTACATTGCCTTAGCTTTGAGAAACATTGCTTAGGTATCAAATAAAAAGCTACACCAATCTACATTCTCAGCAAAGCTTATTACAACTAAACATGTTAATTCTTCCCAATCTAAAATGTAAATACTAAAATTATTTGTTAACTTGCATATTTAAAATCTGAGTAAGATGAATATATTTTATAGTAACAAGAATTCCTTTAAAAACAAATTAAACTATAAAGAAACATGAAAAATATTTACTATTATGCTAAAATATACCAAGAGTATGTAATTTGGCTTTAACTACTAACAATGATCTAAACAGAAGTTTGTGTATTAAACGTCAAGATAGCCCGGCATCATGGCACACTCCTTTAATCCCAACACTCAGGAGGCAGAGGTAGGAAGATCACTGAGTTAGAAGCCACTCTGAGAATTCAGGTCAGTCTAAGCTAGAGCAAGACCTTACCAAAAAAAAAAGCCAAGATAACATGAAAATAATAAAGGGATGCTTATTTTAGGACTTTGGGATTATAAGAAGGGTTTTTTTTTTTTTCATTCCTTTTAAAAGATTTTTCTCTCATGTTATGCTGATTTTCTGTAACAAAACGTCCTATTAGCCTGGAGAATACAGCATAATCAGTGCTTTTTATGCCACCCAGGCTTTTGATTTCCTGTCAATGGCCCACCCAGTTTCTGTTGCTCAATGCCAAAACTTGATCATAATCTTTGACTTAGTATTCTCTTCCATCCTCTAAATCTGGTAAATCCTATTGATTTTATTTCCTTTAAGTCTTTTTTGGACCTGGGGAGAGGGCTCTTGCTTACAAAGCTTGCTGGCCCAAGTTCAACTGCCCAGCCACCCACATAAAGCTGGACAGGCATTCGAATGCACTGACAAGAAACCCTTGTATAACCATACATTCACATGCATGCAAATAAATTTTAAAGTCTTTTTTTTAATATTTTTGTCTATTTACAGGCAGAAAGAGAGAAAACAGAGACACACAGAGGCCTCCAGTCTCTGCAAATAAACTCCAGATGCATGTACCACTGTGCATCTGGCTTTATGTAGGTACTGGGGAATTGAATCCCGGTCATTAGGCTTTGTAGGCAAATGCCTTAAAGGCTAAGCCATCACTCCAGACCTAAAAATCTCTTTTTTAGCCGGGTGTGGTGGTGCACGCCTTTAATCCCGGCACTCGGGAGGCAGAGGTAGGAGGATCACCGTGAGTTCGAGGCCACCCTGAGAGTACAGAGTGAATTCCAGGTCAGCATGGGCTAGAGTGAGACCCTACCTTGAAAAAAACAAAAACAAAAAAATCTCTTTTTTAGCCATGTGTGCTAGCTCATGCTTATAATTCCATACTCTGGAG
Source organism: Orientallactaga sibirica (assembly GCA_036365145.1). Classification (NCBI taxonomy): domain Eukaryota; kingdom Metazoa; phylum Chordata; class Mammalia; order Rodentia; family Dipodidae; genus Orientallactaga; species Orientallactaga sibirica. The sequence continues at coordinate 26,342,706 of JAEOAD010000019.1, forward strand.
ACTAATGTAAGAGGAGAACTGCTGTGACTTAAAGGACAGCTAAGGCTATACAGTAAGTTCCAGGTAGTCTGATCTATAGTGAGACCGAGGCATCATTAAAAAAAATAAATAAGGGCTGAAGAGATGGCTTAGCAGTTAAGGCGTTTGCCTGCAAAGCAAAAGGATCCCAGTTTGATTCTCCAGGACACACGTAAGCCAAAAATAAATAAATAAAATAAAATATCTCTCAAATAAATAAATAAATTATATTTTTAAAATAAATAAATAAGTTGGGCATGGTGGCACACACCTTTAATCCCAGCTCTTGGGAAGCAGGAGGATCGTTTTGAGTTCAAAGCCACCCTGAGACTACATAATAAATTCCAGGTCAGCATGAACTAGAATGAGATAGATGATTGATGATAGATAGATAGATAGATAGATAGATAGATAGATAGATAGATAGATAGCATGATGGCGGATGCCTTTAATCTCAGCACTTGGGAGGCAGAGGCTGGAGGACCACTGTGAGTTCAAGAACAGCCTGAGACTACAGAGTGAATTCCAGGTCAGCCTAGGCTAGATATGCATTATCACTATTATCTCTCAGCTCTATAATTTATATATATTATAGTTGTCTAATTCTCTTCAAAAGAAAGTTCATCCAACATGATCATGCATACTAGATGCTTGAGTATTTTGTAAAAGGATGCAGATTCTCGTTCACTATGTCTACTGTGAGGTCTGAAAGTCTGCTTTTCTAACAAGCTCCCAGATAACATGGTAATGCCGTCTTTACATTAATAAACTTTAACTGCCTTCTACTTTACACTTAAATTCTTCTGTGGTGCCTAAGGAAACTCTTCTGTAACTTCCTTGCACTGCATAACCCTCCTGCTTTGCAGACTGTCCTCAATCTCATTTCTGCCCAAGCATGCTCATTTTGGGTCAGGAATCTCCCTGAATAGTGTTCTTCAGGTTCATTTTAACTTTTTTTTTTTTGGTTTTTCGAGATAGGGTCTCACTCTAACCCAGGCTGACCTGGAATTCACTCTGTATTCTCAGGGTGGCCTCAAACTCACGGCGATCCTCCTACCTCTGCCTCCCGAGTGCTGGGATTAAAGGCATGCACCACCATGCCCGGCTTCATTTTAACTTTCTTTAGCATTTATTCAAGTATTATCTTTTAATATGACCAAACAAATTAATCCTCTATACATTTTTGACTACTCATTTTTTTAATTCCTACAGCACTTCCCCCATGTTAACTTAGTGGTTAAGGCATTTACCTACATAGCCCAAGGACCCAGGTTTTATTCTCCAGAATCCATGTAAGCCAGAAACACATGGTGGCGCATGCATCTGGAGTTCAATTGCAGTGGCTGGAGGCCCTGGTGTGCCCATTCTCTTTCCCTCTCTCTCTCACACAAATAAATAAATAAATAAATAAATAAATAAATAAATAAATTTTAAAGCAATAATTTTATTTAACTCAATCTATCCAAAATATTATCAGCTCAATATATAACCAAATTTTAGAATTACTAGAGATATTTTATATTTTTGGTACTAATTATTCTAACTCCTATGTGTATTTTATACCTAGCATACATCTCAGTTCAGACTAGCCATTCAAGTGCTAGGTAACCATATGTGGTCCCAATGTCATATTGAACAACAAAAGTCCAAGAAACAGGCAAATATATTTCAGACTGAGAAATTAAGTATTAAACTGATGTGGTTGGGGCTGGAGAAATGGCTTAGCAGTTAAGGTGCTTTCCTGCAAAGCCAAAGGACCACAGTTCAATTCCCCAGGACCCATTTGAGTCAGATGCACAGGTGGCACATGCACCTGGAGTTCATTTGCAGCGGCTGGAGGCCCTGGCGTGCCCATTCTCTCTCCCCTCTCTCTCTCTGTCAAATAAATAAATGTATTTTAAAATATATTTTTTAATTGATATGGTTGTTGATCCTAATGTATGAGTACTCTCTGAAAAGAAATCGAAGGAAAACTGATTTGCCTTCACAGAAAAGAATGGAGAGGAAGAAAAAAATGAACTGTGAAGTTCTTTTTGCTAGCCTCCAAGGTTCCTTATTAGAGGAGTATATTCCTCTAGATATCAGTAGAATTGTTACCTTATGACAAGTACAATTCAAAGCACCTAATAAAAATATCCTTTGTCAGTTGTGGTGGGTGGCACACTCCTTTAATCACAGCACTTGGGAGGCTGAGGTGGGAGGATCAAGGCCAGCCTGAGACATAGTGAATTCCAGGCCAACTTGGGCTAGAGTGAGACCCTACCATGAAAAAAACCAAAAAAAAAAAAAAAAAAAAAAAAAAAAAAAAAAACCTTTCTTTTATTCCACAATTTCACACATGATTTCTTCTTCACGTACTTTGATCGATTACCCTTTTCCATCATGTCCAGCATCACTCTGTTGGAAACTTAACTAATAAAAATGAAATCAAGGGCTGGAGAGATGGTCCGCAAAAGCCAAGGACCCTCATAAGCCAGATGCACAAGGCGGTGCATGCATCTGGAGTTCAATTGCAGTGGCTGGAGGCCCTGGTGTGCCCATTCTCTTTCCCTCTCTCTCTCACACAAATAAATAAATAAATAAATAAATAAATAAATAAATAAATAAATTTTTAAAGCAATAATTTTATTTAACTCAATCTATCCAAAATATTATCAGCTCAATATATAACAAATTTTAGAATTACTAGAATATTTATATTTTGGTACTAATTATTCTAACTCCTATGTGTATTTTATACCTAGCATACATCTCAGTTCAGACTAGCCATTCAAGTGCTAGGTAACCATATGTGGTCCCAATGTCATATTGAACAACAAAGTCAAGAAACAGGCAAATATATTTCAGACTGAGAAATTAAGTATTAAACTGATGTGGTTGGGGCTGGAGAAATGGCTTAGCAGTTAAGGTGCTTTCCTGCAAAGCCAAGGACCACAGTTCAATTCCCAGGACCCATTTGAGTCAGATGCACAGGTGGCACATGCACCTGGAGTTCATTTCAGCGGCTGGAGGCCCTGGCGTGCCCATTCTCTCCCTCTCTCTCTCTGTCAAATAAATAAATGTATTTTAAAATATATTTTTAATTGATATGGTTGTTGATCCTAATGTATGAGTACTCTCTGAAAAGAAATCGAAGGAAAACTGATTTGCCTTCACAGAAAGAATGGAGAGGAAGAAAAAATGAACTGTGAAGTTCTTTTTGCTAGCCTCAAGGTTCCTTATTAGAGGGTATATTCCTCTAGATATCAGTAGAATTGTTACCTTATGACAAGTACAATTCAAAGCACCTAATAAAATATCCTTTGTCAGTTGTGGTGGGTGGCACACTCCTTTAATCACAGCACTTGGGAAACAGTGCTGGGAGGAAAATATAAAATAACCTTAAGTACTGAAGACAAATTAAGGCAAATTGATCATTTCTCCCATGAAATGATAAAATTTTTAGCAAAATCTACTTCCTGAATATATTGACATAATTGGTAAATCTGAAATGGCTTGTGGATTTTGACATATGTATAATCTACAGAACAAATTCTTAGAGGTTACATTGCCTTAGCTTTGAGAAACATTGCTTAGGTATCAAATAAAAAGCTACACCAATCTACATTCTCAGCAAAGCTTATTACAACTAAACATGTTAATTCTTCCCAATCTAAAATGTAAATACTAAAATTATTTGTTAACTTGCATATTTAAAATCTGAGTAAGATGAATATATTTTATAGTAACAAGAATTCCTTTAAAAACAAATTAAACTATAAAGAAACATGAAAAATATTTACTATTATGCTAAAATATACCAAGAGTATGTAATTTGGCTTTAACTACTAACAATGATCTAAACAGAAGTTTGTGTATTAAACGTCAAGATAGCCCGGCATCACACACTCCTTTAATCCCAACACTCAGGAGGCAGAGGTAGGAAGATCACTGAGTTAGAAGCCACTCTGAGAATTCAGGTCAGTCTAAGCTAGAGCAAGACCTTACCAAAAAAAAAAGCCAAGATAACATGAAAATAATAAAGGGATGCTTATTTTAGGACTTTGGGATTATAAGAAGGGTTTTTTTTTTTTCATTCCTTTTAAAAGATTTTTCTCTCATGTTATGCTGATTTTCTGTAACAAAACGTCCTATTAGCCTGGAGAATACAGCATAATCAGTGCTTTTTATGCCACCCAGGCTTTTGATTTCCTGTCAATGGCCCACCCAGTTTCTGTTGCTCAATGCCAAAACTTGATCATAATCTTTGACTTAGTATTCTCTTCCATCCTCTAAATCTGGTAAATCCTATTGATTTTATTTCCTTTAAGTCTTTTTTGGACCTGGGAGAGGGCTCTTGCTTACAAAGCTTGCTGGCCCAAGTTCAACTGCCCAGCCACCCACATAAAGCTGGACAGGCATTCGAATGCACTGACAAGAAACCCTTGTATAACCATACATTCACATGCATGCAAATAAATTTTAAAGTCTTTTTTTTAATATTTTTGTCTATTTACAGGCAGAAAGAGAGAAAACAGAGACACACAGAGGCCTCCAGTCTCTGCAAATAAACTCAGATGCATGTACCACTGTGCATCTGGCTTTATGTAGGTACTGGGAATTGAATCCCGGTCATTAGGCTTTGTAGGCAAATGCCTTAAAGGCTAAGCCATCACTCCAGACCTAAAAATCTCTTTTTAGCGGGTGTGTGGTGGTGCGCCTTTAATCCCAGCACTTTCGGGAGGCAGAGGTAGGAGGATCACCGTGAGTTCGAGGCCACCCTGAGAGTACAGAGTACATTCCAGGTCAGCATGGGCTAGAGTGAGACCCTACCTTGAAAAAAAAACAAAAACAAAAAAATCTCTTTTTAGCCATGTGTGCTAGCTCATGCTTATAATTCCATACTCTGGAGACTAATGTAAGAGGAGAACTGCTGTGACTTAAAGGACAGCTAAGGCTATACAGTAAGTTCCAGGTAGTCTGATCTATAGTGAGACCGAGGCATCATTAAAAAAAAATAAATAAGGGCTGAAGAGATGGCTTAGCAGTTAAGGCGTTTGCCTGCAAAGCAAAAGGATCCCAGTTTGATTCTCCAGGACACACGTAAGCCAAAAATAAATAAATAAAATAAAATATCTCTCAAATAAATAAATAAATTATATTTTTAAAATAAATAAATAAGTTGGGCATGGTGGCACACACCTTTAATCCCAGCTCTTGGGAAGCAGGAGGATCGTTTTGAGTTCAAAGCCACCCTGAGACTACATAATAAATTCAGGTCAGCATGAACTAGAATGAGATAGATGATTGATGATAGATAGATAGATAGATAGATAGATAGATAGATAGATAGATAGATAGATAGCATGATGGCGGATGCCTTTAATCTCAGCACTTGGGAGGCAGAGGCTGGAGGACCACTGTGAGTTCAAGAACAGCCTGAGACTACAGAGTGAATTCCAGGTCAGCCTAGGCTAGATATGCATTATCACTATTATCTCTCAGCTCTATAATTTATATATATTATAGTTGTCTAATTCTCTTCAAAAGAAAGTTCATCCAACATGATCATGCATACTAGATGCTTGAGTATTTTGTAAAAGGATGCAGATTCTCGTTCACTATGTCTACTGTGAGGTCTGAAAGTCTGCTTTTCTAACAAGCTCCCAGATAACATGGTAATGCCGTCTTTACATTAATAAACTTTAACTGCCTTCTACTTTACACTTAAATTCTTCTGTGGTGCCTAAGGAAACTCTTCTGTAACTTCCTTGCACTGCATAACCCTCCTGCTTTGCAGACTGTCCTCAATCTCATTTCTGCCCAAGCATGCTCATTTTGGGTCAGAATCTCCTGAATAGTGTTCTTCAGGTTCATTTTAACTTTTTTTTTTTTTTGGTTTTTGAGATAGGTCTCACTCTAACCCAGGCTGACCTGGAATTCACTCTGTATTCTCAGGGTGGCCTCAAACTCACGCGATCCTCCTACCTCTGCCTCCCGAGTGCTGGGATTAAAGGCATGCACCACCATGCCCGGCTTCATTTTAACTTTCTTTAGCATTTATTCAAGTATTATCTTTTAATATGACCAAACAAATTAATCCTCTATACATTTTTGACTACTCATTTTTTTAATTCCTACAGCACTTCCCCATGTTAACTTAGTGGTTAAGGCATTTACCTACATAGCCCAAGGACCCAGGTTTTATTCTCCAGAATCCATGTAAGCCAGAAACACATGGTGGCGCATGCATCTGGAGTTCAATTGCAGTGGCTGGAGGCCCTGGTGTGCCCATTCTCTTTCCCTCTCTCTCTCACACAAATAAATAAATAAATAAATAAATAAATAAATAAATAAATAAATAAATTTTAAAGCAATAATTTTATTTAACTCAATCTATCCAAAATATTATCAGCTCAATATATAACCAAATTTTAGAATTACTAGAGATATTTTATATTTTTGGTACTAATTATTCTAACTCCTATGTGTATTTTATACCTAGCATACATCTCAGTTCAGACTAGCCATTCAAGTGCTAGGTAACCATATGTGGTCCCAATGTCATATTGAACAACAAAAGTCCAAGAAACAGGCAAATATATTTCAGACTGAGAAATTAAGTATTAAACTGATGTGGTTGGGGCTGGAGAAATGGCTTAGCAGTTAAGGTGCTTTCCTGCAAAGCCAAAGGACCACAGTTCAATTCCCCAGGACCCATTTGAGTCAGATGCACAGGTGGCACATGCACCTGGAGTTCATTTGCAGCGGCTGGAGGCCCTGGCGTGCCCATTCTCTCCCTCTCTCTCTCTGTCAAATAAATAAATGTATTTTAAAATATATTTTTTAATTGATATGGTTGTTGATCCTAATGTATGAGTACTCTCTGAAAAGAAATCGAAGGAAAACTGATTTGCCTTCACAGAAAAGAATGGAGAGGAAGAAAAAAATGAACTGTGAAGTTCTTTTTGCTAGCCTCCAAGGTTCCTTATTAGAGGAGTATATTCCTCTAGATATCAGTAGAATTGTTACCTTATGACAAGTACAATTCAAAGCACCTAATAAAAATATCCTTTGTCAGTTGTGGTGGGTGGCACACTCCTTTAATCACAGCACTTGGGAGGCTGAGGTGGGAGGATCAAGGCCAGCCTGAGACATAGTGAATTCCAGGCCAACTTGGGCTAGAGTGAGACCCTACCATGAAAAAAAAACCAAAAACCCAAAAAAAAAAAAAAAAAAAAAAAAAAAAAAAAAAAAACCTTTCTTTTATTCCACAATTTCACACATGATTTCTTCTTCACGTACTTTGATCGATTACCCTTTTCCATCATGTCCAGCATCACTCTGTTGGAAACTTAACTAATAAAAATGAAATCAAGGGCTGGAGAGATGGTCCGCAAAGCCAAAGGACCCTCATAAGCCAGATGCACAAGGCGGTGCATGCATCTGGAGTTCATTTGCAGTGGCTGGAGGTCCTGGTGCACCCATTCCCCTCCTTTGTGTGTGTGTGTGTGTGTGTGTGTGTGTGTGTGTGTGTGTGTGTGTATCTGCTTCTTTCTCTTTCACTCACTCAAAAATAAAAATATTTTTAAAATAAAATAAAACAAAGCTGGGTGTGGTGGCACATGCCTTTAATCCCAGCACTCTGACACAGAGGTAGGAGGATTGCAGTGAGTTCAAGGCCACCCTGAGACTACATAGTGAATTCCAGGTCAGCCTGGGCTAGAGTGAGACCCTACCTCAAAAAAAAGCACAAAAAGTAAAAATGAAAATAAATAAAATAAGATCAACATACATAGGAGCCATATGGTTGGGTTTCTAGATATGTGAACACAGTTTAAGAGTATACTACACTAATTCAAACTGGAGTGGTGTGGTGATATATGCATATAATCCCAGCACATGGGAGGTAGAGGCAGAAGGATTAGAAATTCAAATCCCGCCTCAGCTACACACCTAATATGAGGGCATCTTAGGCTACGTGAGACCTTATCTCGGAAGGAAGGAAGGAAGGAAGGAAGGAAGGAAGGAAGGAGGGAGGGAGGGAGGGAGGGAGGGAGGGGGAGGGAGGGAGGGAGGGAAGGAAGGAAGGAAGGAAGGAAGGAAGGAAGGAAGGAAGGAAGGAAGGAAGGAAGGAAGGAAGGAAGGAAGGAAGGGACCATTAGTTCAAATTGAGCCAAAATCCCTAAGAAATAATATTCCTATCTGGAAATTTACAAAAACAGGCCAGTTACATAGAGGAATACTAAACTTGGTAGAGGGTGGAGAAAAAGCAAGAACATTACTAAAAGAGGTTTTAGATCATAATAAAATAATAAACCTCTATTGGAAAGGGTAGTAGCACTGTGTGTGATACAACCAGCTAGGCAAGACATGTTCACTAGTGCAATAGTGGCATGACTATTATGAGAGAAACCAACTGCTTTCAATCAGATTTCAGGCCCATTCCCTGGGAGGAAATTCTTGCCAGGTACTGAAAACCAAGTCAAAAGCCTGTGGCTGGGGAGGATATCAGCCCTAGAAAAGAAGCTACTACTGTTGTTTGGTTAAATGATATGTTATACCTATCAAATTTGTCCTCTAAGTATTTGTTTATGCCCATAGATTAGTGCTATTTCAGCTCTGGTTGGAGAAACTTCATCCTTCAGTGGGCAGCAACTACAAGGGAGCCTCAAAAGTTATCTAAGTGCTGAGGAAGTGACTGCTCAGTACTAAAGGAAATACCTCCATCATCCCCTTGCAAGGCTCTGTGAACACTGCAGAGGGAGGGGACAGAAAGAATGTAAGAGTTGGAGGAAAGGGAGTCCTGTGAACACTGCCTTCTGGACATAATATGGTGGTGAGTGTTACCTGCACAACACTGGACCCATCAACATTCTGTCATGGAAAGTGGAGGAACTAATGAGGCCCCCAACTCTCCCTGAGGAGTTATTGGCAATTAATGGCTGCTGGGGGAGAAGGGAAAATGTTTTCTTCAGTGGTAAACTACAGTAAATAACCATCCAGCCATGCTCATCCAAGCAGCCCTAATTAAACTCAATGTATCACAAAAATATAATGATGTTTGTATAAGAATGATCCAGAAGAGAAGGAAGAATTGATTATACAGAAAAGGGAGAATGGCTAGGTCAGTGTTCAGAGTAAATAAATAAAAGGGGATAGGACCTAATACACTAGTCAGAGTAAATGAAGTAGAGAAACACATAGTTCAATGACAGTAACAAAAGAAAGGTAAGGTCTATGAGTCTGAGTCAAGACACAGCTGGTACACAAATGTGGTAGTAGAGGAGTCACAGACCCTACCTTACCCTACCCACTACTTCTGTTTTTTTCAATGAAGTAGAGAACATGTTTATTAAGCAAGAATGATATAAGAAGGGTTGAGTTTGAAGAGAAAATTAAGGTCATAAACTATGTAATAAAGGAAAGGGAGAAATGAATGGACCAAGAAAATAGAAAACAACTGACAGTATTAAAGGTCACCTGAGGTTTCCTACCATGAACTTAAAAGTGAGAGCATTGCAGAAAACCTTCTCCCTGTAGACCAGCCATCTGAAAGCTGGAAAAAGCTGCACTGCATGCAGCCGTATGGGAGACAGAAGTCATTAGCAGTGAAAACAGTGGACGCTGAATATTCAAGTTTGGCCATACAGGCCCAATGACTGAATGGGTGCAATAGTGGCATGTCTTCTCTTGGGGTAACCAACTGCTCCATAATTGGACTGAAGGCCCTCTCTACGGGAGGGAATACATGCCTGGTACTGAAAAACCTAAGCAAAAGTCTATGGCAGGTGAGGTCATGAGCCTTAGGGGTATAAAGCCTGCTCTTGTCTGACTAAATATATATATTATTCCCATCAAGCTGCCCTGGGGGCACTACACTTAATGTTCATGTTCACATATTAACGCTACTCTCACTTCTGGGATCACCCAAAAGGCAACATAATGCTGAGAAGAAGGGATAGAGGAGTGCCCAGCACTGAAACACACGAAAGGGAAAGAACACGACTGATCATGGAATGTACACTGAAGTAGAGACAAGAAAGGAAACCAGGACTAGAGAGACAGCTCGGTGATGAAGTCAGCTTCCTGAACAAACATCAAGGCCTGAAGCCACATAAGTTCAAATCTCCAGATCCCACATAAACAGCTGAATATGGCCACACATGCCTGTAACCCCAGTCCCACAGGAGAACAGAAACCAGAGAATTTGTTGGAGCCCTGCAAGTTCCAGAATCAATAAGGAAACTAGCACAAAACAAGACCCAGTGGAAGAGCGATGGAGTGGGACACCTGACATAGCATTCCAGATACCTTAGGCACATGACCCCCACTGCCGCAGGCTAAGTATGGGGCACCATACCATACACACATGCACAAAGAGGAAAAAAGGGAAGAAAAATCACAGGAGCAAGCAACAATGAAAAGGAAATCAAGTGACTAAGGAGATGATGGCTCAGTGGATGAACAGGTACTGCACAAGTATGAGGACCAGAGTTCAAATCTATAATATTAGCCCCTGGAAGGCAAGACACACCTGGAACAAGTTATCTAGATAGACTAGCCAAATCAGCAAACTATGGGTTCAAATGAGACTTTACCTCAGTAAATAAATGGAAAGCGATAAAGGAAGGTACGTGATATCAATCTCTGGCTCACCAAACAAGTGCACACACATGCCCATATGCATACACACATGCATGCATGCACACTACACACACACACACACACTAAAAAAACAACAAAACATAAACAGGGAATGGAGTCGATGAAATAACTGTCTAGTAAAGGACTGCTGAGTTGGAGTACCAGATTCAGTGAGCTGAAAAGACAGAGACAGTTACAGAGGAGGTTGCAAACAATGAAAATAATGGAGGAGTTCAAATTATTGATAATAATAAGAAATAAGATATAACCGTGGAATGGCTGAGACAGGGTTAGGGAGCAAGATCATCATATAGAAGAGACTTAAAACTTCTAAGGAGCCACACTGACACTGTCGTATATGCCTGTAATTCCAGCTACCTGGAAAGCTGAGGAAGATGATGAGTTTGAGGCCAGAGATACACAATGAGGCCTCTTATCAAAATGCTAAACAAGGGCTGGAGAGATGGCTTAATGGTTAAGGCACCTGCCTCCTAAGCCTAAGAACCCAGTTCAAGGTCACCCTGAGACTACATAGTTAATTCCAGGTCAGCCTGGACCAGAGTGAGACCCTACCTTGAAAAACAAAAACAAAAACAAACAAACAAACAAACAAAAAGGGCCAGAGAGATGGCTTAGTGGTTAAGGCATTTGCCTGCAAAGGACCCAGGTTCAATTCCCCAACACCCACGTAGCCAAATGCACAAGGTGGCGTGTGCATCTGCAGTTTGTTTGCAGTGGCTTGCAGTGGCTGAAGGCCCTAGTATGTCCATTCTCTATCTGGCCCCCTCTCTTTCTTCCTCCCTCAAATAAATAAATATATATATATGTAATATAAAAATACTTTTAAAAAAGAAAAAAGTGCAAATATTAGTGCAAATAAACATGGTAGGCTTTTTTGAGAAGGTGATTATTTGAGTTGTAAGTCTCCAGGCACTGAGATAGTTACATGGATAAATATAAAGTTTATATTTATATAAATATAAAGCCAAGCAGAGGGAACAACTAGGAAAAAAGGCTACTCCTTTCCATTTAGTTCTTGCCAGTCTTTGGCAATGTTTTCATTAATTTCTTGACCCTCTTATTTCTTTCTCAAAACATAATCCTATTCTACCTCATTTCAGCAGTGCATGATAATAGCTAATATTTACCTGAAGTGTACTACCCACCAATGTTCTAAAATATTTTTAAGAGATTAGGGGGTTGGACATGGTGGCATTCGCTTTTAATCCCAGCACTCAGATGGCTGAGGTAGGAGGATCACCATGAGTTTGAGGCCAGCATGGGACTACAAAGTGAGTTCCAGATCAGCCTGGGCTAGAATAAAACACTACCTCAAAAAAAAAAAAAAAAAGCAAAAGAGAAATTAAAATCTTAATCCCCACAATAAGTCTAAAAGATGCTTTTTTTTTTTTTTTTTTTTTTTTTACTTGTTTTAACTTGTTTTTGGTTTTCTTCAAGGTAAGATCTCACTCTAGCCCAAGATGACCTGGAACTCAACTTTGTAGTCCTGGCCTGGCCTAGAACTCAAAGCTAGGCTGGCCCAAGAAGTCACAATCCTTTTGTGCCCCAGCCTGAGTGCTGGCACCACAAGGCCTGCACCACCACGTCAGCATTTCAGTCTATTCTCACTTAAGGTTCATTTATCTGAGAGATACTATTTAGGTCTCTTGATAGATGAGTGAACAGGAAAAAAAAGGTCCTCTATGCACCAAAAGATACTCAAAATGGTCTTCAAGATTAGCAGTATAGCTCAATAGTAGAACATGTGCCCAGCATGCCTGAGGCCCTAGGGTCAATCCACAGCACAGCACTGGAAAAAGCCCCTTTCATTAAATAATAGTTTAAATACGCCAGAGTTAAAACCAAGAAAAAGGGAGGAAAAAAAAACATTAAAAACATGTTGCTGGGCTTTAGAGAGACATGTAGCAGTTAAAGGTGCTTCCTCACAAAACCTGATAACCCGAGTTTAATTTCCCAATACCTACTTAAAGCCAGGTGCACAAAGTGGCACATTTGTTTGTAGTGGCAGGAGGTTCTGGTGGGCCTATTCCCCCACCCCATCTATCTGCTTGCAAATAAATAAATATTTTGATATATTTTATTTTTTTAAATTTATTTATATGACAGAGAGAAAGAGAGAATATGAGAATGGGCACACCAGGGCCTCCAGCCACAGCAAAAGAACTCCAGACACATGCACCACCTTGTGCATCTGGCTTACATGGGTCCTGGGGAATTGAACCTGGGTCTTTCTTTTGGCTTTGCAGACTAGCGCCTTAACTGCTAAGCCATCCCTCCAGCCCAAATAATTTTTTTTTTATTCTAAAATGGGTATGGTGGCATACACCTTTAATTCCAGACCTCAGGAGGTAGGAAGACTGCTGTGAGTTCAAGGCCACCCTGAGAGTACACATGTGCAACCAGGTCTGACTGAGGTAGAGCGAGACCCTGCCTCGAAAAATAAAAACAAATGATTTCTCTATCAACCACTACTACATTTCTCTGCCTTACTTCAAAATACTAGATTATCGTTTTCTTTTTTTTTTTTCTTTTTGGTTTTTTGATAGGGTCTCACTCTAGCTCAGGCTGACCTGGAATTCACTATGTAGTCTCAGGGTGGCCTTGAACCCATGGCGATCCTCCTACCTCTGCCTCCCGAGTGCTGGGACTAAAGGCTTGTGCCACCATGCCCGGGTAGATTACCATTTTCTATCACATCATCTATTGGGAGTTCACTTTCTATTACTCCCTGAGGCAAAAGAATTATACCAGCCCAATCTTTGATTATCCCTCAAGCACATTGCTTATTTTTCCATTTGGCCAAATGACTACTGAAAACATATGCTGAGCTACTAGACATTTTAAAAAGTATATTGAAGGCCAGGTGTGGTGGCACATGCCTTTAATCCCAGCACTCAGGAGGTAGAGAGTAAGAGGATCACTGAGAGTTTGAGGCCACCCTGAGACTACATAAGAGTATTCCAGGTCAGCCTGAGCTAGAGTGAGACCCTACCTCAGAAAAAAAAAAAAAAAAAAAAAGTATATTGAATAGACTTTATCTTTAAAATTGAATGTTTCTTGATTCCTTCAACTGTATTCCTTCAACTGACAGCAAACGCTTATACATGGTTTACTATATGTCAAGCACAATTCTAATCACTTTAAATAAATGAATTTATTGCACACAACAATCATAGGTATTTTTATAAATGATGAAACTCAGACTTGCATAAAGTAAAGTATCTTGCACTATGTTTGACAGTAAGTAATAGAGTCAAAAGTTAGACTCAGGGGCCTGACTTTATCCCTACACTGTATACTCTGAGCAGAAGTGATAAATAAAAGCAATCAATTCTAAGGATATGCACTGAAAACCACAGGCAAAGTAACATTATATTCAACTATCAAAATTCACGTAAGAGGGCTGGAGGAATGGCTCAGCATTTAAGATGACTGCTGGCTAAGCCAAAGGACCTAGGTTCAATTCCCCAGTACCCATGTACAGCCAGATGCACAAAACGGCACATGCATCTGGAGTTTGTTTGCAGTAGCTGGAGGCCCTGCCTGGCATGCCTATTCTGTCTGTCTGTCTGTTTCTCTCTCTTTCTTTCTTTTTCTTTTTTTTTTTTTTTTTTTTTTTTTTTTTTTTGGAGGTAGGGCCTTACTCTAGCTCAGGTTGACCTGGAACTCACTCTGTAGTCTCAGGGTGGCCTTGAACTCATGGCAATCCTCCTACCTCTGCCACCCAAGTGCTGGGATTAAAGGCGTAAGCCACCATGTCCAGCCTGTCGCTCTCTCTTATCTCTCTGCTAACAAACAAATAAAAACATTTAAAGAACTGTAGAAGAAAAAAATCACATTAAGAGCCAGCAAGATGGCTCAGTGGGTAAAGGCTCTTCTCACACAAACATGAGAATCTGACTTCTGATCCCCAGTACCTAACAAAATGCTAGGTGTGGTGTTGTATGCCTATAATACCTGCACTGGGGAAGCAGACACAGGGAATCCCTAGGGCTTACTGGCTAGCTAGTCTACCTGAATTGGTGAACTCCAGGTTCATCAAGGGACTATGTCTTAAGAATAAGGTGGAGGAGCTAGGCATGGTGGCACACGCCTTTAATCCCAGCACTTGGGAGGCAGAGGTATGAGGACTGCTGTAAGTTCCAGGCCAGCCTGAGACTACATAGTAAATTTCAGGTCAACCTAAGCTAGAGTGAGACCCTACCTCAAAAAACCAAAAGAAAAAAAAAAAAAGAGTAAGATAGAGGGCCAGGCATGGTGACACATGCCTTTAATTCTAGCACTAGAAAGGCAGAGGTAGGAGGATCGCCACAAGTTCGAGGCCACCATGAGAGGAAATAGTGAACTCCAGGTCAGCCTGAGCTAGAGTGAGACCCTACCTTGAAAATCCTAAATAAATAAATAAATAAATAAATAAATAAATAAATAAATAAATAAGGTAGAGAGATTGCTTAGTGGTTAAGGTGTTTACCTGCAAAGCCAAAGGACCCAGGTTCGATTCCCCAGAACCCACGTAAACCAGATGCACAAGGGGGCACATGCATCTGGAGTTCATCTGCAATAGCTGGAGGCCCTGGCACACCCATTCTCTCCCTCCCAATCTCTCCCCCCGCCTATTTCTGTATCTCTCAAATAAATAAATAAATAATTTTAATTAGTTTTTTTAAAAGGTGGAGAGCAATTGAAAACTGTGATGTAAACCTCTGACCTCCACATGCACCTACATATTCACCTACACACATACATACATATATGCACATAAACCACACACATATACACACAAGCAAATATACCATATACATGCAAAAAAAAAATCAGCCAGGTGTGGTGGTGCACACCTTTAATCCCAGCACTTGGGAGACAGAGGCAGGAGGATCACTGTGAGTTCGAGGTCAGCCTGAGACTACATAGTGAACTCCAGGTCAGCCTAGTCTAGTGAGACCCTACTTCAGAAACACCAAAAGAAAACAAACAAACAAAAAAATCACTTAAATTAGTCCTTTACTCCAAATGCTGAACAGCTGAACAGTATAACCTTCAAAATCATACTAAGGTTTGGTTTGCTTTAGTTTTGAGGCAGGGTCTTACTCTATGTAGCTCAGCCTGGCATAGAACTCATTCTTTTTGGGGGGAAGGGGGAGTGGAGGGTTTTCTGAGG
This sequence comes from Orientallactaga sibirica, assembly GCA_036365145.1. Lineage (NCBI taxonomy): Eukaryota > Metazoa > Chordata > Mammalia > Rodentia > Dipodidae > Orientallactaga > Orientallactaga sibirica. The sequence continues at coordinate 26,358,529 of JAEOAD010000019.1, forward strand.
TAGGGTCTCGCTCTAGCCCAAGCTGACCTGGAATTAACTATGGAGTCTCAGGGTGTCCTTAAACTCACAGCAATCCTGCTACCTCTGCCTCCCAAGTGTTGGGATTAAAAGCATGAGCCACCACACCAGGCTTCATTCTTTTTTTTTTTTAAATGGTTTGTTGTTTGTTTATTTATTAATGAGATAGAGAGAAAGAGGCACCTTAAACACCAAGCCATATCTCCAGCCCCAGAACTCATTCTTTAGCTCAGGCTGGCCTTGAACTCTTGGTAGTCCTACCTCACCCATTCAAGCACTGGGATAGGCAAGAACCATTATGTCTAACTATGTTAAGTTTTCTTTTAATTACAGAATTTAATAATATATAATAAAAAGTGCAATCTAGGACTGAGGATGTAGCTTAGTAGTAGAGAATATGCTTAGTGTGCATGAGGAATCCCAAGTACCAAAAAGAAAAAAAGGGCACAACCTATAAATACAAACAAATCATATATTCTTCAAAATTCCCCAAAAGTGCTAAAAATATTTGGTAGGCAGGACAAAAAATTTATCTGGTGACAGAGTAGTAAGAATGTTTTATTATCGTGCCTGTATTTTACTTTAATCCTTGTTTTCATCATTGTAATAACAAATTGGAATACAATACAGGAAAGGTATCTATCATAAAGACTATCACTTTTACCTCTTAGAAACACAATTCATGGGCTGGAGAGATGGCTTAATGGTTAAGATGTTTGCCTGTGAAGCCTAAGGACCCAGGTTCAATTCCCCAGTACCCAAGTAAGCCAGATGTACAAGGTAGCACATGCATCATTGGCAGTGGCTAGAGACACTGGTGCATCCATTCTATCTGTCTCCCTCTCTCTCACTCAAAATAAATAAAAAGGAAACACAATTCACATCTAGGTGTAGGTCAAGTACAACAGAAAAGGAATAGAATTAAGAACTCCCCATAACCAAGCATGGTGGCATGTACCTGTAATCCCAGCACTTGGGAGGCAAAGGACAATCAGGAGTTCAAAGCCAGCCTTGAAAACAGCGACCTAAGCTGGGCGTGGTGGCGCACACTTTTAATCCCAGCACTTGGGAGGCAGAGGTAGGAGGACTGCCATGAGTTCGAGACCACCCTGAGACTACATAGTGAATTCCAGGTCAGCCTGAGCTAGAGTGAGACCCTACCTCGGAAAACCAAAAAAAAAAAAAAAAAGAAGAAGAAGAAGGCGACAAAAGAAAAGAAAAGAAAAGAAAAGAAAAGAAAAGAAAAGAAAAGAAAAGAAAAGAAAAGAAAAGAAAAGACTGAGCTAGAGGCAAGCCTGGCTACATGAGACTATATAGGTACTCTTCAATGTAGAGCACTTGTCTATCATGAGGTAGGAGGGAGAGAAAGTCTGACTAAAATGTGAAGTTTGCCTTCAAAGCAAAGCAAATTAACCAAAAATGTACAATAGTTGAAGAACTGTTGCCAAATAAAAGTAAGTTTAAGGGTCTCAGAACTTTAAATGAAAAACAGATTCAAACCCGGGTGTGGTAGCTATGCCTATAATCCCAGCAATCAGGAAGCTAAGATAGAAGGTGTTCTGTCTATAAATCTGAGACCAGCCTAAGCTACAAGTTCCAAGTAAGCCTGGGCTAGTGTGAGATCTGTCCAAAAACAAACACAGATCCAGCCAAAGATAGCTGATGCTTAACCAAATTTTCTTAAATATTGCTTTTACAAATAAAATAAATAAATTTTCATTTCACAACATCCCTATATTCTTTGGCCTGCTGACCTATCCAACCTTAAGAGAAGTTGGAGCTTCCAATATTTAACACTCTAACTCATTGGAATTTTCTGCCATTCTTTCTGTTCTAACCATGTCAACATAAAACTTTAAAACTATCTAATATTCCTTATTTATTATAACTTCCCAAATAAGAAGACTACTTATATCCCTTCTGTATTGATAAACACAAAAACACAAAAAAAGCAGATGAGGGCTGAAAAGATGGCTTAGCAGCTAAGGCACTTGCCTGCGAAAGCCTAAGGACCCAGATTCAATTCTCCAGGACCTACGAAAGCACATGGTGGGGCATGTGTCTAGAGTTCATTTGCAGTGGCTAGAGGCCCTGATGCATCCATTCTCTCTCTCTCCCTCCCTCCCTTTCTCTCTCTAAATAAATAAAAAAGATAAAAAGAAAAAAAAGCAGATGAAACTATTTCTCTTTTGCAAATGAAGTGAGCCAGATGTGGTGGCACATGCCTATCATCTCAGAACTTTAGGAGGAAGGAGGAGCATTGTAAATCTGGGACCAGCATGGGCTACAAAGTTAGACCCTGCCTCCAAACTAGAAGAAAAAAAAGTCTTACTTCTTACTATCATATAACAACAATGACTATTTGTTTTCTAAGCTGTTCTTCACCAATGAATGAATTATCTAAATTTATTCAAAAAGACGATTAGCTATTTTCCACTAATTTTTTGAGGTTATTTGAGTAATCATATTTGTATCACTTCCTTCCAAAAACTAGTTTTGAAATCAAGCAAGGTTGTGGTGGCCTGTAGACCCATCTACTCAGAAAGCTAAGGCAGAAAGATCACTTGGGCCCAAGTTCAGTACTAGACTAACAATGAAAGTCTATCTCAAAAGTTTACTAATAAAGGGCTGAGAGGATGGCTTAGCAGTTAAGGCGTTTGCTTGCAAAGCCAAAGGACCCAGGTTCAAGTCCCCAGGACCCACATTAGCCAGATGCACAATGGGGTGTATGTGTCTGGAGTTCGTTTGCAGTGGCTGGGGGCCCTGGCGTGCCCATTCTCTCTCTCTCTCTCCCCCACTTTCTCTGTCAAATAAATAAGTAAAAACAAAAGTTTACTAACAAAGATAACAAGAACACAATTCCATAATCCTCTATGCTCCAAACTCTTGATGTCACTTTGGGACCTAAAGTGTAAAGAGGAAGCAGACTTAGCTAGCTGCCAAATCTTGCAATTTTCCACCTTGATGTCCTTAAGAACAAGTCCTTACCTGGTGGCCCAGTCTTTTAGTATTTCAAACAAAACTTAGCTGTCAACTCCAACTTATGCTTCACAGTACTGAAAGAACAATCTTTCTAAAAATCATCATCATGTAACTCTTGATTCCTACCAACCTTTCTGGCTACTTAGAGCTTATTAACAGACTGAATTCAACCTGATTCTAAATACACATTTCATAAATTACCTGATACAAACTAATCTGCTACAATCCCCCAAAATTAGCACTTTATTCCACAGAAGTCAGACTCTACATACCCCTCACATCATGCTAGTTCCAGCCCCGTGTTCATGCTTCTGTCCCCCACATGGAATGTATGGAATGCTCTGGAGATACTTTGCAGAGAGTCCATATTCTTCATTCATGGCCCACTTTTTCCACAAAGCTTTACTCCTATAACTTCAGTCTGAAGAACAGCCCCACACTAACACCCTGGACTCAAACTAGATATGTCATATACATTATTTCAAAACACTTTGGACAGTGCTAGTTATATTATTATTCACGTCAAGATAAACACTAAGAAAAGACCGAGTTCCTTTCTAACAAGTAGGTATTTAATAAGCACTCCATTTGAAAAGCTGACGGCATGATTCTGATTAAAAAGTCAAGATATTTTGCTGGGAGTGGTGGTGCACGCCTTTAATACCAGCACTCGGGAGGCAGAGGTAGGAGGATCCACCTAAATTTGAGGCCAGCCTGGGACTATAGCATAAGTGCTAGGTAAGCGTGGGCTAGAGTTAGATCCTACCTCAAAAATACCCCCCCCCAAAAGAGCAAGTATTTTATTAAGTCAAAAGAACTGTAGTACAAATGAAACATGATGACTAGGATTTGAGTCAAAAGAATACAGGGCAAAGAGTAGAGCAGAAAGGTAAAAGTATGTGGGGAAGAGAGAAAACCAAAGGCTTACTGACAGCTACGTGAAAGTCCATAGCTATTTTTGTATTTTTTTTTTTGAGAGAGAGACAGAGAGAGACAGAAAGAGTCAGAAGGAGAGGAAGACAGAGAATGGGCGTGCCAGCAGCCTCTCAGCTGCTGTGAATGAAATCTAGATGCGTGCGTACCCTTGTGGGCAAGTGCGGCATTGCGCCCTTGCGTCACTTTGCATATGGCTAAATGTGGGACCTGGAGATTGGAACCAGGTTCTTAGGCCTAGGAGGCAGGTGCCTTAACCTCTAAGCCATCTCTCCAGCCCCTATTTTTGTATTTAATATTTTTCATCAATGCTATGTTTAAAAAAAAATTAAGCTAGAAATGATGGTGCACATCTTTCATCCCAGCACTCAGGAGGCAGAGGTAAGAGGATTGCTGTGAATTCAAGGCCAGCCTGAGACTATAGAGTGAGTTCTAGGTCAACCTGGGCTACAGTAAAACCCTACATTGAAAAATAAAAATACTCAGCACATGGGAGGCAGAGGTAGGAAGACTGCCGTGAGTTCGAGGCCACCCTGAGACTACAGAGTGAATTCCAGGTCAGCTTGGGCTAGAGTGGGCCCCTACCTCGAAAAAAAAAAATACTCCCAGGAGGTCCTTGATACCCCCAAAACATTACAGACCATTGTCGAGGCCCTTGGTTTCCCACCAGGAATAGATGGTAAGACCCTACTACTGAAGACTCCACATGCTTGGGCTGCAAGGTCACTGAGAAATCCTGCTGGAGCTGAGCTGAAAGCCTCCTCCATGTGGACCAGCTGACAGAAAGCTGGAAAAAGCTACGCTGCACGCAGTTCAATGGGAGAGAGAGAAATCACCAGTGAAGCTACTCAACAGTAGGCACTGCAAACTTTAAATTTGGCCACCCAGGCCAAATAAGCCAACAGGTACAATAGTGGCATGTCTGTTATGGGGGAAATCAATCACTCTCTAATTGGGACTGGAGACTAGCTCCGTGGGAGGGAATACATCCCTGATACTGGAAACCTACAAAGGGTAATCATGACCCCCACGGGTGTAATGTCTGCTGGTGTCTGGCTAAATGTATATACTATACTCACCAAACTGCCCAGTAAGTACTTCTCTTAATGTTCGTACCCATATATTAATGCTACTCTCACTTTTGGTTAGAGAAGCTTCTCTTTTCAGATGGTGGTGACCTTGGGATGACTCAGAAGGCACCATGGTGCTGAGAAGAAGGGACAAAGGAGTGCTCAGCACTGAAATATCTCTAACACACCTTTCAGGGCCCAGGGTCCATTGTGGAAGAGGTGGCACAAAGAATGTAAAAGCCAAAGGAAGGGTAGGACTCCTTACAACATGCTACTCCAGTCACAAAATGGCCTGGATATCCATGACCTCGCAGTACCTAACACTACCTACACAAGACCATCATAATAGGAGGAAAAGATCATGACATCAAAATAAAAGAGAGACTGACTGAGAGGGGGAGGGGATATGATGAAGAGAGGAGTTTCAAAGGGGAAAGTGGGGGGAGGGAGGGAATTACCATGGGATACTGTCTACAATTAAGAAAGTTGTCAATAAAAAATTAAAATTAAAAAACAAATAAAAAGAAACAAGTTATAATTTAAAAAAAGAAAAATACTACTACTGTCTTTACTTCATTTTAAATGATATAAGCAAAATGCACTGTAACACTTTTCCAGGAGATTGTTGTGGTGGTGGATTCTGGTGCATTCATATGGATCAGGAACAAAGAGAAGGATTTTGTTTCCTGAGACGGGGTCACATCATGTACCCCCGGCAAGCCTTAAACTCATGTTCCTCCTTCCTCAGCCTCTAAGTGCTGGCATTATAGGCATATATACCACCATGCCTGCCTATAATTTTTTTAAGCGCCTCACACATGTTAAGCAAGTGCCCTCCCACTGAGCTATATTCCAAGTCTCTTTTTACTTTGAGATAAACTCTCACTAAAATTGCCCAGGCTGGCCTTAAACTAACTTGTAATCTGGGTAGGTCATGGATCTGTGATCCTGCCTCACAGCTTCCTGAGTAGCTACGATTGCACACCTATACCATTAGATCCAACTTAATCATTTCTTTAACCAACCAAGACAAATTTCTCCGTTGACTTTAAAAAAAAAAACAAAAAAAGCTTCTGGAAAGATCCAACCTGAAGGAACTTTAAGAACTAATAAAATTAAATTGGGGATTAGAGATGGCTCAGCAGTTAAGAGCACTTCCAGCGCAAGCATGAGGGCCTAAGGAAACCTAACAGACTGCTGAAGTTCGATCCTCAGGACCCACATAAACAGCTGGGCATGTCCACATGAGTCTGTAACCCTAATCGTGTAAGGGAACAGAGATTTGAGAATCACCTGAACTTGTTGGGGTGTGAAGGGGAATATAAGCTCAAAGATCAGTAAGAGACTTTGGCTCAAATAAGAATTGATAGGGCTGGAGAGATGGCTTAGCAGTTAAGCACTTGCCTGTGAAGACTAAGAACAATGGTTCAAGGCTCAATTCCCCAGTACCCACATAAGCCAGATGCACGAGGTGGTGCATGCATCTGGAGTTCATTGCAGTGGCTGGAGGCCCTGGTGCACCCATTCTTTCTCTGCCTCTTTCTCTATCTGTTGCTCTCAAATAAATAAATAAATAAATAAATAAATAAATAAGCCAACAAATATAAACAAAAAATTTAAGAAAAAAAATTGGCACAGGGCTAGAAAGATAGCTTAGCAGTTAAGGTGCTTTCCTGCAAAGCATGAGTACTCATGTTCAACTTTCCAGGTCCTATGTAAGCTAAACACACAAAGAGACACAAGGATGCAAGGTCACACATGGACACAAGGGTGGGCACGTGTCTGGAGTTCAAATGCACTGGCTAAGGCCCAGTGCACCAATTCTCTCTCTCTCTCCCTCTCCTCTGTCGCATAAAAACAAAATGGGCTGGAGTAGACGATGGCTCAGGGGTTAAGGCATTTGCATGTGAAGCCTAAGGACCCAGGTTCAATTCTCCAGGACCCATATAAGCCATGGCATGTGCATCTGGAGTTTTTGTGCAGTGGGCGAAAACCCTGACGCACCCATTCTCTCTGTCTATCCCTCTTTTTCTCTCTCCCTCTCTCTCTCAAATAAAAATAAATAAATAAAATACATTTTTTAAATTTTTTTAAAAGGGCTGGAGATGGCTTAGTGCCTGTGAAGCCTAAGGACCCATGTTCAACTTTCCAGATCCCATGTTAGCCAGACACACAAAGGTGAGGCAACTGCAAGGTCACACATGCCCACCAGGTGGAGCAAGCATCTGGAGTTCAATTTCAGTGGCTGAGGCCCTGGCACACCAATTCTCTCTATCTCTAAAAATAAATAAATAAATAAATAAATAAATAAATAAATAAATAAATAAATAGGCAGGCAAATAAATAAATTGGTGCAGATTACTGGGGGTAGAAAGGTCTAAGTGAGGTCAGGGGAAGAGATTGAGTAAGAAAGGGTGGGGGAGGGGTAATCAAAATCTAAGAGGATATGAATAAGTCATATGGAAACCTACTTTTTTGGACAATGATGCATCCAGTAGCCTTAGATTGTTACTAGAAAATTTACAGTGCCAGGGATGGGATACCTTCCAGTGAGTTGATGGGCAGGGAGGTTCCCAAAACATTACAGGTCATTGCCAAGGCTCTTGGTTTCCCACCAGGAATAGATGATAAGACCCTATTGCTAAGCTCCACATGCTTGGGAAGCAAGGTCACTGAAAAATTCTGCTGGAGTTGACCTGAAAACCTCCTCTCTGTAGACCAGCTGACAAAAAGCTGGAAAAAGCTACACTGCATGCAGCTCCATGGGAGAGAGAGAAGTCATCAGTGGAGATAAACCTTAAGTTTGGGCCAGCCAGGCCAAATGAGTCAACGGGTACAATAGTGGCATGTCTGTAATGGGGAAAACCAACTGCTCTCCAATTGGACTGGAGGCCTGCTCCATGGGAGGAAATACATGCCTTATACTGAAAACCTATGATGGGGGAAGTTATAAGCCCTAAAGATGTAACACCTGACAGTGTCTGGCTGAATGCATGTATTATGCTCACCAAACTGCTCAGTAAGCACTTTTCTTAATGTTCACACCCATATATTAATGTTACTTCCACTTTTGGTTAGAGAAGTTTCTCTTTTCAGATGGTGGTGACCTTGGGATGACAGAGAAGGCACCATAGTGCAGAGAAGAAGTGACAGAGGAGCGCTCAGCACTGAAATATTTCTGTCACACCTTCCAAGGTTCAGGGTCCATTGCAGATGAGGTGGCGGAAAGAGCCAAAGGAAAGGTAGGACTCCTTACAACACACTCCTCCAGACACAAAATGGCCTGGCTATCCATGACCTCGCAGTGCCTGGCACTACTACCTACACAAGACCATTATAAGAAGAAGAAAAGATAATGACAGAAAAATAAAACAGACTGGAGGGGTCCTGTTTGTTTGTGGAAAAAACGGGTCTAGGGAAGTAGGCAAGAGATAAGAAGTCAGATCCTCTTGGATTTCTAGCAAGTGCAAGCTTTCCTGCCCTTTTTACTTTCAGGGGTCCAGTCACCCTAACTGTACCCCTTCTCAACAAGATCCCTATTTCTCACCATGTATAAATCAGAGACCTTAAGGTAAGACCTGATATTTGAAACTGTTAGAGAGAAAAAAGTAGGGAGAACACTTTAAGATATAAGCATAGGGGCTGCAGAGGTGGCTTAGTGGTTAAGGCACATGCCTGTGAAGCCTGAGGACCCCAATTCTCCAGGTCCCACATAAGCCAGATGCACAAGGGGGCACATGCATCTGGAGTTCATTTGGCAGCAGCTAGAGGCCATGATGCGCCCATTCTCACTCTCCCTCTCTCTCTTTCCCTCTCTCTGTCTCAAATAAATAAATAGATAAAATCTTTTTTAAAAAGATATAAGTATAGGCAAGGACTTTCTAAATAGAACTCTGATCATAAAGAAATAATGTCAATGTTGATTAACAGGACCCCATGAAGTTCAAAAGATTCGGCACAGCAAAGGAAACAACCAGGTGAAGAGGCAGCCCACAGGATGGGAGAGAGCCTTTGCTAGCTCTGTATCTGACAGAAGATTACTATCTAGACTATACAAAGAACTCAAAGCTAAATAACAAGAAAACAAACAACTGGAGATAATGACTTCCGGGTTAAGGCACTTGCCTACAAAGGACCCTGGTTTGATTCTCCAGAACCCATGTAAGCCAGATGCACAAGGAGGCACAGGCATCTGGAATTTGTTTACAGTGGCTGGAGGCCCTGGCGCGCCCATTCTCTTTCTCACTCTATCTCTACCCCTTTATCTTTCTCTCTCTCTCTTAAATAAATAAATAAATATTTTAAAAAATTAAAAAATAAAATAAAACAAACTGATTGAAGGGGGAGGGGAAATAATGGAGAGTAGAACTGTGAAAAGGAAAGTGAGGGGGGAGGGAATTATCAAGGTTTGTTGTCCATAATTATGGAAGTTTTCAATGAAAAAATAAAAGAATTGAGCCGGGCGTGGTGGCGCACGCCTTTAATCCTAGCACTCGGGAGGCAAAGGTAGGAGGATCGCCGAGAGTTCGAGGCCACCCTGAGACTACATAGTTAATTCCAGGTCATCCTGGACCAGAGTGAGACCCTACCTCGCAAAACCAAAAAAAAAAAAAGAATTGGCACAAATATACAAGGGGCACTGCACAGGCACATAATATGTGCACACACCGCACATACAAACCACATTACACACACCTCAAGCACATGCAAAAAAAATTACAATATATAATCAAAATGGAAGAAGTTCCCACTAAAATTAACCTTAAAGAACCTAGACAATATGGTCTAATTACATATTTTCATTCAATTTTGGCATCTACAAAATAGCCCACCCCAAAAATTGCTGGAAAAAAATGAGAAAAATATGTAAGTAAAAATATGGGAGGTAGGGCTGGAGGGATGGCTTAGTGGTTAAGGCATTTGCCTGCAAAGCCAAAGGACCCAGATTTGATTCCCCAAGACCCATGTTAGCCAGATGCACAAAGGGGACCACGCATTTGGAGTTCATGTGCAGTGGCTGGAGGCCCTGGTGTGCCCATTCTCTCTCTCTCCCCCCCTCCCTCTTTCTCTGTCAAATAAATAAATAAGTAAATAAATAAATTTTTTAGGGGCTGGAAAGATGGCTTAGTGGTTAAGGCACCTGCCTGCCAAGCCTGAGAATGCCCATTCAATCTCCAGGTCCCACGTTTAGCCAGGCATAAAGTGACACAAGGGTGCAATGCTGCGCTTGCCCACAAGTGGAGGCACACATCTGGAATTTGTTCACAGCAGCTGAGAGGTCGCTAGTGCACCCATTCTCTCTCTCTCTCTCTCTCTCAATAATAATAATAACATATACACATATTTTAAATGTTTTTTTAAAAATATGGGAGCTATATTGTCCACTCTCCACAAAGACTGACTGGTACATTTATGACCACACAGTAAATACCAACACCACCACTGAGGAGGGCCCTTAATGGAATGAGGTGGGGGAATGGGGATATAAGAGTATAACCCAGAGCCAGGCATGGTAGCGCATGCACTCGGGAGGCAGAGGTAGGAGATCGCCGTGAGTTCAAGGCCACCCTGAGACTACATAGTTAATTCCAGGTCAGCCTGGGCCAGAGTGAGACCCTACCTCAAAAAACAAAACAAAAAAAAAAAAAAAAAAAAAAAGAGTATAACCCAATGGGAATATGACCAATAGGAACGTATGCAATACGTTCCTATTATGAAGTTCGTAATAAAAATAATTTTAGCCAAGTGTGGCTGGGCATGTCTTTAATCCCAGCACTTGGGAGGCAGAGGTAGGAGGATTGCTGTGAGTTCAAGGCCACCCTGAGATGACATAGTAAATCCCACAGCAAGACCCTACCTCGAAAAACCAAATAATAATAATTTTTAAAACATAAACATTGAAAAGGAAAAATATGAAAGTCAGAAAAAAGTTTACAAGGTTTGTTAGTGGAAAAAAAGATGCTACAACCAAATGTTCATGAGCTAATGTACTTTAAGAAATTCCCAATCTGAGCCAGGTGTGGTGGCATAAGCCTTTAATACCAACACTCAGGAGGCAGAGGTAGGAGGATCACTGTGAGTTTGAGGTCACCCTGAGACTACATAGGGAGTTTCAAGTTGGCTTGGCCTACAGCAAGACCATACCTTAAAAAATAAAAGTAGGGCTGGAGAGGTGGCTTAGGAGTTAAGGCGCCTGCCTCCTAAGCCTAAGAACACTGGTTCCGATCTCCAGCGGTTCCAATCTCCAGGTCCCACGTTTAGCCAGATGCAAAGTGACGCAAGGGCGCAATGCCGCACTTGACCACAAGGGGGCGCACACATCTGGATTTCGTTCGCAGCAGCTGAGACACTGCTGGCGCGCCCATCTCTGTCTCCCGCCCCCCCCCCCCGTGTGTGTCTCTCTCCAAAAAAATAATAAAAAATAAAAAGTTTCAAAAAAATAAAAGTAAAAGCGCTGGAGAAGACAGCTTAGCAGTTAAGGCGTTTGCCTGCAAAGCCAAAGGATCCTGGTTCCATTCCCTAGGACTCATGTAAGTCAGATAACAAGGAGGCAGATGCATTTGGAGTTTGTTTGCAGTGGCTGGAGGCCCTGGTGCCCATTCTCTCTACCTCTTTCTCTCTCTCTCAAATAAAGAAATAAATAAAATATATTTTAAAAAATAAAAATGGGCCGGGCGTGGTGGCGCACGCCTTTAATCCCAGCACTCGGGAGGCAGAGGTAGGAGGATCGCCGAGAGTTCAAGGCCACCCTGAGACTACATAGTTAATTCCAGGTCAGCCTGGACCAGAGTGAGACCCTACCTTGAAAAACCAAAAAAATAAATAAATAAATAAATAAATAAATAAATAAAAAAAAATGGGCTAGAGGGGTGGCTTAGCAGTTAAGGTGTTTGCCTGCAACGCCAAAAAACCCAGGTTTGATTCCCCAAGACCCATGATAGCCAGATGCACAAGGAGGGTGCATGCATCTGGAGTTCATGGCCCTGGTGTGCCCATTCTCTCTCTCCCCCATCAAATAAATAAATAAATAAAATTTGAAAGAATATATTAAAAAGAAAAGAAAAAAAGAATTTCACAATCTGGAAACATACAATACCCTAATTATCAGAAAAATTCCTCTTTTTTTTTTTTTTTTTTTTTTTTGTTTTTCAAGGTAGGGTCTCACTCTAGCCCCAGCTAACCTGATATTCACTATGTAGTCTCAGGATGGCCTCGAACTCCTGGTGAGCCTCCCAAGTGCTTGGATTAAAGGTGTGTGCCACCACGCCCAGCTCCATACATTTTTTTAAAGGAGAATGGGCAGGTGGCTCAGGGGTTAAAGGCACTGCTTGCAAAGTCTGCTGGCCCAGATACAATTCCCCAGTACCCATGGTAAAGCCAGATGCATAAAGTGCTGCAAATATCTGGGGTTCATTTGCAGTGGCACTTGGCCCTGGCAGGCCCATTCTCTACTTTTTTTCTCCCTCTCTCCTTTCCCCCTGGCTTGCAAATAAATAAATTAAAATATTGGGTTGGAGAGATGATTTAGTGGTTAAGGCTCTTGCCTTCAAAGACCAACGACCCAAGTTCGATTACCCAGTACCCATGTAAAGACAGATGCACATGCATCTGAAGTTTGTTTGCAGCTGCAAGAGGCCCTGGCATACCCAATTCATATTCATTCTCTCTCCCTCTCCCTTTTCAGGGTGTGGTGGAACATGCCTTTAATCCCAGTACTCAGGAGGCAAAGACAGGAGGACTGCTATGGGTTCAAGGCCAGCCTGAAACTTCATAGTGAATTCCAGGTCAGCCTGGGCTACAGTGAGACCCTACCTCAAAAAAAAAAAAATCAAAAAAATAATGTTCCACTTTTTGCATATTTCGGTATACAGCTACTATTCAAAATTTAATCATGGAGACTTCCAGTTAAGATAGTGGCATAGGACTGGACAGATGGCTTAGTAGTTAAGGCACTTGCCTCAAAGTCAAAGGACCCAAACTCGATTCCCCAGTACCCACATAAAGCCAGATGACCAAGGTGACGCATACATCTGGAGCTCGTTTGCAGTAGCTAGAGGCCCTGTCATGCCCATTTCTCTGACTCTTTTCCCCCCTCTATTAAGTAAATAAACAAAAAAATATTTTTTAAAAAATACTGGTGGGGCTGGAGAGATGGCTTGGTGGTTAAGGCGCTTGCCTGCAAAGCCAAAGGACCTCGGTTCGATTCCCCAGTACCCACATAAGCCAGATGCACAAGGGGGCACATGTATCTGGAGTTCATTTGCAGTGGCTTGGAAGCCCTGGCACACCCATTCTCATTCTCTCTCTCTCTCTCTCTCTCTCTCTCACACACACACACACACACACACACACACACAGCCTCTTTCCCTCTCTCAAATAAATAAAAATAAAATATTTTTTTAAAAAGATACTGGTGTAGTAGCCATGCCAAAATTTAATCACTATTTTCCCTACATCATCATTTCCTAACTAATTCCTTTCAAAAGCAGTAATATGACACCTACCTTCGTTTGTTGTTGTTGTTGTTGTTGTTGTTTTTTGAAGTAGGGTCAAAATCATGCCAAGGTTTTGTTTTGAGGCAGGATCTTACTCTATGTAGCCTAGCCTGGCCAAGAACTCAATTCTTTTTTTTTTTTTTTTTTTTTTTTTTTTTTTTTGTTCTTTGTGGTTTTTCGAGGTAGGGTCTTACTCTAGCCCAGGCTGACCTGAAATTCACTATGTAGTCTCAGGCTGGCCTTGAACCCACAGCAATCTTCCTACCTCTGCCTCCTGAGTGCTGGGATTAAAGGCATGTGCCATCACACCCAGCTAACACCTACCATTTTTAAGCAAAAGTTTTTGGGTTGGGTTGGAGAGATGGCTTAGCGGTTAAGGCGCCTGTCTCCTAAGCCTAAGAACGCTGGTTCCAATCTCCAGGTCCCACGTTTAGCCAGATGCAAAGTGACGCAAGGGTGCAATGCCACACTTGACCACAAGGGGGCGCACGCATATGGATTTTGTTCGCGGCAGCTGAGAGACTGCTGGCACGCCCATCTCTATCTGTCTTCCTCTCCCTCTCTCTCTGTGTCTCTCTTCAAAAAAAAAAAAAAGGTTTTTGGGTTTTCTTTTAAATTATTATCATTTTGAGGTAGGGTCTCATTCTAACCCAGGCTGACCTGGAACTCAGTCTGTAGTCCAAGGCAGGCCCTGAATTCACAGTGATCCTCCTACCTCTGTTTCCCAAGTGCTGGGATAAAAGGCTTGCTCCACCATGCCCAGCCAGCAAAAGTATTTTATTCTACCAATTTCAGTGCTTTTTGTACCTTGACTTGTTTTTCTAAACTGCTTTTTAGGCATATACACAAGTCAATTTGATTATTTTGATTTCTTTTTTTTTTTTTAATATTCTTGATTATTTATTTGAGACAGAGAAACAGAGAGAGGGAGAATAGGGGTGCCAGGGCCTACAGCCACTGCAAACAAACTCCAGATGCATGCAGCACCTTGTGCATCTGACTTACATGGGTCCTTACATGGGAATTGGACCAAGGTCCTTTGACTTTGCAGGCAAGCACCTTAACCACTAAGCAATCTCTCCAGCCCCAGATTATTTTGATTTCTAATTCTACTCTATAACTGCTTAAATTCCCAAGAATTTAAGATATATCTTAATATATCTGCCAAGCACTTAATGCAATTAAAGCTCAACACAGGAATACCTTTTGTATAAACAGCTGAATAATAAAGAAGCCACTCTACAAATAAACTAAGAAGAAAAACACAAACTGTCTATACTTGTATTATCTTTGAATTGGATTTTCCTCTTTTGATAACAGAAAAACATGCTATGAAAATACAAGGGTGGCTAGGGATGTAGCTCGGTGGCACTTGCCTCATAGACACAAGGCCCTGAATGTATTCTCTAGCACAGCAAAAACTAAACTAAAATATAAGGTGCCAAAGCAGCGTTGAAATTATCTATGAACAACTTTCTCAATAAAGTAATATTATCACAAAAGGGAACTGTGATAGAACCCATTAGGTTTGGGCAAGTTTACAGTACTACATAGTCTGTCTACTTTCTATTAATGAAGTCTAGAAACTGAGATTAAAAATAATTTTGAATAAGACAAATAATAATTTTGAAATAAGTCCATTAAAAAAATCACAAAGTACCTGATTAAAGGAATAAATTATGTTTTTAATTTGTATACTCAGAATGGTTTTTTCTGGTTTTTCAAGGCAGGGAGGGACTCTCTCTCTAGGTCAGGCTAACCTGGAATTCACTATGTAGTCTCAGGGTGACCTCGAATTCACAGTGATTCTCCTACCTCTTACCGCCCGAGTACTGGATTAAAGGTATGTGCTACCATGTCCAGCAATATACTCAGAAATTTTGAGAAAAAATATTTCATATCTTTATAATATCAGGAATATGGTCACTTTCTATTCAAAAATGAGTACTTGGGGGCTGGAAAGATGGCTCAGCAGTTAAGGCACTTGCCTGCAAAGTCTAAGGATGTGGGTTCAATTCATCAGTACCCATGTAAAGCCAGATGCACAAAGTGGTGCAAGCATCTGGAGTTCATTTGCAGCAACTAGAGGCCCTGGAGTGCCCATTCTCTTGCTCTTGCACATGTGTGCGCGCGCGCGCTCTCTCTCTCTCTCTCTCTCTCTCTCTCTCTCTCTCTCTCTCTGCTTGCAAATAAAAAAAATATTTTAAAATATATCTATATTTAAAAAAAGATAGGACCGGGCGTGGTGGTGTATGCCTTTAATCCCAACACTCGGGAGGCAGAGGTAGGAGGATTGCCATAAGTTCGAGGCCACCCTGAGACTACATACTTAATTCCAGGTCAGCCTGGGCCAAAGTAAGACCCTACCTTGAAAAACAAAAAAAAAAAAAAAAAAAAAAAAAAAAAAAAAAAGATAGGGCTGGAGAGATGGCTTAGCAGTTAAGGCACTTGCTTGCAAAGCCAAAGGACCCACGTTCGATTCCCCAGTACCCACTTAAGCCAGATACACAAAACGGTGCATGCGTCTGGAGTTCGTTTGCAGTGGCTGGATGCCCTGGCGCGTCCATTCTCTCTCTCTCTCTATTCCTCTCTCTGCCTCTCTCTAATAAATAAATAAAATAAAAATATTAGTATATATATCTAAGAATGAGTATTTGCAGATTGTTCCTAACAACTCTGAAGTAACAAATTTATAAAATGTTAGACTATGTTAACAAGCTTTCTGTGATACAAGCTATTCCAGTGGGATGAAAACCATTTACAAGTTCCATTTAGATTAAGAAATCCTTTGAGAAAATTATGTAGTACATTCTAGTTATAATGAGTGTTTCTAGAACAGCAAAAACCTTTATAACCTATTTCCCTACTGTTTTCTTCCAAACCAACTGAGCTCAATGTAACTTCCTTCACAAAAAGTCAAGTCAGTTATTACAGGTACTGACACAGCTACCTGAATTTTAAGCACAGTGAAGTTTTCACAATTTTAAACTATCTCACACATTCTACAAAAATAACACAGTTTAAATAGATTCAATCAAGAATTATTTGCAGTCACACACACACAAAAAAAAAACTGACATAAGAGAATAGCTTCATTTTAAAACTAGGAACAAGGAGGAAGAAAAAAAGGGAATACTTCTAAAACCCAATTGCTTAAACTGAGAAGTTTTTTTGTTGTTGCTCTCCTCAAGACACAAAATCCTGTTAAAATAAAATACTCCCTAAAAACACTTGCCTACCATGCATGAGCTCAGGGTTTCTATTTCAGAACCACAAAAAAAATATGTAAAAACTTTTTTAATGCTACGAGCTCATTATCAAGCAACATCTCTCTTTTACAAAGTGTTAGGTTAGCCCAGCACAATAACTCATACCTGTAATCCCAGTACTTAAAGGAAGCTGAGGCAGAAGGCTCACCGTGTGTTTAAAGCCAATTTGGGCTACATAGTGAGTTCTAGGCCAACCTGAGTTACAGAGTGAGACCCTGTCTCAAAACAAAACAACAACAACAAAAAAAAAAAAAGGTAATAGTTGTAAGATATTGGTAGAACTGCCACTTAGACTAAAGTTAAAGGACTTGACAAAACAATTTGATTTTGTGTTTTGGTATTTGATTACATCTCCATCTTAACAGATTTAAAGGTTTGTCTATACAACTTTCTGAAAACTTCTATGCTTAACCTTAACAAATAATCTGTTCAAAAATTCAACAACTGTCCCATGTAATAGCACATGCCTTTAATCCCAGGACCCTAGAGGCAGAGGTAGGAGGATCTCTGTGAGTTTGAGGCCAGCCTGAGACTATAATTCCAAGTCAGCTTGGGCTAGAGTGAGACCCTTCCTCAAAAAACTAAAAAAATAAATAAAAAATAAACAAGCAACTGAACTTGGCAGAAAGCATTTGAAATTATCAATGAAAGTATGAGGCTGTCATGTTTTAAATGTTACAACTAAAAACTTAAACCTGTCAGATGGGCGTGGTGGCACACCCCTTTAATCCCGGCACTCGGGAGGCAGAGGTAGGAGGATCACCATGAGTTCAAGGCCACCCTGAGACTACACAGTGACTTCCAAGTCAGCCTGGGCTAGAGTGAGACCTTACCTCAAAAAACAAAATAATAATAATAATAATAATAATAATTAATTAAAATAAAATAATTGAGAAGGGGAGGGGATATGATGGAGAGTGAAGTTTCAAAGGGGACAGTGTGGGGAGGGAGGGAGGGAAGTACCATGGGATGTTGTCTACAATTAAAGAAGTTGTCAATAAAAAATAAAATTTTAAAAAATACAGAATTTCAGGCATTACTGTGGCATTTTCAAAGATTTTTTAAAATGGAATAAAATAAAATAAGGGCTGGAGAGATGGCTTGGCGGTTAAGGAGCCTGCCTCCTAAGCCTAAGAACGCTGGTTCCAATCTCCAGCGGTTCCAATCTCCAGGTCCTACGTTTAGCCAGATGCAAAGTGAAGCAAGGGCGCAATGCCAAACTTGACCACAAGGGGGAGCACGCATCTGCATTTTGTTCGCAGCAGCTGAGAGGCTGCTGGCACGCCCTTCTCTTCCTCTCTCTCTCTCTGTCTCTCTCCAATCAATCAATCAATCAATCAAATAAAAACTTAAACCATACAAAAATATTTACTTTTCTTTTGGTTTTTCGAAGCAGGGTCCCACTCTATCCCAGGCTGATCTAGAATTCACTATGTAGTCTCAGGGTAGCCTCAAACTCACGGTGATCCTCCTACCTCTGCCTCCCAAGTGCTGGGATTAAAGGCATGCATCACCATGCCCGGCTTACAAATTTCTTAAGAAAGCTTCTTACTTTCTATCAAAGTGTCAAAGATCTTTATATAGCTTCTTTAGACATATTAAAGATCTCTAAGTAAAGTCATTTTGACTTCAGAAGGTTAAAGTGAAGAATTTGATGACTGCAGGCAAAAAGTATGGATGGAGGAAACATTATTTAAGAAAGTATTTAATGGAGCTGAAGATATGGCTTAGCAGTTAAAAGGCACTTGCCTGTGAAACCTAAGGACCCAAGTTCGATTCCCCAGTACCCACGTAAAGCCAGATGCACAAGGTGGCCCATACGTCTGGAGTTTGTTTGCAGAGGCTAAAGGCCCTAGGAATACCCATTCTGTATCTGCCTCTTTGTCTCTCTCATAAATAAATATTTTTTTAAAAAACAAAAGAAAATATTTAGTGAGATAATACCTTTACAAAATAAAGATGTATTAAAATCATTCACCCCCTTCTATCACACAAAGATTCCTCTCCTGAGAACACTGCTTACAATTCAGCCAAGTACGACTGCCAAGAGTTTCTAGACTTGTATTAAGGATGTTCAAAGTGGCAAGCTTTTCTACCAGCATCTATTTTTTACTTAGACTTGTAGAATAGTTGTATGAAATACACTCTTTCTGGGCTGGAGAAATGGCTTGGCAGTTAAGGCGTTTGCCTGCAAAGCCTAAGGACCCTGGTTCAATTCCCCAGTACCCACATAAGCCAGATGGACAAGGGGGCGTATGCATCTGGAGTTCGTTTGCAGTGGCTGGAGGCCCTAGCACACCCATCCTCTCTTTCTCTCTGCCTTATCCTTTCTGTCTCTCAAATAAATAAATAAATAAATAAAAATTTAAAATATATATATACTCTTTCTGGTAAATGAAAATGATACATTTTATAATTTCAATGTATAACAAAGGACAAGGTTTGCTATATAAATTGCTCCCAATTCTCAACAGTGGAAATTTATTTAGTTTCTTAAAATAGGAACTTAAGTGGCTGAAAGGGGGAAAAAGCTTTATAAGCAAGTTTTCTAACATTAGTTTACCTTAAAAAAAAAAAAAAAAAAAAAAAAAAAAGACTCGGGGCTGGTGAGATGGCTTAGCAGTTAAGGCACTTGCCTGCAAAGCCAAAGGACTCACATAAGCTAGATGCACAAGGTAGCACATGCATGGAGTTTGTCTGCAGTGGCCGGAAGCCCTGGCACACCCATTCATTCTCTCTCTCTTAAATAAATAAATAAATAAATAAATAAATAAATAAATAAATAAAACAATAAATGAATGTAATCTCAAATGTAAGATTCCTCAAATTTTACACATAAAATACGTAAACTTACAATAATCCATTAATGTGCAAAAGTGACTAGAGGAACTGCATTTATACTTACAATATTATTACTTTTGCCAATAAAAGACAGACTGCTAGGCTCAGTGGTGGAGGTGCTTGCCTATAATGCCTAATGACCTGGGTTTGATTCCCCAGTACCCACATAAAGCCAGATGCACACAGTGGCACATACATCTGGAGTTCATTTGCAGCAGCTGGAGGCCCTGGTGTGCCCATTCTCATTCTCTCTCTCTCTCTGTCCCTCTCTACTTACAAATAATTAGACGAAATATTTTGAAATAATTATTTAAAAAGAGACTGCTTCATGAGATTGTTGCTATGACTTTAAACATTTTTCCATAATAATAATACAATTATTTATTCATATTCAAACTTGACATGCGTATCTGACCTACATAATCCTGTTTTCTTTCCTGATAATTCTTTATTTCACAGTGGTATATTACAGCAAAGGCTCATTATGCTTCTAGTACATTTCAATTGGCTTTCTCCAAGGCACAGACATAAGCCACCTCTTGCTTTTAGTGTTGTGCTTCTTGCTACATCTAACTTACATCTTACTACATAAACTTCGTTATTCCCCCCCCTTGCCCCAGCCTCTCCTTTTCTATGAAAAAAATATTTAAGTTTACCCAAAGAAATTGACTTTTCTTCTTCTGCATACATATATCATGTACGTTCTACAGAATCTATTCTGAAAGCCACTATCCTAGAAATTCAAGAGAGAACTTCTCAGATCCAAAAACACTAAGTAAATTTGGTATCAGCTGGAGAGGAAATCACTTAAAACATAAATAAAAGATGTCATTAATTACACTGCACATCAATATAACTGCCTATTCATAATCGATTCTCGATACAAAAAGGAGCTGTATCCCACATATAATCAAGAGTGTCATTTATATTTGCTTACAGAGTTCACGGATGAATTCAGCGCATGTGTGCCAGATTTATCTTATTTTGAAAATACTTGTGCTGATAGTTAAGGGTGTAATCAGAGCCCACATCAAGTGTCCTGGGGAGAAGCAATTCGAGAGAATGCTTAGTAGCATGGAGAAGGTCCAAAATGAAAAAAGTGGGGGGGGGGGTCAAGGAATACATCACTGAAAATAAATAAATCTTCCTCTCTTGAGTGAGTAGCCTGAAGAAGAGCTCTTGCCTGATAACGTTAGTAGGATGCTATCTCGCTTCATTCGCTTCATTCACTTTCCCAACTTCCTTCACTTTGCACCAACCAACACGGTGGTGGTGTGGTGTGTGGGGGGGGGTTGGGGGGGAAAGGGTGATCCCTTCTCTGGAAGTGTATGTGGCAAGAATCTGTATAGGAAGGAGGGAAGGAACGGACGCACAATGCTCAGGAAGAGTGAGAAACAGGTGGGTGAGGAGGAGGAGGAGGAGCAGCAGCAGCACCAGCATTATCTAAATACTTGTGGGGCCGCTCTTGAGATGACAGATGTGGTGAACGTCCGGAGGAGACTGCACGGAGCAAGAAGCTCTAGCCTGGCAGGCAGACTAGGGGGGAGCTTCGCCACAAGCCATGGAGGTGGAAAGGGGGCGCGGGAGGGGGTGGTGAGGGAGCAAAGGCCAAGTTCAGAATGGTAACCGTGGGGCGAAACACACACAGACACACACATATACACACAGACAGACGGACAGCCGAGCAGCGGGACGAGCAGGCAATGGAAAGGAGCGAGCAGCCGGCTCCCACCGGGGTCCGAGTGGGAAGGGAAGGCGAGACCCGAGCGGGGCCGGTAAGGAAAGGACGTCAGCGAGGAGGGGGCGGGAAAAAGGGGGGTAGTGTGGAAGGGGAGACATCGAGGAACACTGAGACCCGAGCGGGAGGGGATTTAAAAAAAAAAATCAATCAATAAATAAATACAACGCGAGGGAGAAGCTGTCTGGACTTCCCTCCCGAGCGGGAGACACGATGGTGGAGGGGGGGAGGCACCGAGTCACCGCCGCCGGCGCCGCGGACCGCCCGGCTCCCCTTTCCCGGTGTGGCGTAGAGGGGACGGCGAGGAAGAGGACGGAGGAGGAGGGTGAAGACGAGGCGGGGAGAGGGGTGTGGGGTGTGGGGAGGAAGGGGGTGCGGCCTGCACGGTCCCGGCGAAGCCTCGGCGCTCTCGTAGCCGGTCAGCCCCGGGGCTTTTCCGTCCCGTCCGTCCCCCCCCCCAGCCCCGGCCCCGGCCCCGGCGTCCAGCCCCGCACAGCCCCGCACACACGCACATTACTCACCCGCCTTGTGCCTTTTTTTTCTTTCTTTCTTTCTTTCTTGCCTCGCTTTTTTTTTTCCTCTTTTTTTCCCCCTCAGCCGAATTCCACGCGCCGCCGCGTCCTCACGAGAGACCAATGAACGAGTGTCGGGGGTGGGGGGTGGGAAACAACAACAACAAAAAAAAGAAAAGGGAAGAAAAAGAAAACAACCACAAACAACAAACTCTTCACAACCGGACCTGACTGCTTCAGTGAGTCCGACCTTTACGGCTCACAGAGAGACAGGAAAGAGAGAGAGAGAGAGACAGACAGACAGAGACAAGACTCTCAGCTTTCGGTGGGTTCCACAGCCAGACGGGCCACCATCTTACATTAGGGTAAGACTCCTCCGGTCTGCGGTGCGCAGGCGCACGCCGATTCGTCCGGGAGGGGCCGGGGGGAGGGGCGGGACGAGCGGCAAGCCGGTCTAGTAGGGGAGGTTGCGACGGCCTCTGTCCGCGGCACACTGGGAGTTGTAGTCTGCGGACGGTGGCGGCCCAGAGGCACGCTGGGAGTTGTAGTCCGCGGACGGTGAGCGCCCAGGGGCACGCTGGGAGTTGAAGTCATCCCTAGGCAAGGGCGCTTCTCAGGGAGCTTTCTCCCCACCCCACCCTCACGTGGCTTCTGCACCGCCGGCTTTCTTTCGTGTTTTGCTTCCTCCTCCTCCGCGCGGCCGGGTGTGTGGCGCCAATGTCATGGGCATGCGGTCAGAGGTTGTTCGTTAGCGTGATGCTGAAAACCAGGAAGCCAAAACTCGATATTAATGGTGGGGGAGGGAGGGAAGGGAGGGAGAGGGATGCTAAAGGTGTCTCTTCTCAGCCCCGCCCTGCAGGGATTGGTACCTAACCCGAGCCGGCTGGAGGTGGAAGCAGGTTGGGGATGTGGAAGGGCGCGGGATTTGATCTCGACTTAACGATGTGGTTGCGGACGGCAGCCGTGGGAGAAGCCAGTGTTAACTCCTCTCCCAGTCTCTGCTCATCCTGGCTCCCACTCGCAACGCCTTGACCTCATCCTTACCGTAAGATCGCCAGCGAAGACACCGGGAACTGCCACGTGCACCTTTCCCAACACAGCTCGTGCTCTGTCTGAGCCCGGCGTGGGGTGCTGGGGCTGTTGCTTGCAAACTCTACAAACAGGCCGGCTCAGAGTCCAGGGGGCAACGGCTTGGCAGGTTCACAAACCCCGTGCGCTCAACGCGCCACACGGAAAATAGTACAGCTGCAGCCCCTATACCTGCATGCAGGAATCCTAAATCACAAAAAAATTATGGAAGTTGTCAATAAAAAAAAAAAAAAAAGGAAAAACACTTATTTGAGCATCAATTATCACTCTCACGCAAAAAGATTTTTTGTTTGTTTGTTTGTTTGTTTTTGGTTTTTCTTGAGATAGGGTCTCACTCTAGCCGAGGCTGACCTGGAATTCACCATGTAGTCTCAGGGTGGCCTCTAGTACACGTCGATCCTCCTACCTCTGCCTCCCAAATGCTGGAATTAAAGGCGTGCGCCAACATGCCCGGCTTAATAAAAAAAAAAATTTTTTTTTAAGAATTACCTAGTTCACTGGCAGATTTAGGTTACTAAACATACTTTTCTAAAATAAATATTTTCATAACATCCCTTCTACTATCCTACAGTGAAATTCACATGTAATATATTCTACCTATGCTCATGATTGTGTTTTAAATCAAAATAATTCTCTAGTCATGGCAGCTCACACCTGTAATCCCAGCACTTAGGAGACTGAGGCAGGAGGATTGCCCTCAGAGTTGAGGTGAGCCTAGTTAACAGAGTGAGTTGTATGCCAGCCAGGGTTACTGAGTAAGACCTGTCTCAAAAAATAAAAATCTTCTGTTTATAATATTAAAAAGCACAAAGAACCAAGTGAAGTAGTCTTGGCCTATAATCCCAGTTACTCAGGATGCTGCTGAGGGAAGAGGTTATTAAATTTGAGATCTCCCTAGGCTAAATATCAACTTTAAGGTCAGCTTGGGCAAATTAGCAAGACCTTGTCTCAAAATATAAAACAAGGGCT
The DNA here is from genome assembly GCA_036365145.1 of Orientallactaga sibirica. Taxonomy (NCBI): domain Eukaryota; kingdom Metazoa; phylum Chordata; class Mammalia; order Rodentia; family Dipodidae; genus Orientallactaga; species Orientallactaga sibirica. The sequence goes on from JAEOAD010000019.1 coordinate 26,382,445, forward strand.
AGCTGGGCGTGGTGCCACACGCCTTTAATCCCAGCACTGGGGAGGCAGAGGAAGGAGGATCCCCGTGAGTTCAAGGCCACTCTGAGACTACATAGTGAATTCCGGGTCAGCCTGAACTAGAGTGAGACAGTACCTCAACCCCCCTCCCCAAAATAATCAAGGGCTAGCCAGGCATAGTGGCGCAAATCTTTCATCCCAGCACTAGGGAGGCAGAAGTAGAAGGACCGCTGTGAGTTCAAGGCCACCCTGAGACTACACAGTGAATTCCAGGTCAGTCTGGGCTAGAGTGAGACCCCACCTTGGGGAAAAAAAAAAAAAAAAAAAAAAAAAAAAAAAAAGAAAAAAAAAGTCAAGGGCTGGAGTTGTAGATAAGTTTTAAAAATGTTTGCCTAGTGCAAGGCCTTGGGTTCAATCTTCAGTAATGCAGAAAAGTCATAATAAAATTATTTAATTTTTGTATTTTAATACATAAATGGTTAAGTATGAATATTCTAAGAAATAGAATGAATTCATCATGTGCTAGCACTTATAAATAAAATCCCCATGGTATGTGAATGCTACAAATACCCACTGACATAGGTATGGTTTTTGGCAATCTCTGATGGACAACAATGATCTTTCCTCGGTTGTACTGTTAGAGGCATTTCTAGAACAGCCACTGTTGTTAAAAAACACAAATAGGGGCTGGAGAGATGGCTCAGCAGTTAAAGCACTTGCCTGCAAAGCCTAACAACCCAGGTTCCGTTCCCTAGTACCCACATAAAACCAGTTGCACAAAGTGGCACATGCATCTGGAATTTGTTTGTATTTGCTAGAGGCCCTGTCACGCCCATTCACACACACACTCTCTCTCCTTGCAAATAAATAAAATTTTTAAAAATATAATCAACTTTTGGTGCATGTGCAAAATAAGCTACATCTTATCTAATTATTTACATTCAGATAATTATAACAAATTTTTCACCTACGACAGGACATTAAAAGTCATAAGGGGGCTGAAGAGATGGCTTAGTTGTTAAGGCACTTGCCTGCAAGGCCAAAGGAACTAAGTTCAATTCTCCAGGACCCATGTAAGCCAGATGCACAAGGTGGTGCATACGTCTGGAGTTTGTTTGCAGTGGCTGGAGGCCCTGGCACAACCATTCTCTCTCACTCTCCCTGTTTCTCGCTCTCTCAAATAAGTATTTTTTTTTTTTTTAAGTCATGAGGAAGCTGGAGAGATGGCTAAGCAGTTAAGGCATTTGCCTGTGAATCCTAAGGACCCAAGTTCAACTCTCCAGATCCCATGTAAGCCAGACACAAGGTGACTCATGTGCAGTGTTGTACATGTGCACAAGGTGGTGCACATGTCTGGAATTCCATTGCAGTGGCTAGAAGCCCCGGCGTGCCAATTCCCTCTCTCTCTCTTTTTATCTCTTGCTCTCATTTAAAAAAAAAGTCATGAGGGCCATTAAATACCTCTTTATTGTGAAGAACAACAAGTCCCCATTTTTTGAAACATTATTTATTTGAGAGACAGAAAGAGAAAGAAGTAAAGAAGAGGCTGAAGAGATGGCTTAGCAGTTATGACACTTGTCTACAAGGCCAAAGGATTCAGGTTTGATTCCCCAGTACACACAAAAAAACAGATGCACACGGTGGCATATGTGTCTGGAGTTCATTTGCAACAGCTAGAGGCCCTGGTATGCCCAATCTCTATCTTTCTGCCCCTGTCTCTCTCACTCAAATATTTTTTAATTTTTATTTATTTATTTGAGAGAGAGAAGGGGAAAGAGGCAGATAGAGAGAGAGAGAATGGGCACTCCAGGGGCCTCTAGCCAATGCAAACTAACTCGACTCATGCACCACCTTACATGGGTACTAGGGAACCAAACATGGGTCCTTAGGCTTTGCAGGCAAGTGTTTTAACCACTAAGTCACCTCTCCAGCCCTAAACTTTTTTTTGTTTTTGTTTTTGGAAGTAGGGTCTCACTCTAGCTCAGGCAGACTTGGAATTCACTATGTAGTCTCAGGGTGGCCTAGAACTCATGGCGATCCTCCTACTTCTGCCTCCCAAGTGCTGGGATTAAAGGCGTGCGCCATGCCCGGCTTTTTTTTTGGGAGCAGGATGAGGGGTTGCTTACAAGAGCAATAGATGACTCAAAGGCAGCTATACCATCTTAAAAGCGCACCCCAGCATAGCCTGTTTTTCAGGAAGGGTACTCTAAGGGCCAGTAGTACCTCCCAGAGTGTCCAACACTAGGGGGCAATGCCACTCTTATATTGAGAACCCTTCATTGATGGAGAGTGACAATAAGGAAGTGACAGTGCTTAGGTCATGAATTGTTTAGAGAGTAACTACCCTTTCAGGCTGTTTCTCCTTTTACTACATTATACTAATTTGTATGTATGATATGTAAACATAATTTCATACAGACTTAGCCATGTAACAATTCTCAAAAGTACAGGAATCCAAGCTGGAGAGATGGCTTAGTGGTTAAGGCATTTGCCTACAAAGCCAAAGGACCCTGGTTTGATTCTCCAGGACCCATGTAAGCCAAATGCACAAGGTGGCACATGCATCTGGAGTTCATTTGCAGTGGCATCCATTCTCTCCCTCTTTCTCTCTTTTGTCTCTGTCTCTCCCTCTCTCTCTCTCAAATAAATAAATAAATAAAAATAAAAATATATTTTAAAAATACAAGAATCCATTGAGCTGGGCGTGGTGGCACATGCCTTTAATCCCAGCACTTGGGAGGCAGAGGTAGGAGGATCGCTGTGAGTTCGAGGCCACCCTGAGAATACATCGTGAATTCCAGGTCAGCCTAAGCTAGAGTGAGACCCTATCTCAAAGAAAAAGAAATGCAGGAATCCATTTCTGTAAACTCACAGAAAAAAATGACACGATTCATATATATCAAATAAGTAATGAGAGGTTAATTACCTGGGAGGATTGTGATCAGAAAGGGGAGGAGGGCAACTGCAACTTTCTTTATAAATTGCTACCTTGATGATGAATTTGTTTCATACATCTTTAAAAACAGATGATTCTTTTGTGTGGGGAATGGATTGGAAAAAGACAAGAATGAAAGCGGAACAACTAATTAAGAATATTTCAGTCAATCCAGATGGTTAGTCTGGTTGTGGTGGCAGTGAGGATAGAACAAAGGTGATGAATTAAAAACACATTTTTTTAAAACACATTTTTTTGCAATTGAAATGATAGGACTCAGTGATGAACCATATATATGAAGGAGTTCTTACAAGTGACTCAGGTTTTTCTGGATTAAATGGCCTTATAGATGGTGGCTCCTTTGATTAAAACCAAAAAGGAGTGTGATGAATATTAAAATGACATCTGTAGAATGTAGGTGGAAAACTTTGCCTGAAAAAATGGCAGGATTTCAGGGGAAGAATGATTGCTCCCTTGAGATTGGTACATTTAAAATTCATGTTGAGGGGCTGGAAAGATGGCTTAGTGGTTAAGGTGCATGCCTGCAAAGCCTAAGGACCCAGGTTTGATTCTCCAGGTCCCACGTAAGCCAGATGCACATGGTGCTACATGCATCTAGAGTTTGTTTGCAGTAGCTAGGGGCCCTGGCATGCCCATTCTCACTCTCTGTCTCTCTGTCTCTCTCTTTCTCCCTCTCTCTGTCTCTAATAAATAAATAATAAAATCTTAAAAATAAAATAAAGTCTTTAAAAAAATAAAAATAATGTTGAGGGCTGGAGAGATGGCTTAGTGGTAAAGGCTCTTGCTTGCAAAGCCAAAGGACCCAGGTTTGATTCCCCAGTACCCACATAAGCTAGATGCACAAGGTAGCACATGCGTTTGGAGTTCATTTGACACAGCTGGAGGCCCTGGAACACCCATTCTCTCTGCCTGCCTCTCTGCCTCCCTCTCTCTCTCTCTCTCTCTCTCTCTCAAATAAATAAATATTTCAAAAAATATCATGTTGAAGCCAGACGTTGTGGTGCACGCCTTTAATCCCAGTACTAGGGAGGCAGAGGTAGGAGGATCGCTGTGAGTTTAAAGCCATCCTGAGACTGCATAGTGAATTCCAGGTCAGCCTGGGCTACAGCGAGACCCTACCTCAAAACAAAACAAAACAAAATCATGTTGACATGCCAGGGGTGTAGATTAGTGACAGAGCAGCACATGCTAAAGCCTTTGGTTCCCAGCACCAAAAATAAGTAAAAATCATGACAATTGTAATTTCTCCAGCTTGGTAATTTTTCCCTAGCCATCTCTCCAGCCCTTATGGAAGATATCTTAAGCATTCTGGACATTCTCTGAGCTGTCTATCAGTGGCAAGTATTTACCATTAACAGTGGGAAACAATAATATTCATCTGACCAGTTTTATACTAAAGCCATTTCCACAATGACAATATTGATGGGGCTCAATTTTGTTTTTGTTTTTATTTTTATTACTATTTATTTACTTGTTTGAGAGAGAGAAGGAGAGAGAATGGGTGTGCCAGAGCCTCTAGCCACTGCAAACAAGCTCTAGATGCATGTGCCATATTGTGTATCTGACTTACATGGGTACTGGAGAATTGAACCTGGGTCCTTAGGCTCACTCTAGTCAAGTACTAGTATGTACTCTCAAGGTAGCCTTAAACTCATGGCAATCTACCTCCCATGAAGAGCAAAATATTAAGATGTAAAATAGACACACTCCAACCCTAAATTTATACAGTGATAACCTCACTACCCTCCCTCAATCTCAGCTTCCAATAAAATCTTACCAAAACAAGTAGCTACTTTCAAGCTATAGCTTGCTCATTTGATCTTTTTTTTTTTTTTTTGCACATGTATGTGTATGTGTGAATGTTTGTGCATGTATGTGCAAGTAGGTATGGAGACCAGAGGTCAGTGTTGTTGGGTGTTGCTCTCCACTTTATTTGGGAGACAGTCTTCTCTTTTAACCCAGAGCTCATTGGGTCAGCTAGACTAAACAGCGGGCCCTCAGAATCTTCCTGCCTCTGCCTTCCCAGCTCTGAGGTTACAAACTGGTAGGAATCTTCCTAAACTCCTCTGCCTTTCTAGCTCTGAGGTTACAAAACTGGTAGTTTGTCAATGATGTGACCCTACCTCGAAAAACCAAAAAAAAAAAAAAAACAACAACAAAAAAAAAACAAAAATAAACTCATGTGTTTTCAATGCTTGGTTCCCAGCTGATGGCAATTTGAAAGGTGGAGCCTTGCTGAAGGAGGTGTGTTATTGGGGGCAGGCTTAGAGGTATTACAGTCAGATCTCCCTTACTACAATTTGGCTCACTTTCTTGCTGCTATTTCCACCTATGGGGCAGAGGTGATGTCCAGCCTCTGCTCATGCCATACAATCCATGGGCTTCCCCTCCAGACTGTAAACCAAGCCAAAATAACTTTCCTCCCATCAACTGCTTTTTTTTTTTTTTGAGGTTAGGTCTCACTCAAGCTCAGGCTGACCTGGCATTCACTATGTAGTCTCAGGGTGGCCTCAAACTCATGATTCTCCTATCTCTGCCTCCTGAGTGCTGGGATTAAAGGCGTGTGCCACCACGCCCGACCATCAACTGCTTTTGATCAGGTTCTTTGCAATGAGAAGGCAACTACAACACAAGTCCACACCACTGTTCTCAGCATTATACGTGGATGTTGGGGTCCAAACTCAGGTTGTCAAGCTTATACACAAGTGCTTTATTGACAGCAAATTCTACAGTCTCCTTGCTTGATTTTTCTTTAAGTTTTATTTACTTTTTTGAAATTTTTGTTTTCAAGCAAAGAGAGAGAAAGAGAAGAGAGACAAACAGATAATGGGCATGCCAAGGCCTCTAGCCACTGCAGACAAACTCGACACATGTGACTCTGATTTTTTTTTTTTTTTTTTTTTTTTTGGTTTTTTGAGGTAGGGTCTCACTCTAGCCCATGCTGACCTGGAATTCACCATGGAGTTTCAGAGTGGCCTTGAATTCATGACGATCCTCCTACCACTGCCTCCCAAGTGCTGGGATTAAAGATGTGAGCCACCACGCCCGGCTTTGATTTTTTTTTTTTCTAAGAAATCACATAAAAGACATACAGGGAGGACTGGAGAGATGGCTTAGCGGTTAAGGTGTTTGCCTGTGAAGCCAAAGGACCCAGGTTCGATTCCCCAAGATCCACATAAGCCAGCTGCACAAGGTGGCACATACATCTGGAGTTTGTTAGCAGCAGCTGAAAGCCCTGACATGCCAATTCCCTCTTCTCTTTCTCATCCCAGCCAAATAATTAAATAAATAAGATAAATAAATAATTTAATAATAAAATAAAGAACATGACTTAAAAAAAAAAAAGACATACAGGGACTGAAGAGATAGCTCAGTGGATAAAGACATATCATATGTATGTGAATACCTGAGTTCAGATAGACAGAGCCCATGTAAAAGCCAGATGACGAATTGTAATCCCAGGTTGCCTACAGCAAGAAGGGAGGCAGAGACTAGAGAATCTTCTGGAAGTATATGGGCCAGTTAAGCCTGGCAAATGCGATGTTGAACAACAAGAATGACAGATCTTTCCCAGCCTCAAAGGGAAGGCCACCCTGAGCAAGGACTCCAGGTCAGCCACAGAGGAGTTGTCCTCTGACAGATCTTTCTCCAGGCACACACTGGGAGTTGTGAAACACCTGCACACACGCACATCAAAAAGCTTCTTTTGGGGGCTGGAGAGATGGCTTAGGGGTTAAGGCACCTGCCTCCTAAACCTAAGAACGCTGGTTCCAATCTCCAGGTACCACGTTTAGCCAGATGCAAAGTGATGCAAGGGCACAATGCTGCACTTGCCCACAAGGGGGCGCACACATCTGATTTCGTTCTCAGCAGCTGAGACACTGCTGGTGTGCCCATCTCTGTCTTCCTCCCTCTCTCTCTCTTTCTCTCTCTGTCTCTCAAAAAAAAAAAATTAAAAATTAAAAAAAGCTTCTTTTTGCTGGGCATGGTGGCGCACGGCTTTAATCCCAGCACTCAGGGAGGCAGAGGTAGGAGGATTGCAGTGAGTTCAAGGCCACCTGAGACTACATAGTTAATTCCAGGTCAGCCTGGACCTCGAAAAACAAAAAAAAAAAAGAGAGAGAGAGAGGGAAAAGCTTCTTCTTGCCAGGCGTGGTAGTGAACGCCTTTAATCTCAGCACTTGGGGGGCAGAGAGAGGTAGGAGGAACTCCATGAGTTCGAGGCCACCCTCAGATTCCATAATGAATTCCAGGTCAGCCTGAGCTGGAGTGAGACCCTACTTCAGAAAAACAAAAAAAGCTTCTTCTTAGTAGTTAAGGTGTTTGCCTGCAAAGCCAAAGGAACTTGGTTCAATTCCTCAAGGCCCACGTAAATTAATTAATTAATTAAAATAAAAAGGTTTTTTTTTTAAGTTTTTTATTGTTTGTTTTTCGAGGTAGGGTCTCACTCTAGTTCAGGCTGACCTGGAATTCACTGTGTAGTCTTACAGTGGCCTCTAACTCAAGGCCATCCTCCTACACCTGCCTCCCAAGTGCTGGGATTAGAGGTGTGCTCCACCATGCCTGGTTTAAAATTTTATTTTATTTTATTTTTACTTATAGTTGAGGGAGGCAGAGATGGAAGGAGAGAGGAAGAAAGAATAGGTGCACCAAGGTCTTCAGCCACTGCAAACGAACTCCAGACGCATGCACCACCTTGTGCATCTGGCTTACGTGGATCCTAGGAAATCAAACTTGGGTCTTTGAGCTTTGCAGGCTAGCACCTTAACAGCTAAATCATCCCTCCAGCCCTAATTTTAAAAAATATTTTATTTATTCATTCATTTATTTGAGAGAGAGAGAGAGAGAGAAAGAGAAAGAGAAAGAATGGGCACTCTAGGGCCTCTAGCCATTGCAAATGAATTCCAAACACTACCTTGTGCATCTGGCTTTACATGGGTACTAGGGATTCAAACTCCAGTCCTTAGGCTTTGCAGGCAAGCACCTTAACTACCATCCCATCTCTCCAGGCCCCACAAAAGTTTTAAAAAATTATTTTTAATCCCAGCACTCAGGAGATTGAAGTAGGAGGATTGCCCTGAGTTCAAGGACAGCCTGGGCTACAGAGGGTGACAGTCAGACCCTGCTTCAAAAATAAATAATTTTTTTGAGGTAGGTTTCATTCTAGCCAGGCTGACCTGGAATTCACTATGTAGTCTCAAGGTGGCCTCGAACTCAGGGCGATCCTCCTACCTCTGCCTCCTGAGTGCTGGGATTAAAGGCATGCACCACCACACCTGGCAAAAATAAATAAAATTTTAAAATATTTATTTATTAGAGAGAGAGAGAGAATGGGTGCACCAGGGCCTCTACCCACTTCAGATGAACTCCAGACACATGTGCCACCATGTGCATCTGGCTTTCCTGGGTTCTGGGGAACTGAACCTGGATCCTTAGGTTATGTGGGCAATGCCTTAAGCACTAAGCCATCTCTCCAGCCCCAAAATAATTTTTTTAAAAAAAGAGGAAATATAGGGCTGAAGGGATGGCTTAGCGGTTAAGGCGTTTGCCTGCAAAGCCAAAGGACCCAGGTTTGATTCTCCAGGACCCACATTAGCCAGAAGCACAAGGGGGTGCATGTGTCTGGAGTTTGTTTCCAATGGCTGGAGGACCTGGTGCCCATATCTCTCTCTCTCTCTCTCTGTCAAATAAATAAAAATAAAATGTAAAAAAAAAAAAAAAAAGAAAAAAAAAAGAGCAAATACAGCCAGGCATAGTGGTACACGCCTGAGACTACAGAGTGAATTCCAGGTCAGCCTGGGCTACAAAAAGGCCCTACCTCAAAAAAAAAAAAAAAAAAAAAAGAGGAAATACAGATGGCCCATTAATGTATACCCTTCAACTAAACAGTTCCACTCCTGAATGTGTGCCTATGTGGCTGTGAATCTTATAGGGGCATGCCAGGAACCTTAATGGCAGCTTTCGTTGTAATAACAAAAGCATTGGAGGCAGCCCAAATGTTAATCAATAGTACAGTGGATGAGTAAATTGCAGTAGTAGTTTAATACAGTGCAATACAATACAGAAAAAAAATGAACTAGAGCTTCAATTTCAAGAATGGATTTCAGAAGCCAGGTGTGGTGGTCCACGCCTTTAATCCCAGCACTTGGGAGGCAGAGGTAGGAGGATCGCCATGAGTTCAAGGCCACCCTGAGACTACATAGTGATGTCCAGGTCAGCCTGAGCCAGAGTGAGACCCTACCTCGAAAAACCAAAAAAAAAAAAAAAAGAAAGAAAGAATGGATTTCAAGCCAGGCTTGATGGTGCATGCCTGTAGTCTCAGCACTTGAGAATGGAAGCGGGAGAATCAGTTCAATGTCATCCCTGGATACATAGCAAGTTTAAGGCCAGCCTGGTCAGCAAAGAAGGAAAGCCTTTCAAAAACAAAATATAGGGTAAAGGGGGAAAAAAGGTCACAAATGAATGGATGATAGTGGGAAACATTTTATATATGAAGTTCAAAAACAGGCAGAACAATATGCATAGAGTTACATGGAGTTAAAATTACAAAGGAAATCAAGGAATAAATTTTACAATAATGGGGCTGAAGAGATGGCTTAGCCATTAAGAGCTCTTCCCAGGTAAGCAGGAGGGCCTGAAGGGGGCTGAGACTTCCTAAGTTTGATTTCCCAGCTGGGTGTGGCCAGGTATGTTAGCTCCAGAATCTTGCGAGGAGCAGAGACCTAAGAATTGCTGAAGCTCGTGTAAACAGCCATCTCAGGAATCCATGAGGTCTGTCTCAAGGAAACACAGGCTGGCGATGGAGGCGGACACCATGCATTCTCCTTGGGCTTCTACACGTGCATGCACAGAGTGGACACATCTGCACACACATGTAAATACACTACACATACACACACACACACACACACGCGCGCGTGCGCACACACACACACTTTACAGTCATGGTTACTCCTAACAGGTGCATGACCTTAGAGGGTTACAAGGGATGTTCTAAGGAGCTGGATGCTAGTCTGTTTTTTAAGCTGTTATAGACACACAGATCTTCGTGTTATTTTCATGAGCTACAAATGCATTTTGAACTAACTTTTATATGTGTGATATATGTTATGCTACAATGTTCTGGACCATACTAATGAAAACATTGAATGTAGAGTCCATTTTTTTCCTTTTGAAAGATATCTAGTCTGAATATTTTTTTATTTTATTTTATTTTTATTGTTTAGTAGTTCCTTTGCACAGGCCCAAGGAAGTCCTGTGAGTTAAGGAAAAACCACAGAGTTACTGTATGAGGCGTTTCCAATGACGCGTGGCTACTGGAAAAGCCCCATCGGGATAGACCTCAATTAGTCTGAATATTTTTGCCAGTTACTTTTCTCTTTTTTTTTTTTTTTTTCCAAGATAGGTCTCGCTCCAGCCCAGACTGACCTGAAATTCACTATGTAGTCTCAGGGTGGCCTCAAACTCACAGCAATTCTTCTACCTCTACCTCCCAAGTGATGCGATTAAAGGCGTGTGCCACCATGCCTGGCTGCCAGCTACTTTTGGCTGTCATTCAAGAAACATATAATCCCTCTCTTATCCAGCTATTTTTTAAAAATGTCTTCACATGTGGAGATTAATGCAGTCTCATTTACTGCATCAACAGGCTGAATGAGAACACACACATCTTAATAGATGCAGAAAAAGCTTCCAGTAGAAGCCAATACTCAATTGTTAAAATATTTTTCTAAGAGCTGGGGAGAGGGCTCATAGAGAAAGTGTTTGCTACACACATGTGATGACCAGAATTTGGATCTTCCACACACACATAAATGCTAGGCAGGTGTGGCAGTGGCCTGTAATTCCAGCACTCAGGAGGTGGAGGCAGGGGACCCCTGAGGCAAGCTAACTAGCTTGACTAGCTGAATTAGCAAGCTCTGGGTTTAAGTGAGAGATTCTGCCTCAGTTATTAACATGGAACATGATCAAGGGAGACACCAGTGTCAACTGTTTGCCTCCTCATGCTACATGTGAAAATACACATACATACATGCTTACCACACACACACATATAAACATACACATACAAAAAAATTTTAAAGATTTTACTAGCCCACTAAAACCTCAGCAAATATTATATTTTAGGCTGGAGGGATGGCTTAGTGGTTAAGGCATTTGCCTACAAAGCCAAAGGACCCTGGTTCGATTCTCCAGGACCCATGTAAGCCAGATGCACAAGGTGGCACATGTGTCTGGAGTTCGTTTGCAGTTGCTGGAGGCCCTGGCATGCCCATTCTGTGTGTGTGTGTGTGTGTGTGTGTCCCCAACTCTCTCAAATAAATAAAACTTTAAAAAATATTATATTGTGCTGGAGAGATGGCTTAGTGGTTAAGGCGCCTGCCTCCTAAGCCTAAGAATGCCGGTTCCAATCTCCAGGTCCCACATTTAGCCAGATGCAGTGATGCAAGGGCGCAATGCCACACTTGACCACAAGGGGGCGCACACATCTAGATTTTGTTCGCAGCAGCTGAGAGGCTGCTGATGTGCCAATCTATCTGTTCTCTCTCAAAAAAAAATTATTATATTTTGTAGGGGTATTTTACAAACATTTCCATCAGGGACTAGGGAGATTGCTCAGTAATGTACTTGCCACACAAGCATGTAAAATGCAAAATGCTGGGCGTAGTGCCACACTCCTGTAATCCCAGCAAGGGAGACAGAGATAGGAGGCCAGCTAGTCTAGCCTCACTGGTAAGCACCAAGCCAATAGAGACCCTGTTTCTAAAAGGTGGGTGGGTTAGTGGACAGATTGCTTAGTGGTTAAGGTGCTTGCCTGCAAAGCCAAAGAACCCAGGTTCGATTCCCCAGGACCCACTTAAGCCAGATGCACAAGGTGGTGCATGCATCTGGAGTTGGTTTGCAGCAGACAAAGGCCCTGGCATTCCCATACTCTCTCTCTCTCTCTCTCTCTCTCTCTCTGTCTTTCTTTCACTCTCTCTCAAATAAGTAAATAAAATAAAATTTTTAAAAAGGTGAATGACACTCAGGAGGATAACACCTGAGGTTGTCCTCTGGCTATGTGTGTGTACAACCATACACACACACACACAGACACATACGTATGCATAACAATATTCACTACTAAGCTGGCCGTGGTGGCACACACCTTTAATCCCAGCACTTGGGAGGCAGAAGTAGGAGGATCAGCATGAGTTCGAGACCACCCTGAGATTATAGAGTGAATTCATGCTCAGCCTGGGCTTAAGCAAGATCCTACCTCAACCCCGCCCCCAAAAAAATCCAAAATATTTACTACTACCCCCTTGCTCTCTTACTGCCTGTAGAGAATTAGCCAATGGCTATCATCTAGACAATTATGTATCAAGGAGACCTTTCCAGATAGGAAAAGGAGAAACTTCTGGAGCTCATATTCTGATCATAGTCTTTTCTGTTGTGCCAGCTTCACGCTAGGCAATTTGTGTGGTTAGCTACTGCCACAGAGTGCTAACAGACCATCTCAACCCAAGCATCAGCTTAAAACAATATATTCTCTGTCATGCAACAGTGCGTCAGCTCTGGAGCATAAGTGGATCTAAGCTGGACTCATCTTGGATGGCTTTAATTCAAGCTGCCAGCCCCGGTGACGTTGGCTCTTCTTTGTGGAGTTAGGTCAGGATTGCTTGTGTGTGAAGGCACAGGGTGTTCCTGAAGAAATCTGTTCTTATGGCAGAGGTGCTGGACAGCAAGCTCAAATATGCAAGCACATACCAAGCCCCTGCTTGTACCACATTTGGCAATAACTCAGTCATGGAAGCATATCACATGGTCAAGTTCAGCATCAGAAAATCTGGGTTTACTCATGGAAGTTGGAGGAGGATAAATGAATTTTTTTTTTTGAGGTAGGGTTTTCTCTAGTCCAGGCTGACCCAGAATTATTCTCAGGCTGGTCTCAAACTCACATCAATCCTCCTACCTCAGCATCCTGGCTGCTGGGATTAAAATCATGTGCCACTGCACCTGGCTATGGAGTGAACATTTGCTAAAGCATTATTTAATCACAATAATGAAAGAGGGAAAGAAGTGGACATCTAGGGCCATCCAGATTCATTTCTGTCCACTCTACTTTCTCTTTTGGGGCTTATTAATATGTCCTTTCATTCTTTCACAAAAGACCACTAAAAAGAAATTTGGTGAATACTAGAATCATTTACTTTTTTGAGAATTGTTTTTTTTTTTTTCTCCAAGGTAGGGTCTCACTCTAGCTCAGGCTGACCTGGAATTCACTATGTAGTCTCAGGGTGGCCTCGAACTCATGGCGATCCTCCTACCTCTGCCTCCCGAGTGCTGGGATTAAAGGCGTGTGCCACCACACCCGGCTCTTTTTTGAGAATTCTTTTTAGGTTTTATTTTCATTTTTATTTTAGAGAGAGAGAGAGAATTGGTGCACCAAAGCCTCAGTCACTAAACTTGAACTCTAGACACTTCCACCTAGTGGGCATGTGTGACCTTGGGCTTGCCTCACTATTGTGCGTCTGGCTTACATGGGATCTGGAGAGTCAAACATGGATTCTTAGGCTTCACAAGCAAGTGCCTTAACTGCTACACCATCTCTCTAGCCCTAGAAGTATTTATTTTTTAAGAAAAAAAAAAAAGCATTAAGAGCCAGGTGTGATGGCGTATGCCTTTAATCCCAGTACTTGGGAACCAGAGGTAGGAGAATTGCTGTGAGTTCGAGGCTACCCTGAGGCTTCATAGTGAATTCCAGGTCAGCTTGGACTAGAGTGAAACCCTACCTCAAAAAAAAAAAAAAAAAAAAAGATTATTCCTCCTTATTGTGCATGGGAAAAGACAGTGCTTTTGCCTCAGGGCCATTTGCTAATCTAAGGGGAGTAGCTGAAAGGTAGAGTGGCTTTAAGAACCCCTGAGCCTAATAGCAGAGGTCATAATTCAACACATCCTGAAGTAGACACTTTCTGCCCTTCACCGGGACCCTGAAATGTCCTACTTGAGAAGATAGACTACCAATTTAATTCCAGTGGGCCAACTAGGTGATCCTAATAACATCAATCACTTTTGAGAAGGAAACAAAAATTTTCTGGACCAGGTCAGCCTGGACCAGAGTGAGACCCTACCTTGCAAAACCAAAAAAAAAAATTTTTTTTTTCTGGAAGAAATTTACATGACTTTAGCTTTTAAATTATAACTAAGAGGGGCTAGAGAGATGGCTTAACAGTTAAGGAACTAGCCTGCAAAGCCAAAGGACCTTGGTTTGATTCCCTAGGACCCACATAAACCAAATGCACAAGGTGGCACATGCTTCTGGAGTTCGTTTGCAGTGGCTGGAGGCCCTGGCATACCCCTTCTCCCTCTCCCTGTCTCTCTCTCTCTTAAATAAATAAATAAATCAGCCAAGAGTGGTGGTGCACACCTTTAATCCCAACACTCAGGAGGCAGAGGTAGGAGGATTTCCGAGAGTTTGAGCCCACCCTGAGACTACATAGTGAATTCCAGGTCACCAGGGCTAGAGCAAAACCTTACCTCAGAAACCAAAAAAAAAAAAAAATAAAATAAAATAAATTATAACTAAAAAAAGAACAACATAAATTATAACTAAGAGTGAGTTTTTTTTTATTATTTTTATTATTTTTTATTTATTTTTGGAGAGAGAGACAGAGAGAGACAGAGAGTGAGGGGGAGACAGAAATGGCCGCACCAGCAGTCTCTCAGTTGCTGTGAACGAAATCCAGATGTGTGCGCCCCCTTGTGGTCAAGTGCAGCATTGCACCCTTGTGTCACTTTGCATCTGGCTAAACGTGGGACCTGGAGATTGGAACCGCTGGAGATTGGAGCCAGCGTTCTTAGGCTTAGCAGGCAGGCGCCTTAGCCGCTAAGCCATCTCTCCAGCCCAAGAGTGAGTTTTAAAACTATGGGTTGGAGGCTGGGCGTGGTGGTGCATGTTTTTAATCCCAGCACTCGGGAGGCAGAGGTAGGAGGATCACCATGAGCTCAAGGACACCCTGAGACTACATAGCTAATTCCAGGTCAGCCTGGGCCAGAGTGAGACCCTACCTGGAAAAACCAAAAAACAAACAAACAAACAACAACAACAACAACAACAACAAACAAACTATGGGTTGGACAGATGGCTTAGCCATTAAAGGAACTTGCTTGCAAGACCTGACAACCTGGGTTCAATTCCCCAGTACCCATGCAAAGCCAAATGTACAAAGGGACACATGCATCTGGAGTTTGCTTTCAGTGACAAGAGGCCCTGGTACATCTGCTCTCTCTGTCTCTCTCCTTGCAAATAAATAAATAAATATTTTTTTAAAAATAAATAAAAATTAAAAAAATAAATTCCAGTTGGACATGGTGGTGGATGCCTTATATCCCAGCACTGGGGAGGCAGAGATAGGAGGACAGCTGTGAGTTAGAGGCCACTCCAATACTACATAGTGAATTCCAGGTCAGCCTGGGCTAGAGTGAAACCCTACCTCGGAAAACCAAAAAACAAAACAAAACAAAAAACCCTAAATTGGCCTGGACATGGTGGCTCATGCCTTTAGTCCCAGCACTAGGGAGGCAGAGATAGGAGGATCGCCATGAGTTCGAGGCCACCCTGAGACTACATAGAGAATTCCAGGTCAACTGGGGCTAGAGTGAGACCATACCACAAAAAAAATTAATTTAAAAAAAAGAGAAAAAGAAGCCAGGCGTGGTAGTACACGCCTTTAATCCCAGCACTCGGGAGACAGAGGTAGGAGGATCGCTGTGAGTTCGAGGCCACCCTGAGACTACATAGTGAATTCCAGGTCAGCCTGAGCTAGAGTGAGACCCTACCTTGGGGGAAAAAAAAAGAGAGAGAGAAAGAAAGAAAAGAAAACTGGTAAAGATAGTCTCATCAAAATGAAGAACTCAGTTTATACATTTCACAGAAGTTAGGCTAAAAAGAAAATTAATACTATGCAGATGTATCCATATTGAAAGTCATAGAGACAAAATGTAACAAAAATAACCAGGAGTGGTGGTCCACACCTTTAATCCCAGCACTCGGGAGGCAAAGGTAGGAGGGTCGTTGTGAGTTCAATGCCACCCTGAGACTACATAGTGAATTCCAGGTCAGCCTGGGCTAGAGGGAGACCCTGCCTTGAAAAACTAAAATAAGAAAAAAATGTAGCAAAATACAAAACAGAAAGTAAAAAGATACACAGTCCAAGATAATTATCATCCCTGAAGGAGAAGAGAGAGAAATAATTGAATTGAGGCAATATTTGGAGATAATAGCTGAGAATTTTCAACAACTAATGAAAAACTTTGATTTTAGAATTTAAGATGATGCCCAATAATTTCTCACCACCCCCAAAGAAAAGGAAAAAGAGAAAAAAGAAAGCCATATGTATTCATTCTGTGGCCCAGGATAAAGGGACAGCAGCATATATTGGGTCATTTTAATCCAATTTGGTGGTCACTGACTTTTAAATTGGGCTGTTTAAACCACTTATATCTGTATAATTATCATTTGATTTCAATCCACCATGTTGCTTATCTTCTATGTATTCCATCTTTTAAATTTTTATTAATTTATTTGTGCATTTGTATGGGAATGTATATGGAAGACAGGATAATTTTGAGGTGTTATGTGGGCCCTAGGATGTTGAACTTGGGCTGACAGGCTTTGCAAGCAAGTGCTTCTAACTGCTGAGCCATATACTCCAACCCCATCTCTTCTTTTTTGTTTTTTGTTTGTTTTGTTTTGTGATTTTTTTTTTTGCGGTAGATCTCGCTTTAGCCCAGGCTGAACTGGAATTCACTATGTAGTCTCAGGGTGGCCTCAAACTCACCACAATCCTCCTATTTCTGCCTCCCAAGTGCTGTGATTAAAGGCATGTGCCATCCCACCTAGCTCTTATTTAATTTAATTTATTTTTTTATTTGAGAGAGAAAGAGGAAGAGAGAGAGAGAGAGAATGGGCATGCCAGGGCCTCCAGCTACTGCAAATGAACTCCAGACGCATGCACCACCTTGTGCATCTGGCTTACGTGGGTCCTGGGGAATTGAACTTAGGTCCTTAGGCTTCTCAGGTAAGCTTAACCACTAAGCCATCTCTCCAGTCCCCCATCTTTTTAGTTGTTGTTCCCTTTTTCTGCTTTGTTTTGTGTATATTTTATTTATTTATTATATTTTAATATTCTATTTCATCTCCAGTGTTGACTTATCAGTTATTTATTGTTTCATTTTGGTAGGCACCTTAGCGTTTATATCGTCTATATGTATTTATTTTTAATTTTATTTATTGATTTGAGAGAGTGAGAGATGGAAAGAGGTAGACAGAGACAGAGAGATAGAATGGGCACACCAGGGCCTCCAGCCACTGCAAACGAACTCCAGACACATGCTCTACCTTGTCATCTGGCTTATGTGGGTCCTGGGGAATCTAACAGAGGTCCTTTGGCTTTGCAGGCAAATGCCTTAACTGCTAAGCCATCTCTCCAGCCCTACATATCTTTTTTTTAATGTTTAGGTTTTTTTTCCCTAGTTTTATTT
This sequence comes from Orientallactaga sibirica, assembly GCA_036365145.1. Classification (NCBI taxonomy): domain Eukaryota; kingdom Metazoa; phylum Chordata; class Mammalia; order Rodentia; family Dipodidae; genus Orientallactaga; species Orientallactaga sibirica. The sequence goes on from JAEOAD010000019.1 coordinate 26,399,924, forward strand.
ATTTATTCATTTTGAGAGAAAGAGAGAGAGAGAGACGCAAGTAGACAGAGAGAGAATGGGCATGCCAGGGCCTCTAGCCACTGCAAATGAACCCCAGACACATGTGCCCCCCTTGTGCATCTGGCATATGTGGGTACTGGGGAATCAAATCTGGGTCCTTAGGCTTCGCAGGCAAACACCTTAACTGCTAAGCAACCCCTCCAGGTCCTCTTTTACATACCTTTAATACATCATGGTCTATCTTTATTTTTTTCTAAATTTTTTAAAATTTTTAAAAATTAATTTATTTAAGTCAGGCATGGTGGCGCACGCCTTTAATCCCAGTACTCGGGAGTCAGACTGAGAGTTCGAGGACACCCTGAGACTACATAGTGAATTCCAGGTCAGCCTGAGCCAGAGTGAGACCCTACCCAAAAAAAAAAAAAATCATTTATTTATTTGAGAGTGACAGAGAGAGAAAGAGGCAGATAGATAGAGAAAGAATGGGCACACCAGAGCCTCCAGCCACTGCAAATGAACTCCAGATGCATGTGCCATTTTGTGCATCTGGCTTACATGGGTCCTGGGAAATGGAGCCTTGAACTGGGGTCCTTAGGCTTCACAGGCAAGTGCTTAACCATCAGCCATCTCTCCAGCCCAATCATGGTCTATCTTTAAATACTATTGAACACATACAATATAAAAATCTTAGCAAGGAGTGTAGCTTAGAGGATGTGTTTAATGTGGAAAAAAGGCCAAGATTGGGAGACCAGAAAGGAAATGGGTCCCTATCAGAATTTCCACAGTTCAAGCTTGGTCCAGGAAGCATTCCTAATAACACCATTAAAGAAATCAGCAAATGGGCTGGAGACGTGGCTTAGCAGTTAAGTGCTTGCCTGTGAAGCCTAAGGACCCCAGTTTGAGGCTTGTTTCCCAGGACCCACATAAACCAGATGCACAAAGTGGCACATGCATCTGGAGTTCGTTTGCAGTGACTGGAGGTCCTGGCATGCCCATTTTCTCTCTCTCTCTCTCTGCCTCTTTCTCTCTCTGTTGCTCTCAAATAAATAAATAAAATAAAATAAAATAAAATAAAAGAAAAAAAAAAAAGAAATCAGTAACTCCTTAATGGCCATAACAGCTAGGGGTGGAATGATGTGATTGAGTGTGGCCAATTAAAATTAAGCATAGACCTGCAACCCTATAGGCCCAGTTCCTGCCCACAGTCAAACACTGACAAATTGACAAACATTGACAAATCAGAATTGTCCTCATTTGCATGGTGGGAATTGGCGATGAAAACCCTAGCCAAAAGGCAGATAGCAGGGCCTCCAGCCACTGCAAATGAACTCTAGACACATGTCCCCTTCTGCATCTGGCTTATGTGGGTACTGGAGAATCAAACTTGGGTCCTTGGGTTTTGCAGGCAAGTTCCTTAAACACTAAGCCATCTCTCCAGCTGGAACTTAATCTTTTTCCACTCTGGTCTGCCTTGAATGAATTCTTTCATCAACCATGTCCAAGCTACTCCTATCATGTCTGAGGCTCTGGGTTTAATCCCCAACACTGCAACTAACAACAACAAAATGGGACAATGGGGCTGGGAGATGGTTCAGCAGTAAAAGGCACTTGTTTGCAAAGGTGACCTGCTCAGATCCATTCTCCAGTACCCCTGTAAAACCAAACATAAAAGTGGCACATGCAGGCTGGGGAAATGGCTTAATGGTTAAGGCGCTTGCCTGCGAAGCCGAAGGAACCAGGTTTGATTCCCCAGAACCCATATAAGTCAAATGCACATGGTGGTGCCTGCATCTGGAGTCCATTTGCAGTGGCTGGAGGCCCTCGAAAGTCCATTCCCTCTTATTCTCTCTCTCTCTCTCTGCTTCTTTTCTTTTTTCTTTTCTTTTCTTTTCTTTTCTTTTCCTTCTTTCTTTCTTTCTTTCTTTCTTTCTTTCTTTCTTTCTTTCTCTCTTTCCAATAAATAAATTTTTTAAAGTGGCACATTCATCTTATTCATTTACATCAACAAGAGACCTTAGCATGTGCACACACATATTCAAATAACCAATCAAAATTTTTTAAAAATGTGGCAACAATATTTTTCAATCCTACTGTCCCATCTGTGTTGTTTTTATCAAGTATTTTATTTGCATGTATTATAAGTGTACAGTATGCTTCTCAGAGATTATAGGAATAATAAATTCAGTTTGTCTTAAACTCTCACAGCAGTAAAGGTTTCTGTGATCTCAGATGCTACCAAAAATTTATCCTTGCCCCACACTGTGGTGTTTTGAATGTAGAATGTCTCCCATTCCTCTTGTGCCTGAATGCTTAATCCCTAGCTTTTCTAGAAGGTTGTGGAACTTGAATACTTAATCCTCAGCTGTTCTAGAAGGTTGTGGAAACATGCTGTTGGAAGTGTGTTACTGGGGGAAGTGGGGGTGTTGAGGTGTTACAGGGCAGTCCTGCCTTCTGTCGTCAGTCTCTCTAGCTCTTCCCTACTGATGTGAAGATGTGACTCGCACTTCCTGCTCAGGCCACCATGCCTTCCCCACCTCGAAACTGGAAGCTAAAAAGAAACCCTTTCCTGTCTTAAACTGCCTCTGGTTGGGTATTTTGTCCCAGAAACAAGAAAGTAACAGATACACACAGCAGGAAAGTATGCCTTTAGTCTACCACAGCTGGATGTTCCAATTAAACTCAAATCAGTTCTGACGTATCTACATAGAGGCAGTTTCAGATCCCAGCTTTCCCAGATTCAGAGCTCAGTCCCACAAGGGCTGCCCCTGTACTTCCGGTGTGAATCATAGGCCCTATATACCAAAGTTAGGGTTCCCATGACTCCCTCCTTTGGTTTGATTGACTTGTGAGAGTGGTTCACAGAAAAGGGAAACATTTCCTTACATCCACCAACTTATTATAAAGGATACTGCAAAGGATATAGGTAGAGAAATGTATTGGGGGAGGCACAGAGAGAGGGCTACAAAGTTCCCATTCTCTCTCCTGGTCCACCACATTCTAGAAACCCCAGTGTGTTTCCCTAGAATGAAGGCCTCTGAACCCTCTCCTTTCTGGGGTTTTGTGGGGGTTTCAATACCTAGCAATGATTGGTTAAATCATTGACTTCTGCTGATCAACTTAGCTTTCAGCCGCTCTCCCTTCTCCAGTGGATGTGGATGGAGCTGAAAGTCCCAACCCTCTGCTTCTGCCTTGGTCTCTTCCATCCTGAAACCATTGAGGGGTATCAGTCCTTAGCCAACTCCTTAGTACACAAAAAGACACTTGTCATATTGAAGATGATAAGGAGTTTAGGAGTTGTAGCCAGGGAAATAGAGAAAGACCAAGAATATATTCCACAGTTACTATTTTTAAAAATATTTTATTTTTTATTTATTAGAAAGAGAGAGAGAATGGGCACGCCAAGGCCTCCAGCTGCTGCAAATGAACTCCAGACACATATGCCACTTTGTGCATTTGGCTTACATGGGTCCTAGGGGATGGAACCTGGCTCCTCTGGCTTTGCAGGCAAGTCTCTTAACCACCAAGCCATCTCTCCAGCCCCTACAGTTACCATTTTTTTTTTTTTACTTCAGACATTAATTTGTCTTTAAAAAGAAGGAAACACTTCACAGTTACCTTCTTGTTACCCTTGGTTAAGCTTTTATGTCTTTGTATATAAATGTCTGCTGGGTATTATACGTCTGCTTGAAAGATTTCCTTTAACATTTTTTTTTTTTTGCAATGTACGTCTGCTGTCAATGAATTCCCTCAGCTTTTGTTAGTTTGATAAGGCTTTATTTATACCACCATCATTTTTGAAAGTTGTTTTTTCCCCTGGATACAAATTCTGAGTCAAAAGGTATCTTTGGTTTTCAGCAGTTTGAATGTTTTTTTCTCAGCACGGAGATACACAGCTCAAATGTTCTGTGAAGAGAAACCTGGTTCAGGGAGCAGAGTTGACTAATAATCCCACATGCCATACCTTTTAATATTATCACGCCACTCAGAATCAGTCAACCTCATAACACATGCAGACACAGCTTAAGCACCAGTTCAGAGTCTATATGCCGTAAGGGAAGAGGTCATCTTTCTGGATGCAGCACCTACATTAAATCAAAGTCCTCAACAGCAAGAACATGTGGGTATAGGAAATAAGGGTGAAAGCAAGAGTGAACCAATTCCTTGCCGGGCGTGGTGGCGCACGACTTTAATCCCAGCACTCGGGAGGCAGAGGTAGGAGGATTGCCATGAGTTCAAGGCCACCCTGAGACTACATAGTGAATTCCAGGTCAGCCTGAGCTAGAGCGAAACCCTACCTGGAAAAACAAAAAACAAAACGACAACAACGAAAAAAGAGTGAATCAATACCCATCATTCCCCATTACTTTCCCTTCTTAAGAAGGAGGAAAAGGCTGGGCGTGGTGGCGCACGCCTTTAATCCCAGCACTCAGGAGGCAGAGGTAGGAGGATCGCTGTGAGTTTGAGGCCACCCTGAGACGACATAGTGAATTCCAGGTCAGCCTGGGCTAGAATGAAACCCTACCTCAAAAAACCAAAAACAAAAACAAAAACAAAAAACAAGAAGGAGAAAAGGGGGCTGGAGAGATGGCTCAGCGGTTAAAGTGATTGCCTGCAAAACTTAACGACCCATGTTTGATTCCTCAGTGCCCAAATAAAAAGCCAGATGCACAGTGCTGCATACATCTGGGGTTCATTTGCAGTGGCTGGAGGCCCTGGTGCATCCATTCTTTCTGTCTCTTGCCTCTCTAGCTCTCTCTCTCTGCTAGCAAATAAATAACTAAGACTATTTAAATATATATACTTTGGAAAAAGGAGAAGAGGTGAGTCAGGTGATGGGAAAAAAGCTAAATTCTATGAAAGTAACAGGGAAATCACTGGTATTTTTTGGCTCTGTGGATATAGAGTCTTGTTTCTAGAGTGTCCCAGGAACCAGCATCAATGGTATTACACTGGAGCTTGTTGCATATGCAGAATTAAATATATATATATCTCATATATTTGGTGTTTTGAGGTAGGGTTTCACTTTAGCCCAGGCTGACCTGGAATTCAGTATGTAGTCTCAGTGTGGCCTTAAACTCAAGAAGAACCTCTGACATCTGCCTCCCACATGCTGGGATTAAAGGTGTGCACCACCATGTCCAGCTGTGAATCTGTATATTTTCTTCAGTTTTTGGTTTTTCAAGGTAGGATATCGCTCTAACCCAGCCTGAACTGGAATTCACAAGGTAGTTTCAAGGTGGCATTGAACTCACAGTGATCCTCCTGCCTTTGCCTCCTGGGGGCTGGGATTAAATACATGTGCCACCAAGCCTGGCTCCCATGAATCTTTTTTTTTTTAATATACTTTTTATTTATTTATTTATTTATTTGAAAGCAGAAAGAGAGAATGGATGTACCAGGCCCTTCAGCCACTGCAAAAAGGCTCCATCCAGATGCATGCACCACTTTGTGTATCTGGCTTTTCATGGGTACTGGGAAATCAAACTCAGGTCATTCAGCACTGAGCCATCTCTCCAGCCCCATGAATCTTTTTTTTTTTTTTTAAATATTTATTGGGCTGGAGAGATGGCTTAGAGGTTAAGGTTCGATTCCCCAGGACCCACATAAGCCAGATGCACAAGGTGGCACATGCGTCTGGAGTTTGTTTGCAGTGGCTGGAGACCCTGGAGCACACATTCTTTCTCTCTCTCTCCCCCTCTTTCTCTCCCACTCTCTTAAATAAATAAAAAAGAAAAGAAAACATTTTTTAAAAAAGAAAAAAGAAAAGAAAATGGTTTCTTTACAGTGTCGATTTTATTGTATGACAGTTAAGGTAGAACTTGTTATATATGCTAACTTAGTCCAACAGGGATCCCAGGAAGACCTTTTTTTGTGCTTATTGTTGGGATTCATTCAAGTCAGAGCACCTCTGGGAGACCAGGGCAGTCAGTCAGTCAAAGTCTTTCTGTAGGAGATTCCAAGAAATCTGAGCGCTGCATGTCCAGAGAAGGAGCTGATGTGCAAGACTGTTACAAAGCCTTAGTCATTGGAGAGACAAATGACGACACTGAGTCAGTCTGTTACTCAGACTTGTGTCCCAGCTCATCTCCCTCCATAAACTCAGTTCTGAGTAATGTGAGCGAGCCCCCAAGTGCAAGTGTAGAGAGTGGGCACTGGAGGAAATGGGAGCTATGAATCAATACTGAAAGAGCAATTTCCCTAAAATGTCTGTGTGACATTGGTAAATGAGTGTCATGTTCACATTTACTCATTAAGTGTGACATCCAGACACTTTTGCCCAGATTGCAGAACTTTGGCCTCTTGAACATTCCAGTTTCTCTTTTTCCTCATTAAAAAAAAAAAAAAAATATATATATATATATATATATATATATATATATATATATATTTATTTATTTATTTGAGAGAGAGAATGGGCATGCCAGGGCCTCCAGCCACTATAAACGAACTCCAGATGCATGTGCCACCTTGTGGCTTTAGCCAAACGCCTTAACCGCTAGGCCATCTCTCCAGCCCCAGTTCCGGTTTCTCTATGGTGATGACACTCAGAGAAGGAGGAAGTGGCCAACAGGGCTAGTACAGCAGTGGTGGAGGAGCAGTAGCAGTGGCAATGGGCTCTTCTACGTGGCTTGGCCAGGAGCATAATCCCAGATTTCTGTTGCTGGGCCTAGGAAATAGTTCATACTGTTCTGTAACTAAGAATGAGGGCTTTATCCAGGTGTGGTGGTTCACACCTACAATCCCAGCCCTGGGAAGGCTATGGGAGAAGGGTTGCTATGAGTTTGAGACCCGCCTGAGTGACAGGGTGAGACTCTACCTCAAGCAAAACCAATCCAGATCCAGAACGGAAATAACAACAAAGATATGGGCTTTAGAGTCACACAGGTCTGGATTCAAACTCCAAGTGGCATTGTAGCCTAGCCTCATGGGAGTCCTTGACATACGGCATGTGCTAACTGATGGTGAATGACTGGTCTATACCGGCTCTCTCATTTATTCAACAAATACTATGGAATACCTACAGTGTGAAGGGCGCCACTGAGGATAGGCCAGTGAGCAAGGCAAATGAGTTTCTTTTTTTCTTTTTTTAATTTTTAGTTATTTATTTGCAAGCAGAGAGAGAGAGAGAGAGAGAGAAAGAGAGAGAGAGAGAAGAGAGGCAGACAGAGAGAGAATGGGCACACCAGGGCCTCTAGCCACTGCAAACAAACTCCAGATGCATGTGCCCCTTGTGCATCTGGCTTACGTGGGTCCTGGAGAATTGAACCGGGATCCTTTGGCTTCGCAGGCAAATGACTTAACCACTAAGCCATCTCTCCAGCCCCAAATGAGTTTCTTTTGCTAATGGATGACGTATAAAGGCTCAACATTCTCTTCACTACTCATAAAGAATCCCTCCTTAGGGCTGTAGGGATGGCTTAGCAGTTAAGGCGCATGCCTGCGAAGCCTAAGGACCCCTGTTCAATTCTCCAGATCCCGTGTAAGCCAGATGCACGTGTGGTGTATGCATCTGGAGTTCGTTTGCAGTGGCTAGAGGCCATGGTGCACTCATTCTCTCTCTCTCTCCCTCTCTCTGTCTCAAATTAATTAAGTAAAAATTTTAAAAATCTTTAAAAAAAGAATCCCTCCTTAGACTGCTTATGGTGCTTTAGCATCTCCAAGTTGCTTCTTCACCAAGTGTCCTGTGGACAGCCGGCCTTGAACCCTGGGACCTTGGCCTAGCTACTCTCGTGTGTTTCCTCTTGACATCCACATCCTCTTCTCTCAACAGAAGAGAATTCGGACATGTCTCCTTTGATTTCCTCGGTAACCTTACAGACAGGGAAGAACCTTATCTGATCTCCTAAGGACCAGCATAGCCATTATTTACCTTTTACTTTCACTTCTCTGGCCTTCCAGAAAGAGGTCGAATCTACAGTCCAGAGTTAAAAGTCATGGCACTGAAGACACTGGTTCTGGAGATACCAGCCCCTGTGCTTATTTCTTTCTCTCTCTCTCTCTCTTTTTTTTTTGTTGGTTTTTTCATTGTTTGGTTTTTCAAGGTAGGGTCTTACTCTAGCCCAGGCTGACCTGGAATTCACTATGTAATCTCAGGGTAGCCTCGAACTCATGGAGATCCACCTACCTTTGCCTCCCGAATGCTGGGATTAAAGGCGTGCACCACCACACCCGGCCCCTGTGCTTATTTCTGACAGATGCAGTTCTCTGTATTCATTTAGGTTCTTTTTATTTTTATTTTTAGAAATTATTTTAAAAATATTTTATTTATTCATTTGAGAGAGAGATACAGAAATAGGCAGGTAGAGAAAGAGAGAGAATAGGCGCACCAGGGCCTCCAGCCACTGCAAATGGAATCCAGATGTGTGCACCCCCTTGTGCATCTGGCTTACGTGGGTCCTGGGGGAGTCGATCCTGGGCCCTTTGGCTTTGCAGGCAAACACTTTAACCACTAAGCCATCTCTCCAACCCTCGTCAAGGTTCTTGAATACAAAGAACAATAATGGGCCCTGACTAGCATAATTAGAAAATGAAAAAGAAGGATATTGGTTGACTCAAAGACTTGGCTGGGAACTGGAGAACCAGGCTTGGAAAACATGCAGGAACCAGGAGGTTGGCAATGGAGAAGTCAGACTAGCAGGACAAAGATCACTGGCACCCTATCTGGCATCATCGTTCTGGGTGGCTCAAATGGCACTGTTGAAACTGTTACATGCTTCTACAAGTAAAAATTAACTGATTCTTCCTCCTTGTATGACTCACTCTGAATCCTAGAAAGAATCTGACTGCAAAGTTCGAACATCACTCCTATTTATTTTTTTTTTAACTTTTTTGTTGACAGCTTCCATAAGAATAGACAATTAACCATGATAATTTTCTCCCTCATCCCTATCATCCCCTTCTCAAACCCACCCTCCATTGAATCCCTTTCCCCTTCTAATTGATCTCTCTCTTATTTTACTTTAAAAAAGATATCTTATTTGCTGGGCATGGTGGCGCACACCTTTTTTTTTTTTTTTTTTAATGTTTCTTTATTTATTTGAGAGTGACAGATAGGCTGAGAGAGAGAGAGAGAGAATGGGTACACCCGGGCCTCCTGCCATTGCAAACGAACTCCAGATGCATGTGCCCTCTTGTGCATATGGTCTATGTGGGTACTGGGGAATCGAGCCTCGAACTGGGGTCCTTAGACTTCACAGGCAAGTGCTTAACTGCTAAGCCATCTCTCCAGCCCTGGCACACACCTTTAATCCCAGCACTCAGGAGGCAGAAGTAGGAGGATTGCTGTGAGACAAGGCCTCCCTGAGACTACATAGTGAATTTCAGATCAGCCTGGGCTAGAGTTAGACCCCCACCTCAAAAGAACTATATATATATATAATTTTTATTTATTTATTAGAGAGAGAAGCAGATAGATAGATAGATAGATAGATAGATAGATAGATAGATAGATAGATAGATAGAGAGAATGGGTGTGCCAGGGCCTCCAGCCACTGCAAACAAACTGCAGACATATGTTCCACCTTGTGCATCTGGTTTACATGGGTCCTGGGGAATTGAACCTGGGTCCTTTTGCTTTTCAGGCAAGTGCCTTAACTTCTAAGCCATCTCTCCAGCCCTCTCTTTTTTGATGTCATCATCTTTTCCTCCTTTTATAAGGGTCTTGTGTAAGTAGTGTCAGGCACTGAGAGATCATGGATATCCAGGTCATTTTGTATCTGGAAGAAAGTATTATAAGTAGTCCTACCCTTTCTTTGACTCTTTTTTAAAAATATTTTTAAAATTTATTCATTTGAGAGAGAGAAAAAGGAAGAGAGAGAAAGAGAGAATGGGCACGCCAGGGCCTCCAGCCACTGCAAACGAGATTCAGATACATGCGCCCCCTTGTGCATCTTGCTTATGTGGGTCCTGGGGAATTGAACCAGGATCCTTTGGCCTTTTTTGGCGCTTTAACCACTAAGCCATCTCTCTAGCCTCCCTTTCACTTCTTTTCAGCACTACAGTGAGTTTTGAGTCAACTCAGTGGTCACCACCATCTTAAAAGAGAAGCTCTCTAACCAAAAGTGAGAATAGCATTAATATATGGGTATAAACATTTTAAAAAGTGCTTAAAAGGCAGCTTGGTGGGCATAATATATGCATTTGGCCAAACAACAGCAATTGTTACTCTCCTAGGTCTCATGACCTCCCTAGCCACAGGCTTTTGGTTTTCAGTACCAGGCCTATATTCCCTACTGTGAAGTGGACCCCCAATCAAATTAGAGAGTGGTTGGTTTCCCCCATATCAGACATGCCACTATTGAACCAGTTGGCATATTTGGTCTTAGTTGTTTGTTTTGAGTTAGGGTCTTGGCCATATTGCTCAGGCTGGTCTTAAACCCATGGGCACAAGTGATCCTTCTGCCTCAACCTTCTGAGGAGCTGGGACTACAGGCCAGCACCTGTCACATTCACCTTGCTTGCCATATTTATTGCTCCCAGCTTCCCCAGGCTGATCTTCCTCTGATTCACCTGCAAAAATTCTGTGTTCATGTAGCTAAAGTAATTTTTCTTCTGCTATCTCATTCTTCTTTCCACACACTGTGTGTGTGTGTGTGTGCAAGCATGCCACAATGTGTGTGTGAAGGTGTAGGTCCTTACCTTCTACCTGGTTTGACACAGGGTCTTCCGTTGGTTACCTCTGCATTTTCCAGTCTAGCTGGCCCACAAGCTTCTGTCAATCCTCCTATCTCCACCTCTCATCTCTCTGTAGGCAGGCTGCGACTACAGATGCTCACACTCCCACATCCACCTTCCAGTGGGTTCCAGGGTTCCAGAGTCAGGTACTCACACTTGAAAGGATAGTGCTTTATCTACTAAACCATCTTCTTAGCCCAACTCTTTTTCTCCTTCTCCTTCTCCTCCTCCTCCTCCTCCTCTTCTTCTTCTTTTTTTTTTTTTTTTTTTTTTTGAGGTAGGATCTCACTCTAGCTCAGGCTGACCTGGAATTCACTATGTAGTCTCAGGGTGGCCTTGAACTCACAGCAATCCTCCTACCTCTGCCTCTCAAGTGCTGGGATTAAAGGCATGCACCACCACACCCTGCTTTTCCTAGCCCAACTCTTAAGCCATTGTACTTGTGAGGAGAACCATTCATTCCCCTGATATTCTTTGCATGCTGTAAATCTCTAATTTCTAGTATATTTTATTGTTTCTCTAAATTGCTACATTTAAAAAATATTTTTTATTATTTATTTGCAAGAGGATAGAGAGAGAGAAAATGGGTGTGCAAGAGGCTCTTGCCACTGCAAATGAACACCAGATGCATGCGCCACTTTGTGCATCTGGCTTTATGTGGGTACTGGGCAATCTAACCCAGGCCATCAGGCTTTGAAAGCGAATGTCTTTGAATACTGAGCCATTTTTCCAGCCCCATTTTTTTTTTTTTTTTCAAGGTAGGGTCTAACTGTAGCCCAGGCTGACCTGGAATTCACTCTGTATTCTCAGGGTGGCCTCGAACTCACAGTGATCCTCCTACCTCTGCCTCCAGAGTGCTGGGATTAAAAGCGTGTGCCACCACGCCCAGCTTTTTTTTGTTTTTTCGAGGTAGAGCCTCCCTCTAGCTCAGGCTGACCTGGAATTCACTCTGTAGTCTCAAGATGGCCTCAAAATCATGGTAATCCTCCTACCCCTGCCTCCTGAGTGCTGGGATTAAAGGCGTGCACCACCACACCTGGCTTGCCACATTAAAAAATATATATTTGTATTTATTTATCTGAGAGAGGGAAAGAGGCAGAGTGAGTGAGTGAGAGAGAGACAATGACTGCAAATGAACTCCAGATGCATGCACCACCTTGTGCATCTGTCTTATGTGGATACTGGGGAATCTAACCAAGGTCCTTTAGCTTTGCAGGCAAACTAAGCCATCTCTCTAGCCCCAGGCCCACATTTTTAAAAAAATCTGAAATAGTAGCCTAAATAAGATTTCACAGACCTTTCTTTCTTAGTGTTTATATAATGTTATCTCCCTGCCACAAGATTTTTCTTTTGAGGTAAGGTCTCTAACCCAAGCTGACCTAAAATTCACTATATACTTCTCAGGGTGGCCTTGAACTCATGGCACTCCTCCTACCTCTGCCTCCCATGTGCTGGGATTAAAGGCTTGTGCCACCATGTGTATGGCACAGTGCAGGTCTGGCTCTACCCAGGCCACCTGCTAGGAGGAACCAGGAAGTGGCTTCTGTGGACCTGGCATTCTGCATAGGCCTCGTGTGACAACAGCTACAGCCCCATGCCCACGAGCAACCTGCTGCGAGATGATCTGCCTGGAGACAGGTTGTCATTGGTCACAAGAAGGGAACCACCCCAGACAATGATTGGCCAGCCAAACCCTTAAAAACTTCTACACTTCCTTGAATAAAGGAGTCTGTAGCAGCTCACCCTCTGCCTGCTTCCACCCAACTCCCAGTGTCTGTGTCTTGACTCTGCACCTCTTACCCCCTGCCCCTCACCCCCTTCCTGGCAGAGACCCTGCATCCCCTCTTGGGCTGGCCCTAGGAGGGACCCCAACAACCATGCCCAACTCTTGCTGCAAACTTGGTCGTTATGCTTTATTTTTTCAGTATTTTTAAAAAATATTTTATTTTGTTCATTTATTGGAGAGAGAGGCAGATCTAGAGAAAGAAAGTGCACACCAGGGCCTCTAGCCCCTGCAAACAAGCTCCAGACCCACATGTCACCTTGTGCATCTGGCTTATGTGAGTACTGAGGAATTGAACCTAGGTGCTTTGGCTTCACAGGCAAGTGCCTTAACCACTAAGCCATCTCTCCAGCCCTTCAGTATTTAAAAAAAAAAATTATTTACTTATTTCCAAGGAAATAGAAAGAAGGGGCAGAGAATGGGTGTGCTAGAGTCTCTTGCCACTGCAAATGCCCTCCAGATGCATGTGCCATTTTGTGCAACTGGCTCTATGAGGATATTGGGGATTTGAGCCTGGGTTGAATACAAGCCTACAGCAAGCACCTTTAACCACTGAGCCATCTCCCTAGCCCCCAGTATTGTTGGTTTTTTTTTTTTTTTTTTTTTTTTTGGTTTTTGAGGTAGGGTCTCACTCTGGCCCAGGCTGACCTGGAATTCACTATGTAGTCTCAGGGTAGCCTTGAACTCATGGCGATCCTCCTACCTCTGCCTCCCGAGTGCTGGGATTAAAGGTGTGCGCCACCACGCCCGGCCCCAGTATTTTTATAGTAGCAAAAATAAGGTATAAATGTCCACTATAAGAAATAGACTAGGTAATATTCACAAAATGAAATTATAAGCTGGGCGTGGTGGCGCATGCCTTTAATCTCCTAGCACTTGGGAGGCAGAGGTAAGAGGATCGCCGTGAGTTCGAGACCACCCTGAGACTACATAGTGAATTCCAGGTCAGCCTGGACTACAGTAAAACTCTACCTCAAAAAAAAAAAAAAAGTAACTCTATAAAATCACTTTGAATTGTATTTAGTTTTTTAGAAATATTTTTATTTATGTATTTGCAAGGAGAGAGAGAGAGAGAATGGGCACTCCAGGGCCTCTAGTCACTGCAAATGAACTCCAGATGCATGTGTCACTTTGTACATTTGGCTTTACATGGGCTGGGTAATGGAACCAAGTTGTTGGGCTTTGCAGGCAAGCACCTTAACCATTGAGCCATCTCTCCAGCCCCTAAAAATATCATATATATATATTTGTTTGTGAGCGACAGGGAGAGAGAGAGAGAGAGAGAGAGAGAGAGAGAGAATGGGTGCACCAGAGCCTCCAGCCACTGCAAATGAACTCCAGATGCATGCACCACCTTGTGCATCTGGTTTACATGGTTACTGGAGAATCGAGCATTGAACTTGGCTCCTTAGGCAAGCACAACTGCTAAGCCATCTCTCCAGCCCCCCTAAAAATATTTTTATTTATTTATTAGAGAGAGAGAGGTTATGAGTGCACCAGGGCCTCTTGCCACTGCAAACAAACTGCAGATATATGTGCCATGTTTGCATCTGGCTTTACATGTATACTGGGGAATTGGACCAGGCCAGCAGGTTTGATAAGCATGTGCCTTTAACCACAATTGCATGATTATGTGTGAGGATGATTTGACAAAGGGTATGAAAGATATTGTGGGGGCTGGAGAGATGCTTAGCGGTTAAGGTGTTTGCCTATGAAACAAAGGGACCCAAGTTCAATTCCCTATGACCCAAGTCAGCCAGTCACACAATGTGGCACATGCATCTGGAGTTCATTTACAGTGGCCAAAGGCTCTGGCATACCCATTCTCCCCCCCCCCACCTCTTTCTGTCTCTCTCTCTCAAATAAATAAAATAGCCGGGCGTGGTGGCGCATGCCTTTAATCCCAGCACTTGGGAGGCAGAGGTAGGAGGATTGCTGAGAATTCGAGGCCACCCTGAGACTACATAGTGAATTCCAGGTCAGCCTGGACCAGAGTGAGACCCTACCTCGCAAAACCAAAAAATAAAAATAAAAAATAAAAAAATAAAATAAATAAAATAAATAAAATTTAAATTAAAAAAAAGATTTCGTGGGACTTAGTGGTTAAGGCACTTGCCTACAAAACCAAAGGACCTAGGTTCGATTCCCCAGGATCCACATAAGCCATATGCACAAGGTGGCGCATGCTTCTGGAGTTCATTTGCAGTGGCTGAAGGCCCTGGGATGCCCATTCTCTCTGTCTTTCTTTCTCTTTGCTTCTTTCTCTCTCTCTCAAATAAATTAATTAAATTAAAAAAAAAGATATTGTGGGAATAGTGTGAGGATCCTTCTAACCTAGGTCAAAGGAATAAAATGGGCTTGCCAGGGCCTCCAGCCACTAAAAATGAACTCCGGATGCATGCACCACTTTGTGCATCTGGCTTTATATGGGTACTGGGACTCAAACTTGGGTCCTTAGGCTTTGCACACAAGCACCTTAACCACTGAGACATTTCTCCCAGTCCCCTCATATTTTTTTAATTATAAAATATGAGTTATAGTTGTATATGCCTCTTAGTATATAGCGATGATTAAATGAGTTTGCACATCTGAAACAAAACAATACCTGGGGTTTAATAAACACCATCTAAAGTGATGAATGTTACAATGCACAATAGGACTACACATACAAAAATAGGTTAGCAGAGCTGGATATCCATGACCTCACATTGCCTGACACTACCTACATAAGACCATCGTAATAGGAGGAAAAGATCATGACATCAAACTGAAAAGAGAGACTGATTGAGAGGGAGAGGGGATATGATGGAGAGTAAAGTTTCAAAGGGGAAAGTAGGGGGAGGGAGGGAAGTACCATGGGATATTGTCTACAATTAAAGAAGTTGTCAATTAAAAAATAAATAAATTTTTAAAAAGAGTACTTTTGCCAGGCATGGTGGTATATGACTTTAATCCCAGCACGTGGGAGGCAGAAGTAGGAGGATTAACCTAAAATTGAAGCCAGTCTGGGACTATGTAGTGAGTTCCAGGTCAGCCTGTGTTAGAATGAGCCCCCACCTCAAAAAACCAAAAAGAAAAAAAAAGTATTATAAAAAATATTTAGGGGCTGGAGAGATGGCTTAGTGGTTAAGGCATTTGCCTGCAAAGCCAAAGGATCCCGGTGTGATTCTTCAGGACCCACATAAGCCAAATGCACAAGGGAGTGCATGTGTCTGGAGTTTGTTTGCAGTGACTGGAGGCCCTGGCACGTCATTATCATTCTCACTCTCTCTCTCTTTCTCTCTTTCAAATAAATAAATAAATGAATAAATAAATAAAGTACATTAAAAAAATATTTAGGGCTGGGAGTGGTGGCACACGCCTTTAGTCCCAGCATTCGGGAGGCAAAGGTAGGAGGATCGCCATGAGTTCAAGACCACCCTGAGATTACATAGTGAATTCCAGGTCAGCCTGGGCTAGAGTGAGACCCTACCTCAAGAAACCAAAAAAAAAAAAAAAAATCACAATCATATAAAAACAGGCAAAGGTGTAGCTCAGTGGTCGTGCACTTGCTTAATATGCAGGAAGCCCTGAGTTCCATCCTCAGCAACAATAATAATAAATGGTGCAGATTTATCAATCAATCCCCACATAGAAATTAAAATTTTTAATTTTTAAAAATTTTAGAGAGAGAGAGATAAAGAGATAGAAGAAGCGAGAGAAAATTGTCGTGCCAGGGCCTCAGCCACTGCAATCGAACTCCAGATGCTTGCACTGCCTAGTGGGCATGTGCAACCTCACACTTGCCTCACCTTCATGTGTCTGGCTCACATGGGATCTGGAGAGTTGAACCTGGGTCCTTGGGCTTTGCAGGCAAGCACCTTAACTGCTAAGTCATCTCTCCAGCCTGAAATTAACTTAGAAGCTAGATGGGGGTAAATAAAGCCATCAGAACACAGTTGCTAGAGAAATTCTTACTTGGAGACCAAGACAGATAACCACTCTGCAGCCCCACAGGTAAGAGCACAGACTTGCCAATTACAATCCCCAGGTGCACAGGGCTTTTTCTGTGTGTGTAGTGCTGGGGATGGCCTAGGATAACACACCTGCTGGTCAAGTGTCCCACCACTGAGTTCTCAGAACTCAGTAAAGGAAGATCATGGAAGAATCTGGTTTGGGGCTGGAGAGATGGCTTAGCAGTTAAGGCACTTACCTGTGAAGCTTAAGGACGTAGGCTCGATTCACAAGAACCCGAATAAGCCAGATGGTGGCACAGTCATCTGGAGTTCGTTTGCAATAGCTAGAGGCCTTGGCACACCCATTCTCTCTGTCTCTCTCTAAACAAATAAAAGAAAAAAAGAATTTGGTTTGGCCACTTGTCTGTGTGTGTGTGCGTGTGTGCATGTGGGTACACGTGGATGTAGGTGCTTGTGAAGGTGAAAGGGTGACTTCAGGTGTCTTGTTCGATCACTCTGCTGCACTTCACTTACTGAAACAGAGTCTCAGTTGAATCCAGAGCTTGGCAATTCATTTAGTTTAGCAAGCCCCAGATCCCCTATCTCTGCTGGGATTATAGGCAGGCCACCACACCTACCTAGCATTTAACTCCAGTCTTTGAGCTCTATCCAGTGAACCATCTCCCCAGCCCCAATACTTGTTCTTTTTGTTTGTTTGTTTGTTCATTTTTTTGTTTTTTGTTTTTTGAAGTAGGGTCTCACTCTAGCTCAGGCTGACCTGGAATTCACTATGTAGTCTCAGGGTGGCCTCGAACTCACGGCGATCCTCCTACCTCTGCCTCCCAAATGCTGGGATTAAAGACATGCACCGCCATGCCCAGCCCAATACTTATTCTTATTTTATTTTATTTTTTGGTTTTTCGAGGGAGGGTCTCACTCTGGTCCAGGCTGACCTGGAATTAACTACGTAGTCTCAAGGTAGCCTTGAACTCACGGCGATCCTCCTACCTCTGCCTCCCGAGTGCTGGGATTAAAGGCATGCGCCACCACGCCCAGCCCAATACTTATTATTTTTTTTTTTTTTTGCCGTCCCCCCTCCCCCCCCAATACTTATTCTTAAAGGAACTGAAAAGTCCTCTCTTTAGGAGAGCTAGTCAGAGAGGACAGTACCACGAGATTGGGGGTTGGAAGTGTAAGTGCTAGAATTATTTGCCTAGCATGTGTGAGGCCCTGGATTCAATCCCCAGCACAGCCCTACTCTCTGCCCCCCAAAAAGAATTTATGGAGATTACTATAAAGAAATCTCGTAGGTATAAAGTCACTCAACAAAGCAAAGCATCTTTTGTTTTGTTTTTTTTTTGTTGTTTTTGTTTCTCTCTCTTTTTATTAATTTATTTTTTTTGTTTATTTTTATTTATTTGAGAGTGACAGACAGAGAGAGAAAGAGGTAGAGAGAGAAGAGAGAGAGAGAGAATGGGCACACCAGGGCCTCCAGTCACGGCAAACAAACTCCAGATGCATGCGCCACCCTGTGCATCTGGCTTATGTGGGTCCTGGGGAATTGAGCCTCGAACCAGAGTCCTTAGGCTTCACAAGCAAGTGCTTAACTGCTAAGCCATCTCTCCAGCCCTATTAATTTATTTTTTATTGACAACTTCCTTATTTGTAGACAATATCCCTAATTTATTTTTATTGACAACTTCCTTATTTGTAGACTATCCCCTTTCCCCTTTGAAACGTTACTATCCATCATATCCCCTCCCCCTCTCAATCAGTCTCTCTTTTCAGTTTGATGTCATGATCTTTTCCTCCTATTATGAGGGTCTTGTGTAGGTAGTGTCAGGCACTGTGAGGTCATGGAATCCAGGCCATTTTGGGTCCGGAGGAGCACGTTGTAAGGAGTCCTACCCTTCCTTTGGCTCTTACATTCTTTCTGACCCCTCTTCCACAATGGACCCTGAGCCTTCGAAGGTGGGTTTGAGATGTTTCAGTGCTGAGCACTCCTCTGTCACTTCTTCTCAGCACCATGGTGCCTTCTGAGTCATCACAAAGTCGCCACCATCTGAAAAGAGAAGCTTCTTTAACCAAAAGTGAGAGTAACATTAATATATGGGTGTGGACATTAAGAGAAGTGCTAACAGTGCAGTTTGGTGGGCATAGTATATGCATTTAGCCACCAGCAGACATTACACCTTTTTTTTTTTTTTTTTTTTTTTTTTTTGGTTTTCCAAGTAGGGTCTCGCTCTCTAGTTCAGGCTGACCTGGAATTCATTCTTGTCTAAGGGTGGACTTGCAATCACTGTGATCCTCCTACCTCTGCCTCCCAAGTGCTGGGATTAAAGGCGTGTGCCACCATACCTGGCATGTTTGTTTGTTTTTCGAGGTAGGGTCTCACTCTAGCTCAGGCTGACCTGGAATTCACTATGTAGTCTTAGGCTGGGCCTTGAACTCACAGAACCCTCCTACCTCTGCCTCCCAAGTGCTGGGATTAAAGGCGTACACCACTATGTTCGGCTCCAAAGCATCTTTTGGAAAGGTCAGCTATCCATGTCTGCTACTTCACCTGAGAAGGTGTAAATTAATTTCTCCTTTCTGTTGTATTTATCCTAGGCATTTTAAAACAATTTTAAAAAGATATTTAATTAATTTATTTATTTGAGAGAGAGAGAGGAAGAGGCAGAGTGAAAGAGTGAATGGGCGTGCCAGGGCCTCCAGCCACTGCAAATGAACTCCAGACGCATGCGCCCCCTTGTGCATCTGACTTATGTGGGTCCTGGGGATTTGAACTTGGGTCCTTAGGCTTCACAGGCTAAGCCATTTCCCCAGTCCTATCCAAGGTATTTTTAAGTGCATGTATTGTTTGAGGCCCAGAGAATAAAGATATTGGTGAACACATACCAGGAGTGTTGGGTACAGTGTTGCACACTTGTTATCCTAGCCCTCAAGAGGTAGAGGCAGAAAGATCACAAGTTCAAGGTCATCTCGGACTACATATCAAGTTTGAGACCAGCCTGAGCTACATGATACCCTGTCTCAAAGAAAGCCATAATAAATAAATAATAAAAATAAAGAATGAGCCAGGCGTGATGGTGCATGTCTGAGACTACATAGTGAATTTCAGGTCAGCCTGAGCTAAAGTGAGACCCTACCTTGAAAAAAAAACCAAAAAATTAAAAATAAAAATAAACTAAAATAAAGAATGAGCCAGTTATGATGGCCCAAGCCTTTAATCCCAGCACTCAGGAGGCAGAGGTAGGAGAATGCCATGAGGTCGAGGCTACCCTGAGAATACAGAGGGAATTCCAGGTTAGCCTGGGCTACAGTGAGACCCTACCTTGAAAAACCAAAATAAATAAATAAATAAAGAATGAATTCAAGGGCTGCTGGAGTGATGGCTCAGCGGTTAAGGCCTTGCTTGCAAAGTTGAAGGACAGAGGTTCGATTCTCTGGTACCCACGTACAGCCCCATGAGCTAGGTGACGCATGCATCTCAAGTTCGTTGCAGTGGCTAAAGGCTCTGGTACACCCACTCCCTCTAAATGCCTTTCTCTCTCTGAAATAAATAACTTTAAAAAAAACGAATTCATTCAAATACTCACCAAGAACATACTTATAGTTGAGCAACACGAGCTGACTGTTCATGAAGGAGAACACACGTGATGACCAGTGATGGGAAATCTCATTAAAAGGGTGTTAAAAAGGACTTAAAGGATTTGGGCTGTGGTGGAGTCATTTTGGATAGGATCCAAGGAAGCAGGGGTTTGGTCTAGATTAGGTACTTTCTGGAAATCAGATAAGGGGATATAAATCTAGGATTTATCTACCAGGAAGATAGGCAGCAATGTGGTTACAACTATAAAGAAGTTTTCCTTTATTCATGGGAGATAGTTTCCTAGACACCCCAAAGGGATGGATAGAACTGAACCCAGTATAATGTTTTTCCCTGTACATACATTCATATAAGGTTTAATTTATAAATTAGGCATAGTAAGCAATTATAAGCAATAAGGCAATAGAACCATTGTAACAATTAGAACGTCTTCTTCTTTTTTTTTTTTTTTTCTTTTCAAGGTAGGGTCTCACTCTAGCCCAGGCTGACCTGGAATTCACTATGTAGTCTCAGGTTGGCCTCGAACTCATGGTGATCCTCCTACCTCTGCCTCCCGAGTGCTGGGATTAAAGACATGCACCACCACACCTGGCTAGAACTCCCTTTTTGTTGTTGTTCTACGAACTCTTTTTCTTGTTTTTTCTTTCTTCTATTTTATTTATGTTAGGTTATTTATTTATTTATTTGAGAGCAACAGACAGAGAGAGAAAGAGGGAGAGAGAGAAAAAAAAAAAGAGAGAAAGAGAGAGAGAGAGAATGGGCACAACAGGGCCTCCAGCCACTGCATGAACTCCAGACGCATGGGTCACCATGTGTATCTGGTCCTTACATGGGACCTGGAGATTCGAACCAGGGTCCTTAGGCTTTGCGGGCATGTGCCTTAAACACTAGGCAATCTCTCCAGCCTTTTTTTTTTTTTTTTTTTTTTTTTTTTTTTTTTTTTTGAGGTAGGATCTCACTCTAGCCCAGGCTGGCCTGGAATATGGAATTCACTATATAGTCTCAAGGTGGTCTCAATTCTCCTACCTCTGCCTCCAGAGCCCACTCAGAAATCACTTTCTTGAAGGCTTCCCTAAGGCTTATAAGAACACCACTACTTTTGGTTTGGGGGACCACTGTTAAGTAAAATAAGAGTTACTTGAACACTGGGGCTAGAGAGATGGCTTAGTGGTTAAAGTTGCTTGCTTGCAAAAACCTGACCCCAGGGGTTTAATTCCACAGTACCCACATGAAACCAGATGCACAAAGTGGTGCATGAATCTGGAGTTTGTTGGCACTAGCAGGAAGCCCTGATGTGTTCATTTTCTTTCTCTCTCCTCACAAATACATAAATAAATAAATAAATAAAGTAAAACAAACAAAAAACCCAAAAGCTGGGTGTGGTTACACATGCCTTTAATCCCCCCACTAGGCAGGCAGAGGTAGGAGGATTGCTCTGTGTTTGAGGCCACCCTGAGACTACGTAGTGAATTCCAGGCCAGCCTGGGCCAGAGTGAGACCCTACCTTGAAAAACCAAAAACCAAAATAAAACAAAACAACAACAACAACAAAAAAAAACCCCAACCAAACAAAAAACCAGTTACTTGAATGCAAGCACTGCCTCATCACCATTTGTTCTCATACCTCTGTGGCCTAGTGACTACCAGAAGGATATATAACAGCCTAAATACCTTGACCCCTGACAGGTGAGGTGCAGGATCCCATCACACCACTCAGAATGGCACACAGTTTAAAAATCGTAGTGTCGGGCCAGAGAGATAGCTTAATGGTTAAGACACGTGCCTGCAAAGCCAAAGGACCCAAGTTTGAGTCCCCAAGATCCACGGAAGATCCAGACCTGTTCACCCCCTTGTGCGCATGTGCAACCTTGTGCGCTTGTGTCATTTTGTGTGACTGGTTCACGTGGGATCTGGAGAGTGGAACGTGACTCCTCAGGCTCTTCAGGCAAGCACCTAAACCACTAAGCCATCTTTCCAGCCCACTGTTAGTGATTTTCCTCTACCCTACTCAGCATCCTGTGGTATATACTCTTTTCAGGACTAAAGACCTGGCATAGAAAGCAATAGGGAAGGCTGGAGAGATGGCTCAGTGGTTAAAGCACTTGCCTGTGAAGCTTAAGGGTACTGGAGAATTGAACTCTGGTTATTAGGCTTTGCAGGCAAGTGCCTTAACTGTTAAGCCATCTCTCCAGCCCTCAAACTTCTTAATAAATAAGTAGCATATAAAAGTAAATGGCGAGCCAGGCGAGGTGGCACACACTTTTAATCCCAGTACTCGGGAGACAGAGGTAGGAGGATTGCCATGAGTTTAAGGCCACCCTGAGACTACATAGTGACTTCCAGGTCAGCCTGAGCTAGAGCGAGACCCTACCTTGAAAAACCAAAACCAAACCAAACCAAACTAAAACAACAACAACAAAAAAAACCCCAAAACAACACCCCACAAGAGTAAATGGTAATAATCATATTTCACTTTGAAAATTAGCAAACAAAGCAGGACCTGGTGGTAGAGGACTGCAAGTTCAAGCCCTGCCTGGTCTACAAGGTGAGTTCAAGGCTGCCCGAACAACTTAGTGAGACACTGTCTTAAAATAACAAGTGAAAAATCATAGAACATTTGCTTAGAATGAGGGAGGCCCTAGGTTCAATCTTGAGAACTGAAACCACAAATTAATCAATAAAAATAGGGCTGGAGAGATGGCTCAGTGGCTAAGGCCCTTGCCCGCAAATCCTAATGACTTGAGTTCGATTCCCCAGTACTCACATAAACCTAGCCGTACAAAGTGGCACATGGATGTGAAGTTCATTTGCAGAGGCTAGAGGCCCTGGTGTGCCCATTTTCTCTGTCTCTGTGTCTCTCTCATCTCTCTGTCTCTGCTTTCAAATAAAAAAAAAAAAAAAAAGAAAATAAAATACATTAGTCAACTAAAATTTAACAAGTGAAGAAAGTGAGAGCCAGGTGTGGTGGCACACGCCTCTAATCCTAGCACTCGGGAGGAAGAGGTAGGAGGATTGCCATGAGTTAAAAGACTACACTCTGAGACTACATGGTGAATTCCAGGTCAGCATGGGCTAGAGTGAAACCCAACTTTGAAAAACAAAACAAAACAAAATATAAAAACACTTGGTTGTTATGAATTTTGTCGAGAATTTGCTTCAAAATAATCCATGTTGGGGATGGAAATGGAAATGTGTCATATTCTTGAAGCTGAGCAGTTATTCAAACTTTGCAGACGTCTAAAAATTTCATGATAAAGACTGTAATTTGCTTTGCTAAACTTGATTATATCAACGCAGTACACTTATTGTCATGAACACTTAAGTTTGACCCTCACTCCATTCCCCGAAGTAAGGGAGAAACCTAATGAAAATTTCACTTGAAATGAAGTTAATGATATGGATTTGTGCCTTTTATAATATAGTAAGCGGATGTCATTTCACTAGTCTTCGCATACCCTTTTCTGTTCCACAGATCTACCTTTCTCCACGCTGCCTAAGCTACTGAGCTCATTACTAGAAACTACAAGTCCCAGGATGCACTGCACGTCGAACGTCCAATCGAGGACCTCGAGCCTCCGAACGGGTTGCCCTCGCCTTCTTTTAATGGATATGGTCTCGGTGAAAAAAAAAAAAAAAAGATGACTGTGTGACAGAGCAGATTTTGGCGTCTTTGAACACCGGGGTTTGGCCGAGCGTGCGGTTGCGAGGAAGTTTCTCCCCCTACCCCGCCGTTCCCAGGGAACCTTTCTGTTCAGGCATCGCCGCGGACAGGCGCGACCTTCCCGGGGTCCTTCCCGCGGGCGCGGGGCTCCGGGAGTGCTCCTCCAAGATGGCCGCGCTGTTGGCGGTAAATTCGGGTAAGCGCGGCAGGGAAAAGACGGGGGGGCGCGACATGGCAGGGCGTGGCAGGTTTCACGGGGAGTCGGGGGCCGGGCGGCTCTTCGGAGTGCATCCTCTATCCCCTGATCGCGTGCGATGTCTGCTTTCCCCTGGCCCTGGGCCGGCGGTCCCGCCCCTCCCCAGTTTGAATGGCGCGTGTTGGCGCGGCGGTGCAAGCGCTGAGCTGGGCTCTCTGAGAGGACCGCGAGCGGCGTGTCCTCAGCACACAGGCGTGCAGTCATCCCTCACCGTCCAGACGGAGCCCGCTTCCTCTCACCTTCCCCCGGCGATGGCTCTGCAGCCAGGATTTCGCCGCGACACGCGTCTGAGTCCTTCTGGCAATGAGGCCACCGTAGTTGAGGTGGTTTTCATCGTGTGGCCGAGACTGCAAAAGGAAGCTCGGCTCAGAGCAGGCTCCCCCGGGTTCTCTCATGGGGTGTAGGAGGGTCCTGTAGGCTGCCTGCGAGGACCTTAGGTGATGAAGCCAGTCACCCGGGAGGTGGCCGGGAAAGGGGGGGTGCCTTGCCTACCAGCCCTAGGGGTGTGACACCTGCCCGGCTTGCTTCCAAGACCTTTGCAGCAGGCCAACCTTGGGGATGGGTGGCAACGAATCCATGGAAGAGCTGGGGTGGTTTGTCATTCGGTGATCTGAAACGCTTGGAAGGGTGGGTGCGTTTTGATAATCACAATTCCTGGGATACCCTGCTTGCCCTTAGTAAGGGAGTGCCAGTATGCCACAAGGGTTGCATGGGGCTGGAGCAATCTTGAAAACGCGGACTGAGAATCAATGAATGAATATTTGGGCGTGTGCGAGGGCCTCTTTTTGCCTTTGCAAACGAACTCCAGAAACATGCGCCACTTTGTGCAACTGGCTTTGCCTGGGTTCTGGGGAATTGAACCCTGGGCCCGCAGCAGACTTTGCAAGCAAGAGCCTTTAGCCGCCAAGCCTTCTCTCCAGCCCTAAACCTTAGCTTTGATCAAACTATTCCAGGAACGCTGTGGCAAATCGTCTTATAATTAGTGAAGGGTTATATTGATTGAACATCTACTAAGGCCCAGCACTAGACTGCTACACTTCCTTTACTCAGTCATTCCTTTTCAAACTCCATGGAGGAGCATACCTCATTTATATTATGTGGTTAAGTAACTTATCCAAAATTAGACAGTTAATGATAAGTCAAACCTAAGTGCTTAAACTACTGTATACTGTGGTTTAAGCAATTGATTTTATGACATCATCTTAATGTATGTTATTAATGAAATTACCTGTTTAGCATCGCTATTTCTCTTTCCCAACTAGTGTAAATTTAAAAGCAAGGCTTCCATGTGTGTTTTGTTGTTGCTTGTTTTTTTCTAGGTAGGCGTTCACAGTAGCCCAGGCCAACCTGGAACTCACTCTGTAACCCCAGGGTGGCCTCAAACTCACAGCAGTTCTCCTACTTCTGCTGCCTGTTAATGTTATGATTGTAGTTATATACACTTCTTAGTACATCCTGAGTTGTTATTAAGCAGGAGTCATTGAGGTTTGAAAACAGCTTCGAAGGGTATACATTGTATATAGTATAACTTCATACACTTGGTCATAGCCAAAAGGCTGAGAAGCATTTATAGTAAAACTTTGTTGCAGGAGAGTTTCATTAGGAAAAAAAGGCTGACCTGGAACTCACAGTGATCCTCCTACATCTGCTTTCTGAGCACTGGGATTAAAAGCATGTACCACCATGCCCTGCTGGAAGCATTTTTAAGAGCCAGGTGGCTGGAATTTTTTTTTTTTAATATCTTGGGCTGGAGAGATGGTTTAGAGGTTAAGGTGCTTGCCTGCAAAGCCAAAGGACACAGGTTCAGTTCCCCAGGATCTCAGTAAGTCAGATGCACAAGGTGGTACATTCATCTGGAGTTCATTTGTAGTGGCTGGAGGCCTTAAGGAGGAACTTGAGTGCACAAATGGATCCTAGATTAACAGATAAACAAAATATGGCATGTACCCACAAAGGAATATTATGCAACCTTAAAAAGGGGACGATCCAGAGCTGGGGAAATGGCTTAGTGTCTGCAGACCCTTGCTTGCAAACCTGCTGACCTGAATTTGATCCATATTACCACATAAAGCTGGGTGCAAAACTGCACACTTGACTGTAATCCCAGTGTTCCTATGAGGGGAGAGGGGAGGGGATAGAACCAGGAGAATCTGGAAGCTCTCTAGCAGCAGTGGCAAAATAGGCAAAAAATAAGACCCTGTTTGGTTGGAAGGAGAAGAGAGATACTTGATCCTGGAAGTAGTCCTCTAACCTCTGCATGCACACCATGGCACACGTGTACCCACTCACATGCATATACACAAAAAGTCCCATTATATATTACAACATGAATGAACCTTAAGGACATTAAGTGCAAGAAGCCAGCCACATACACATTATAGAAAATGCGGTTAAGTTTACTTCCACAAAGTGTATGTAGCCAAACTCCAAACTTAAAAACAAAATAGTTACCAAGGTCTGGGAAAGGGAGAAGTGGAGTTTTAGTTTCATTTATTTATTTCCTCATTCATTCATTTTTTTTCCTTTTGGTTTTTGTTTCTTTTTTTTTTTTTTTTTTTTGGTTTTCAAGGTAGGGTCTTACTTTAGTTCAGGCTGACCTGGAATTCACTATGTAGTCTCAGGGTGGCCACAAAATCACAGCGATCCTCCTACCTCTGGCCTCCCAAGTGCTGGGATTAAAGGCACGCGCCACCACACCCGGCTATTTCAGCCAGTCTTAACGAGCCGTCAAGCCCTGAATCTGCCTGTCTCTGCCTCCTCAGCGCTGGGATTGCTATGCTTGCCTTTTATGTGGGTGCTGGAGCTCCTTACCAGGTCATGATGCTTGTCCAGCAAGTGCTTTATTGACTGAGACATCTTCCTAGTCCTCTCCCCCATTTAGTTCTTTGACAGTGCAGTGACTTCCTTGAGAGCATTTCTTAACCCACACTCCTCAGTTATCTCCTGTTTTTTTTTTTTTTTTTTTTTACTTAATCATCACTTCCTGAATCCTTTCCTGCCCTGACCGCTCTGACTGGGTCAAATTCCCTTAGTATGTGCCCTCTTGCCCTGAATAGCTCCCCTTCATACCACTTATAAGATTGCACACTAGCCGGGCGTGGTGGCGCACGCCTTTAATCCCAGCACTCGAGAGGCAGAGGTAGGAGGATCACAGTGAATTCAAGGCCACCCTGAGACTACATAGTGAATTCCAGGTCAGCCTGGGCCAGAGTGAGATCCCACCTCGAAAAACCAAAAAAAGGTTGCACACTAGCCAGACATGGTGGCACACACTTTTAATGACAGCAGTCTAGAGGCTGAAATGGGAGGATTGCTGTGAGTATGAGGCATCCTGGGGCTACAAAGTGAGTTCCAGGTCAACCTGGGCTAGAGTAAGACCCTACCTCAAAAAAACAAACAGAATACTACATTTATGTATAATTATATAACTGGGTAGTTCCTCACTATGCTATGTCATTTGATAAAAGAGTGGGTAAATATGCCCAGGTGTGGTGGAGCACACCTTTAATCCCAGCACTCGGGAGGCAGAGGTAGGAGGATCACTGTGAGTTTGAGACCACCCTGAGAATACATAGTGAATTCCAGGTCAACCTGGGCTAGAGTGAAACCCTACCAAAAAAAAAAAAAAAAAAAAAAAAAAAAAAAAGAGTAAATATGATATGCTGGAAGTATCCCAAAGCATAAAGGACAAATAAGTATTTCTTTTTTTTCTTTATTTATTTGAGAGAAAGAGGGAATTACCGAATATATTGGTGGCCATATATTCAAACTAGTTAGTCCACAACGAACAACATGTCACCAAACATAAGTATAAGAGCTACGTTGTTTCCCAATTTTAGTACATATCTGTTGTTTGTGGAGTATTTTAAGGGTAGACATTTTAGAGAATTGACTGTAAACCCTGAAGCATGATCTCTCACTCTGTAGCCCAGGCTGGCCTGGAACTCACAGCGATCCTTCTTCCTCAGCCTTGAGACTGCTGGGATTGGAGGCATGTGCCACTGTGCCCAGCCTTGGTCACAAACTTGATCTTCTTGCCTCAGCCTCTCAAATGTTAGGATTACAGATGGTGTGCCTTCATACCTGGCTATTTTGTCAGCTTTTAATCAGATTGCTGAACTATTTCTCAAAAGACATGTTTCCAATTTGCCCAGGGCTCTTTTCTGCTGTACTAGGGATTGAACCCAGGGCCTTGTGCTCTACATCGCACTCTATTGTAATCAGTTTCAAGGCTTTCCCTTAGTTCAGTTGCCAGTTGTAACCATTCTACTGTCTTCCCCTTCGTTCTACTGCTGTCGCATGGCTGCCTTCCGGTTGGCTTTGCCTCCCACTGCTGTTCCAGGGCACACACTAGAACACCACTGTTCACCACACCAGTTTTGTTTACAGTCACTACAGGTTGAGCATCCCTTATTTGAAATGGAAGTGTTTCTTTTCTTTTCAGATATTTTAAAAGATATTTTTAATTTTTTAAAAATTTATTTGCGAGAGAGAATGGGCACACTAGGGCCTCTAGCAACTGCTAACAAACTCCAGATGCATGCAGATGTGCATTTCTTGCTTACATGGTTACTGAGGACTCGAACCTGGGTCCTCAGGCTTAGCAGGCAAGCACCTTAACGGCTAGGCTGTCTCTCTAGCCCTCTTTTTATATTTTTTAATTTCCATGTGCATAAGCTGTCCTAGCTGAGTAGGCCTAATCCAAACTCTGCAACTCAGCATCATGTTGGTGTTTAGCCTTCCCTTTCTGCTCTGGAGTCTCAGACTCAAGCCCTCTATCCTTAACCATGACAGAGGGCCAAGATCATGATCCTGAGATCAAGACCCAGCAATTTGTCTTGTTTGGTTTATCCTGTCAATTCAGCCCATTCACTACCCTTTCTAACAAACAAGTGCAGGTAAGACGGGCAGGCAAACCAGCTTGCCGGCTTGTGCTTTAATGCTCGTCCATCTCATGGGTACTCATGCCACTGTCAGCACATTTTTGTAGATATTGACAGGAAAAGTTAGATTTTTTTTGAGCTGCAGAGATGGCTCAATGGTTAAAGGTGCTTGTTTGCATAGCTTGAAGGCCTGAGTTCAATTCCCACATAAAGCCAGATGCAACATAGTGGTGCATATGTCTGGAGTTTTTTTTGCAGTGGCACTAGGCCCTGGTGTGCCCATTCTCATTGTCTCTCTCTCTCTCTCCCTTTCTCCTTGCAAATAAATAAAATTTTAAAAAAGTTTTTGTTGTTTTGAGCTGGGCTCTTGCTGTGTTACTCGGGCAGATCTCAGGCTCATGGGTTCATGTGATCTTCTGCCTCGGCTTTCTGAGTGGCTGTGCTACAGGTCTGTGCTATCACAT
The DNA here is from genome assembly GCA_036365145.1 of Orientallactaga sibirica. NCBI lineage: Eukaryota > Metazoa > Chordata > Mammalia > Rodentia > Dipodidae > Orientallactaga > Orientallactaga sibirica. The sequence goes on from JAEOAD010000019.1 coordinate 26,429,190, forward strand.
CTGGCGGACAGGCTGCCTGTATTTCAATGAATTAGTTACTTTCTTGTTGCCTCTTAGGGAAGGAAGGGTTTAGTTTGGCTTACAGTTTGACGTTGCGGTCCATCTGCTCTTCATCTGGATGTTAGGTTGGAAGGACAGGCACTTCCTTTATTAGTGCCTGTGCTGAGGCAGGCACTATCTTGTGTGTTTTACCTAGTTTATCTCTCTCTCCCTCTCTCTCTCTCTCTTTTTTAAAATATTTTCATTTTCATTTATTTATTTGAGAAAGAGAGGTAGAGAAAGAGGCAGCCACTGCAAACAAACTCCAGACACATGCACCACCTGTGCATCTGGCTTATGTGGGTCCTGGGGAGTTGAACCTGGGTCCTTTGCAGGCAAACGCCTTAACTGCTAAGCCATCTCTCCAGCCCTCTCTCTCTCTCTCTCTCTCTTTTTTTTTTTTTTTTTGGTTTTCCGAGGTCGGGTCTCACTCTTGCTCAGGCTGACCTGGAATTCACTATCGCAGGGTGACCTCAAACTCACGGTGATCCTCCTACCTCTGCCTTCCCAGTGCAGGGATTAAAGGCGTGTGCCACCACGCCCGGCTAGTTTATCTCCTTTAAAAACCTGTAAACCAGTGAGTGTGGTAGCCTAGGCCTGTAATCCCAGCACTTGGGAGGCTGAGACTGGATGGTTGTGAGTTTCAGACCAACTTAGGCTATAGGGAAGCCTTATCTCAAACAGATAAACCCAAAAAACTTATAAACCTTCAGAGCAGATGATGATCCTGTTTTATACATAAGGAAACTACAAAAAGGTTTCGCTTGCTTAAGGTACACAGCTAATGTGGTAAAACTAGGTTTAGCGAATAGTTCACTTTAAATTTAGGTGTGGGTGTGTTCATACGAGTCTGCACATGGCATGGCACTTGGAATATTTGTCTCCTTCCTTTCTTTTCTTGAGACAGGATATCTTGTTTTGCATGTGCCAATCTAGCTGGTCTGTGCGCTTCCAGATTCTCCTAACCCTGCCTCCCCTTGCTGTGGGTGTTTTGGGATCATAGATGTGCCACTTTGCATCCAGTTTTATGTGGGTGATGAGGAATTGAACTTGGGCAGGTAGGCTGCAAGCACTTTTAACCACTGAGCAATCTCTCTCCCCTCCCTCTTTTCTTTTTTTCTTTTCTTTATCAAGGTAGAGTCTTACTGTAGCCCAGGCTGACCTGGCACTCACTGTAGTCCCAGGTGGGCCTCAAACTCACAGTGATCCTCTTACTTCTGCCTCCTGAGTGCTAGGATTAAATGCATGTGCCATCATGCCTAGCTCTTACTTGATTTTATATTACATTAGAAAACATACCTATTTTTTTCTTTTTTTGAGGTAGGGTCTTGCTGTAGCCCAGGCTGACCTGGAATTAACTAGGTAGTCTCAGGGTGGCCTCGAACTCATGGCAATCTTCCTACCTCTGTCTCCTGAGTGCTGGGATTAAAGGTGTGTGCCACCATGCCTAGCTGAAAGCATACTTATTTTATTGCTGAAAAAATTCTACTAAACTGTACTTTTATGTTTGGTTTGTATATATAACTTCTTATATTAGAATGTAGACAAATGCTCGCTTTTGGGAAAAGCAGATGTACTAGAAAATAGACATGAGTGTAAATAACTTATGAATGATAACCTTATGCTATTTCCCAAATGTATGGTGTATTTGATGCTAGCTTTATTTTTTTTTCTTTAAGCTGCTAGTCTGTGGGGACCTTACAAAGACATTTGGCAAACAGTTGGAAGTGCTCTTTGGAGAAGACAACCTGATGCTGTCCACCGTCTTGACATGATTTTGAAGAAACACAAGCCTGACTTCATCTCACTGTTCAAAAACCCAGTAGGAAACTTTCTTATTTGCTTCTTGGATTTTTAAAAATATTTTTATTTTATTTATTTGACAGAGAGGGAGGGAGGGAGGGAAGGAGGGAGGGAATGGGTGCACCAGCCACTGCAAACAAACTCCATATGCATGTGTCCCCTTGTGCATCTGGCTAATGTGGGTCCTGGGGAATTGAACCTGGGTCCTTTTTTAAGCCATCCCTCCAGCCTGGATTTTTTTTTTTTTTAAGAATTGAGGCTGGAGAGATGGCTTAGTGGTTAAGGCACATGCCTGTGAAGCCTAAGGATCCAGGTTTGATTCTCCAGGTCCCACGTAAGCCAGATGTACATGGTGACGCGTGCATCTGGAATTTGTTTACAGTGGCTAGAGGTCCTGGTGCACCCATTCTCTTTTTCTCTCTCCCTCTCTCTAAAATATAAATAAATAAAAATAAAAAAAATTTAAAGAATTGAAGGAGGGCTGGAGAGATGGCTTAGCGGTTAAACACTTTCCTATGAAGCCTAAGGACCCTGGTTTGAGGCTCGATTCTCCAGGACCCATTTAAGCCAGATGCACAAGGGGGCACTTGATCTGGAGTTCGTTTGCAATGGCTGGAGGCCCTTGTGCACCCATTCTCTCTCTCTCTACCTGTCTACTTCTGTATCTCTCTCTCTCTCAAATAAATAAGTAAAAAATAAAATATTTAAAAAAGAATTGAAGGAGCAAGTAAACTGTTAATACATGTAAATAAAATGTTGCTTGATCTGTTGAACTACTTCAAGTTTTGTCTGAAATGTAATTTTTTATGGGATCAATTAATGTCTTTATATTCTCTAAATAACTTAATATTGAATTTATCTCCAGCAAAGAGATAAGCTTAATAATTTTTTAAAAATACATATTTAAAAAATTTATTTGCAAGCAGAGACAGGAAAGAGGAGAGAAAGAGAGAGAATGAACATGAATATGGGCATGCTAGGGCCTCTAGCCACTGCAAATCAATTCCAGATGCATGAGCCACCATGTGCATCTGGCTGATGTGGGACATGGAGAACTGAACTTGGGTCCTTAGGCTTCGCAGGCGTGCACCTTAACTGCTAAGCCATCTCTCCAGCTCCGCCTTTTTAAAAAAATTTATTTATTAGAGAAGGGAGAGGGAGAGTCAGATATTGAGAGAATGGGGGGGGGGGCAGGGCAAACAAACTCCAAAATGCATGTGCCACCTTATGCATCTGGCTTACATGGGTACCAGGGAATCGAACCTGGGTCTTAAGGCTTCACGGGCAGACAGGCAGGGAGGCACCTTAAACCTCTAAGCCATCTCTCTCCAGTCCTCTGTTGGCTTTCTTTAGTAGAAGCAGCCCTTGCTTTGAGCTGGGAAAGCAGCTGAACTGAAGCTATAGTCTTACTACTTAGAATATGACCTCAGACAAGGTACTTAGCTTATCTGGGTGCCAGTTTTCTTTGTAATAGAGGGTTAGATGACCTAGGGAGCAGTTTTTTAAAGATCTAAAGTGTGTGATCTATCAGGTAATTCTGTATTGTATGTCAGTTGTTAAATGTTTGAGACAACGTCCTTTAGGGAAGTTGGGGCATTAGCTCAGTGGTAGAGCATGTGCCTAGCATGCACAGAGGTGTGGGTTCTATCCCTGGTACCACAGACAGAACAAGAATCTTTTAAGAAACAAGAGGATATCTATGTTAATAAACTGTGATTCACTTACTAAGTATAGTATTACCTGTTTCAGTTCATTTGTTATTTTCCATTTGAGGACTTTATAACTTTTTTTTATTGGATATGTAGCTGGAAAAGTCCTTAGAAACGTGTTAAATAGAATGTTATTGTTTGTGCATTCTCTAAACTGTAGTTGGAGGATTGGGACTAAAAAGCTGAAGGTAATGCAAAATATTACTTTTTAAGCATCTAACTCTAGAATATCTGATAAGAAGTGTTTAAGTTTGTCATGTTACCAGATTTTGTCATCATTTTTTCTCCCTTTCTAAAAATATTGTGTTTATTTATTTATGAGATAGAAAGAGAAAGAGCAGAGTAGAGAGAGAGAGAGAATGAGAATGGGCATGCCAGGGCCTCTAGCCACTGCAGATGAACTCCAGACACATGTGCCACTTTGTGCATATGGCTTTACATGGGTACTGGGGAATTGAACCTGGGTCCTTAGGCTTTGCAGGAAAGTGCCTTAACCGCTGAGCCATATTTCTAGCCCTCCCCTGTTCTTTTCTGATAGGGTCTTAGGTTGTAACCTCGGCTGGCCTTGAACTGTGACCTTCGTGCCTCCGTCTCCAGGTGCTGAGTTATAGGCGAGTGCTACTGTAGCTGGCCAGGCCCCATTATCTTGAACAAACTCTACTAATAGCACCTTGCTTCCAGTATTCTATTTTCATTACTTGATTATAATTTTGTCATTCTAGCCAAAAAATGTTCAACAGCATGAGAAGGTTCAGAAAGCCAATACAGAGGGAGTTGCCATCCAGGGACAACAGGGAACCCGAATTCTTCCTGAACAGCTCATTAAAGAAGCCTTTATTCTCAGTGACGTTTTTGATATTGGAGAATTGGCTGCTGTTGAGCTTCTCCTTGCTGGTAGGTTGACATTTAACTGAAACTGAGCTAAGCTATTGCGGAATTATAAAGGTATACACTCATAATTTAAAATGTTTTATTGTTTAGTTATCAAGTAGTTTTTTTTTGTTTTGCCTTTTTTAAAAAAAATTTATTTATTTATTAGAGAGAGAGAGAGTCAGACAGAGCAAGAGAGAATGGGCACGTGAGGGCCTCCAGCCATTGCAAACAAACTCCAGAAGCATGCATCACCTTGTGCATCTGGCTTACGTGGGTCCTGGGGAGTCGAACCGAGGTCCTTTGACTTTGTAGGCAAAGTCCTTAACTGCTAAGCCATCTCTCCAGCCCTGGTTTTTTGAGGCAGGGTCTCACTATAGCCCAGGCTGTCCTGGAACTCACTATGTAGTCTCAGGGTGGCCCTCAACTCGTACCTGAACTCCAGTGGTACTCCTACTTTGACCTCGCGAGTGCTGGGATTAAAGGCATATGCTGCCATGCCCAGCTTTTTGAATATTTAAAAAAAAATTGTAAGGAGAGAGAGAAAGAATGAGAATGGGCACACCAAGGCCTCCAGCCACTGCAGTCGAACTCCAGATGTGTGTGCCACCTTGTACTCTTGTGTAAACTTATGCATGTGTCACCTTGTGCTTTTGGCTTATGTAGGATCTGGGGAGTTGAACATGTGTCCTTAGGCTTCTCAGGCAAACACCTTAACCGCTATGCCATCTCTCCAGCCCATTGTTTTTTTAAAAATTTTTTTCATATGCCATTTTTATTTATTTATTTATTAGAGACAGAGAGAGAGAGTGAGAATGGGCCTCTAGCCACTGCAAACTAACTCCAGATGCAGGCGCCACCATGTGCATCTGGCTTACGTGGGACTTGGAGAATTGAACCAGGGTCCTTAGGCTTTGCAGGCATGCACCTTAACTGCTAAGCCATCTCTCCAGCCCCCCCCCCCCTTTTTGAGGTAGGCCTTTGCTCTAGCCCAGGCTGACCTGGAATTTACTATGTAATCTTGGGCTGGTCTCAAACTCACAGTGATTCTCCTAACGTTTGCCTCCTGCTACTGCAAACACAAATTTCAAATGTCTGCATTGGATGTCTCCAGAAGCCACTTTGTGCATCAGGCTTTACATGGGTACTGGGGCATTGAATCTAGGCCATCAGGCTTTGTAAGCATGAACCTTTAACTGCTGAGCCATCTCGCTAGCCCCAAGGTTAGGATAGTTCTTATTAGCATGCGTAGACAGGGCATTTCTGAGATGGGAGCTATTTGACCCAAGACCTAAATGATACAGGGGTGCCTGCTGCCAAGACCTTGGGGAAGGCTGTTGGAGGAACAACATGCAACTAGTGCTTGAGATCAAAATGAATGCATACTGAAGGACAAAAAAGACCACTGGGAACACAGGGCTTTGAGATAGAAGGGAGAGTGGGGAAAGGTGCACATACATTTGTTTTCCTCCTGTAGGCCATGAAGTCATTTGGATTTTATTCTAATTGCAGTAGGAAGTCATTGCTGGAGGATTTAAACAGAAACATGAATAAATAAAACTAACATTTAAAACAATATTTATTTTTGAGGAGAGACAAAGAGAGAAAGTATGTACTGGTCAGGATCTCTCTCTTTTTTTTTTTGGTTTTTCGAGGTAGGGTTTCACTCTGGTCCAGGCTGACCTGGAATTAACTATGTAGTATCAGGGTGGCCTCAAACTCTTGGCGATCCTCCTACCTCTGCCTCCCAAGTGCTGGGATTAAAGGCGTGCGCCACCACGCCTGGCTGCTTCTTCTTCTTTTTTTTTTTTTTTACTGGTCAGGATCTCTTGCTGCAAATGAACTCCACATACATGTGCCACATTGTATATCTTGCTTTATGTGGGTGCTGGGGAATTGACCCTCAAGCCAGAGGTTTTGCAGGCAAGCTCCTATAACCACTGAGCCATCTCTCCAGCTTTTAAGTCACAGTAACTTTGAAATTAATCTGACTGCTTTATAAAGATTGAGCTTTTTGTTTCTTTCAAGGTATAGTCTCATTCTAGCCCAGGCTGACCTGGTACTCATGCCTTAGCCTTGGCTGGCCTCTAACTCATGCCTCAGCCTCCCAAGATCTGGGATTAATGGTGTATACCACCTGCCTAGCTAAGATTGAAATTTTTGTGATAAGACTTCTGCAAAATAAAGTGAATAAAACCTCAATTTGTGTAGAGGATTACATGGTTTAGTGGTGAAGAAAGAAGTAGAAACAGTGCCCATGGAATTCAGTGTTCGGGTTTGTGTATGACTTAGTGGTGCTCCAGAGAGGTAGGGGTAAACTGACTTTGGGATTCTATTGAGAGGTCTTTACAGAAAATGGGAGGTTTAAGGAAGGTGTTGTAAAATGAGTAGGCATATTGCAGGTGTGCTAGAGTGGTCCACAGGAAGCCAAAGGACATGAGTTGTACACAAAGGGAATATGAGGTGATGTATTTGGACCTGAAGGGAGTAGGATGGAGGAGTGAGTGGGTTAAGGAGAGGAGAAATCTTCAGCAGATGAACTGGAACTCTAGGGGAGATACTCTAAAAAAGACAAAGTGGAACCATCAAAAAAAAAAAACCTGAGTGAGTGAACATGAAATTACAAAAAAATGGCTGGCCTTGTGGCGCACACCTTTAAATACCAGCACTGGGGAGGCTGAGGTAAGAGGATCACTATGAATTCGAGGCCAGCCTGAGACTATGTAGTGAATTTCAGGTCAGCCTGGGCTAGTGTAAGGCCCTACCTAAAAAAACAAAAGTGGTTATTTGCAGAACATAGTGAGAAAATGTCTAAATTATTGAAGTTTTTTTTTTTTTCTTTTCGAGGTAGGGTCTCACTCTGGCCCAGGCTGACCTGGAATTAACTATATAGTTTCAGGGTGGTCTTGAACTCACGGCAGTCCCCCTACCTCTGCCTCCTGAGTGCTGGGATTAAAGGCATGCGCCACCAGCTAATTTAAGTTTTTAATGTGAATAAAAGTAAAATAAGCATTGAGTAAAATTGCCGTTAGTGGATAACACATGGAGATCAGATGCAAGTGAACGTGAGAGTTTGGAAAGTGGTGGATGTCACGTGACTGCTGGTGTTCTTCCTGCGAGCCACCTGTGCCTGGGGTGAGCCAGTGGACCTGAGACACTGCACTTACTTGAATGGAATGCTGGCATGAGTGTATTTGACTTCCTAAACGCATTTGTGTTTATTTCTTAAATTGTTGCTCACCTTCCTTTTCCAGGGGAGCACCAGCAGCCACATTTCCCGGGCCTGACCAGAGGATTAGTGGCTGTCCTTTTATACTGGGATGGCAAGCGGTGCATTGCAAATTCCCTCAGAGCCCTCATACAGTCCCGACGAGGAAAGACGTGGACTCTAGAACTCAGGTCTGCTTGCTTCCCGGGGTTTCAGAAGTTAATTTGAAATTACTTGAAGAGCTATGATTTCACAAGTGACATTCTCCCATTAGGATATACAGTTTCAGTAAAGGTGATCTAAGCTGGATAGTATACTCTGTTACTCCGTCCATAATGACAACAATGAAAAAAGAATCTTTTCTGTTTACAAATGAAACATAATTAGATTGTTTAACCTCTGATTTAGAAGGGGGAGAAAAAAGCCCACTAGGTTGTCATTCATCCTGGTTGTTTTTAGGAATGGGTTGTCATAAAGCATTATTGTTCGACACAGCTTTGTTTCTTTTCATTACAGCCCAGAGATGGTTTCCATGACAACCCGCTTTACAGATGAGCTGATGGAGCAGGGATTGACGTATAAAGTCCTTACTCTGGTGTCGCAGATTGATGTGAACAATGAGTTTGAGAAGCTCCAGCGTGAGAGAGGCCTGGGCAGCGAGAAGCACCGCAAAGAGGCAAGCATGCTGTAGGCTGGCTCGTGTGGTTGCGTGTTGCATCCCAGGGCAGGAGTCATAAGTGCATACTCACACCACATAGGAAGTATTAGTCTGATGCATCCATGAGCTTGCCTTGCAGGTGTTTCAGCTTCCGTGTAGCCATGTGGGTGCTATTTCTAGTTCTTTCTGAAGTGAATTCAAGGACTTGATCATCACAGTTTTTTTTTTTTTTTTTTAAAGGAATTAACTGATGAGAAATAAGCCAAGGATTTCTTCAGAATTCCAGATGTTGTAGAATCACGTGTGATCCTATTCAGATAGGTTCATATTGTGAACCTTTATGAAAGGTAGTTTACATTTTGTAATAGACCAGGTTTCACTGTGACTTATTTACACTGATAATCATGTTTATTATTTCCAGGTTTCTGACCTCATCAAGGAGTGCAGACAGTCTCTGGCAGAAAGTATTTTTGCCTGGGCTTGCCAGTCACCATTAGGCAAAGATGACACTCTTCTTCTTATTGGACATTTGGAAAGAGTGACAGTTGAGGCTAATGGCTCCCTGGATGGAGTAAATCTGGCTCTTTTGATGGCGCTTCTGTACTGTTTTGATACCAGTTTTATAGAGCCAAGCTCTGAGGAACGGGATGGTATGGAATTTTATACCTTTATATATTGCTCTGTGTGTGTGTGTTTGAGACAGACTCATACTATATAGCCCAGGCTGACCTTGAACTTTTATTTATTTTTTACTTTTTTATATTTTATTTTTATTTATTTATTAATTTGAAAGAGAGATACAGAAATAGGCAGGTAGAGAGAGAGAGAGAGAGAGAGAGAGAATGGGCATGCCAGGACCTCTAGCCAGTGCTCCAGAGGCTGCATCTGGCTTACGTGGGTCCTGGAGAATCAAGCCTCGAACCGGGATCCTTAGGCTTCACAGGCAAGCGTTTAACCACTAAGCCATCTCTCCAGCCCAACTTTTATTTTTTGAATCTCACTGTAGCTCAGGCTCACCTGGAATTCACTATGTAGTCTCAGGGGGCCCTTGAACAAATGGCGATCCTCCTGAGTGCTGGGATTAAAGGCGTGTGCCACCACATCCAGCTTGAACTTTTTAAAATTTAAAATCTATTATACTCTTTTTTATTTTTATTTATTTATTTGAGAGAGTGAGAGAAAGAGGCAGATAGAGAGAATGAGTATGGGTACACCAGGGCCTCCTGCCACTGCAAACAAACTCCAGGCGCTTGCACCACTTTGTGCATTTGGCTTTATGTGGGTCCTGGGGAATTAACCCAAGGTTGTTAGGCTTTGCAAGTAATCACCTTAACTGCCAAGCCATCTTTCCAGCCTTAGTAAATACATTTATATTCAAAAATCAGATAAAAAATTAGATTTTAAACTGGAGAGATAACATTCAAGCAAAGCAATGTGTTGACTATTTCTACATGGGATCACATTTAAAGATAGGGTCCTGGATCAGTGATAGAGGGAGGCACTGCTTTGCTTCTCAGGACTCCTCAGTGCAGGGAAGCATCTGTGGTAGTTGTTCCTATGGCACTGTAGGATTTGTTTCTTGTAAGATTCAGAATAAATCTGCTAAAGGATATATAATACATGTTCACAAGTTACCCATGCCTAATTTACTATAGCAATTTATTTCTTACTATATTTTTATTATTAGTTTCAGTTTCTGGATTTTTAAAAAAATATTTATTTGTTGGAGGGAAAAGAGAGAAAGAGAGAGAGAGAGAGAGAGAGAGAGAGGAGGGAGGGAAGGTGCATCAGGGCCTCCACTGATTGCAAATGAACTTCAGACGCATGCACCACTTTGTGTATCTGGCTTATGTGGGTACTGGGGAATCGAACTTGGGTCCATAGGCTTTTCAGGCACGTGCCTTAACTGCTAAGCCAGCTCTCCAGCCCAGTTTTTTGGCTTTTTTTTTTTTTGAAGTAGGATCTCACTATGGCCCATGTGGGCCTCAAACTCACAGTGATTCTGCTTCTGCTTCCCAAGTGCTGGGATTAAAGGTATGTGTCACCACACCCTAGTTCTTATTATATTATTATTATTATTTATTTATTTATTTATTTGAGAGAAAGAGAGAATGCTAGGGCCTCCTGCTACTGCAAATGAACTCCAGACACATGTACTACTCTAGCTTTACGTGGGTACTGGGGAGTTGAACCCATGGCCACCAGGCTTTGCAGGCAAGCACCTTTAAAAACTGAGCTATCTATTCTGCTCATATATATATATATATATATATTTTTATGTTTTTCTAGGTAGGGTTTCCCTCTGGTCCAGGCTAGAATTAACTGTGTAGTCTCAGGGTGGCCTAGAACTCATGGCAATCCTCCTACCTCTGCCTCCCTAGTGCTGGGATTAAAGGCATGCACCACCACGCCCGGCTTTCCATATTATATTTTTAAACCATTCATGAGAATCAGAATCTTGACTATAATTTCAGTTGTATTTTATCTTGGACATAGTTTTTTAAAAATATTTTTATTTTATTTTATTTATTTTTGGAGAGAGACACAGAGACAAACAGACAGACAGGGAGAGGGAGACAGATAGAAATGGGCACGCCAGCAGTCTCTCAGCTACTTCCAATGCGCGCGCCTCCTGTTTATCATGACACTTTGCATCTGGCTAAACGTGGGAACTGGGTTCTTAGGCCTAGTAGGCAGGCGCCTTAACCGCTAAGCCATCTCTCCAGCCCGGACATAGTTTTTTAATTTGTATTTTGTATTTATGAAAGTCATTGAAAGAAATTCAAATTACCTTAATTTATCATGTGAATAATACTTAATAGCAATTTTTTTTTTTTTTTTTTTTTTTTTTTGGTTTTGCGAGGTAGGGTCTCACTCTGGTCCAGGCTGACCTGGAATTAACTATGTAGTCTCAGGGTGGCCTCGAACTCTCGGCGATCCTCCTACCTCTGCCTCCCAAGTGCTGGGACTAAAGGCATGCGCCACCACGCCCGGCTAGCAATGTAGTTTTTGATTTGTCTTGCATTAATAATACTTATTAGTCATAATTGTTTTTTGAAACTGCTCAGATATTTTGACTTGGACATTATTCAGAAATGAGAATTTCTGTATTTTATTTGGTAAAATGGCCTGTTGTGTTTTCAGATATGACCCATCGTCTTCCACTGTTGGCGGAGAGACAGTACATTGCAACAATTCACTCTCGCCTGCAAGACTCGCAGCCTTGGAAGCTGCCTGGGCTGCAAGCCACTGTGAGGCTTGCTTGGGCACTGACATTGAGGGAGATCTCCCAGCTACCTGATGTGACAGGTGAGTTGTAGGTAAGTCTTATTACGAGAAACAGTGTGTCAGTAACCATGAAAATTTTGGAAGGGGATTATCTTTGACATATAAAGTGTCAACATAGGAAAATAGGAGTTCTACTAGATGAAACTTTATTAAGTGGTTAGTAAAATACATAACTTTCTTGTTGCTCAAAAGAAATTATATGAGTTAGCTTCAAGAATCCTTTATTTAGATCTGTTAACACATCTCTTGCCTTCAGAGTAATAATAGTCTTGAGTGTTGGGCCAGGTGGAACAGTGGCTCAGCAGTTAAGAGCACTTTCTGTGTGAGCATGAGAGCCTGAGGAGGCTTGGGGGACTGCTGAAGTCAGTGGGCAGGACCCACATAACAGCTTGCTCTATAACTCTGTCCCTTAGAGGAGCAGAGACCAGAGAATCACTGGGCTCATGGAAAAAGCAGCAAGCTCTGGGCTTAGTAAGAAATTCCAGCTCAGATATGAGTGAGAAGAAGAGCAACAGAGAATATCCTGTGTTTGTTATTTTTTTTTTTTTTTTTTTTTTTTTGAGGTAGGGTCTCACTCTGGCCCAGGGTCTCAGGGTGGCCTTGAACTCATGGTGATCCACCTACCTTTGCCTCCTGAGTGCTGGTTAAGTATCTTTTTGAGTTGAAGGATTAACTTATCAGGAATTTGCTATAATGCAATATAGGTAGAGGCTGGGAAAGTACAGACTAAATAAATTGATAATATTAAAATGAGGTGATAGACTTGTTGAGGTTCATTATATTAGTACATCTGTCTATAGATACGTATTTGAAATCTTCCAAATAAAATGTTCATAAAAAAATCACAAGTGCACCATTTAGTTTTTATTCAGTAGAGTACCAAACTAGAGTAACTTCACTGACTGACCGTGTTGAAGTTCTGGTCTCCGCTCAAAGCTCCCACAGAAGATCTCACTGGGATCAAAGCTTTACCATTGTGGGCTGGAGAAATGGCTTAGTGGTTAAGGCGCCTGCCTCCTAAGCCTAAGAACGCTGGTTCTAATCTCCAGAGGTTCCAATCTCCAGGTCCCACGTTTAGCCAGATCCAAAGTGACGCAAGGGTGCAATGTTGCACTTGACCACAAGGGGTACACTCATCTGGATTTCATTCACAGCAGCTGAGAGGCTGCTGGCGCGCCCATCTCTATCTGTCTTCCTCTCCCCCTCTCTCTGTGTCTCTCTCCAAAAAAAAAAAAAAAAAAAGCTTTACCACCCTTTTAATATGTCAGTGTTTGCTAATAGCTCTGACTATGTCAGTGTTAACCATAAGTATCTGTCAGTTAACTTCTGCCACTCAAAGGAAGAACATGTGTGTTTCCAGTTGTCTGAAATTTGAGCCGTTAGCGGAGCATCATGAGCTATTATAACCCGAGTTGATGACTTTTCTTCCCTTTGTCCTTTCTACATATGTTTCTAGCACTGGCCGAATTCACAGAAGCCGATGAAGCAATGGCAGAGCTCGCAATTGCTGACAACGTCTTTCTGTTCCTCACCGAATCTGTAGTGGCATCAGAAAATTTTTATCAGGAGGAGTTTTATATTCGTAGAACCCATCATCTCATCACAGGTTTCCTTGCACTTATGCCAATGAAGGTAAGTGTAGTAAGATGAGTAAGAAGTAATGGAGGAGTTTTGTAAAAATAATTTAAAACTGTTTACTAAATAGCTTTATGTTTTAGAAACTGACAGAGTCAATACAGGTTAACAGTGGTATGTTACAAGTACACTTTAGTTAAGGTGAAATAATTTAAGTTGAGTTAACTTAAAATAGCTTGTTCAGAAGAAATATTTGACATTGAGAATGGTTTATAATGAGAAAATGAATAGTCAACTATCAGGTGCTTCTGTGGGTAAACTATGATTATTATAAATTCTGCGTTATCTGAGGTTCAGTGTTGAGGATGCCTTGTTTAATAAAGTTGGCTCTCTTGTTTCCGTATGTTCCACATCTTAAGATTTAGTCAATTTTAAGTTGAAAATGTATTTTTATTTTGTGTGGATATTATGTGTGTGGTGTGGTGTGTGCACGTGTATGTGCTGACGCAGCACCCCATGTGCTTGCTTGGAGCAATCCATGAGCTCACCTGTGGCACCTGGAGGAAAATAGTGGTTGCACACATCTGCACTCATGCACGCATATAGTGCACGTGCATACACATACACACACACGATTCTTGAAATTTTATTTATTTATTTAGTTGAGAGAGAAAGAGAGAATGGGTGTGCCAGAGCCTCTAGCCACTGCAAACGAACTCCAGATGCATACACCACTTAGTGCATCTGGCTTTACATGGGGACTTGGGAATTGAACCTGGCTCCTTTGGTTTTGTAGACAAGCATCTTTTTTTTTTTTTTTTTGGTTTTTCAAGGTAGGGTCTCACTCTAGCTCAGGGTGACCTGGAGTAGTCTCAGGGTGGCCTCGAACTCACAACAGTCCTTCTATTTCTGTCTCCCAAGTGCTGGGATTAAAGGCGTGCACCACCATGCCCGGCTTAAGCATCTCTCTCTCTCTCTCTTTTTTTTTTCATGGTAGGGTCTCACTCTAGCTCAGGCTCACCTGGAATTCACTATGTAGTCTCAGGTTGGCCTTGAACTCATGGTTATCCTCCTGTCTGTCTCCTGAGTGCTGGGATTAAAGGCATGAGCCACCATACCAGGTCTCAGGCAAGCATTTTTTTTTTTTTTTTTTTTTGGTAGGGTCTCACTTTGGCTCAGGCTCAGGGTGGCCTTGAACTCACGGCAATCCTCCTACCTCTGCCTCCCGAGTGCTGGGATTAAAGGCATGCGACACCATGCCTGGCCAAGCATCTTAATTGCTAAGCCATCTTGCCAGCCCCCAATTTTTTTTTAAAAGTATGATGTTTAATTTTCAAATGGTTAGGGGACTTCTTAATTATTTCTATGTTATGGTTTCTAGTTTAATTCTCTTTCAGTCAGACAGTATACTTTACAGCATTTCAGTTATGCAGAGGTTTGTCTTGTAGTTCAGCCTGTGGCCTTTCTTGGTAAATCTTCAGTGTCTATGTGTTCTGCTACTGCTTTGTGGAGTGATCCATCCATGATTAGGTTAATTGTTTGATTCTGTTGTTCAAGGACCCCTGTCTTTACTGATTTTGTGTACTTGTTCTCTTGAATATTGAGAATCGAGTGTTGAAATCTCTAACTGTAATTGTGGACCTGTTTAGCCTTTTTTTTTTTCTTTTCCCCAGAACAGAGCAGTTTCTAGTTTTCGTTAGCATTTAGTTTACACAAGTGTTATAAGATAGTGATTCTCAGCAGGGCTATAATGTTCTTTGTAGCATGTCAGGAAATGAGTTTTGCTTGTTCCATTACTGTAGCATTATTGGTGGTTAGTTTTAGGGAATCCTAAATCTCATGCAAAGCTGAGGATAATCCAGCCAATGAAGATGTCCTGCCCAAAATGTCAGTAAAGTTCCCATTGGGAAACACTATAGTCACTCTTGATTTCTAAGTAATGGAACATTCTCTGAAGTTTTTATTATTTTTTTTGGAGAAAGACACAGTGAGAGACAGAGGGAGAGGAAGACAGATAGAGATGGGTGCGCCAGCAGTCTCTCAGCTGCTGCAAACAAACTCCAGGTGTGTTTGTCCCCTTGTGGTCAAGTGTGGCATTGCGCCCTTGTGTCACTGCATCTGGCTAAACATGGGGCCTGGAGATTGATGTTCTTAGGCTTAGCAGGCAGGCACCTTAACTGCTAAGCCATCTCTCCAGCCCAGTTTTTATTTTTTTAGTACAGGATCTCATGTAGCCTGGGATGGTCTCACACTTACTTTGTAGATGAGTATGTAATTATAGGCAAGCATCGCTATGCCCACTAAACTGGAGATTGAGCCCACAGCTTTTTTTATTTGAGAGAGAGGAAGAGGCAGAGAGAGAATGGGCATGCCATGGCCTTTTCAGGTGACAGGAACAAACTCCAGATGCGTGCACCCCCTTGTATGCATGTGTGACATTGCGCGCTTATGTGACTTTTGTGTCTGGCGAAATGTGGGACCTGGAGATTTGAGCAAGCATTCTTAGGCTTCTCAGGCAGGCGCCTTAACCGCTAAGCCATCTCTCCAGCCCATGAACCCACAGCTTTTGTACGTGTTAATCAAGCAGTCTACCAACTGAGCTATATCCCCAGCCCAAATTTTCTGAATTTTTAAGATGCTATAAATCATAAGTAGTAATATTACACTAAAATTTCCTAGCACATTTCTTCTTTTTTTTTTTTTTTTTTGGTTTTGCGAGGTAGGGTCTCACTCTGATCCAGGCTGACCTGGAATTAACTATGTAGTCTCAGGGTGGCCTCGAACTCTCGGCAATCCTCCTACCTCTGCCTCCCGAGTGCTGGGATTAAAGGCGTGCGCCATCACGCCCGGCTCAAGCACATTTCTTCTTGTTGCTGAAATTAAATGGTGGTTTTTGTATGTAGTCACTGTTAGGTAGTTGCTTAATTTGTTGATTTCATTGTTAAGCCGTGTCCATTACACTTCCCAGGTGAAACAGCTGAAGAACCGGGCAGATGAAGATGCTCGCATGATCCACATGAGTGTCCAGATGGGGAACGAGCCCCCCATGGCGCTGAGAAGGGATCTGGAGCACCTGATGCTCTTGGTAAGCCACTGTGTGCCATAGCTTATTGTCTATTCCTGCTCCCATTCTTTTTTCTTTAACTTTGGAAAATCTTAGCATGACTTCTAGGCTATTGTAGTTTTTTATTGAAGTAATTTTTAGTTGTAAACATTTCCCCATGTCTTTACTTATACTTTACAGATTGGTGAACTATATAAAAAAAACCCTTTTCATTTGGAGCTTGCCCTAGAGTACTGGTGCCCCTCGGAGCCTCTGCAGAACCCCACCATCATGGGCTCTTATCTGGGAGTGGCTCATCAGCGACCCCCTCAACGCCAGGTGAGATTTTAGGCTTTTTTTCTTCTTCAGTTTTTCAGGGTAGGCTCTTGCTCTATCCCATCTCAGGCTGATCTGGAATTTACTATGTAGTCCCAGGGTGGCCTTGGATTCATGGCGCTCCTCCTACCTTTGCCTCCCAGCTGCTGGGTTAAAGGCGTGTCTCACCACGCCCAGCCTTTTAGGCTTTATTTTTATTTTCTGGTTTGGTAATTGAGAGCTTTGAAAGCATGAAAGGTGTCGCTCCTTGATGTTCTTGCTCTTCACACAAATGTTATTATAACTGTTAGAAATAATGTATACTATTTTTGATTTTTCAAGGTAGGGTCTCACTCACTGTAGTCACTCACGCTGTAGTCCTAGTGTGGTCTCGAATTTACAGTGATCTTCCTACCTCTCCCTTCCTGTGTATACTTTTCAAAGAAAAATTGAATCCATTAAATTAAGTTCTAAGCATTTTGGATTTTAGATTGTCCTCTTTTTATTATCTACTAGATATGTATTAAATTGTTTGAAGCAGAGAAACTTCTAGTCTCTTTATATATCACTTATTTCAGACTTACTCGTGTTTTAGTCTGTCCTCTTTAGGTGTGACAGTAACCAGTGTCATAATTCATATCAAGTTGGGGAAGATGAGGTATAAATATTAAAGGGAAGAAAGTTTTCATTGATGACATCATGTCCGGAAGTAGTTAGATGATATTGACGAGAGTCCATTCTCAGCTCTGAATTACATAGGGTATGGTGTGTGCAAAAGGAAATAACGGGGATCATTGTCCCAGTTCATCTTTTGGGGAGCTATGTTATAGAAGCTTATATACTGTGTATTCTTCTTTTTGGAGTCTACAACCATCGTTCCCCTTTTTTGTTTTTGGTTTTTCAATTTTTTTTTGAGGTAAGGGTCTCACTCTAGCCCAAGCTGACTTGAATTCACTATGTAGTCTCAGGGGGCCTCAAACTCATGGTGAGCCTCCTACCTCTGCCTCCTGAGTACTGGTATTAAAGGCGTACACCACCATGCCTGGTATTATGTACTTTTTATTAGCTCTTTCATTTTGCCTTAAAATTGCCTTTATATAAAATATTTGTTTTTCTTAATTTCAGGTTGTCTTGTCAAAGTTTGTTAGGCAAATGAGTGACCTGTTGCCTCAAACTATTTATATTCCTTATTTGAAAATGCTGCAGGGGTTGGCCAGTGGGCCTCAGTGTGCACACTATTGCTTTAGCCTGCTCAAAGTCAACGGGAGCAGCCACGGTAAGGAGATATGGGTGCTCTTGGTACACTCTTAGTTCACTGCACTTCACGTAGGGAAGAAGAGCAGTAATATTTTATTATATTATTTATTAAAGAAAAAGAAAGAGAATGGGCATGCCAGGGCCTCTAGCCAGTGCAAATGAACTTCAGATGTATGTGCCAGCATGTGCATCTGGCTTACTTGGTTACTGGGGAATTGAACCTGGGTCCTTAGGCTTTGCAGGCAAGCACCTTAACCACTAAGCCATCTCTCCAGCCCCTATACTCATTATTTATTTATTGGTTTTCTGAGGTAGGGGCTCACTCTAGACCAGGCTGACCTGGAATTCACTATGTAGTCTCAGGCTGGCGTCAAACTCATGGCAATCCTTCTACTTCTGCCTCCTGAGTGCTGGGATTAAAGGCGTGCACCACCACCACGGCTGTCCAGAAGAGAACTTTTGAAAGAAACTGCTGTGCTGCCTTTCTTTCTTTTTCTTCTTTTAAATGTATTTTATTTTTTATTTATTTGAGAGAGAGAAAGAGGCAGAAAGAGAGAGAGAGAATGGGAGCACCAGGGCCTCTAGCCCCTGCAAACGAACTCCAGATGCATGCACCACCTTGTTCATCCGGCTTTCGTGGGTCCTAGAGAATTGAACCAGGATCCTTTGGTTTTGCAGGCAAACACTTTAACCGCTAAGCCATCTCTCCAAATGCTGCTTTTCTTTACAGTTGAAAATATTCAAGGAGCAGGTGGCTGTCCTGTTTCCTGGGAGCATTTCTTTCACTCCTTACTTCTTTACCATGAGTATCTCCGGAAGGATCTTCCAAGTGCAGATAGTGTCCAGTATCGTCACCTTCCTTCACGTGGCATCACTCAGAAGGAACAAGATGGCTTGATTGCTTTTTTGCAGCTTACAACTACCATCATTACTTGGGTAAGTAAACCATCCACAGCTTAATTTTGTTTGTATTCTAGGGCAGTGTCTTCTTCAGAGAGCAAACATTGTCTTTTAATGTTGAAGTTTGTGAGTGATGATTTTAACACATAGTGTTTGTTCCTTAAGCTCTTTGCTTTCTTGTGTAAATTATGATCGCCTTGCTCGTGGGCATCATGGGCATAATATTAGTAGGAAGATAATAGCCGGATCATGACAGACAGTAGTCAGGAGGGCAAATAAGAGCTAGTTGTATGTGTATCCTTATTAAAGGTTTCTAGCAGAGGTGTGGAGGTGCACACAGTTATAGGTATGTGTATATACATAAAGAATTTTTTTTTCTGAGGTAGGGTTTCTCTCTAGCCCAGACCTGGAGCTTACTATGTAGTCTCAGGGTAGCCTCGAACTCATGGCCATCTTCCTATCTCTGCCTCCCCAGTGCTGGGATTAAAGGCATGAGCCACCACGCCTGGCTAAGAATGTTTTTTTTTAAAAAAAAAAATTTTATTATTTATTTATTTATTTGACAGAGGGAAAGAGACAGAGTGTGAGAGAGAGAATGGGTGCGCCAGGGCTTCCAGCCACTGCAAACGAACTCCATATGTGTGCGCCACTTTGTGCATCTGGCTTATGTGGGTCCTGGGGAATCGAACTGTGGTCCTTTGGCTTTGCATGCATGTGCCTTAACTGCTAAGCCATCTCTCCCGCCCAACAATGTCTTTAATTAAAAAGAAAAGTTGAGCCGGGAGTGGTGGCGCATGCCTTTAATCCCAGCACTTGGGAGGCAGAGGTAGGAGGATTGCTGAGAATTCGAGGCCACCCTGAGACTACATAGTTAATTCCAGGTCAGCCTGGACCAGAGTGAAACCCTACTTTGCAAAACCAAAGGAAAAAAAAAAAAGAAAAGTTGTTGACATTTTTTTTCTCTCTTTCTTTTTAAAAGATTTTATTTTTATTTATTTATTAGAGACAGAGAGAGTGAGAGTGAGAATGGGTGCGCCAGGGCCTCTAGCCACTGCAAAGGAACTCCAGATGCATGCACCACCATGTGCATCTGGCTTATGTGGGACCTGGAGATTCAAACTGGGGTCCTTGGGCTTCACAGGCATGCGCCTTAACTGCTAAGCCATCTCTCTAGCCCAATTTTTTACTCTCTTAACATCAAACCACTATACCTGCCTCTACCAGGGTAGTTTTTATAAGAAATACTATTTTCATTCATTGCATAATTTTCCAACTTAGAAATCTTATTTACTTGTTTCTATTGTTTACTAGAGCAAAGTTAAGTTACTCACTCTGATATCTTGTCTGAAAGATAGAATAGTTGTCTAGCTTTTTGATTCTTATAAAATGAAATGGTACTATAAAATGATAACGATGCTATATATCTCATTTTTTTCCTCAGAAAAGACAAGGTATTTGTTCATTCATGTATTAAAGAATAATATATTACATTATCCCAGAAAGGATTTATTTTTTATGTTTATTATTTATTTATTTATGTTTTGTGTTTTAAAAAATATTTTATTTTTTTTTGTATTTATTTGAGAGAGAGAGGAAGAGGCAGATAGAGACACAGAGAGAGAATTGGCATGCTAGGGCCTCCAGCCCCTGCAAACAAACTCCAGATGTATGTGCCACCTTGTGCATCTGGCTTACAAGGGTACTGAGAAATTGAACTTGGGTCCTTTGGCTTTGCAGGCAAACACCTTAACTGCTAAGCTGCCTCTCCAGCCCTATTTTTTTTTTTTTAATATTTTTTATTCATATGAGAGAGAAGAGAGAGAAGGAAAGAGAATGTGTGCCTGGGCCTCTAGCCACTGCAAATGAATTCCAGACACTTGCGCTAACTTGTACATCTGGCTTTCGTGGGCCCTGGGGAATCAAACTGAGGTCCTTTGGCTTTGTAGGCAAATTCCCTAACCACTAAGCCATTTGCCAGCCCTATTTTTTTTTTTTTTTTTTGAGGTAGGGTCTCATTCTAGCCCAGGCTGTCCTGGAATTCACTGTGTAATCTCAGGGTAGCCTTGAACTCATGGCGATCCTCCTACCTGTGCCTCCCAAGTGCTAAGATTAAAGGTGTGTACCACCACACCTGGCCAGAAAGGATTTAAAATTGTAAGATTTCTGTCACCCTGGTAGACTCTTTATTTCCGTTTGTAATATTATTTTTCATTCCTGGGTTTGTGGAAGAAGTTTTCTGGAGCCTGTTTCTCCTTCATTCTTTTTTCTTTCGAGGTAGGGTCTCACCACTCTGACCCAGGCTGACCTGAATTAACTTTGTAGTCTCAGGGTGGCCTCGAACTCACAGTGATCCTCCTACCTCTACCTCCCGAGTGCTGGGATTAAAGGTGTGCACTACCATGCCCGGCTCTCTCCTTCATTCTTTATATCAACTAAACTGGTGATCTGGTTTGATCTACTGTAATCTTCATCTCTGTTGAGCATGTGGGAAACCTCCGAGGCCAGTGTGAGTTATAACAGTTAAGGTGATTGCTGGTCATTTTTCTTAGCTTTGAAACATTGAAAGCCAGACTTGTTTGTACATGCACATAATTCTAGCTTCTCAGGAGGTTGAAGCAGGAGGCTGACTTGAGCTCAGAACTCAAGAAGACCAGCCTGGGCAACAGAGTGAGACCTAGTCCTTAAAAAAAAAAAAGGGGGTGGGGGTGGCTGGAGGGATGGCTTAGCAGTTAAGGCACTTGCCTGTAAAGCCAAAGGACCCAGGTTCAATTCCCCAGGACCCACGTGAGCCAAATGTACAAGGGGGTGCAATGTCTGGAATTCATTTGCAGTGGCTGGAGGCCCTGGTGTGCCCATTCTCTCTTTCTCTCTCTTTTTCACTGTCAAATAAATAAAAACAAAATATTAAAAACAACCCCAAGAAACAAAAGTCATATCTAAAGCATGCTTCTTACTAGTTTGTGTCCAATTTTCAGAGTGAAAACGCTCGCCTGGCGCTCTGTGAGCACCCGCAGTGGACTCCTGTTGTGGTGATTCTGGGGCTCCTGCAGTGCAGCATTCCCCCTGTTCTGAAAGCCGAGCTCCTGAAGACACTTGCAGCTTTTGGAAAGTCCCCGGAAATTGCTGCTTCCCTTTGGCAGTCATTGGAGTACACTCAGGTAGTGTGGTGAGCTCCCTTACTTATATGACTTGGAAAGGCCTTGACTGCACTGAAGAAGCAGGGAGCATTGGATTAAGATGTACAGTGTGCTGTGAACTTCCCAGATAGGAGGTTAGGATTTATGAGCCAAGCATATCATTAGAGGCTAATAGAATGGGATTTTTATCTTTCCTCAATTCATAGCTTCATTAGATTACCAGAGTCTGCTTTTTCCAATAATTCTCTTAGACCTTATTTTCTGGGCTAGGGAGATGGCTCAGTGGATAAAGTGCTTGCCTCAAAAGTCTGAATTTGGATCCTTGGAACCCACATAAAAATCAGATGCTGTAGCATGCTTCTGTAATTCCAGTGCACCTGCAGTGAGATGGGGGTGGTGGTGACAGGAGAATCCCAGAAACTTGGACACCAGCCAGCCTGGAAACTCAGCAGTGAACAGTGAGAGATCCTGCCTCAAAATGAGGTGGAAGGTGTGGGGCTGGAAAGACAGCGTAGCGGTTAAGGTGCCTGCCCCTAAGCCTAAGCACACTGGTTTCAATCTCCAGGGGTTCCAATCTCCAGGTCCCACGTTTAGCCAGATGCAAAGTGATGCAAAGGTGCAATGCTGCACTTGACCACAAGGGGGTGCATGCATCTGGATTTCGTTCGCAGCAGCTGAGACGCTGCTGGTGCGCCCATCACTGTCTGTCTTCCTCTCCCTTTTTCTCTGTTTCTCTCTCCCAAAAAAAAAAAAAAAAAGAGGTGGAAGGTGTGGCTGGAAAGATGGCTTAGCACTTAAGGCCCTTGCCTGCAAAGCCTAAGAACCCAGGTTCCATTCCCCAGTACCCATATAAAGTCAGATGCACAACGTGTGCATGTGTCTGGAGTTTGTTGGCAGTGGCTGGAAGCTCTGGTGTGTCCATTCTGTCTTTCTTTATATGTCTCTCCTCTATCTTAAAATAAATAAATAGCTAAATGTTAAAAGAAAACAAGGTGGGAGGTGAGGACTAAGATCCAGTGTTGTGTTCTGACCTTCTTTTAATGTTTTTTTTTTTTTTTTTTTTTGGTTTTTGAGGTAGGGTCTCACTCTGGTCCAGGGCTGACCATTGTGTGCACCACCATGTGAACCACCTTTTAATGTTGATTCTTCCTTTTTGGCTCATGACTGTACTGGTGATTACTCATGTCCTACATGCTTACTGCTTATTTATACCTGAATTTAGAGGTTTCTATCTTTAGAGTAGTACTATTGTTTGTTTATTTTTTTAATTAATTAATTAATTTATTTAATTGTTTTTCAAGGTAAGGTTTCACTCTAGCCCAGGCTGACCTGGATATCACTATGGAATCTCCGGGTGGCCTCAGGTGATCCTCCTACCTCTGCCTCCCAAGTGCTGGGATTAAAGGTGTGTGCTACCACACCTGGTTCATTTATTTATTTTTAAAGGATTCTACCTAAAAGTCCATCCTTAACTCTCTGGAAAGTGAAGTATGAATTAGTATACTAAAGCAAGGTCAGGTCAAGACAAGACATCAGAACTCAGACTTAACTATTTTTTTTTTTTTTTTTTTAATTTATTTTATTTTATTATTTTATTTTATTTATTTTTGTTTTTTTGAGGTAGGTTTCACTCTAGCCCAGGCTGACCTGGAATTCATATGTAGTCTCAGGGTGGCCTCAACTCATGGCGATCCTCCTACCTCTGCCTCCCAAGTGCTGGGATTAAAGGCGTGCCACCACCACGCCTGGCAAGATTTATTTATTCTTTTATTTGTTAGAGACAGAGAGAGAAAGTGAGAATGGGACACACTAGGGCCTCTAGCCACTATAAACAAACTCCAGATGCATATGCCACCATGTGCATCTGGCTTAAGTGGGACCGATAATTGAACCTGGGTCCTTAGACTTCACAGGCATGCACCTTAACTGCTAAGCCATCTCTCCAGCCCCAAGACTTACCTATTCTTAATTTGTTATTTCTTGGTTCAAGTATGGTTAGGTGTGAACAGACAAATGTCTTGAAGACTGGTGAGATTTTATCCAACAAATCCTTTCTTTTCAAGATTAGTTTTCAGAAAATCTGGGGAAAATTTTGATGAAAAAAATCAAGTTGTGTACTCTTAGAATTTGTCAGTTTTCTGTACCCCACCTAAACAAAGGTTGTGTCTGCCAGAAGTGTTATTTCTGGTGGGCACAGTGAGGTATATGGTGTGAGCAGTGGGTGAGGTGTGCGACTCTTACATGGCACAGATATTACTGCTCACTGACGAATGAGGAATTCTCCTGACTTGCAATTCTTGTTTTAGATACTACAGACCGTCCGAGCTCCAAGCCAGAGACAAGCCATTGGTATTGAGGTAAAGTTTCCTGTTTAGCTTAATGCTATGTTCATCCATACAGTAATAATTTTAAAAATTCCTGAAAATTATTCTTAGCCTATGAAATTTCTGTAATTTTGCCTTTAGAGACATATAAACTGTGTTGAAATGGAGATGAAACTGTTAATGAAAGAAATCAAAAATACTAAAATGTTCCTGCGTTGGATATTACATGGTAGCCTACCAGACTGAAAGACCTGGTTTGTGTTCTTTGCTTAAGTCATCCTGAAGTGAGAGTTTAATTGTGTGTGTGTGTGTGTGTGTGTGTGTGTGTGTTTATTTTTTGAGCCAAGATCTTGTTTTGCAGCCCTTGTTGGTCTGGTATTTGCAGTGTAGCCCATACTGGCCTTGGGCTCATGGCAGTTCTCCTGCCTCAGACTCCTGAATGCTGAAATTATAGGCATATGCTGCCATGCTCAGCACGAGAATTTAATATCTATTCCCTCTCTCTCTCTCTCTTTTTTGGTAAAGAAGCATTTAAAATCTCTTTTTTTTTTTTTTTTTTTTTGGTTTTGCAAGGTAGGGTCTTACTCTGGTCCAGGCTGACCTGGAACTTTAAAACTCTCGGTGATCCTCCTACCTCTGCCTCCCGAGTGCTGGGATTAAAGGCGTGCGCCACCACGCCCGGCTTTTTTTTTTTTTTTTTTTTTTGAGGTAAGGTTTCACTCTAGCTCAAGCTGACCTGCAATTTGCTATGTATGCTATGTAGTCTCAAACTCATGGTGATCTTCCTACCTCTGCCTCCCAAGTGCTGGGATTAAAGGCGTGCGCCACCACACCTGGCTTTAAAATCTCAATTTAAGTTTGGGATGATACATGGGAATTTGAAGTTCTTCCATCTGACTTATTAGATTGATGTACTTTTCCCTTAAAGAAAAAGTAGTGCTTCCTATTAGACTGTCCATGACATATTAAAATATGTGCACATTAAGATATTCTATATGGCCAGATGTGGTGGTGCATGCCTTTAATCCCAGCACTTGGGAGGCAGAGGCAGGAGGATCGCTGAGAGTTGAAGGCCAGCCTGGGGCTGTAGAGTTCTAGGTCAGCCTGGGCTACAGTGAGAACATACTTAAAAACAAAATAAACCAAACCACCCCTAGCTCCCCAAAAATATTCTATATAAGTGTATCTTCATCACCTTACCCTCCCTAAGGTAATGCCAAGCCTCAGGAAAGGCAGGCTGTGTGCCTGCACTTCTTGGGTATGAAAACAGCCAGCAGGACTGTGCTGGAGCCAGGGCTTGTCAGCACCTGTCCGTCAGGTATAAGACTCAATAACTCGTTTAGATGGAGCCGTTGTGCTTAATCTGTGCGAGCTCTACACCAGGACTTACTGATCAGCACCATCAGGGGCATTCTACTCAAAATAGAGTGCATTCTTTAAAGCACTCTAATAAAATCATCAGCTTATGGAAACAAAATGTACAGATATGTTCTAGTCATACGATTTCAACTGAAATCATAAGATAATCACAATATTCAATTATAATAGACTTGTCAACAAAAGTATTTGTGAATCCTGTTGTCTCAGTAAATTTTGCAAATTTGTGCTGTAAAGGTAGAGAGGAAAAGTTGTAGAAAGTATCAGATCACAATATTTTCTGTTATTTTTAAAATTATTGCTATTACATAATTGAAAATCTAAATGAAAATCTTTTATTGGTATCTAAATAAAAAAACTCAGTTATTAACAAAAAATAGTAATATCTGTTACCTTTTACTGTGAAATAGGACTATTAATGAGTTAATGTTGCTAATGCTTAGCATTTATTTCATAGTTTGTGGTTTTATGCACTAAATTTTCTTTCTTTTTCTTTGAAGGTTGAGCTCAATGAAATAGAATCCCGGTGTGAAGAATACCCACTGACTCGGGCCTTTTGCCAGTTGATTAGTACCCTGGTGGAGAGCTCCTTTCCTTCCAACTTGGGTGCCGGCCTGCGCCCCCCTGGCTTTGACCCTTATTTGCAGTTCCTTAGAGATTCTGTGTTTCTTCGATTCCGTACAAGAGCTTACCGGAGAGCAGCTGAAAAGGTTATGTTTAGAGAAAACCTGTTTTTCTTCTTATTTACTGTTCTTTCTTTTATCGAAGGTGTAAGGGACTATAAATTTAGTTTAGCTTTTGTTTGTTTGTTTGTTTTTCGAGCTAGAGTCTTTCTCTAGCCCAGGCTGACCTGGAATTCACTATGTGGGTGATCCTCCTACCTCTGCTGGCTGAGTGCTAGGATTAAAGGCATGTGCCACCTTACCCTGCTATTCAGTTTAGCTTTTGAAAGTTAGTAAAATTCATAGTGTTAATTCTGAAATATGTCTGCTTGGATTAATTCATGTGTTATAAATAAATTTGGGCATTAAAAGCAAAACACGGATGTTCTAAGAGTGAGTAATTTAACTGATAGGAGTTTAGAGTCGATTTTGTGAGACAAAGTTTTAACTGTCTAATGGATAAACTTTGACTAAAAATTGAACTAGAAATATTGCATCTTTGTTGGAAATATCCTTTACTAGAGTGATTTAGATTAGGGATTGAATAAGTTCCAATTTGTATGCTAGTTTCTGTCGACCAGCAAGCACCCCCAGGTTGTAGTTTGGTTTAGTGGAAGCCATGTTCTGATCTGTTGGGTGTAGCCACCGTGAATGAATGTTGAGGAGCGCTGACAGTTACACACATTTAGGCACTGCTAGATCCCACTGAGCTTATTGGATATACCTGGTTTTTTTTTTTTTTTTTTTTTTTTTTGGTTTTTCAAGATAGGGTCTCACTCTGGCCCAGGCTGACCTGGAGTTAACTATGTAGTTTCAGGATGGCCTCAAACTCCCGGTGATCCTCCCATCTCTGCCTCCCAAGTGCTGGGATTAAAGGTGTGTGCTACTATGTCTGGCTTTTTCTTTGGCTTTTTTTTGAGGTAGGGTCTCAACTCTGGCCCAAGCTGATCTGGAATTAACTATGTAGTCTCAGGGTGGCCTCAAACTCACAGTGATCCTGTTACCTCTGCCTCCCAAGTGCACCATGATGCCCAGCTTGTATGTATATGTATTTATTTTCTTTTGGTTTTTTAAGATAGGGTCTCACTCTAGTCCAGGCTGACATTCACTGTGTAGTTTCAGGGTAGCTTTGAACTCTCAGTGATCCTCCTACTTCTGCCTCCTGAGTGCTGGGATTAAAGACATGTGCCACCATGCCCGGCTTGCATATATCATTTTATGTCATTCCAGTATCACCTTGAGGCAGGTACTATTAATATTCTCATTTTATAGATGGAGGCTTAGTAAAGTTAAGGAACTTGTCTAAGTTCTAGGACCCGGATTTGAATCTAGGGGTCTGATTCCAGTTCCAAGCTCATAACCACTAGGCTATGTAAGAGATCCTTCTAGGTTTTGATGTAAAATCACTTTACTCTATAGTACTGTTTATTACCTCACAGAATATCTTTAATATATCTTACAGGAACATTTCTACTTTATTATTATAGAGTTTGAATTTGTTGAGTTTTTTTTTTGTTAAATTAATGATTATAAAAAATTTTAGTCCATAAAATGGGTGTGGTGGCACATGCCTTTAATCCCAGCACTCACGAGGCAGACGTGGGAGGATGGCCATGAGTTCAAGGACAGCCTGAGACTACATAGTGAAGTCCAGGTCAGCCTGGGCTAGAGTGAAACCCTACCTCAAAAAACCAAAAAAAAAAAGCCATTGTTCCTTAGCCATAGTTTTGTGCCAGTGTTCATGTTTTTGCCCGGGAGTGGTGGCATCTCACTCTTCAGCTGCTCGTTGGCCCAGGTTCTGTCTGTCAGCTTTAGCTCAGGCTGACCTGGAATTCACTATGGAGTCTCAGAGTGACCTCGAACTCATGGCGATCCTCCTACCTCTGCTTCCCGAATGCTGGGGTTCAAGGCGTGCACCACCATGTCCAGCTCTTTTTTTTTTTTTACTTTAGTAAATTACCCTGAAATTTCTGAAGACACAGAAAATAAATAACTTAAAAATCATAAAAAGCTACCTGGTAGCCCCATTCCAAAATTCAGCCCTAGTAAAATTGTGTAGTAGAAATAAGGATCTTAAAATAATGATTAAAACACATTCTGCGTGTATTGGCCAAACCCAATCTTAACAAAAATTCTATGCAGTGGGACTGGGACTGGGCTTGTAACTCAGTGATAGAGCAGTTGCCTAGCATATGCAAAGCCCTGGGTTTGGTCTCCAACACCACACACAGACACAAAATTATGTGTAATGGATGTTTTAAGCAAACTTTTATGTTTACTATCATTGTTTATATAATTGTCCTTTGATGTCAAATATTTTTCTTTTCTTTTTAATTAATTAATTTTTTAAAATTTATTTACTTATTTTGGTTTTTCAAGGTAGGGTCTCACTAGCCCAGGCTGACCTGCAATTCACTATGGAGTCTCAGGATGGCCATGAACTCACAGCAATCCTGAGTGCTGGGATTAAAGGCGTGTGCCACCACACCCGGGCCAAATATTTTTCTTCATTGCACAGTTTTTTATTTTTATTTTTATTTTTATTTTTAACAAGGTGGTGATGATAGGGTTATTTGGGACAGCTGACCAGTGATTTTACCTTTTTACTTTCTTTGACTGTAGGTGTGGGGTTGAACCCTGGTCTGAGAATTAGAAGACCTGGGCTTGATTTACAGCATGTTTACTGCTAAGCTATGCAGGGACTCAGTCACTGCTCTGAGCCAACTTCACTGAGGACAACAATTAGATGAGAGTCTTAGAGAAGATGGGACGTATTTAACCCTTGCCGAAATCTCCTATTTAATTATAAGTCTCCAGTGACTAGGCACTAAATGTTTTAGACATGTAAATGAGCCGAACCTTCTCTATAGACGTAATTTTTTTTTTTTTTTTTTTTAATATTTATTTTTATCTGTTATATTTCTTTTTTTTTTTTTTTTTTTTTTTGGTTTTCGAGGTAGGGTCTCACTGTGATCCAGGCTGACCTGGAATTAACTATGTAGTCTCAGGGTGGCCTCGAACTCTCAGCGATCCTCCTACCTCTGCCTCCCAAGTGCTGGGATTAAAGGCGTGCGCCACCACGCCCGGCTCTATAGACGTAATTCTTAAGTTAGGATTTTAAAAAGTACTTGGAAAATGAGGAAATCCATTATCCTTTAGGAAAGTAAAGCCACAAGAGCTAAGATTTTTACATTGCTTAGCATCACTTAATAAAGTAGATGAGGTGCCTCATTTTTTTCTGGAGAAAAATGTAGAAGGAATACAAATCTTGACAAGGCTCTACCTGGGACTAATATATTGTTACTGAAATACTCGTTTCTTTTTCTAGTGGGAAGTTGCAGAGGTTGTTTTGGAGGTGTTCTATAAACTGCTCAGAGATTATGAGCCTCAGCTCGAAGATTTTATAGACCAGTTTGTGGAGCTACAAGGTAATTTAATTCACTTTTCAAGAAAAGTCAGCTATTTATGTTTTTTTTTGATTCTGTGTGCAAAATGTGAGTTAAAATTTAGAAGCATATTAGAATTTGTTTCATTGTTTAAGTCATTTCAGTTGTTCTACTCAAGAGAAAATAAAACTTTTACTAACAATAACATTGGGTGCATCACAGTATATCAGTTAATTAACTTTTTTTTTTTAGTGAGTGAACTGGCTGCTATGTGGAAGTCCTGCTCTATACAGTTTGTGTCACTGTCTCTTTGAAACTTGTCTTTAACTTCTTAGATCTTATTTAAGTGACAAATTCCATAGAAATATTGGGTGTGTCAATGATACTGATTCACTGTTTTGGGAGTATGTTGTATTCTTTTTAGGAGAAGAAATCATGGCCTATAAGCCACCCGGCTTTAGTCTGATGTATCATCTTCTGAACGAGTCACCAATGTTGGAACTTGCTCTCAGTTTATTGGAAGAAGGAGTCAAGCAGCTCGACACCTACGCCCCCTTTCCTGGTATGCCTGGAAGTCTTAATGTTGTGAAAACAGTTTTGGTATTTTTATGTTTTGTACCTGGAGAGTCTTTTTTTTTTTTTTTTTGGTTTTTCGAGGTAGGGTTTCACTCTGGTCCAGGCTGACCTGGAATTAACTAGTGAGGGTGGCCTTGAAATAGATATCTCTGAAGTTCTCTTGTACTATAAGATTCTCATATGTAGGGTGGTGTTTGCAGTGTGTGGTTATAAATGAGAGTGTATCTAGTATAAGTGAAAGCAGAGATTCTCACTCAATAAAAGTACATCTCCTAGCTGGGCATGGTGGCGCACGCCTTTAATCCCAGCACTCGGGAGGCAGAGGTAGGAGGATCACCGTGAGTTCAAGGTCATCCTGAGACTACATAGTGAATTCCAGGTCAGCCTGAGCTAGAGTGAGACCCTACCTCGAAAAACCAAAAAAAAAAAAAAAAAAAAAAAAAAAAAAGTACATCTCCTTATGGGATTCTTTATAGGTAATTAAAATATCTTTCTGTCACTGTCACTTCTTTAACATGGCTAACATTAACTCTGAAATCCTTTTTCACAATATTTTTAGTTAATTAATTAATTTATTAGGGAGAAAAAATGGACAGGCCAGGGCCTCCAGCCACTGCAAATGAATTGCAGACACATGTGCCACCATGTGCGTCTGGTTTACGTGGGTTCTGGGGAATCAAACCTGGGTCCTTAGGTTTTGCAGGCAGGCACAGAGTATTTCTTGATACTTGTAAAAGCACTTACTATAGTGACTGGTACATGTGTTCAATAATTAATTTTTTTTTTTTTTTTTTTTGAGATGGGGTTTCATTTTAGCCCAGGCTGACCTGAAATCTCAACATGTAGTCTCAAGGTGGCCTTGAACTCACTGCGATCCTCTCCATCTGTCTATCGAGTACTGGGATTAAAGGTGTGCACCATCACACCCCTAATAAATTTTATTTAATATGATTGCAATTAATTATTATTTATTGAGTGCTTTCTCTGCATTTGGCTATTTTAAAAGCATATCATGTGTCTTTATACATTTAATCTGTACAAAAGCCTTATCTATTCTCCAGTTAGCAATCAGGAAGCATGATGAGAGATGACGCTGACCTCCATTAGGAGTGAGAGCTGGGATTTGATCC
The DNA here is from genome assembly GCA_036365145.1 of Orientallactaga sibirica. Classification (NCBI taxonomy): domain Eukaryota; kingdom Metazoa; phylum Chordata; class Mammalia; order Rodentia; family Dipodidae; genus Orientallactaga; species Orientallactaga sibirica. The sequence goes on from JAEOAD010000019.1 coordinate 26,460,447, forward strand.
TAGGCAGTTAGGCTTCTGAGCCTGTGCTTTGTACCACTATGCTCTGTTGTTTCTATGAGTGCAGTAGTGATCTACAGGATGAAAGTCATATTCCAAACTTTATTATAGCTGTGTCATCAGAGTACATGGATAAGAAACCTAGAAATGAATTAGGCCAATGTTTTAATTTTGAGCGTTTGGAATTACAGGTGATCCTTTTTTATATTTTCTGCTTCTTTCTTCTCCATACTGATTTTGTCTTACTTGAAAACGGTTTCTCAACCTCAGCACTCTTGACAGTTTGGCAAAATAGTTCTTGATTGTAGGTGCTACACTGTATTCTAGGCTTCTGTTTACTAGCTATTAGCTATAGTTCCCCAATTAACAATAAAAAATAAAGTGTTCCCAGGCATTATTAGCAAATGACCCCGTTCTGAGAACCACTGCTATAAAGAATCAAGGAAAGCCTCATGTGGTGGCGCACACCTTTAATCCCAGAGGCAGAGAGGTAGGATGATCACTATGAGTTCAAGGCCACCCTGAGCCTACGTAGTGAATTACAGGTCAGCCTGGGCTAGAGTGAGACCTTGGGGGGAAAAAAAGGGGCTGGGGAGATGGCTTAGAGGTGAAGGTGCTTGCCTGCAAAGCAAAGGACTCAGGTTTGATTCCTCAAGACCAGATGCTCGCAAGCCAGATGCTCAAGGTGGTGCATGCATCTGGAGTTTGTTTGTGGCAGCTGAAGGCCCTGGTGCACCCATTTTCTCTCTGTCTCTTTATCTCTCTCTGTCTAATAAATAAAATAAAAAATAAAAATATATAAAAAAAAAAGGAATCAGGGAAAAGATACAGAAGTCATTCCATTTAAAGTAACCTGGGTCACAAAATGAGCTCACTGGTTGCATGCATGTGAACATTTCTGTTGAAAATTTGGGAAAACAAGAGCCTTTTGAGTCTAAAATTTATTTTTTATCTTATTTTCCTAAGAATATACTGTGAGTTTCCAAGGTTCATAGAAAGTCTAACTTCATATTTGGCTTATAGGAAAGAAACATTTAGAAAAAGCAGTGCAGCATTGCCTTGCACTCCTCAACCTTACTCTGCAGAAGGAAAATCTCTTCATGGATCTTCTAAGAGAGAGTCAACTGGCACTCATCGTCTCTCCTTTAGAGCAGCTGTTGCAGGGGATCAATCCCAGAACTAAGAAGGCAGACAACGTGGTCAATATTGCCAGGTAACTTACCTTTGTAGGTAGAAAAATGAAGGTATGAATCTGAATTGTAGCTTTGATTTCGTAATTTTGTTGGGCATCTAATGCATCATAAATTATTATTATTATTATTTTTGGACATCATGAATTATTATGACTTTAGCTTCTTTTACTGTTTCCTTTTCTGGTGCCTTTTAATTAAGGCCTAGGCCTTACCAAATCTTCTTTCTCTCTGTACAGTCTATGTCCTACAAGTTTTTGAGTCTAAAATGATACTGTGTTTTTCCTATGGGGAAACTGTGTCTTGGACGATGAGGATGGGGTAGGGAGTATCTCCTGTTGCAGACAGCTTCACAATGCTGGGATGAACATCCAAACCAGACATAGTTTATGCGAGGAAGGAATTTATTTCAAGCTTATAGATCCAAGTGGGAGTTCCATCAATGGTGGAAGAAGCTGGCTCCCATTTATAAATCCAAGCAGAGAGAGAAACCACTACCAGCCAGCACACACCAAAAAGCAGCAAGCACAAAAATCCCCCAAAGCTCAGACCTCTCTGCGTACCTCTGGGCTGGAATGCAGATCTGCCCCCAAACACATCTTAGGGCTGGACTCCAGGATCCACCCCCAGTGACAACTCCTCCAGCCAGGTGGCTGGAGACCCAAGTTACAAGCTTTAATGAACACCTGAGTCTGTGGGGGACAAACTTCCCATACATACCCACCCTACATCTTCTAGTTATACAGCTTTCTGCTGGCCTAATGTTCTGTGGCTTATAGAAGCAACATCTGATCTCTAGCTTTAGCTTCACGTAGCGATTTCTCTGTGTGGGCTTGCTCCCCTGCTCGTCAGGACACAGTCATTGTACCTTCTTAATAACCTCATCTTACTTGATTTGCTCTATGTACAAATACCCTTTTTCAAATAGGATCTCTGTGGATTAAGACTTCCACATAGGACTATTGGAGAGTCATGATTTAGGCTGTTCTTAGCTAGAAGGGGTCACCTTTCTTTCATTTATTTAAAACTGATAGGTGAGTAGGTGGACCCCTCTTTGTGGCCTGGCATGGTGGCTCATACCTGTAATCCCAGCTCTCAGGAGACTGACGGATTGCCCTGAGTTCAAGGTCACCTTGGGCTAAAGAGTGAGTTCCAGGTTAGCTTGCACTGGAGTGAGGCCCTGTGCCTGCATCAAAAACAGAAAAATGAAAAAAATTTTCTTTGTGGAGAATAGTGAGAAGACAAGTTTGATCACACTGTTCCTCAATGTTTTCTTGTCCTAAAGGTATCTGTCTCATGGGAACAGTAATCCCGAATTGGCTTTTGAAAGTGCCAAGATCCTCTGCTGTATCTCTTGCAATTCTAACATTCAGATAAAACTGGTTGGAGATTTCACACATGACCAGGTAACTGATCTTGTTGTTGATGCATTCTGACAATTTCTGTGATAATGGAGGAATCATATTCTTGTTTGTGGAATGATTCTCTTAAGAGTCAGTGTATTTACGAAAGATGGGTGAAGACCTGCTCGCATACTTGGGTATGATTCAGTCACAGTGAGACTACACACAGTATGGCGTGCTCCTCCCAGTCATGCTCGATGCTGTGCTTATGCCCTGGACTGTGTTTGTATGTCTCCTACTCCACACTTAAAGAGGTTGGGTTTCATGCCATAGCTTGTTTCCTGAGCTGTTTATCTTTGTAGTTTTCTAGTTTCTGTGTCTTGTCATGATATTGTTGCATTGTGGGGTGTATCAGGTGTCACTGTGTGTGTGGCCTAGGCTGGTTTGGAACTCATGGGCCCAACTGATACTCCTGTCTCACCTCTGAAGTAGGTGACACTGCGGGCATGTACACCTATCCCTGCCTCAGATGTTCTTGTTTTTATTCAGTTCATAAGAGTGCTATGTGTTTTCATTTTCTTGTTTGAGATGGCTGTTGTTATGTTGTCAGGGCTTGTTCAAACTCAGCTCAGGGGGTCTTGCTGCCTCCAACTCATGAATATCTGGGATGAGGCTCACTCTTCCACATGTGGCTCATCATAGGTGTAGCCTACTCACTGAAGAGCTACTGATGGGCAGTCTTGTAGTTTCCTCGAAACATTGATCTCGTTGAGTTTCTATGTTGGAAGCGATACCTCACTAATGTGTAGGCTTTTGTTGTAGCCTCTGCAGTCATGTTTTTTTTTTTTTTTTTTTTTTGGTCAAAGTCTCAAATTTTTATTTTTCACAGAGGTTTATATAGGGGAGGCAGGAGGAAGGTAAACTAGAAACTGACCCAGGGTCACAAGACTTTCTGATTGATAAGGTTTGATCATGGGACTCTTAATCCCAGGGGTCATTGACCCAGGATTACAAGATGCTCTGATTGATAAGGTTAGATCATGGGACTCTTAATCCCAGGGGTCATGGGAAGGTCTGTTGTTACATTCCAATAGGCAGATAAAGTAATCGCCTGCAGCCAGGGCTTGTAGCTGGGGCAACTCTGATCCGATAGGTAGATAAAGTGATCGCCTGAAGCCAGGGCTTGTAGCTGGGGCAATTCTGATCCTAAGGCCTTTTGAGTCCATAAGATGGCTTCTCATACAAGATGGCTGTTATGCTGCTCATGGTCTCCGACATCTCCTCCCTTTTATACAAACAGGAGGGGGAGGCCTGCTATCCAGCAGTGGGCTTTAACCAACTGGGGGAGTAGTGACCTGACTCCTCCCGTGGGTCATGTTTATCACCCACAGATTTGGCCCTCAGTACCTTTTTGGTGGGGGAGGCATTATGTATGGTACCAACCTCCATGCAAGTCAGGGTTGACTCTCAGGGAATTCAGAAGCGGTCAAAGGGACCTTCCCTTGCGGTTTTTCCGCACCCACGTTGGTACCCATCCCCCTAGGGGGTGCATAGGTCTGAATGCTTATGCGGTTCCCGGAGGCTTGGAGTATTGAACCTTGGCCAACATGCCTAGAATGATTATAAAAAGTAAACAAATTTACAGTGCTTATAGAGGCTATAGCGTTTACAGAGACTATATGTTTTAGTCATTGTTAGGGGAGGGTCTCAGCCGGAGGCAGGTCCTCAGTCGCGATTCCTCGGCTTGTCAGCTCCAGTCTGTGATCAGCAATCTGTTGAGCTGCTGGAACACTTGAGCTCTGGAAGCCGCTACATTTAGCCTCTGTAACATTGTTTGCTCGCCTGACTCAGGCACAGCCATTCCTGCATGTTGAAACTGTTGTAAACCAAGTTAAAGTTTTTTCTTTTTTAATAACCAGACGACAGTACTGCCATTATAGAACAGATAGTCATTAAGCCCAGGCCTGATTCAGATAAGGAACTAGCTGACAAACGTGTTGACCTCTAACTCTGTAATCTATGTTTGTTTGTTTGGCAGTAAATTCCCCCCTGCTTAAGCCAAATGAGAATCTGAGAAGGAAACTGTTTGGGAGATACTTAAGGCATCAAAAAAAATCCTTTTGCAGCCTTATCAGGATCACCAAAAGACAAATGACTATATGAAATAACAGATATTTTCTTTTGTAAACCTTGTAAATCTGTGTTAAGATTATTATGATTTTAAATAGCCCAAATATGATTTTTAACCTTTTACCATACAGTAGCAGTCCCATTGTAGGATAAAGGAGTAATACTTATGAATTGATAATTTACATGACAGAACAATTGCTTTTGAACCACAAGATTAACAATCGGCCTTTTTAAATACATAACAGCATTTTCTAGAGCATCTAACCTGACTGACAGCTTTTTATTAATATCTATCTGTGATGAAAAGTTTGAGAAAATTTTTAATCAGTCCAATAACAGTTTTTGGGGAGTTTTCACACCTGTAGGACCTTTTAGAGATACTCAGCCATGGGGGCCTCTGGTCCTTGTAACAGACAAATTTTGTAAACCATTTATTGACCTGAGATGTAATTTTTAGTCCCCATTCTGCAGTCATGTTTTGATGTAGGAGCTGTTCTCACCCTGTGGATGGGACAGGGCTTCATTTTGTTATTTGTCATACTGTCTGACCTCTCACATCATAGGGTCTCCTGGAACTGTGTATTAGTAGTAACCTCTAGTTGTGACAGCTCACAGTGGCTCCTCATTTGTAAGAGCCCTCTGGAATGATGGTATCACCAGGATTTGGCACCAATTTAACAAGTATACATGGCTTCTAGATTTTGGCTTTTTTTTTTTTTTTTTTTTTTTTTTTTTTTGTGACAGGGTCTAGCCCAGGCTGGCCTAGAACTCACCATCTCCTTGTTTTTTCTTCCCCGGAGTATTGGCATTGTAGGTGTGAGCTCAAACTTTAATACAAATTATTAGTACTGATTTGAACATCCTGCTAGTTCCCTTTCCCTGCTTTTCATTGATTTACTTTGAGACTCTTGCTCTGTTGCCACACTGTCCTTAAACTTAGGATCCTCCTGCTTCAGTTTCGTGAGTACTGGGATTACAGGTGTAGGTCATTGTGCCTGCTTTAATAATTCCTATAGAGCTAACTTACAGCAAATTAAATACGTTTTCTATTAAAAACAACTAAAACCTAAATACTTGGAGCAGATTTGTACCTCCCCCCCCCAACAGATGAATGTTCTTAGAAATGCCATATTTGTTACGGGTTCTCTAATGTGTAGAAAGTTTGTATTAAGTTGTCATTTCTCTGTGTGACGTAGAGTGTGAGCCAGAAGCTGATGGCTGGATTTGTGGAGTGCTTGGACAATGAAGATGCAGAAGATTTTGTGCGTGTGGAAGAGGGTATGTCTCAGATTAATGTGCTAGATTTTGCTTTGTCTGCATAGGTGTAAAGAAGAAAGCTTGAAACGCTCTCCTGTCTGGTGGGGATGTAAGCAAAATTGGGAATTTGCTAGAATAAGTGTATAAAAGTTTTAAGGTTGTTAAAAATCAAACCATGAAGGTTTTAAAAACAAACTTTATATTGTTTTAATTTGACATGTTAGGCTTGTATTGATTTGTAGTTTTCTTTGTGATTTCCACATTCAGGATCAGAAATTGAAAAGAAGTTAGCTGTAATCCGTCATGAGACAAAAATCCACATCTTGAATCTTCTCATCACCTCTCTGGAGCGCAATCCCCCCAATCTTGCTCTCTACCTGTTAGGCTTTGAATTAAAGAAACCTGTCAGCACCACGAACCTACAAGACCCAGGTTAGCCACAGGACAAATGCACATTTGTTTTGGTCCTAATTTGTGCATGTAAATGGCCATTTATTGAGTTCTGGGTTCATAGGTTTATTCACTGAGAAAAATAAAAGACATGTGAAAAGTAATGTGGTGAGTTAGTCTTTAAACAGTCGTAGAGAATTAGTATTTATTTCTGTATTAGTATTGTTTGACTTTGGTTAAGTTTCTCATGCGGAAGTTCTATGAGAAAGATTGAGACTTTTCTTGGCTTCATGTAGTTGTGTTAGGCTGTCCTCGCACGTGCCTGCACGCCATCCTCAACATGCTGGAGAAAGGAACCGAAGGGAGAAGCGGCCCCGTGGCAGTGCGAGAGCGCCCCCAGCTGGCTGAGCTGTGCTACCAGGTATGGGGAGGTTGGCACTTTGCAGAGCTGAGTGGAAGAGACTTGATGAGATACTTAGTTCACCAGCAGAGTTTGTATTGTCTTTTCTTTCTGGATACGATCCACAAGACACACATCAAAATCCCACGGATCTAAAGATCCTAGTCACGTGACAGTGGCAGAGCAGTAGATGTTCTGGGTGGGTTTTAGCAGTTGTGCTGTGTTGAAAGTGGCTCCCTGTAGTGGCTGGAGCCGTGGATTTGAGTCAGAAGACTTGGTCCCTGTCTCTGCCTCCTGACAGGCTCAGTCTGTGACCTTGATGAGAGGGAAGTGAAAGCACTGTGAGGAACCATGTCCATTGTGGAGTCCTGTTGTGGTCACTCTGGGCCAGGCTGACTTGGAATTAACTATGTAGTCTCAGGGTGGCCTTGAACTCATGGCAGTCCTATCTCTGCCTCCCGAGTGCTGGGATTAAAGGTGTGTTCCACCACTCCTGGCTCTGGCTCCATTTAACACTTTTTTAGACTGACAGAAACTTAATAGGATGAAGTGGGGTTTTTGTTTTGTTGTTGTTGTTTGTTTTTTGAGGTAGGTTCTCGCTCTGTAGCCCAGACTGATCTGGAATTCACTGTGTATTCTCAGGGTGGCCTTGAACTCACAACAATCCACCTACCTCTGCATCCCGAGTCCTGGCTAGAATGAGGTTTTTGTAATTGTATAGTTACATATTATTTACTTGAAATTGTTGCTGGTAACAGTCAGCTGTTTAGTAAGTTCTTCTTTTTAAGAACCCTGTGCTCACGGGGCTGGAGAGGTGGCTCAGTTGGTAAAGTGCTGGCCACACAAGCGTGAGGACCTGAGTCAGGTCGATGAGCTTTAGGTTCCCTGTGAGTCTGTGTCAAAACGTAAGGTGGAGAGCAGTTGAGGAAGATACCCACACACATGCACACATATGTGTGTACCCATACATGTGCTGCCACACGTACGAGTATAAATACATATATGAATTCACACCATACACACATGCACAAAAGTTATGTGCTCATTATAAAGAATTCAGAGAAGATAATTTAAAAAAGAAGATAATTAACAAACTTTTTTTTTTTTCCAGGTAGGGTCTTGTGTCCCACTCTAGCCCAGGTCGACCTGAGATTCACTATGTAGTCTCACGCTGGCATCAAACTCATAGCGGTCCTCCTACCTCAGCTTCCTGAGTGCTGGGATTAAAGGTGTGCGCTACCATGCCTGGCCCAGCCATATATATATATTATAGCTATATATATATATATATATATATATATAATAAATAAAATTTTTGGTTTTTCGAGGTAGGGTCTCGCTCTAGCTCAGGCTGACCTGGATTTCACTATGTAGTCTCAGGGTAGCCTCGAAACTCACGGCGATCCTCCTACCTCTGCCTCCTGAGTCCCGGGATTAAAGGCGTCCACCACCACACCTGGCACCCAGCCCTATATTTTTGATGTGTCAGTTTGTGTATGTGAGTGCCATGACATTTATGTGAAGGTCAGAGGTCATCCTTGGGTATTGGTCCTTGCCTTTCTCCTTGTTTTTGAGGCAGAGTCTCTCAGTCTCTGGACAAGCTGGTCCAAAGCTTCTGAGGGATTCTCCTGTCTCTGCCTAACATCTTGCTGTTCTTATGGACCTGTGCTACCACATCTTGGCTTTACGTGGGTTCTGGGGATCCAACCTCAGGTACTTATATTTGCGTGGCATGTGCTTTATTCACTGGTAGCCATCTCCGCAGCACTGTTTACATATTATTAAGGGAAAGATTCTTGCTGTGGTGGCCAGGCTTGGCTCAAACTCCTGGACTCAGACATACCACCCTTCCTCTGGTTTCTGAGTAGCTAGGACTTGCCACCTCATCTGGCTTAATTTTTTTGGTTATAAGCTATTTTATTTTGCTCATATTTTTTTTGTCATTGTCTGTTTAGATCTTTATAATAGCTACATATATATGTAGCTATTATATAATATATATGTATATATATAATATATATGCTATTCACTTTCTTATGTATGATATATAAAAGCTTCCCTCTCACATGACATTTTTAATGTTTTTGTTAACTTTTTAAAATGTTTTTATTTATTTGTTTTAGAGAGAGAATGGGCATGCCAAGGCCTCTAGCCACTGCAGACAAACTTCAGATGCATGCACTACCTTGTGCATCTGGCTTATGTGTGTACTGGGGAATCAAACCTGGGTCCTTAGGCTTCACAGGCAAGCGCCTTAACCACCAAGCCATTTCTCCAGCCCCTGTTTTTGTTAATTTTTTATACAAATTTAATATTTGCTAGATAGTAGGGTAATTTTGCAATTGTTTCAAATCTGTTAGATTTTATTATCTTCCTGCAGTTGAGATGAAATAAGTGACTACCAAGAAAGTTTATTGATAATGATTAAATTAGGAGAACTTGTTAATTATATTTGTGTATAAATTCATGCATTTAGGGTGATTTCAGTATTACTTCTGCATATTCAGAAATTGTTTTCTTTTATTTTTGGTGAGTGTGGATCTTGCTATGTAGCCCAGGATGACCTCAAACTCTTGATCCTCCTGTCTCAGCCTCCTACACGGTGGACTTAACAGGTGTGTGCTGCCGTGCCTGGCGCCATCAGCACTCACACCTGTGTTTCAATTTTTTCTTGACCTGGGTTGCCAAGGATTTGGATTGTTTAAATTTAAGCTTATATTTATATGTATTTATCCATCCATGGTTGATGCATCTTAATTTCTCATGTTCCTATTTTATAATCTTAAAATCAGTACAAAAATAATTTAGAGATTTTCTTGTTTTATTTCATTAGGTGATCTATCAGTTATGTGCCTGCTCTGATACATCTGGTCCTACCATGAGGTATTTGAGAACCAGTCAGGATTTCTTATTCTCCCACTTGCAGCATCTACCTTTTTCAAACAAAGGTAGGACATTATTTTTCTGAATTATTTCAGGTTGAATCTTATCTGAAAAGCTTGTTTCAAGAAGTGCTTCTGAACAGGAATATGTACTTATATATCTAGACTGGGTCTCACTATTTTGCTTGGCTTAGAACTCAAGATGCTTCTTTCCCATCTGGGATTATAGGCATGTAACACCACACCCTGGTCTAAGTTTTTGATTTTGAGATATTGTATGCATGTGAGAATTATAGTGACAGTAATCAGGTCTAAATGTGAATTTTATTTATTTATTTATTTTTTTGATTTTTTAAGGTAGGGTCTCATGCTGATCTGGAATTCGTTATGTAGTCTCAGGGTGGCCTCGAACTCACAGCGATCCTCCTACCTCTGCCTCCCGAGTGCTGGGATTAAAGGCCTGCGCCACCATGCCCGGCTCTAAATGTGAATTTTGTTTATATATACCTTATACACCCAGCCTGAAGGAAATTTTACATTTTAATTCTGGTGTGTTTTCACTTTGACTGCATCCTCTCACGTGACATAAGATAAGGACTTTTACACGTCCACTGTCACTGCATCCCCTCACATGACATAAGGTGAGGACTTTTTTTTTTTTTTTTTTTTTTTTTGAGAGACACAGAGAGAGGGAGGGGAAGACAGATAGAGATGGGTGCGCCAGCAGCCTCTCAGCTGCTGCAAATGAAATCCAGATGCGTGCACCCCGTTGTTGTCAAGTGCGGCATTGCACCCTTGCCTCACTTTGCATCTGGCTAAACGTGGGACCTGGAGATTGGAACTGCTGGAGATTGGAACCATTGTTCTTAGGCTTAGGGGCAGGTGCCTTAACTGCTAAGCCATCTCTCCAGCCTGAGGTTACTTTTAAAATCTGTATTGCCGAAGCTTGATGTTTTAGTGTCTAGGAGAAAATTTTTAAAAATAATAATTTATTTGAGATACAGAGAAGAGAGAAGAAAAAGGCAAATAGAGAGAGAGAGAATGGGAGTGCCAGGACGTCCAGCCACTGGAAATGAACTCCAGATGCATGAACCACCTTGTGCATTTGGCTTTATGTGGTTACTGAGGCATTGAACCTGGATCTTAGGCTTCACAGGCAAGTGTCTTAACTATTCAGCCATCTCTCCAGCCCAAGAAAATTGTTTAAACATAATTTGTTAAAAATGAAATTTGTTGGCTTAGCAGTTAAGGTGCTTGCCCGCCTGCAAAGCCAAAGGACCCTAGTTTGATTTGCTGGGACCCACATAAGCACATGCATCTGGAGTTTGTTTGTAGTGGCTGAAGGCCCTGGCATGCCCTTTCTCTCTCTCTTTCTGTCTCTTTCTCTCTCCCTCACTTTCAAATAAATAAATACATAAAATTTGTTCTTTTAGTACAAAATTCAAATATTGAAGAGGTTAAAAAATTTTTTTTGGCAAGCTCATCCTTTAATAAGTCTCAATTCATTTTGAGGTTAAAATTGTATGTAAGAAGATCATTGAAATTTAGGTCTTTTGAATGAAAATTTCTTATTTTCTTATGTTTAAATCCAGTTCAGGTCTTGATATTAAAATTTGAAAGTAATGTATAGAGGAAAGCATAAACTAGTTTATTGGTTATTACTCTCTGTTCTTGGTTGATTTGCTTTATCCAGATTCTTTCCTTTTTTTTTTTTGCTTTTTGCTTTTGGTGGGGTGGGGGAGGGGTCTCAGTTAACTCTTGGTCTAGTCTAGGCTGACCTGGAATTCACTATGTAGTCTCAGGTTGGCCTTGAACTCATGGCGATCGTCCTACTACCTCTGTCTCCTGAGTGCTGTGATTAAAAGCGTGTGCCACCATGCCTGGCTTTAGTGCCTTAGCCTTTGATTAGCTATATTACAGGCCTGTACCAACACTTGGTCCAAATGGTGTTTTATTGAAGTGTTCGTTTTTCTTTACTTTTTTAGAGAAATCTTCCTCCCTCCCTTCCTTCATTTTCCCCTGAGGTAGTGTCTCACTCTGTCTCAGGGTGGCTTTGAACTCATGTTGAGCCTCCTACCTCTGCCTCTGCTGGGATTAAAGGCATATGTCACCACACCTGGTTTAATCTTGATTGTTTTCTATGAGAATGTCCAACAGATGGATGTTTTTCTTATATCATTATTTTAGGAAGTTGAGGCTCACCTATTCCATTAGAAAACTTTCTGTTACTAAATGTCAGTTTATAATTTACTTTTTAGAATAATCATGTAGTATACTTATAAATTGATTACAGACTTTTTTTGCTGGTTGTGATGGTGCACACCTTTAACCCCAGCACTTGGGAGGCAGAGGTAGGAGGATCACCGTGAGTTGAAGGCCACCCTGAGACTACATAGTTAATTCCACGTCAGCCTGGACCAGAGTGAAACCCTACTTGAAAAAACAAAAAAAACAAAAACAAACAAACAAACAAAAAAAGCCTAAGGCACTAGAGTGAAACCCTACCTCGAAAATTAAATGCTACCTGGAAAAAAACAAAACTTTTTTTTTAAACCATTTTCATAAGCTTACTTTTAGTCCTGAGATTTTATTAACAGAAAAAGTTTATAGACATTCTTTTCTATATATCTGATCCAAAAGAATATTTAGCATCTTGTATGTTGTGTGTGTGTGCACGCGCACATATGCAGGTGTGCGCTAAAGGATCAAGGTCCAAATCGAGAGTCTTTCTCACTGGCTCTTGACCTTGTTCTTTGAAACAGGGTCTCTTGCTGAACCCAGGGTTCACCAATTCAGCTAGACTAGCTTGCCATCGAGCCCAGGGATTCCGTTTCTACTCCCTTGCTGGGATTCCAGGTGTGTGCCACCGTGCTTGGCTTTTTTACATGGGTGTTGTGGATCTGAACTCTGGTCTTTGTTCTTGTGCAGCATGCACTTGACCCACTGAGCCACCTCCCCAGACTGTCATTTTACTGTCATCATTTAAGACTTCAAAGCTAACGGTGTAGGAATAATGCACTTGGGACTGAGGTAGGAAGACTAGTGGTGCATGCTTTTTTTAAAAAATTTTATTTATTTATTTATTTATTTATTTAATTTATTTATTTTGAGAGAGCTGAGAGTAGAAGACTGAGTTAGAAGTCAGGGCCTCAACAAACTCCAGATGAGCACCCCCTTGTGCATCTGGCTTTTTATCTCAAAAATAACAACAAGAAAATAGCCTGAGAGCACTTTTTATCTCAAAAATAACAACAAGAACATAATACTCGATCTCAGAACTGCTTTTGCCTCTTTTCTTTTGTAATTTTAGAGTGATTATGTTGTTGCTAAGTTTTATAAATTACTGACCTTGTTACATAGGGAAAACCCTGATGAATTGTGGAATTTAGGTCTTTTCTCATCTTGTGTTTTCACTCTTGAGTTTATGTGTTTAAATCTTAGAATATGAAATCTCTATGCTGGAACAAATGTCGTGGCTTATGAAGACAGCCTCAATAGAGCTAAGGGTAACGTCTCTGAATCGTCAGCGGTCACATACCCAGAGGCTTCTGCACCTCTTACTGGATGACATGCCGGTGAAACCTTACACAGGTGAACAGTGACATTTGTTTATTGTGCCATTGGCTGGCCTTTATCAATGCAAGTATGAATCTTATGCTTTGCATGTAATTTTAGACCAAAATGGTTCTTCCCAGCTTTAGAATATTTTTTGTTGAAACACAAAATTTAGAGAACATACTGTGATTGGCATTTTCTTGTCCTATGCACCCACAGTATGGTCATATTTGTCTGAAACAGTCAGTGAAGTTTGTTCCACTGAGCCACCATGACCTGAGCCATTTGAACATGCAAATTAAACACAAGCTTCTCATTGTCATCTCATTGGTATGATTGGATGTTTCCATTTTGAGAGCTTGTTTGGAGGTCCCAGCAGGGGAGCGCAGCTACTCGTATACCCTCGACCAAAGACGGGTCCTCCTCTATTCGGGGAAGGTCATCCTCTTCGACCGAGCGCGCAGCTGCAGGAGGGACGCACATGGAGCAGTGAGGGAGGAAGGGGACACCTGCTTAGCCAGCCAGATCAGCCAGCTCACCCTCACATCCTCCATTTTGAAGTTCTTATTATCCTTTCAAATTCTGAGTGGATCTTAGGCATGAAAGAAACTAGGTGAAGTTGGGTGTGGTGGCACACGCCTTTAATCCCAGCACTCAGGAGGCAGAGGTAGGAGGATTGCCATGAGTTCAAGGCCATCCTGAGACTACATAGTGAATTCCAGGTCAGCCTGGGCTAGAGTGAAACCCTACTCTCCCCCCCCAAGAAAGGAAAAAAAAACAAACTAGATGAATGTTGATAGTTACTCCTCATGGTCTTGGCATTTTATTTACCCATTTTCAAAGGGCTCTTTGAACTAGAAATAAATTACATTATGTTTGTTATTTCCAAATAAATATAGTTTTAAGAATGCCTGTTTCATTTTCTGACCTGTGATGATTGGTGCTTAAACAGATGGTGAAGGAGGAATAGAAGATGAAAATAGGTCTGTCTCCGGGTTCCTTCACTTTGACACTGCTACAAAAGGTATAGTTCTTTGAGGTGACAATACAGTTACAGACAGATTGCATTGCTTTAAGTGTCAGGATGACTGTGCTTGCTTGGATTCTGAACTTGAATAGAACAGCTATGTAAATTATTTGTCTTTTATAGCTAAGATTATGGAATGGAAAGGAATCTATTTTTGAAAGTGCATATATTGGAAATAAGTCAGATTTAGGTTTCAAGAAGTTCTTTAGTTTCTAGAATACTGCCTTTTGAGAATGTAGCATAATCATTAAGGCGAGCTGAGTGTGATGGTTCTTGTCTCAGTGCCTCAACTTCGGTCATTTGCTTCTTATTATTTCTAGTACGTCGAAAAATTCTAAGTATTCTTGATTCGATTGACTTCAGTCAGGAGATCCCTGAGCCTTTGCAGTTGGACTTCTTTGATCGGTCCCAGATTGAGCAGGTTATTGCTAACTGTGAACACAAGAACTTACGTGGGCAGACAGTCTGCAATGTCAAGGTGAGGATTGCCTTCAAGTACCTGCAGAACCACGTGGCTCAGACTGTGAGCTAGCAGAAAAAAAGTATAACTACTTTGCTTTCCTGATATTTATTTTTATTATTAGGTTTACTGGGTTATGGTTTCTGTCAAATAAGTCACATACTTCTTTAACAGTTCTCCATCACTTTCCTTTTATGAATTTTCCCACCCAGAGCCGTGCAATGGTTTTAACTGTCCAGCTCTCTACCAGGTAGATAGTTAAGGCTTCACCAGCATGAAATATTGGGACACTAGCATTAATTTTTCTGTCATAGAGGTCCTTTAGTGCCATTCTGAAGGGTGAGGCACAGTGTTTTATTTATTTATTTATTGTTTTTTTGAGGTAGGGTCTCACCCTAGCCCAGGCTGACCAGGAATTCACTATGTAGTTGCAGGGTAGCCTTGACCTTATGGTGATCCTCCTACCTCTGCCTCCCAAGTGCTGGGATTAAAGGTGTGTGGATAATTGGACTGTGCCATTGTTAGATTATATAGGGAGGTACTTGTACCTTTTCTCCCCGTAGGATGGTTTATAGTAATTGTTAAGTGTCACTATTCTACTGGTGTCTAAAATGGTCTTGTTTTTTGTTTTTCCTCATGATTACAGCTTCTTCATAGGGTTTTGGTGGCCGAAGTCAATGCTCTTCAGGGCATGGCAGCCATAGGACAGAGGCCTCTGCTCATGGAGGTAAGCTCTCTTGAGGACTTGTTTGATTTACCCTTTTAGTTACTTAACTACATAAGGTGCTTGTTAAAAGACAAAACTGTAATTGGATATGTAGTTCATCAATTAGTACTACTTTAAAACTAACCTTTCGTGGAATTTTCATTGGTGATTTTATAATTTTTGTAAGCTGAAATGTAATGTCTGGCATGATAAAATAGTCATATATATATATATATTTGACAGAGAAAGAGGGACAAAGAAAGAGAGAGAGAATGGGCACACCAGGGCCTCTAGCCACTGCATACGAACTCCAAATGTGTGTGACCCCTTGTGCATCTGGCTAACATGGGTACTGGAGAATCAAACCTGGGTCCTTTGGCTTTGCAGGCAAGCACCTTAACTGCTAAGCTATCCCTCTAGCCCCTAAATATTTTAATTTTATTTATTTGAGAGAGGGAGAGAGAGAGAATCTGGGCACGCCAGGGCCTCTAGCCACTGCAGACGAACTCCAGACGCATGCACTACCATGTGCATCTGGCTTATGTGGGACCTGGAGAATTGAACCAGGGTCCTTAGGCTTCGTAGGCATGTGTCTTAACTGCTAAGCCATGTCTCTGGCCCCTAATTTCCTTTTTATAAAACATTATTTATTTGCAAGCAGTGAGATAGAGGAGAGAAAAGGAGAGGGAGGGAGAGAGAGAAGGAATAGGTGTGCCAGGGCCTCAGCCACTGCAAATGAACTCCAGATGTATGCACCACTGTGCATCTGGCTTTACATGGGTATTGGGGAATCAATCCAGGGTTGTTAGGCTTTGCAAGCAAGCGCCTTAATCGCTGAGCCATCTGTCCAGCCCCTGCATTAATTTTCATACAAACTGTTACCACGTAACCTGAAAGGTTTCTGCTTTCTGGTATACATATAGTAGATGTTTAAGGAGATGTTTTCTGAAATACTGACAGAGTTAAGAATAGAAACCTATTGATAACAGACGTTACTTGCTTGAATGTGTTAACCTGTTTCAATTTTGATGGTATTAGGAAATCAGCACTATTCTTCAGTATGTGGTAGGAAGAAACAAATTACTGCAATGTCTTCATGCAAAGCGGCATGCTCTAGAGTCATGGAGGCAGCTGGTAGAGATTATACTGACAGCTTGTCCGCAGGACCTCATTCAGGCGGAAGATCGACAGCTAATCATTCGTGATATTTTACAAGATGTGCATGATAAGGTAATTTCCTCCCTTGATATTACTGAACATGTATACATTACATATGTATGTATGTATATAATATCACTCAAATATACCACTTTAACTTTTTTCCCACTTTTAGATTAGACATAAAAGTTGTATAATACCTGTGTGGAGACTTTCTTTGAGAAAGGGTTGTTCATATAGCAGGAGCTGTTGGCTACAGTGTGTGCTTCAGAAATATCTAGAGAGCTTTGCAAATATGCACAAGCAGATCCCATTCTAGCCCTGCTGAATGAAATAATCTCAAAACATGGAATTCTGATAAGAAGTAGTTAAGTATGCCAGCTTACCCATTCCTCTTTGAGTGTTTCTTACATCGCACTCCTGTAGTTGATAGGAGGCTGAGTGTACTGCAGACTTGTTAAGGGTTGTTGCCAAGAGCTGCAGCCTCACTCTGGTTTGCTTTAAGATCCTGGATGACGAGGCAGCCCAGGAGTTGATGCCCGTGGTTGCAGGCGCCGTGTTCACCCTGACCGCCCACCTCAGCCAGGCTGTGCGCACTGAGCAGAAGCAGCCTCTGGTCGCCGGAAGCAGAGAGCCCCATTACGCTTTTATGCTGGATGGCTGTTTGACCTCGCCTCCTCCCGCAGAGGGCCCGCTGGTGGGCTTTGCTTCCATTGGAGATTCTTCACTTCACATCATCCTGAAGAAACTATTAGACTTCATTTTGAAGACAGGTCCTTCCATCGCATTTTACAACAAATTACAACTTTGTATTTGTTTTCACTTGGAAGAAGGGTTTTTCACTTGACTCCAAATCTGTGGTCTCCCTAGGTGGTGGATTCCAGCGCGTGAGGACTCACCTGTATGGCTCTCTGCTTTACTACCTGCAGATTGCCCAGAGACCCGACGAACCTGACACGTTAGAAGCTGGTAAAGTTGGATTGATGCCCGCTCTTTCCTGTTTTCAGAGACGGCTGAATCACTTCACCATATGCTGAACACACTGTATGATGAACTCATTAGAGCACTCTGATGTTGAGGGTGCATGTTTAGTGTGTCAGGGTTGTGAAGATCAGCACAGAGTACTGTATGGAAAGACTCACCCTCGTGATGTTTTAGCTTTATCAACTTTAATTCAGTCCCATTGAGCAGTGTGCTGTCTGTGGGAGAGAAGTACAGGGTCTTTGTACTCTCCTACAGTACATAACCACTTGATTCTTTAAAAACATCAGTAACTCTGCAGTAAGGATGTGACATTTATTTAAGCATTTTTCTTTCTTCATTGGTATGTGGTTTCTAATATTTTGCCATCACAAAGATACCACATTATATATTTTTATATGCCTCTGCTTCTCAAGGGAGAAGCTTTATGGTAGAATTTCCTTGTGAAAAGTATACATGGTTTTAGTTTAATACATTCTCTTAAATGGCCATCTGAAAATAGCTTGACTTGTGTGTAAGTGCTTATCAGTACTATACACATGTCTGTTTATCCTAGCATAAAGTGTGTTTTCAGATACATTTGAAGTAGAATTTCTTCACTAGAGTGGATATATTTAAAATAATGAACTGAATGTGGTGGTGCTTGCCTGTAATCTTAGCACTAGAGAGGTGAGGCATTAGTAAACATAAAATTACTTTCAAATACAAACTATTGCTTTGATGAAACTTCTAAAGTTCACCTGACTCTTACATGAAATCTGTGATCACACTACTAATTATCATTGTATATTTAAATTGCCTTTAAATGGATGTTCTTTTAATTAATTTTATTTTGATCAAAACTATTTGTTATTTATTTATTTTTTATTTGAGAGAGATAGAATGGGTGTGCCAAGGTCTCCAGCTGCTGGAAATGAACTCCAGATGCATGTGCCACCTTGTATGTACAGCTGGCTGATGTGGGTGCTTTGCAGGCAAGCACCTTAACTGCTAAGCCATCTCTCTAGCCCCTTGCTTTTTATAATTAATGTGATTTCTATAAGAGCAGTTGATCCTGACACTGTTGCCACTTCAGTTCATATTCATGGCACATGTGCTTTGTAGGTTTTTTGTCTTTTTGAGGCAGGGTCTCACACTAGTCCATGCTAATATGGAACTTTCTCTGTAGCCCCAGATTGGCCTCAAACATAAGGCCATCTCAAGTGTTGGGATTAAAGGTGTGTGCCCCACCATGCCTCACTCTGTGCTCTGTGTTCTTAAAATTGACTTTTCTGGGCTCACTGATCAGTGGCCCTTTTGTGCATGTAGTGATGGAAGGATTTTTTTTTTTTGATGTATAATTACTTAATTACTAAAATGATTTTAATTGGAACTTTTCTGTCTTAACACCCTTTCAGCTACGAAAAGTATGTGGGAAAGGCTGACAGCCCCTGAAGATGTGTTTAGTAAGTTACAGCGTGAAAACATAGCCATCATTGAGAGTTATGGGGCTGCCCTTATGGAAGTGGTCTGTCGAGATGCTTGTGATGGGCATGAGATTGGACGGGTAAAGTAACCCTTATTTGTTATTACTGCTGAATAAGTAGTTCTGACCATATGAAAGTAGAAACCAGATCAGCTCTTAAAATCTGTATTGTATGTCTAGAATTACTTTCTTTCTCTTTTTCTCCGCCTTCCTTCCTTCCTTCCTTCCTTTTTGTTATATACTTTTTTATTTGAGAGAGAGACAGAAAGAGAATGGGCACGAAAGGGTCTCTAGCTAGTGCACACGAATTCCAGATGCATGTGCCGTCTTGCTTACGTGGGTCCTTTGGCTTTGCAGGCAAATGCCTTAACCACTAAGCCATCTCCCCAGCCCCTCCCTCCTTCTCTTCCTTCCTTCCTTTAGGTAGAGTTTCACTCTAGTCCAGACTGACCTGGAATTCACTATGTAGTCTCAGGGTGGCCTCGAAAAGGTGTGTGCCACCATGCCTGGCTTCTTTTTTTTTTTTTTTCAGGTAGGGTCTCACTCTAGCTCAGGCTGACCTGAAATTCACTATGTAGTCCCAGGGTGGCTTTGAACTCCTAGCGATCCTCCTACCTCTGCCTCCCGAGTAGTGGGATTAAAGGCGTGCACTACCACGCTTGGCTTTTTTTTTTAAGTATGGTCTCGCTCTAGCCCAGACTAATCTGGAATTCACTATAGTTAATTTTTTTCTTTTTCTTTCTTAATATTCTTTTTAAAAAATTTTTTTATTTTTCAAGGTAGAGGCTCATTCTAGTCCAGGCTGACCTGGAAATCACTGTGAAGTCTCAGGGTGACTTTGAATTCACGGCGCTCCTCCTACTTCTGCCTCCTGAGTGCGTGTGCCACCACACCCGGATCTAGAATTATTTTCTACATTATTTTATTCTCCTTGGAATTATCTTTGCTAATTTTGATGTTTGTGGATAGACTAATACTGGCACAAACAAAATAAATCCTTTTTAATAAATATTCTTGTTTAATAAACTGCTGGATAAATTGCTTTTTTTCCTTCAAGGTGTAGGATCTCACTCTAACCCAGCCTGACCTGGTACTCACTCTGTAGTTCCAGGCTAGCCTCAAACTCACGGTGATCCTCCTACCTCTGCCTCCTAAGTGCTGGGATTAAAGGTGTGCTCTACCATGCCTGGCCTTAAATTGCTGCTTTTATTGAATATATCTTTCTGTGTCTAGCTACTTTATGGAGGAGAATTTGCAGTTATAGTTCAGGCTGATGATGATGCAGTGAGAAAGTAATTTCTTCCCAGTAGAAAATGATGCATCAGCTGGGTGTGACTCATGCCTTTAATCCCATCACTGGGGAGCAGAGGTAGGAGGATTGCCATGAGTTCAAGGCCACCCTGAGACTACATAGTGAATTCCAGGTCAGCCTGGGCTAGAGTGATATCCTACCTTGAAAAACCAAAAAAAAGAAAGAAAAGAAAAGAAAATGATGATGCATCATTTAAATTGTGTCTTTCAAGACCTAGAAAACAGAGTTTTAAGAAATAGGATAAAATATAAGCTATATAGTGATCTCTCAATTATGTTAAAAGTTTTATAATATTTTTATGTATAGAAAAAGCCCTGAGAGTGCTGGAGAGATGACTTAGCAGTTAAGGCGCTTGCCTGCAAAGCCTAACAACCCAGGTTCAATTCCCCAGTACCCACGTAAGCCAGATGCACAAGGTGGCACATGCATCTGGAGTTCATTTGCAGTGGCTGGAAGGCGCTGGTGTGCCCATTCTCTCTCTTTCTTCCTCTTTCTCTCTGTTGCTCTCAAATAAATAATAAAAAATAAACTAAATAAATTTAAGAAAAGGCATGACATTTTATGGCAAACAGCCAACTATTGCTATGAGGAAAGTTCTAAGTATCCCCAGGTAAAGGCCGTGATTGGTGTTGATTTTGGTAGCCATCCACATTGGACTTTGCTTCATTCCTTGCAGATGCTGGCCCTGGCTCTCCTTGATCGGATCATCTCTGTGGATAAGCAGCATCAGTGGCTTGTGTATCTTTCTAACAGTGGCTACTTGAAAGTCCTTGTGGACAGCTTGGTAGAAGATGATCGCACTTTGCAAGGCTTACTCACACCACAACCACCCCTTTTAAAAGCCCTTTATACCTACGAATCCAAAATGGTAAGGCTTCATGTTCATTGCACATCAGATCAACAGATCATTCTGTCTCTTTTGGGCGAGTAGATGTATTAAAAAAATGAATGCAGTATATGCTTAGGAGGGAAGCTGTGTTCACCACTATGCCACCAGTGCATATTTAATTCTTTTACATGGCTGGAGTGATGGCTTAGCAATTAAAGCTCTTGCCTACAAAGCCAAAGGCCCCAGGTTTGATTCCCTAGGACCCACATAAACCAAATGCACAAGGTGGTGCATGCATCTGGAGAACCACCTTGTGCATCTGGCTTATGTGGGTCCTGGTGAATTGAACCTGGGGCCTTTGGCTTTGCAGGCAGGCACCTTAAACACTAATCCATCTCACCAACCCATACCAAGTATTTTAAACATATTCATGTACTACTTTTTCTTGTCTTCTCAGTGCATTTTAAAAATAGTTCTGTTATGTAAACTGTTATCGTTTCTGAGGAGTTTTAAATTTGGGGACCTGTGCTAGAAATGTCTTCTGAGCATGGATAGAGAGAGGCTGAAATGGTCCTGGAAGGGGTGGGTGTGGAGTGCTGCTTACTCACTTTGGTTGCTGTGGTGGTGGGAGGATACCTAGGGGTGTATGAGCAGAGAGCAACACCATTCCTGGCGCTGTTGAAAATCTGAGTGTGCTGGTTGTACTGTAAGCGCAGGATTTTATATCCAGTACCTACTTGGTCATTTCCTTCCCTTTACATCTCCTTTCATTTCTCCTTTATTAAATGACTCACACTGGGTGTCATGACAGTGAACACACTGAAGTCTTAGCTTCTTCATGAACTCCTTTTTGTGCCTTTGTCCATTTCTTCAACAGGTATTTACTAAGACCCTCCTGTACATCAGGCATAGTTCTAGGTTAGGTACCAAAGACCTAGCTGTGAGGAAAACAGACAAACTTGCCTGCCCTCCAAAGGCCACAGTAGGGTGACAAAGTACATTTTAATTGAGTCATTTATACCAGGTAAATGTGCAGACACTTGGGCCACTGAGTCCTCATTCACCTTAGGAGAAAGGAGGCATAATGTGTCCTAGTAGCTAGTTCAGAACTTCTCCACTGGTGATTAAAGAGGAAGAATGTCCCATGGAAATGTTTCATTTGTCTCCGAGGCCCTTGGAAATGATATCAACACATAATTTCCTTTTCTTTTTTGGTGTTCCGAGGTAGGGTCTCACTCTAGCTTAGGCTGACCTGGAATACACTATGTAATCTCAGGGTAGCCTCGAACTCTCAGTGATCCTCCTACTCTGCCTCCCCAGTGCTGGGATTAAAGGCATGCACCACCACACCCGGCTTAACACATAATTTTCCTTCCATATCTTTGCAGGCGTTTCTCACAAGAGTGGCTAAGATCCAGCAGGGTGCTTTAGAGCTGCTAAGATCTGGGGTGATTGTAAGACTAGCGCAATGTCAAGTCTATGACATGCGCCCAGAAACGGATCCTCACAGGTAAGCGTCTGCACACACTAGTTTGGTTAAGTGCCTAGTAAAGGATGGTAAATGAAAAAGGAAACCCCAAACATAAGTTTGCCACTGGCTCATAATTCTATTACTGAACGGTGTCCACAGCCTCCTGAGACCTACTCTCTAGGGTCAATTTTACAATCTCACTTTAATTATTTTAATTTTGTTTAATTTTGTATAATAGACGATGTCAGTTTATTTTGGGCTTGGGTGCAAGAGAAGGAAATTTGCAGAGTCACTTTTTTTTTTTATTATTTTATTTATTTTTTGAGAGAGACACAGAGAAAGAGGGAGACAGATAGAGATTATTTCAGCTGCTGTGAGTACCAGATGTGGCGCCCTCTTGTGGTCAAGGGAACACTAACGTGGGAAAAATTCTTAGGCTTAGCAGATGCCATCTCTCCAGCCCTCAGAGTCATTTATGCAGATTTTCCTCAAGGGAACATAAAAGAAAAATTTTTTTAATTTTCCTTCATAAGATTTTTTTTTTAATTCAAAAACTCCATTCCGTTTTCAGTAAGCTATAAGGTTAGGTGAGAGTAGGTTCCTTTAACCACTGACGTGAACATGGCTGTAAGGGCACTCACTAGTAGCTTCACTCCTGAATCAGCTGGCTGTGGAGTTTTTTGGCCATGGAAATGGCAAGGAATTGTTATGAGCATAACTGAATTGGAATATTGCTCTCTCATTGTTCGGTTGAAATAAATGAAGCGTGTTTGGCATGAGAGACCCCCCAATGTTCATCCCCACGGTGCTGGATCGCTACCGTCAGATTCTTCTTCCAGCCCTCCAGCTGTGCCAGGTTATCCTCACGTCCACCATGGCCCAGCACATGCAGGCAGCAGGGCAGGTAAGACAAATCCCTCCTTCAATGAGAAGGCACCTAGCGCAGAATCCTTCTTTTACAAGTGTAAAAACCCTGTGCATAGAATGCTTGAGAAGTCAGATCAGACCTACTGTTACTGTCAAAGCTGGATATAGAACATAAGTGCCTTGTATTTGGTTCTGAACTGTATTGGTACATTTAAAAAATTCATATGTGAAAGGAACATTGTAGTTACTTTTTAGAATCCAAAGATGGAAAGCAAGAGATCAGACTTTATTCCTATAGAAAAGAAAGCTTTTTAGTGATAGAAATCAGCTGGCTTTGAAGATGTGGTGTAGCCGGGTATTGAGAGGAGCATATATATACTAGGCCTTTATTCCTACACAGGAGGTGTAGTGGTGCACACCTCTAATCCCTATACGTGGGAGGCTGAGGCAGGAGGATCATAAGTTGGTGGTGAGCCTGGCATGGTTGCACATGTCTGAAATCACAGTATTTGGGAGGTGGAGACAGGAGGATCAGGAGTCAAGGTCATCTTGGGTTATATACTGAGTTTGAGGCCAGCCCATGCTACGTGAAACCCCATTTCAAAACAAACAAATAAAATAGAATACAAGCCAGGCGTGGTGGCACATACCTTTAATCCCAGCACTGGGGAGGCAGAGGTAGGTGGATCACCGTGAGTTCGAGGCCACCCTAAGACTACATGGGGAATTCCAGGTCAGCCTGAGCTAGAATGAGACCCTACCTTGAAAAACAAACAAAAAAGGAAAATACAAAAGATAGAATACTTTCATATGTGATTTTTACAGTGCATTTTTTTTTTTTTTTAATACCACATTTTATTCAGATTTTGCAAAGGAGTGTGGAAGGGGGAAGGCTGGGAGGTAAGGGGAAACAAAGTAGAAAGAAGTACATCCCGTGGAGCCCAAAAGCCTTTGTGGGCACCCGTAGCTCAGGAGTCCATGTGACCAGATATGGATCTGGGGGACAAAAGCATGGAAAGGAAAAAGAAAGTTCAAGGAGCTCCTGTCATCTGGGGAGCTGGAGGGGATAAAGAACCCATGCGGGGAGTAAGGGCTAGGGGGCCTCCTGGCTGGTCCTGCTAAGACCTAGGCAAAGCCCTTCTTAGCGAGCCTGGGCCGTGCCAGCCCAGACCTGAGGGAAAACTCACCCACAGCTGGAAGTTCCCAAGTGATCTGAGCGAGAGCCTGCCCTCCCCCTTGCAAACGTATTTATAACCTTATGGTGGTGGGCTGTCTCAGAAAGAGATTAGTTCTGGCACCCAAGTTCCGGTGGCTAAACTTGAGCAGCCACAATGTTCAGTGCATGGTTTTTGAATTTCCTGTGAAGAATGTTTTCTTGAGGGTTAGAGAGATGGTTCAGTGGTTAAGACGCTGGCCATAAAGCCTTACGACCCTCCTTCCATTCCCCGTCTCTTCATTGAGATGGAGATGGATTTTACTAGCAGCATGACATCCGTATATGATTTGCTAGTACCAGTTTTCTACTGGAATTTCTACTAGAGCTTCTTTAAAAAGCAGTGTAACTGGGCTGGGATGATGTCTCAATATAGTGTTTTCTTTAGCAAGGTGAACTACTGGGTTTGATTTCCAGCACCACACCAATTTAACAGACAACATCAACAGCAAAAATCCCACTCCAGGTCCAAAAGTTTCAGCTGAGGCTGGCAGTCTGTGTTAAAAAAACCACTCTGGCCCAGTTCCTAAGAGATTTGAAGGCTCAGCTAGTTTGGGCTTACAGTCTAGTTCAGATGTTCCAATTGAAAGTACTTGGCCCAGCCTGGCATGGTGGCACACGCCTTTAATCCCAGCACTTGGGAGGCAGAGGTAGGACTGCTGTGAGTTCAAGGCCAGCCTGAGACTACATAGTGAATTCCAGGTCAGCCTGAGCTAGAGTGAAACCCTACCTCAAAAACAAAACCAAAAACCAAAAACAAAAAGAAAGTTCTTGTCCCTATGTCATACAAATCAGACTTTCTAGAGCAACTTCTTGAATTCAGTGATCATTTTATACCCATTCATTTGAAATTCTTTAATTCCTTTTTTGTTTGTTTGTTTTTCGAGGTGGGGCTCACTCTAGCTCAGGCTGATCTGGAATTCACTCTGTAGTCTCAGGGTGGCCTTGAACTCACAGCTATCCTTCTACCTCTGCCTCCCAAGTGCTGGGATTAAAGGCATGCGCCACCACACCCGGCTGAATTTTTTAATTCTATTTAAACAGATTTAAAGAAGCAAAATAGGTACTTTTTCACTCAGATCAAAGTTATGTTAACTTTTCTGTAGTGCACTATTGTGCATCGAGTTTTTAAAAAATATTTTATTTATTTATGTGAGAGAAAGAGAGGGAGCGAATGAATGGGTGCATCAGGGCCTCTAGCTACTGCAAATAAACTCCAGATGCATGCCCCACCATGTGCATCTGGCTTATGTGGGTAGTGGGGAATTGAACCTGGGTCCTTAGGCTTCACAGGCAAGTGCCTTAACTGTAAAGACATCTTTCTAGCCCAGCATCAAGTTTTAAAAATATTTTTATTTATTTGTAGAGAGAGAGAGAGAAAATGAGAATGAGTGGGCATGCCTGGACCTCCTGCCACTGCAAATCAACTCCAGAGCCATCTTTCCAGCCCTCGTGTATCAATTTTTATTTTATTTATTTATTTTTTATTATTATTATTATTATTATTATTATTATTATTATTGGCTTTTTGAAGTAGGGTCTTACTCTGTAGCTCAGGCTGACCTGGAATAGTTTCAAGGTGGCCTTGAAATCACTACAATCTTCCTACCTCTGCCTCCTGAGTGCTGGGATTAAAGGTGTGTGCCACCACGCCTGGCTCATGGCATCAATTTTTAAACTTTGAAATAGTCTTCAGTTTTCTTGAGAATTTTAATTAAGTTTGCTTTTTGAAGAAATGAGCTGTAAGTGCAGAGAATAGTTGGATTGCTTCCCTATTAAGAAAAACACAAATTGTACATTTATGCAATAATGCTGTCATCTTTTTCCTCCATTCCTTTGCTTCCCTTCTGCCCCACTCAGGTGTTGCAGTTTCTCATCTCACATTCTGATACCATCCAAGCCATTCTGCGCTGTCAGGACGTAAGTGCTGGCTCCTTGCAGGAACTGGCCCTGCTGACGGGAATTATAAGTAAAGCCGCACTTCCTGGTGAGTTCTTTGCATTGAATGCAGTTAACACTTTTTTTTTTTTTTGTTTGGTTTTTTGAGATAAGATCTCACTCTAGCCCAGACTGACCTGGAATTCACTATGTAGTCTGAGGGTGGCTTGAACTCACAGCGATCCTCCTACCTCTGACTTCTAAGTGCTGGGATTAAAGGCGTGCGCCACCATGCCCAGCTCCCTGTTAACAGTTTTTTTTTTTTTTTTTTTGGTTTATTGAGGTACGGTCTCACTCTGGCCCAGGCTGATCTGGAATTAACTATGTAGTCTCAGGGTGGCCTTGAACTCAACGGTAATCCTCCTACTTCTGCCTCCTGAATGCTGGGATTAAAGGTGTGTGCCACCACGCCTGGCTCCAGTTAACACTTTTTTACAGACTGACAGAAGCTTAATAGGATGAAGGTTTTCCTTCTTGTTTCTTCCTTTTCCCTTTTTATTTTATAAGTTTATCTTCTAAATTTATTTTTATTTATTTTTTATTTTTTATTTATTTATTTATTTATTTTGAGGTGCTGTCTCACTCTAGCCCAGGCTGACTTGGAACTCACTCCCAGTAGTCCCAGGCTGGCCTCACAGACTCACAGTGATCCTCTGCCTCAGCTTCCCAAGTGTTGGGATTCAAGATGTGCGCTAACACACTGGCTCTCAATGGCTTTTGAGAACATGTAGGAGCTGTGGTCTCAGCCCTGTTGCTGAAATAAAAGAGACAGCTTTGTACATATGTTTATACCTAAATAGGGCTAATATAATTCCATATAACTATTTAAGGGGAGGTTTACACTCCAAAGACATATGTACATGTACACATAGCAACTCAGTTAAATAATTTCATGGAGCCAGATTGGTGGGATCTTAGACTGAATCATGTTGGGCAAGCCTAGGCTACAGAATGAGCCCCATCACAAATAATAATAATTATTATTATTATTGGCTTTTTTGAAGTAGGGTCTTACTCTGTAGCTCAGGCTGACCTGGAATAGTTTCAAGGTGGCCTTGAAATCACTACAATCTTCCTACCTCTGCCTCCTGAGTGCTGGGATTAAAGGTGTGTGCCACCACGCCTGGCTCATGGCATCAATTTTTAAACTTTGAAATAGTCTTCAGTTTTCTTGAGAATTTTAATTAAGTTTGCTTTTGAAGAAATGAGCTGTAAGTGCAGAGAATAGTTGGATTGCTTCCCTATTAAGAAAAACACAAATTGTACATTTATGCAATAATGCTGTCATCTTTTCCTCCATTCCTTTGCTTCCTTCTGCCCCACTCAGGTGTTGCAGTTTCTCATCTCACATTCTGATACCATCCAAGCCATTCTGCGCTGTCAGGACGTAAGTGCTGGCTCCTTGCAGAACTGGCCCTGCTGACGGAATTATAAGTAAAGCCGCACTTCCTGGTGAGTTCTTTGCATTGAATGCAGTTAACACTTTTTTTTTGTTTGGTTTTTGAGATAAGATCTCACTCTAGCCCAGACTGACCTGGAATTCACTATGTAGTCTGAGGGTGGCTTGAACTCACAGCGATCCTCCTACCTCTGACTTCTAAGTGCTGGGATTAAAGGCGCGCGCCACCATGCCCAGCTCCTGTTAACAGTTTTTTTTTTTTTTTTTGGTTTATTGAGGCACGGTCTCACTCTGGCCCAGGCTGATCTGGAATTAACTATGTAGTCTCAGGGTGGCCTTGAACTCAACGGTAATCCTCCTACTTCTGCCTCCTGAATGCTGGGATTAAAGGTGTGTGCCACCACGCCTGGCTCCAGTTAACACTTTTTTACAGACTGACAGAAGCTTAATAGGATGAAGGTTTTTTTTTTTAAAGAGAGAGACAGAAAGCCGGGTGTGGTGTCGCACACCTTTAGTCCCAGCACTTGGGAGGCAGAGGTAGGAGGATTGCCACAAGACTATATAGAGTGAATTCCAGGTCAGTTTGGTCTTGAGAAAAAAACAACAGCAAAAACAAGCAAACAACAACAACAAAACAAAAAAGGAGATAATTAACAAACCTTTAGAATCTCATTACCTTGAAATTACCAAATGTTAACATTTCATGAAGAGATTTTTAAACATTGTACAATGTGTATGTACTTATGACCAAGAAAGAAACATGCAGAAATGAGTTATGAGAATAGGGCTACCCTTTGCATGCTGTTGTATAAAAAATTAAGGCGCTTGCCTGCAAAGCCTAAGAACTCATGTTCACATCTCCAGGTCCCATATAGCTAGACTCAGTGTTGCCAGCATGTAATGTTGCACATGTGCCCAAGGGTGAGCATATGTCTGGAGTTTGTTTGCAGCAGATTGAAGGACCTGGCACACCCATTCTCTCTCTCTCAAAATAAAAATAATAAAAAGTAATATTACATGAATTTCACAGGTTAAAAACTTATTGAAGAAAAATGAAATTGTTGAATTCTGAGCAAATATATATTATAAGAGTACAGAGAAGTATTAGCTCTTGAAACGTCACTATGTTTAAGCAAAAAGATGAAACATTAACATGTTTTGGGGTCACTTTTATCTCCAATAGAATTTCTGTACTACATGTCAATTTTAGGATCAGTTAGCTTCCAGATGTGAGTATGATAAAGCAAGGAGTTCTTTTATAGTTCCCGTTCCACCATTAGACTGCTTATTTTTATTTTATTTTATTTTTATTTTTTTGAGGGAAGGGTTCACTCTAGCCTAGGTGGACCTGAAACTCATTTGGAATCCCAGGCTGGCCTTGTGTGTGTGTTCTTTTTTAAAATGTGTGCTACCATACCCTGATTTTTTTTTTTTTATGGCTAATTCTCTTTTATTTTTTGCTATTTATTTATTTATTCATTGTTAAGCAGAAACTTTGTATGGACACATCATGTGTTGGTATCATTTCCCTCCTTCGTGCCCTATATATACTTATTTATTTGCATGCATATATGTCTCTCTCTCTCCATGTATGTATGTCTACCTGCCTACCTACATACATACATGGAGAGAGAGAGAATGGGTGTGCCAGGGTCTCTAGCCAACGCAAACGAACCCCAGATGCATGTACCACTGGCTTTACATAGGTACTGGGGGATTGAACCCAGGTCATTTTTGGCTTTGCAATGAAGCACTTAATTGCTGAGCCATCTCTACAGCTCCAAATTGTTTTTATATACAATTTACATGTATGCAAATTGAGCCCCAGAAAGGATGTCCCAAATCACAGGGTGTAATGCACAGCACTGTCACAGGCAGTGTTGCTTCTCATCCTCTGGCCATAACCACTTGGTTCTTCTGCCTCCATTTTTATTTTTTTTTTTATTATTTATTTATTTTTTCATTTTTCGGTTTTTCAAGGTAGGGTCTCACTCTAGCCCTGGCTGACCTGGAATTCACTATGTAATCTCAGGGTGGCCTCGAACTCATAGCAATCCTCCTACCTTTGCCTCTCAAATGCTGGGATTAAAGGCGTGTGCCATCACGCCCGGCTATTTTTATTTTTTCTTGAGGTAGGGTCTCATTCAAGCCCAGGCTGACCTGGAACTCAGTCTGTAGTTTCCAGGCTTCTACCTGCGTTTTTCTTTTGTTCTGGAGAAGACTGAGCCCACGAACCCCTTACTGTTCCCACCATCCGTAACATTTTCCTCGCTGAGGATGCCTCGGTGCCTCTCCAGGCTGAGCAAGCGGCTTGTGTAAGGTAGTTGGAGCCCCGGGTTCTTCCTACGCAGTCTATGTGTTTCCTGCTTAGTTGTCTCCTGCAGTGATGCCGGAGAACGTTACCCTTGTTATCAACCAAAGCCCCATAGTGCCCTGCAGTAAAATAGTTCCACGACTTGATTAAATACAGTATACTTCTTACACATGGTCAGATCTCTGTGAGAATTAGTCGGTTTATCTCTCCTGCATACTGCTTCTGAGGGGTAGAGAAATCATGAGCCTAATCATGCTGCATATTCCAGCAGAACTGTCCTGCCTCCTGCCTGCCCTCCCTCCCTCCCTCCCTCTTCAGTATTTATGACATAAATTGGTCTCTCTCTCATTTTTTTGTTTTTGTTTTTGTTTTTTTGAGTTAGGGTCTCACCCTAGCCCAGGCTGACCTGGAATTCACTCTGTTCTCAAGCTGGCCTCGAACTCACAGTGATCCTCCTATCTCTGCCTCCCCAGTGCTGGGATTAAAGGTGTATGCCACCATGTCCGGCTTTGGTCTCCTTTTTTTTTTTATGAAGTCCTTTCATTTTCTTAGTCTAAACTCTTACTAGGAAGTACTTAATTGCTAGGTTTAGAAAGTTTTAACGTTTATGGTTATAAGTAAAACTTGAATCTCTTTCTTGATTTGAAATCAGGCTGTATTTTAGGTTGCATACAAGTGCACACTTGTGCTGGTGTTACTTATAGATAAACGTTTTATACTTTTAGTTTTTATTGACTCATTTCTAAAACTTTGATGACAAGAATCAGCCCATGCAGATAAAAGGTATTAAAATATCAGAACCTCTCTTCCTAGTTTTTTTTTTTTTTTTTTTTTTTTTGAGGTAGGGTCTCACTCTGGCTCAGGCTGACCTGGAATTCACTCTGTAGTCTCAGGGTGGCCTCGAACTCATGTTGATCCTCCTACCTCTGCCTCCCGAGTGCTGGGATTAAAGGTGTGTGCCACCATGCCCAGCATGTTTTAATTTCAATGTAAAACCACATTTTAAAGTATTCCAAATTTTGTAGGTGTATTAATTGAACTTGATGTTGATGTAAATGACGGATCTTTAATGGAGCTGCAGGGACACATTGGAAGATTCCAGGTAACTGGTTATGATTTCTTTAAATAGCAGTTTTAAGATATGTTAAAAAATATAACAATCCTCTGAACTATCCTTTGCATTCTGCCCTTGGATTGGTACATCCCGTTTTAACTCTTTTTTGTTGATTCTTTGATGACTCCAAGTGACATACTTCTATTGCTACTACTGGTTTCCTCATTTTAGGAATCAAAAAGAAATTTTTTTTTTCTGAGGTAGGGTCTCCCTCTAGCCCAGGCTGACCTGGAATTCACTATGTCGTCTCAGGGTGGCCTTGAACTCATGGCGATCCTCCTACCTCTGCCTCCCGAGTGCTAGGATTAAAGGCTTGCACCACCACGCCTGGCTAGGAATCAAATTTTAACTTTCCATTGTATATGAAAATTTGGATGTTTTTTAGTCATTTTCTTCCATCACAATTATATATATTTCTAACACTTTTCCTTGAAATTCAAATTTGGTTGTATTAATGTTTAATACTCATTATTATGACTTTATAACTTATTTATGAATAAACCATGGATCTTTAAAAATGGCTAGACTTGCTAGTAGACAGGCTGGCCTTGAATTGGAATGCCTCTTACTCCCAAGTTCTAGACTATAGGTATACACAGCTGTGCATAGCTACTGTTTGTTTAATATGGTGCAGTTTTTAAGTTGATATGTTAAAAAATATGTTTTCTGAACTATCTTTTGCATTCTCCTTCTTTTTAAAATTTTAACTCATTCTTTGATGACTCCAAGTGACATACTTAATTGTACTACTGGTTTCCTCATTTTAAGAGCAGGCTTTATATCCCAAAACCTGCCATAGACTTTTGCTTTTTTTGAGTACCAGGGTATTCCCTCCCATAGAGAGGGCCCATGGAGCAGTTGGACCTAGACATGCCACTATTGTACCCGTTCAGTCATTGGGCCTGTATGGCCAAACTTGAATATTCAGTGTCCACTGTTTTCACTGCTGATGACTTCTGTCTCCCATACGGCTGCATGCAGCCTTTTTCCAGCTTTCAGTTGGCTGGTCTACAGGGAGAAGGTTTTCTGCTCAGCACCAGCTTGCTTTCTCAGTGACCTTACCTCTCAGGCAAAGAGATGTCTTCAGCAATAGGGTCTTACTCTCTGTTTCTCAAGGGAAACCAAGGGCTTTGGCAAAAGCCTTTAATGTTTTGGAGGCTACCAGGACCTCCTTGGCCAACAACTGACTGGAAGGTATCCCATCCCAGGCACTGAAAATTTTCTAGTAACAGTCTACAGCTTCTAGATGTGCCATTCTTCAAAAAGGTAGGTTTACATAAGTCTTATTCACAATATCTTGAGTTTAGATTGACCCTCCCCCTGTTCTTCTTTTATGCATTCTTTTCCCATGGCCTCACTTAGGCCATTCCCCTCCCTGTAGTCTGTTCTTCTACTTACTTATGTGTAATACCATACACTTAAGTCCTTCCCTTCCTCCCTCCCTTATAGCCTTTTACCAGCTTACTGGTTTCTGGTACCTATTTTTGGTTTTAGTTCACACACAAGTTTATATATTTGTAGTTAGGATCCACATATGAGAGAGAAAATGTGGTGTTTGGCTTTCTGAGCCTGGGTTACCTCACTTAGTATAATCCTTTCCAGATCCTTCCATTTGCCTGCAAATTTCATAATTTCATTTTTATTTATTATCAATTCATCTGTGGAGGGACATCTAGGCTGGTTCCATTTCCTAGCTATTGTGAATAGTGCAGCAATAAACATGGTTATGCAAGTATCTCTAAGGTAGTGAGAAGAGTCCTCTGGATATATGCCTAGGAGTGCTATAGCTGGATCATGTGGTAAATCTATTTCTAGCTGTCTCAAGAACCTCCACACTGATTTCCACAATGGCTGGACCAGATTACATTCCCACCAACAGTAGTGTGGAAGTGTTCTGCTTTTTCCGCATCAACACCAACACTTGTCATTTTGTTTTCTTGATGGTAGCCACTCTGACAGGAGTGAAATGGAATCTCAAAGTGGTTTTAATTTGCATTTCCCAGATGGCTAAGTGCATTCCCATTTTAATTTCCTATTCTATTTACAACTCTGGAGACCAAAAATCAGACCTCAAATTGCTTCAAGTATAACTCAGACTCAGACTTTGAAATCATTTCAACTCTAGTAACACATCAAAGTTTCAGATGCAATCTCTCATGGGTGATCAGTCCAAGTCAGCTCACACTCAGGGCTTAAAATCACTTCAAGTATAATTCAGACTCAGAACTCAAAACCACATCAAGTATAATTCAGACTCAGGCCTCATATTTAGGATTTTATAAACCAAAACCTGACTAGTCTCAATGTCAACTTCAAATTCCAATTTTCAATTTTCATTTCCCTGGGTAGTTTTTACCTGTTCCAGGCATCTGGCTCAGTCTCATCTCCTTCCACTCCAGGCCTGGGATTCTCAATCTCCTTGGGCCACCTGGAAGGGGATCCCACAATCAGTCAAGTTGGGGGGGCATGCACTTCCCAGTTTCAGAGACCTTTGGCAGGCTAAGAGGCACAACAGTGGCAGCCCCTCCTGACCAAGGGGAGATGTGGTGAAGGAGCATCTCACTGGGGCCCCACTGATTTTGCCAAACTTCTCTGAAAAGATAACTCCAACACCAGTATGAGTGAAAGTAGAGGAGTTTATGTCCCAAGGACCAAAGTTGGAATCACTCTCCAAAGTAACTTTGATGTTAAGCTGAGATTTTACTTCCATTTACTACTGTTCATAGACAAAGGGAGGGTGAGCAAGCAAGCAGGCTAAGTAGGACATGACAGTTAGCTTGTGCAGTATATATTATTCAAAACAAATTTTCAAAAATTGCATATGAATGAACATGCATATGAATTATGTAGTCAGGTTGTCCTAACCATGAGCTCTATTTTACTCTTTAGTCAAAATTGTCCTTCCCTTTTATCTTCCCTCTGGGTCCCCACTAGACAGTTCTCTGTTGGGATTTTTTATCTGTTAACAAAGATAAGTTCAGCTCTTCAGCACTTAACTCTTACAGTAACTTAGTGAATCAGTTCAGCTTTCAGATTCTTTTCCACTACACCTTGTGCATCTGGCTTTATGTGGGTACTGGCAAATTGAACTTGGGTCAGTATACTTTGTAGGCAAGTGCCTCAGCCCCCTAAGTCATCTTTCCAGCCTGATGCTTAATTTAAATTGTATTTTATCTTTTTTTTTCCTTGCCTATATCCTGTGACTACCAATAGATGAAGTTATTTTAAAAACATGTGCCCTGGGCTGGAGAGATGGCTTAGCAGTTAAGGCACCTGCCTCCTAAGCCTAAGAATGCTGGTTCCAATCTCCGGCAGTTCTAATCTCCAGGTCCCATGTTTAGCCAGATGCAAAGTGATGCAAGGGCACAATGCGCACTTGACCACAATGTGTGTGCACACATCTGATTTTGCGCAGTGGCTGAGAGGCTGCTGGCACACCCATCTCTATCTGTCTTCCTCTTCTTCTCTGTCTCTCTCTGTGTCTCTCTTCAATAAAATAAAAAATACTTTTAAAAAAAAAAACAACATGTGACCTGAGAGAAGAAAACACCTGAAAGTCCAACCAAAATAGCTATTTACATCGGTGAGAAATATTAGCACCTCAAACTAAGTTCAGTGGATCCCCAAAAAGTACATGAAAATATGAGGAGAATGTTAGGGAATATGGACAGGTTCAGTGGGAGTGGAAGGGATATAAGAAACAGTAATGGATCTTGCCCCCAAGACCATCATATAGTAACTGCAGCTATAAAAGCTTGTGGCCTGAATTGGAAAATTCAGAACTATGTCTGAATGAAGAATTAAAGTAATTCAAGCAAAGTTTTATGAGAAATTTATGTATGCCACACATAAATGTCCTTGCTGTAAAGAAGGGGAAAATTCATGCTTAAATAGAGGCAGGTATTCTCTTGTTATTCTAGGTTTTTCTTTATTAAATTCTATTCTACTCATCTGTCAATGAAAATCCCAACAAATAAAGTTATTAACATAATGAATTATGTGTAAGTATAGAAAATTTTCAGTTTTAGCAATAGCAATATATTTTAGATTCATTTTCTTTTTTTAATTATTAATTTTTTTATTGACACCTTCTATACTTACATACAAAAAACATATGATATTTCCCTCCCCTCCCCTCCCCCCATTCCACTTTAGAACACAAATCTCCATCATATCCCCTCCCTCTCTCCATTAGTCTTTCTTTTAATTTGATGTCATCATCTTTTTCTTCTATTTTGAGGGTCTTGCGATGGTATTGCTAGGCACTGCATGGTCATGGATATCGAGGCCAATTTCTGTCTGGGCAGTTGCATTGTAAGAAGTCATACCCTTCCTTTGGCTCTTCCATTCCATCCGGCCCCTCTTCTGCAATGGTCCCTGAGCCTTGGAGGGTGTGACAGAGGTGTTTCAGTGCTGGGCACTCTTCTATCTCTTCTTCTCAGCACTATGTTGCCTTTTGGTGATCCCAGTGGTCATCGCCATCTGAAAAGGGAAGCTTCTCTAACCAGAAGTGAGAGTAGCATTAATATGTGAACATGAACATTTATTTGTATTTTGGTTGGGAATAATATATACATTTAGTCAGACAAGAGCAGGCTTTATATCCCTAAGGCTCATAAACCAGGGCCTTCAGCTGCTGAAAATGAACTCTGGAAGCATATGCCACCTTGTGCATCTGGCTTACATGGGTCCTGGGGAATTGAACCTGGATCCTATAGCTTTGCAGGCTTGCACCTCAACTGCTAAGCCATCCCTCCTGTCCTGCATCCTTTATTTTTAAAAAAAGCTTTTATTCATTTATTTGCAAATAAAGAGATATGGGGGGATGTGCATGGGCCTCTAGTCACTGCAAACAAATTCCAGATGCATGTGCCACTTTGTGCATGTGGCTTATGTAGGTACTTGTGAATTGAATCTGGGTCCTTGGGCTTTGCAGGCAAGTGCCTGAACCACTGAGCCATCTCACCAGCCCATAGCATCTATGTCTCTAGGTACCTATTGATTTTTATTTATTTATTTGCAAGCAGAGAGAGATAGAAGAGAGAATGCTTGTTAGAACTATAAAAGCTACAAATGTGTTTATTTATTTATTATTATTTATTATTTATTTATTGCTAAAAGTGTTTATCAGCTTTAATAGTTTGCTGGTAGAGTCTTTAGGGTCCTTTATATATAGAATCATATCATCTGCAAATAATGGTAATTTGATCTCTTCCTTTCCAATTTGTATCCTTTTCATGAGTGTCTCTTGCCTTATTGCTATAGCTTAGATTTCTAGTACTATGTTAAATAATAGTGGGGACAGTGGACACTCTTGTCTTGTTCCTGATTTTAGTGGAAAAGCTTCAAGTTTTTCCCTATAAATATTATGTTGGCTGTAGGTTAGTCATAGTTTTTATTATATTGAGATATGTTTCTTCTATTCCCAGTTTCTGTAGGACTTTGACCATGAAACACTGTTGGATTTTGTTGAATGTCTTTCCTGCATCTTTTGAGATGATCATGTGATTTTTGTCCTTCAGTCCATTTATATAGTGTATTACATTTATTGATTTGTGTATGTTGAACCATCCCTGCATCTCTGGGATAAAGCCTACTACTTGGTCAGGGTGAATAATCTTTCTGATATATTTTCTAATCTGAAAATCTTGTATTTTTTTGCCAATATTTTGTTGAGAATCTTTGCATCTATATTCATGAGGGAGATTGGTCTGTAATTTTATCTTTTTGTTCTGTCTTTGTCTGGTTTTGGTATCAGGGTGATGCTTCATAGAAGGAGTTGAATAGACTTTCTTCCTTTTCTATTTTATGGAAAAGTTTGAGAAGCCGTGGTGTTAGTTCTTCCATGAATGTCTAGTAAAATCCACCAGTGAATCCATCTGGGCCTGGACTTTTTTTAGTTGGGGTACTTTTTATAACTGCTTGGATCTCCATACTTGTTATAGGTCTATTTAAATGGTTTATCTCATCTTGATTTAATTTTAGTAGGTTATATGAATCAAGGAAATCATACATTTCTTTCAGATTTTCAAACAGAGGTGTATATATTCTTAAAGTATGTCCTTATGATTTTCTGAATGTCTTTGGTGTCTGTTGTAATGGTGCCGTTTTCATCTCTAATGTTACTAATTTTTGCCTTTCTTTCTTCTGGTCAGATTTGCTAAGGGTTTATAAATCTTGTTTATCCTTTCAAAGGACCAACTCTTTGTTTCGTTGATTCTTTGGATTGTGTTTTTTCAGTTTCTATTTCATTAATTTCTGCCCTGATCTTTATTATTTCTTCCTGTCTACTGATTTTTGGTTTGTCTTATTCTTCTTTTTCCAAGGCCTTAAGGTGAAGCATTAAATTGTTTACTTGTGAACTCTCTAATTTCTTAATATAGGCAATTAGAGCTATAAATTTCCCTCTAAGGGCTGCTTTCATTGTGTCCCAAAGGTTTTGGCATGTTGTATTCTCATCATTATTTGAGTCTGTGAATTTATTGATTTCCTTTTTGATTTCTTCAGTGACTCATCATTCAATAGTGCACTGTTTCATCTCCATGAATTTGTGTATGCTCTGTAGTTTTTCTTGTTGCTGATTTGCAGTTTAATCCCATTGTGGTCAGATAGAGTACAAGGGATTATTTCCGTTTTCCTGTATTTGTTAAGATTTGCTTTGTGTCCTAATATATGGTCTATTTTGGAGAATGTTCCATATGTTGCCAAGAAAAATGTATATTCTGCAGCATTTGGGTGGAATGTTCTGTAGATCTCTGTTAGGTCCATTTGTTCCATGACATTATTTAACCAGGTGTCTCTCTATTTATTGCCAGGATAACCTGTCAATTGGTGAGAGTGGGGTATTGAAGTCACCTGCTACAATTGTGTTTGTGTTATCTGTGACCTTAAGTCTAGTAGTGTTGATTTGATGAAAGTTGGAGCCCCCATGTTAGGTGCATATATGTTAAGATTGTAATGTCCTCCTGTTGGAGTGTTCCTTTAATCAGTATAAAGTGACCTTCTTTATCTTTCCTCAGTAATGTTGGTTTGAAGTCTCTCCTGTCAGATATTAGGATAATGACCCCTGCTTGTTTCCAAGGCCTGTTTGCTTGAAATACCGTTTTCCATACTTTTACCCTAAGATAGTGTCTACCTTTTATTGAGAGGTGAGTTTCCTGGAGGCAAATAACAGCACGATTCTGCCTTTTAATCCAGTCTGCAAGCCTCCATCTTTTGGTTGGGGCATTGAGGCCACTGATATTCAGAGTTATTATTGAAAGGTATGTGTTTCTCACCATTCTTGTTTTGTAGTGCTTCTTGTTTCCCTTTACCCTCTTATTTTAACTGTTATTTGAGTATAGTTTATTTTTTCCTATTTCCTTATGTGTGTGCTTTGCTTTCTCTTCAGCATAAAAGATTCCTTCAAGTATTTTCTGTAGCGCTGGCTTAGTTGTCATAAATTCCTTTAGCCTGTTTTCGTTGTGCAATGTCCTTATTTCTCCATCAGTTTGGTTGGATAGCTTTGCCGGATAAAGTAATCTTGGTTGACAGTTGTTATCTTTCAGAACTTGGAATACATCACTCCAAGCCCTTCTGGCTTTTAAAGTTTGTGTTGAGTAATCTGTGATCCTGATGGGCTTGTCTTTGTAGGTGACTTGCTTTTTCTCTAACTGCTTTCAATATGTTTTCTTTGGTCTGTGTGTTTACTAGTTTAATTATAACGTGGTGAGGAGAGGTTCTTTACAGGTGCTGTCTGTTTGGTGTTCTAAGAACTTCTTGTGTCTGCACTGGCATTTCTTTCCAAATTTGGGAAAAATTTTCTTCTATGATTTTGTTGAAAACACCTGCTAAGCCTCTGGATTGAAATTCTTCTCCTTCTACTATGCCCTGAAAATTTCTATTTATTTATTTTTTTTTGTTTATTGACAACTTCTTTAATTATAGACAATATCCCATGGTACTTCCCTCCGTCCTCCACTTTCCCCTTTGAAACTTTACTCTTCATCGTATCCCCTCCCCCTCTCAATCTCTTTTAATTATGATGGTATCTTGAATTCTGTCTGATCTTTTCATAGTGTCCCGGATATCTTGAAATTCCATTCATACCTTCCTATTAGCTTGTCTTTCTCTCTGTTGGACTGTATTAGATCTGCCACCTGGTCTTCTGGTTTAGATATTCTGTTCTCTCCTTCATCCATTTTACTGGTGAGACTTTCCATACAGTTTTTTTTTTTTTTTGCATTCTTTTTTTAAAAAAATATTTTATTTTTATTTATTTATTAATTTGAGAGAGAGATACAGAAATAGGCAGGTAGAGAGAGAGAATGGGCGCACCAGGGCCTCTAGCCACTGCAAACGAACTCCAGATGCATGTGCCCCCTTATGCATCTGGCTTACGTGGGTCCTGGAAAATCGAGCCTTGAACCAGGATCCTTAGGCTTCACAGGCAAGCGTTTAACCACTAAGCCATCTTTCCAGCCCTCCATACAGTTTTTTATTTGACTTACTGTGTTTTTCAGTGCTAGAATTTCTGCCTGATTTTTCTTTAGTATTTATATTTCCTTACTCATGTCTCGTAATGACCTCCATATTTCATTAAGCTGGTTTCCTGTGTTCTCTTGGAATTCCTTTAGGAGTATGTTTTCTTTGATTCCTTTGATTTCATTGTTATAGATAAAAATCATGTTTTTGAAATATTTGTCAGGCATTTCATCTAAAACAGTCTCATTGGGGGCCATTTCTGATGGATTTATAATTTTTGGTGGGTTTGTATTGTCTTGATTCTTTATATTTCTTGTATTATAATATGATTTTTGCATCCTGAGTTGATTTGATGCTTGAGTTTTCTAATAATCTGCAGTGCTTTTAGTTTTGGAGGTCCAACTTTATGTACCTTCAGAGTAGTAGTTTAAGATGCCTAGTGTAGCTCTTGTATTCCAAACCAACTGCAGAAGTAACTCTAGGTGTTGAGTTTGCCTGCTAATCAGTTATTCTAGTGGGCTAGATGGAACAATTTACTGGCAAATTCTAAACTTCAACTGAGCAATATACACATTCAGTGCAAAAAACCAGCACAGAGTATGCAAGTGTGGGGATTACAACAAACAGTCTTATAAAGCCAAAATCCCTAAGGGTGTGTGTTGCTCTACACCCTTAGTTCTGTCAGGTGGGAGGTGTTGAGATTTCTGTTCTTAAATAAATTCCAGTTCAGCCTGGGTCTGAATCAGGCTCTGCCCCCAATAATGACAGAAGAAAAAGACAAAGGCCCCATGAAGCTGAAAGCATCAAAGGCAGTAATACTCTCCCCCAAATACAGCTTAATTGAGAATGGTAAAGTCAGCCAAGAATATGTAACCCATAACCTTTCCTGACATGGAAAGAGAGATTAGCACTTCCAGTGCAGGCTTATGTTAACTGCTTTTTTGTCAGTTGGCCTTGGTACCTTTTGGGGTGGCTTCCAATATCACCAGTGCTGAGTGCCCACATAGATCCCTCTGTGTTGTGCTGTGGAGCTGGAGCTCTGATCAGCTGTGCTGGATGCCCTGCCCCCAGAAGCAGAATGCTTTCTCCTGAAGGTCGCAGTGCTGTTGCTTGGGGGGTGGGAGAGTGCAAGAAGCTTGAGTTGTACTGGAACTGCTCAGCTGGTCCCCCTGTGTTCCCTTCAGCAGCTCCTCTGCTGGCTCTCCTTCAGGTTTCTTGACTTTGCAAGGAGGCTGGTGAGGTTGGAAAATCTTGTTTGTTCTCTGCTCCTGCAGCTGGGCACCAGGCGGGTATGTGGATCCGCGTGGGTCCAGAGCCAGAAGCGCCTTATTATTGGGATTCTGGCTGTTTTTCTCCTTAATGTCCCCTTCTCCCTTCCTCCCTCCCTCCTTCCCTCCCACCATGCCCAGCTCATTTTCCTCCTTTCTTATAGATCTTAGTCTCCTGCTTCTCTGCTGTGGCTGATAAAAGCCTATACACCTTCACTTTTCAAAGAAAGAGTGTATCTTCTGCTCAAATCCCTCCCTCCCTAGGCTGGATTGGTGTGATTCCTATGCTGCTATCTTACCTGGAAGTCTGAAAATACCTTATTTATTTATTTAGGTTTTTTTTTCAGCTGTAGCCCAGGCTGACCTGGAACTCACTGTGTAGTCTCAGGCTAGCCTCAGATTCACTACAGTCCTCCTACCTCTGGCTCCCAAGTGCTGGGGAAACACAGCTTGCATCCTGGCTGACAGAGGGTTGTGGTATGTTTTGAGCCATCTGTTGTTGCCCTCTTGTGCTTCCTATTTGTTTAAGAACTGCCAGTGAATTATTAACTACTTGCTTGTTATGACATAAAATCCTTTGAGAAACATTTACATTATAGTGGGGATTCATTGCTGAAAAAAACGGATTCACATTTTTTGCAAAAAAAAATAAAGAATTTTAACAACTTCCTTTAGTTGGCTCAGTGGGAAATAAATAGCAGATGTTTGCGAGAGTGATTGCACTCCCTTTTCCTTTTAAATGCCTTCAGCTAAATATTAACACAATATCTTTTTCTTTCTTAGCGCCAGTGCTTAGGACTACTAAGTCGGTTTGGTGGCTCTGACAGACTGCGTCAGTTTAAGTTTCAAGATGATAATGTGGAAGGAGATAGAGTGAACAAGAAAGATGAAATTGAGCTGGCCATGCAACAGGTATGAAGAAGCCTGAATTGTGTGACTGTGCTGTAAAGTTTTTGTAACATTTGGTAAAAATAACAGTTGTGTATTTTTACAAATTGGTTTGTGATTATGTTCCTTCAGTCTAGCTTTCTTTGACATTAGGACATTTCAAGGGTTAACGTTTTTATTCCTGCTGCTGTTCCTTCCACTGCAGATTTGTGCCAATGTGATGGAATACTGCCAGTCACTCATACTCCAGAGCTCTCCCACCCTCCATCATGCTGTGTGTCTGTTCACCCCTAGCCTTTCAGAGACCATCAACAGAGATGGGCCAAGGCAAGGTGAGCCCAGACTTTTATTTCTTCAGATGGGTATGGGCAGCAGAGTTGCTCTGATGATGCTACAGCTTGGCTTCTTTGCTCCGATGGGATGCAATTCGTTCTTTATGAATTATTAATGGGGAAATTTTAAAATGAGGGCCAGGGAAATGGCTCAGTGGTTAAAGGCGCTTGTTTGCAGAATGTGTAGGCTTGGGTTCAATTCCCCA
The DNA here is from genome assembly GCA_036365145.1 of Orientallactaga sibirica. Classification (NCBI taxonomy): domain Eukaryota; kingdom Metazoa; phylum Chordata; class Mammalia; order Rodentia; family Dipodidae; genus Orientallactaga; species Orientallactaga sibirica. Next base: position 26,503,002 of record JAEOAD010000019.1, read on the forward strand.
GAACCCATGTACTGTCTGATACAAAATGTCCTGCATTCATCTGGATAGTCTTTGCAGGGGCAAAAGGCTCTAGTAAACCTATGTGTAAATACACATGTGCGAATAAACTTAAAACATTGTTTAAAAGATTATTTATTTGCAAGCAGACAGAGTGAAAAGAGAGACAGATGGAGAGAATGGGTGTGCCAGCACCTCTAGCCACTGCAGACAGACTCCAGATGCATGGGCCACATTGTGCATCTGGCTTGACATGGGTACTGGGAAATTGACCTTGAGTCCTTAGGCTCTGAAGGCAAGCTTCTTAACCACTGAGCCATCTTTCCAGTCCCAAATAAGAAATTTTAAATGGCCTTTAAAAAAATTATTTATTTGAGAGAGAGTGAGAGAGAGAAATGGGGTGGGGAATGGGTGTGCCAGGGCCTCCAGCCACTGCAGTTGAACTCCAGATGCATGCAACACTGTGCATCTGGCCTTATGAGGGTCCTGGGGAATTGAACTTGGGTACTTAGGCTTTGTAGTCTAGTACTTTAACCACTGGGCCATATCTTCAGCTCTTAAATGACTTTTTAATGAGAGGAAAGGAGGGAAAGAGGGAGGGAGGGAAGGAAGAGAGGAAGAGAGATAACTGGTGCTCCAGGGCTTCTAGCCACTGCAATTAAACTCCAGATGTGTGTGCTACCTTGTCCACATGTGTCACCTTGTGTGTCAGGCTTACATGGGTTCTGGGGAGTTGAACTTGGATCCTTAGGCTTTGTAGGCAAGCGCCTTAATCGCTGAGCCATCTCTGCAGCCCTTAAATGACTTAAATTTTTTAAAAAATTGTTTTTATTTATTTATTTGAGAGAAAGATACAGAAATAGGTAGAGAGAGAGAGAGAAAGAATGGGCACGCCAGGGCCTCTAGCCCCTGCAAACAAATTCCAGATGCATGTGCCCCCTTGTGCATCTGGCTTACGTGGGTCCTGGGGAATTGAACCTGGCACCTTTGGCTTTGCAGGCAAGTGCCTTAACCACTAAGCCATCTCTCCAGCCCCTAAATGATTTTTAAAGAAAATTTGGAGCTAGGCATGGTGGCACACACCTTTAATCCTAGTACTCAGGAGGCGGAGGTAGGAAGATCACTGTGAGTTCAAGGCCACCTTGAGACTACATAGTGAATTCCAGGTCAGTCTGGGCTAGAGCAAAACTAACCAACCAACCAAACTAAAAGATACATCTATATTCTGTGGAGCAAAATGCTTAAGTCATTTAAAATATTTTTTTAAAGTAAGCTTCCATATGATTTATTCATAAGATTTACATTTAAAAATACTTTATTTTTATTTATTTTTTCATTTGACAGAAAGGGGAGGGGAGAGAGAAAGAGACATAGAGAGAGAGAATGGATGCGCCAGGGCCTCCAGCCATTTCAAACGAACTTCAGACGTGTGTGCCCCCTTGTGCATCTGGCTAAAGTGGGTCTTGGGGAATCGAATCTAGGTCTTTTGGCTTTGCAGGCAAACGCCTTAACTGCTAAGCAATCCTTCCAGCCCAATGTAGTTTCAGGCTGGCCTTGAACTCACAGTGATCCTCCTACCACAGCCTCCCATTTGCTGGGATTAAAGATGTGTGCCACCACGTTCAGCCAACTTTTTTAAAAAATATATTTTAGCCGGGCGTGGTGGCGCACGCCTTTAATCCCAGTAGACAATTTTATGATATACCCGTTTCTTTGTGTTCTCATTGGACAGCAGCCAGGTAAAAGGCACATCATTGTGTTTGTTTCCCAGATGGAGTTGTAGTAGGAAATACTACAATTTAAATCTAGTTATATTTTTCAAATTTTTCATGTAGTTTCTCATTGCTTTGGAAGAATAACTTAATTATCAGCTCAGCAACCAGAAAGAATCAGATTAGAAATGAATTAATGTGGGGCTGAAGGGATGACAGTGGGTAAAGTGCTTACCCAACAAATGTGAGGACCTGAGTTTGGATCCACAGAACAGGGTGAAAGATGGGCATGGTGCACGTGACTGTAATCCCAGTGCTTGGGAGCCAGCAGAACACCCAGTGCCAATTCTCATCTCCACATACATTCGTGCACATACAAGTTTATGCAACGAGTCACTGGGGAGGTGGAATTATTTCATGTGGGATCAGGAGCCCCCAAAGTATATAGCTTGTCTGTGTGTGAGATGGGAATGGGTATAAGGTTTTTATAAAGATCGCAAAGAAATCTTCATCTAGGGACCAGGAGATGGTTCAACAAGTAAGAGCACTTGCTGCACAGGCATGAGGTCTGTAAAGTTCAATCCCCACTCCCATGTACAAAGCTGGGCATGGCCATGCATGCTTGTAACCCCAGTCCTGAGTGGGGCAGAGATAGCTGTTCAGACAGTCTAACTGAAAAATGGTGAGTTCTAGCCTGGTGTGGTGGCGCACGCCCTTAATCCTAGCACTCGGGAGGCAGAGGTAGGAGGATCACTCTGAGTTCAAGGCCACCCTGAGACTACACAATAAATTCCATGTCAGCCTGGACTAGAATGAAACCCTACCTCGAAAAACCAAAAAAAAAAAAAAAAAAAAAAAAAAAGAAAGAAAGAAAGAAAGAAAGAAAGAAAGAAAAGAGAAAAGGTGAGTTCTGGGTTCAGTGAGAGACTCTGTCTCAGAAAAATAAGGCAGAGGAGTTATGGGGGAGGCTGCTGACATTCTCCTGTGGCCTCTGCACATGTGCACATCCGTGCACACATATACACACATGTGCATACACCACACATACACACACACTTTAGTTGACTAAAAGATACATCTATATTCTGTGGAGCAAAATGCTTAAGTCATTTAAAATATTTTTTTAAAGTAAGCTTCCATATGATTTATTCATAAGATTTACATTTAAAAATACTTTATTTATTTTTTCATTTGACAGAGAAAGGGGAGGGGAGAGAGAAAGAGACATAGAAAGAGAGAGAATGGATGCACCAGGGCCTCCAGCCATTTCAAACGAACTTCAGACGTGTGTGCCCCCTTGTGCATCTGGCTAAAGTGGGTCTTGGGGAATCGAATCTAGGTCTTTTGGCTTTGCAGGCAAACGCCTTAACTGCTAAGCAATCCTTCCAGCCCAAAAATATTTATTTATTTTTATTTTGTGTGTGTGTGTGTGTGTGTGTGTGTGTGTGTGTGAGAGAGAGAGAGAGAGAGAGAGAGAAAGAGAGAATATGAATTGGCATGCCAGGGCCTTCAGCCATTGCAAATGAACTCCAGAAACATGTGCTACCTTGTGTGTCTGGCTTATGTGGGTCTTGGAGAATCAAATGTGGGTCATTTGGCTTTGGTGTTGCAGGCAAGTGCCTTAACTGCTAAGGTATCTCTCCAGCGCCCCCCCCCCCTTTTTTTTTTTTTGGTTTTTTGAGGTAGGGTCTCACTCTAGCTCAGGCTGACCTGGAATTCACTATGTAGTCTCTCAGGGTGGCCTTGAACTCATAGCGATCCTCCTACCTCTGCCTCCCGAGTGCTGGGATTAAAGGCGTGCGCCACCACGCCCGACTTCATTTTTTTTTAAATATTATTTTTATTTATTTGAAAGAGAGTGAATATTAAGTCATTTAGACTGGAAATAGTGAACCCTTCCTTTGACTTAGCTTAGTAAATTAATTCTATGATTTTAGTTTTCTAGATTCAAAAACTTTGCTGCCAGAGAGAACACTCCAGAAAAAATGACTACCATAGAAAATTCCAATACTTGCATGCCCTTAGCAGCATGAAGGAAAACATCCTGTTTCTAAGGTCCAGATGGCCCAACCAGTGTGAAAAGAAAGGTTGCCTGCACTTTGGGAGGGTGTCGACTGATTGGGATCCTGCCCAGAAATCCTTTTTCATTTATTCCCTGTGCCCACCTATGATCTTTTTTTTTTCCAGGTAGGATTTCATTTTAGTCCAAGAATTCACTATGACCTGGAATTCACTATGTAGTCTTAGGATGGCCTCCTGAGTGCTGGGATTAAAAGTGTGTGCCACCACGTCTGGCTCTACTTTTTAAAAATAATTTTTTAATTTAATTAATTAATTTATTTATTTATTTATTTATTTATTTGAGAAAGAGAGAGAGGAAAGAATGGGAATGCCAGAGCCTCTAGCCACTGCAAAGGAACTCCAGACACATGTGCCACCTTGTGCATTTGGCTTACATGTGTTGTGGGTATTAAACCTGGGTCCTTAGGCTTCGCAGGCAAGCACCTTAACTGCCAAGCCATCTCTCCAGCCCAGGTGTTTTGTTTTTTTGAGGTAGGGTCTTGCTCTAGCCCAATGTAGTTTCAGGCTGGCCTTGAACTCACAGTGATCCTCCTACCTCAGCCTCCCATTTGCTGGGATTAAAGATGTGCGCCACCACGTTCAGCCAACTTTTTAAAAAAATATATTTTAGCCGGGCATGGTGGCACACGCCTTTAATCCCAGCACTTGGGAGGCAGAGGTAGGAGGATCGCCGAGAGTTCAAGGCCACCCTGAGACTACATAGTTAATTCCAGGACAGCCTGGACCAGAGTGAGACCCTACCTCGAAAAACAAAAACAAAAACAAACAAACAAACAAAAAAAAAATATATATATATATATATATATATATATAATTTATTTATTTATTTTAGAGAGAGAAAGAGGCAGAGAGATAATGAGAGAGAATGAGAATGGGTGTGCCAGGGCATCCAACCACTGCAAATGAACTCCAGACACATGTGGCACTTGTGCATCTGGCTTACGTGGGTACTGGAGAATCGAATTGGGGTCCTTTGGTTTTGCAGGCAAATGCCTTAACTGCTAAGCCATCTCCAGCTCCTGGCCGACATTTTCATTCCTATTTTTTGAGACATTGTTTCCTTGTGGCGTCAGTGCATCGTGTTAGCTATCGTCATTTTCATTTCTGTGGTTTTCACGTGGCGTGTTTGTTATTTGGGATCCAGAGACCCTTTCCTGTACTTCTAGAGCAGGTCCTTCCTAGAGCCAGAGCCTTGTGGAATCCATTTCTCTTCGCAGTTTCTCAAGAGTCATCCCCATCAGATACCTCTCAGTCTCTTCCTCTCTAACGTTTCGAGACTTGCCCAAGTTAGTGTGGTGAGAAGGCCTGGAACACTTGGGAGTCCTCTCACCTCGTGGACAGCTTCTCGAGAGCAGAGATCACAGAATGTAATCGGAGCACTCGAGTATCTGACTTCACCAGAAGAGGCCTCTGGATCTACCTATCTTGTGAAGCCGCACCTCTTCTCTGAGTGCCGGGCAGGAAAGCCTGGCACATTGAATTTGTTTAGGAGATTGTGCCTGGTGGTAGCTTGCACAGACTAGGAACTATCTCCCCTGCCCCCTTAGACCTGAGCTCTAACTTCAGATCAAAATTAGAGTTGGCACTGAAGGAAGCAAGTCCAGATCTCCCTTCAGTACTCAAGTAGCATTATTACACTGAGATGATCTCCAGTTGATCTTTAAATTGCCAAGGTATTTCCAAGAAATTGCTCTAATTTTACCACGCAGACTATTTCCAGGATGGCTTTGTGGCTGAGTCTTTTCTCAGTAGACAATTTTATGATATACCCGCTTCTTTGTGTCCTCATTGGACAGCAGCCAGGTAAAAGGCACATCATTGTGTTTGTTTCCCAGATGGAGTTGTAGTAGGAAATACTACAATTTAAATCTAGTTATATTTTTCAAATTTTTCATGTAGTTTCTCATTGCTTTGGAAGAATAACTTAATTATCAGCTCAGCAACCAGAAAGAATCAGATTAGAAATGAATTAATGTGGGGCTGAAGGGATGACAGTGGGTAAAGTGCTTACCCAACAAATGTGAGGACCTGAGTTTGGATCCACAGAACAGGGTGAAAGATGGGCATGGTGCACGTGACTGTAATCCCAGTGCTTGGGAGCCAGCAGAACACCCAGTGCCAATTCTCATCTCCACATACATTCGTGCACATACAAGTTTATGCAACGAGAGTCACTGGGGGAGGTGGGAATTATTTCATGTGGGATCAGGAGCCCCCAAAGTATATAGCTTGTCTGTGTGTGAGATGGGAATGGGTATAAAGGTTTTTATAAAGATCGCAAAGAAATCTTCATCTAGGGACCAGGGAGATGGTTCAACAAGTAAGAGCACTTGCTGCACAGGCATGAGGGCCCGAGTTCAATCCCCACTCCCATGTACAAAACTGGGCATGGCCATGCATGCTTGTAACCCCAGTCCTGAGTGGGGCAGAGATAGCTGCTCAGACAGTCTAACTGAAAAATGGTGAGTTCTAGCCTGGTGTGGTGGCGCACACCCTTAATCCTAGCACTCGGGAGGCAGAGGTAGGAGGATCACTGTGAGTTCAAGGCCACCCTGAGACTACACAGTAAATTCCATGTCAGCCTGGACTAGAGTGAAACCCTACCTCGAAACCCCCCCCCCAAAAAAAAAGAAAGAAAGAAAGAAAGAAAGAAAAGAGAAAAGGTGAGTTCTGGGTTCAGTGAGAGACTCTGTCTCAGAAAAATAAGGCAGAGGAGTTATGGGGAGGCTGCTGACATTCTCCTGTGGCCTCTGCACATGTGCACATCCGTGCACACATATACACACATGTGCATACACCACACATACACACACACTAAAGAGAAAAAGAAATTCACCCAAGAAAGGGTGTCTCCCAGCCACATTTTGCTTTCAGGGCCTCTAGCCTTATGTGTGTGCCTGAGTCCAGTAGTGCCCACTCACTTGTTCTTTGACCTGTCAGTGGAGTTCAGCTGTAGTCTTGGGTTGGTGTTAGTGGTAGTTTAAATGACCTACATTATGGAGTATCTTTTGTTTAAACAGATGGCTTAAATTTCATAGCAAATAGTTAAAAGGAGAACATTGTTTTCTATCATCTGTTAGATTCGCAAGCCCCAGTGGTTCCATATTGGCGCCTGCCTGGTTTGGGCATCATCATCTACCTGCTGAAACAGAGTGCCAATGATTTCTTCAGCTATCACGAAAGTCACCGTCGCAGTGTCAACAAGCTACAAAATGTGGAGCAACTTCCACCAGATGAGATCAAAGAGGTAGGCATCTTCTGATGGGCTGTAAGGGGCTTGAGGAATCATTGCCTTTGGGGTCCTGGCCTCAGACTTGGAAGTAAGGGTACAGGCAGTGTGAACACGGGAAAATTCTCTCACTGCTGCGCCTTCCTCATAAACATTGACAGTCTTGGTCAGAAAATAGTCAAACTGGTTTTGTTGCCAGGCGTGGTGGTGCATGCCTTTAATCCCAGCACTCAGGAGGTAGAAGTAGGAGGATTGCTGTGAGTTCAAGGCCACCCTGAGAGTACATAGTGAATTCCAGGTCAGCCTGGACTAGAGTGAAACCCTATCTTGAAAAACCAAAAAAAGAAAAAAAAAAAATCTGTGCTGAGCAACTTCCTATTGTAGATGCTTTGCACTTGAACTTCAGTGTCTTGATATCTTTAGCATCTTTAATATTTATTAATAAATTTTCCAAAGACAACAGCATACAGAGTTGATCCCTTTCTCTCCGTCACCCAGAAACATCCCTGCCTCGGCTGTGGCTGGCATTGCTGAGTGAGTGAGCTTATTTCCTCCGTTGCTTGTCTTCCCGTCCGTTTGGCACAGCTGAGCTCCCTGGCGTCCTTTGGCTGTCTCCTCTGCAGTGTCTTGAGGAAGCCTGGATGTTGAGCCTTCTGTTTGCACCAGATTTCCAGGAAAGCCTACCTCATTCTTAGAATAGTGAAAACCTGCTTCCCCTCACCACTCTTGTAATAATTTGGGGGACTTTTGTTGAGCAGGCCTGGACCTAAGTATCCCACCTGACTACACAGGACAGCTGTTGTTGCTCTTGTTTCTCAGTGAGGCTTGAAGAACTTTCCCAAAGACACAGCTGACAGGGTGGGGCAGGAGGTGCTGGTTAGGTTGAGGAAATCCCTGAGATTGTGTGACTTATAGCTGGCAGTCCTATCTCCCTATAGTGTAGCTTATGCACAATGCTAGAACAGTTAGTTGTCCTTGGTATATATACATAGGCCATTGACTCCCTGAGGATTACCAAAAAAACCAACCAAACAACAACAACAACAAAAACAGGTCTGCAGAATGTTTTTAAAAATCTATTTATTTGCAAACAGACAGATAGACAGAGAAAGAGTACGGGTGCCCTAGGGCCTCTAGCCACTGCAAAAGAACTTCAGATGCATGCACTTCTTTGTGCATCTGGTTTTGCATGGGTACTGGGAAATCAAACATGTTGTTAAGCTTTGCAGGCACATGCTTTAATCGCTGAGCCATCTTTCCAGCCCCCTCCCTTTTTGGGGGTGGGATTGAGGTAGAGTCTTACTCTAGTCCTGGCTGACCTGGAATTCATTGTCTAGTCTCAGGGTGACCTTGAACTCACAGAACTCACTCCTACCTCTGCCTCCCAAGTACTGGGATTAAAGGTGTGTGCCATCATACCTGGCTCTCTCTCTCTTTTTAATATCTTATTATTTATTTGAGAGAGAGAGAGAGGTGGGCACACTAGGGCCTCCAGCTGCTGCAAATGAACTCCAGATGCATGCACCATCTTGTGCATCTGGTTTATGTGGGTACTGGGGGATCGAACCTGGGCCCTTAGGCTTTGCAGGCAAGCACCTTAACTGCTAACCCATCTCTCCTGCCCTCTTTATTGTTTTTTTGAGGTAGGGTCTTGCTCCAGCCCAGGCTGACTGGACTAAGCTGTGTAGTTTCAGAGTGGCTAGGAACTCTAGTGATCCTTCCTGCCTCCTGAGTGCTGGAATTAAAGATGTGTGCTACCATGCCCGGCTCAATGTGATTTTCTTTTTCTTTTAAAAATTTTTTGTTTTATTTATTTATGTTTATTTATTTGAGAGCAACAGAGAGAGAAAGAGGCAGAGAGAGAGAATGGGTGCACCAGGGCCTCCAGCCACTGCAAACCAACTCCAGATACATGCGCCACCTGTGCATCTGGCTTACGTGGGTCCTGGGGAATCATCCTTAGGCTTCACAAGCAAGCGCTTAACTGCTAAGCCATCTCTCCAGCCCCTGATTTTTCCCCTTAAATTGTAATCTTTTCATTAGTGCATAGTAATTATACAAAATAATGGATTTTTAGAATATTTTGGTAGATGTATGCAATGTGCTTTAATCATATTCAACCCTGCATTACACTGTCTTGTCCACACCCTCTCCCTGCCCCACCCCGCCCACTGCTTCCTCTTCCTAACTAGTCCCCTTCTACATTCAGGTACAATTTTTTCCCCTTTTCTTTTCTTAAAATTTCAACCTGGGAGTGGTAGAATTGAAGGGTATGAACCTGCAGATGGAGAGAGCTAAGTAGCTACATTTCAAGAGGAACTGCATTGTCATAAGAAAGCTTGTGGCCTTTTCCCCAGGCCCGCGATAGTGTGCCTTCTGTCAAGCCAGCCCTGTTTCAAATGGAGACGTGCTCAGGACAGGCTTGGATGACAGTCATGTTAGGTCCTGTGTTCCATTTTCCCCACATGTTCCCTGACAGCTGTGACAGAACTATTCATGTCATTGCTTCATCTATTGCGTGAAAAAGCCATGTTGTTTGAAGGTGTCAGGATATTCTGGGTTTACACATTCACAAGCTGGAAGTGTCTATGGTATAGATCGTCTGTCTCTAAAGGCTGCAGGTGAACATATGTGAACTTGACTGCTTCTTTGGCTCTCATTTTTGGATAATGATCTCTTATCTGGAGGGATATAAATATATCTGAGTGTTTTTTGCAGGCCACTTGCAAATTGTTAAATGTGTTATATTTATGTGATTCTGATACTAATTTACTTCCTCCTCTCAGTTGTGTCATTCTGTGATGCCTGCTGGTGTTGATAAAATCTCCACCACCCAGAAGTACGTTCTAGCAAGACGGCGTTTGGTGAAGTTGATCAACAACCAGGCGAAGCTGCTCTCCCTTTGCTCATGTATCCTTTTCCAAGTGCTGGCTGCCCGCAGCCTCTCTTGGTGCGGGGCTTTGTTTCTCACATTGTGTGGCCACCAAAGCTAGGTGAACAGCACATTTGTTACTGTTCCCCTCCTCATAAAGGCCTGGTGGAGTTCCAAGTTGGCTAGTAGTACTGGAATACATGCAGATGCTTGCTCTCAAGGCTGCAGCATAAGCCCTGTGATCCCTACGCCTCCACACACCTGCTGCCTTCTCTGGAGGCGTGATCAGTGGCACCTCTGTCGTTAGACCAGCCTGGTCAGTGACTGGTTTGTAAGAAGCGTGTGATGAGATTACTATCTTTAATCTGAATTCGTAGTTACCATAGAGACCTGCCTGTTCATTCTTTGGCGCCATCTGGAGTACTACTTGCTACACTGCACACCCACCGATTCCCAGGATTCCTTGTTCGCCTACAGAACCTTATTTCAAAGCAGAAGACTGCAAGGTAAACTACTATTCTGGAAATGAGTGAACCACCAATGTATACATTTTAGTGCTTTGGAAAGCCATTTCTTTTTTTCTTGTGAGACTAGGTCTCTTCCTATTGCCCAGGCTGGTCTCAGTCTCCTGGGCTGAAAAGAGCATCCTGCTTCAGCCGGCCTTGTAGCTGACAGGATGAGTGCACTGCTGTTCCCAGAAAACCTTATTTTTCACATTTTAGATTACACAGTGAGTTGAGTGACAAGAGAGCTAAGTAGTCAGTAAACACAGCTGTTTCTGTGCTTTCTATACCGGGGAGATTGTGTTGAGCATAGAGTGTTCTAGAGCTTGCTTCTCAGCTATTTCTTCAGTTTCTTATAATTAAGGGGTAGTCCAGGTCCAGAATTTTCTGTCACAATTTTCCAGAAAAATAGAAATGGGTCAGACGTTAGACCATAATGCTTACTGTGAAGTGGGCTCTGTCTGATGAGCATGTGCTAGAAAGACCGAGCAGTGTGAGAAGTCTGTCCTGAACTAGGGGTGGCCTTCTGGGCTTGTGTTGCTAAAAGCTCAACACTGAAGTACTAATCTTGACCTGATTTTTTTCCCAAGGTAGGGTCTCACTGTAGCCCAGTCTGACCTCTGGAATTCACTGTGTTGTCTCAGGGTGGTCTTGAACTCATGGCGATCCTCCTACCTCAGCCTCCCAAGTGCTGGGATTAAAGGTGTGTGCCACCATGCCTGGCAGATTGATCTGATTTTTATTTTATTTTTTTACTTCTGTATTTGAGAGTGACAGACAGAAAGAGGCAGATACAGAGAGAATAGGCACACCAGGGCCTCCAGCCACTGCAAATGAACTCTAGATGCATGTGCCGCCTTGTGCATCTGGCTTACATGGGTCCTGCAGAATTGAGCCTCGAACCGGTGTCCTTGGGCTTCACAGGCGAGCACTTAACCAGTAAGCCATCTCTCCAGCCCTGATCTGATTTTTATGTTGCTGTTGTTGGCAGGTTCCTCTGTTTTGTAGTAGTTATATATACTTGCAAAACTGGCTTGACTGTCTTTTTATCTGTAGATTCCTTCTCCTCAGAACCGAGTCTGGATTTTAGAAGTGGGATGACTGTAGTAAATCAACATGATATAGACCAGGTAAGGATATATTTTCATACCCTACCTTTTCTTACTAGATTAAAAGGGAAAGACTGGTATGTTAATAAAGATTAAATATTTCAGGGTTGTATATAGAGACCTGATTTGAATTCTAGCTTGGGCACTTAACAGCTGTGTGGCTTTCAGTAGCTTAATTGATAAACTGAAAAAGCTCCCGCCATGCCCCAGTGGGCCCCTGTAGGGACAGGCCTTTTAACTCATGGACCTGTGGGTTTCCACTATTCGGCCTACCCTCTAACGCTTCCGCCATGCCCCAGTGGGCCACTGTAGGGACAGGCCTTTTAACTCACGGACCTGTGGGTGTCATTGATCACCCAACCTATATTATACTGGTCAGGAAATTCCTGCTGTCTTTTTATCATCTCTGTAGAATTTTTAGGAACAAAGCATGACCCACCACGGGGTTGCTTTTTTTTATTATTATTATTTTTTTTATTGACAACTTCTATACTTACATACAAAAAGTACATGATATTTCCCTCCCCTCCCCCCATGCTTTTGTTTTTGAAGGTAGTGTCTTGCTCTAGTCCAGGCTGACCTGGAATCTACTATGTAGTCTCACTCTGGTCTTGAATTCACAGTAATACTCCTGCCTCTGCATCCTAAATGTTTGGATTAAAGGTGTATACCACCACACCCAGCATCAACACAGGAAATAACTTTAATAGTAATATTGATAATAACCACTGTGTTCCTCTGTGGTGGTATGTGATCTTAGGGAAAAGAAGCTGTAGCTACATCTATTCTAGCAGCTGAGGGTCCTTAACCATGGGTCATAAAGCCTCTTGTTTTCCTTACCCTCCTTAGTTGCTTATCTTGCAGTTGAAAGCTGGCCTTTTCCTGGGAGGGAGGTGCAGCTGTGGCAGCCGCAGACCTGGCTAGCCAGTGTCCTTATCCTAGTCTTGACTACATTTGCCCTTACTGACCTCAGAAAATGAGTTCCCTTTTTATCTAAGCTTGTTTAGGGAAGCTTATATTAAGTGAAGACAAGTGCAGCATTAGACAAAGTTAATCAAAAATAGATCATCCAGAAGATATTGTAATTATAGTTCAGTGCTGGGGCACTTGCAAAGCATGTGTGAGGATCTAAGTTAAGTTCCCAGTAGTTGGGAGGGGAGGGATACATGTTGAATTAATGACTATGGCTGCTTCACTTGGACTGGTCTGTTGTAAAGCCAGGGGGAACATAAGATAAATAATTTCATTGTGCTGAGATTTTAAAACTGAAGTCAGATAGGTTCATCTAATTTTGTGCATAATTTTAGTCATTCACTATAACATAAAAAAGATCCAAAACTACATATACTTTAAAAAAATGTTATTTATTTATTTATTTATTTATTTATTTATTTATTTATTTATTTATTATTTATGAGAGAGAGACAGAGAGAATGAAAATGGGCACACTAGGGCCCCTAGCCACTGCAAAAGAACTCCAGATACATGTGCCATCATGTGCATCTGGCTTACAAGGGTTCTAAGGAGTTGAACCTGGGTCCTTAGGCTTTGCAGGCAAGTGCCTCAACCACTAAGCCACCTCTCATATGCTTTTAAAATATGTATGAATTCTAAAGCACAACCAGGTTTAGTCCTGGCCTTATTAGTGTTTCTTACAAACAACAGAATGGACTGGAGAGGGGGCTCAGTTGTGAACTGCTTGTCTAGCCTGTATGAGGCCCTGGCTACAGCCTCCAGCCTCCAGCTATGTTTAATAAAAAATATGCCTTTTTTTTTTTTTTTTTTGAGGTAGGGTCTCATTCTGGCCCAGGCTGACCTGGAATTCACTCTGTATTCTCAGGGTGGCCTCAAACTCACGGTGATATTCCTACCTCTGCCTCCCAAGTGCTGGGATTAAAGGCGTGCGCCACCACGTCCGGCTTGCCTTTTTCTTTTTTAATGGTAAGGTAAGGGAGGAAGTAGAAGCTTCGTTTTCCAAAGGCACTCATTAAATAACTTTGTGTATAGCTGTTTAGAAGTGGTTGGTATTTTGCTTTTTTCGAGGTCAGGGGTCTCACTCTAGCTTATGCTGGCTTTGAGCTCATGGCCATCCTCCTACCTCTGCCTCCGAGTGCTGGGATTAAAGACATGTGCCACCACTCCTGGCAGGAGTTGTGTCAATAAATCAGCAATTAGGAGTTAGCAGAAGAATAGGATCATAACAAAAAGTTCTGTGGTAGAAAATATGACTATTTAGTGAATTTTGTACCCCGTTACAAAAAGAAAAGTATTTGACAAAAATATTTGGAAAGAGCATTTTACAAAAATGCAGAAGTGTTTTATGTGTTAAGACAGAACAGTAGAAATATTTGACAGGAATTTTAATATGAGAATGATTCTGTGTCTCCCCTAGCTTCAGGCTGATGCCATCAATGCTTTCGGAGAATCACTACAAAAGAAACTTCTGGACATTGAAGGACTGTATTCAAAAGTTCGATCTCGTTATAGTTTCATACAGGCTCTTGTCAGACGCATCCGTGGCCTACTGAGGATATCAAGGAACTGAGAGCCGTTTTGTCAGTTCTCTTCTGTGGAAGAGGTGAACTGAGGAACACTTGCCTTTTTTATAGATTATTTTGTTTCTAAATTATGACCAAAAATATTTTGCTATTTCTTTCTTTATATATGGACATCCTTTCTGTAAACTTTGCCTCATTTCACCCTCACTTGTGAAAAATAAATACTTTTTTAAAAAAAATATATATATATAATCAGTCTTTTGAAATGTATCTAGGGTGTGATCAACATTATTGAGAAACTTAACAACAACAAAAATTCCTTCCACACTTAGAGTTTTCCCCTAACGGTGCTTGGAATACAAAATTAAAGGCACAGCCTTTTTCACCCATTGTACATACTTTACACTTTTATGCTATTCAGGGTTTATCCGTGGGATAGATAATAAATTATGGATAATAAATTATGGCTATGCATAGTATACTTGTTACTTGGAAACAAATGTCTCAGCAAATCAAGCCATCTCTCCTAAAATTAGCCTTTGTGCCCCCACCCTCTTCACATTTAAAATGGCGATATAATTTCCATTTTTTAAATGATTGTAAAATTTCTCAAAGTAATCATCTGCCCATATTTCTCATTAATACAATGGTTACCACTCTAGCCAGGCCCATGGTGTTCACAGCAATCCTACGTCACTCTCCTGAGTGCTAGGATCAAAGGTGTGAGCCATTGCACATGGGTTTTATGGTTTACCTAAGTTTCTTTCTCTAACCTGAGATTGTCAGTTGACAGAGAAGAGGGGTGGGGAGGAGGAGGGAAAAAAGCAACAAAGCAGATGTGTGGAAAAAAAAGCAGAAATGGAGAGAAAATACTGGTCAATTTCTTGAAAGCTTTTCTGTATCTCTACAAGGCATCCCATTTGGTTTAAACTAGTATGATTTATTGACTTTTTTTTTTTTTTAACTATTATTATTTTGGTTTTTCAAGGTAAGGGTCTCACTCTAGTTCAGCCTGACCTGGAATTCACTGTGTAGTCTCAGGGTGGCCTTGAACTCACGGCTTCTACCTCTACCTCCTGAGTGCTGGGATTAAAGGCATGTGCCACCATGCCCAGCTATTGATTTATTTTTGAGACAGGGTCTCACTGAAGCCCTGGCTATCTTGGAACTTGCTACTTAGAGCAGGCTGGCTTTGTGGGGATCCTCCTGCCTCTGTCTCCCTGCTGGGATTACAGTTTTGGCCACCATGCCAAGCTATGATTTGTTTTTCTATTATTTGAAAGGGAGAATTTGCAAAGCAAACAGAGAAGGGTTGCTTGTGTGTGGAGGGACCTTTTGAGGGATTTGAAGATCAGGAGCAGGAAGGAGGAGGTGGTCAACAGTCTGACAGGAAGCTCCGTGGTGAGAGGACCAGGAATAACCACCAGGAGTTTATTGTCCACATTCATCCTTCACATTTGGTTTCCACAAGGTAGCTAATAGAGCTACACTTAAAAAGACAGAAATGAAACTTCAAAGAGGTAGCTGCGGCCAAGCTGTGCCTAACTCCTTTATGGCCTGATGGCCACCTCAGACTCAGCGTGCTGCTAGAGCAGACACTGCAAAAGGTCCCGGGACATTCAGCTGCTCACTCTCATTGGGACCTTCTGGCTCTCCGTCCTCATCCTCATTTTCTTAGCGGTTAAGGCTCTTGCCTGCACAGCCTGATGACTCAGGATGGAGTACCCAGTGCCCAGTAAAGCCAGATGCACAAGATGGAGCAAAAGTCATTCCCAGTGTTAGCAAATAAGTAAGTACAAATACATATATACAAATTTTGGTTTTATATATTCTTCCAGGCTGACCTGGAATTATTGTCTCAGGGTGGCCTCGAACTCAGTGAACCTCTGCCTCCCGAGTGCTGGGAAGGAGAGTTATTTCAGTCAAAAAAGTTTATTTAAAAAAACAAAAACAAAAACACAGGCTGGACATGGTGGCACACGCCTTTAATGCCAACACTCCAGAGGCTGAGGTTAGAGGACTGCTGTGAGTTTGAGGCCAGCCTGGGACTGCAGAGTGAATTCCAGGTCAGCCTGAGCTAGAGTGAGACCCTACCTAGAAAAACAACAACAAAAGTCCCACATTTTTATTTACAAGGATTGACGATAGGCACGCCAGGACCTCTTGTCACTGCAAAAGAACTCCAGACGCATGCGCCGCTTTATGCATGTAGCTTTACGTGGATGCTGGGGAATCGAAGCCCTGCGGGCAAGCGCGTTCAACTGCAGAACCATCCACCAGCTCCCCCCGTCGTTTTACAGGGCAGGGAGCCCCTAACGCTGGTGGTCAATCAGATCACACAGGTTACTTAGGCCCGCAGAGCCGGTTTCCCCCCCAAGCTCCCATCCAGGATCCGACCTGCACCTCCTCGCTGGTGCGCTTCACGCTGTGACCATCAGGGGCGCTGCAACCCCGCGGCGAGACGCTTCCGGAACACGGCGCGGGCTGGCGGGGCGTGACCCGGAAGTCGACGGCGGGTCCCGCCCCCGCGAGGAGGGTGGCCGATCCCGACCTCCGAGGAACTCCATCGCCGTTCACACCCTCCTCGCCGACATCATGCTGCAGTTCCTGGTGAGTGGAGCTGCCGAGGAGCGGGATCCGCCGCGGGGGATGGCCTCGTCCTCTTCCCGGTGGGCTCTAGACCCGCCCGTCCGTCCCCCCGAGCCTGTAGGCGCCTCCCGGGTGGCCTGTGGGCTTTGCCTCCTCCGCGATCCCTTCGCGGGCATCCGGGTTCCTAAAACCCCGGGGTGTGCCGGGGAGAGAGCCCGGTGCTCCCGGCTGCGCGCCCGGGGCGAAGATGCGCCGTGTCCTCCTGGAAGAGGGCCTAGCTGGAAAGAAGGAAGCCGGGGGGTCCACCGAGGAGGGAGGTGGGAGGAGGGGATTCTTAGGGTCAGGGTACCTTGTGTGAATGTATGGAGCTTGCCAATAAAAAGTTTTTAATTTTTTTATTTTTTGGTTTTTCGAGGTAGGGTCTCACTCTAGCTCAGGCTGACCTGGAATTCACTATGTAGTCTCAGGGTGGCCTCGAACTCACGGTGATACTCCTACCTCTGTCTCCCAGGTGCTGGGATTAAAGGCGTGCGCCACCACGCCCGGCAATAAAAAGTTTTTTAAAAAGGGCCGGGCGTGGTGGCCCCCGTCTTTAATCACCAGCACTCGGGAGGCGGAGGTAGGAGAATCGCCGTGAGTTCGAGGCCACCCTGAGGCTATAGAGTGAATTTCAGGTCAGCCTGGGCTAGATTGAGACCTTATCTCGAGAAAACAAAACAAAACAACAACAACAAAAAGTTTGTAAAAAATTAAAAACTAGAAACGTTCGGTCATTACAGGACTTGGGGGTTGTCTCCTCTTCTGCTCCGCCCACCCCGACATAGCAACAGATCCCCTTCCCTGCTAGTTGACATTTTTGAGAATAAGAATTCACAGACTGCTTTGTAAGTGAGCCACCTCACGAGGTCCCCGGGCGCTGGGAGCTGTCATCACTCCTATTATAGTTTGTAGACTGAGGGGTGAGTCAGACACTGACATACCACATTTTTTTTTCCAGAAGTTTTTTTTTTTTTTTTTTTTTTTTTTTTTTTTTTTTTTTTTTTTTTTTAATCATAAGAAAGCAGAGTATTTCACATGGCCCCTTAATTTGAGTTAAAGTGTTTTCTGATGAAACACAAGTGTATTTCCAGAATTGCCTGTTGAGGGTAAGTTCCAGGAGGTCTCAACCAGTGATGTTTCCAAGTTTCCACACGAACAGTCTTGTCGAATTGAATGTTTCCTCCTCTAATAGTAATGAAGCAGATATTTTCTACATTCAAGATGAGCTCTGGGAATGAGTTGCTTTCTTAGCTGTCCTTTTGAAAGATGGTGATTGGCTGTTCAATCGAATTAGCCAAAAAAGGGTTGTTGACATAAACTACTAAGCCAGATCTGTTTTCTTTGCCTCAGGGAGTTTCTCCTGTGTCCTAAGTAGATGTTAGCTTCAGAGGTAGGAGTAATTATAGCCATTTACTTGCAGGATATAATTGATTAAAAGCAGTATCAGCCACCACATATAAGATGATATAATTGACCCCCACTGTTCCTGTTGCTTATTGGTAAATGGAGAGATTAGTAGTTCAATTAACTTGTTAAGTGCTTTTTGCCAAATGAGTTGGTTTCAGATTCAATTTTTGCTGTGTACTAACATGGGTTCTGATTTGAGAATCTAACATTCTCAGGGCTGGAGAAATGGCCTAGCTGTTAAGGCACTTGCCTGCAAAGCCTAAGGACCTGGGTTCTATTCTCCAGTACCCATGTAAAGCCAGGTGCAAAAATGACACATGCTTCTGGAGTTTGTTTGCAGTGGCTAGAGGCACTGGCATGCCCATTATCTCTCTCTCTCTCTGCTTGCAAATAAATAAAATATTCTCTATGTTTAAAATATTTTTATTTATTTGAGAGAGAGAGTATTGGTATGCCAGGGCCTCTTGCTGCTGCAAATGAACTCTAGGTGCATGTGCCACTTTATGTGGGTATGGGGGAATTGAACCCCTGGCTGGCAGAAACACCTTTAACTCTGAGCCATCTCCCCAGCCCAAAAACTCTCAGCATTTAAGGAGAGTTGCTGATACTAAGTTCCTAGCTCAGAAGGTCCCTAGCTTTGGTCTCTCTCTTCCTCATTGCTTTTGTTGGAAGTGACAGCATTACATTTCATGTTGATTCTCCCTTTGTCAAATGATTCTCTGTTAACTTTTGCAAGTTTTTCTCTTTGCTTCAGTTATTTCATTCATAAAACACTAGTCACCACGACTTAGATAGAGTTGAAGAAGTTGGACTCTCAAGTTGACTGCATTGTTCTCAAGTAGTGAGATTTTGGGCAGGTTATGTAATTTTTCAGTGCCTCGGTTTGTACCTGCAAACAGGAACTGGTTTTGTGGTGATGGAGCAGAAGGCAGTCCAGGAAATACTTTAGAACATTAGCTTAGTAATCAAGATTCAGACACTCACTTTCTCTGCAGCAGAAGAGTGTGGCTGTCACACAAGGGAAATCGCTTCCTTCAGAAGGGTAGGTGATAGGAGAGGTTTGGGCGTAGTGGAACAGCCCCAAATGCAGCCTGTAACTCTGTCATCACACGTTGGAACCCTCAGAGATGTCTTCTGGAACACCATTGAGAAACTACTGAGTTTGGTGTGTTACTTAAGTTCATTGTTCCTGTCTCCTTGGGCCAAAGTCTTCATCCATCATCCCTATTTCCATGCCCTGCTCCTAGCGTGGTTACAAATGCTTTAAAGGAGACTTTCAAAGAGAAGTCTAATGTGAGCACTGCTGTGGCTTTGTGCTACTCCCTGTGGTAGTTACTGCTGTCGCCTGTCACTGTTAGTCTTGAAGTCATTAGGGTTAGGTACTCGCATCACCTTGGGTTTAATCCTTCCTCTTTGGGCCCTTTATCAGTACTTCCCAACATGCCTTCATCACCACACCAGCCCAGTTACACAGTTGCTGGTCCCCAGTGCTGCCAAGGGGTTCATATCTAGGAGTACAGTTGGGAAATGTCTGTTTTTACTGGCTGCTTTCCCCTGCATTACTGTGTGTTGTCCCGCCTCAGTCCTTGACTCTCTGCTCTTCGCTCTAGACCCACCCTTAGACCATGTGTCCCCTTGTCATGCTGTCACCTTTCACCTCTTAGCTGGCAGCTTCCATTACTACCCTGAATCCTTTCTTTCTGGATTCCAGTTCCCTGCTATCAACTGCCAACATCTCTTGTCTTTTTCTCAGACACCTCATGTTTGGACCATTATCCCTTCCTCCCTTCCTAATTCTTACTCCTATCTAATTTATTCTCTTTTTTTGGCTTTGTTTATTTATTTTTAAATATTTTCTTTTATTTATTTTTATTTATTTATTTTAGAGAGAGAGGGAAAGAGAGAGAGAGAATGAGTGCACCAGGGCCTCTAGCCACTGCAGGTGAATTCCACGCACCACCATGCGCATCTGGCTTACGTGGGTTCTGGGGAATTGAACCTGGGTCTCCACAGGCAAGCACCTTAACTGCTAAGCCATCTCTCAAGCCCTAACTCCTTCTTTACTACCACCATGCCCAGCTTTTTCCTTTATTCTTGCTTTGTGCCTGGCATATGTACTTAGCTGCTGTGTCATCTTGAGCAAGTTCTTTAATTGCTCTGCCTCACTTTCCCAGTGATACCTGCTTTGTAGGTTGTGAAGAACGTGAGTTAGTGAATAGAAATGTTAGCATGTTACCTTGCTTGTTCTTGCCTTATGAAAAGTTGTCTTTATTCCCTTGCAAACTTGACAGAGCAAGTTTTCACTCCATGCTTGGACCAGCTGCACTAGATAGTTTGTATGGAAGCCAGATTTAGAGTTGGAGGAGTTATTTCTGTTCTCTAGTCCAGCTAATATGCTGTGGTTAAGTCTCCACTACTAAAGGCCTTGGCTTGGGACATATATGACACTTAGTTAATACTTCATGATTGATTTAATTTTTTTTCACATTGACTTAATTTTTATTTTTTTATGATTGAGTTAATTTATAGTCACTTCTTTATGTAGCCAGGTCACATCTGCAAATCTGACCAGTCATGGATCCAACATATTTGGAAAAAGGCATTGTGTTGAATATGTACAGATCATTTTAAATGCAGCAAAATGTTTGCACAGCCTTTATATCACATTTTTTTTTTTTTTTTTTTTTTCTCCAAGGTAGGGTCTCATGCTAGTTCCAGCTGACCTGGAATTTGCTATGTGTTCTCAGGGTGACCTCGAACTCACAGTGATCCTCCTACCTCTGTCTCCCAAGTGCTGGGATTAAAGGCGTACGCCAGCATGCCCGGCTTTAGGTTGTTTTCTTTTTCTTTTTGATCTTCAAGGTAGTGTCTCGCTGTAGCCCAGGCTGACCTGGAATTCACTATGTAGTCTCAAACTGGCCTTGAACTTAGCGATCCTCCTACCTCTGTCTCTGGAGTGCTGGGATTAAAGGCATGTGCTACCACGCCCAGCTATGTTAGGTATTGCAAGGAATTTAGAAGTGATTTCAGTGTACTGGAGGCATGCTTAGGTTCCTCTGCTGTTTATAGCAGAGACTTGAGCAACTGCAGATGTTGGTATGGGTGGTGGAGTCCTGGAACCCATCTTCTGGATCCCGAGGGATGTGCATACTTACATTTATTTCAGCATGTTACCACTTTCCGTCATAAGATTGTCAAGTATTACATCAGCTTCTTTAGGAAAAAGCAAACCAGTTCAATCTGGTGCACCTTGTTCAGAGTGTCTTTCCTGAATGTTTCTGTTTAATACTGACACAACTAAGGAAGTAATTTCTCTTTTTTGGCTTCTTTCTCCATTTGTTCTCTAAGCAGGATTGTTGAATATAGAATTTAGCTTGCAAGCCGAGTGTGGTGATGCATTTCTTTAATCTCAGCACTTGGGAGGCAGAGGTAGGATCATCATGAGTTCAAGGCCACCCTGAGACTACATAGTGAATTCCAGATCAGCCTGGGCTAGAATGAGACCCTACCTCAAAAACAAAACAAAACAAAACAAAACAAAAAAAAAACAACAAAAAAAAAAAAAACCAACAAACCAAAACAGCCCTGTGTAGTCGTGCACGTCTTTAATCCCAGCACTTGGGAAGCAGAAGTAGAAAGATCAACATGAGTTTGAGGCCACACTGAGACCACATAGTGAATTCCAGGTCAGCTTGGGCTAGAGTGAGACCCTACCTCAAAAAACCAAAATAAATAAAAATGGTGGGGGGGCTGGAGAGTTGGCTCAGTGGTTAAGGCATTTGCATGCAAAGCCTAAGGACCCAGGTTTGATTCCCCAGTACCCATGTAAAGCTAAATGCATAAAGTGGCACATGCATCTGGAGTTCCTTTGCAGCAGCTAGAGGCCCTGGCGTGCCATTCTTTTTATTTGTAGCTTGCTCTCATTGCTTGCAAATAAGTCAATAAAAAATCTTAGCTTGAGCTGGGTGTGGTGGTGCACACCTTTAATCCTGGCACTTGGGAGGTAGAGGTAGGAGGATTGCTGTGAGTTCAAGGCTACTGTGAGACTACTGAGTGAGTTCCAGGTTAGCCTGGGCTGGAGTAAGACCCTATCTTGGAAAAAAAAAAAAAATCTTAGCTTGCCTCTTAAAAATGTGCTTTCCTGAGAAGTAGTAGAGGGATGTAAGTTTTATCCTTAGCAGATTTTTGTTATGATGTACAGAGTGGGTTTTTTAAAAAAGTTTTATTTATTAGAGAGAGAGAGGAAGAGGCAGATAGAGAGAAAGAGAGAATGGGCATGCCAGGGCCTCCAGCCACTGCAAATGAACTCCAGATGCATGGGCCCCCTTGTGCATCTGGCTTAAGTAGGTCCTGGGGAATCAAACTGGGCTTCGCAGGCAAGTGCCTTAACCGCTAAGCCATGTCCTCAGCCTGAGTGGTTTTTTAAAAAAATATTTTTTTAATATTTATTTATTTGAGAGAAAGAAAGAGGCAGAGAGAGAGAGAGAGAGAAAGAGAGAGGGAGAGAATGGGCGCACCAAGGCCTCTAGCCACTGTAAACGAACTCTAGATGCATGTGCCCCTTGTGCATCTGGCTTACGTGGGTCCTGGAGAATTGAACTGGGATCCTTTGGCTTTGCAGGCAGATGCCTTAACCACTAAGCCATCTCTCCACCCCAGAGAGTGGGTTTTTTAAATATTTTATTTTTATTTATTTATTTGAGAGAGGGAGAGAAAGAGGCAGTAGAGCATGGGCGCATCAGGGCCTCCAACAGCTGCAAATGTGTTCCAGGCACATGTCCACTTTGTGCATCTGGCTTACATGGGTCCTGGGGAGTTGAACCAGAGTCCTTGACTTTGCAGACAAGCATCTTAACTGCTAAGTCATCTATCTTTCCAGCCTCAGAGTGGTTTTTTTTTTTCATCATTTGAAGCAGTTCAACATTTGATAATGTTCTTCACACCAAGTTTAAAAACTAAAGTATAGGCTGGGTGTGGTGGCGCATGCCTTTAATATCAGCACTTGGGAGCAGAGGTGTGAGGATCGTGGTGAGTTTGAGGCCACCCTTTGACTACATAGTGAATACCAGGTCAGCTTGGGCTAGAGCAAGACCCTACCTTGAAAAACTAAAAAAACAAACAACAACAACAAAAAACCAAAAAACCCCACCAAAACCAAAACAAACACCTGAAACATCTGAATCATGTCTTCTTGGAATACAGAGGACTTCCAACTCCCTCTACCAGTCTGAATTTGAGAAATACATTATGAACTTAGTTTTTAAAAAATTTTTTTGTTTATTTAAGAGCAACAGACGGAGAGAGAGAAAGAGGCAGATAGAGAGAGAATAGGTGCGCCAGGGCCTCCAGCCACTGCAAACGAACTTCAGATGCATGCACCACTTTGTGCATCTGGCTTACGTGGGTCCTGGGGAATTGAGCCTTGAACCCGGGTCCGTAGGCTTCACAGGCAAGCACTTAACCGCTAAGCCATCTCTCCAGCCCCTGAACTTAGTTTTTATTAGTGGGAGTTACTGGGTACTTTGGGGTTTCTTGTCCCTGTGTATATTTTCTCATCATAGACAAATGGTCATTTTTAGGTTTTCTTTTGAATGTTAGTTGCAGCTGTCTTTGCTGAGTAAAATGAGATAGTCTTAGAGTTCTTAAACATTTGTCAATAACTTGACTTTGGGTATGTTATTTCTTTTCCTTTCTTTTTCTTTCTTTCTTTCTTTCTTTCTTTCTTTCTTTCTTTCTTTCTTTCTTTCTTTCTTTTTTGTTTGGTTTTTCGAGGTAGGGTCTCACTCTAGCTCAGGCTGACCTGGAATTCACTATGTAGTCTCAGGGTGGCCTTGAACTCATGGTGATCCTCTTACCTCTGCCTCCCAAGTGCTGGGATTAAAGGCGTGCACCTCCACACCCAGCTTGTTATTTTTTATTATATATATATATTTTTAATATTTTATTTTTATTTATTTTATTTGAGAGAGAGAGGGAGAGACAGAGAAAGCAAGAGGGAGGGAGAATGGGCATGCCAGGGCCCACAGCCACTGCAAATGAACTCCAGATACATGCGCCACCTTGTGCATCTGGCTTACGTGGGTCTTGGGGAATCAAGCCAAGGTCCTTTGGCTTTGCAGGCAAGCACCTTAACTGATAAGCCATCTCTCCAGCCCCAGGTGTTTTTTTTTTTTTTTTAAATTTTTTAAAAATTTTGATTTATTTGTTTGAGAGCAACAGACACAGAGAGAAAGAGGCAGAGAAAGAGAATGGGCGCACCAGCCACTGCAAACGAACTCCAGACGCATGCACCACCTTGTGCATCTGGCTTATGTGGGTCCTGGGGAATCAAGCCTCGAACTGGGGTCCTTAGACTTCACAGGCAAGTGCTTAACCACTAAGCCATCTCTCCAGCCCCTGGTGTGGTTTTTTTTGTTTTTGTTTTTCAAGGTAGGGTCTTACTCTAGCTCAGGGTGACCTGGAATTCACTATGTATTCTTGGGGTGGCCTTGAACTCATGTTGATCCTCCTACCTCTGCCTCCTGAGTGCTGGGATTAAAGGCGTGCGCCACCACGCCTGGCTCTGGGTGTGTTATTTTTGAAAGTGTAACTTGATGAGTCATAGTTGAGACTTGTCATCCACTTTGGGTTATTGCCAAGCCCCATTCCCCGAAACATAGTGTAGCTTTCTTTGCTGATCTACAGACACTAAGAACTTTTTGAAGGCAGAGGGTATTGAGCCAATGATAAGAGGAGTCATAATGCTTTAGACTGGGCTCTGTTCTTTTATTTACTTTTAAATTTTTAAAAGAAATATTTAAGAGCAAGCAAATGAGAGGCAGAGAGTGAGTGTATGTGTGTATGGGCATGCCAGGGCCTCTTGCCACTGCAAATGAACTCTATACGTATATGCCACTTTGTGTGTCTGGCCTTATGTGGGTACTGGGGAACCAAACCTGGGTTGGCAGGCTTTGCAAGCAAGTGCCGTTAACCACTGAGCAATCTTCTCAACCCTCCTTTACTTTTATTCTTTTGTGAGTGTGTGTGGGGGGGGTTATGCATTTGTGTGGAGATTGTGGGTATGGTTAATGCATGTGTGTGCAGATGTGCTTGTCCCATGTACACACATTTGGAGGCCAGAAGGTAATGTTGGGTGTCTTCCCTTTTCACTCATGTGCATGTTTCCTTGAGAACTAGTCTCTTGCTGAACCCAGAGTGTCAGTCTGGCCAACTAGCTGACCATTGAGCTACAGTGATTCTTTGGTTTCCAGGACTGAGGTTACAAATGCGTGTGACTTTGCCCAGCTGTTTATGTGGGCGCTGAGGAGTTGAACTCAGGGCAAATCAGACTTCCAAAGCTTGCATGGTAAGTGCTCTTACCCGTTGAGCCATGCCCCAGCCCTGGCTCTGTTCTTTGTTGTTGTTTTTTTTCTAGCTCTGTTCTTTGTAATAGGGCTTTTTATGTTAATGGATAAGTATTGTGACTAACCTGTGCAAATGTTTGTGCACATTTTTAAGTACAGTTAGAATGTTTTATTGCTTTCATATACAGAGCATACCATTTATCTGACTGAATCTCTTTTTAAAAAAAAAATATTTTGAGCTGGGCATAGTAGTGCATGCCTTTAATCTCAGCATGCAGGAGGCAAAGGTAGGAGTATCATTGAGAGTTCGAGGCCATCCTGAGACTACAAAATGAATTCCAGGTCAGCTTGGGCTAGAGTGAGACCTTACCTTGAAAAACCATATATATATATATATAATTTTGCAAGCAGAGAGAGAGAAAAAGGGAGGGAGATGAAGAGAATGGAGGTGCTGGAATTCCAGAATCATACACCATTTCGTGCATCTGGCTTTACATGGGTACTGGGAACCATACCCGGGTTGTTAGGCTTTGCAAGCAAACTCCATAATCACTGAGCAATCTCTTCAGCCCCTGAGTCTCTTTTTTTCACCTCTGACATTACTGTTCTTTTAAACATTTGTCTAGTCTGGATGTCACAAAGCTGTCTTTGGTTTCCTTAGCTTCATTCTGAGTAGCTGACATTTTACCAAATTTTGGTGATTTTTACTGCTTTGAGATGTAATTTACCCATTTAAAGTATATAATTCAGTGGTTTAAAAATTTTAATTTATTACATATTTGCATGTGTGACTGTGTGTGTTTGTTGCCACCTTGTGTCTGTCTTTATATGGGTACTGGGGAACGGAACCTGGGCCAGCAGGCTTTGGAAGCTTTGGAAGCTTTTAACTGTTGAGCCATGTTCCCAGCCTGCAGTGGTTTTTAATGTGTCAACAAACTGCACAGCCATCATCACAGTCTTTTGTTTTGTTTTGTTTTGTTTTGTTTTGTTTTGTTTTGTTTTGTTTTTTGTTTTGTGGTGTGGTGTGGTGTGGTGTGGTGTTGGTTTTTCGGGGTAGTGTCTTGCTCTAGCCTAGGCTGACCTGGAATTCACTATGTAGTCTCAGGGTGGCCTCAAACACATGGTGATCCTCTGCCTCCCGAGTACTGGGATTTAGAGCCCAGCTACAAGAGAATGGGCATGCCAGGGCCTCCAGACATTGCAAATGGACTCCAGATGCATGTACCACTTTGTGTATCTGGCTTAACATGGGTAGTAGGGAATTGAACTTGGGTCATTAGGCTTTGCAGGCAAGTACCTTACCCACTGAGCAATCTTTCCAGCCCCACATCTCATATCAAACTCTCATCACTTCAAGGAGAAACCGTAAGTGTTAGCACTTATTCTCTCTTCTCTCTGACCCTGGTCTGATCAGCCACCAATTTACTCTGTGCTTCTGTGGAATTGTCCATTCTGGCTATTTCTTATAAATGAGATTATACAGTATATGGCCTTTCCTGATTATATTGATGATATTCAAAGACAAGCATTTCATTTATATTATAGCATGAATCAGTACTTCATTCCTTTCTAAAAAAGTGTGTGTGTGAGAGTGAGTATATGGGCATGCCAGGGCCTCTAGCCACTGTAAAAGAACTCTAGATGCATGTGCCACCGGGTGCATCTGGCTTATCTGGGTACTAGGGAATCAAAGCCGGGTCCTTAGGCTTTATAGGCAAGTGCCTTAATTGTTGCACCATCTCTCCAGCTTTCATTTCTTTTTATGAGTAAATAATAATACATTGTGTTTGTGTGACATTTTGTTCATCATTTCACCAGTTAATGAATATTTGAGTTTGTTTTATTTTTGTCTATTAGGGATAATTATGCTAGAAATATTCATATGCAAGTTTTTTTGTATGGCTATATGTTCCACCTCTCTGGAATTGTTGCATCATATTGTAGCTCATCTTTTTAAGGAACCTGGAGTGGCTATGCCATTTGACATGAGCAATGCATAAAGGTTACAATTTGTCCTCACGGTTGCCAATATTTGTTGGTTTTTAACAAAATTTTATTTATTTTTATTTATTAGAGAGAGAGAGAATGGGCCTCTAGCCACTACAAATGAACTCCAGATGCATGTATCTCCAGGTGCATCTGCCTTACGTGTGTACTGGCGAATTGAGCCTGGGTCCTTATGCTTTGAAGGCAAGTGCCTTAACCACTAAGCCATCTCTCCAGCCTTGTTGTTGATTGTTTTCATGAAAGCCATCCTAGTGGGTATGACATGGCACCCTATGATGGTTTGGGCTTGTATTTCCTCAGTGACTGATGACAGACATCTTTTCATGTGCTTGCTGACTATTCCTATGTTCTTTGAAAAAATCCTTTAAAATCTTTTGTCCATGTTTTGATTGTTTATATGTCTTTGTCATTTAATTGTAAACAACCTGTATTCTGGCAAGTACCTTATCAATTATATGATTTGTAAATATGTGAATTTTTTCTGTTGTCTTTGACCTTATGATGAAGCCTAGTGTGTCTACGTTTTCTTTTGTCACTTGTGCTTCTGTTGTGTCTAAGAAAACCATTGCCTAGCTCCAGGTTCCGAAGATTTGCTATTGTGTTGTTTTTCTTTCAAGCATTTTATAGTTTCAGCTCTTATACTTAATTTTAAAAAAATTATTTTAAATTTTATTTGCAAACAGAGGGAGAGAGAATGGGCACTCTTTTATGCATCTGGCTTTACAATGGTACTATGGAATTGAACCTGAGCCAGTAGGGTTTATATACAAGCACCTTTAACCTCTGAGCTATCTCCCCAACCCTATACTTAGGTTTTTGGTCCATTTTGAGTTAATTTTTGTATATAGTGTATTGTTCCAGCACCATTTCTTGAAAAACTGTTCTTTTCCCATTGGATATCTTTAATACCCTTGTTGCAAATCATTTGACCATAAATGTAAATATTATTTTTGACTTCACTTTATTTCAGTGACCTTACTTGATAATTTAAGAAGAACAATAATTCATTCTTGCTTGCTTCACTGTCTATGCCCCTACACTAATCTGACCTGTCTAATCTGCACTTACTCAGCCTCCTTTTAGTATAGCTACCCTGTGAAGACTTCTTCAGAATTTAGCCTGTTTATATGGGTAGATATCTAGTCAGTGGCTCGCTACCATTAGTGATTGTATGGGAAACAAGCTCCTTTGCTGCCACTCAGCCCTGCCCAGCTTGCCATGTATATTTCTCTCTTTCTTCAATCTTTCCTTTTTTTTAAAGAAATATTTTATTTATCTGAAAGAGACAGAAGCATATCTATATCTATCTATCCATCCATCCATCCATCTATATTTAGTGAGAGAGAAAAAAATGGGTGCACCAGGGCCTCCAGCCACTGCAAATGAACTCCACACACATGTACCACCTTGTGCATCTGGCTTATGTGGGTTCTAGATAATCAAACTTGGGTTCTTTGACTTTGCAGGCAAATGCCTCTACTGCTAAGCCATCTCCTCAACCCCCTCTCTCTCTCTCTTTTTTTTTTTTTTTGTTGAGGCAGGGTCTCACTCCAGCCCAGGCTGACCTGAAACTCACTCTGTAGCTCCAGACTGGCTTCAAACTCACAGCAATCCTCCTACCTCAGCCTCCCTCCCTAGGGAGTGCTAGTGTTGAACTTGCTAAAGAATGGGAAAGAATGGGGAAGGGGACATGGAAAAGCAAGGCACACCATGGAAACGAGAGCAAGATGACTAGAAGAAATAGGCCTGTTTAGGAGAAAAGATGTGTCCCTTTCCCTGTCCTTTCACAAGTTTACATATGAACAGTTCTTCAGCATATTCAGAACTTCTCATGCTAGCTTGTGACACGTCCATCTCTTCCAGGAGTAGAGTTATTTCATTCATTTTGCCACGTAAGGCATAACCTCACTCTGGTTTTTGTAGTGTTGCACCTTTCAAGATCCTGCACTGGGTGTTGCTGTGTATCACTCTATAACTGCTCATGTGGGGCTTTGTGTGTGTGTGTGTGTGTGTGTGTGTGCTATAAAAGTTCCCTAAGAGCAGAGACCATTTCTAATCCTGCCATAGGGCTGCTGCTGCTGTGTATGAAGGCAAATTTAGTAAATAAGAGCCTACAATCCCTTAAAATCTTTGGGACTAGGTTTATATGGGAAATCAAATTTCTTTCAGATTTCAAAAGGTCGTAAGATATAAGCCACATGTAACTTGATGAACTGAGTAACCAAATGCATTAAAATTTTTGCTGCTAAATATATTCTCTGGTGGGAGCAGGGTGTGGTGGTGTACTGTAACTCAAGCCCTTGGGAGATGGAGGCAAGAGGATCAGGAATTGAAGGCTGCCTAATGAGTTTGAGGTCAACCTGGGCTACATGAGACCCTGTCTCAAAAAAAAACCCCATGTTTTCCAGTGGGGTCTAAGGCAGGAACCTATATTTAAATATTTCTATTTCTGTAGCAGAAAATGATTATTTACACTAAGATGTGGTAAAGACTATAAAAGCCAGTTGTGGTGTGTGTCTGTAATTCCAGGAAGCTGAGGCAGGAAGAGTTAAAAGACACTTGGTTGCAAAGCCTGCTGGTCTGCATTTGATTCCCAGTACCAGTGTAAAGCCAGATGCACAAAATGTCTCACTCATCAGGAGTTTGTTTGCAGTGGCGAGAGGCCCTGGAGTGCTCATGCAAAGTTAAAAGACTAGAGTGAGCTCCATAGCCGGACATCATCTGTCACACCTTTTACAAAGACTATACAGGCTGGAGAGATGACTTAGCAGTTAAGGTGCTTGCCTGCAAAGCCTAAGGATACATGTTTGAATCTCCAGGTCCCATGTAGCCAGATGCATAGTGATGTAAACATGCAATTTTGCACATGTGCACAAGGGGCACACGTGTCCGAAGTTTGTTTACAGTGGCTGAAAGGCCCTGGCACACCCATTCTCTCTCTTTCTGTTTCTCTCTCTCAAAAAAAAAAAAAAAGACTATTGAAATAGTCATGTTCAAGCCATATTAAAGGGATTGTGATAGAGCATAGTGTGGATAGGGTTTTAGATTATGGACAAGGGCTTGTGGAGCTTGCTCATTCTGTTTACTCAGATTGTGGTGCTGCAGGTCATTCTTGCCCGAGGGCCACACCCAGCTTCACTTGTGGGGCTGTTCGCTCTAGCTGCTGCTTTCTATCATTTGCCCTCCACACCTCTTTCCTCAGGTCACTCCTCACCTGTGTACTTCTATTGTGTTACCACTGAGTGGAGTTCCCAGTATCTTTGTGAGAAGCAACTGAAGTTCATTTTTCACAGGAAGCTGTGCTAGTCATGTGTTTAGTGTTGAACGTGGTGTGAAGGCATTGCACTTCGATATTACCTTCTCTGTAGGGAATACTGTGGGTACCAAGTCATATGGAAGTGACCCTGATGATGATGTCTAGCTTACAGAGCTACTGAGATTTCCAGATCTTAGTCTGGAGAAAGTTGATATATTGACTAATTCAACACTTCTGTAATCTGGCTCCGTCAAGCTTCATACATGAGGCTATTGTTCTCAGATTTAGTTTACTTCTCTTACCCACACCTGCCTGTTGACCATCCCACAAACAACATATATGTTCTTATGTCATGGGTTCCCCCCAACATTTCTCTTGAGTGACATTTCTCATCCTGTACTGTGTGTGGACTTTTTTTTTTTTTTTTTTTTTTTGCGAGGTAGGGTCTCACTCTGGTCCAGGCTGACCTGGAATTAACTATGTAGTCTCAGGGTGGCCTCGAACTCTCGGCGATCCTCCTACCTCTGCCTCCCAAGTGCTGGGATTAAAGGCATGCGCCACCACGCCCGGCCTGTGTGTGGACTTTAAAGTGTGTCGTTGTTAATATGGAACTGGAACTGGGTGTCACTTGTCTTAGAGGCCCATGGGATTTGTGCCCTGATGCCTGGTGAAGTTGTCAAAATGAAGCCATACTAAATAAGCCATGTTCATTTTGAGACACACATAGTAAGAACTGGGAATCTTAGAACATTGGAGCTGGGATGTTTCACTGTTACAGAAATCTCTGATCAGCCCAGTTCTGGAGAAGTTAAGTGTTGTACCTGATGGCACTTGCGTGGTTCTGGTAGAACTGAAATTCTACTGTATTTTTTCTTAAATCTTCTTAGTCCCATTTTCTGTTTTAACACTTTCATTTTTCTTTCTTTTTTTTAAAAACAAACTCCAGATGCATGCACCACCTTGTGCATCTGGCTTACATGGGTCCTGGGGAATTGAACCTGGATCCTTTGGCTTTGTAGGCAAGCACCTTAACTGCTAAGCCCTCTTCTTTTTTTGAGAAGAACCTTTTTAAAAAATATGTATTTTTATTAATTTATTTGCTAGAAGAAATTGAGAGTGGGCAAGAATGGACACACCAGGATCTCTTGCTGCTGCACATAAACTTCAGACAAATGCACTTTGTGCATCTGGCTTTACTCAGGTCCTGGGTAATCGGTCAGGCTTTGCAAGCAACTTCTACATAGTTTCAATTTATTGGCATGAAAAAATAGTTGTACTTCTTGTTGCCACCTTGGTAAAAATAAGATTTTTGCAAAGATAGATTAAATATATGCTCAGAAAATGATCTGTGGTTAGAGACTAGATGGGCTTTTTTTTGTCTTTCTCAATTTGCTAATGACAAACCAATTTAAATTATGCTTTTGGACCATAAAGCATACTAAACTTATGCGTTGGAAACACCCAATTGTATCCTTTCCCACTTGGTTCTTGAACTTGAAGGTAAGGTTAGGCTATAATCGTGTGGTTGATGGTGCACTAAGCACCGAACTTTGTTCTATTTTAGCTTCTCTATTGAGATTGAACAGAAGCAGCACGGATGAACAAAAGTAGATGACAATTTGAATTAATGACATTAGAAATTAGCTTTCAGTCAGAGTCTCTTAAGTAAAATTACTAAAAACCAGAATTATCATCATTAAAACTCACAGCTAAGGAACATTAGCCTGTTTGGTATATAGGGAGTACTCTATAAATTTTCATGAAGCAGTTTTTGTTAAGGAAAATAGTCACTCAGTGGAATAAACACTTATAGTTCTTTAAAATGGTACCTGTCCCTCTTGTTACTGAGTGGGAGCCTTGTTCCTCTCAGATCTTAAGTGTCCTGCCCATTAGTTTCCACCCGTGGCATTGTGCTGCACTCAGTGGTGTGTCAATTTCCTTTTCTTTTCCATCATTATACATTTCAGTTTTTGAATAATTTATTCTGTCCTGTGCTTGTTGTGAATGGCCCTGGGAAAACCGTGTTAGTTCTTTAGAAATATGAAGGGACTTAACTGTGAAAGTGCCTTCATGTTTTTAAGCTTTTAGATTCAAATGAAAAAAAATTGTTTTTTGAGACTTGGTCTTGCTTTCTAGCTATGGCTGGCCTGGAACCTCTGTGTAGGCCAGGATGGTCTTGAATTTGTCATGTTCCCCTGCCTCAGACTCCTTTAAATGTTAAGGTTACCCCAGCTGAAATGAATTTTTTCTCATATGTATGTGTGTGTGCACATGTGTTTGGAGGCCAGAGGTTGATGTCAGGATCTTCAGCCACTGTCCACCTCATTCTTGGAAACAGGATCTCTCAGAACAGAGCTAACCAGTTTAGCTAGACTTGCTAGCCAGCTTGCGCCAGCACCTCCTCAGCACTAGGATCAAAGCCACCACACCTGACATCGTATGAGGGCGCTGAGGATCAGAACTCAGGTTGTCTTGCTTGTGCAGCAAGCACTTTGCCCATTGAGCCATCTCCCTAGTCCTAGAGTGAATATTTTTAGTTGAATAAGTTTTACTTGTTATAGAGTAATGACCCATAACCCCTTCACAAAGAAAAAAGACAAAGAAACAGATGAAAACCAAATAGCATTCAGCAACAAAATCAGAACTTTGGCTTGAGTTTTTAGAACTTTTAGAAAGGAGACTACGGGGTAGGTTTGTTCATACCCACCATGCATTCTCTGTATGCTTTCTGACCTTTGTACATGCGTATGTCTGTGGATCTCGTGTGCAGTCTTCCACTGCAGTGGGACCAGGACCCTTCACCTGTCCTGAACATCTCAGGAAGATGTGTGTATTTGGTTTAGTCACAGGCTCATGGTGGGTTTGATTTGCATTATAACTCTATCTGTTCTGCTCTTTCAGCTTGGATTTACTTTTGGCAACGTGGTCGGAATGTATCTGGCCCAGAACTATGACGTAAGTGGCCATTTTCACCTCTTTCCTGATTCCATGTAGCTGTTTCATAATGACTTTTCTTTGTTGAGGCAAAGTGCACCTTCTAGCATAAATGAGGTCCTTAAGTGTGAAGAAAATGTCCTGAATTTTATAAACAGCTTTTCCACTGTTAGAACAAATATAACCAAATTCACAGAAGCATGCAGCCTCCTTATCACCACCAGAGGGCAAG
Source organism: Orientallactaga sibirica (assembly GCA_036365145.1). Classification (NCBI taxonomy): domain Eukaryota; kingdom Metazoa; phylum Chordata; class Mammalia; order Rodentia; family Dipodidae; genus Orientallactaga; species Orientallactaga sibirica. The sequence continues at coordinate 26,536,811 of JAEOAD010000019.1, forward strand.
ATCTCATCACTCGGGTGGTCTCGGATGATCCGAGCTGAGCTTGCTAGCCTAGTCATAGTAAGTTGGTTCTCTGAAATCCATGTGATAAGTTGGAATTGTAAGATTAATTGGATAAAATTTGTAGCCCACACCCAGTAAATAGTAGAGATGACTGGAAATTTTGGATGTGGATGTATTCAGTGTAACACGTTTCAGGAAGGTAGTTTGGTGAAGTGAGGAGTTATGTCACATCAACCTTACTGTGTGGACGGGGGAGTTGAGAAGTAGTGGCGCATCTGGATGGGTCTGTTGGCGCTTCCTTTAGGAAGACAGGCAAGGGAAGTTAACTGTTTGTTTTGTAGTAAATCATTCAGTGTGATAAAGGAATTCCCTTTGCCAACTCTCACTTAAGTCATCTGATTTTCTAGGCAGAAACTTTTATCACTTTATTATTTATTGTGTATATATGCAACTTTTACTTGGTACTAGGTTGAGAGGCTAAGTTGGCATCTAAAGGGAGAAGTCAGGGCCAGGCTTTCAGAGAGTGGACATCAACTTAAAACTGAAGCTAAGAAATACCACTGTTGAGCAGGTCTCCTTCAGAGGAAAGTAAAAAAAGTTATAAAACCATTTATTCTTGAAAGAAGAGAAGTGAAATAATATTGGTAAGTTAGATGTAAAATTATGATGCTCCCTTTTCTTTTTAAAGATACCAAACCTGACTAAAAAACTTGAAGACATTAAAAAGGACCTGGAAGCCAAGAAGAAACCACCTAGCTCCTGATGCCCACTCCAGCCAGCGCTCCGTCCTGGACACACTGATTCCACTGCTCCGAGCAGCCTCCTTTACCACCTCATCTCAAAGTTTTTGTTTTCCCCTCCAGTCAGTTCTTTTCTTAGCTCAACCCTGTGTGTTGCCTCAGCCAAAATGGGGCCACAAGTTAAGTTACCCTTTGCACATTTTCAACAGCCTCACCTTGTCTCATATCTTCCTTCCAACTACTTGGGAGGTTCTAAGACTGGAATTATGGTGCTAGATTAGCAAACACAACCTTTAATTGCTAGCTGCTCCTCTGTTCTTTGAGAATTTCCATCTTTCGCCACAAGAAAAATTGATGAGTTTTGTATAGCTGATCATATATAAATAGTGCTGATTTCACAGTTTAGCAATTATAATGGGTGCTTGTTAGACATCTGTTACTAAATTTTGTTGTTTCAAAGCTATTAAACTTAGTATGTGGAAGCCAGTTTCTGATGAATTATCCATTTATTTTGTATTGTCAGGAGTTCCATGATTGTTAATTTGACCAATAAATTTGCTGGTCATTACCTGAGAAATTAGAGTCTAAGAATCCTGAGATTCTTACACTAAGAAAGTAGGGTTTTTATAAATTGTATAGTTAGTTTTATTTAGTTTATATATTTTTCTTCAATGATATATATGACTCTTCCTCAAAAGAGCCATTTTTGGGATTATGGGTGCATTTGACGCTATGTGATGGATGGGTGAGAAGTTGTAGGCAAGGGAAATGTTCTGATTTTTCCTATTAATATATATGCATTTCGACTATAACTCTATAGTGATTGCCCTGAGAGAAATGTCAAACATGTAATAACACCATTATCTGGAGCAGGAGAATTCCTGCTTCTCTACAGTTGATGCTTTGGCTTTTTCTTTTTCTTTTTTTTTTTTTTTTGAGGCAAGCCCAACAGACTGGCCTTTTTTTTTAATGGGGGGGGGGAGAATTGGCTTGCCAGGGCCTGCAGCCATTGAAATTGAACTCCAGACATATGCGCCCCTTTCTGTGCATGTGCAACATTGCATGCAGTGGCATCACTGTGTCTGGACCTGGAGAGTTGAACATGAGTCCTTACACTTTCAGGCAAGCAAGTGCCTAACCACTAAGCCATCTCTCCAGCCCAGCCTTTTTTTTTTTTCCCTCCTAAAAATTGCCCTTGTAATTTGTCAAATATATAATCAGTTTTTTTTTTTTTTTTTTTTAATTGAGTGCCCTGTCTTATCCAGGCTGGTCTCAAATTTCTGGTTTCCAACAGACCTCTTCCCTTGGATTCCTGAGTGCTGAGGATACAGGTACACTATAGCTTTGGGCTAGACTGTGAATTTTTTTCAATTAAAAATATTTTATTAGGTAACTTTCCCATGGGTGAAGACCTCATGGGTGATTTCATATTCAGGTCCTCAAGCCCCTGTCGTCCTGCTCCAGATATTCTTCCTCATCAGTCCTTGGCACCAGTTCCTGAGCACCTTCTTTTTTTTTAAAAACAAACTCCAGATGCATGCACCACCTTGTGCATCTGGCTTACATGGGTCCTGGGGAATTGAACCTGGATCCTTTGGCTTTGTAGGCAAGCACCTTAACTGCTAAGCCCTCTTCTTTTTTTGAGAAGAACCTTTTTAAAAAATATGTATTTTTATTAATTTATTTGCTAGAAGAAATTGAGAGTGGGCAAGAATGGACACACCAGGATCTCTTGCTGCTGCACATAAACTTCAGACAAATGCACTTTGTGCATCTGGCTTTACTCAGGTCCTGGGTAATCGGTCAGGCTTTGCAAGCAACTTCTACATAGTTTCAATTTATTGGCATGAAAAAATAGTTGTACTTCTTGTTGCCACCTTGGTAAAAAATAAGATTTTTGCAAAGATAGATTAAATATATGCTCAGAAAATGATCTGTGGTTAGAGACTAGATGGGCTTTTTTTTGTCTTTCTCAATTTGCTAATGACAAACCAATTTAAATTATGCTTTTGGACCATAAAGCATACTAAACTTATCGTTGAAACACCCAATTGTATCCTTTCCCACTTGGTTCTTGAACTTGAAGGTAAGGTTAGGCTATAATCGTGTGGTTGATGGTGCACTAAGCACCATACTTTGTTCTATTTTAGCTTCTCTATTGAGATTGAACAGAAGCAGCACGGATGAACAAAAGTAGATGACAATTTGAATTAATGACATTAGAAATTAGCTTTCAGTCAGAGTCTCTTAAGTAAAATTACTAAAAACCAGAATTATCATCATTAAAACTCACAGCTAAGGAACATTAGCCTGTTTGGTATATAGGGAGTACTCTATAAATTTTCATGAAGCAGTTTTGTTAAGGAAAATAGTCACTCAGTGGAATAAACACTTACAGTTCTTTAAAATGGTACCTGTCCCTCTTGTTACTGAGTGGGAGCCTTGTTCCTCTCAGATCTTAAGTGTCCTGCCCATTAGTTTCCACCCGTGGCATTGTGCTGCACTCAGTGGTGTGTCAATTTCCTTTTCTTTTCCATCATTATACATTTCAGTTTTTGAATAATTTATTCTGTCCTGTGCTTGTTGTGAATGGCCTGGGAAAACCGTGTTAGTTCTTTAGAAATATGAAGGGACTTAACTGTGAAAGTGCCTTCATGTTTTTAAGCTTTTAGATTCAAATGGAAAAAAATTGTTTTTTGAGACTTGGTCTTGCTTTCTAGCTATGGCTGGCCTGGAACCCTCTGTGTAGGCCAGGATGGTCTTGAATTTGTCATGTTCCCCTGCCTCAGACTCCTTTAAATGTTAAGGTTACCCCAGCTGAAATGAATTTTTTCTCATATGTATGTGTGTGTGCACGTGTGTTTGGAGGCCAGAGGTTGATGTCAGGATCTTCAGCACTGTCCACCTCGTTCTTGGAAACAGGATCTCTCAGAACAGAGCTAACCAGTTTAGCTAGACTTGCTAGCCAGCTTGCGCCAGCACCTCCTCAGCACTAGGATCAAAGCCACCACACCTGACATCGTATGAGGGCGCTGAGGATCAGAACTCAGGTTGTCTTGCTTGTGCAGCAAGCACTTTGCCCATTGAGCCATCTCCCTAGTCCTAGAGTGAATATTTTTAGTTGAATAAGTTTTACTTGTTATAGAGTAATGACCCATAACCCCTTCACAAAGAAAAAAGACAAAGAAACAGATGAAAACCAAATAGCATTCAGCAACAAAATCAGAACTTTGGCTTGAGTTTTTAGAACTTTTAGAAAGGAGACTACGGGGTAGGTTTGTTCATACCCACCATGCATTCTCTGTATGCTTTCTGACCTTTGTACATGCGTATGTCTGTGGATCTCGTGTGCAGTCTTCCACTGCAGTGGGACCAGGACCCTTCACCTGTCCTGAACATCTCAGGAAGATGTGTGTATTTGGTTTAGTCACAGGCTCATGGTGGGTTTGATTTGCATTATAACTCTATCTGTTCTGCTCTTTCAGCTTGGATTTACTTTTGGCAACGTGGTCGGAATGTATCTGGCCCAGAACTATGACGTAAGTGGCCATTTTCACCTCTTTCCTGATTCCATGTAGCTGTTTCATAATGACTTTTCTTTGTTGAGGCAAAGTGCACCTTCTAGCATAAATGAGGTCCTTAAGTGTGAAGAAAATGTCCTGAATTTTATAAACAGCTTTTCCACTGTTAGAACAAATATAACCAAATTCACAGAAGCATGCAGCCTCCTTATCACCACCAGAGGGCAAGATCTCATCACTCAGGTGGTCTCGGGATGATCCGAGCTGAGCTTGCTAGCCTAGTCATAGTAAGTTGGTTCTCTGGAAATCCATGTGATAAGTTGGAATTGTAAGATTAATTGGATAAAATTTGTAGCCCACACCCAGTAAATAGTAGAGATGACTGGAAATTTTGGATGTGGATGTATTCAGTGTAACACGTTTCAGGAAGGTAGTTTGGTGAAGTGAGGAGTTATGTCACATCAACCTTACTGTGTGGACGGGGGAGTTGAGAAGTAGTGGCGCATCTGGATGGGTCTGTTGGCGCTTCCTTTAGGAAGACAGGCAAGGGAAGAGTTAACTGTTTGTTTTGTAGTAAATCATTCAGTGTGATAAAGGAATTCCCTTTGCCAACTCTCACTTAAGTCATCTGATTTTCTAGGCAGAAACTTTTATCACTTTATTATTTATTGTGTATATATGCAACTTTTACTTGGTACTAGGTTGAGAGGCTAAGTTGGCATCTAAAGGGAGAAGTCAGGGCCAGGCTTTCAGAGAGTGGACATCAACTTAAAACTGAAGCTAAGAAATACCACTGTTGAGCAGGTCTCCTTAGGGGAAAGCAAAAAAAGTTATAAAACCATTTATTCTTGAAAGAAGAGAAGTGAAATAATATTGGTAAGTTAGATGTAAAATTATGATGCTCCCTTTTCTTTTTAAAGATACCAAACCTGACTAAAAAACTTGAAGACATTAAAAAGGACCTGGAAGCCAAGAAGAAACCACCTAGCTCCTGATGCCCACTCCAGCCAGCGCTCCGTCCTGGACACACTGATTCCACTGCTCCGAGCAGCCTCCTTTACCACCTCATCTCAAAGTTTTTGTTTTCCCCTCCAGTCAGTTCTTTTCTTAGCTCAACCCTGTGTGTTGCCTCAGCCAAAATGGGGCCACAAGTTAAGTTACCCTTTGCACATTTTCAACAGCCTCACCTTGTCTCATATCTTCCTTCCAACTACTTGGGAGGTTCTAAGACTGGAATTATGGTGCTAGATTAGCAAACACAACCTTTAATTGCTAGCTGCTCCTCTGTTCTTTGAGAATTTCCATCTTTCGCCACAAGAAAAATTGATGAGTTTTGTATAGCTGATCATATATAAATAGTGCTGATTTCACAGTTTAGCAATTATAATGGGTGCTTGTTAGACATCTGTTACTAAATTTTGTTGTTTCAAAGCTATTAAACTTAGTATGTGGAAGCCAGTTTCTGATGAATTATCCATTTATTTTGTATTGTCAGGAGCTCCATGATTGTTAATTTGACCAATAAATTTGCTGGTCATTACCTGAGAAATTAGAGTCTAAGAATCCTGAGATTCTTACACTAAGAAAGTAGGGTTTTTATAAATTGTATAGTTAGTTTTATTTAGTTTACATATTTTTCTTCAATGATATATATGACTCTTCCTCAAAAGAGCCATTTTTGGGATTATGGGTGCATTTGACGCTATGTTATGGATGGGTGAGAAGTTGTAGGCAAGGGAAATGTTCTGATTTTTCCTATTATGCATTTCGACTATAACTCTATAGTGATTGCCCTGAGAGAAATGTCAAACATGTAATAACACCATTATCTGGAGCAGGAGAATTCCTGCTTCTCTACAGTTGATGCTTTGGCTTTTTCTTTTTCTTTTTTTTTTTTTTTTTTTTTGGCAAGCCCAACAGACTGGCTTTTTTTTTTTCAATGGGGGGAGAATTGGCTTGCCAGGGCCTGCAGCCATTGAAATTGAACTCAGACATATGCGCCCCTTTCTGTGCATGTGCAACATTGCATGCAGTGGCATCACTGTGTCTGGACCTGGAGAGTTGAACATGAGTCCTTACACTTTCAGGCAAGCAAGTGCCTTAACCACTAAGCCATCTCTCCAGCCCAGCCTTTTTTTTTTCCCTCCTAAAAATTGCCCTTGTAATTTGTCAAATATATAATCAGTTTTTTTTTTTTTTTTTTTTTTTTTAAATTGAGTGCCCTGTCTTATCCAGGCTGGTCTCAAATTTCTGGTTTCCAACAGACCTCTTCCCTTGGATTCCTGAGTGCTGAGGATACAGGTACACTATAGCTTTGGGCTAGACTGTGAATTTTTTTCAATTAAAAATATTTTATTAGGTAACTTTCCCATGGGTGAAGACCTCATGGGTGATTTCATATTCAGGTCCTCAAGCCCCTGTCGTCCTGCTCCAGATATTCTTCCTCATCAGTCCTTGGCACCAGTTCCCTGAGCACCTTTGAGAAAGAGTCTGTCTAAGCATACATGGGTGGGTTTGGGGTTGTGATTAATTTTTTTTTCTTTTTTTTCTTTTTTTTCTTTTTTTTCTTTTTTTGTTTATCGAGGTAGGGTCTCACTCTAGCTCAGGCTGACCTGGAATTCACTACGTAGTCTCAGGGTGGCCTCAAACTCATGGCAATCCTCCTACTTCCGCCTCCTGAGTACTGGGATTAAAGGCGTGTGCCACCATGCCTGGCTTTCTTTCTTATTTTAATTTTTAATACAGATATGAAGAGGTCTAGCCTTGGGTGTTTTTTGTTTGTTTGTTTTGGCACAGAGACTTAAAGCGCAAGCTGGCCTCCAACTTGCTGTTTAGCTGAGGATGAATTTGAACTCCTGATCCTCTTGCCTGCAGCTTCCATGTGCTGGGATCACAGGCATGCATCACCCTACCTGGCTACTAATTTTGTTCTTAATGGAGTTCATTTCCTTCTTTTTTTCACCATGTAAGATTCTGTTGAGTGAATCCAACATCACTGAATCTGCGGCTGCTGAATGGTGAGGTGGTTCTTTTGCTAGCATGGGGATAACCTTGCCACAGACATTTATCTGTCCAGGGCATAGCTAGAATCAAGGTCCTAAGAGTGTTGTTTGCATTAACATAGAGTATGTTGCTTCAGAGGGCTTGCTGGGCAGCTTCACTACTGCCTTTCAGGCAATATTTTAACAGATTTAACTAGAAGAATGACTTAGAGGCACACATGTTCAGACGATGGCACTGATCCTATACGTACTTCTGCAAGTCTGTCTTTGAAGACATGGATCTCATACATGCAGATCAGGATCCCTATAAAAGTCAACCTCGTGTATGAGACAGATGAGGATCAAATCAAGGCTTGGCTTTTCCCTAGCAAGTGGCTTATTCTTTCTGAAACTCTTGCATTATCTGTACGATATGGATGTAATACCTACCTCATAGGGTCTTCATGAGAAATAATTGAGATAATGTACCTGTTCTGTTACACTGTGCTTTGCAAATTATCAAATAAATAGTAGATTTTTAGTGGAAGCATGCTGCTTTTTTAAATCTTGTTGATGTGATTAAAAAAACTTTTGCCTATCTGACCAAAGAAGGCTATTCAAAATAATTTATGTAGATTACTCTGACATGTGAAATAAGAAACTTCAGTATCCTTGCAAACTCAACATTCAAACTTGAAAGACAGCTTTAAACCAGAAACTTCCAAAACAAAATGAAATCAGAAGGAGAAGGAAAAAAAAAGTAGCCTTACATAAAATCTATTAAAGGGGCAGAATTCCAAGAGTTGAAGTTACTATGACATTTTCAGACTCATGACTTGAGATTCTCCAGAATGAAGCAGGTATCTGCTTTTAGCTTACAGGAGTTCTTTTCTTTTCCCCACCCATTCAGTTTCATTTGCATGGCACCAGAGAACAGTCAGTCTTGCTGGCTCCCAGGACATGTGCACATGCGTAATGTTTTCATTTCCACTGAGCAGCTCACTCCCTAGATACGGTGCTGGTGTTTGTTTTTCTGTTGAGGTTTCCCACATTTTAAATGCTTTTTTAAGTGTTACTCCTTCTGAATGGACACTGTAGACTGACTGTCCTGCAGAAAACGAGGCCTTTCTTAAACACCCTGTCTAGGGTTTTGCACGTAGCATTTCCTTTCCTTACACAGATGAATGAGCTCTTTTCTGCCTGCTCACCATGAGGGCTTGCCTTATGGAAAGGAACAGGGTGGGGAAGGAAAAACGGTGTGAGACCTTGCCTAGATTTGACTGGGAGTTTGTGACATGGAGAATTTCATGTGTTCTGTTTATTCCTTTCCTAGGATAGGTTGCAACATAGTAAATGCTAAAGGCCTAATAGATGGCATGTTCTGCAAAGAACTGAGAAAGGGGACATTTTTAACTGCTTTTTAATTATTTTATTATTATTTATGTATTTGACAGAGAAAGAGGAAGAGAGAGAGAGAGAGAATGGGTACATCAGGGGCTCCAGCCACTGCAAATGAACTCCAGACACGTGCCCCCTGGTGCATCTGGCTAACGTGGGTCCTGGGGAATTGAACCTGGGTCCTTTGGCTTTGCAGGCAAATGCCTTAACCGTTAAGCCATTCCTCCAGCCCCGAAAGGGGACATTTTAATAGAAAGGACCCAGAGTGGGGCATTGCCTCAACAGGCCTGTGTGACAGGTGAAATGTACACAATTGGGATGGAAAGTGTGAAGGAACAGTGCTGTTCTTGAGAGCGGCCGGTTGTTCGGCCTGCACTAATGTGCTCTCTACGTCGGCTGGTTGAATGCGGCAGCTAACACACTGCTGGAAGCAGCTGCTGTGGGATTTGACGGTCCTCCCCCTGAGGAGTGAGGGGCTCGGGGTCTCAATTAGATGAAGGATGGTCAGTAACTCAAAGTCCACTTCATTCTAACCCAGCTTTTCCTTTCTTTGCTAGTACTCCCAGAACCGTATTACCTATGCCTTTGTCTTACCATGTAACTTAGAAGCTGAAGGGCCCAAGTTCCAGAATGGTTCAGGAATGTGATGTTTGGCTGCCCTGGCGATAGAAGAATCACCCTGACAAACAATTTAAAGCAAACTGACTGTAAGGCTCCCAGCTTGATCAAGCCAGTGTAGCGTACATATCTAACACCAGCATTTCATTTGGGCTCATGAGATGTGCACTACTAGGACTGGCCGAATCCTGGCTGTGCTAATTGGCAGAAACAATCTTGCTCCTGGTTAAATCTGGTTGATTACTTTGTGTATGGCATGTAAGTTTTGACTGGCACAAAAGGAACTTTACAACTCAAGACTCCTGATAAACTAAAGGTGTGGTTTTACAGATTAAGTTATTCTGCCAAAACTGCACATGATTTTTAATATTAACTTTTAAAAACAGAAGTGTAGTAACTACAGGGAATTCCTCTTCTCATAAGATACATTAAGTAAGCAACTGAGGACAGAAATGAGAAATAACAGCAGCAGAGCCAGGCGTGGTGGCGCATGCCTTTAATCCCAGCACTTTGGAGGCAGAGGTAGGAGGATCATCATGAGTTCGAGGCCACACTGAGACTACATAGTTCCAGGTCAGCCTGGGCTAGAGTGAGACCCTACCTCGAAAAACCAAAACAAACAGGGCTGGAGAGATGGCTTAGCGGTTAAGGCGCCTGCCTGCTAAGCCTAAGAACGCTGGTTCCAATCTCCAGCGGTTCCAATCTCCAGGTCCCATGTTTAGCCAGGTGCAGTGATGCAAGGGTGCAATGCTGCACTTATCACAAGGGGGCGCACACATCTGGATTTCGTTCACAGCAGCTGAGAGACTGCTGGCGCGCCCATCTCTGTCTTCCTCTCCCTCTCTCTCTGTCTCTCTCTGTGACTCTCTCCAAAACAAACAAACAAAAAAACAGCAGCAGCAAATGGGAGAGAGCTCCGTCCAGCTACATAGTAAGGACACGATGGAGAAAATGGGGTGATCCTTGGGAGGAAGAAGGAGACCCTGGTTTTCATTGATTTTTCTCATCAGGAACATTTTATTGAGCAGTTACAGTTTACTACATTGTAGAGAAGTCAAGAGACAAAGACATCTCCCCACTGACGGGTAGAAGTGACTGATGCAAAGGACCTTTGGGCACTACTTAGTACTCTGTGTTCTTGGGAGCAAACTACTCGTTAAATGGAGAAGCAGGCCGGTGTGATATCAGTAACAATGCTGTGGTCTTGATTTAGTTGGGGTCTTCCTAATAAGATAGGTGTGAAAGTTCTTCCTCCCTCCACTTAGCCGAGGCAGTGGCTTCTGTGGTTAGTGATGGGTGGGGAGAGATGCTAATCTCAGAATTCTTTCTTTTTGAGCTACCCCATGACAGCCTCTTTCTGAAGGGAACCATTGTTTCTTGTGCCAGGGTTAAGGGGAGCCACTGAAGAAAGAGACTTAAGATGAGTCAGAGTAGAGACAACACTTAAGGCACCGGGTAAGGTTTTTACCAAGAAGAGATGGCACCGTTTTGACCATGTGCGTAGGTGGCATAAACCTGGGTATCTCCTTCAACTTCTGGTCAAGTGTGAAGGCCAGTCAGTTTGTGCAGCTTCACCTGTGAGGGGAGCTAAGACAGGCTTACTGCATTTTCTTGTCCCCAGGAAGTCAATTGTTAGGGCTAGATGCAAGGAAAAGAGCACAGCTGTCTTCTTGAGCAATGGTGCTAAGGCAGGCGGGCACGTGGGGAAAGAGACACGGATTGCCAACACGAGCCTGGTTGCGGGTGCTGGCATCTTGGGGCAAGGATGCCCTCAGTGTGGGCCTGGGGTATGTATTCCTGGTGGTTTTCTTTGCCTGGTACTCAGCTTCTCTGTCAGGCTCTTTTGTCTGTCTGCGCTAAGTCTGATTGGTAATGTTGCTGACCTTAGCCCAGGCTGGGAAATTGTCCAGGTCGAACAGGCTGACTCCCCAGGTGTTGATGGCCACCATCACTACCACCAGGCCAATGACATTGACTCCCAGGCCAGCTTTCACCTGCAAGACACCAGCCAGAAAACCCTTGTCACAGATCTGCCTTGCTTCCCACAAGTGGTTCTGATTTGTTCCAGTGGTCACCCTGCTGGTCTTGTGTTGCCTAATTGAGTGGCACAGGACTGTGGAAGGACAGGGATGGAGACTGGGAAAGGGTGATTAGAATCATCTTCCTGTACTTCTTCTCACTATAAGGTGGAAGCTAGAAGGTCTGTTCATATGCATCTGGAGTTTGCAGTAACTAGAGGCTGATTATCTATCTCTGTTCTCTCCCTCTCCCTCTGTGTATGATGCAAGTAAATAAATAAATAAAACATTAAAAAAACATTAACAAATAATAGCTTAGGAAAATAGATTGGGTACTCTAAGAAAGCAGTCAACCGCCCCTGCACATCCTTCCATGGGAGGGAGACACAGACCTGCTAGCTGCATTGGGACCCTTGCTTTTTCCTCAGAAGGAAGTACATCTCTGACACAGACCCATTTTTTTTTCTGCCATGACATTGACACAGGGGATGTGAGACAAGATGGGCTGTCTGAGCCAGGGCCCGCTGGAATCATACACACAGCAAGGACAGGGTGCATCCTTATCATGAAAAACCAAGTGCACAGCATGGAACCAGTTCAGGTCCTCTAGCTGGCATTAGGCTGGAGAAATTATAAGCAAAAGGATGTTGGAGGGCTGGAGAGATGGCTCAGTGGTTAAGGCACTTGCCTGCAAAGCCTAAGGACCCAAGTTCGATTCCCCAGTACCCATGTAAAGCCAGACACATTAAGCGGTGTGTCCATCTGGAGTTCATTTGCAGCAGCAGGAAGCCCTGGCATGCCCATACTCTCTGTGTCTGCCTCTCACTCGCTCTCTCTCTCTCAAATAAATAAATTAAAATTTAAAGAATGGATGTTGGAAAAACCATTCCCAACCAATGATTAGATGTGTCTTCTTTTGTCTTTTGGTTGTGCCCTGGACTTTTCATTATTTGGGCCTTGTATACTAACCACCAGGTGGTGGGCAGGTTCTGAATTAAAGCCCTTTGGAGCTGAAAGGGGCCATGAGGAACATCCAGTTGGAATCTCCTCATTTGGCAGATGAGGAAATTGAAGCTTGGAGTTAGTGTCAAAATCTGGAATAGAACCTGGACCTGGCTTGCCCAGCATCCCATGCCTTTGTTGAATACTGTCTGATCATTAAACGCCAGTGCAACAACCTAGGGGACGGGGGATAAGGATACACAAAGGGAAGCGTGGCAGCAGAGTTTGGTCAGAATTCTGTGTGAGTCGATGGAGGGTTATGCAGTAAGAAAAGAGGACGGAGAGGGATGCCAATACCCTCCTGCCCGAACGTTGTTCACATGACTTGGATGAGCAGTGTGAACGGTGGAAGGGACTTCAGTGATATCTGTTGCTTTTCTGAAGCTCTCAGTCTTCCCTCCATTTGCTATTTTACAGGCCTGCTGAGAAAAGTATTTTCACCTCAGCCAGGGTGGCTCAGCCCTATTTCAGGCAGTCAGGCCTTGGTGGTTTATATCAGTGTGTTTATCCTCTCCCTAACCTCCATCAGCCCTGGGCATTACAATCACAGCGGTGAGTGTAGGCTGAGCAGTGGACGGTGGGTACCTCCATCACTGAAGGCAGCCACAATACAATATCAAAGCCATCTTTTGTGAGCCCAGCCAAAAACTTAAAAAAAGGAACTGTGAGTGTTTTATTTTATTTTTTTGGTTTTCCGAGGTAGAGTCTCACTTTTGCTCAGGCTGACCTGGAATTCACTATGGAGTCTCAGAGTGGCCTCAAGCTCATGGTGATCCTCCTACCTCTGCCTCCCAAGTGCTGGGATTAAAGGTGTGTGCCACCACGCCCGGCTTGGTGTTTTATTTTGCCATTTTTGCTTTAGGGTTCTCTTCCTTGGGTAGGACTCGAACAGAAAGATCCTGTTCTCACAAAATACCTTTCATCCTGGGTTCATACAGTTTCTCATACTTCATTATGTATGAGTGAACCAGCACTTATCCAGAGATGAAGTGGAGGCAGATTTGTGCAAGTTCATACCTTCTGGAACTGGGCCACTGCTCGTTCCAGCTCTATCTGTGTTTGGGCTTTCTTCCAGGGGAGGGTTGGGAAGAGTGCATTATTGCTATTCGCAGAGCTTATGAGCTAACCAAGAATTTTTTTTTTTTTTTTTTATGGGAGGTGTTCTTTTCATCACACTGCCTAGGGTGCTGGGAGCCTACCGTGAAATAAACTAGGAGGGGCCTGTGTACCAACCATCCCTACCCTCATGGAGCTGGCCCTGGCTCACCATATCTTTGATCTGGCAGTGCCCATAGCTGAAGACGATGGCGTTGGGGGGGTTGCCCACAGGCAGCATCACTGCAAAGGAGATGCACATGGTGACTGGAATCAGGGTGTAGAGCGGGTTGATGTTCAGCGTTTCTGACTGGAAGACAGAATCCACAGGACCGGTTAATGTGAAATCAGGCGGACATTTCTTGTGCCGGAACGTGTTTTAATGGTTTGGCATTGGTTTAACCATAGTTGAACACCAAGTCATAGGGCTCCCCCTCCCTCACCCCCGGGCATGCAGTTCCCTGAATGGGCTGAAACTTTGAGGCGTTTTGTAGGATGGATGTTTGATTTGGGGGTGCTAGGCTAATGAAAGTTTATTTGCTTAATTTTTATTTATGTATATATATATATATATATATATTTTTTTTTGTGGAGAGAGACAAGAGGGAGAGGGAGACAGATAGAGATGGGCGCACCAGCAGTCTCTCAGCTGCTGTGAACGAAATCCAGATGCATATGCCCCCTTGTGGTCAAGTGCGGCATTGCGTCCTTGTGTCACTGCATCTGGCTAACCATGGGACCTGGAGATTGGAACCGGGTTCTTAGGCTTAGCAGGCAGGCACCTTAACCACTAAGCCATCTCTCCAGCCCTTAATTTTTATTTTTTTTATTGACAACTTCTTTAATTGTAGACAATATCCCATGGTACTTCCCTCCATCCCTCCCCCCACTTTCCCTTTATTTTATTTTATTTTATTTTTTGTTTTTGTTTTTCAAGGTAGCCCACTCTAGCCCTGGTTGACTTGGAATTCACTATGTAGTATCAGGGTGGCCTCGAACTCACAGCAATCCTCCAACCTCTGCCTCCTGAGTGCTGGGATTAAAGGCGTGCACCTCCACACCCAGAAAAGTTTATTCCTTAGCTGAGAAATCCACTTAAAGAAAAATCTCATGCATCGTTTTTTTCACTTGAAGCAGGGATCTCTCACACTTGGGATGTAGAACTGAGAGTCCTGGCCCCCACATTGAAGATAATTGATTTACTTGAGATTTGAACCCATGGCCTTGCTTTCATTTTCATTTTAAGAAAATGTACTGCCATGTTCACATGCAAGGAGAAGTCCGAGCAGGGAGCAGAAAGTAGCCATTTTGCTAGAGGTGGGGCTGGACCTTCACTTCCTGTATTTCCCGTTGCAGTATTGAGTCATGTGTGTTTCTTCGGTGGCTGTTTCAAGGGGCTGGGATCCGGCACTTGCCTCCTCAACTATTCCATTGGTCTGAGGTGGTCACACACTGAGGATCACCTTGGAGGTGGTGGCTGTTAAAAAGCTACCATTCTTTTATTTCTGAGAGGGTTACACTCAGTGAACTAATCCCGCTTTTGTTGTTGTTTGTTTGTTTGTGTTTTGGGGGGGGCAGGTTTCAGTTTTTTGAGGTAGGGTTTCACTCTATTCCATGCTGATCTGGAATTAACTATGTAGTCTCAGGGTGACCTCAAACTCACAGTGATCCTTCTACCTCTGCCTCCCAAGTGCTGGGATTAAAGGCGTGCGCCACTACACCCAGCCAAATCCTGCTTTTTAATGGAAAAGCGTTTCTAGAACTCTTGTTACAATTCATTAAATGTATCTTTTGATTTGCTGTTATTTGCAAAACGTCATTGTGAAAAAACCAATCAGTGAAGGCTGTGGGCTGTGAGCAAAGGACAGAATAGCATGGAAACCGCTCCCTGGGCCAGGTTTGTCACCACAGTGCCTGGGGCATCCTTCTGATATTGGGGAGCCTGATCTATACTCACCAGGGTGCACAGGATAGGCAGGAAGATGGTGATGGTGGCTGGATTGCTGACAAACTCTGTGACAATGGATACCAGGACACACGCTAGCAGAGTGATAGCCCATGGTGGGAGGCTGCTCAGGGACAACATCTGGTGCCCAATCCACGTGGAGAGGCCAGAGCTCTGCAGGAGGAGGAAGAGGAGGCAGCACAGTAAGAAGAAAGCAGGAAAAGCACATTGCAGTTGCAGATCTAAGGCTGCAGAGGTCGGGAACAGTGGCTGGAAAGGGCCACCAGGGCTCATCCAGTCTGCCTTTCTTCAGCCTCACCTGAGTCTGAGATGAGACAGGATTTATCATCAGATCATTTCTGTAATCCAGCAATGTCTTGTCTTAGCGCTGTATGGCACTCTTTCTTGGGTTTCTTGGTCAGTCGTCATGGGGGCATGTAGAGCCTCTTTCCCTGACTTTGTGAGCTCCCAGGCAAGGGTTGCAGACTTCGATCCCTCAGGTGTCAGTGTCACCTTTTCTCCCATCTCTGACAACCTGCTCTGTGTCCAGTCAGCAACGCCCTTCACAATTTGTCCTTTGGCTTTTGAGGTTCTTTGTTCTTATTTTTATCATGCTTAAGATAAAGAGAGGGAGGGCTGGAGAGATGGCTTAGTGGTTAAGGCGCCTGCCTGCGAAGCCTAAGAATGCTTGTTCAAATCTTCAGGTCCCATGTTTAGCCAGACGCAAAAGTGATACAAGCATGAAATGTTGCACATGTGCACAAGGGGGTGCACATGTCTGGGATTTGTTCACAGCGGCTGAGAGGCCCTGTCATTCCCATTCTCTGCTTCTTCCTCTCTGTCTGTCTGTCTCTCTCTTTCTGTCTCTCTCAAATAAAAAAAAAAGATATCTCTTTAAAAAATTTAAAAAAGAAAGATCCTCATAATAGGAGAAAAAGATGATGACATCAAATTAATAAAGAGACTAATGGAGAGAGGGAGGGGATATGATGGAGAGTGGAGTTGTGAAGGAGAATGGGGGAGGGGAGGGAAATATCATGGTTTTTTTGTAAGTATAGAAGTTGTCAATAAAAAATTAAAAAAAAAAAAAAAAAGAAATGAGAGGGATCCAGGTGTGGTGGTGCATGCCTTTAATCCCAGCACTTGGGACGCCAAGCTAGGAGGATCACTGAGAGTTTGAGGTCACTCTGAGACTACATAGTGAATTCCAGGTCAGCCTGAGCTAGAGTGAGACCCTTCCTTAAAAAAATAAATAGGGCTGGAGAAATGGCTTAGTGGTTAAGGCGTTTGCCTGCAAAGCCAAAGGATCCCAGTTCGATTCTCCAGGACCCACATAAGCCAGATGCGTGAGGGGCACATGCATCTGGAGTTTGTTTGCAGTGGCTAGAGGCCCTGGCACACCCATTCTCTCTCTCTCTCTGCTTGCAAATAAATAAATAAATAAAAAGTTAAAAAATATTAAAAATAAATAAATACATAAAATAAAGAAAGAAAAGAAAAGAAATGAAAGGGGAAAAAAACTACTCACTTCCTGGGTTATTAACTCTTTCCTCTTTTCCTGCCTTCCTTTGTTGGGTAGTCAGTGGGCAGGCTGAATACTGGAAGATTCTCATGAGTAATGAGTAGAGGAGGGATTAAAAGTCTGTCTCACCATCAAAATAAGAGAAACTAATGGGATATGATGGAGAGCAGAGTTATGAAGGGGAAAATGGAGAGGAGGGAAATATCTTGGTTTATTATCTGTAAGTATAGAAGCCATATATATATATATATATATATATGGAGAGAGAGAGAGCGAGCGAGCCTGTCTCCATTCTTGGCATGGTACACACTTTTAATCCCAGCACTTGGGAGGCAGAGGTAGGAGGATCACTGTGAGTTCGAAGATAGCCTTGGACTACAGAGTGTGTCCAGATCAGCCTGGGCTAGAGTGAAACCCTACCTCGAAAATCTAAAACCAAACCAAACAAAAAACCACAGCATAGCAATACCTTCGCAAGACCCTCAAAATAGAAGAAAAAGATGATGACATCAAATTACAAGAGAGACTAATGGAGAGAGGGAGGAGATATGATGGAGATTGGAGTTCTAAAGTTGAATGGGGGGAGGGGAGGGAAATATGTGTTTTTTTGTATGTAAGTATAGAAGTTGTCAATAAAAAATAATAATTAAAAAAACCACAGCAAAACAACAACAACAAAAAACAACCCACTGATTCTCTGGGCTGCAGATATGGCCTAATGGTTAAGGCGCTTGCCTATGAAGCCTAAGGACTCGGGTTCCATTCCCCATTTCCCACAGATAAACAAGGTGGTGCATGCATCTAGAGTTTGTTTGCAGTGGCTAGAAGCCCTGGCACGCCCTTCTCTCTATATATATCAAATAAATAAAATATAGAAAGTCTTTTTTTTTTTTAAAGTCTGTCTCCATTTAGAAGGGAAGGCCACCTCCTCACTCATCTGTACCACAGTCATTTAGCTCCAGCTTTAGGTTCAAATTCATCACAGCTGACATCTGTCTGTCAGTACTTTTGAAGACATAAGCTAAGAAAATACATGGCCCAGTCTGAATTTTTTCTCATTAAGAGCCCTTATACAAATGCCCTTGGCACAGTGCATCAGGTTGGAAGCTGTCTACTGCCCATGGCAAGTGCTTCTCCAAAAGATGACACGGTTGAGTTTTGTACGGTCGCATCGCAGGTGGTTATGTGTATGTTCCCGCCGTCCTCCTCTCACTCTGGCTGACATGCTCAGACTTCCTGGAGGTGACACGGTCAGACAAGAAATGGAGACTGAGCCGGGCGTGGTGGCACACGCCTTTATTCCCAGCACACGGGAGGCAGAGGTAGGAGGATCGCCATAAGTTCGAGGCTGCCTTGAGACAACGTTGTGAATTCCAGGTCAGCCATGGGCTAGAGCAAGACCTTACTTTGAAAATCCACCCCACCCCCGTCGCTTCCCCCTCCAATAAATAAATAAATAAATAAATAAATAAATAAATAAATAAATAAATAAATGGAGACAAGGCAGAAAGCTCCTCAGGCTAAAAGTCCTGGTACATGGTTGAGCTGTTGTTAAAGATTACCTTCGCCATACCTTCAGCAAACTACAGTTCGTCCTCTTTCCCAAATTCTTCCACTGCTCACGTGAACTCTATAGAACCCTCACCAGCTCATGCTGAGCTCAGATAACTGATGGCCACCGTGGAGGGCTTTTCTCCCTTCCTTTTTCTTTCATCTGACTGGGGGTTCTAAGCACAGTGTGTGGAGACTGAGGGTTAATTGATGCAGCCCACAGGAGCTTTGGCGTGTCCCTCCTGTAACACATTACACCCTCTCAACAGGCCGAGGTGAGGATAAGAGCAGCTAGTTGAGTGGAAACCACAGTTGAGGGAGAACAGAGCTTTACTTACAGCGTTAATCAAATAGTACTTGTCAGTAAAGGGAAATTATGATCATTTTTTCCAACATAACTGTTTAGACTATAATTTGAAATAAATTGATAAATGAGACTGCTGAGTTAGAAAAGAAAAACAATAAAGGAAGCCAGTTTTTAAAATAATTAGCACAAAAGTATTTCACATTGGATTTTCTTCATGTGTCAAAACTCGAAATAGGGCTGGGAGATGGCTTAGCGGTTAAGGCGCTTGCCTGTGAAGCCTAAGGACACATGTTTGACTCTCCAGATCCCACATAAGCCAGGAGCACAAAGGTGAGGCAAGCGCAAGGTTGCACATGCCCACTCTACTAGGTGGTGCAAGCATCTGGAGTTCGATTGCATTGGCTAAGGCCCTGGCACACCAATTTTTTCCCACTATCTTTCTCTCTCTAAAATGAAAAAATTAAAAATTTTAAAAACAAATAATTTCAACCTCAATAGATAATATAATCTGAGTTGCTCTGGTAATACTGGTAGAACCAATAGGTTTTACAGGGACAGTCTTTGATTCATGCACAATTTTGATTTTAAGAGAACAGGTCATGCTAGACTCAGGCCAAGCTAACAACTGAAATTCAGTAAAGATAAATATCAAGACCACTTAAAACCAAATAAATACATAAAATAAAGAAAGAAAAGAAAAGAAATGAAAGGGGAAAAAACTACTCACTTCCTGGGTTATTAACTCTTTCCTCTTTTCCTGCCTTCCTTTGTTGGGTAGTCAGTGGGCAGGCTGAATACTGGAAGATTCTCATGAGTAATGAGTAGAGGAGGGATTAAAGTCTGTCTCACCATCAAAATAAGAGAAACTAATGGGATATGATGGAGAGCAGAGTTATGAAGGGGAAAATGGAGAGGAGGGAAATATCTTGGTTTATTATCTGTAAGTAAGTATAGAATATATATATATATATATATATATATATGGAGAGAGAGAGAGAGAGGTTTTTGAGCCTGTCTCCATTCTTGGCATGGTACACACTTTTAATCCCAGCACTTGGGAGGCAGAGGTAGGAGGATCACTGTGAGTTGAAGATAGCCTTGGACTACAGAGTGTGTCCAGATCAGCCTGGGCTAGAGTGAAACCCTACCTCAAAAATCTAAAACCAAACCAAACAAAAAACCACAGCATAGCAATACCTTGCAAGACCCTCAAAAGAAGAAGAAAAGATGATGACATCAAATTACAAGAGAGACTAATGGAGAGAGGGAGGAGATATGATGGAGATTGGAGTTCTAAAGTTGAATGGGGAGGGAGGGAAATATGTGTTTTTTGTATGTAAGTATAGAAGTTGTCAATAAAAATAATAATTAAAAAACCACAGCAAAACAACAACAACAAAAAACAACCCACTGATTCTCTGGGCTGCAGATATGGCCTAATGGTTAAGGCGCTTGCCTATGAAGCCTAAGGACTCGGGTTCCATTCCCCATTTCCCACAGATAAACAAGGTGGTGCATGCATCTAGAGTTTGTTTGCAGTGGCTAGAAGCCCTGGCACGCCCTTCTCTCTATATATATCAAATAAATAAAATATAGAAAGTCTTTTTTTTTTTTAAAGTCTGTCTCCATTTAGAAGGGAAGGCCACCTCCTCACTCATCTGTACCACAGTCATTTAGCTCCAGCTTTAGGTTCAAATTCATCACAGCTGACATCTGTCTGTCAGTACTTTTGAAGACATAAGCTAAGAAAATACATGGCCCAGTCTGAATTTTTTCTCATTAAGAGCCCTTATACAAATGCCCTTGAATAAGGGAATACTCCTACATGGCACAGTGCATCAGGTTGGAAGCTGTCTACTGCCCATGCCAAGTGCTTCTCCAAAAGATGACACGGTTGAGTTTTGTACGGTCGCATCGCAGGTGGTTATGTGTATGTTCCCGCCGTCCTCCTCTCACTCTGGCTGACATGCTCAGACTTCCTGGAGGTGACACGGTCAGACAAGAAATGGAGACTGAGCCGGGCGTGGTGGCACACGCCTTTATTCCCAGCACACGGGAGGCAGAGGTAGGAGGATCGCCATAAGTTCGAGGCTGCCTTGAGACAACGTTGTGAATTCCAGGTCAGCCATGGGCTAGAGCAAGACCTTACTTTGAAAATCCACCCCACCCCCGTCGCTTCCCCCTCCAATAAATAAATAAATAAATAAATAAATAAATAAATAAATAAATAAATGAATGGAGACAAGGCAGAAAGCTCCTCAGGCTAAAAGTCCTGGTACATGGTTGAGCTGTTGTTAAAGATTACCTTCGCCATACCTTCAGCAAACTACAGTTCGTCCTCTTTCCCAAATTCTTCCACTGCTCACGTGAACTCTATAGAACCCTCACCAGCTCATGCTGAGCTCAGATAACTGATGGCCACCGTGGAGGGCTTTTCTCCCTTCCTTTTTCTTTCATCTGACTGGGGGTTCTAAGCACAGTGTGTGGAGACTGAGGGTTAATTGATGCAGCCCACAGGAGCTTTGGCGTGTCCCTCCTGTAACACATTACACCCTCTCAACAGGCCGAGGTGAGGATAAGAGCAGCTAGTTGAGTGGAAACCACAGTTGAGGGAGAACAGAGCTTTACTTACAGCGTTAATCAAATAGTACTTGTCAGTAAAGGGAAATTATGATCATTTTTTCCAACATAACTGTTTAGACTATAATTTGAAATAAATTGATAAATGAGACTGCTGAGTTAGAAAAGAAAAACAATAAAGGAAGCCAGTTTTTAAAATAATTAGCACAAAAGTATTTCACATTGGATTTTCTTCATGTGTCAAAACTCCGAAATAGGGCTGGGGAGATGGCTTAGCGGTTAAGGCGCTTGCCTGTGAAGCCTAAGGACACATGTTTGACTCTCCAGATCCCACATAAGCCAGGAGCACAAAGGTGAGGCAAGCGCAAGGTTGCACATGCCCACTCTACTAGGTGGTGCAAGCATCTGGAGTTCGATTGCATTGGCTAAGGCCCTGGCACACCAATTTTTTCCCACTATCTTTCTCTCTCTAAAATGAAAAAAATTAAAAATTTTAAAAAACAAATAATTTCAACCTCAATAGATAATATAATCTGAGTTGCTCTGGTAATACTGGTAGAACCAATAGGTTTTACAGGGACAGTCTTTGATTCATGCACAATTTTGATTTTAAGAGAACAGGTCATGCTAGACTCAGGCCAAGCTAACAACTGAAATTCAGTAAAGATAAATATAATACCCTGTATATTGAATTAGAAATGTTGACAGCAAGTCGGGCGTGGTGGCTCACGCCTTTAATCCCAGCACTTGGGAGGCAGAGGTAGAAAGATCACTGTGAGTTCAAGGCCACCCTGAGACTCCATAGTGAATTCTAGGTCAACCTGGGCTAGAGTGAGACCCTACCTCAGGAGGTGGGGGAAGAAATGTTGACAGCATACATACAACGATGAATTGAAGGAATTGAGATTTTTTTTGTTTTGTTTTTCGAGGTAGGGTCTCATTCTAGCTCAGGCTGACCTGGAATTCACTATGGAGTCTCAGGGTGGACTCAAAATCATGGCGATTCTCCAACCTCTACCTCCCAAGAGCTGGGATTCAAGGCATGCACCATCACACCTGGCTCAGAGACATATTTTTTTTTTTGGTTTTTATTTTCTTTTTTAAATTATTATTTTTATTTATTTGATAGAGAGAAAGAGGGAGAGAGAGAGAGAATGGGTGTGCCAGGGCCTGCAGCCACTGCCAACGAACTTCAGATGCATCTGGCTAATGTGGGTCTTGGGAAATAGAACCTGGGTCCCTTGCAGCCAAATGCCTTAACTGTTAAACCATCCCTCCAGGCCAGGAATTGAGATTTTAAAAAAATTAATGGCTTATGATTATGTGTGTGTGTGTGTGTGTCTTGGGAAATGAACCTGGGCCGGCAGCACTTTTAACTGCTGAACTATCTTCCCAGCCCCAAATACAAAATTTACTGGGCTGGGTCAATGGCTCAGTGGTTAAAGGTGCTTGCTTGCAAAGCCTGCAGGCCCAGGTTTAATTCCCCATTACCCACAAAAAGCCAGATGCACAAAGTGGCACATGTATCTGGAGTTTGTTTGTAGTGGCAAGAGGCCCTGGCATGTCTATTCTCTCTCTGTTTGCAAATAAATAATAAAATTTATTTACTTAGATGAACATGTGTATGTATGTATGGACATGATAGGGCTTCTTGCCTTTGCAAATGAACAAATGCTTGCCCCACTTGCATCACTTAAAAAAAACAACTTTTTAATGATAACCTCCATTCATGTATACAATGTACCTTGATCATAACCCCCTCCCACTACCCTCCTTTGGTGGCTCAGTTGATAAAATGCATAAGTTTTTGCATCCAGCTTATGTGGGTGGCTTGGGAATTGAGCCAGGGCTGGCTGACTTTGCAAGCAAATGCCCTTAACCACTGAGCCATCCCCAGCGAAAACTGAGGTTTAACAGTAGTTAACAATGAAAAGAATGAGAGAAGTTGTATCTGATTGTAATTTCAGTACAAATATCAACACGATACCGGTAAAATTTCAGGCTGGTGCTTATATCAGACATACAGGGGTGGAGAGAGAGAGAAAGAGAGAGGGAGAGAGAGAGAGATTATGTAATGCAACTAGACCCATCCACAGACCACCCCTGAACCATGTTTAAATACAGCCAAGGCAAACTGTAGTGAGTCTTGAGGGGAGAGGTCAGGACAATAACCTCCTATGAAAATGGTTAAAGGAGCTAGGGTGTTTTAGTTAGGAAATTAAATAGGATAGCTTTATTACTTTAATAATTCTTACTTAGGAGAAGGCTCCAAAAGCCAGATAGCAGCAATGATGTAGAAGGCATAAAGGACAGCTAGGCTGGAAGTGAGGAACGACTATTTGCATAGAGTGTCCCATCAGCAGAAGTGTGCAAAGATGGGGTGTCTTGGAGAAAAAGTGTCACTCTGGGTAGGAGATAGGGCTTGGTGTTCTTTGAGGTTCCTTCCCTGTGTAGGGTTCTGTGACCTCATTGTCAATGGTACAGATGGCACTGAGGCCCATAAAGAATGGGCAATCAAAAGTGCACGTGGGCTGGAGAGATGGCTTAGTGGTTAAGATGTCCGCCTGAGAAGCCTAAGAACACCTGTTCGATTCTCCAGGTCCCACCTTTAGCCAGATGCAAGTGACGCAACCATACAATGCTGCACTTGCCCACAAGGGAGCACACACATCTGGAGTTCATTCACAGCGGCTGAGAGGCCGCTGGCGTGCCCATTCTCTATCTCTCTCTCTCACTCACTCTCTCTCTCTCTCTCTCTCTCAAAAAAAAAAAAAGTGTACCACATGCCAGGCATTGAGGTGAACACCTTTCATCCCAGCACCTGGGAGACAGAGGTAGGAGGATCACCATGAGTTCAAGGCCACCCTGAGACTACATAGTGAATTCCAGGTCAGCCTGGGCTAGCGTGAGACTCTACCTCAAAAAACCAAAACCAAAACAAAACAAAACCAAAACCCCAAAGTGCACCACATTTATGGTAGGGTTAGTACATGTAGATAGCATGGGTGGAGAGACAATTTGAACCTGACTCTGAATCATTGGATTGTTTTCTATGTCATCAAAGACAAAACTTCAGGAGTGTCAGCTATTCCCCACCAGCCTCACTAGAAAGATGGCATTCTTAAAGCTCCCAAACCAAAGTCAAGCATTTTCACATCTCCTAAGAGCGATCCCCCACCATGTTATCACACGGGGCTTCTCTGAGACCTGACAACCCACCTCCCATGTCTGCTGTGAGATCCCAGAAGGAGATGGCTATAAGATTTAATGAACCCTTTGCTTGTGTCTGTGTGGGACCTTCCAAAGGAGGTGTGGATGCCTGTGTGCTGCAACTTGTGGCACACCTGGTCTGTAACTCCAGTCTCAGGGACTCTGAGAAGGTCTCGGAGGGATAGGAAACCTTTTTCTCTTTCTTTCTCTCTTTCTCTCTTTCTTCCTTTCTTCCTTCTTTCTTTCTTTCTTTCTTCTTTCTTTTTCTTTCCTCTTTCCTTTTTCTTTTTTCTTTTTTTTCTTTTTGTTCTTTCTTCTTTTTTGGGGGGGGATAGGAAATCTTTTTGGCTCTGTTGCTGTCTTCTCAGTGACCTGGTGACCATTCATCTCTTCTGCAGTAACTTTGAGTCTTCCCCGAGAGGGCTACAGTGACTCCTTAGGAAACTTCTGGATCAATGTTTGATAAGAAAACAACTGAAGGATTATTACCTTGCTGCCAGAAGCCAGAGCGTAGCCTCCTCCCACCAGGATGACAATCTCCCAGGGCATGGTTTTCTGGAAGTCCTTCCATGTAATGATGGGCTCCATCCCCAGGGTGGATTCCTGGCTGGCTTCTGGAACACAGACAAGAGGAAGATGGAGAGCCAGATAAGCCCTGGTGGGCATACTTAGCACAGGGACGGGAGCTGTATGGTTGAACTGTAGGAGTTGGGAACTGACGTTACTATCTGGGAAGGAGTCTGAAGGGCCTTAGGAAACCTCGTTATGGGCTGGAGAGATGGCTTAGTGGTTAAGATGCTTGCCTGTGAAGCCTAAATACCCAAGTTCAATTCTCCAGGTCCCACATAAGCCAGATGCACATGGTGGCGCATGTGTCTGGAGTTCGTTTGCAGTGGCTGGAGGCTCTGGAGTGCCCATTCTCTCTCTCTATTCCTCTCTCTCTCCCTCAAAATAAATAAATAAAAGGAAAGAGCACTGGAGAGATGGCTTAATGGTTAAGCCACTTACCTGCAAAGCCAAAAGACTCAGGTTCGACTCCCCAGGACTCACGTAAGCCAGATGCACAAGGGGGCACATGCATCTGGAGTTCATTTGCAGTGGCTGGAGGCCCTGGTGTGCCCATTGTCTCTCTCTACCTGCCTATTTCTATATCTCTCTCTCTCTCTCTCTGTCTAATAAATAAATAAAAATAAAATATTTTTTAAAAAGAAAGAAAAAGAAAGGAAAAAACCAAAAAGGGGGGAGAAAGCCAATCTGTTGGGTTTCCCAAAAAAAAAAGAAAGAAAATTCTGATGCACAAGGTGACACAGGCACTAAGATCTACGTAGCATGCACGTGAGGTGACATGTGCGCCTGGAGTCTGTTTGCAATGGCTAAGACCCTGGTGCGCCGATTCTCTCTCTCTCATAAGAGAAAAAAGTTCTGACTTGGGTGTTTTTGACTAGAGCCACCCCAAATTCCGTCCTCTGAACCTTTCTCTCACCATCACTCTTTTTCCCAAAGCTGGGCTTCTTTGCTGGAATGAGGAAGAGCAGGAAGCCAAGGAAGACGGAGACCGTGGCGTCAGTGCGGTAGCCTTTCCTGGGAACGAGACAGGCATGGCCCGTGGAGCAGGGTCAGTAATTGTCTGGAGCCACCCAAGTCTAAGGACAAGTTGTTTGAATATGGTACCAGCCCCCGACATCCTGACAGCTACTACAGTGCTAACCCACGGCAGATTCCCGGCCAGGGTTGCTGTCTATAGGCTGGCCTGCCTACGGAAGACACCTTAGCGTGAACCGGTGGCCCCAGCTGCTGTGAGCTCTGGAAGCGATCATGAGGTGCTTCCATAAGGAAGGGCGAGTGCTTTCACGGGAAGACCACACGTCCATGTGTGTGTCCTTCCTCAATTGACAAGTTGGTGCTCGGAAAGTTCACGGCCTGCTCCCAGAGCCCTGGCCCTTGGGAGAATGAACAGTGGTGATGTAGGAGCCTGTATCCCACCTCTCCTGATGCCTTCTTCCTCCACAGGCCTGGGCCCTCTGTGGCCCTATTCATTTTTTTTGTTTGTTTGTTTTTGGTTTTTCGAGGTAGGGTCTCACTCTAGTCCAGGCTGACCTCGGATTCACTATATAGTCTCAGGCTGGCCTTGAACTCACAGCAATCCTCCTACCTCTGCCTCCCGAGTGCTGGGATGAAAGGTGTGCGCCATCACGCCCAGCTTCCTACTCTTCACGGTTTATACTTTATAGACATTTTCCCTTTCACTGTCTTAACACCCTAGGACCTGGCTGAGGTGCCACGAGCTTGTGTAAGATATCTAAGGTCACACAGCACCGCATCCTAAAAGCCAAGACTGGGACACCAAAAACGGTTCTTTCTTCCTGGCTCCATGCTGCCATTTCCCTAGAAAGAGCAGATTTCTCAGGAGAGGGAGCAAAATGCTAACTGGGTTTGTGTGACAGGATAGCTGTAGTTATTGCCTGAGGAATCTGAGTGTGTGTGTGTGGGGTGTGTGGGTTTTTTTTGTTTGTTTGTTTGTTTTGTTTTTTGAGATAGGGTCTCATTCTGGCCCAAGCTGACCTGGAATTAACTATATAGTCTCAGGGTGGCCTTGAACTCACGGCGATCCTCCTACCTCTGCCTCCCGAGTGCTGGGATTAAAGGCGTGCGCCACCACGCCCGGCAGGTGTGTGGTTTTTAGGGAAGGAAACATATCACTTACTTTTCAAAGAAAGAATCCCAACCGGGGACGAAGCCAGGCTCCCGGGTAAACCACAGTACAGTCATTAAGATGAAGAAAAATCCAGTCACCATTTCAGGGTAGCTACAAAAGAAACCAGAAAGACCCACTCCAGGTAACTGGGAGATTTCTTTTAGCTTTCTCACTTTGCTTCTGGCAGCTCTTCACCAGAGCTTCAACACCTGGGACAGAAAACACAGTTGCGGCTTAAGCACTAGAATGGCTGGACGGGAACTGGCTAAGCATTGCCAGATAAGATGACATTGAAATGTCCCATGTTGAGGTGAGAGGGAAAGAGCGTCACAGTGTACTGCAGATAACAGTTGAATCTGCAGCCTGCAAGGGGAAGACAATACAATGGGCACCCTCGGGAACCGGGCTGGCCAGAGTAGAACTGATGCCAGGTTTCAGAAGCCATTTGACCATGTTTGGTCATTCCCTTCATCTAAGACAACGATGGGTAATGCACATTGAAATGTTATCTATTAAAACACAGCAGCAGGCTGGAGAGATGGCTTAGTGGTTAAGGCGCTTGCCCGTGAAGCCCAAGGACCTAGGTTCGATTCTCCAGGTCCCACTTAAGCCAGATGCACAAGGCATCTGGAGTTTGTTTGCAATGGCTGGAGGCCCTGGCATGCCCATTCTCTCTCTCTCTTTTTCTCTCTCTCTCCCTCTTTCTGTCTCTAATAAGTAAATAAAACCTTTAAAATAGTAAATTAAAAAAAAACATGGAAGCAACTATTTTTTTGTTCATCCAGCGATATTCCACTGGCATTGGATACACATTGGTACAATTATATGTTAAAATGAGACACACACACTAAAAATCATGTTTTCATAATTGTTCATATAGTATAAAGTTAAGATATGCAACTGTGTTCAGTATGGATGCTCTTCCCCAAATCATACATACACATACCAATATATACCTATACATATGCTTAGTATTAGGGCTTGAACCCACCATGGTGGGCTTTGCACCACCATGCCTAGCTTTAGCCTTTTTAAACTTTATTTTGAGATAGGCTCTCACTAAGTTGCCCAGTCTGGTCTTGAATTTTGGTATCCTCCTGCCTCAGCCTCTGGAATAGCTAGGATTTACAGGCATGAACCACCCAGCCCATCTTATATATATTTTTTGCATTAAAAAGTATGGAATAGGGCTGGAGAGATGGCTTAGTGGTAAGCCAAAGGACCGAGGTTCAATTTCCCAGTACCCATGTAAGCCAGATGCACAAGGTGGCGCATGTGTCTGGAGTTTATTTGCAATGGCTAGAGGTCCTGGTGTGCCCATTCTTTCTCTCTTCTAAATAAATAAATAAATAAATAATTTTTAAAGAGTACAGAATGAAACATATCATGTTAACATTTTATAGCTAATACTCGGATACGAGTAAATTTTTAACTTTTCCTCATATTTTATGACATTTTATACATGTCGTATAATGGACATTTATTCCTTTTTTTTTCACTTACATACAAAAAAACCACCTGATATTTCCCTCCCCTCCCCCTATTCCTTTTTTTTTTTTTTAAACTTAAGCGTTTAAGAACACAATTTATTTGATAACAGAAGGTAATGGGAGGGGATTATGATCAAAATACATTATATACATATATGAAAATTGTTAATAAAAAGTTTGAAAATTCCATTTCCTATCTGAATTATTTTACCCAATGTCTTGCATGCCGGC
This sequence comes from Orientallactaga sibirica, assembly GCA_036365145.1. Taxonomy (NCBI): domain Eukaryota; kingdom Metazoa; phylum Chordata; class Mammalia; order Rodentia; family Dipodidae; genus Orientallactaga; species Orientallactaga sibirica. The sequence goes on from JAEOAD010000019.1 coordinate 26,565,715, forward strand.
TACCATAAGAGGAGGTCGGGCATGAGACAGGACACTGGGTCACTGTGGAGAGGCTGTCTGGAGTGCCCGAGGGTTGGTTCGGGCTGCTTTGGACCGCTTGCTTTCAAGTCTGTTGTCTGTACTGCCTTATACTCTAAATGAAGCACCAGGTCCCCCAGCTCCCCGGAACAATGCACTAGATCATCATGGTGGCCATTTGAGAAATGCAGGCAGCCCTGGCTTTGGAGGGAAGCCATCATATTCCCAAGGCGGCTATGTAGTCTTTCTCCAGCTGCCCCACTAGACACTCGGCCCCCATGTCACAGATACCCTGGACTCTGGATATAAGAGAGAGTGGCCACTGGAGGTCTGGACCACACAGCATCTTCTACATGCTTAGATTCAGAGTTGTGGGGAGTCCAGTGTCAGGGACTGCTGGGAACAAGGCTGCCTCTGTATCTACCTGGACCACCATGCTGGGGAAGGGGATGGGGGAATGACAGAGTGTTTACCTAATGTCTCCCAGCTTTTCGTATTCCTCTTGGATCCTCTTCTCTGACAACTCTTCCCTTTTGGTCTTTTTCTTCTTGCTCAGAGAACAGGTCTCTTTAAAGCTGAGAAGGAAGAAAGAGCACAAAAGTAACGCAAACACATTTTGAGGGCCAGAGACCAAACATGAAGCAAATATAAACCTGGCGTGCTCTGGTCACCTTCTCTTCATTCACGGCTCCCCCATTCCTCCAGTATTCACGTAGCTTCGGTCTGCTCAGTTACCCAGCCTCTCTTGAGCCTTCCCCTGGCCATTGAGTGTATCTGTCTGGGCATCGTTCTGGTAGATCAGTGTGAGATTATGTCTACTGATGTGTGTTGGGGTGTTTATGTGTGGTGGCTTCTACACAATCAGTGATGAGGTGTATATATCTAATCTCTATATCTAATCTATGTCTATATATCTATATCTCTGTGTCTCACATACACAGATGTGTGCATATATATGCATTTGTGTAGAGGCAGGGGTTGTGTGGGGTAACACAATTCTGGAGTTACTGAAGTATATATTATCATTAGTAATTAGAAAAGTCAGCTCCGAGAACATTCCTTGACCAAAAGAGTTCTGGGCTCATTACTAGCAAAACACCACATATTTTTTTCTTTATGCTTTTGAAGGAGATTAAGTTTGGGAATAGACTAATGGTTATGAAGAAAAGTTTTACTAAGCAGATTCATTAGAAACAATCTAATAAGGGCCATAGCTAACTTGCAAGTTTGAGGAATATTGGCAATTCCATATTAATTACTAAGTAGAAATCACTCCTGTCTATAAAATTATAGATATAAATTTTAAGGCAACTTTTACTTGGAATCACATTTCTAAGAACAGCTGGGATTACTCTATATGATTTGAGAGCAATGAAATACACTGAACTTCCTAGTTGAGGTTTTCTATACATCAGGCAGGCCTGCTCGCCAATTAGTAGGAATTAAGAACATTTCACTGTAGACCGAGAATGAAGTGCAGTGTTCACAAAGGCTCAGAGTGTGCAGAAGAGATGATGCCTGGCCCATGCACTGAGAGCCGCCTTTGTTGGTTCCTGGGCGGGCTTGCTTTGAGCGGAGCGCTTTGGCTCCTGTCATGGCCTTGGGATTGAGAGTAGAGAGCCTCGAGGTTTGGCCAGCAGGCCCCAGCACTCACTTGCAGCCCAGGAAGAGCCAGTGCATCCAGAACCAGCTGACCACCAGCATGAGGAGGGAGATGGGGAAGCTGAACAGGAACCAGGTGCCAAAGTTCACCACTTCTGCTGTCGGATACTGGCTGCAGGGCAAAGACCAGGTCAATGGTTAAAAAAGGAAGGATTTATTTCCACATGGTATTTGGGAGTGATAGTCAAATGCTCCTTATGAAGACATACAGCAGGGCTAAGGGGGGAGAAAACAGTAACAGTTTGGTAAGACGTTATCTAGAACTCCCTTATTTGTCAGTTGCCATTGTACCACGCCAGGCAAGAATTGTGAAGCTGAGGGCCAGGCATGGTGGCGCATGCCTTTAATCCCAGTACTCGTGAGGCAGAGGTAGGAAAATTGCCGTAAATTCAAGGCCAGCCTGAGACTCATAGTGAATTTCAGGTCAGCCTGGGCTAGAGGGAGACCCTGCAACAAACAAACAAAAAAAACAAACAAACAAACAAAAATTCTGAACCTGAAAAAGGTACCAAAGCACCCCAAATAAATACCACTAAAGGTGCACCCACGTCGCCTCAGGCAAAGTACTCAACACTTACCTATTTGCTTTTTTTTTTTTTTTTTTTTTAGTTTTGCGAGGTAGGGTCTCACTCTGGTCCAGGCTTACCTGGAATTCACTATGTAGTCTCAGGGTGGCCTTGAACTCTCGGCGATCCTCCTACCTCTGCCTCCCGAGTGCTGGGAGTAAAGGCATGCGCTACCACGCCCGGCACCTATTTGCTCTTAATTTACACAAAGGTTCTGGTAAGTTAACATGTCTGCTTTTCAGAACCACAGAAAATGGAGGGGAGAGTCTGGTGCACTTTGTTATAAAATCATGAAGGAAAGTGAGTCTTGACTGAGGGGATGCAAGGCTCTGGAGTCTCAAAGGGTTCCAGGGATTCACGATGCCCATGAGAGAACCAGTGCTCAGACTCTCCAAGTGCTTACACACACACACACACACACACACACACACACACACACACCCCAACAACAACTAACTTATAGGTCATTTTAAAAAAATTATTTATTTGAGAGAGAGAGAGAGAAAGAGGCAGATAGAATGTGTGCCTCATGGCCTCCAGCCACTGCAAATGAACTCCAGACACACACGCCACCTTGTGCATCTGGCTTACGTGGGTTCTGGAGAATGGAACCTGGGTCTTTAGACTTCGCAGGTGAGCCCTTAGCCACTAAGTCATCTCTCCACCTTTACAGGTCTTTTTGAACTAACCAAACTGACCAAATGGCCTGTTCACCAACGCCAAGAGTAGCCTAGAGAAAACGCAACGGTGTGAGCAGTCCCTGAGGCCTGGATTCTTGGGACTTCTTGGCCGTTGTCCTTGCCCGCTCTTGCTCCCACTTCCTCCTCCCACCTTACCCCCTCCCCATTGCCTCTTCTTCCTCCCCTTCCCTTTCTCCCTTTCCCTCCTTCTCCTTCCTGCTGGAAGGAAGTTGCACTTCTCTTGTCTCTGATAATTAGCCTCTGCTCCGGACTCCATCTTCTTGTATTTCCCCAGTGGCGTCACTCATCAGAGCTTCCCTCTCCTCAGAATCATCCTCAAACTATTTAAGCACCTTTTGTCTTAAAAGTGCTTTGTGGGCTGGAGAGATGGCTCAATGGTTAAGGCGCATGCCTGCAAAGCTTAACAACCTGGGTTCGATTCCCCAGGACACATGTAAAGCCAGATGCACAAAGTGGCACATGCATCTAAAGATTGTTTGCAGTGGCTGAAGGCCCACTGTCCTCCCTCCCTCTTCTCTGCTTGCAAATAAATTAATAAAATGGGTTTTTAATTTAATTTTTATCTTTTTTTAGAGTTTGTATTTCTTTTTTTTTTCTTGGAGAGAGTCAGAGAGAGAGAGGGAGAGAGAATGGGCACGCCAGCGGCCTCTCGGCGGCTGTGAACGAACTCCAGATGTGTGCACCCCCTTGTGGGCAAGTGCAGCATTGTGCCCTTGTGTTACTTTGCATCTGGCTAAATATGGGACCTGGAGATTGAATGGGTGTTCTTAGGCTTAGCAGGCAGGCGCCTTAACTGCTAAGCTATCTCTCTAGCCCTATATTTCTTTTCTTATATTTTATTTATTTATCTGAGAGAGAAAGAGGCAGAGAGAGAGAGAGAGAGAGAGGGAGGGAGGGAGAGAAAGAGAAAGAGACAGAGAATGGGCATGCCAGGGCCTCCAGCCACTGCAAACAAACTCCAGATGCACGCGTCCCCTTGTGCATCTGGCTTATGTGGGTCCTGGAAAATTGAACTGGGATCCTTTGGCTTTGCAGGCAAATGTCTTCATTGCTAAGCCATCTCTCCAGCCTTTATTTTTAATTTTTATTTGAAACAGAGAGAGAGGGAGACAGAGAAGGACACAGAGAGAGAGAATGAGTGCTCTAGGACCTCTAGCCACTGCAAATGAATTCCAGACACATGTGACACCTTGTGCATCTGGCTTATGTGGGGCCTGGAGAATTGAACCTGGGTCCTTATGCTTCACAGGCAAGCACTTTAACCACTCTGCAGCCCAATAAAGTTTTTTGTTTTGTTTTGTTTTTGTTTGTTTTTTTTGTTTTTCGAGGTAGGGTCTCACTCTGGCCCAGGCTGACCTGGAATAAACTATGTAGTCTCAGGTATAAAGTGTTTTTTAAAAAGCTCCTCTTGCCTCTCTTTTCCTTTTCTTTGTCATCACCCACCTCTCTTCCATCTTTCCCAGTGAGCTCGTCATCTCTACCTCCATTTCACTCTTCAAGCGCTCTAAAATCTGGCTTCTTTGTCTATCACTTGACCAATTTCCTTTTTCCTGGCTCACTAGTAATCACCAGTAGTCACCAACTCTTGTGGGTACATTTTCGTCCTTCATGGGCGCCATCACTTGTTGACATTAAATATTGTGGCCATTCCCTTTCTGTTCCCTCTGGGGGGGGGAATGTCACTAAATCTTCCTGCATTTTCTCTCCTGATACTATTTCCTTTTCTCATCTGAAGTCCACCTTAAATCCCCGAGCTTCATCTTTATGTCTTCTGCTCGCCTTTATACATCCACGCAAGCTCTTTCTCATTACCAAGATGCAAAGTGACAACTTGAATCCTTTGCTCAAAGATGGTTAAGAGGGCTGGAGAGATGGCTTAGTGGTTACAACACTTGCCTGCAAAGCCAAAGGACCCAGGTTTGACTCCCCAGGACCCGTGTAAGCCATTTGCACAAGGGATCACATGCATCTGGAGTTCATTTGCAGTGGCTGGAGGCCCTGGCGTGACTATTCTCTCTCCCTCTCTCGTTCTACCTGCCTATTTCTGTATCTCTCTCTCAAATAAACAAATAAAAATATTTTTTAAAAAAGACAATTAAGAATTTCTAACCGAGCCGGGCATGGTGGTGCATGCCTTTAATCTCAGCACTCGGGAGGCAGAGGTAGGAGGATTGCTGTGATTTCAAGGCCACCCTGAGAATACAGAGTGAATTCCAGGTCAGCCTGAACTAGAGTGAGACCCTACCTCGAAAAAACCAACCCCCCCCCCAAAAAAGCCAGGCGTGGTGATGCACACCTTTAATCCCAGCACTCAGGAGGCAGAGGTAGGAGGATCGCCATGAGTTTGAGGCCACCCTGATACTACATAGTAATTCCAGGTCAGCCTGGACCAGAGTGAGACCCTACCTAAAAAAAAATAAATTTCTAACAAGGGGCTGGAGGGATGGTTTTTAGTGGTTAAGGCATTTGACTGCAAAGCCAAAGGACCCAGGTTCAATTCCCCAGGACCCACATAAGTCAGATGCACAAGGGGCGCACACATCTGGAGTTTGTTTGCAGTGGCTGGAGGCCCTGGCGCGCCTACTCTCTCTGCCTCTTTCTCTGTCAAATAAATAATTAAAAAAATATATAAAAGAAATTCTAACTGGGCACGGTGGCTCACACCTTTAATCCCAGCACTCGGGAGGCAGAGGTAGGAGGATTGCCGTGCGTTTGAGGCCACCCTGAGGCTACATAGTGAATTCCAGGTCAGCCTGGGCTAGAGTGAAATCCCACCTTGAAAAAACAAAACAACAACAACAAAAAGGATTTCTAGGCAGGGACAACTGAGTATCAAATCAAGTATGGGGGCTGGGAGGATGGCTCAGCAGTTAAAGGTGCTTGCTTGCAAAGCTTGCTGGCCTGGGTTCAATTCCCCAGTACCCATGTGAAGCCAAATGCACAAAGGGGTGCATGCAAGTTTATTTACAGAGGCACCCATACTCACTAACTCTCTCTGTCTGTCTCTCTCTGCTTGCAACTAAATAAGTATGTTTTAAAGCCGGGCATGGTGGCACATGGCTTTAATCCCAGCACTCGGGAGGCAGAGGTAGGAGGATCGCCCTGAGTTCAAGGCCACCCTGAGACTACAGAGTGAATTCCAGGTCAGCCTGAGCTAGAGTGAGACCCTACCTCGAAAAAAAAAAAAAAAAAAAAACCCAAAACCCCAAGTACATGTGGGGGCTTTTCTGAGCATGGTGGCCCCATGTCACTGTAGAGGTTATGCACCCAGCTGCCAGTCTGCAGACTCCAAATCCATGCCTTCTCTATGCCTTCAGCTTAAATGTTTCTGTCAAAAGTCAGAGCCACACTCCAAACAGACATCTCAAGCTCTTTGCCAACCACTTGATCATTCACCTTTTCCCTATTCCCCAAGCTGCTGAAGCCAGGAGCCCGAGAGTCACACTTGGCCTGTCCCAGTCTCAGGAGCTCACGCATCCTACCAAATGATCTCGGAGGATCTCCCAAAAGGGACCGCTTCTCTCACTGCCACCATCCCCAAGGCTCTTGGTGACTCTCTCGCTGAATCCTCCCTGCGCTGCCTTGGCCTTTTCGAGCTGTTCTCTACTTTTCATCCAGAATGCATTTTCAGAACTGTAAATCTGACCACCTCACTCCCTGCTTAAAATTCCTTAAGGGCATCTCGTGGCCTTTCAGATGACATTCAAGTTCTCTTGGAAGTCTTTCCAACCCTTTATCATTATCTGGCCCCCTACTTCCCTAGCCTCTGTCATTGTTTATTACCATAACCTGCTTATATATATATTTTGGTGTGTGTGTGTGTACAGTATGGTCATATGTGCTGTGTAATGCATATGTGTATGTGGATGCACATGTCCCGTGTGCACTCAAGCAAAGGCCAGAGGAGATCCTCCTGTGTCATCCTCCATTGCTCTTCTGTTATTTTCTTGAGAGAGTCTCACTGAACCTGGAGCTGCTGTTTTATTGGTCAGACTGGCTGAGCAGCGAGCCCCAGTAATTCTCTGGTTTCTAGTCTCTGCTCCCCACAGGACTGGGTTACAGGCATGCACGGTCATGGCCCGCTGTTTAGGTGGGTGTTGGGGAATCAAATGCTCACTCCCTTATCCTTGTGTACCAAACCCTCTCATCTGCTGAGCCATCTGCCCATCCCCTACCGCTCTTTATTTATTTGGAGAGAGAGAGAGAGAGAGAGAGAGAGAGAGTGTGTGTGTGTGTGTGCATGCCAGGATGTCTTGCCAGTACAAACAAACTCTAGATGCATGCCCCACTTTGTGCATCTGGCTTTACATGGGTTCTGGGGAATCGAACTCAGACGGCAGACTTTGTAAGCAAGCGTCCTTAGACACTGAGCCAGTTCTCCAGCCCCATAATTGTTTTTAAAATTTAATTGCATATATATATATGATAACAGGTTATACTATTTTATCCCTTTGTCCCTGCTCCCATTACCCTGGGGATCTCCTCGGTGGGGTCATGGTATTCTCTATGGGGTCATGAAGGCCTCAGTCAGTCCCTGTAGGGTGCGGGGGAGGCAACCGTGCTTCAGGGTGTTTCTACCCACTCTGTGATTCTTACAATCTTTCCGCCCCCTCTTCCAGAATGTTCCGTGAGTCATGGCAGGCCTGTTGGCAGTCTGATTTAGTGTTGAGTTCTCTGTAGCCTCTGGATTTCTGCTTTGATCAATTTTGGTTTCCATCACTGTTTTTTTTTAAATTTTATTTATTTATGTGATAGCAACAGACAGATACAGAGAGAAAGAGGCAGAGAGAGAGAGAGAGAGAGAGAGAGAGAGAATGGGTGCATCAGGGCCTCCAGCCACTGCAAACAAACTCCAGATGTATGCACCACCTTGTGCATCTGGCTTACGTGGGTCCTGGGGAATCAGGCCTGGGCCTTTCACAAGCAAGTGGTTAAGTGCCATCTCTCCAGCCCTCCATCACTGTTTTAAAATGCCCCACTTGCCTGCCCAGTGCCCTCCTACTACTCTGTGGTCTTCATCTGGAAAATCTCCCTCCATCTAGTGTCCTCCATCTCACCCCAAAGTTCGCCGCTTCATCGGCACCTGGCTGGGGAGGCGCTTCCTCCCTGCAGATGGGTGGGCTCTCTGTACTGAACCATGGACTTTTCTGATCCTACCGAACCGTAATGCCTCCATGAACAACAGGAGCTGCTCCCATCTCCTCTTTTGCTAAATCTCTAGCCCTGGTCCTGGTCAGGCTTACCCACCAATATAGGGTTCTTAGCAAGAATTTGGTGATGGAATAAATGACTTACTTGTTGAAATGCTCCAAGAAAATGAGGCTGGTGGAAGTGCCAATGATGGTGGTCAGGCCGCCAATGGTGGCGGCGTAGGATATGCTCAGAGAGAGGCATTTGCAGATCATTTGGTCATGCTGGGACTTGTACTTCCTGTTCAGCTCTTGCTTTTCGGAGCTCGGGGTCAAGCCTAGTGGCTTTTCCTACCAAAGGAAAAGCAGTGAGTTTTATATGCCAGCTTGGGCTGTCTGGTGCACAAGACCTGACAGGCAGGACGCTCCATGGTACGTGGACAGGTTTTGAGTTTCAACGTCACAAATACAAATTTGTTTCTGCTGGCTGCCAATTTGGGCATGCCTCTGAGCTGCAGTTTCTTCTGCAAAATCAGAAAAAAAAAAAATCATGCATCCTCTGCCACATGATTGTGAAGGGAAAATGAGCTGCTGTATGTGAAGCACATTGAGTCCTCCCTGGCATTCATTAAGATGGTATGATAGCTGGGTGTGGTGGCGCACGCCTTTAATCCCAGCACTCGGGGATGCAGAGGTAGGAGGATTGCTGTGAGTTCAAGGCCACCCTAAGACTACATAATGAATTCCAGGTCAGTCTGGGCTACAGTGAGACCCTACCTCAAAAAAAAAAAAAAAAAAAAAAAGAATGGTACGATATTATTTTATTACAGCCAGGTGTGGTGGCGCACACCTTTCATCCTAGCACTCAGGAGGCAGAGGTAGAAGGATCACCATGAGTTTGAGGCCATCCTGAAAGTACATAGTGAATTCCAGGTCAGCCTGAGCTAGAGTGAGATCCTGCCACAAAAAAAACAAAACAAAAAAAATGGTAAGATATTATGATTTTTCACAAAAAATTTTTTTGCATCTGGGTTTCATGTAGTCCAGTTTGACCTTGAACTCACTATGTAGTTGGGGATAACCTGGAACTCCTGATCTTCCCACTTCCACCTCCCAAGTGTTGGGATTATAGGTGTATACCACCACTCCTGGTTGATTGTAATTATTAGGTTGTTAATAGTGGTAACACAGTTTGTTTTTCACTTGAACTCCAGAAAACCTTCACTTTGCATTTAAGCCAGCAGAAGATGGCTGTTGTTATGTACACTCAGAGATTCGGTCCTGCTGGGAGATGGAGAATCAAGTCCTGGCATGTAGCTCAGTGGTAAAGCAAGTTGTCGAGCATGTGCAAGGCTCTGGGTTTGATCCCTAGCACTGCAAAAACCAACCCAAACCATAAAACCCTTCAACTTTAGGAAAACCTAGCTTTCATGGGGAGAGGGTTGATGCATGTGATTCATGCATGTGCCTCGCCTTTTGTCTCCTTCTTGTCGATTGGCCTCTCCTCTCTACTTTGTCTTCCCCTTTGCACAGAAGCCTCAGCCTTGCCATGGTCCAGAGGATGGATTTCCAAAAATCACAGAAGTACCTGATCTCTGGTCTCAAGTGTGAACTCAAGAAAACAGGCAGCCCTGCCCTTCCTTCAGGCCCCACCCCCACCTCACTCATTGAAGGTCTCACGTAGTCCAGGCTGGCCTTGAACTTGCCATGTAAGCCAAAGCTGGCCTTGAACTCTCATCCTCCTGCCTCTAACTCTTGGGTACTGGGGAAGGATGGCCACCACATCAGGTTTCCTGAGACTTTCCAAATGCCAGCAGGGCCAAAGTAAGCGTGGGGAAGAGGCTGTCATGTTTCCCGGAGTCTTTCCTCAGAGGACCAAAGTAAGCCTTGAACCCTTCTGGAGAGTCTCTGATTAGAGCTTTCCCATGATCTTTTCTTCCAGTGAGGTGTTATAAACAAGTCTGATATATAATAAAACATAACCCTGACATTTAATTGCCACTCCTCTACTTTGTCACTGGGTCTTCCGGTGGGGGCTGGTGGTGTTTAACTTCCTGCATTAGGGAGGCTCGGCTCTGAATCGGCATGCTGCTGCTCAAACCGCTTTGCCCTTGCCTCACAGTTTCGTCAGTCTACCGCCTTTGAAAAGTTGGATTCAAAAGCACTCCCCCATCAAGCCAGGGCAGAGGAGGAAATGCTTGGCATGATGCTTGCTACAGGCTGGCATAAGGATTTCATAAGTGGTGGCAGCTTTGATGAGTGACGGTGATGGATGTTAAGGCATTGAGACCTGATGAACACAAAAATATGAAATCAAGGGTTGTGGGCACCCATTGCCACATCATACCAGTCTTCAAATCCATGGCATTTTGTTTCAGTGGGACAATACCAGGGAAAACCTTATTTGTTTTATTTTTTGCAAATATTTTATTTTATTATTTATTTGTGACAGATAGAAGGAGAGAAAGAGAGCCAGAGAATGGGCATGCCAGGGCCTCTAACCATTGCAAACGAACTCCAGACAACATGTGCCACCATGTGCATCTGGCTTACATGGGACCTGGAGAATTGAACCGGGGTCCTTAGGCTTTGCAGGTAAGTGCCTTAACCGCTGAGCCATCTCTCCAGCCCAGAAGCCTTAATTGTACAGAAAAGCAACTGCTTTATAATTGCAGGACACTACAAAATATTTACAGTGTCTGTGAAATGGCTTTGAGGAGTCATTTGGACACCTCTGGTCTATACCACCTTAAGAATTTGCAGTTGAAGAAACTGTGACCCAAGCAAGACACACCTGATGCCATTTGGTGAGCCAGGTTACTTTCCATCACACACACACACACACACACACACACACACACACATACATGACACAGGTGTGGGCCCCATGCCTGGTGACAACATCAAGACCAGTGCTCTGAGGAAGTGTAGTTATTCTATGTGGGAAACAAGGTCAGAAGGTGGGGTTCAGTTACCTGTGATGGGTGTTGCTTCTTGAGCTGGTGTTGGTTTGCTGTTTTCACGGGAGGGTTGGTGACCATGGGTATACCATTCAGGTTCTGTTGGGACAAAAGTCATCACACTCTTGGGAAGAAGATGGAGTCCCTTGTGCCTTAACTGTCCCAGGGCCACCCCACGCCTTGCCATTGTGGGACTGAGAGACTAGAAGAGTGGGAGGGTGGGCCTCAGAGCACCACACAGGGCCAGGCTTCATCTTCACAACCTTCCACACAGGCAGAGCCAAGTACCAGCCAGAAGAGGCTTTTGAAACCTGGCAAAAAGCACTTTGTAAATGGGCGTGGTGGCACGCCTTTAATCCCAGCACTTGGGAAGCAGAGGTAGGAGGATTGCCATGAGTTTGAGGCCAACCTGAGACTACATAGTGAGTTCCAGGTCCACCTGGGCTAGAGTGAGATCCTACCTCGGGAAAAAAAAAAGCACTTTGTCTTTACAGGTGAGCCTGAGTTGCGGGTACTTCATGAGTGCACAAAGAACTCTGTTTTTTTTTTTTTTTTTTTTTTTTGGTTTGTCGAGGTAGGGTTTCACTCTGGTCCAGGCTGACCTGGAATTAACTCTGTAGTCTCAGTGTGGCCTCGAACTCTCGGCGATCCTCCTACCTCTGCCTCCCGAGTGCTAGGATTAAAGGCGTGTGCCACCATGCCCGGCTTCTTTTTTTACTTGTAAAACACAAATAAAACATTTTTTAAAATTCCACCACCACAAAACCCACAGTTTTATTAGCCATTTACACTTCTCATGAAGAGATGGAAAGCCAGGGAGAGAGGGTGAGTTCGAGCAACAGCATCCAGATAAACCTTGCTGTCTCCTGGAAATTGTGACCTCCTTTGAGTAGTAAGATTTTGCAAGTGGAATCTCCAGGGAATAGGAAAAAAATCCAGAGGCTGAACATGTGGCATCTGAAATCTGGCTGGCCTGATTACAGGTTTTCATGAAGAAAGGCTAACCTAATCTGTATTTTATGTGGCTACCCTCAGAGCTCAAAGCTGGGGTTTGGAACTACTCAGAGTCTTGCCAGGAGGCCCCCTCGGCTGTTCTATCCAGCCTGGGTGAAGACATCTCCGCCCTTACATCCACCCAGGCTGTTGGGCTATAGCTGCTGGGTATCTTGAGAGACTTTCAGGTGATCTCAAAAACCCAGAAAGACCCCGTACACATACCTTGTTCTGTGTCAGGAATGAGAAGTCTGCAGTTGACCTGCCGGAATGAAGCAAAGGAAACTCAAGGGTACAGGGTTTGCTGTAACGGCCGTTCTCTTCCCCATGTGGCAAGTTTGGCGTGAGGGACTTAACTCTGGCCTCGACCTTTTTTTTTTTTCTTAATTAATTAATTTTATTTATTTATTTGCAAGGAGAGAGAGAGAGAAGAGAGAGAGAGAATGGGCACACCAGGGCTTCTAGCCATTGCAAACGAACTCCAGATGCATGTGCCCCCTTGTACATCTGGCTTATGTGGGTCCTGGAGAAGTGAACCTGTGTCCTTTGGCTTTGCAGGTAAATGCCTTAACCGCTAAGCCATCCCTCCAGCCCTGGCCTTGAGCTTTCTAACCTACAAAGTGTTGTGGTCCCCCCCAAGGCCAGCTCAGGAGGGACGGTAGGGTCTCAGCCGAGTTGGGGTGAGCAGAGCAGAGTCACGACACAGACTCCGGGAGTTGGGTGAAAGCAGAAGCAAGAATCCACAAACTCGTTTATTCAGGAAGTGCACATGGGTTTTGAGGGGCTTGGCTGGCTAATCCTTGTATGGGGTGGTCCCCTTTTGGTGACCAATGACAGCCTGTCTCTGGACAGGACATCTTGTAGCAGACTTCTCGCGAGCATGGGATTGTAACTGTTGTCACATCAAGCCTGCGCAGAACGCCATTTTTACAGAAGCCATTTCCTGTTTTCTTCTGCCATGCGGTCTGGCTAGGACCAGGCCTATATTGTGCCATACAACAAAGAGGACCAACCATCGCCTAGTTTTCTTGGCCTTCTGGGCTATTGTAAGGAGGCCAGAAGCTTGTTTCCTCCCGAGGGCATGGACAGCAGGCTTCCTTTGAAGTCACCCTGCTACTGAACAAGGTAGGGTCTGACTCTAGCCCAGGCTGACCTGGAATTCACTCTGTATTCTCAGGGTGGCCTCGAACTCATGGCGATCCTCCTACCTCTGCCTCCCAAGTGCTGGGATTAAAGGTATGCGCCACCATGCCCGGCAGACCTCTTTCCTTATGACACTGTTAAACCTCATCACAGAGCTGGGGCACCAGCATCGTTGCCCTGTTCACACCATCACTTAGTGCTGAGATGCTGGTGGTGGGTAGACTGGAGCCTCTCTCTGTCTCTCTCTGTTTCGTCTCACGGGGGAGCCTGTGTCCTGAGCGCATCCTCATTGGCTGACTCAGGACAGGTCACTGCCTAGAAAAAAAAACTTGTGCCATACTTGTGCCATGCTTATGTTGGGTGACGGCAGGAGAGACAAGAGCGAACAAGAAGACGGGGGAGAATTTCGGATCAGCACCTGCACCTCAGGGGATAGTCATCTGCATATACTGAGTCCCTCCCACACCTTTGTATCCTCCGGCCTTTTCCTTAAAGACAGGGTAAGATGGGAGTGTTCAGAATTACTGACACATGGAGCACGGGACATGTTTCTGGTTTATTATGTTGTGAGGTCAATGGGGTTGCCCAGCTCAGCCATTATGAAAGCGTATGAGAGTGTTAGGCAAGTGCATGCAGGGCATAGAGTCCTGTTGCTGTGTGCATGTCCAGGCTCTGACAGAGCAGGTAAGAGGCGAAGAGGATTTGCAGTGAACTGTTCTCTAGGGAATGTAGTATCATATTTCCCTCCCTTCTTCTCGGGCTGGCTGAAGAGGGCAGGCAAGGCCTACTTCAGACAGCAGGAGAGGCACTGGCCATGAGGGAGAATGCCAAGTAGTCAGAAGATGCTGAGAGAGGCCTAGCGACAACTTAAGCTTTTGTTTGGGACCTCAGGGACATCTGCTTTTATGTGACCAGGGCAAAGGCAAGAAGCCAGTGCCGTATAACCAGAAAGGCCAAAGCAAAGGGAGAGAACCATGCTGTGCAACAGCCCACGTTTTCAGTACTCCCCATGGCCATGATGCCAATCTTTTCTGGGGCAGAAGAGTACGGGAGAAAGCCAGACTGGGGCTATCTCTCTGCCCAGGAGGCAGAGGCAGCAAATAAAGGGGCCACTCATGGGGAGTGAAACGCCAGAATCAGAGCAAGGAGAGGAATGAGCAGCCATCCAGGAGTATAGCATGCATCGGGCTTGGGCTGTGTGCAGGTTTTCTCAAGGTACATGGACCCTGAAGGTAGGTGCCTGCAAGTGAGAGGTTCTGAATCTTGGACAGGGCTCCAGCCTGGACTCTTCTGTCCTTTGATCTTTTCTGTATCTTCAGTCTGTGCCTCAGCTCTGGAGAGAATATAGAAGCAGCAGAGTGAGGGGACAGCCAGCAAGGGAGAAGAGGGGGAACGGTGAAGGGTCACTTCTCTCCTGACCCAGTTTCACCTCTCTCCTGCAGTTCTGGGCTGCACCATGGCAAGTGTGGGCCCAAGGAGTGAAGAGAAGCTTTAGATGAGAAATCAGTGTTTTGGGTTTTTTTTAAATGTCTTATTTATTTATTTATGAGAGAGAGAGAGAGAGGGAGAGAGAGAGAATGGGCACTCCAGGTCCCCTAGCCACTGCAAACAAACTCCAGAAGCATGTGTCACCATGTCTTTCTGGCTTACATGGGTCCTAGGGAATCAAACCTGGATTCTTAGGGTCACAGGCAAGTGTCCTAACCACTAAGCAATCTCTCCAGCCCAAGAGATCCTTTTTTATTTATTTATTTATTTTTGGTTTTTTGATGTAGGGTCTCACTCTAGCTCAGGCTAACCTGGAATTCACTCTGTAGTGTCAGTGTGGTCTTGAACTCAAGGCGATCCTCCTACCTCTGCCTCCTGAGGGTTGGGATTAAAGGCATGCGCCACCATGCCCAGCAAGAGATCCATTTAAAAAATATTTTTAATTATTTATTTATTTGAGACAGAGAGAGAGGGGGAAGAGGCAGAGAGAGAAAAAAGAGAGAGAGAGGAAGAGATAATGGGTGTGCCAAGGCCTCTTAACCTACAAAGTGTTGTGTCCCCCAAGGTCAGCTCAGGAGGGACGGTAGGGTCTCAGCCGAGTTGGGGTGAGCAGAGCAGAGTCACGACACAGACTCCGGGAGTTGGGTGAAAGCGGAAGCAAGAATCCACAAACTCGTTTATTCAGGAAGTGCACATGGGTTTTGAGGGGCTTGGCTGGCTAATCCTTGTATGGGGTGGTCCCCTTTTGGTGACCAATGACAGCCTGTCTCTGGACAGGACATCTTGTAGCAGACTTCTCGCGAGCATGGGATTGTAACTGTTGTCACATCAAGCCTGCGCAGAACGCCATTTTTACAGAAGCCATTTCCTGTTTTCTTCTGCCATGCGGTCTGGCTAGGACCAGGCCTATATTGTGCCATACAACAAAGAGGACTAACCTTCGCCTAGTTTTCTTGGCCTTCTGGGCTATTGTAAGGAGGCCAGAAGCTTGTTTCCTCCCGAGGGCATGGGCAGCAGGCTTCCTTTGAAGTCACCCTGCTACTGAACAAGGTAGGGTCTTACTCTAGCCCAGGCTGACCTGGAATTCACTCTGTATTCTCAGGGTGGCCTCGAACTCATGGCGATCCTCCTACCTCTGCCTCCCAAGTGCTGGGATTAAAGGTATGCGCCACCATGCCAGGCAGACCTCTTTCCTTATGACACTGTTAACCCTCATCACAGAGCTGGGGCACCAGCATCGTTGCCTGTTTACACCATCACTTAGTGCTGAGATGCTGGTGGTGGGTAGACTGGAGCCTCTCTCTGTCTCTCTCTGTTTCGTCTCACAGGGGAGCCTGTGTCCTGAGCGCATCCTCATTGGCTGACTCAGGACAGGTCACTGCCTAGAAAAAAAAACTTGTGCCATACTTGTGCCATGCTTATGTTGGGTGATGGTAGGAGAGACAAGAGCGAACAAGAAGACGGGGGAGAATTTCGGATCAGCACCTGCACCTCAGGGGATAGTCATCTGCATATACTGAGTCCCTCCCACACCTTTGTATCCTCCGGCCTTTTCCTTAAAGACAGGGTAAGATGGGAGTGTTCAGAATTACTGACACATGGAGCACGGGACATGTTTCTGGTTTATTATGTTGTGAGGTCAATGGGGTTGCCCAGCTCAGCCATTATGAAAGCGTATGAGAGTGTTAGGCAAGTGCATGCAGGGCATAGAGTCCTGTTGCTGTGTGCATGTCCAGGCTCTGACAGAACAGGTAAGAGGTGAAGAGGATTTGCAGTGAACTGTTCTCTAGGGAATGTAGTATCATATTTCCCTCCCTTCTTCTCGGGCTGGCTGAAGAGGGCAGGCAAGGCCTACTTCAGACAGCAGGAGAGGCACTGGCCATGAGGGAGAATGCCAAGTAGTCAGAAGATGCTGAGAGAGGCCTAGCGACAACTTGAGCTTTTGTTTGGGACCTCAGGGACACCTGCTTTTATGTGGCCAGGGCAAAGGCAAGAAGCCAGTGCCGTATAACCAGAAAGGCCAAAGCAAAGGGAGAGAACCATGCTGTGCAACAGCCCACGTTTTCAGTACTCCCCATGGCCATGATGCCAATCTTTTCTGGGGCAGAAGAGTACGGGAGAAAGCCAGACTGGGGCTATCTCTCTGCCCAGGAGGCAGAGGCAGCAAATAAAGGGGCCACTCATGGGGAGTGAAATGCCAGAATCAGAGCAAGGAGAGGAATGAGCAGCCATCCAGGAGTATAGCATGCATCGGGCTTGGGCTGTGTGCAGGTTTTCTCAAGGTATTACTACATGGACCCTGAAGGTAGGTGCCTGCAAGTGAGAGGTTCTGAATCTTGGACAGGGCTCCAGCCTGGACTCTTCTGTCCTTTGATCTTTTCTGTATCTTCAGTCTGTGCCTCAGCTCTGGAGAGAATATAGAAGCAGCAGAGTGAGGGGACAGCCAGCAAGGGAGAAGAGGGGGAACGGTGAAGGGTCACTTCCCTCCTGACCCAGTTTCACCTCTCTCCTGCAGTTCTGGGCTGCACCATGGCAAGTGTGGGCCCAAGGAGTGAAGAGAAGCTTTAGATGAGAGATCAGTGTTTTGGTTTTTTTTAAAAAATGTCATATTTATTTATTTATGAGAGAGAGAGAGAGAGAGGGAGAGAGAGAGAATGGGCACTCCAGGTCCCCTAGCCACTGCAAAGAAACTCCAGAAGCATGTGTCACCATGTCCTTCTGGCTTACAAGGGTCCTGGGGAATCAAACCTGGATTCTTAGGGTCACAGGCAAGTGTCCTAACCACTAAGCAATCTCTCTAGCCTAAGAGATCCTTTTTTATTTATTTATTTATTTTTTGGTTTTTTGAGGTAGGGTCTCACTCTAGCTCAGGCTAACCTGGAATTCACTCTGTAGTGTCAGTGTGGTCTTGAACTCAAGGCGATCCTCCTACCTCTGCCTCCTGAGGGTTGGGATTAAAGGCATGCGCCACCATGCCCAGCAAGAGATCCATTTAAAAAATATTTTTAATTATTTATTTATTTGAGAGAGAGAGAGAGAGAGAGAGAGAGAGAGGGAAAGAGGCAGAGAGAGAGAGAGAAAAAGAGAGAGAGAGAGGAAGAGAGAATGGGTGTGCCAAGGCCTCTAGCCACTGCAAACAAACTCCAGATGCATGTGCTACCTTGTGCATCTGGCTAACATGGGTCCTGGGGAATTGAACCTGGGTTCTTTGGCTTTGCAGGCAAACGCCTCAACTGCTAAGCCATTTCTGCAGCCCAAGAGATCCATTTTGATATGAACCTGGGCTAGACTGTTGAGATCGTTCTATCTGAAAGGGACCATAAGAGCTATGGCATCTGCAGGAGACACTACTGAAGCTGTAGGAGGGCGAGTCTATACAGGCTATGACCAAAGACAGTGTAAGAGGAAACAAAGCCATTTCCCAATGGCTTCCTCTGCATCTGTCCCCCATACATGTATGATTTCACTCAATGTGAGCACTCCATTTTTTTTTTTTTTTTTGGAGAGAGACAGAGAGAGAGGGAGAGGAAGACAGATAGAGATGGGTGCACCAGCAGCCTCTCAGCTGCTGCGAATGAAATCCAGATGTGTGCGCCCCCTTGTGGTCAAGTGCAGCATGGTGCCCTTGCATCACGTTGCATCTGGCTAAACGTGGGACCTGGAGATTGGAACCGCTGGAGATTGGAACCAGCGTTCTTAGGCTTAGGAGGCAGGCGCCTTAACCGCTAAAGCCATCTCTCCAGCCCAGCACTCCATTTTTTATGAAAGGGTGAAATTACAAACATCCACTGTAGATCCAACTCTTAAGTATGTAATGTTCATCACAGACAACCTTAAAGACCACATTTTGGCATAGACTCTCCAGAATAGGTCAGCTTTGTTGGCCCCACCTTGTACAAATGTTTGAGAACTGTGTTTCTCCTTTACTGGCTTCTTTCTGCTATTACGAAGCTTTGCCCTGAGCTATCCCCAATCCCCTGCCTGTCACCTAATTTTCCTATGTATATCTAACAAGATCAAATCTAGTACGAGCGTATCTAATATCTATAAAATATTTTGTGACTCTCCAGTGGCAGCTGTTATGTGAATATTTCTTTTTTCTCTGTTAACAGCTTATTCTAAGAACATTGCTTTAGATGAAATTGCCCTTGACAGCTTATATGAACAGTTTCTATATTCACTCCGATACAGTTTAGGTCTTTCATTTTCTTTTCCTCATTGCTGTAATGTTCTGGAGTTAAAGGATTCTCCAACCCCCACGCCCACCCTAAGATCTTGGGATGTATCTACTATGTGTGGGGATGATAAGGTAAGCTTGGTCCACACATTTAAAAGAACTGCTTTTGGTCTCATCTTTTCTGATTTCTCCAGTGGGCTTGAGTGGCTCTGTCTGGGAGGGGACAGTTATACTTATTCTTGTTTATTTTTATTTATTTGAGAGCAATAGACAGAGAAAGAGGAGAGAGAGAGAGAGAGAGGGAGGGAGAGAATGGGCACACCAGGGCCTCCAGGCACTGCAAACAAACTCCAAATGTATGCACTACCTTGTGCATCTGGCTTATGTGGGTACTGGGGAATCGAGCCTCAAACCAGGGTCCTTAGGCTTCACAGGCAAGCACTTAACTGCTAAACCATCTCTCCATTCCCCATACTCACTCTTCATTGACAAAGATGAGTTCCAGAGACGCTTGGCTGTTGTTTACCTCAAGACCTACAGTGGCAAAGAAATGCAGGAAGTGAGCCTGGAGCAGGCCCTGTGTAGGGAACAGTTCAGAGGTCCAGGGCAGGTGCAGGAGGTGTGGTAGGTGACCAGCTCCCCTTATCTCTGCTCTGAAGGTATAGTGGGGCTGTAGATGCAGACAAGCCCCAGGGGTGTGCAGTAACACTTGAACACCTAGGACAAGACACACTGGGAATTCCTGTGAGTGAAGGAGGAAGGAAGAGCTAGGAATGGGAAGCTTCTATGAGGAGCGGCAGTGGAAAGAGGGGGAAGCAAAGATGAGGAGATGGGCACAGGTGAAGAGGGTTGGGGACAGACACTGGGTTGGGCAATGTCATAAGAGGAGACTGGCAGGGGATCCAGGGAGGAGGCTGGAGGAGCAAACGGGAGATGAACTCTGGCAAAGTGTACCCATGAGCTCAGCCTCTTCAGTGCTAGAGTTGCCCGGCCCAAGCTGCTCCTCCTCGGCGCTGATCAGCTCCTGCAGCACGGCCTCCACGATGGGCATCACCATGGCGGTGGTGGAGGTGTTGGACAGCCACATGGACAGCATGGTGGTGCAGCACATAAAACAGAGCAACAGCCTGCGGGAAAGGGACCATGGGGGCAGAGCGTCGGCACAGCGCCTGTCTTCTGGGAGGCCAGTGGTGGACCTCACAGAGCACTTTTAGGGACTTCTAGCAACCCGATGGTGCTGGCTTAGGGAACTGTCGCTGGTGTTCGCCAGCCAAATCGGGTCTGTCTGTCCTATAGGGTTGCCCTTCAGCCTTGTATTTCCAGTGCCTGGCACACAGTAAGCACTCATTTCCACACTGATCCAGTGAATGAATCACAGTTCTGCACTGGTGTCCTTGGCCAGGGAGAAGTTCTACTGAAGGTAAGGAGAACTTCAGGGGCTGGAGAGCTGGCTTAGTGGTTAAGGCGCCTGCCTGCGAAGCCTAAGAATACTTGTTCAAATCTCCAGGTCCCACATAGCCAGATGAAAAGTGACGCAAGTGTGCAATGTTGCACATGCACACAAGGGGGCGCATGCGTTTGGAGTTTGTTCACAGCAGTTGAGAGGCCCTGGTGCACCCATTCTCTCTGCCTATTCCTCGCTCTCTCTCAAAAAGAAGAAGAAGAAGAAGAGGAGCTTCAGTAGAAGGGTCACTGGGTGTTGACTTACTAATTGCTCTCATCTCTTTGTGGACATTAGGTGAAGCTCTTCCATGCGTGTCTGTCAAATAAGGGAATTCTACTGCTCTTGCAGCCAGCAAGTCCACAAGTGCCATTACATTCCTTGTTTTGCAGCAAGTCACCATAATAGTTATTTGTGAGCAAACAGATTAATGGTTGAAGTTAACAGTTCTGCCCACAATGCATCCTACTGCCAACAAGCTGAACATATGTCCTCAAGTCACAGAAGTGCCCTAAATCATTGTTGTGTGCACATTTTCAGCCTGGGGGAAAACATTAATGGAGATACCCTTCAAATTATTATTTATTTATTTACATATTTATTTATTTATTTTTCAGAGAGAGCGAGAAAGACACAGAGACAGAATTGGCCTCAGCCACTACAATTTAATTCCAGACCTTTGCGCCACCTAGTGAGCACATGTGACCTTGTGCTTGCCTTGCCTTTGTGTGCTTGGCTTACAGGGGATCTGGAGAGAGATCAAACATGGGTCCTTAGGCTTTGCAGGCAAGTGCCTTAATGGCTAAGCCATCTCTCCAGCCCTATTTAAATATTTTTTAAAATTTATTTTTGAGAGAGAGAGAAAGAAAGAGGACAAGAGCGAGAGCGAGAGAGAGAGAGAGAGAGAGAGAGAGAGAATGGACCCATCAGGGCCTTCAGCTGCTGCGAACTCCAGACACATGCGCCCCCTTGTGGCACATGTGCGACACTGTCTGCTTGCACCATTATGCATCTGGCTATGTGGGACCTGGAGATTCCAACATAAGTTCTTAGGCTTCGCAGGCAAGCGCCTGAACCTCTAAACCATCTCTCCAGCCCTCAAATTATTATTATTTTTTTTACTTTGAAAACATTGTGCAAGGTATGCCTGTAAGACATGATTCTAGTTGTTATAAAACAAGCCAACACAAACACTATTGTGTTTGTTATTTTCAATGGCTTTGCACAGTTTGGGGATGGCACATTTGTCACATGGATTGGGCCTGAGTAGGAACAGTCCCAGTGGTGGTTTGCTTAGGCTGACGGCAACATAGTTTGCCTGTTTTGTACACCCACAGCTCACATACCCTGCAGGATGGAAACTTGCTGGATAGTGAGTCACTGGGTGAAAATTCCTGAAGATAGTTTACAGAGGTAATTCAGTGGTAGAGTGCTAGTCTAGCATGCACAAGATACAGGGTTTGCTCCCCAGCAACACAAATTTTTTTTTTTTTGAGGCAAGGCCAACAGACTGGCCTTTTTTTTTTTTTTAATGAGAGAGAGAAAGAGAGAGAGAGAGAGAGAGAACTGGCATGCCAGGACCTCCAGCTACTGAAATTGAACTCCAGATGAGTGCCCCCCTTGTGTGCATATGCAACCTGGCACATTTGTGTCACTTTGCGTATCTGGCTTACATAGGACCTGGAGAGTTGAACATGAGTCTTTAGGCTTTGCAGGCAAGTGCCTTAACTGCTAAGCCATCTCTCCAGCCCTGAACTTTAAAAAAAACAAATGGAGATACAAGGTCCAAACATGATGTGAGGGGCCATTGTATGTCTAGAAAAGTTGAGTGTGGACAGAAGCTGGGCTGGGAGTAGATTAAGCTTACTTAGTTAGCAGTCCCACTTGATAAACAGAGACCGGAAGTTACTTCCAAAGGCTAACATACCCTAAAAGGCTAATGTTGAAAACGAATGCTGTATGCTTTATTTAAACTCTGGCTCTCAAGGGGGTGAAGGTGTCCAGAGAGTTGTGAGCTAAGAGTTGAGAAAGGGAAGACAAAGGAAGGGAGCTGGTGCTGTGGGAGTGAGGCTCACAGGAAACAGCCTATCCTGACATACTCATGTATACTCTGAAGGTAAGGCGTGGTCAGATACAATGAGAACAGCCACATCTCCTTAACTGGCAAAGGAAAAGACACCCCACTTTTTTGGTCTTCTTGTATCCTAATTCACAGGGGAAAAGGTTGAGAAACAATTTCTGTCGGCCCATGCGTGCTCCTAAGAGACCCTCACGTGGCTCTTGGCTGCCCTTGCAGCCTACATCGTCAGCAAATGCTTTAGATTCTGGTGGTGGTAGCTCCATGATCGGTCACTGTTCAGCTTTGTATTCTATGCGCAGAGAGCCGCTCTGCCAGGCTGGGTAGGTGGGAACCCCATGGCTCTGGTATCATGGCTTCCCCGTCAGCAAAGAAACAAGCATAAGCGGCCAGGCCCACTCTCCCATCCTGGTGAGCAGGAGAAGACAATTTGCCCAGCAGCCCGTGGGACTCACATGCCCGGCTTCGCTCCGGCCATCAGGACCATGCGCAGAGCAATGCGCTTGTGCAGGTTCCACTTTTCCACAGCCGCAGCCACGCAGATGACACCCACCAGCAGCAGCGTGGTGTTCTTGAAGTACTCAGCCGCCACCTGCAGGGGACAAGGCCAAGGACGTCAGCCACTCTCAGGACTGGGCCATGCCCAGGTCCACATGTTCTCAGACCCGGAGGCCAGTGAAGAGGAGGCAGGGAGGCCAGGGCTGCTAAAATACCTGGTTATTCCCTTTCTTTTTCCTTCTTGTGTTGTTGGGGATCGAACCCAGGACTTTGGTCTTGCTAGACAAGCGGTCTAACACTGAGCTACGCCACTAGCTAGAATAGCTGGTGATTTAAAAATAATATCTCCCCAGCTAGAATAGCTGGCAATATATATCATAATATATACCAATAATATATATTGACCAACCTTTGGCACCCACTGTGCTAAGCATATTACAAAGGTGATTTCATGTCATTATTCCAATAACCCCACAGGACAGATATTCTCCTTTTCTTTGATTTTTACTTTTATTTATTTATTCTTTTTTAATATATTTTTGTTGTTGAGACAGACAGAGAGAGAGAGAGAGAGAGAGAGAGAGAGAGGAGAGAGAGAGAGGGAAGGAATGGGTGCTCCAGGACCTTTAGCCTGCAGTGAATGAACTCCAAACATGCGTGCCCCCTTGTGCGCATGTGCGACGTTGCGTGCTTTGCGTCACTGTGCATCTGGCTATGGGGGAAATAGAGATTCGAACATGAGCTCTTAGGTGTCACAGGCAAGTGTCTTAACCGCTAAGCCATCTCTCCAGCCCTGTTTATTTATTCTTAAATTTTAGGTTAGCATCCAAAGTCATGGGGCGCATCATGACACCTTCATACTTACGTGTGATGACGCTGTGTTCTCATGGGTTCCCCTCCCTTCTCCAATTTCAAACTGCCATATTTAAATTTGATATGAATGTGACTTAAAAGGAATAAATAGCTACATATAACTTATGTTGATTTTTGAAAATTATTAAATCATTTTCATTTCTATTAGAAAATGAATACAAAGCCAGGCGTGGTGGCACACACCTTTAATCCCAGCACTCAGGAGGTAGAGGTAGGAGGATCACTATAAGTTTGAAATTATCCTGGGACTACAGAGTGAGTTCCAGGTGCCTGGGCTAGAGTGAGACCTCAAATAAACAAACAAACAAAAAAAATGAATACATGCTCAGTATGGAAAATTTACATTCTTAAAAAAGTTAAAGACTAAAGACTAATGACTCTTTCAGGTAGTTTGAATCAGATGCTCTTTTACCCTCCACCATAAACTCACTTTTTTTTTTTTTTTTTTTTTTTTTTGGAGAGAAAGAGCGTGTGCAAAAGGATTGGTGTGCCAGGGCCTCAGCCACTGCGATCAAACTCCAGACACTTGGGCCACCTAGTGCACATGTGCAACCTTACACTCGTGTCACCTTTGTGCATCTGGCTTACGTGAGATCTGGACAGAGATTGAACATGGTTCCTTAGGTTTCCCAGGCAAGTGCCTTAACTACTAAGCCATCTCTCCAGTCCACGCTCATGTATTTTTAACACCTGGTTTCCAGCTGATGACAATTTGGAAGGTGCAGCCTTGCTGAAGGAGTGTGCTGTTGAGGGTGGGCTCACTCTCCTGCTGTTGTCCACCTGCTGTGACAGAGGTGATGTCCAGTCTCTGCTCATGCCATGTTTTCCTCTGCCATCATGAAGCTTCCCCTCAACACTGAAAACCCAAATCAAAACTTTCCACCCATCAGCTGCTTTTGGTCAGGTGCTTTGTCCCAACAATGCCAAGGTATCTACAACAATACATGAGTGGCTTTATATATTGTCTTTTCTCCCATTTAACATCATACTCTGAGCATTTTCTCTTGAGAGTTACTTATTGGGAAAATTACAAAATTTATTTTTTGGCCATTTTGCTTTTGGTGAATATATATATATATATAATGTTTTTTGAGGTAAGGTCTCACTCTGGTCCAGGCTGACCTGGAATTCACTATGTAGTCTCAGGGTGACCTAGAACTATTGGTGACCCTCCTATCTCTGCCTCCCGAGTGCTAGGATTAAAGGCGTGTGCCATCACACTGGCCCTTCTTGTGAATATTTATGTTGAGTTTTTTTTCTTTGAATAGATTTCTGCATAAATCAGGATTCCTGTATAAATATTTGGTTAGAATAGACTCTAGAAACAGGGTCTCGCTGTGTTAGGCCAGTTGTAACTCGTAGTGCCTCAGCCTCTCAAGTGCTGGCATTACAGGAGACTGGTACCATGCCTGGAAAGATGGAATTCTTTTTAGTATTTTCTTTTTAATTTGAGAGAGAGAGAGAGAGAGAGAGAGAGTCAGAGAGGAAGAGGCAGAGAGAATGGACGTGCCAGGGTCCCTCAGCTGCTGTGAACGAACTCCAGATGTGTGTACCCCCTTGTGTGCATGTGTGACATTGCACACTTGTGTCACTTTTGTGTCTGGCTAAACGTGGGACCTGGAAATTCAAACAGGCATCCTTAGGCTCCGCAGGCAGGCACCTTAACTGCTAAGCCATCTCTCCAGCCAAAAGATTGAATTCTTGAATGTATTTTTATAATTTGCCTCACTTTCTTGGTATTTACATTTTAGTGAGGGATGGAAATTATAGATTATTAAAAAGTGATACCGTGGGAAAAACATCTGATTGTATTGGCTGGAAGCTCTGGTGTGCCCATTCTCTCTATATATATATATGCCTCTTTCTCTTTCCCCTTCTCTTGCTCATAAATAAATTACATATATATATATATATATATATATATATATATATATATATATATATATATAAAAGACAGTACAAAGGACGCTCTCTTCTGTCAGCTATTTTTGCTGAGATTTGAAAAACAGAATCAGGCTTGCAAAGGGAAGAGCATTCCAGGCCAAGGGCAGAATGAGTTGGATGTCTCCAAGAGTATGTTCAAAGTAAAGAGGGATGCCATAAGACCACAGGGGAATCAACAAGGAGGAAGTGATGTGAGCATCTTAAATCTTGAAAAGATTTCTTTAAGCGCTAGGGACATGACTCCCTGGGTGAAGTGTTTTGTCACCCAAGCATGAGGACAGAGATTAAATTCCCCAGCACACTTGAATGCAGGATGGGCATGGCAGCCAGCCCAGAGACATAAAATCCTGGGATTCAGGGAATCCCCAAAGAAGCTGGCTAATTAGGCTTACTGAACTGGTGAGCTTTGGGCTCAAGTGAGGGAACCTGCCTCTGTAAAAATAGAGATCGAGGAAGGTACCTAATGTCAACATCTGACACACACACACACACACACACACACACACACACACACACACATGCACACACGCACACACACACACACGCGAGTGCGCACACACACACACACACGGCACATACACAAGCACATTTTTTAATCTTTTATTTTTATTTTAAATTTATTTATTATAGAGAGAAGAGAGAGACGGAGAAACAGAGAGAGAGGGAGAGAATGGGTACACCAGGGCCTCTAGCCACTGCAAGCAAACTCTAGATGCATGTACCTCCATGTGCATCCGGTTTATGTGGGTCCTGGGAATAACACCTGGTCCTTAGACTTCGAAGGCAAGTGCCTTAATCACTAAGCCATCTCTCCAGCCAACAAGTGTGTGTGTGTGTGTGTGTGTGTGTGTGTGTGTGCATTTATTTATTTATTTTTGGTTTTTTCCAGGTAGGGTCTCACTCGAACTCAGGCTGACCTGGAATTCACTATGTAGTCTCAGGGTGGCCTTGAACTCACTGCAATCCTCCTACCTCAGCCTCCATCCTGGGATTAAAGGCATGTGCCACCACACCCAACTCCAACAAGCATATTTAAAAAAAAATCCTGGGGCTGGAGAGATGGCTTAGCGGTTAAGGCGCCTGCCTCCTAAGCCTAAGAATGCTGGTTCCAATCTCCAGGTCCCATGTTCAGCCAGATGCAAAGTGACGCAAGGGTGCAATGCTGCACTTGACCACAAGGGGGTGCACGCATCTGGGTTTTGTTCACAGCAGCTGAGATGCTGCTGGCACGCCCATCTCTATCTGTCTTCTTCTCCCTTTCTCTCTGTCTCTCTCTCCAAAAAAAAAAAAAAATTAAATAAATAAAATCCTTAATAAGAGAGACCCTATTCCAAAAAAGAAGGCAGGAGAAGAGGAGAAACACTGCAAGGTTGCCCTCTAACTTTCAGTCAAGCTGTATACACACATCAAACGCATACATACACACACAACATTAAAAAAAACCTGAACGATTTCAAAGTTCCAAAGATATCCAAAAATGAACATAAGATAAGAAATACCCAAACTGGCTACATTTTCTTCCCTGGAACCATGTAAGGGGAGGGTGCTTACGTTTTGGTCCCTTGCCCTTAAATACATCAGTGCATATTTCCTAAAACATGACCACAGTACCAGTTTTAAACCTCTTTTTATTTTGTCGTGATGTGGAAATTAAGCCATGGAACCACTAGAAAGATATTTCATGTGTTTGGGGCTCATATGAATCTTCATTGTTCCCTTACTTGGAACATTCTGTCTTCATCTCTGGCTGTGCGTCTGGGCCAGACTTCGAAGCCACATGCAAGCCTGATGCCCTCCAGAAAACCTTCCTAATGATACGGATTGGGAACAAGGCAGCTTTTTCCTGACAGTCAGCTAGGGATTGGTCCACAGAAACATGGGCACCATGTTGCTTGCCCTGGCAGGACTAGAACACTTGTCTGATCAGTCTCATCCAAGATGGCTGCGAGAAGCAACTTCCGAATCCCTCCTCAGCAGCCGGCTGCTGCTCTCCCAGTCTCAGTAGGCTTAGCCCCTGTGGGTGGGCCTTTCCTACATCATTGTTCCTCCTGGGCCTACCAGCCAATCAGAATCAGGTCCCTCCCTACACACCTGAGCCTAGTGATGAGGCTCATTCTAATTATCTATCTATCTATCTATCTATCTATCTATCTATCTATCTATCTATCAATCTATCATCTATGTATGTATGTATGTATGTATGTATGTATGTATGTATGTATGTATCTATCTATCTATCTACCTATCTATCTACATATCTATCTATCTATCATCTATCTATCTATCTATCTATCTATCTATCTATCTATCTATCATCTATCATCTATCTATCTATCAATCATCTATCTATCTATCTGACATGTGTATAAGCCCTTTCTCTTCCCCCTTCCTTTTCCTCTTTCCCTTCTTTTTCCTTCCCTTCCCTTCCCTTCCCTTCCCTTCCCTTCCCTTCCCTTCCCTTCCCTTCCCTTCCCTTCCCTTCCCTTCCCTTCCCTTCCCTTCCCTTCCCTTTCCCAGAGGCTTCCTCCCTGGAGAAAGACTTTTCTCCAAAAGGGAGATTTGCCTGGTTTCCCAGCTTGGCTGGGAAGGGGAGCACTTTCCTTCTTTGTAAATCATAATTTAGCGTCTCTGAATCCACATTTTCAATTCTTTGCTAACGTGAACAAGAACTAGAGATGAGAAAGCTACTGGCATGGGGATTGAGCTATTGGCATTGGAGTTCTAATCCCACTCAGAAATCCCTCTCACATTACTGTGGTTCTAGCTTTGGATTCCAGAACATTCCCTGTGGACATTATTAATTCAATACATCACAGAGCACTTGGGCAACATTTGAATTATGGCTTCATAATGTACTTCTTGTTTTTTTTTTTTTTTTTGGAGAGAGAGACAGAGAGATAGACAGAGAGGGAGAGGGAGACAGAGATGGGCGTGCCAGCAGTCTCTCAGCTGCTGTGAACGAATTCCAGATGTGTGCGCCCCCTTGTGGTCAAGTGCGGCATTGCACCCTTGCTTCACTGCATCTGGCTAAACGTGGGACCTGGAGATTGGAACCGCTGGACATTGGAACCAGCATTCTTAGGCTTAGCAGGCAGGTGCCTTAGCTGCTAAGCCATCTCTCCAGCCCATTCTTGGTTTTTTTTTACATGCATCTCTCACATCTTTATTTATTTATTTGAGAGAGAGAAAGAAAAAGGTCAAGACAGAGAGAATGAGTGCGCCAGGGCCTCCAGCCACTGTAAACGAACTCCAGATGCATGCGTCCTTGTGCAGGGGTCCTGGGAAATCAAACCGGGGTCCTTTGGCTTTGAAGACAAATGCCTTAACCTCTAAGCCATCTTCTCCAGCCCTCTCATATGTTTTTTTTGTTTTTGTTATTTTTTTTTTCCTAGGTAGGGTCTCACTCTAGGCCAGGCTGACCTGGAACTCACAATATAGTCTCAGGCTGACCTGAAACTCTGGGCTATTTTCCTACCTCTGCCTCCCAAGTGCTGGTACACTCGGCCTTTTTAGCTAAATTTTAGACTACTAACACTTAGCAGAATATTATACAAAAGTAGATGCTTAAATCTTTGTCACAGATGTGAGCAAAAGCTCCTAACCAAAAACCATGACGAAAATTGAGAGGAAATGGTATAGAAAAGTTTAACTTCTAATTTAAAACTCCTGTTATGGTGAGAAAAAAAAGAACATTTTTAACTGCAGGAAGAATAAAAAAGTGAGCAAGAAAGGAAGTTTAAATATAGTAAAATTTGTGGCATTGGAAATCAGTAGTGTTTACATAATCATAGTGTTACATCTTATTTATTTGCAAGTACAGAGAGGTAGATGAGAGAGAGAGAGTGGGCACTCCAGGGTCTCCAGCCACTGTAAACCAACTCCAGACATAAGCGCCACTTTGTGCATTTGGCTTTACATGGGTACTAGAGAATCAAACCTGGGTCAATAGGCTTTGCAGGCAAGCACCTTAACTGCTGAGCCATCTCTCCAGCCCAAGTGTTACATTTTGATTAGTGAAAGAAGTTGTGATCCACCTATATTCACAGGATGGAGGAGGGTTGGCAGGGGACATAAAAGAACAAATTCTTTATCTGCTACAGCAGGAAGTCAACTGATAAAATGTCTAAGAAAGATGGCTCAGGAGCTGAGGAATACCATGTAGGAATACTGTGTTCAATGCCAGAAGAAGCAGGTAATGAAGTTGAAAGTTACAGAGTCTAGGGAGTGGGCAGTGGCACTTGGTGGGGAAAGGCAAGGAATGAGACTATTGGTTTTCCAGTATCATTTAGTTTTAGTTTTTATTTTTTTGTTTTTAAAGGTAGGGTCTCACTCTAGCTCAGGCTGATCTGGAATTCATTATGTAGTTTTAGGCTGGCCTTGACCTTACAATGATCCTCCTACCTAGGCCTCCCGAGTGCTGGGATTAAAGGCGTGCACCACCACACCTGGCTCAGTGTCATTTAGGTTTTTTAAAAATTTTTTAATTTTTTTTTTTTTTTTTTGGTTTTTGCGAGGTAGGGTCTCACACTGGTCCAGGCTGACCTGGAATTAACTATGTAGTCTCAGGGTGGCCTCGAACTCTCGGCGATCCTCCTACCTCTGCCTCCCGAGTGCTGGGATTAAAGGCGTGAGCCACCACGCCCGGCTTAAAAATTTTTTAATTTTTTGAGAAATAGAGACAGAGATAATTGGCATGCCAGGGCCTCAGCCACTGCAATCGAAGTCCAGATGCTTGTGCCACCTAAAGGGTATGTGCGACCTTGCATGTGCCTCACCTTTGTGTGTCTGACTTATGTGGGATCTGGAGAGTCGAACATGGGTCCTTAGGTTTCACAGGCAAGTTCCTTAACCACTAACCATCTCTCCAGCCCCCTCATTTAGTTTTTCTTTCTTTCTTTTTTTTTGGAAAGAGACACAGAGAGAGATAGAGAAAGAGGGAGAGGCAGAGAGAGAGAGAATATGCAAGCCAGCAGCCTCTCAGCCACTGTGAATGAACTCCGGATGCGTGCACCCCTTGTGGGCAAGTGTGGCATTGAACCCGTGTGTCACTTTGCATCTGGCTAAACGTGGGATCTGGAGATTAGAACGGCATTCTTAGGCTTAGCAGGCAGGTGCCTTAACCACTAAGCCATCTCTCCAGCCCCTCATTTAGTTTTTAAGCTTTGGTAACATCAAAGCCACAATCCAGGTACCCTGTTCCGTTTCTCTGTCCTCTCTTTTGCCCCATGGTAATTCCATTGGCTTTGGTTGATTGGATTGTGCCCTCTCTGTGACCATGTCCTGGGAGGTTTTGTCCTGTGCTTCTGGTTTACCTAGTTTTTGTCCCCACCCCCATTCCTTGGCTGACCATTGTCACTAATACTCCCTGCGGGCACAAAACGCCCCCTATTCTGGGCAGCTTGAGACCTTTCTGAGAGAGACAGTGGCCACTGGGGAATAACTGTGTGGCTCCCAGGCCCATGACATGTGCCCCCTGTGATGCTGTTGAAAATCCCATGAGACCAAGGAGCCTTCCCTAGGGAGGAAGTGACAAAATTTAGTTTTCTATCCCTGACACATATTTGTTCTAGGACATTGTGAGGGCCTTTTAGAAGGTCAGTGCGAATGGTGGGGGAGGGGGAGTTAATGCCTTTGGGTCCTGCCCAATGGGAGGGAAGGAAACATGGGCAGAGTATTCTGCTAGCTAGGAGCTTGGAATTGTGTGTTCACTTTCTCCTCTGAGCTCTGTAGCAGTCCCTCTAAGGCAAGTACGGCAGTGCCTAACCTTCCAGAGGAGGAAACTTAGAAGAGACGAAAGCCCATGTCCAAGGTCACAGAGCAGGAATGGAGGCAGGATATCAACCCAGGTCCATCAGAAACCAAAGCTTCCTACCGGCACTCAGCGCATCGTCCTCTCTGTGTCTGCTCCCCACCTGCTGGTCACTCAGCAGCTACGTTGAGGATCAGATCCAGTCATCGTACTACAGTGGTGTTCAAGTCAACTTACTATACTTAATGATGGCCCCAGAGAGCCAGAGCAGTGATGGAAGAAAGGGGAGAGAAACCAGGCTTATGCCGTGAAAGGACAGGCTAACTGTGGTCCTTCCTGTACAGCCACGATGCAGGACACAGAATAGAAACTGTCTATCTGTCTATCATTATCTACCTATCTATCTATCTATCTATCTATCTATCTATCTATCTATCTATCTATCTATCTATTTATCAATCATTATTACCTATTATCTATCTATCAATCAATCAATCATTATTACCTATTATCTATCTATCAATCAATCATCTATTTATCATCTATCTATCATCATCTATTGTCTATTATATATCTATCATTATATATTATCTATCATCTATCTCTATATATCATCTGTCTATAATTATCTATTACCTATCATCTATCTTTCTATATCTATCATCTATGTACCTATTATCTATCAATCATCTATCTCTCTACATCTTTAATCTATCATTATCTATTATCTATCAATCTATTATCTATTATCTCTCTATATATATCTATCATATATCTGTCTATCTATAATCTATCTGCCTATCTATCTATCATCTGTCTGTCTGTCTGTCTGTCTATCTGTCATCTATCTATCATTGCTGTCTGTTTGTATGGCTGGCTGAGCTCTATTCATGGTTTTAGGCTCCCAACAAGGATCCTGGAACATTTCCCTCCTGGATAAGGGAACTACTGCATGTTACTTTTAATTTTTTTATTTTAGATAAAGAGAGAGGGAGAGAGAGAATTGGCACACCAGGGCCTCAGCTCCTGCAATTGAACTCCAGATGCTTGTGCCACCTACTGGGCATGTGCGACCTTGCGCTTGCCTCAGGTTTGTATGTCTGGCTAAAGTGGGATCTGGAGAATAGGTTTTGCAGGCAAGGGCCTTAACTGCTAAGCTATCTCTAACCCCTCTTCTTCTTCTTCTTTTAATGCTTATTTATTTGAGAGAGAATAAGAAAGAGGGAGAGAGAGAGAAAGGGAGAGAGAGAGAGAGAGAATGGGCATACCAGGGCCTCTAGTCGCTGCAAATGAACTCCAGATGCATGTGCCAACTAGTGCATCTGGCTTTATGTGGGTACTGGGGAACTGAACCAGGGTCCTTTGGCTTTGCAGGCAAGAGCCTTAACCACTGAGCTATCTCTCCAGCCCTCTGTCCCCTCCTCCGCCATGGGCTTTTTGTGGCATTGGGCAGGCCTCTCAGATATGCAATGAGTGGTGGACAACAGGGTAGAGGGACCACAGCCCCTCGGGAGAGCAGAGTGGTGTCTGCAGCGGACCTGGTTTGAAGTTCATTTGGTTTGGCTAGCAACTCTGCAGGAAAGTCCTCTAGGCCCAGCCGTAGAGGCCTGGGCCAGCTCCCCCTTAGCATTGAGCTGTCAAGGCCAGGGCGTCACACTGCTCCACTCTAGCTAGTGTCCAAGCAGGGCACCAGGGTCAACCATGTCTGCCACTTCACCTTCCCCTGGGGGCGCTGTCAGGAAATGCCCTGTGAGGGTTCTGAGCCCCTCCCCCCTTCTCATCCCCTGATGGGAGTTCCTGGGGACAGAGGTTTTCAACTCATATCCATTGCCTCAGCAAACCTCAGGGGCTTTCATGGGAGCCAGGCGGTCCAGGAAGTAGGCAGTGGCCCAAGACCCTCATTCCCTATTTGAGAAGGCCTTGCTCTCTTTCCTGATTTGTCTCTTGAGTCTCTTAAGATCTGGTTTAAAGAAAAGGTGTTGAGGAGGCTGGGGAGATGGTTCTGTTGGTAAAGTGCTTGTTTTGTGAGCATGAAGAGCTGAGTTCAGGTCCTTAAAACCCACCTAAAAGCTGGGCGTGGCGGTGCATGCTTGGAATTCCAGCACCGGGAGGTAGAGACAGGAGGATCTTTAGAGCTTGGTGGGTAGTTATTCTAGCTGACGAGGTGAGCTTGGGGTTGAGTGAAAGACACTGTCTCAAAAAGTAAAGTGGAGGGGCTGGAGATATGGCTTAGCGGTTAAGGTGTTTGCCTGCAAAGCCAAAGGACCTCAGTTTGATTCCCCAGGACCCACGTAAGCCAGATGCACAAGGTGGCGCATGCGTCTGGAGTTTGTTTGCATGGCTGG
Organism: Orientallactaga sibirica; assembly: GCA_036365145.1. Lineage (NCBI taxonomy): Eukaryota > Metazoa > Chordata > Mammalia > Rodentia > Dipodidae > Orientallactaga > Orientallactaga sibirica. Next base: position 26,599,479 of record JAEOAD010000019.1, read on the forward strand.
AGGCCCTGGCGCACCCGTTCTCTCTGCCTGTCTCTTAAATTAAAAAAATAAATAAATTGTTTAAAAAAATAAGGTGGAGAATGATTGAGGACACCAGATGTTGATCTTTAGCCTACACATGTACACACATACACCTGCACACATATGTGTACACACACACGCACATACACATCACATCCACTTGCCAAAGAAAGAGGAGAAAAGAAAAGGTGTTGAGCCGGGTGTGGTGGCGCACACCTTTAATCCCAGCACCCGGGAGGCAGAGGTAGGAGGATTGCCATGAGTTCGAGGCCACCCTGAGACTACATAGTGAATTCCAGGTCAGCCTGAGCTAGAGTGAGACCCTACCTCAAAAACCAAAAAAAAAAAAAAAGAAAAGAAAAAAAAAAAAAAAAAAAAAAAAAAGAAAAGGTGTTGAGTTGGGTGTTGTGGTAAACACCTGTAATTTCCACATTTGGTGGTACATGAGTCTGGAGTTTGTTTGCAGTGGCTAGAGACCTGGAGTACCCATTCTCTCTCAGAAAGACCCAGATGGCATCCACCTGACCCTGAAGCCAGATCAGTTCCCACACAGCTGGAGACTTGATCCACCCACTGCTCCAGTTTCTGCTCTGGGACTTTATCAACTGCTGAGATATGAGGAGGCTAAGGCAGGGCTGGACTCTGAGGCCAAGAATGAAGGTCTAGCTGGGCGTGGTGGTGCATGACTTGAATCCCAGCACTCAGGAGGCAGAGGTAGGAGGATTGCTGTGAGTTTGAGGCCAGCCTGAGACTACATAGTGAATTCCAGACCAGCTGGAGCTAGAGTGAGACCCTACTTTAAAAAAAAAAAAAAAAAAAAAAAAAACAGGGCTGGAGGGATGGCTTAGTGGTTAAGGCGTTTTCCTGCAAGGCCAAAGGACCTAGATTTGATTCCCCAGGAACCACGTAAGCCAGATTCACAAGGGGGCGCATGCATCTGGAGCTCGTATGCAGTGTCTGGAGGCTCTGGTGCACCCATTTTCTCTCTATATCTGTTTCTTCTCTCTCTCTCTCAAATAAATAAATAAATAAATAAATAAATAAATAAAATATTAAAAAAATAAATAAACTATGAAGGTCTGGTCTAGTAATAGCTCAGAGGAAGTTGTTCCTCCCACAAAGACATGATCTTGACCTCGAAAGGCTTACAAGGCCTATGGGTTCCTCCACCAGGCCTGGATGTACAGTTCAGCTGAGGCTGATGGGCAGGCTGGGCTCAAGCTGCGTCCTGTCTGAAGTCCAGCCCACATTCCAAAAGGAGGCTCAGCCTCTACAGAGAGTGGAAGCCAAAAAAGGCAGAGCTGAGAGTGGGCTGTGAAATGTCCCCGTGTTTAAATAAATAAAGCCAGGGTTTAGACCACAAGCTGGCATGGTGGGGGGTCAGAAAGAGCAGGATGGATGACAGCAGACTCCAGCAGGATTTGGTCACGGAGATAGCTTGTTATACCAGAGGAAGCTGCCTCTGACCCTGTCCTGCTTGGCAGTAGCTTGAAGCTGACCCAGTGGCCTGAAGTGCTGGGCCATTGAGACAGTTGGTGGTGGACGACGAGAGCGTGCACACGTGGCTCTGGAGGAGGACGTAGAGATAGAGAACACGTGTGGATACTGTCAGGTACTTTCTGTGCCTGGGCTCCCCAGAGAGCTGTCGGGCATTGCTAGACACAGGCTGGGACTGGGAGGAAGCTGGCCTGGGCTGTTGGACATGGCCAGGGACCTTGGGCCGTGGGGCTTGCAGCCAGCCTTTATCGTTGGGAACCCACCCTGGCGATGGTGACTGGTCCTCCTTTCTCTCAAGGTTGTAATGTGCCCCATTTTCGCCCACAGTGGGCAGAACTGGCAGGCCCTCCTCCGTATCCCAAAAGCACCTAAACATTCCATAGTCAGGTTTTGTGCCCCCACACAGTTCCTGACCTTGTGGCCAGCTGCCCAAGAGACCCTTATGTGGTAGTAAACAGTCTCCCTGCAGCTGCAGACATCCAATATGTGGCTGAAGTCACGTAGCTTTTCCTGCCACTTCTGTTATGTCCCTTATAGCTTCTCCTTCTTGATTTCTGCCTTCCAACACCAGCCAATTAGATAGCAACCCATAAATTTATGTTTCTAATCACCTTATAGTCTGTATGTGCCTTCTCAACATTTCTCAAGTGTTTATAAACCAACTCCCCTTTTGAATAAACGAGAGAGCGCACTATCCATCAGACTGTCTCCCGAGTGGTTCATTGCCTGCCGCACTCACTCACTCTAAGACCCTGCTTCCCCTCAGCTCCTCCTGCACCTGGGACATTGGTGACTAAGGATCCCTGGGAACAGTGAGGACCCACAGACAGCTGTTCCCAAGCTCTTGTTGCATGGTGCTTCTTATCCTGTCTTCAACCTCCCTCACAAGCCCTTTGGGCCCACTACATACCTTTCTCCTATGCACAGTAAATCTGAGCTAATAGGAGTGATGCTGGTTTTGTTGTGCCAGGCTATCATCACATTATAGGGGGACTTCTGAGGCAGATATAATGACAGTATGACAGTAACAAGTCACAGTGGAGTCCAGACAAAAACCAAACATGAACACTAGAAAATCCAGGACCAAGCTCTGTTCTCAGCAGAGGGGAAGATTATCTGGATGCTTTCAAGAAGATCCAAGCACGGATGATGGTGAGTGCTTGTCAGCCTAGCCTGCAATCCCAGCACTCTAAAGACAGGAAGGAGGACTGCAAGTTCAAGGACAGCCTAGGCTACATAGAGAGATAGCTCTGTGTGGAAAAAAAAAAAAGATCAGGGCTAGATAGATGGCTTAGTGGTTAAGGTGCTTGCCTGCGAAGCCTAAGGACCCATGTTTGACTCTCCAGATCCCACGTAAGCCAGGTGCACAAAGGCGAGGCAAGCACAAGGTTGTATATGCCTGCTTCTGGAGTTTGATTATAGTGGCTGAGGCCCTACTATGCCAGTTATCTCTCCCTCTGACTCTTTATCTCTCTAAAATAAAAAAAAAGATCATTCTCTCTCTCTCTTTCTCCCTCTTTCTCTGTCAAATAAATGAATAAATAAATACAAATAAAATATTTTTTTAAAAAAAGGAGGGATGGCTTGGCAGTTAAGGCATTTGCCTGCAAAGCCAAATGACCCAGGTTCGATTCCCCAGGACCCACGTTAGCCAGATGCACAAGGGAGTGCAAGTGTCTGGAGATCATTTGCAGTGGCTGGAGGCCCTGGCACACCTCTTTTCTCTCTCTCTTCCTCTCTCTCTGTCAAATAAATAAATAAATAAAAATAAAATATTTTTTTAAAAAGATCATAAAATTCTAAGGTCAACCAGACTATAAGGACCAACTCACTTTCTGCAAAGTCTGCCTCTGGTGTTCCTGATGTGCTCATTTGACTTAACTTCTAGGGACAGGACGATAAGGAGCACACACGGTGACCCATTCCAGAGTTTTCCTCGTACACAGAGGACATCATGTCCTCCAAAATCAACTCTTCATGCCTCATGGAGCTCAAGTAGCAGAGTTTTTTAAACTCTTTTTTTTTTGGTAATATTTTGTTATTATTTACTTATTTGAGAGAGAGAGAGAGAGAGAGAGAGAGAGAGAGAGAGAAAGAGGCAGGTAGAGAGAGAGAGAATGGGCGTGCCAGGGCCTCCAACCTCTGCAAATAAACTCCAGATGCGTGCACACTGCCTTCCGCATCTGGCTTACGTGGGTACTGGGGAATTGAACCTGCATCCTTTGGCTTTGCAGGCAAGTGCTTTAACCACTAAGCTATCTCTCCAGGCTGCTAAGTAGCAGATTTTTGACATTCTGGCCATCCACCTCTGATGAGCTTCTTGTCCAGAATTTGCTGTGCTGTACACATCATTTATTAGTCAATGGAAGATTTTGGTACCTTTTGCTCAGGAATCAAGAGCTCACATTTTTGGAATCTCATACTCTTGGATTTGAGTCCCCAGTTCTATTACTTAGTAGCTGTTCACTTCAGGTAAGTTCCTTAACCCTTTCTCAAGTTCAGTGTGCTCCTCTGTAAAATGAAGACTAGCTCTTTCACAGAAGATGAAATGATACAGTGCATGATTGAAATGACGTCCCATAGAGTCTGGCCGAGGGTGAATGCCTGAAATTTTGGCAGCTACGTTGGACTGACAGATGACTCATATTGAGCTTTACTTAGCTAAAAGCCAAGGGTCTCTCTGCATTAGCTGCTAACATTTGTCCTTATTAACGTCACTCACTACTTTCAGCCCATTGTCTCATCCAGGCAACAGTGATTCTGTCACCAAGCATAAGCTATTCCACCCAGCTTAATCTGCCAATCCTGTGATGCCAGTGTGCTCCACCGTGACTCATGAGTGTCCAGCTGCTCCACCAGAGCTCAGGCCCTCCCTGTGCTTTGATTTCACTCACACTGGCTCCTCTGATAGAACATTTTTAAAAATTTTATTTATTTATTTGCCAGAGAGAGAGAGAGAGAGAGAGAGAGAGAGAGAGAGAGAGAGAGAGAAGAGAGGCAGACACAGAGAGAACTGGCACGCCAGAGCCTCTTGCCACTGCAAATGAACTTCAGATGCATGTGCCCTTTGTGCATCTATTTGGTTTACGTGGGTCCTGGAGAATCGAACCCGGATCCTTTGGCTTCGCAGGCAAATGCCTTAACTGCTAAGCCATTTCTCCAGCCCCCATTTTTTTTAATTTAAAAATTTTTTAAAATTTTTATTTATTTATTTGACAGAGAAAGAGGGAGACAGAGAGAGAGAGAGAATGGGCACGCCAGGGCCTCCAGCCACTGTAAATGAACTCCAGACACGTGCGCCCCCTTGTGCTTCTGGCTAACATGGGTCCTGAGGAATTGAACCTGGGTCTTTTGGCTTTGCAGACAAACACCTTAACCACGAAGCCATCCCTCCAGCCCTGAAAGAACATTTCTTTGCCCCCACCCCCAGAACTTTTGATGGCTTCAAGGAAAAAGTGAATTTATATTCAATTATATCCCTTCAAAAAACTAGGGGCATTAGAAAACTTTCTAGAAAGATTTTAATAAAAGTAGGTGTTGGGCTGGAGAGAAGGCTTAGGGGTTAAGGTGCCTGCCTCCTAAGCCTAAGAACACTGGTTCCAATCTCCAGGTCCCACGTTTAGCCAGATGCAAAGTGACGCACAGGCGCAATGCCACACTTGACCACAAGGGAGCGCACACATCTGGATTTCGTTTGCAGCAGCTGAGACACTGCTGGTAAGCCCATCTCTGTCTTCCTCTCCCTCTCTCTCTGTCTCTCTCTGTGTCTCTCTCAAAAAAATAATAAAAATTTTTTTAAAAAAGTTAAAAAAAAAGTAGGTGTTGACAAAACATTTGGGCACTTGAATGTCATTTGTCTAGAACATTCCTTCATGAGGAATTCTGTCAGTTCTTCTGTGTCAGAAAGGGCGGAGTTACTGCATTTTCCCATGTGGTCTATGCCTTTACTAGAAGGCTCTTCTGTCACACATTATCTTTCTTAGCAGCCGAGTTCTGCTGTGCGAAAGCAGTTAAAGCTTCTCGCATAACCCTTAATACCTGCTGGCTGACATGTTATCACCATACAAAGCAACCATTTTAGCTGGAGTTTGTGGCTCAGGCTTGTAATCCCAACTTCTCAGAAGGTTGAGGCAGGAAGACTGTGAGTTAAGAAGGCCTCCCTGGACAATTTATTGCTTATCTGACAGTGAAATAGGAAAACAAACTTTGCCTTCTGAATTGTGCTTGCCACAGCTCCTCTGCTTCTGTGTGTACTCTGTGGGGTTCACAAAGTACTTCCCCCCGCCTCGAGGTAGGGTCTCACTCTGGCCCAGGCTGACCTGGAATTCACTCTGTATTTTCAGGGTGGCCTTGAATTCATGGCGATCCTCCTACCTATGCCTCCCAAGTGCTGGGATTAAAGGCATGTGCCACCACGCCCGGCTACAAAATACTTTTAAGCATTCTGATCTGATTTCTCTGGCATATCGCGGGGAGTGGGGCAGAACTCTTTGTGTCATGTTTGAGGTGGTTGCTTTATGGCGTAGGATGTGTCCTGAACTCATTGCAATGTATTTAATGTACATTGTAAGAAACTTGAAAATGCATACTTTAGGGCTGGAGAGATGGCTTAGCGGTTAAGGCGTTTGCCTGCAAAGCCTAAGGACCCGGGTTCGATTACCCAGGACCCATGTAAGCCAGATGCACAAGGTGGCACATGCATCTGGAGTTCGTTTGCAGTGGCTAGAGGCCCTGGCACACCCATTCTCTCTCTCTCTCTGACTCTCTCAAATAAACAATAAAATCAAATATTTTTTAAAAAAGAAAATGCATAGTTTATTTATTGAAACAACAACAAGCTTTTCTAGCTAGCAGTAAGATCAGTACTTATATTCTTTCTGCCAAGGCATGAACCAACTGGTGCATTTATGACCCCACAGTGGTTGTCGTTACCCCAACAAGATCTACACTGTTCTGAGCCCATCAACATTTTGACTTGGAGGTCAGAGGAAGACAAAAGGAATGAAATATCCAAACAGAGGGACTATCCGGGCATGGTGGCGCATGCCTTTGATCCCAGCACTCAGGAGGGAGGCAGAGGTAGGAGGATTGCCGTGAGTTCGAGGCCACCCTGAGACTGCATAGTGAATTTCAGGTCAGCCTGGACTAGAGTGAGACCCTACCTCGAAAACAACAACAACAACAACAAACCAGAGGAAAGACTACTTGGAAAGAGAGGAGGGTCCTCAGTAGAACTGGGGTGGGAGAGTGGGGAAGGTAATGGCATGGGAATATGATCAAATTACAGTATACCCATGTCTCAATAAGATTTTTTTTTTCAGTAAAGGACTGGGACTTTAACGTAGCTCAGTTATGTGCTTGCCTAGCGTGCATGAATTCCTGGGTTTGATTTCTAGCACTGCATGAACTAGACATGGCGCTGCACATATGTGAATGCCAGCACTTGGAAAATGGAGGCAAGAGATCAGAATGGCACCCTTAGCTACCTATGAATTTGAGGCCAGCCTGGGCTACATCAGATGCATATCATAAATAAATAACAGAATAAAATAAAAATAAAAGGATGATGATACATCTCAGTGGTAGAATGCTTCACTAGCATGAATACACAACGCTAGGTCAGTTCTTGTTTTTTTGTTTGTTTGTTTTTCGAAGTAGGGTCTCACTCTGGCCCAGGCTGACCTGGAATTAACTATGTATTCTCAGGGTGGCCTTGAACTCACAGTGATCCTCCTACCTCTGCCTCCCGAGTGCTGGGATTAAAGGCGTGCGCCACCACGCCCGGCATTTTTTTTAAAAGTAACTATTTATATATGCTAACTTGAGTGTCTATTAGGGGCTCTGGAAGAGACTAGCATTTGAATCCGTAGATTCTGACAAGCAGATACTGTCTCCCACATGTGGACACAGCATCGAGTCCCTTGAGGGCCTTAAGAGAACCACAGGTGGAGGAAACAGCAGGAATTTGGCCTTTCCCCCTTTTTTTTTCCAGTTCCATTGCTCACGCCGGGACATCTCATCTTATTATAATTACTTTTTTCTGAGGTAGGGTCTCACTCTAGCCCTCTCGAACTCACAGTGATCCTCCTGCCTCTGCCTCCTGAGTGCTGGGATTAAAGGCGTGCGCCACCACGCCCAGCTTCATCTTTTTTTTTTTTTTTTTTTGCCCACGGGCTGGATTTAGCCCATCAGCTTCCCCCGTTCTCTGGCCTTTGGAGTTATACTGAATTACCCCACATGCTTTTCTGGATGCCCTGTTTGAAGATGACACATTTCGGGATGACTCAGCAGCTTTCATTGAGGTAGCCGGTTATATCTACACGGATACTGATTTTGTTTCTCTGCTGAGAACCCTCACGATAATAACGGCCCTCAGGCGGTGGGAAATTCAGAAGGGCCTTAGAAATGAGCCTCCAGCAGGCACAGAGGTTTTACTATCTTTGTCATCTCAGGACACTGTGTCCTCCTAAGTTACGTCTGGCAGATACAGAACTCAGAAAATATTTTTTTCAGAATGCTGAGTGGATAATACAAGGTGCCAAAGCCACTGTGCCAGAGCCGTGCTGACCTCATTCTCTTGCCCTCATCACGTAGAGATCACCCTCTTCCCCCCCGCCCCCCGAGGTAGGGTCTTGCTCTAGCCCAGGCTGACCTGGGATTCACTATGTAGTCTCAGGGTGGCCTCGAACTCACGGCGATCCTCCTACTTCTGCCTCCCGAGTGCTGGGATTAAAGCGTGCACCATGACTTCGGCTTGAGATCACACTCTTAACACCCTCTCAAAAATCCGAGCCATCCAGAATCCTGGCTTGAGGGCTGATGTAAGGGTGGCACTGGGCTGTGCAGAGACCCCTGAGATGCTACACACCCTCGAGGGGGCAGGCCTCAGAGGAGAGAATACGTGTCTGCAAGAAGCTTCATGCTGGGGTGTACCCTTTAAAGGATGGCCACAGCAAGTAGTCTCAAAGGGAACAGAATGACATGCTCGGCTGAGCTCTTCATAAATCCTTCATCAAGGAAAATGTATGTGTGTGTCTGAGTGTGTGTGTGTGTGTGTGTGTGTGTGTGTGCTCATGTACACACGATCTCAGGGGCTATTCCTCAGGAATGCTGTCCACTTTTTTATTTTTAGGTTTTTTAAAAAATATATTTTATTTATTTACTTGAGAGAGAGAGAGAGAAAGAGGCAGAGAGAGAGAGAGAGAGAGAGTGGGGGAGAGAGGATGGATATGCCAGGGTCTCCAGCCACTGCAAACGAACTCCAGATGCATGCACCCCCTTGTGCATCTGGCTTATGTGGGTCCTGGAGAGTCGAACTGGGATCCTTGGCTTTGCAGGCAAATGCCTTAACCGCTAAGCCATCTCTCCAGCCCTATTTTTAGTTTTTGAGGCAGGGTCTTTTGGCCTGGAGCTTGTCAAGTAAGCTAGACTGGCTGTCCAGTGAGCCCCTGGTATCTGCCTGTCTTCACTTCCCCAGGAATGAGTCTATAAATGCATGTCACTGCACTCAGCATTTAAAATTACTTATTTATGCTGGTGTGGTGGTGCATGTCTTTAATCCCAGAACTCCGGAGGCAGACTTAGGAGGATCGCTGTGAGCTTGAGGCCAGCCTGAGACTACACAGTGAATTCCAGGTCAGCCTGGGCTAGAGTGAGACCCTACCTCGAAAAACCAAAAGAAAAAAATTACTTATTTATTTGGGCGTGCACAGTCTCTTGCTGCTGTAAATGAATGCCCGCCTGTGCTGTCTCCAAGGTCCAACACACACCTGGAATTTTTTTTTTTTTTTTTTTCGAGGTCGGGTCTCATTCTGATCCAGGCTGAGCTGGAATTCACTAGGTAATCTCAGGGTGGCCTTGAACTCACAGTGATCCTCCTACCTCTGCCTCCCGAGTGCTGGGATTAAAGGCGTGTGCCACCACGCCCGGCATTTTTTTTAAAGTAACTATTTATATATGCTAACTTGAGTGTCTATTAGGGGCTCTGGAAGAGACTAGCATTTGAATCCGTAGATTCTGACAAGCAGATACTGTCTCCCACATGTGGACACAGCATCGAGTCCCTTGAGGGCCTTAAGAGAACCACAGGTGGAGGAAACAGCAGGAATTTGGCCTTTCCCCCTTTTTTCCAGTTCCATTGCTCACGCCTGGGACATCTCATCTTATTATAATTACTTTTTTCTGAGGTAGGGTCTCACTCTAGCCCTCTCGAACTCACAGTGATCCTCCTGCCTCTGCCTCCTGAGTGCTGGGATTAAAGGCGTGCGCCACCACGCCCAGCTTCATCTTTTTTTTTTTTTTTTTTTTTTTTTTTTTTTTTGCCCATGGGCTGGATTTAGCCCATCAGCTTCCCCCGTTCTCTGGCCTCTGGAGTTATACTGAATTACCCCACATGCTTTTCTGGATGCCCTGTTTGAAGATGACACATTTCGGGATGACTCAGCAGCTTTCATTGAGGTAGCCGGTTATATCTACACGGACACTGATTTTGTTTCTCTGCTGAGAACCCTCACGATAATAACGGCCCTCAGGCGGTGGGAAATTCAGAAGGGCCTTAGAAATGAGCCTCCAGCAGGCACAGAGGTTTTACTATCTTTGTCATCTCAGGACACTGTGTCCTCCTAAGTTACGTGCGGCAGATACAGAACTCAGAAAATATTTTTTTTTTCAGAATGCTGAGTGGATAATACAAGGTGCCAAAGCCACTGTGCCAGAGCCGTGCTGACCTCATTCTCTTGCCCTCATCACGTAGAGATCACCCTCTTCCCCCCCGCCCCCCGAGGTAGGGTCTTGCTCTAGCCCAGGCTGACCTGGGATTCACTATGTAGTCTCAGGGTGGCCTCGAACTCACGGCGATCCTCCTACTTCTGCCTCCCGAGTGCTGGGATTAAAGGCGTGCACCATGACGCTCGGCTTGAGATCACACTCTTAACACCCTCTCAAAAATCCGAGCCATCCAGAATCCTGGCTTGAGGGCTGATGTAAGGGTGGCACTGGGCTGTGCAGAGACCCCTGAGATGCTACACACCCTCGAGGGGGGCAGGCCTCAGAGGAGAGAATACGTGTCTGCAAGAAGCTTCATGCTGGGGTGTACCCTTTAAAGGATGGCCACAGCAAGTAGTCTCAAAGGGAACAGAATGACATGCTCGGCTGAGCTCTTCATAAATCCTTCATCAAGGAAAATGTATGTGTGTGTCTGAGTGTGTGTGTGTGTGTGTGTGTGTGTGTGCTCATGTACACACAATCTCAGGGGCTATTCCTCAGGAATGCTGTCCACTTTTTTATTTTTAGGTTTTTTAAAAAATATATTTTATTTATTTACTTGAGAGAGAGAGAGAGAAAGAGGCAGAGAGAGAGAGAGAGAGAGAGTGGGGGAGAGAGGATGAATATGCCAGGGTCTCCAGCCACTGCAAACGAACTCCAGATGCATGCACCCCCTTGTGCATCTGGCTTATGTGGGTCCTGGAGAGTCGAACTGGGATCCTTGGCTTTGCAGGCAAATGCCTTAACCGCTAAGCCATCTCTCCAGCCCTATTTTTAGTTTTTGAGGCAGGGTCTTTTGGCCTGGAGCTTGTCAAGTAAGCTAGACTGGCTGTCCAGTGAGCCCCTGGTATCTGCCTGTCTTCACTTCCCCAGGAATGAGTCTATAAATGCATGTCACTGCACTCAGCATTTAAAAATTACTTATTTATGCTGGTGTGGTGGTGCATGTCTTTAATCCCAGAACTCCGGAGGCAGACTTAGGAGGATCGCTGTGAGCTTGAGGCCAGCCTGAGACTACACAGTGAATTCCAGGTCAGCCTGGGCTAGAGTGAGACCCTACCTCGAAAAACCAAAAGAAAAAAATTACTTATTTATTTGGGCGTGCACAGTCTCTTGCTGCTGTAAATGAATGCCCGCCTGTGCTGTCTCCAAGGTCCAACACACACCTGGAATTTTTTTTTTTTTTTTTTCGAGGTCGGGTCTCATTCTGATCCAGGCTGAGCTGGAATTCACTAGGTAATCTCAGGGTGGCCTTGAACTCATGGGGATCCTCCTACCTCTGCCTCCCGACTGCTGGGATTAAAGGTGTGCACCACCATGCCCGGCCACACCTAGAATTTTTATGTGAGTTCTGAGGAGCAAAGTCATGGTTGCTAGGCAAACACTACGAACTGAGCCATCTCCCCAGCCTTGAGTAGGATTTTAAAAGAAGGAATTGGAGGGAACTTTCCAAACTGGACAAGTTGCCCAAGTCATGGCAAGGGGGTGGTCGAGCACGATTTGGGTTAAGGGCAAGGCATACAGATGATGAAGGACCCCTGAGGAGCACCAGCCTAGCTTTCTCCTGTGAGCTATGGCCATAGGACCAGCTAGTGGTGGTGGAGTGGGTGTTTTCTCTGCACTTAGCTGGCTCACAAGGGGCCATCACCCTACGTTATGGGTGTTCTCCTTTTATTATTTATTTATTTTTTTGGGGGGGGTTTCAGTTTTTTGAGGTAGGGTCTCACTCTAGTTCAGGCTGACCTGGAATTCACTATGTACACTCAGGGTGGCCTCGAACTCACGGTGATCCTCCTACCTCTGCCTCCGAGTGCTGGGATTAAAGGCGTGTGCCACCACGCCCGGCTTGGGTGTTCTCCTTTTAATCTGATCTAAGAAGGTCAGCGAAACAGACTATATTTGGATCAAGCTGCTCCCTGTAGCCCAGTTACTAAATATCATCGCTGGCCAAAGCCACTGCAACAGACAGATGGATTGGGAGTTCTGGCTCAAATGATAAAATGTGCCCGTTCGCTCTGGCCCCCATGGTAGCAGCACCTAATCATTTATGATGGTATTCCTTTCAATTAACAGCCCCCAGCCCCTCCCACCCCATCCCCACGTACTGCCTCCACAGACTCTCCCTGTCTAGTTGTGGCTCCTTTGGGGGCGAAGGCGTGACCCTTGGATAGCTCCGTTGCCTGGCAACATCTCTACAGTGGATTTGGCAGATAGGATCAGCTGCAGGATTACCACTGCAGTCACCCCTGGAGAAATGGAGACATCATCTACTTTATAGGGGTAACGTGCACTGTTGGCTTTTGGGTTGCCTGTTGGGAGATATAAAGGTTAAATTTCTTTTTTTAAAATTTATTTTATTCATGGGGGGAAGAAGGCAGATATGGAGAGGAGAGAGAGAGAGAGAGAGAGACAGAGAGAGAGAGAGAGACAGAGATCGGACATGCCAGGGCCTTTAGCCACTGCAAATGAACTCCAGATGCATGTGCCACCACGTTCTGGTTTATATGGATCCTGGGGAATTGAACCTGGGTCCTTTGGCTTTGCAAGCAAGCGCCTTAACTGCTAGGCTATCTCGCCAGCCTAAGATTAAATTTCTTTCTTTCTTTTTTTTTTTGTTTATTTATTAGCAACAGACAGAGGAAGAGGTGTGTGTGGTGGGGGGGGGAGGGGGTAGAATGGGTGCACCAGGGCTTCCGGCCACTGCAAACGAACTCCAGATGCATGCGCCACCTTGTGTATCTGGCTTACGTGCGTCCTGGGGAATCAAGCCTTGAACCGGGGTCCTTAGGCTTCACAGGCAACCGCTTAACTGCTAAACCATCTCTCCAGCCCAAGATTAAATTTCTTCTTTTCTTCTTTTTTTAAACCCTTGCCCTTTCTTCAAGATTATTTCCATCATTGCTAATAACTTTTTTCTTCCCTTTGTTTTTTGTTTATTAGAGAGAGAGAGAGGGAGAGGGAGAGGGAGAATGGGTCAGCATTTGGGAGGCAAAGGTAGGAGGATTGCCATGAGTTCAAGGCCACCCTGAGACTACATAGTGAATTCCAGGTCAGCCTGGGCTAGAGTGAAACCCTACCTTGAAAAACCGAAAAATGAAGAAAAAAAAAAAAAAAAAAGAAGAAGCAGAGGATCAAAGGCAAAAGGGAAGAACAGCAGGGGCAAAGACATTCTCAGGGGTTCTGCCCATGGATGAGCAAAGCCCCTTCCCTCCCAAGTGTTTTGTGGATCTCCTGGCACTTGGAGCCCTCTCCTTCACTGCAGGAGGACCTGAGCAGAAATCTGGGTCTTAAGTGGGCTCACCTCACTGGACCGAAGCACTCCGAAGAAGGGGTACAGGAAGGCAGGCACGAGGGCTGCAGCTCCGAGAGGCACTGCCTCAGATACCCAATACACGGCGGTCACAATCAGCACGTAAGCACACGCAGCCTCCTGAAAGGAAAGAAGTGGTCAGTCATGGGGACAGTCACTACCAAGGATAATCTCAATGTGTCTCAGGGCTGAGGCAATAGGCACTTGGACCCTGGCATGGGCTCTAGGGTACAGTCTAGCTTGGCAGGATTTCTTTGTGAATGAATTCATTCCTTTGTGAACAAATTTCAGCTGGTCCTTGGGGGGACCCATGTCTGGCACATAGTTATGTGTGTAGCTAAGTGGCTGGTGGACCATGATGATATCCACAGCTCTGCTGGTTCCTGAAGCTAGCATTCATACTATGAACTGGGGTTCAAACCTTTAACTGGAGCTGTTACATAACATACCAGGGTCAAGTTGATGAGATAGCAGCTACCTGGAGCCATTGAATGTGGGAGCAGTGTGTGTCATTGGTTTGAATGTGAGGGGAGGTCACCCATTCTAACTTCAACCTGGGTCTACAAGGTACAGAGACCTGGGGGGATTTGGTGTGTCCTTCATTGAAGGGAAGTGGTTGGGTAAGTGGAATTTGAGGGCTGGGGGTATGGCTGAGTTGGTAAAGTGTTTGTTTAGCATGCACAAAGATGGAGGCAGAAGGATCAGAAGTTCAAGGTCAGGTCCTCCTCAGTTACACAAGTTCAAGGCCAGCTTGGGCTACATGAGAGCCTGTCTCACAAAAGAAAAAGAGGGCTGCAGAGATGGCTCAATGGTTAAAGGCGCTTGTTTGTAGGGTCTGATAATGTGGGTTCCATTCCCCAGTATGCATGTAAGGACAGATACATAAACTGGTGCATGCGTCTGAGGTTTGTTTGCAGTGTGTGATGCTCTGGCATGCCCATTCTCTCTCTCTCTGCCTCTTCCTCTCTCTCTCTCTCACTAACTTAAATATTTTTTTTTATTTGAGAGAGAGAGAGACAGAGAGGAAGAGGCAGAGAGAGAGAATGGGCGCGCCAGCAGCCTCTCAGCTGCTGTGAACGAATTCCAAATGCGTGCGCCCCATGTGGGCAAGTGCAGCATTGCACCCTTGCATCACTTTTTGCATCTGGGACCTGGAGATCGAACAGGCATTCTTAGGCTTGGCAGGCAGGCACCTTAACTGCTAAGCCATACCTCCAGCCCTATTTTTTTTTTATTAAAGAGGTTAGATTTAGAAATAACTCATAATACCAAGAGGTAGGGGGTCTGGGGTATGTCTTAGGAATATTTCAGGGAGACCAGCAAGGCCTCGAATCCAGACCCCTCTCCAGCCTCACCCTCATCAGAGTTAACCCTACTTCCATTTGAGGTACATAGTACCATGACATTTAAAATTTTCGCTTGAAAACGTTTCTGTCCTAAAAATGCATAAATGAAGTACATTTCCCCTTCCCGCTTTTGAATATTTGCCAAAGTAATTTGATTCAGGTTGTCCTCCCCCCCGTGGAAGAGTGGGACAAAGATTTTTGCTATGTTGCTCAGATTAATCTTGAACTGAAGAGCTGAAGTGTTTCTCCTGACAGCCTCCAGAAGCTGTGACTATAGGCCTGTACCACCCCCCCAGCTAGTTTAGTAAATATTAATCCAGTAAATGGTTAGACCTACTGACTGCTTTCCCTTCAGATCCTCTGCCTGTTAATCCGGGAAATGGTTAAACCTACTGACTACTTTCCCTTCAGATCCTCTGCCTGTGTCGGGTACTAGCATCAAGTGAGTGAACTGTTCCCTGTCAGTGGGTAGGGGCTTTGAAGACTCAGAAAGGAGATGAAGGGAGTCCTGAGAGGAGTTGGGGGGTGCAGGCAGCGATCCTCAGAATGGGAGTCTCAATTTGGATGAGGAAGAACAGACTCCTCAGGTTTGGCTCTGGTGACCCTTGGGACCAGATGGCATTGCTGTTGGGGGTCCTGTGGAGTTCACGGGCTCGCCAGCATCTCTGACCTCTTTTACTCTTACTGGTTCAGTAGGAGAGCTCTGGAAATTTAACCAGCATTTTTCTCAGCTCCCCAGGAACCAAGTTATGCAAGCAAAGGGCACATGGAGTAAATGAATATAACATCCTTATCAAAACCCAGCCTTCCTTAAGCTTAGCTCCCAATAATCCTGAATGGTGCTGAGGAGTGGCATGGAGGAAGGTTCCGGCTTACTCTTGGGGGAGGTGTTAATAATGGTAACATCCTCAAGCTATGGACAGACACAGAGGGCCATTGTCCAGAAAAATCCATGTCAGCTTGGTGTGGCTATGAACACAGCCCACCACGAAAGTGTAAAGTTACTTAAAATATTACGAAAAAAAATTTGTGACTCCATTGGGTGGTTCTCAGTTATGGACTTAGCAGATGACCACACTGGGTCATGATATTAAAAGGTGGGACTCCCCTGCCAGGCTGTCTGACCTGGCTGCCGATTAAGGAACCTGATCTTTTTTTTAATTTTCCATCTCTAATCCCTTGAGTTCAAAAAAGTTTATCAAACTCTTGCTTAAAAAGTTACAAAAGGTCTCTGAGATCAGCAAGGGGCAGCAGAAGTGATTAACTGGCTCTGCTCTAAGGGACTTTGCTCCCTCCTGATAGTCAGGGATTATGGGGTTTAATGTCCAGGAACTGGGAATCTGGCCCATGGTTGTTGACTGAAGCTCCTAGTGAGATTTCCTTTAGGACCAAAATATCAGGAAGAAGATAAAACTGGAAGTGCTCATACCACAACCGGTTGATACTCTGGAAACGAACACAATTTAGAGAAGTACCCTCTCTTTTTTTTTTTTTTTAATTTTGTGAGTGTGTGTGTGTGGTGTGTATACATGATGGGTGTGTTTGTGCATATGCATGTGTGTGTGCACTTTGTATATGTAGGTGTGTGTGCATGCTAGTGGAGGCCAGAGAATGATGTGGATGTCTTCCTCAATCTCTCTTCACCTTATTATTATTATCATCATCATTTTTTTTTGGTTTTTGTTTTTTCGAGGTAGGGTTTCACTCTGGCCCAGACTGACCCGGAATTCACTATGTAGTCTCAAGGTGGCCTCGAACTCATGGCGATCCTCCTACCTCTGCCTCCTGAGTGCTGGGATTAAAGGTGTGCGCCACTATGCCCGGCTATTATTTATTTTTTGAGACAGGGTCTCTCACTGAACCTGGAGCTCACTGATTCAGCTAGACCAGCTCACCAGCAAGTCCCTGGGACCCTCCTGTCTCCCCTTCTCCAGCACTTGGATTACAGACATGTGCCACAGCACCTGTATTTTACATGGGTGCTGGAGTTCTGAACTCAGATCCTCATGCTTGTGGGGTGAGCACTTTCCCTCCTGAGCCATCTACCCAGCCAAGAATTACTATCTGTGTTGTAGACATAAAGTTATCCAAAGGAGTTCAAAGCTCTAGCCCTTATTTCTTGTTCCTCTTTCTGGGAAAGAGACAGAATGAAGGGTCTTAATTCCAGGTTAAGATAAAGGGTCTGAATGTTTGTTCCACCCACGGGGAGGCTGTTACTCTGTTTACTTTATAGGGCTCCACACTGAGGAAAGTGGGTGGGGGAAGAGATTCTAACCTGTTCCATTTTGATTTGAATTAGGAGGGCTTGAGCAGGCTGAGATAAACGTTTTGGTTGTAAATATAGAAATTGGAAATGGGTTACTGGGAAGTCCTGGACTACTTGTTCTCTATAGCCTACAAGTACAAGACAAGCCACTATCAATTTTATCTAGTGTTGTTTTAGAGCAAAAGGCGTGTTTAAAGGATCTTGTCATCTGCTTCTCGCCTCATTCACCCATGGAGTCTCCGTCAACATCCTATTTACCTCTTCTCAATCCTTTCTATATTCAGTAAGTGAATGTGGAGTCACCCAACCACTCTGGAGTTCTGTTCTAGGAGTCTGCTGTCCCTGCATCTGGCCAGTGTCTGGCAGGTAGAGAGCAATGTGTGTTGGCCAACTGTACTCTCTTCTCTCACTGGGGAGAATATTCTGGAACCCCTCACATTTTTTTTTTTTTTTTAAGCAAAGCTACTACTTAGAACATGTGGAAGTTAGGCAAATATTCAAGGAATGCCTTTAAGGGATGGTGTGGATTTCTTTTTGCTCTTCTTGAAAATTAGAAAAATAAAAAACAAGGCCAAGTGTGGTGACACACAGGCACCTGTAATCCATACAGAAGGCTGTGGTAGAAGGATTGTGAGTTGGAGGCCAACCTGGGCTTCTTGGTAAGAACTTGTCAGAAAACAAAACAAAACAAAACAAAACAAAACAAACAAAACCCCACATCAAAACAAATAACAACAACAATAACAACAACAACAGAAAACCCCCACAAAACAATGGGCAAAAAGGAGAGTGTTCAAAGGGGACTTTTCCTTATAAATACAGTTTCTTACTTGCCCCTAACTTAGGTTCCTATTCCACAAGGCACAGCCTCCACGATGGTTTCTGTCCCAAACCTTGCTGCAAGGGGCTTGAAGTCTGTTCATTTGCTGCCATAAATGACCGAAAGGTCTTTTGTAACATTTATCTTGGGAGACTGCGGTGCACTTTTTAAAAAAATTAAATATATTTTATTTATTTATTTATTTGAGAAAGAGAGAGAAAGAGAGGGAGAGGAGAGAGAGAGAGAGAGAGAGAGAGAGCAAGAGAACGGGCATATCAGGCCTCCAGCTATTGCAAACGAACTCCAGATGCATGTGTGCATGTGGGGCCTGGAGAACTGAAGTGGGATCCTTTGGCTTTGCAGGTAAATGCCTTAACCACTAAGCCATCTCTCCAGCCCTGTGGTGCACTTTTATTTCAATGAGGACATTGATGCACTCAAAGATGGATTCCTATTCTCTCTCTCTTCCTCCCTTCCCTCCCCCTTTCCCTCTCTCTCTCTCTCTCTCACTTTCTCCTTCCTGGGGATCAAACCCAGGGCCTTTTGCATGCCAAGAGAGTGCTCTATCATTGAGTCCCATGCTCAACCCAGCTCTCTACTTAATATGATAATCAGAGTCTGGGCTTTAGAGAACTGGGCAAGCAACAGGGACAGGTCACTTTGACATGTCCTAAAATGTAATTGTGGCTTGTCATTCTGAGGAAACATTAAAATTGCAAGCCAGAAGCTCCTGACCAGGCACTGAGCCATTTTTCTCCACTTCAGCCAGACCAAGCAAATCCATCCAGTAGTTCTAAGGATTTTTAATTTGTGCATCTGAAAGGTGTGTGTATGTATGGTCCTGAAGCACAATAGGTGTTAGGCACTCATTTGAGTCTCCTGTGAACACTGTCAAGGTCCCGTCCCCCCCAACACAAGTGAGGACCACCTTAAGGGGGAGACAAAGGCTCTCTAATACTGCTCTAGAAAAAAGGGTCATGCCGGGCGTGGTGGCGCACGCCTTTAATCCCAGCACTTGGGAGGCAGAGAGGTAGGAGGATTGCCATGAGTTCGAGGCCACCCTGAGACTACTTAGTGAAACCCAGGTCAGTCTGAGCTAGAGTGAGACCCTACCTTGAAAAACAAAAAAAAAAACAAACAAACAAACAAACAAAAAAAAAAACAAAAAAAAAAAAAAAAAAAAAAAAAAGAAAAGAAAAGAAAAGAGAAGAAAAAAGGGTCATGTGTCTCGTTAGCATTCCCTTAAATCAATCTGACATGTAGTGAAAAATACCATGAAAAGAAGCAACAACAACAACAAAAATCAGGACCATTTGGACAAAGCAGAAAATGAATTGGTGTGCAGCCCAGGAAACATGCCAGCTTCAATCACCTTCTGCTGACCCCAGTCAGAGCTAATGGATGTCTCCCTGCACTTTGCAGTATTTATTTTACTAAGGATTTAAGTCAGTTTGTGATTTAACAAGACCATGGCTAATCCCTTCTATTTAACCCAATCTTGCTTACCAAGAGGAGAAAGAGAAAGTGGGAGAAGCTCTCCTCCCATCATCACAGTGAATCTTCCTTGCTTATTTTCCCTAAAGTTTCAAGAGCAGGGCCAGCTGAGGGAAGGTGCCAGCCACAGATAGGCCAGCAGAGAGGGAGGAAGGAAGACAAGCGGGAGCCCAAGAAGCCAGCAGAATGCAAGCTGAGGTTGGCTCCTCTGCTTGCGTAATCCTACTTAAAAATCTGGTCATGAGCCGGGCGTGGTGGTGCATGACTTTAATCCCAGAACTTGGGAGGCAGAGATAGGAGGATTGCTGAGTGTTCGAGGCCACCCTGAGACTACATAGTGAGTTCCAGGTCAGCCTGAGCTAGAGTGAGACCCTACCTCAGAAAAGCAAAAAAAAAAAAAAAAAAAAAAAAAAAATCTGGTCATGGGGGCTGGAGAGACAACTTAGTGGTTAAGGTGTTTGCCTGTAAAGCCAAAGGATCCCGGTTTGATTCTCCAGGACCCACATAAGCCAGATGCATAAGGGGCACATGGTTGGAGGCCCTGGTGCACCCATTCTCTCCCTCCCTCTCTCTGCCTGTTTCTCTCAAATAAATAAATAAAATATATTTACAGTCCTCTGCTCCACCAACTGAGCTATCGAAGGATTCACTAAAATATATTTAAAAATAATATTAAAAATCTGGTCATGGTTGAGAGTTTTTGGAGGACCTCCCATTGATTTTTTTTTTTTTTTTTTTTAAAGATTTTATTTTGATTTATTTATTAGCGAGAGGGAGGGGGGAGAGAGAGATTGAGAATGGGCATGCCAAGGCCTCTAGCCAGTGCAAATGAATGCATGTACTACCATGTGCATCTGGCTTATATGGGTCCTGGGGAATCGAACCTGGGTCCTTAGGCTTCACAGGCAAGTGTCTTAACTGCTAAGCCATCTCTCCAACCTGATTTGTCTTCTTTATCATGTCACTTTTAGGACTGCCCTTTAAGAGCAAAGAAGAAAACACTAAGGATTCAAATAATCCAAGGGCCATATGCACGGGACCAGGACAACATGCCAAGTTCTACCTGCACTATAAACTCTTCCTTCCTGCAGGTTGTAGAAAGCCTAAGCATTGGCTTTTTTCATATTCTGGTGGTCAGAGTCAACCAGCATGGGATCACAGACCCTGGTTGGTGCCCTCCCACTCCTACCCTACTCTGGGTTGAGTCCTGTGAATCCAGTTGCTGTCAGATAAGAGTAGCCACGAGTTACAAATAAGGACTCACCAGCATGTTCCTTCTATTGATTCAACTGCCTGGCCCTTGTGCTTTTAGCAACACATGCCAATCATTTCAGCCATGGCCCCCCGCTCTGCTCTGGTCTGGCCTGGCTGGGGTCCAGAGTTGGGGGAAGAAGGCATATTGGCCTCTTCCAGTGAAATGTGTCCACTTTATCCAACTCACAATGAAGCAGTGTTTTGGAGTGCTCCATAGGCACCCTACTCCTTCCCAGCATCCCTCCTTTGCTCCCCCCACGCACACCCGCCCCCACTGATGCCCTGGCCCGAGGGCACAGCTTCTACTTACACTGCAGGGGTAGAGGGTGGGCAGGGGCAGCAGCAGCAGTGGCACACAGACGACCAGCAGCAGTTTCCTTGCTCCGAGAAGGCCTTGCAGCAAGCCCATGGTGGCCCTGTCTCACGGCCTCGATCTGACCACTTCTGCTCCACGCTATGCTCGCTCCACTCTCTGTCCAGGAAGATTTCTCACACCTTTCCAGGCTCCCAAGAGTCAGTCCTCTTTGGTCTTGGGAGCAAAAGAGCAGAGCGGTTGTACCCACTTTGCACAGAAGGCTGGCCTCCTTGCCTTCTGCCTTAGGTGGGCTTGAGGAACATAGTTTTATGGCCATCGAAAAGGAACTGGGAAAGAATGAATGTACAGGGGCTAGTGGGCTCTCCCTCTCTCTCCCTCTCTCCCTCTCTCTCTCTCTAGTTAGCAAGAGAGTAACCTCATTCTAAGTGTAAGCAAAAGCCTTTAGTGGACAATTAAAGCTTGGCTCTTGCTCCTGCTGTTCAGCCTCGAAGAATCATTTAAAAGCTTTAAAAAACAAAACCGTCACTTTCCTTCCCATTCATGGCCTGTTCAGGGGCAGTAACTGTTGCATCTTGTACCTGGCTCACTGTTGGTAAACTCTGATAGCCCCTTCCTTCAACATCGAGGCACATGCAGACCTCAGATGGGAGGCTGGGGCGGGGTGGGGGGGGGTGCTGTCTCCCAGGACCTGACACCCTAACTAGTTTCAAATTTCTTTCCTTCAAATTGGGTTCCT
Organism: Orientallactaga sibirica; assembly: GCA_036365145.1. Taxonomy (NCBI): domain Eukaryota; kingdom Metazoa; phylum Chordata; class Mammalia; order Rodentia; family Dipodidae; genus Orientallactaga; species Orientallactaga sibirica. Next base: position 26,621,302 of record JAEOAD010000019.1, read on the forward strand.
ACTTATAATTTGCCTGGAGTCTGGGCTTCCAAACTGCAGGAGTGGAGAGAGGGGTGGGGACCTTCAAGACATTCCTTGTCGTTACAGGTCAAAAAACTTGCTGGAGGTCCACCTTGAACTTTCATCAGCCAATGGAAATGATGGACGGAGGCAGTGGCTCTGCCCATCCTTCAAAGCCAATCAGCAAGTTGAAAAGAAGTAGCCAATATCGCTTCCAAAGGTGGTTCTTGATTGGTCACAGCAGGGACCTGCTGAATCGGCAGAACCCGGGCAGCTTGCGAAGTTTATCTTTCCATTTCTGAAGGATCCCGGGGGGCTGGATGTTGACTGGCCTCCTAAAAACATAATCCCACCCCCCAGGACAGCTTTGTTGTTTCTAGGCCTGGACACTGTGTTTTCCAGGGTTGGGGGTGGGGGGCACAGCTGACCACCTTGGAAAGGTGACGCTGGCTGGTGGCAAGGGAGAACAAGCCTGCTAATTCTGGAGGAGTTTGTTCAGTGTTAAGCCTCTGAGACTTCCCTGCTGCCAAAAAGATTCTTCAACATCTAGTCTGAGTCTGGAGAAAGTTCCAGCCTGGAGGAAAGACTCCCCTCTCCACCCCCCTGCAAGCCCTGGGAGAAGGGGAAGGCTCATTGTCTCTGGAAAAGTCTAGATGACAGGGCTGGAGAGATGGCTTAGCAGTTAAGGCTTGCCTGTGAAGCCTAAGGACCCTGGTTTGAGGCTCTGTTCCCCAGGACCCATGTAAGCCAGCTGCACAAGGAGGTGCCTGCATCTGGAGTTTGTTATGCAGTGTTTGGAGGCCCTGGCGTGCACGTTTTCTCTTTATCTGCCTTTTTCTCTCTCTGCTCTTCTCCGAGGTTCTTTATCATAGAGGAAACAAAGGCCTCCATTGACCCAGTACACAGAGAAGCGGTGGGAGGGCAGGGAAGAAGTTAGATACCCAAGACCAGTTAGATTTAGAATTTGTCCTATTTGCAGATTGAGAGAAGTGGTTAACCATTCCCCACTCCCCCACCCGTCCTGGGAAGGATGTGGATTTGGAACCAGATTTTAAAAAAAGAAGAAGAAAAGAAAAGAAACTAAGCAAAACACGAATCCCTCCCCTCCCCCTCCCCCATCAACCTTCTCTAAGTGGTTCCTTGGTAACATCTCCTTGGATCTAGGAACGGTGGAGCAGAGCCAGGCTGATGAGACTCTTGCTGGAGGAACAGCATCTTATTTATTTATGTTTAGGTTTGCGTGGCAGGGTCTCACTGTGGCTCAGGCTGAACTGGAATTCACTATGTAGTCTCAGGGTGGCCTCAAATTCATGGATCCTCCTACCTTTGCCTCCCAAGTGCTGGGATTAAAGGCGTGCGACACCATGCCTGGTTTAGGAATAGCATCTTCTAAGGTCTGCAGCTATAGCCCTTTGAAATGATCCCCAGGTTAAAAGGAAAGGGACCAAGGCCAGTTCTTGATTGAAAAAAAAATTTTATTATATTGAGAGAAACATACACCCACACCCACCCACCCACACACACACACACAGCGTATATAAGTTTACCAGAGCCTCTTGCTGCTGCAAATGAACTCCAGCTGCATGTGCCACTTTGTGTGTATGGTTTTATATGGCTGCTGGGAAATTGAACCTGGGATGGCAGGTTTTGCAGGGAATCACCTTTTAATTACTGAGCCATCTCCCCAGTGCAGTCCTTGATTATTAAAAAAAATTTCTGTATTTATTTGCAAGGGGAAAGAGAGAATGGACATGCTAGGGTCTCGTGCTGCTGCAAAATAAACTCCAGATGCATGATCAATTTTGTGCATCTGGCTTTACATGGGTACTGGTGCCTTTAACTGCTGAACCATCTCAGCCCCCAATTCTTGTTTTTTTGATACATATATATATATATATATATATATATATATATATATATGTATGTATATATGAGAGAGAGGGTGCACCAGGACCTCTAGGCACTGCAAACAAACCCCATATGCATGTGTCATCATGTGTATCTGGCTTACATGGGTTCTGGGGAATCAAACCTGGGTCCTTAGGTTTTGCAGGCAAGTACCTTAAATGCTAAGCCATCTCTCCAGCCCAGTTCTTGATGTTTTAATGCAAGTGCAACTGTGGGCAGATCTTTGAAGTTATCTTGCCAGTGTAGGACAAGCTGTGATGGATGAGCCATCTCTACTTCACAGTACACATGGCTATTGTATTTTTATTGTATTTACCACATCCTGGCCACATTTCTGTGATGATTTTGAAACTCAGAATAAGCAGGACCACATGTTTTTATTAAAAATATTAGAGGTTGGCTAATACTAAACAGCTGCAGAAATCAGCACCATCAAACTGCTTCAAATTCCTTAGTGAAATAATCTGAGAGATCAAAGATCCCAGTGAGTTTAGTAACTTAATTTTTTATTATGCCATATATGAAATTTGTTAAATAAAATTAGGTAAGGTGCACGATACAGTAGGATCAGTAGTTCTCTAAGCCTTTCCCTTCTGGGTGAAGAAAATACTTTCTAGAACCCTGTGCTAGATTCAATGTGTATGGGGTATCTCAAGTAGTTGAAGTCTTATTTTTTTCCCTGTCTTTATTTTTTTTTATTTATTTTTTTATTTTTGGTTTTTCGAGGTAGGGTCTCACTCTGGCTCAGGCTGACCTGGAATTCACAATGTAGTCTCAGGGTGGCCTCGAACTCACGGCGATCCTCCTACCTCTGCCTCCCGAGTGCTGGGATTAAAGGCGTGCGCCACCACGCCCAGCCCTTTTTTTTTTTTTAAGACATATTTATTTGAGAGAGAGAGAAAGAGGCAGAGAGAGAGAGAGAGAGAGAGAGAGAGAGAGAGAGAGAGAATGGGTGCCCCAGGCCCTCTAGGCACTGCAAACAAACCCCAAAAATACATGTGTATCTGGTTTACTTGGGTCCTGGAGAATCAAACCAGGATCCTTTGGCTTTGCAGGCAAATGCCTTAACTGCTAAGCCATATCTCCAGCCCCCCCCTTTCCTTGTCTTTTGAAACAGGGTCTCACTCAGCTGCCCAAGCTGTCCTGGAGCTCAAAATGGAGCCCACACGGGCCTCAAACTCATGGAGTCTTCCTACCTCAGCATGCTGAGTGCTGGGAGTCTAGGCGTGCGCCACCACACCCTGCGAGTCAATCTCTGAAGAACAGAACGAAGTAGGATGGTTGCCAATGTAGAGGGAGAAGGAGCACATGGGAATTGTTCAAAGGGCACAGAATTTCAACTTTTCAAAATGCAACAGTTTTTATTTCTTTCTTTATTTATTTACTTGAGAAAGCGAGAGAGAAAGAGGGAGAGAGAGTCATCTTTCATTGCTTCTTCTCTTTCCGTTAGAGTCAAGGAGCGAGGACAGAGTGAAGGAACACCAGACATAGCTCAAGGATGCAACCACTGTAGGAAGCTTCTAGAGTTCTTAGTTATGGTTTCACAGCAGTTGTGTAGACATGGCAGAAATGGTTGCCTAAGTCACAGGCCAGTCTCTCCTACAAACTTCAGACACCAACATTATTCTGTGAGTAATTATGATCAGAGGAGGCCAGTCATGATTGTCCTTATGTACGGTGGAACACGAACAAGCTGGACCAGAGCTATCTACTTCTTTTTCTCTTGTTCACTGGGTAACAAGTTTTCTCTGGAGTGGTGGTAAGCATAATATAAGATTTTATATATCAGTGAATCACTGATAAAACTATCTGGAGTAAAAATTAATCTAGAAGATGGCTCAGGGGTTAAGGCATTTGCCTATAGAGCCTGATGACCTGGGTTTGATTCTCCAGTACCCACGTCAAGCTAGATGCACAGGGTGGCACATGCATCTGGAGTTTGTCTGCAGTGTCTAGACGTCATGGTGTGTCCATTCTCTCCCTCTCTCTGCCTCTCTTCTCTCTGTCTCTCTCTGCTTACAAATAAATAAATATTTTAAAAAATTAATCTGTCTTTAGACTACAATAGTGTTTATGAATGCAGTTACTGGAGCTGGGAAGGTGGCTCCGAGGATAAAGTGCTTGCTTCACAAGTGTGAGCACCTGTGTTCAGATCACCAGAAGCGCATAACGCTGGACACCGTAGCTAGCATCTGTAATCCCTGTGTGCCTAGCGTGAGAATGGTGGTGGCGACAGGAGAATCTCCTGGAAGCTTACAGAGCCTGGCAAACTGGTGAAATGATGAAAAATCCTGCCTCAAACAAAATGGAAGCTGAGGACCAACACCTAAGGCTATTCTCTGATTTGTACACACACACACACACACACACACCATGTCACACATACACACCAAGAAAAGAACACATTTACAGAAAATGAAGTCTTCATTTCTCTTTAAAGGGAGCATGTTCTTTTTTTCTTTTCCAGTCAATAATTTTCACAGATTCAAGCCTTAATTTATGAATATAAAATGCTTTTTTAAAAAAATTTTTTGGTGCTGGGTGAATGAATTACCATTGTTACCAGTGCTTCGGAGAACGAATGGTCTTCTCATCCACACATCTCCAGAAGCAGCTGTTCATTGCAGCAAGGTAGGCAGGGAATACACCGATGTGATTTTTTTGAATACAGAGTCGCTCCCAGATTCATTCTGATTGGAGCAGAGTCTCAGGGTGCAGTGCAAGGCTGGCTCTGGGGGGTTTTGCACAGGATCTAGAGACTGAGGCATTGCTGGTCCCCTCCTCACCTCAATACAGCAATATTCACAGTAAAGGCTGTGGGCCCCATCTCAGTGCAATCCAACCCTGTCTGCTCGCTGGCTTTCGTTCTATCTAAAGGAAACTTGAAGACAGTGAGTGCCATGGTACGGGTTGAGGTGGGAAGACAGGAGGAAGAGGAGGAGGAGGGGCAAAGAGACTGGAAAGATATTCAGATTCAGCTCAACTATTGAGCAGTGGAAACACCAACTAAAGAAAGAGGGGGGGGAGGAGAAGAGATAGATAGATAGATGACAGATAGATAGATAGATAGATAGATAGATAGATAAATAGATGATAGTCAGTCTTGACAAAGAGGAAGGTAATGTGAGAACACAAAAGACTGAGCAGTAAAGCCGCAGCCCAATGTGGGTTTGAGGGCCGTGGAGAGCGATCAGTGGTGAAAGCAAGGCAGAGTTACTACTCCTCAGAATGCGAGGACACAGCACCGTTTTTCTCCGAAGAGCAACACCATCTTGTGTCCTGGCCTTCATTTCTCCAGGAAGGCCATCCAGGCCGAGCTGACGAAGCTCAGTTGCTCAGAGATTGGGCGGAAGTCCATACCCATCGTCTTCAAGTGGTGCTGGTGAAAACCCCCTTTACAGAATGGAGCAGGGCAGATCTCCTCATTCAGAGATCAGATGCCTGCACTTTAGCCCCCAGAACCCAGAGAGGTCTTTGTGCTGGGGCAGCGCCTCGGAGAATGCGGGTCCTTCATCGGCAGCCCTGTGAACTGTTCACATAGACTGCTAGCTAGCTGGGCTAGCTCTGGTTGTCAGGTCATGACCACTCAGCAGGGAGAGCTGTGAAGGGAGGTGTGTATTGCTAACAGTGGAGAGTACATTCTGACAACCTGGAGACAAGGAGGCAGCAGAGAACCCCAGGACCCCAGAGAGGACTGGATTTTGTGTGGGCGTGGGTGGGTGGGGATTCCCAACACTTCAGCAGACCTGTCACATGTCGACCCTCCTCGCAGCATCTCACAGTTGCTGTGTGATTGTAGGTAGGAGGGATTGTAGAATTATTTCATCCACCTCCTTTACTACCAGATACAGGGGCTGGGGAAATGGCTTAGCGGTTAAGGTACTTGCCTGCAAAGCCAAAGGATCTTGGTTCGATTCCCCAGGACCCACGTAAGCCAGCTGCACAAGGTGACGCATGTATCTGGAGTTTGTTCAGTGGCTGGAGGCCCTGGTGCACCCATTCTCTCTCTCTACCCCCCATCTCTGTATCTCTCTCAAATAAATAAATAGAAATAAAATATTTTTTTAAAAAGATACCAAATACACCTTTTGTGATGGTTTGCATTGATTGTCAACTTGGCAGGAACTAGAGTTACCTGTGAGGAATTATCTTCATTAGGTTAATTGAAGTGGGAAGTCCTGATTTAACTGTGTGGGGGCGGGGGGACCACACCATGGGCTGGGGTCCTGGACTCCATAGAAAGGAGAGAGCTGGCTGAGCAGCACCGTTCATCCCTGCCTGCTTCCTCACGGTGCCGATGTGACCAGCTGCCAAAAGTTCCTCCCACCACACTTTCCCCACCACGATGAACTGGAACCTGGAACCATGAGCTGAAATAAACCCTTCCTTCCTTAAACCCATTTTTGTCAGATATTTTGTTTCAGGAGGTAACCCATATACTGTTTAAATAGATATCAATATTTCTTTTCTTTCTTTTCTTTTTCTTTTTTTTTTCTTGAGGTAGGGTTTCACTCTAGCTCAGGCTGACCTGGAATTCACTATGTAGTCTCAGGGTGGCCTCAAACTCACAGTGATTCTCCTACTTCTGCCTCCTGAGTGCTGGGATTAAAGGCATGCACCACCATGCCTGGCTTTCAATACCAATATTTCTAAAATGGACTTTTTTTTTTTGTATTTGAAAGGGCAAACCATCTTTCATCTGAAATTTGTTTTTATTTGGAGCATTTCCATCTCCGATGGTATGAAAATATTTCAGTCTTAGGATGAGTGTGGATGGTGCCAACTCTTTTGTTAGAAGAATCTTCCCGGTGTTAGCTTGGCTGAGGGACTGAGAGCATTTCTATGGGCACCTCTTATTTCTCTTGTCTCAGAATAACTTCAGAAAGGGCAAGCCAATAGATGCAGGTCACCACGTTACTGATTTTCACACTGATTCCACTTGTTTTCTTTGAGAAAAGCCAATACGTCCTTGGCTAACACTTTATTCATTGGACTATAATTCTACCTTCTTTATATTTACCATAAGACCTGTGGGGAAAATACCAATTCAACCCAGTACCCTGATCCCTTGGAACCAAAGGAATCTGTCCATCTTCCTGCCACAACCAGACTTCCATGAGGCCTTCTCTAGCTTGATCCTCCTTCCAGGGTGCATGTGGTCATCCCTCTGTGTCATTCCTGTCTTGATCTTCTGTGACACCAGGCAAATCCACTGGCCTTTAGAGGGCCCTTCAATAACTGTTCTAGCATTTTCTTCCAGCCCCACTCACATGACCGATCACATGTGTCTGTCAGGAAGCAGCAAGAGGCAGAGAGGGTTGAAGCATTTAGGGGTGACATCTCTGCTGCTCAGTGGGGACAGTACCGGTTTTCTTGATGGTCTCTGTAGATAGAGAGTGAACTATCTGGAAGCTGCTAGTCTCTCTCTTTCAAGGTTCTGGCATGAGCCAGTCACTTAGGGAGACCCTGCAGTGCCTGAGGACCGCATTAAGTCATGCCTCAGGGCCTGAAAGAGGCTGACGAGGGACTGGGCCCAGATGTCTTTCTGATGCCCTTGGGACTGAGCTGTACGGTAGGCCGCATAGGCCAGGGTCAGAGCTGTCCTTTCAAAGTCTTCTTTCTTGAGGATGCCAGGCTGGCTGGCCAGGCTGGCACTTAGCCGGCGGATGTTTGGAATACTCTTGGGGATCACGTTATTGCAGACGGAGCGGAAGTTTAAGGCCTTCCGCAAGGAAGCTAGCTCCTCATCCTTGATGGAGATCTTCAGGTCAGGGCCGATCTCAAGTTCAGCCAATAGAAACTGGGGAGAAAGATAGAACGGGGAAAGACATGAAGCCAAGCATTATCGAAGAGCTTGGAGTTGTACGCACCTGGGCTCCAGGTCTGTGTTTCCTGCCTACTAGGTAACCTTGGACAAAATACTTGACCTCTCTGGGCCTCACTTTCCTTTTCTGTAAAATGATTAGTAACAGCATCTGCTTTGAATGTTGTGACAAGTACATGGGACAGGTATGGGTACGTGCAGCCAGGTGTCTGCTATAAGCCCCAAAGCCACTCTTTAAGTGGGCAGGTATGGTTTCTAGTACCAGATAGATCCCTTCTTTTTCTTTTTATTTATTTGAGAGACTGAGAGAGAGAGAGAGAGAGAGAGAGAGAGAGAGAGAGAGAGAAGAAGAAGGAGGAGGAGGAGGAGGAGGAGGAGGAGGAGGAGGAGGAGGAGGAGAGAAAGAGAGAATGGGTGCGCCAGGGCCTCCAGCCACTGTAAACAAACTCCAGCCACATGCACCCCCTTGTGCATCTGGCTTATGTGGGTCCTGGGGAATGGAACCGGGGTCCTTAGGCTTCACAGGCAAATACCTTAACTGCTAATCCATTTCCCCAGCCCTGATCCCTTCTTTTCTTTCTTCCTCTTATCCACCAAAGAGCTTCTGAAGCATAAGCTGACCATTCTCAAGAAAAATTTAACCAGAAGTTGGGAAATTTGAATTATTTTAAAATATTTTATTTATTTATTTATTTGAAAGAGAGAGAGAGAGAGAGACTTGTGCAACAAAAAAAGAGAGTAAGGGCACTCCAGGTCCTCCTGCTGATCTTCAGAATCATCTAAGATTGTTTTGGAAAATTTATCTGCTTAGGGATATGTTTGTTCCAGGGATTAAAAAAAATTTTTGTTTATTTTTATTTACTTATTAGCAACAGACAAATACAGAGAGAAAGAGGCAGAGAGAGACAGAAAATACAGAAAATGGTGCTGGGGTTTAGTGGGACCCCAGCACTATGGTATGGGCTGAGTCTGCTGTTTGTATCCTGGCCCAGTGCCAGTCTCAAGAAAAGCCTAGTAAATTTCCTGGGATGGAAACCCTGCAGATCTAAGCCTCCTCCCTATTTCTCTCTCTGCCTCCCCCACTCTCATCCATGCTCCTTGTTATCTTTCTGCAGCATGGGTCTGTTCTGTGAATCTCACGTTCAGGACTCAGCAGAGTTTATGCATTTGCCAGTTTGCTGTCCAGGGCAGAGTTTGAAATCTGCTCACTGGCTCCACTGTGAGACCTTGCAGATATCTCCTTCTTTTTAAAAATTTATTTATTTATTTATTTATTTATTTATTTATTTATTTATTTTTCCCCACCCCCTTCGGCCTATTTATTTATTTTTAAGGTAGAGTCTTGCTCTAGCCCAGGCTGACCTGGAATTCACCCTGTAGTGTCAGGGTGGCTTTGACCTCACAGCGATCCTCTTGCCTCTGCCTCCCAAATTCTGGGATTAAAGGCGTGTACCACCATGCCTGGCTTTAAAAAATTTTTTTAAATATTTTATTTAATTGCAAGGAGAGAGAGAGAGAGAAAGAGAGAGAGAGAGAATATGAGTGTTCTAGGACCTCTAGGCACTGCAAATGAATTCCAGATGCATGCACTACTTTATGCATCTGGCTTTATGTTGTTCCTGGGGAATTGAACCTGGGTTGTTAGGCACTGAAGGCATATGTCTTAACTGCTGAGCCATCTCTCCAGCCCCTAGTGTGCACAGTCAGAGGAGTCAAAACTGGAGGAGAATTTTTGAACTCATGGAACAAAGTTCAGGCTCAGAGAGAAATGGTGGGTTATGCAAGCTCACGTGACTGATGGACCTTGAAGTCCAGACCTTGAAGTTAAGCTTCTCCACTGACCCAGATTAAATGGATGCAGGAGACTCACCCTGTGGTTTGGAGAAGTGGAGTCCCAGAGAGGCAGGTGTGAGTGGCAGAAGAAGGGAGCCAGCAGAATGGCCCAGGTGTCCAGAAAGCTAGCTGGGTTAGTGGGACAGCCAGACAGTGTCACTGTCACAACAGATGGGGCCTTTGAGACACACCTGTACTGTGGCTTTTCCTGGACACTACTGATGAGTCATGCCTCTAAGCCTTTGCTTGGGATATTGCCTGGGTGCCCGGGTGCCCGGGTGTGGAAGTGGCACTTATAGGACAAACCTAACTTCTCATTTTGCCTGACTGAACCCTGAATACTGTCATTCCTGTCAGGGTACAAGGGAAAGGAGAGGTGGCCATAGAAATACCTGGACAGGATTCTATGACCTCCGCTCCTAACCCATGTAAAGGTCACTGAAGTTCAGGGGTGCAGGGAGACCACGTCTCCAGAAAGATAGAGAAGGGTTAGGGTGTTTGGGTGACTTGGGTTGGTGACTTTTCCTCGGCTTACCTCGTAGAGCAGTTCCACTTCCTCCAGGGAGGTCTGCAAGACTGGGTTCAATGGGAGTGACAAGGACCTCTTGGGTCGATGGGCAGCAGGAAAGAGCACTGCTAAGACACAAAGAGTGACCCGTTAGGCTGCCATGCCCACTGGCTGCCTCCCTCTGTCTAACGCTAAGGTCGGCCCTCACAGAGGGAGGTGAGGTGACACTCCCTTGGTGTATTCCGGAAAGCTCCTAGGCATGTCAGACCACAGCTCAAGCCTGACTGATCCTCAGAATCATCTAAGATTGTTTTGGAAAATTTATCTGCTTAGGGATATGTTTGTACCAGTGATAAAAAAATTTAAAAAAATTAAATTAATTTATTTATTTGAGAGAGAGAAAGAGGCAAAGAGGCACAGAGAAACAGCGAGCGAGCGAGCGAGAGAGAGAGAGATAGAGAGAGAATAGGTGAGCCTGGGCCTCCAGCCACTGCAAATAAACTCCAGATGCATGCGCCCCCTTGTGCATCTGGCTTACGTGGGTCCTGGAGAATAGAACTGGGATCCTTTGGCTTTGCTGGCAAATGCCTTAACCACTAAGCCATCTCTCCAGCCCTAAAAAATTTTTTTAGAGAGAACAAGTGAGAGAGAAAGAGAGAGAGAGAGAGAGAGAGAGAGAGAGAGAGAGTGAGAATTGGCATGCCCAGGCCTCAGCCACTGCAATCAAATTCCAGATGCTTGTGCCACCTAGTGGCATGTGTGACCTTGCACTTGTTTCACCTTTGTGGGGCTAGCTTACATGGGATCTGGAGAGTTGAACATGGGTCCTTAGGTTTTGCAGGCAAGTGCCTTAACCACTGAACTATCTCTCCAGCCCTGTGCCAGGGCTTTTTAAAAAAAAAAATTAATTTATTTGAGAGATAAAGGAGGAGAGGGGAGGGAAGAAGAGGAAAACAGAGAGAAAGAATGGGCATGCCAGGGCCTCTAGGCACTGCAAATAAACTCTAGATGCATGTGCCACTTGGTTATCTGGCTTATGTGGGTCCTGGAGAAATCAAATCTGGATCCTTGTGTTTTGCAGGCAATCGCCTTAACTGCTAAGCCATCTTTCTAGCCCAGTTCTTGATTTTTTTTTAAGGCAGATGCAGCTGTGGGCAGATCTTTGAAGTCATCTTGCCAATGTAGGGCAAGCTCTGATGGATGAGCCATCTCTACCTGTGTGTTACACATGGCTATCATATTTCTGTTGTACTTGCTATATCCTGGCCACATTTCTGTGATGATTTTGAAACCCAGAATAAGCAGGATCACCTGTTTTAGAGGTTGGATAATAATAAGCAGCCCCAGGGATTTTTTTCTTTTGGCATGTTTGTATGATGTGTGTGTATGCAGACCATAGCACACATGTAATGGTCAGATAACAACTTTTGGGTGTTGGTCCCTGCCTTCCACTTTGTTTTAAGGTGTGTGTGTGTTAAGAGGGGTGGTCTCCCATTCTCCTTGTTCACTGCTATGCCCATCAGGCCATAAGTTTCTGGGAAGTTCTCTGCCTCCCTTCTTACTCTTGGCATACTGGGATTATGGAAGTTGGCTACATCTTCCAGCATTTGTGTGGGGCCTGTGGGGAGGGTCTAAATTCAGGTACCCACACTTGTGGGCAAGTGTTTCGTCCACTGAGTCATCCCTCAGCCCCATGTGCTAGGGGATTTATGATTTTTTTTTAAAGTGCAAATTAAGCAAAATAAGAGCAAGCAAGAAAACAACCTCCTTCCCCAACTCCACACGTGAATTTCTAAAACTACTGCTGCCCGATTGTGTTGTACTGCTGAGAACATTATCAGCATAGAGCTGCTAGTTGGTGGTTGTAATGGTTCTAATCAGAGAATCAGACTTTTGGCTGCCCCCAGCTGTCTGAAATAGAGCTGCCAAGAATCCGAACACAGGTGACAAAATCCAGGAAGAGAGCTCCTGCGAGACCCTGGCACTGGCCTCCAGGGGACCTTGTACAGAGCTGTAGGGCTGGCTGACTTCACAATGCAGTTGCATCTGCGTGGATACTGGATGATGTTGTTTCCCAAGAGCTGCAGAGGAAGATGGATGGGCTGCTAAGGGAAACACAGGATCACAAGAACCAGGAACTGACCAAGAAAAAGGGAAGGTAGAGCACAGAACGAGCTTGACAAAGTGCCATTCTCCAGGACTATGTCAGACTATGTGAGCAAACAACCCCGGCTCATCCCCTCTGTGCAGGCAGACACTGCGCACAACCGACCAGCAAGCCTGTGCCAAGTGGTAGGAAAAGATGGGACTTCTTCAAGGCAAGACTATGGAAACTAGAGAAAGAAGTGTAACGATCAGGTGACCACGGCTGTGCCCTCATGAAGTTATGCAAGCATCCTTTCCACAACCACTCACGACAGTGCTGCCAGTTAGCCGTGGTGCCCTTGAGCCATCAAGAAAAGGTCAAATAGGGCTGGAGAAATGGCTTCATGGTTAAGGCATTGGCCTGTAAAGCCAAAGGACCCAGGTTCGATTCCCCAGGACCCACGTAAGCTCGATGCACAAGGGACACATGCATCTGGAATTCATTTGCAGTGGCTAGAGTCCCTGGCGTGCCCATTCTTTCTCTCTCTCTCTTCTCTCTCTGCTTGCAAATAAGTAAATTATATTAAAAAAAGAAAAGGTTGCCGGGCATGGTGGCGCATGCCTTTAATCCCAGCACTAGGGAGGCAGAGGTAGGAGGATCGCCATGAGTTCAAGGCCACCCTGAGACTACATAGTTAATTCCCGGTCAGCCTGGGCCAGAGTGAGACCCTACCTCGAAAAACCAAAAAAAAAAAAAAAGAAAGAAAAGGTCAAATACATTCAATGTTCTAGGAAGGCAGGAGCAGTGTAAAGCATTTTGGAAAGATTTGCATCAGAAATGATGAAAAACGAAGTATCATCAACCTAAAGGAACTTTCTGGAAAATCCTGCTGTGGGAACATCCCACTGAAATTGGGCTTTTCTAGTATTCATCTATGGCGGTCACAAGTTCCTCAAGGGCTAGGATGGAAGAGTTTCTCTATGTGGTTGCTGAATCCTAGAGGGAGCAAGTGAGGCTCTTAGAGGGCGTGCATTTTACCTGTCTCTAGACACTTGTGCCACCTTGTGCATTTGGCTTACGTGTGTACTGGGGAACTGAACCTAGGTCCTTAGGCTTGGCAGGCAAGCACCTTAACTGCTGAGCCATCTCTCTAGCCCCTTAGAGCTGTTTTGACTGTGTACATTTGGCAGGGTTGGGGACACTCACTCCTTCCACACACCGTTTCCCCTCTCCACCTCCTGAGGTTGTCTGTGTCCATTCTGCACACTTTGTGTCTTGATGTACGTCCCTCAGAAAAGAGACATCATGAATGTCAGCTTCCAGGACAGAGAAGGGGTTTTCCATTTCCTTATATACCTTAGACTGCTGGAGGGCAGCCATGCTGAGGTTGACCTCTCAGCGGCTCTGCAGTTGTCCATAGGTGTGGCTCTCTAGGCAAGACTTAGAGAGAGGGTAAGTTCCTTTCCACTGGAAATGCTGTTGGTTGCGGGCGAGACATAGCTTCATCTACCCAGACAATGTCAAAAGGTAGAAGTAATAAGTTGATGTACAATCCCTCCCAAATGTTCTTGTCCATAATGATGGAAGGCTGGATCCTGCCAGAAATGCCCATGGTTAAAACAAGGGCTGGCAACCTCTAAGCTGAACATGTGCAAAGTTGGAACGGAGCCTTCCTCCCATATTGCTGAGATTAACAGCCTTGTTTCCCCCAGGAAGTTTTTCTCACTCACCCCGTCAACATACTGTTTTCCCTTCCCACCTCCTGAGGTTTTCCGTGTCCATTCTGCACACTGTGTGCCTTGCTGTGTATCTGTTGGAAAAGAGGAACCAGGAATGGCAGCTTCTGAGACAAGGAATGGGGTTTATTGCTTCCTCAAAGGTACCACTGTATTATGTAGTGCTCAGCATATGGGTTCAATAGGTATTTTGTTTTTTTAGCTTTTAAAAAATTAAAAAAAAATTTTTTTTGAGGTAGGGTCTCACTTTAGCTCGGGCTGACCTAGAATTCACTATGTAGTCTCAGGGTGGCCTCCAACTCATGGCAATCCTCCTGCCTCTGCCTGCCTGAGATTCAAGGCATGTGCCACCATGCCCAGCTGCTTTTTTTTTTTAAATTGTTTATTTGCAAGCAGATAGAGAGATAGAGGACAGGCAGACAGAGAGAGAATGGGCATGCCAGGGTCTCTAGCCACTGCAAATGAACTCCAGATGCATGTGCACCTTGTGCATCCAGCTTACATGGGTCCTGGAGAATCAAACCAGGATCCTTGGCTTCATAGGCAAATGCATTAACTGCTAAGCCATTTCTCCAGTCCCTATTTTTTTTTGAGAGAGACACAGAGACAGAGAGAGAGGGAGAGGAAGACACATAGAGATGGGTGCACCAACAGCCTCTCAGCTGCTGCGAACGGAAATCCAGATGCATGCGCCCCCTTGTGGTCAAGTGCGGCATTGTGCCCTTGTGTCACTTTGCATCTGGCTAAACGTGGGACCTGGAGATTGGAACCGCTAGAGATTGGAACCAGCGTTCTTAGGCTTAGGAGGCAGGCGCCTTACCTGCTAAAGCCATGTCTCCAGCCCTCTAGCCCCTATTTTTTATTTGAGAGAGAGAGAGAGGAAAGATAGAGAATTAGCCAGGGCCTCAGCCACTGCAATCAAACTCCAGACACTTACACCACCTGGTAGGCATATGTGACCTTGAGCTTGCCTCATCTTTATGCGTCTGGTTAACATGGGATCTGGAGAGTTGAACATGGGTCCTTTGGCTTCACAGGCAAGTGCCTTATCTGCTAGGCCATCTCTCCAGCCCTCAATCTGCATTTTTGAAACATATTTTATTATTTATTTGAGAGATAAAGAAAGGGAGAGAAAGGAGCAGATCAAGAGAGAATGGGTACATCAGGATCTCTAGCTCTGCAAACGAAATCCAGATGCATGAGCCACCTTGTACATCTGGCTTATGTGGGTCCTTGGGAATCAAGCCTGGGTCCTTTGGCTTTGCAGGCAAGCACCTTAACTGCTAAGCCATCTCTCCAGCCCAAAATGTGAACAATTAAAAAATAAAGTAGGTGCCAGCTGTGATGGCACACACCTTTAATCCCAGTGCTTGGAAGGCAAAGATAGGAGGATGGCTGTTAGTTTGAGGCTAGCCTGGAACTACAGAGTGAATTCTAGGTCAGCCTGGGCTAGAGCAAGACACTACATCGACAACCCCCACCCCCAGAAAAAAGCAAAATAAAATAAACTTGGGCTGGTAAATTGTTTGACTTGCAGACGTGAGGAACTGGTTTGGATCCCTAGCACCCATGTAAAATGCAGAGCATGGTAGAGTGTACCTGTGATCCCAGCACTGGGGAGTTGGAGACATGAGAATTCTTGGGGAGTGCTGGCTATCCAGTCTAACCTAATCAGTGAGCACTCCAGGCCAATGAGAAACCTGTTTCAAAAAAGATGGAACAGGCCGGGCATGGTGGCGCATGCCTTTAATCCGAATGCTTGGGAGGCAGAATTAGGAAAATCACCAAGAGTTCGAGGCTACCCTGAAACTATATAGTGAATTCCAGGTCAGCCTGGGATAGAGTGAGACCCTACCAAAAAAAAAAAAAAAAAAAAAAAAAAAAAAAGATGGAAGACTGGAGGACATTCCTGAGGAGCAACCCAAGGGTGTTCCCTTGCCTCTACAACATCCCTATATGAACACATGTGCACACACATGCTTTAAAAATAAAATAGATAATAACCATGAAACAACCCTGAGTAGGATTTTCTGTCCTTTCTTATCTGTCCCATCCTTCAAATTTATGGATGCCTGCATCAGAAATGATGAAAAACGAAGTATCATCAACCTAAAGGAACTTTCTGGAAAATCCTGCTGTGGGAACATCCCACTGAAATTGGGCTTTTCTAGTATTCATCTATGGCGGTCACAAGTTCCTCAAGGGCTAGGACGGAAGAGTTTCTCTATGTGGTTGCTGAATCCTAGAGGGAGCAAGTGTGGCTCTTAGAGGGCGTGTATTTTACCTGTCTCTAGACACTTGTGCCACCTTGTGCATTTGGCTTACGTGTGTACTGGGGAACTGAACCTAGGTCCTTAGGCTTGGCAGGCAAGCACCTTAACTGCTGAGCCATCTCTCTAGCCCCTTAGAGCTGTTTTGACTGTGTACATTTGGCAGGGTTGGGGACACTCACTCCTTCCACACACCGTTTCCCCTCTCCACCTCCTGAGGTTGTCTGTGTCCGTTCTGCACACTTTGTGTCTTGATGTATGTCCCTCAGAAAAGAGACATCATGAATGTCAGCTTCCAGGACAGGGAAGGGGTTTTCCATTTCCTTATATACCTTAGACTGCTGGAGGGCAGCCATGCTGAGGTTGACCTCTCAGCGGCTCTGCAGTTGTCCATAGGTGTGGCTCTCTAGGCAAGACTTAGAGAGAGGGTAAGTTCCTTTCCACTGGAAATGCTGTTGGTTGCGGGCGAGACATAGCTTCATCTACCCAGACAATGTCAAAAGGTAGAAGTGAGAAGTTAATGTACAATCCCTCCCAGATGTTCTTGTCCATAATGATGGAAGGCTGGATCCTGCCAGAAATGCCCATGGTTAAAACAAGGGCTGGCAACCTCTAAGCTGAACATGTGCAAAGTTGGAACGGAGCCTTCCTCCCATATTGCTGAGATTAACAGCCTTGTTTCCCCCAGGAAGCTTTTCTCACTCACCCCGTCAACATACTGTTTTCCCTTCCCACCTCCTGAGGTTTTCCGGGTCCATTCTGCACACTGTGTGCCTTGCTGTGTATCTGTTGGAAAAGAGGAACCAGGAATGGCAGCTTCTGAGACAAGGAATGGGGTTTATTGCTTCCTCAAAGGTACCACTGTATTATGTAGTGCTCAGCATATGGGTTCAATAGGTATTTTGTTTTTTTAGCTTTTAAAAAATTAAAAAAAATTTTTTTGAGGTAGGGTCTCACTTTAGCTCAGGCTGACCTGGAATTCACTATGTAGTCTCAGGGTGGCCTCCAACTCATGGCAATCCTCCTGCCTCTGCCTGCCTGAGATTCAAGGCATGTGCCACTATGCCCAGCTGCTTTTTTTTTTTTTAAAAAAATTTATTTATTTGCAAGCAGATAGAGAGATAGAGGAGAGGCAGACAGAGAGAGAATGGGCATGCAGGGTCTCTAGCCACTGCAAATGAACTCCAGATGCATGTGCACCTTGTGCATCCAGCTTACATGGGTCCTGGAGAATCAAACCAGGATCCTTGGCTTCGTAGGCAAATGCATTAACTGCTAAGCCATTTCTCCAGCCCCTATTTTTTTTTTTTTTGGAGAGAGACACAGAGACAGAGAGAGAGGGAGAGGAAGACACACAGAGATGGGTGCACCAGCAGCCTCTCAGCTGCTGTGAACGAAATCCAGATGCATGCGCCCCCTTGTGGTCAAGTGCGGCATTGCGCCCTTGTGTCACTTTGCATCTGGCTAAACGTGGGACCTGGAGGTTGGAACTGCTGGAGATTGGAACCAGCATTCTTAGGCTTAGGAGGCAGGCGCCTTAACCGCTAAAGCCATGTCTCCAGCCCTCTAGCCCCTATTTTTTATATGAGAGAGAGAGAGAGGAAAGATAGAGAATTAGCCAGGGCCTCAGCCACTGCAATCAAACTCCAGACACTTACACCACCTGGTGGGCATATGTGACCTTGTGCTTGCCTCATCTTTATGCGTCTAGTTAACATGGGATCTGGAGAGTTGAACATGGGTCCTTTGGCTTCACAGGCAAGTGCCTTATCTGCTAGGCCATCTCTCCAGCCCTCAATCTGTATTTTTGAAACATATTTTATTATTTATTTGAGAGATAAAGAAAGGGAGAGAAAGGAGCAGATCCAGAGAGAATGGGTGCATCAGGATCTCTAGCTCTGCAAACGAAATCCAGACGCATGAGCCACCTTGTACATCTGGCTTATGTGGGTCCTTGGGAATCAAGCCTGGGTCCTTTGGCTTTGCAGACAAGCACTTTAACTGCTAAGCCATCTCTCCAACCCGAAATGTGAACAATTAAAAAATAAAGTAGGTGCCAGGTGTGATGGCACACACCTTTAATCCCAGTGCTTAGGAAGCAAAGGTAGGAGGATGACTGTTAGTTTGAGGCTAGCCTGGAACTACAGAGTGAATTCCAGGTCAGCCTGGGCTAGAGCAAGACACTACATCAACAACCCCCCCCCCCAAAAAAAAAAGTAAAATAAAATAAACTTGGGCTGGTAAATTGTTTGACTTGCAGACGTGAGGAACTGGTTTGGATCCCTAGCACCCATGTAAAATGCAGAGCATGGTAGAGTGTACCTGTGATCCCAGCACTGGGGAGTTGGAGACATGAGAATTCTTGGGGAGTGCTGGCTATCCAGTCTAACCTAATCAGTGAGCACTCCAGGCCAATGAGAAACCTGTTTCAAAAAAGATGGAACAGGCCGGGCATGGTGGCGCACGCCTTTAATCCGAATGTTTGGGAGGCAGAATTAGGAAAATCACCAAGAGTTCGAGGCTACCCTGAGACTATATAGTGAATTCCAGGTCAGCCTGGGACAGAGTGAGACCCTACCTCAAAAAAAAAAAAAAAAAAAAAAAAAAAGATGGAAGACTGGAGGACATTCCTGAGGAGCAACCCAAGGGTGTTCCCTTGCCTCTACAACATCCCTATATGAACACATGTGCACACACATGCATTAAAAATAAAATAGATAATAACCATGAAACAACCCTGAGTAGGATTTTCTGTCCTTTCTTATCTGTCCCATCCTTCAAATTTATGGATGCCACTGTAAGTTCAGCCCTCTGCTATCTGTGAGCTATTAGTGAACTGCTTCGGGCAGCACAAGCTTGGCATGGAGATAGCCCTGAACATCATTGGGTATGGTACTTCCTCCAGAGGGAAAAGAGAGAAGTGAAGCAAGGGCGAGATGGCTCAGCAATCAAGGCATTTGCCTGCAAAGCTAAAGGACCCAGGTTCCGTTTCCCAGTATTCACATAAAGCCAGATGCGCACGGTGGCACATGTTGTCTGGAGTTCGTTTGCAGTGGCTAGAGGCCCTGGCATGTCCATTCTCTCTTTCTATCTGCCTCTCTCCCTCACTCTCTCAAATATAAATAAATAAATAAACAAACAAATAAATAAATAAACAAATAAAGGGGCTGGAGAGGTGGCTTAGTGGTTAAGGCATTTGCCTGCAAAGCCAGAGGCTTTCGGTTCGATTCTCCAGGACCCACGTAAGCCAGATGCACAAGGGGGCGCATGCATCTGGAGTTCGTTTGCAGTGACTGGAGGCCCTGGCACACCCATTCTCCCCCTCTCTCTTTCTCTCTCTCTTTGCCTCTTTCTCTCTATCAAATAATAAATAAAATATATTTACAAATAAATAAAATTAGTTTAAAAATAATAAAATAAAATAAAATCTGCTGCTCAAGCTGATTTCGGGCAGGGCAGAGCCTGTCCCCTCTCCCCACACGAGTGCTCATCTTTGATACAGTGGACCAAACAGCTCAGAATGAGTGATTTACTTGCTATGCCTCTTGCCACACGGACTAAGCTACTCTGGGAACTGGCTCCAGAAAGTTGTGATTCATGTGCTATGGAAGTCCTACCCCTGTCTTCTGTGGAGAGACACCTGTGGACCTTGGACTAAGCACAGAGATCAGATGTTACAATAGTTCAGGAGCACCCACTGCAGCCCCATCGGCCAGCTGCATGCTTTCTGTGTGCACCCTGAGAAGTAAATATTAACATCTTCTCATTTCATGGATGAGGAGGCTTGCACATTAAGGACCTTGCTCTTGAGATAGGTCTGAGATTACTCTCTGGATCCTCCAGGCGCCAAAGCCCAATCTCACTGACAGGGCAGACAAGGCTATCTTTTTGTAGACACATCTGCCCCAAGACTAGGTGTTTTCAGCTCTAAATAAGCACCAAAAGGATCCATGTAGTTAATGCCCAACTGCTGAGTGCATGTGGTATCAAACATATCCCTCAATAAATCGCCTGTCGTTTTAAAACCTCTAAGTTGGGTTCACAATAATGTGACGTGTGAGGTCAAATGACGACAACCCTTGGGTTCTCTCTCCCGCCCAGATCCCAACTCCTTTGCTCCTCTCTTGTTCTTCCACAGTCCGTGGCAAAGGTCCAGCCCTACGTGTTCCAGGCCTGCACCCACACACCTGGTGTGGCTGGAGGGAACATCCTCACGTCCCACATTCCCAGACAACCATTCCTCACCTCTTTAAGCCTGTCACCTGCCTCCTGTGCACACATGCCAGCTTCTCTTCTGCTGTTGCCTCACAAGCCAGACTCTCCACCAGTGCATGAAGCCCCCATTAAGATGCGGCTGCAGCGTCTTGACCTTTTCTTTCCTGTATCAGACCTTCCACTGGGTCTTTTACAGTAGAAGCCACATTGCTGTGACTTCCACCATAATGAAAACTGGCCCTCGCTCCAGCTGCCGTTCTTTCTCACCTGCTCTCTTCTATGGCACAGTATGGCATTCTTGCCCCATCCTAGCCACAGTGGATGGCTTTCAATGGATATTTTCAGGCAGACTTCTCCGTTTTCTCCTGCAGTATCCTTCTGAGATTTTTTTTAAAAAAGATTTTATTTATTTATTTATTTATTTATTTATTTATTTATTTATTTATTAGAGACAGAGAGAGGAGAGAGTGAGAATGGGTGCTCCAGGGCCTGTAGCCACTGCAAACAAACTCCAGACACATGTGCCACCATGTGCATCTGGCTTACGTGGGACCTGGAGAATCAAACCAGGGTCCTTAGGCTTCCCAGGAATGCACCTTAACTACTAAGCCATCTCTCCAGCCCCCTTCTGAGATTTAAAAAAAAATTTTTTTTTTACATTAGATTTTATTTATTTATTTATTTATTTATTTATTTATTTATTTATTTATGACACAGAGAGGGAGAGAGATAAATAGAGAGAGAGTGAGAATAGGCGTGCTAGGGCCTCTAGCCACTGCAAACAAACTATAGATGCATGCACCACCATGTATATCTGGCTTATGTGGGACCTGGAAATTCGAAGTGGAGTCCTTAGGCTTTGCAGGCAAACACCTTAACCACTAAGCCATCTCTCCAGCCCTCCTTCTGAGATTTGTAAGAGCTATTTTCCTTTCGCTCCAACCCTGATGCTCAGCACCCCCTCCACTCACACACTCATCTGTGGGACATTCACCCCACACATTCACACACGTCTCTGTACCTCAGCCTTCTCCATCGCCCTCAGCTGACAAACTGTTATCTTTGACTTTCTTCAACATCCTGCATCCAACGGCTAAGCTAATGTGATTGGCACCTTCAGAATTCATCAAGGCCTTGCCTAGTGCTGGCCACATCCCAGTCACTGCCCTGTGCAACTCCTTTATGACTTTAGTGTCTCCACGGCCATCTTCGGACTCTGCCTTTAATATGCTCTTCTGCCTGCACGTGTGCACTTGTGGTGTCTGTACAGCACATGGAAATGCTTGCATCCTGCGCACACCGTGCAGAGGCCACAGGAGAACATTAAGCATTGTCCTCTGTCATTCTTTTGCTTTATGTCCTAGAGACAGACTCACTGGAGTTTCTGGGGTTTGTTTGGGGGGGAGAGAGGAGTCATACTGGCTGACCAGTAAGAACCAATGATACTCTTAATGCCCCCCCCCCACCCACAGAGCACTGGAATTACAGATGTGCATGGCTAGACCCAGATTTTTACATTTGGGTGCTGGGGATTGAATTCAGGTCCTCATGCTTGCACAGCAAGCCCTCTTACCTGCGGAGCCCCCCCCCCAGCCCCTTCGTTCTCTTCTTAACACTGCACCTGAAGTGAACTTGTGGAAACCTGGTTTGGATGATGTCATTCCTCTGCCCAGAGTCCTCTGTGTCTCCATTGACGCTGGTTTGAATCAGGTGTCCCCCGACAAACTCATGTGTTCTGAATGCTGGGTCCCCAGCTGGTGGCAATTTGGGAATTGGAGCCTTTTGAAGGTGGTGTATTGTTGAGATAGGTTGATGGGCATTATAGCCAGCTTCCCCTGGCCAGTTTTTGGCTCACTCTCCTGCTGTTGTTGTCCACCTGATGTTGGCCAGGAGGGTATGTCCTCTCTACTCATGCCATTGTTTCCCTCTGCCATCATGGAGCTTTCCCCTCAAGTCTGTAAGCCAAAATAAACCCTTTCCTCCCGTAAGCTGCTTTTGGTCTGGTGCTTTGTCCAGCAACGTGAAGCTGACTGCAACACCATCTGTCTTAAAGGACAAGCAAAGATTTTCACATGGTACCAGGTACTCCATCCTATGATGACTCCGCTCTGCCCCTCTGCACACATCTGTCCTCCCTGTCTCACAAGCCACCTCGCTGTTTTTGAGTGCATCAAGCAAGCCTCTGCCACAGGGCCTTTGCCTATCCATTCTTCCTGTCAACACTGTTCTCTTCTCCCCAAAGACTGCGTGACCCACTTCCTCACTTCTCAGGTCTTCTGTCACTTTCTCAGTGACAACCGTACTACACTGATAACCCTCTGTGCGCTCTCACCTCTGTCCCTACTTGATTGCCATCCGACAGTCACACATTTTATTTATGCTCGCTGTCTGTCCTCTCTCTGCAGTAGAATGTCAGCGCCACCGGGGTGGGGGACATGTCTGCTCTGTTCATTGCTGTGTTCCTTGGGTCCTAGCTCGGTGCCCGGTCCTGTGTATTCAAAGAATAAATGATCTTATAGACACACATTACCCATCCCATCACTGAACTCGAGCCTTTCCAGAAATAATCTTTATGAAATCTTCCTCTTTGCAAGAGGCCAGTTCTAAGGCTCATTTGCAGTTTCAGGTCCTGGTTAATGATCAGTAAGTATATGTTGACTCTGGTTTGCACCAAATCCTTTCCCTTATCTCCAAGGAGTCCCTGGAAGGAGCAACTTTCCGTTTATCTCACTCACGGTAGTTCCTATCTCCCCATGCCTGATCCCGAGTAGACTTTCTTGCCTAGATGTGCAGCTAGGAGGCGCCCAGAGGAGGACTCTGCCTAGAGGTACAGCCTGACTGACATCTTTTTTTTTTTTAAATTAAAATTTTATTTTATTTACTTATTTATTTGAGGGAGAGAGGAAAGCAGATATATGAGACAGAATGAGTGTGTCAGGCCCTCCAGCTACTGCAAATGAACTCCAGACACATGTGCCACTTTGTGCATCTGGCTTATGTGGGTCCTGGGGAATTGAACCTGGGTCCTTAGGCTTTGCATGCAAGTGCCTTAACCACTAAGCCATCTCTCTAGCTCTTACTGACTCTGACATTTTACAATCTGAGTTCAATATTTTCTTCATCTTCTCGCTCCCCCCATCCCTGCAATACATTGAGTCTAACAGTCATGGTCGAGGCCTCCCGTGGATTCCACTCAACTGTGTGTAGCACTTGCTTGCCGGAAGGGATGTGGACTGCAGACCACACCAAGCCAAAACACAGCCCTATTTTTAATGGATCAATTGAAGCGACTCTATGGAGAGGACTGTGGGTGTGGAAAGAGAAAGCTCTTCCTTGTGAAAGATCTTTTGCCAGATCATACTGAGTCATTCATATTTGGCTCCTTTTGGAAAGTTGATGCCATTGAGAGCAAACTACGGTCCTAGCTTGAGCACCAATGTCCTGTGTCCCATGGAACAGGGGAGTGATCTTAGCTAGCAAGCTCCACTACAGGAGGACTGAGTGAGGGCAAGGCAATGAATGGGGTGGAGTGATCTCAGATGGACATGGGATTGCATCCACTCACCCCTTTGGTGGGGTGATCTGGGACATTTACCATCTTGCCCCCATCCTCCACTTTCTAGACACAGTCAGTCATCCTGGCACATCACCTGAAGCCTCCTGGAGCTGGATGGGAGCCAGCAGGGAGTGGCTCTGAGCTGCACAGTGCAGTGTCACACTGCAGTGACTCAGCACGCTCTGTCCACCAGCCTCTGCCCTTCCCTGGCATAGCACTGATGACGGAGAACCCACACAACTCCAAAACACACACCCAAAAGTAACACGAAGTCCACCAAACCCCAGGGCCATCCTTCCGACCTGGCTGCTTCATAAGGGAATAATTTATATGTATTTAACAACATAGGTATTACTACAGATAAAATATGTACATATTTGCTGGTGGTTTCAGCAGGTGGGTCTTTCTTCCCCCCAGCCTCAGTGTTGCTTTGGCAGTACCTGGGGTGTGGTAGAACTTTGTGTGTGTGTGTGTGTGTGTGTGTGTGTGTAGATCGTGTGTCTAGATGTCCTCAGATTGTCCCAATCACCCTCAGTAACGGCGGGTGACTCATTGGGTCCACAATTCTGGACGCTGCCATGGAAAGCACCTCCCGGCTGGCGGAACCCTCGACAGCACCTCTTAGGGAGGGGCCAGGGAGGATGGTAGGAAGCAGGAAGTCTTGACAAAGGATTGGGTTCTCTTTGGGTTTTTCCACGTGGAGGACGGTCGGGATGGCTGCAGGGGATGGGCACGAAAGAGCACCACTTACTAGGAGCGCTTCGGCTCCGGCTGTTTCTAGGGGAGATGGTTTCCTGAAACATAGCTGCAATGGGGGTTGGGATAAAGATTAAGGTGAGTGGGCTTATACTTTGGAAAAAACAGTAATTCATTTGGGAGTGACTCTTACTCTTTTTTTTAGGAAAAAATCTTTTTATTTTATTTATGAGAGAGAGAGAGAGAGAGAGAGAGGCAGAAAATGGATGTGCCAGGGCCCTCAGCTGCTGTAAATGAATTCCAGATGCATGCACCACCTTCTGCATCTAGCTTATGTGGATCTTGGGGAATCGAACCTGTGTCCTTTGGCTTTGCAGGTAAGCACCTTAACCTCTAAGCCGTTTCTCCAGCCCTCTTATTCTATCTTAAAGGCTGGCAATAATTCTTGAAGGGTCATGAAAATGTGTTTAAAAAATGAAGAAAATCCTGCCAGACCCTAATCCCAAATACATGGAAGACTTCTGATGAGAGTTGGAGTTGCTCCCTATCATTTGTTGACTTTGAACACAGTCTTAAGCCACAAAGCTGGCCCTTAAATCATTGCTCCATACTTGCCTCTTTATTTACCTTTGATGTGTGGTCTCGAGGCTTCACGTAGCCTTCAAACGTGTCTGGGCAGACCTTCTCCAGTGAGGAGAGAGCCCGGTGACAGAAGTTGCTCCCAGGATACTACCAAACTTATGTGAAAAACCTTAGCTTTCCTTTAATGAAAAAATGCTCTTCTTCTAACCAATAGGTAATAATTTCTAACCTTATATAGTGCTTCATCAATTACAGAGCATACTTTTTAAAAAGATTTTATTTTTATTTTTTATTTATTAGAGACAGAGAGAAGAGAGAGAGAGAGAGAGAGAGAGAGAGAGAGAGAGAATGGGTGTGCCAGGGCCTCTAGCCACTGCAAACGAACTTCAGATGCATGCGCCTCCATGTGCATCTGGCTTACCTGGGACCTGGAGAATTAAACCAGGGTTCTTAGGCTTCGTAGAAATGCACCTTAACTGTTAAGCCATCTCTTCAGCCCCCAGAGTATAGTTTTTAATATGGTCCTCAAAACAACACTAAGAAGGGAAGGTCTGCTACTGTCTGAATGTTACCTGTTACAAACGCTCAGAGAAGTCAGGAGGCTTGCTAGAGATTACACAACCAACTCATTAGATGGAGGCAGAACTTAAATCTTTGAGTCCCTTGCAGGGTAGTCCCAGAAAGGTTTATGGTGTTTATGATTAAGTTATGATTAAGTTAAGTGGAGTCATCTCTTTTGAGCAGCCTGTGTCTTAGAAGAGTAGATATGGCCAGGTGTGGTGATGCACGCCTTTAATCCCAGCACTTGGGAGGCCGAGGTAGGAGGATTGCCATGAGTTTGAGGCCAGCCTGAGACTACATAGTGAATTCCAGGTCAGCCTGGGCTAGAGTGAGACCCTACTTTGAAAAACAAAACAAAACCAACAAAAAAACCAACAAAAACAACAAAAAAAGAGTGGGGTTGATACAATTGTCCCCAGTGTGACAAAGGGTAAGACATGGAACTGAGTCCAAGATATGTTTTCCATTTCCAAGTGCGGCCCCTACATGATAAGCAGAGGTGTGTGTGTGTGTGTTGTGTGTGTGTGTATGTGTATGTGTGAATGATGTGAATTCCTCAAGGTTGTTAGAAAAAAAAAAGGGAAAGAATACATTATTTGCATCTGGACTCAGAGGACTGGCCAGCCTTTACTATCAGGCATAACCACAAGGGATCAAATCCAAAGTGCCATGCCTCCTGCTCTCCTGGTTCTGATGCTTCTCAAACTGGCCATTCTTTCCTTCCCTGACACTACCGTTGAGAGACAGGGCCACATGCTGTGGCACCATAGCAGTCTTTACCAATTTGGGGGGTCACTAGACACATAGACAGGCCTGACTTGAGGGAGCTCTGTTCTAGTTCTTCTGGGAGCACAAATTCAGCAAACCTTAGGCAGAGGGAAGGTTTCGGTTCAGACTGGCATAGAGCGGGACAGCTTGGTCCCTCGTGTCCTAAGAACAATGAACCAGCTGGCTCCTCGTGCTTCCAGTGTGTGCCAAGCAGAGCCAGGCCCAGGACAAAGAGCGAAGATGCCATCCTGGTTCCGAGATATGTTATCCCAAGAGAGATGAAGTCAGCAACAAGGGAACAGCCTGTGTGTGGGGTCCTTCCTTCCCATGATGGCTGCTGGGTGGGGGTTCCCGGGAGTGGCAGGGGCCAAGCAGGCTGGATAGAGTTCTTCTTTCCTTACCTACCAGTAGGCAGCCCTACCTGGCTGCAAAGGTGCATCCACTCCCAAATGAGTGGCGACATGGAGACCTCCTTTTTGTTTTTTAAAAAATATTTTATTTTACTCATTTGAGAGAGACAGACACAGAGAGAGAAATAGGCAGACAGAAAGCAAGAATGGGTGCACCAGGGCTTTCAGCCACTGCAAACGAGCTCCAGATGCATGCACCACCTTGTGCATCTGGCTTACGTAGATACTGGAGAACCAAGCCTTGAACCGGGGTACTTAGGCTTCACAGGCAAGTGCTTAACCACTAAGCCATCTCTTCAGCCCGTTTATTTTTTTTTTTTTTTTTTTTTTTGAGGTAGGGTCTCACTCTAGCTC
Source organism: Orientallactaga sibirica (assembly GCA_036365145.1). NCBI lineage: Eukaryota > Metazoa > Chordata > Mammalia > Rodentia > Dipodidae > Orientallactaga > Orientallactaga sibirica. Next base: position 26,648,609 of record JAEOAD010000019.1, read on the forward strand.
AGGCTGACCTGGAATTCACTATGTAGTCTCAGGGTGGCCTTGAACTCATGGCGATCCTCCTACCTCTGCCTGCCCAGTGCTGGGATTAAAGGCATGTGCCACCATGCCCGGCTTGAGACCTCTTTCTTGACTGCCCTGGCTGAGAGCCCACTGCCCTGGTGGCCCAGGTAGCAGGCGTCCTGAATCCCAGCACCCATCGTCCCATACGTAAGCAGCAGAGCTCAGTACCCCCTTTCAGGAGGTCTGCGAGGTGGTCTTCTCTACATCCTCTTGCGGAGAGGACTACCCTCTGGATCCTCTACCTCCACCAAGTTCCCAAATCGGCAGCTTTGATTTTTTTTTTCTTTCTTTTTCTAGAGTCCTTTTCCCCATCATCTACCAATGGGGAGCCCGCCAGCAAGCACAGAGTTGGCATAGGTGACATAAGGAAAGGGTGCCAGGCTCCCAATGTCCTTCCTTCCAGTCACTCCCCTTCACATTCCTCATTATAGTTAAGAAGAATACAGGTCAAACAAATGAATGAATAAAAACAACTCACCCCTGCTCCACCTGCAGGACACAGTAGCCTGGGGGTTATAGAAAAGCAGCAGAAGTAGTAGTGTCTTCAGACTCATCTTTTCTCCCACAGAGGAAAGGAATCAAGCTTCAAGCTTGAGGAGACAAGAGGAGCTACAGGTAGATCCCTGGATTCCTCCCTGTGGGATGACAAGAATTCTTACCACCCTCTCTTTTTCTAGAAGGCAGCAGTGCCCTCCCCCTGCCTGTGCAGGGTGGAGGCAGACGCTGCCTTCTGGGTGGGACACAAGTCAGGAGTCGGTACCTCTTTTAATCCAACTCTCTCTGGGATTGGGGAACTGGGCTTCCACTGTTTTTTTTTGAGCACATCTGGAGTGACTCATGGGGCATGTGATCTCCTTGGCAGTGGACTGGATAAATATAATTTCTGTACTTGAGTTCCATGTGTTGGATGCACCCACTGGAATTTTGCTTTAACAAACAGACCCACGGAACTTGTTAGAGAGCCCAGCCAAAGACTTGGCTGTTCTCCTCCGTCCACACATACTGCTTCAGAGCCAGGGCCCAGGACTGGAGGAAGAGTTGGGAGGTTTCCCGGTAGACAGTGGGGCTGGTGGAGCTGAGCTGTCTTCAGGACAGCGCGGTCATTGTAGTGCTGGGTGGAGTGTCCTGCCACCCTTCCCTGGAGCTAGTCCTGCATGTCTTGAGGCCTGGAGCCTTCCCCAGGGTCTGAGTGGGTGAGGATTTGGCAGGTTGTAAGGGAGCACAGATGGAGAGGTGGCACGGTACCTAGGTGTTGTCCATATGAACTGGTGTAGACCATATTCTAGGAGCCCAGGGATGAGCCTCCCATTTATATTCATGACACTTGTATTAGGCTTGTTTTCCATCACTATGGCAAGATGCCCAAGACTGGAGAATTTGTAAAGAAAAGCATTCCTGGGCTGGAGAGATGGCTTAGCAGTTAAGGTGCTTGCCTGCAAAGCCTAAAGATCCATGTTTGACTCTCCAGATCCCACGTAAACCAGATGCGCAAAGGTGAGGCAAGTGCAAGGTCACACATGACCACTAGGTGACGCAAGTGTCTGGCATTTGATTGCAGTGGCTGAGGCCCTGGTGTGCCAATTCTCTTCTCCTCTCTCTCTGTCTCTCCCTCTGTAAAATAAAATAAAATTTAAAAAATTAAAAAATAAGGTGGAAAGCGATTGAGGAAGACATCTGATGTTGGCCTCTAGCCTCCATATGCCCACACACATTTGAGCATACATGCATACTCACACACTACATACACACATGCAATAAAAAGGTATTGCCATAGATATCTTAACTCTGTTCAATACGACTTCCTCACCTTCTCTGACCCTCCACAGAGGAAATTAGAGACTTTAAAAAAAAAAAAAAGATTTATTTTTATTTATTTATTAGAGAGAGTGAGAATGGGCACACTTGGGCCTCTAGCCACTGCAAACAAACTCCAGACACATTCACCACATGTGCATCTGGCTTACGTGGGACCTGGAGAATTGACCCTGGGTCTTAAGGCTTCACAGTCAAGCTCCTTAACTGCTAAACCCTCTCTCCAGCCTGAAATGTTAGACTTGGAAGGACATTTAAAGAGAGGGTATTTTGAGGTCTCCTTTACTTCAATCAGAATTTTCTGCTATAAGATCTGAAAACCATGGTTCTTACTAGTGTTAATAACAGCTATCAGGTGCTTAATATGCCTCAGGTACTCTGCTAGATTGTTTCCTTGTGTTAAGTATTGTACTGCTTACAACAAGCTGTGAGGTCCATATAGAACAGCACTCACCAATGGATATAGAATACAAATCACAAATGTAATTTAAAATTTCCTGGTAGCCACATCAAGAAAGATAGGTTCATTTAGCTGTAATATTTTTAAAAATATTTATTTATTTATTTATTTATTTATTTATTTATTTATTTATTTAAGAGACAGAGAGAGAAGCAGAGAGAGAGAGAGAAAGAGAGAATGGGCGCACCAGGCCTTCAGATACTGTAAACAAACTCCAGATGCATGTGCCACCTTATGCATCTGGCTTACATGGGTCCTGGGGAATCAAACCTAGGTCCTTTGGTTTTACAGACAAGCACCTTAACTGCTAGGCCATCTCCCCAGCCCCCCCCCCTTTTTTGGTTTTTCGAGGTAGGGTCTCACTCTAGCCCATGCTGACCTGGAATTCACTATGTCGTCTCAGGGTGGCCTCAAACTCATAGTGATCCTCTTACCTCTGCCTCCTATGTGCTGGGATCAAAGACCTGCGCCACCACACCTGGCTGATACTTTTGTTTCTTGTCTGTATGTGTAGCATATGTGCACAGATGTGTGCAGATGTGCATGCAGAGGCCAGAGGAGAACTTTGCGTGTCCTTTTCTTATTGCTCACTTGTGTATTTCTTTGAGATGGGAGCTCTCCCTCAAGTTGGAGCTGTTGACCATCATATATATATGTTTGCTTTTTCAAGGGGTTTCACTCTATCCCAAGCTGCCCTGGAATTAGTCTCAAGGTGGCCTTAAACTCATGGCAATCATCCTACCTCTGCCTCCCTAGTGCTGGGATTAAAGGCATGAACCATCACGCCCAGCTTTAAGATGTATTTTTAAACTTATTTATTTGCAAGGGGGCGAGAGAGGCAGGAGGGGAGAATGGGCATGCCAGGACCTTCTGCCACTACAAATGAACTCCATATACATGAGCCACTTTATACAACTGGCTTTATATGGGTACTGAGGATTTAAACTTGCAAACTACCAAGCCATCTCTCCAGCCCTCAGCCTCACCTACTGTTCCTAAGTGGGAATTTGCTCTTGATTCAGGCTGAGGAGAAATAGGCGTGTGTCTAATGTCATTTTGTGGGATGATAAGTCAGGCCCTGTCTCCTTCTACCCCTCCACAACTTGGCACCAGGAGGCAAATGTTTCTCGTTTTTTCAGGAGCCTGAGGAAGCAGGGGAAACACTGGCCTGTGGCACAGAGTCATCCCTCTTGCCTTGCTTTCTTGTTCCCCCTGTGACACTAGACATGCTGGTTGAGATGGATAAGGAATTGGGCAGCGAGCGCTGCCTCTTAAAGCCGAGCATAGAACATGTGAAGGAGCTTCCCAGGGCTGCAGAGTACCACAGAGGAATGCTCTGTGGCGTAGCTGAAAGGTTCATGTTCACTTCATACTCCTGCTGCCTCTCCCTACTAGTTATCTCTCTCCATTGATTTCCTAGCCTGGCCACATCCACCACTTATTGAGCTCTGACCACATGTATCTTTTTTTGACTCTGATGGTTTGAATGAAAAATGTCCCCATAGCCTCATATATCTGTGATTAAGCCTCAGACTCAGTTCTCAGCTCTTCGGAGGTCGAGCCTTGCTGAAGGAGGTGTGTCACGAGGGGTGGCCTTAGGATTTTATAGTCTAGTCCAGCTTCCCCTGTTAGCAAGCTCACTTTTGCTGCTTCCTCCATGCTGGTGTGACAAGGTATCATGCTAGCTATTGGCTCCCGCCATGCTCTCCCTGCTGTGATGAAACTTCCCCTTCAAAAGTGGACGCCAGAAATAAATCCTTCCCTTCGATAAAGCTGCTTTTGGCCACGCGTTTTGTCACAGCAACGTGAGGGTAATTGCTAGAGACTCATTCAGGTTTCACGATGATTCTGTTGGATAGATTAAAGACAGCCCATTTTATCAAGAGAACCGGAAGCTTGCTATGGATTGAACTATGTCCCCTGTCAAGCATGCAGAAGTCATAACCCCTCCCCTCATTTGTAAAGGTAGAAATGATATCCTCACAGATAGGATCAAATTAAGACAAAGCTGCTAGGCTGGGTCCTAGTCCAACTCCACCACTGCTCTTAGGAGAGGAAAGGAGACACACAGGGAGAGGACACTATGACATGATGGAAGCTGAGATCTGAATGGCACAGCTATTAGCTAAGGGATGCTAAAGACTGCTGGCCACCACCACTTGAAGACACAAGGAAGGATTCTTCCCTGAGTCTTTCAGAGGGAGCCCAGCCCTGGCGACACCTCGAGTTTTCTAGCCTTTAGAGCTATGAGACAACGCGTCGCCGCTATTTAAAACCACTCAGTTATAGCTGTGACTACTGCGGCATTAGGAAGCCAATGCATTGCTCTCGGGCCAAGGGGAAGAAGGAAGTGAGCCGGGAGCCGTCAACTGTAGCTGTGGTCCCGGAAGAAGTGACAACCATGGCCCCATCTTCCCTGTCCAAGGCCCATCTCCTGCCTCCTAGCATATCTTGATTCATCCGGCAGCCAGGAGGCAAGGGAGTATGGTAACGTGGTCCATAGAAGTCAGCTACCTAGGCACAGAGAAGTTTGGGGGAGGAGAAAGGGGGTCTTCGAGGTGAGTAGATAGATCCCATTCAATCAGAAGGAAAAACGATGGGTGAATGAATGGATGAGTGATGAATGTGTGGGAGCCTGATAGGGACAGAAGTCCAAGTTAGCCTGGTGCCTGGTTTAGAAACAGAGTTTCATGGCACCACTATTTCTGCCAGGAGCAGAGAAGGAAGGAGTCGTAGGTTTTGAATGGGGAGGACTTCCGTGCCCAGCTTCTAGCTTTTTTTTCCCTTCTGGCTTGGTACCCAGGATCTGCGTCTTGTGCAGCCTCTGTCTTTGGGCAGCCAGCACCTTTGGGCTGGGTTCTATTTTAAGGCCGTGAGTGAGGTAATTTGGTATGACAACAAAAACACAGCTGTAGTTATGAAGAGCCAGGTCCTGATGCAAAAAAAAAAAAGTCACCTGGTCCGCAAGGGTTGCCAAGGTAAATGACTTGGTAGTACGTGCAGGCTTATGGCAGGACAGGCCTGAGAGTCCTCCTGTCACCCAGACGTCCACGTTCACACACTGTTCTCTGCTAGATTCAAGAAGAAATCTTCAGGGAGTTCAGCTCCTGAGTCTGTGAGGTTTGCCCGTCCAGTTGTCGCTGGGAATGTTGCTAGCCAGAGCAGTTAGTTCGGGGAGCAAAGGTCAGGCCCACCAATGGATGGGTCTGCTGAGCACAACGGGCTAGATCTTCCCTCTGGCGGAAATGCCTTAGTGGAGAAGCTGTGTCCACATGCACTCAAGCATCTCTATGACGTGCAATGAATTCAGGTGCTTGGCTTTGTGTACACCAAATGACTGCCCCAGCTCCATTCCAAACCTGAAGCCTTTTTGAGGAGAAGCTGGAGAGATGAAACTTGCACTTTTTTTTTCTCACTTGTGCAGTCTGAGATCATTGGCATAGCCTGCTGAACCCCTGATTTCTAGGTTCCCTCTTTCCTCCACCTTCTTTGCTATTCTTCCTTTCTTTTCCTTTTCCTCCCTCCCCCTTTTCCATTTCTTTCTATTCCATTCCCTCCTTCCTTCCCTTTTTTTAAAATTTTGTTTATTTATTTATTTGAGAGAGAGGGAGATACAGAAATAGGCAGGTAGAGAGAGAGAGAGAGAGAGAAAGAGAAAGAGAGAGAGATAGAAAGGGAGAGAGAATGGGTGCGCCAGGGCATCCAGCCACTGCAAACAACTTCAGATGCGTGCACCCCCTTGTGCATCTGGCTGACGTGGGTCCTGGAGAATCGAGCCTTGAACCAGGGTCCTTAGGCTCCACAGGCAAGCGTTTAACCGCTAAGCCATCTCTCTGGCCCCTTCCTTCCCTTTTTTTTCTTGCCTCTCTCATTCCTCTCTCACAATCTCTTTCTTTATGCCCAAACAAGGCCAAGGCATACTAAAAATTTAGATAGAACCCATTCTAGGTGGTTCCATGCACTTCTTAGCTTTCCTAATTCTACTCACGATGCCAGTTCTTCCCTCGGAATTACCCCTGCTCTTTTCAGACAGCAAACATCCCCTGATGTCCACTGGGCACACATGACAGTGCGGCAAGTGGAGGTAGTGGCAGTGTTTCCTGAGAAATTGCTATCTTTTTTTTATTCTTTAGCAAATAGAAATGCTAAGTGGCTTCTCTAAAGGCTAAGTCAGAAGGACCCTCTGGTTGTCCTTAATCTGGGATCTGGGATGATGGAGCTGCCTTGACATGAAGCACAGCCTAGGCAAGACAGGAAACCATGCTGGCTCTTGAAATTTATGCTCAAAAGTAATATGTTCCACTCTGTAATTCCTTTCACATTTGAATATTTTATTTATTTGTTTCCAAGGACACATGGAGAGAATATGAATGTGCGTATCAGGGCCTCCAGCCACTGCAAACAAATTCCAGATACATGCGCCACTTTGTGCATCTGGCTTTACGTGGGGTACTAGGGAATCGAACCCGAATTGTTAGGCTTTTCAGGCAAGTGCCTTAACCTCTGAGCTATCTCTCCAGCTCTCCTTTCACACTGAATCGTCTCATGAAAGTCATAGGACAAGTCCTCAGTTCATCAGTGCAGGGATATACAATTCTCTCATAGAATTAAAAAAGTGGAATGTTTGGCAAACATTAATGTTTGCCTAACCTAACCTGCACATGCATTTACATTTCTCCCCTTGATGCTCAGTAGTTAAGAAGCTCTCTTGGGCTGGAGAGATGGCTTAGAGGTTAAGGGGCCTGCCTGTGAAGCCTAAGAAAGCTTGTTCAAATCTCCAGGTCCCACATATAGCCAGATGCAAAAATGATGCAAGTACGCAATGTCACACATGCCCCACAAGGGGGCGCATGCATCTGGAGTTCGTTCACAATGGCTGAAAAGGCCCTTGGGTGCCCATTCTTTCTCTCTGCCTCTTCCTCTCTCTCTCTCTGTCTCTCTCAAAAAAAAAAAAAAAAAAAAAAAAGAAAGAAAGAAAAAAGAAGCTCTCTCTCTTAGGGGTGGGAATCAAGCTGGCTAGTTGCAGAGGATCCCCAAGATGTCATACCAGGAAGTCTGGATGGATAACTAGAGATACCTGATGGAGCCACATGGAGAGAAGGATGATTCTGGATTCCTGAGTGTATTACTTAACATTTTCATTGACACGACCGATTATATCTGATGGAAACAATTTAAGGGAGAAACAGTTCATTTTGGTTCACAGCCCATGATGGTTGGGAGTTCATGACAGTGGGAGTGTGTGGTAGAGGCTTCTTATATCTTAGTGTGTGGTTCCTGGGGTCCCTGTGGCCCCAGTTCCTCGTAGATGTCCAGGCAGCTGTGGATCAGGGTCTTGAGTGGCCGTGAGTGTGATGGGAAGAAACACCCGCGGGGGGGGCAGCATCAGAGGGCAGCTTGTTTATTGTCAGGAGAACGGGTTTATAAGTGTTTGTGAAAGAGTCGAGAAGAGGTACAGGTCATAAGGGGATTGGTTAGTACAGAGGCCCCACTCATGCCTAATTAGCATGTAGGGACTTTGGGTGAGCAGGAAAGGGTCACATGGTCTAAGTAGTGGCGGGAAAAGGTATAGGGTATGGGTCATAGGGGGATTGGCTGTGCAAAGGCTGCTGGCTGATACCTCATTAACATATAAGGACATAAGTGGACAAAGGTCACAAGGCTCTGGGGAAAGAGAAACCTAAATCTTATCAGGATGTCCAGGTGCCCCGGGCTGTGGGGAGGGAATGGCCTCACTCCTGCTGGTCTTGAGGCGAGGTTGTCAGGGTCTAGGCTCACTGAAACCTTGGGGACTGGGGTCCTTAGTCATGCCTGACAGCTCAGGTCTGCCTAAACCTTCAGTAGCCCAGGGGCCTTCAACTGTGCCCTATATTAGTGGACCAGGAAGCAAAGAGCATAGGGGTTAGAACCAGGAGCAGGTCTAACTTTCAAAGACCCATCCTGGGTGGCCGACTTCCATCAATCAGTCCCAAACTCCTAAAGGCTTCAAAATAGCACCGCAAGCTGAGGACCAAGTGCTCCAAACACGAGCATGTGGAGGGCATTTCAGATTCAAATGGTATCAGTGAGACACTTTCTGGAGCCCTTCATGGTCCAGGGCTCCTGAGAAGTAGCTGAAGGAGTCCCTGAGGGGAAGGGCTCAGATCTTTGGCATGGTTTCCTTGATGAACACAGCTCAGTGGGATCACCATTACGGCTTGCAGAGGGACTCTGCCTACCCCACCCTACACTCAGCATTGGTTGTGAAACTCTTTGAACAATCAACCTGCCATTGCTATTGGCAAAGCCAGGCTAGATTGAATGATTGGCAAGAAAACAAGTGACAACCAATGCTGGCGAGGATATGGAAAAAGAGGAACCCTTCTACACTGTTGGTGGGAATGCAATCTGGTCCAGCCATTGTGGAAATCAGTGTGGAGGTTCCTGAGACAGCTAAAAATAGATTTACCATATGGCCCAGCTATACCACTCCTAGGCATATATCCCAAGGACTCTTCTCACTACCTTAGAGATACTTGCTGGACCATGTTTATTGCTGCCCTATTCACAATAGCTATTAAATGGAACCAGCCTAGATGTCCCTCAACTGATGAGTGGATAATGAAGATGTGGCACATTTACACAATGGAGTTCTACTCAGTGGGAAAGGAAAATGAAATTATGAAATTTGCAGAGAAATGGATGGATCTGGAAAGGATTATACTTAGCAAGGTAACCCAGGCACAGAAAGCAAAATGTTGCATGTTCTCTCTCATATGTGGATCCTAGCTACAAATGTTTGGACTTCTTTGTGAGCTGGAATAAAGTAGCAGAGGCCAGTAAGCTAGAAAGAGGATATAAAGGGAATAGAAAGGGGGAGGGGGACCTAAGTGGATAGTGTTGTATATATGTAAGTAGAAGAACAGATTACTGGGGGGAGAAAGGCCTAAGTGAAGTCAGGGGAAGAGGTTGAGTAAAGGAAAGGTGGAGGGAGGGCTAAAAAAAAAAGATTGAATAATTGGACCCATCCCTAAGACTTCTCATTTTCTTTGTGTTTTCTCCTTTCTTTCCTACCCACATAAGAAGTCAGGTAACGGGCTATAAAGACAAAGGAGTTGGGCCTTGGAAAATGTATTTCTAGCTATTGCCAACTTTTGGGGACTCAGACATTCTACTCTGGGATGTGTGTGAGGTATGCTAGTTACCCTCCAGACTGTAAAGAAAGACACCCCAGTTCCATTAAAAAAAAAAGTGCAAGTTTCATCCTTCCAAAGCAAGAAATGTCATTTCGAAATGCATCCCCTTGCAGCCAGGACACTTAATTGGTGAGAAAAGCAGACTCTGAACATGGGAGACACAAGTGTGAGGCTGTCATTGTGTTAATTCACTGAGATGTTGGGGGTATTTGTTTCAGCAGCTATCCTACCTTAGTGTGTGTGTGTGTGTGTGTGTGTGTGTGTGTGTGTGTGTGTAAGAGAGAGGAGAGACTTTGGGGTCAGAGAGGTAGATGTCTGATTCCAGAAAAATATTCCAGGATGGAAAGTTCCCCAGAGGACACATCTTCACTGCTCACTGGCTGTACTCCATAGAATATTTAATTTTGTGGAGCCTTTATGAGAAAGAGGTTAATGTTTTTGCAAGCTGAATATAATCTTCTCCCCCCCCCCACAACTCTGTCCTAGAAGGGATTTGAGGAAGGAGTGAATATTCACTGTGTTTTATAGGGCACGCATGGTCCTGGCCAGATCCAGTGGGTGGCAGGGCTGGGGACCTGGGAGCGAGCTTCAGGAGGCGTTGGAGCCTCAGACTCCCAGCAGGCTTGGAAGATGGGATGTACAGTTATGCAGGGAATTTCCTGCTTTTTAGCACAATGCCAATAACAGAGCTTAGCAAATGCATCCCTGGCTACTGTTGGTGAATTTTCCAAAACACCTCAGAAGCTCTTTCAGCTCTGTCTTTAACATTCAAGCCCACCCCAGGACTGGTTCATTTCCAAATCTAATTTGGGTTAAGTAATTGCCGTTTGGTTTATTTTCATCCACCAACAAAATGGAAGCAATTCTTCTCTTTCCTCCTCTGGATTTGGTGATGCTGGGGGAGAATTTGTCCCTGCAAGAACAAGAGATGGGTGGAGAGTGGGAAGAGGTTAGAAAAATACCCTAGTGTTTGGATGGTGGCTGCAGAGCCCTGGCTGGGATAAGGAGACTGAAGTGGGATGAAGCTGTCTGGATGATTATACGGTAGTGTTGCTTTAAGAGAAAACGGAACTCATCTTAGGGACAGACTCACAGACCAGCACCCACTAAAATTGTGATGGGGCTGGGAGCCCTAAGTTCTGGGACTTCCACCTGCTCCTTAGAACCCTGGGAAAACATCCCCCTCCCACGCTGTCCCCCAGCCTTGGTTAAAGCCAGGTGGGTGGGAAATGGGAGATGCGGGTCTTGACTGCTGGAAGTAATTAGGTCAAAGAGGAGGAGAGGAAGGGCATGGAGGAGAAGAGAGATGAAGAGCGTGCCCAGAAGAATCGCCATGAAATCTGTGCCCCCAGCACCTGCACATGGTATTTTTGTTATAGTCTGAGGTATGAGGACCTCTGTATGTGTGTGGTGAGTACCTGTGCAAGATGTTAGGGGCCATAATTTGTAATTCTGACCTTGGTGGGTCAGTTTTCATGGCTCAACACATATTCATGAAATGAATCTTATGGCAAAGTTTTTTTAAAATATGTGTGTATCATTCCAATTATTGTTCACAATCTTTTCTCTTTTTTTCAAATATATTTTATTTATTTGAGAGAAAGAGGGAGGGAGAGAGGGAGAGAGAGAAAGAGAGAGAGAGAGAGAGAGCACACCAGGGCCTCCAGCCACTGCAAATGAACTCCAGACGCATGTGCCCCCTTGTGCATTTGGCTTACGTGGGTCCTGGAGAATCGAACCAGAGTCCTTTGGCTTTGCAGGCAAATGCCTTAGCCTCTAAGCCATTTCTCCAGCCTCCATAGTCTTTTCTTTTCACAGCCAGGGTAAGTAGAACAGACACTTCATGTGGTAAAATAGATGCTAGCTTCTGTTGCTGCTCTCAGGCTCAGCTGGGAGAGTGTGGACCCATTCAAGTTAGGTTTGGACAAAATATAAATCAGACTGTGGAAGTCACTGAAAGACCTGTGAAGTGTGCCTGATAGAAAAAAATTGGAAGGGGCTGGAGAGATGACTTAGTGGTTAAGGCACTTGTCTGCAAAGCCAAAGGACCCAGGTTCAACTCCCTAGTACCCATGTAAGCCAGATGCTCAGGATGGCTCATGCATCTGGAGTTCGTTTGCAGCAGCTGGAGGGGTCTGCCTCTTCTTTCTCTCATCTGGAGTTTGTTTAAGTAAATACAAATAAAATATTTTAAAAAAGAAAAAAAATTGGGGTGGCTGGAGAGCCAGTTAAGGCATTTGCCTGCAAAGCCAAAGGATCCTGGTTCCACTCTCCAGGACTCAAATAAATAAATAAATAAATAAATAAATAAATAAATAAATAAATATATAAAATAAAGAAAAATTTGGAGGGCTAGACGTGGTGGTACATGCCCAGCACTTGTGAAGTGGAGGCAGGAGGGTTAGGAGTTCAAGTTAATCTTATCTAGATAATTAGTCAAGGCCTGCCTGGGCTACACGAGATCTTGCCAAAAACATAAAACAAAAGCTGATAATAATAATAATAATAATAATGATAATACCATTAAAAAAAAAAGAAAAGAAAGGCTTTGGAGGGAGGCCTGGTTAACAGTCCCACTGTGGTTTTTTTTTTCTTCTCATGTGTCTTAAGGGAGAAACTGTTGTTGGTTTCCATGGAAACAAGAAGGTGACAGTCCCTTTTCTGTTACGGCAACAGAACACCCGAGGCTGGGTAATTTACAAAGAAAATAAATCTATTTTTATTTTGTGGTTCTAACAGTCCAAAAAGCATGGTGCCAGCATCTTCTTGGCTTCTAGCAAGGGCTTCATCTTGGGAAGCATAGGGAGATGTGTGTGCAAAAGAGGGCTGGGAAGGGGAGGAGTGAGAGAAGAGGTTTCCAGGCTGGCTTTATAGTAACCCACTCACACTGTAATCATTCCAGTCCTGAGAGGGTTGAGGACTCACTCCCAAGAGGAAAGTGCTAATCCTTCTGGGTGACCCGATTCCCTCCTGAAGGTCCCAATGCTGTTCAATGCTGTCCAGTGCTGTTCAATGGTGTTCCGTGGAGCCATGCCTCAGTGTGAGTTTTGATGGGAAAACCTATATTCATATCACAGCAGAGGTGTGGTTCAAGCTGCTTCTCGGGGGTGGAACAGGAGAGCAAGCTGACCAGCAAGGCTAGAATCAGTAAGCTCTGGGTTCAAGCGGGAGACCTTATCTCAGTTAATAATAAGGTGGAGAGTGACAGAAGAAGACACCTGATGTCAGCCTCTGGACACACACACACACACACACACACACACACACACACGGAGACACACACACACATGCAAACCCAAAAGCCACATGTCTTGATCTCGGTGCCCCCTACATAAATGTGCACGCGTGTATGTGTAACACTGCGTGCCTAGATGTACATGTTTTCCTGGGTGTAAATCTTACCACTCCTCTCCCCTCAGTAAAACCCAAGATCCTAAACTAGGAATGGGGGATGTCTAGCTGACTCGGGAATGTTTATTGTCCTTAAGTTCAGTGAAGCAAATCTGACAGCAAACAGTGACAGAAGGTTCCTTTCCCAGTGTCTGAGTGACTTTTGGCATGTGACTGGATGTGTCTGGCATTTAGTTTTTCTTCTGCTAAAAAAAAAAAAAAAAAAAAAAAGAGGAAAGAGGGTTTGCATTTCCCATTGCTTGAAGATAGCTACCTCAGATGGCTCTGCCTGGCAGTGGCAGGGGCACAAAGGTGCCTCAGTTGCAGACCTGGCTGCTCTTTAGTTGGGACAATGAGCCCAGTGACACTGAAATCAGGGTGACTGCCAAGGCCAGTCCTACCCTGGCTGCCTTCCCTGGCCCGCCTGTCTGGCGACGGCTAGCCCTGCCTGAACACAGGAAAGGCCTTCTGTGATGGAGTTTCTGCACTTGCTCCCCAGGCCCTTGCTTCCCCTCTGTCCTATACCTGCTCTTGTCCTCCAGCCTACTGACCCCGACAGTCCCTTTCTGTTTGGGGATTGAGCTCAAAGTCATAGGAAAGTGGGATTGAGAATGACGTTCTGTGTATCTGGTTCATAACGGTGCCACAGTCTGACCTATGGTGGCCAAGGAGCCCAGTCTAACATGGTCTCCGGGAGACAAATGACAAAAGTCCCCCTTGAGGCTGCCCATGCGCATTTATAGAGACAGTACCCCTCTTCAACCCTGCTCATTCCCCACCCCAAAACCACAGGGCTGGTCCCTTCTGCCCCATCACTGCCCTCAAAAGGAGAAAAGTGTCATGGAAACAGCATCTGGGAAATTTTCCATTCTGCTTTGTTGATACAAACCTTCCCTCCTCCCACCACCCCCCGGGCCCCACGGAGGCAGACAAGTGAAGTGGCTCTTGCATGCTGATGGAAGACTTCAGCTGGGCTAGAACAATCCTGAGCCAGGGTCCTCGGCAGAGGTCACACTCGCCCTCCTTGATTTCCCCTCGGGCATCACAGGAAACCAGTTTATCTCTCTGAGCTCAAGCAGAGTAAATAGCATTTTCCTGCTGGGAGCAGAGTTCAGTGGAAGCCCTAATAATGGCCCAATAAAAACCACAGATTCTCAGACCAGAAGGGATTTAGAGTCCAGAGATTCCAACTCTATTTTGTAGATGAAGAAGGGAAAGCTGAGGAGGTATAGTGACTGGTAGAGGGGCAAAATGGACCCAAGTAGGAAAAGACCAGAAGTAGCTAAGACAGTCCAGAGTCATGAGCTGACCAGATGCAAGTGACCACACCCATGACACCAGGACTTCTCAAGTCCTGGCAATGATGACATTTTGGGCCGGATAATTCCTTGTTGTGGGGGCTGTCCTAAGCATTGGGTGTGTGTGGGGGATAAACAGCAGCATTCTGCTTCTAATAAGAGCCCTCGCCCAAACTGTAACAACCAAAACATGTCTCCAGATATTGATGGTGACTTGGGGCAAAGTCAGTCCTGGCTGACGCTGTTCCTTTAACCCAACATTTAAAGATGGCCCACGATGCACTTGTTATTTCTAGGTCTGTCCCATGCTTCAGCCTGAGCCATGATTTTTGGAGTGGATAGCTTCTTATTGACTCCTGTCCTGTGTCTCCAACATGTTTGGCATTTGAAAGATACATGAACGGCTAACGGAATGAATGGATGAATACATTCTCTGGGAGTTTTTGGAGCAGACTTCAATCTGCTGGGTATCTAACATCACGTTAAACATCAGCCCCGTCTGAGATGGACAGGTGGAGTGGGACAATGACCTGTACGACTTCTGCCTGAAGACAGCGAGGGTTCCGGATCATCCCTCCACTCTCACAGCCCCAACAGACGGCATCAGCCCAGCGCCTTTCTGCACACTGCAGGCTTAATTATGTGCCTTCTTTTCATTCAATAGAAATGGATAATACAGGGAAGAGATTTTTCTCACCAGGGGATACAACCAGCATTCTGGCATGTTTAGCCTTGAGATTCTCACAATTCGAAGAACAAAGACCCCAATTCGACCATAAGGAGCCACAGGAGGATATTGTCATGAAGTCATGAAATTTTGGCATTGGAACACGTCACAAGTAAAATATTAAGGGAAATATCTCTACTATGAAATATGACTGTATTGTTTTCATTTTTTTAAGATTTATTTTTATTTATTTGAGACAGAGAGAGGGAGAGATAGAGAGAGAGAGAGAGTGAGAATGGGCGTGCCAGGGCCTCCAGCCACTGCAAACAAACTCCAGGTGCATGCACCCCTACGTGCATCTAGCTTACGTGGGACCTGAGTAATCGAACCTGGGTCCTTAGGTTTCACAAGCATGTGCCTTAACCATTAAGCCATCTCTCCAGCCCTGTATTGTTTTTTTAATCACACATTTTCAACAATGTTGACTTTTGGGAAGTGAGTCAACAATTCTTTTTTCTGTTTTTCAAATTATAAAATACTCGGAGAGAGTAGAGTCAGGCAGTCCTTTTTCAGCAAAACAAAATACTGCTTGGTGTCTCCAAAGAAAGGCCTGTGCTAGAGGGTACAATACAAGTTCCAAAGGGAAGAGAAGGGGGGCCAGAGGAAGCGGGAAAGGAATTTAAGAGAGGGGAAAGGCTGAATGTGGCCAAAGTATGTTATGTGAAAGTGTTATCATGAAGCATATTATTTTGTACAATTAATAGATGCCAAAAAAAAAAAAAACCACCTAAGTCCTACTGGATTTGAAAAAGTGCGTTTTCTTTGGACAGAATAAAAATGAATAGCCCAACAAAGAGAAAAAAATACATATGTTACTGGTTAGATAGCTCTTACAGGGGAATCGATTCAAAAACAAAATTGAATTTTCATGGATTTTTAATAATTTGAAGGAACAAATTGAACATAAATGGTGAAAGATGACATAATTAGAACAGCAAGAAAAACAAAAAGGTGGGGGCTGGAGAGAATATTCAGTGTTTAAGGCACTTGCCTGCAAAGCTTAAGGATCCAGGTTTGATTTCCCAGTACTCATGTAATGCCAGATGCACAAAGAGGTACATGCATCTGGAGTTCATTTGCTGCAACTGGAGGCCCTGGCATGCCTATTCTCTGTCTGTATCTCTTCTCTCTCTGCTTGCCAATAAATAAATAAATAAATAAATAAATAAATAAATAAATAAATAAATATTTTAAAAAAGAAAACAAAGCTGGGCATGGTGGGGCACACCTTTAATCCCAGCACTCAGGAGGCAGATCCCTGTGAGTTCGAGGCCACCCTGAGACCACACAGTGAATTCCAGGTCAGCTTGGGCTAGTGAGAGAACCTATCTCAGAAAAAAAAAAAAAACAAACCAACCAGAAGGAAGACCAGGAGTGAGAGGGCAGAATGATTACATTGTAAGGGTGTGATACTGAGTTAAGGTTACTTTTAAAAGAGTTTTACCAGCCTGGAGAGATGGCTTAGCAGCTAAGGCGCCTGCCTGCTAAACCTAAGAACGCTGGTTCCAATGACCAGCGGTTCCAATCTCCAGGTCCCACGTTTAGCCAGATGCAAAGTGAGGCAAGGGTGCAATGCTGCACTTGCCTACAAGGGGGCGCACACATCTGGATTTCATTCACAGCAGCTGAGAGACTGCTGGCACGCCCATTTCTGTCTCCCTCTCTATCTATCTCTCTCTGTCTCTCTCTCAAAAAATAAATAAAATATAATTAAAAAATTTAAAAAAAGAGTTTTACCAAGCTGTGCACGTTTAACAAGAACATAGAGTTCTAGTGTTTGACCTTCATGTTAGAAATTGCATGCTCCAATGTTTGACCCATTCTGACATGGATGATGAAGAAGGCACGAGGTCCTCATCCCTCCCTGAGGAGTTACTGACAGTTGCTGGGTTCGTGGGAGACATTTTGTGCGGTAGCCACTGAGAAGTTACATGTGCTCTGCTAAATAACCCTCCACCCATGCTCAGGCAGGCAACCCTAATTAAACTCAGTGGGTCACACTAAAAATCACAACAGAAGAACGGTATCATAGTAGAGGGACTGGTTGGGAAGGAGGGGTTGGGACGTGAGATAGGCAAAGTTTATGGGAAGTAATTATGATTGAATACATTTTATGCATGTATCAAAATTTTCAATAGAAAAAAACGAAGTAGCCAGGCGTGGTGGCGCACACCTTTAATCCCAGCACTTGGGAGGCAGAGGTAGGAGGATTGCCATGAGTTTGAGGCCACTCTGAGAATAGAGAGTGAATTCCAGGTCAGCCTGGGCTAGAGTAGGACCCTATCTTGAAAAACAAACAACAAAACAAAACAACAACAACAACAACAACAAAACAAAACAAAAAGGGCTGGAGAGATGGCTTAGCAGTTAAGGCACTTGCTGGTAAAGCCAAAAGACACAGGTTTGAATCCTCAGTCCCCACATAAAGCCAGATGCACAAAGTGGTATATGAATCTGGAGTTTGTTTGCAGTTGGCTAGAGGTCCTGGCATGCCCATTCTCTTCTTCCCTCCCTTTCTCTCTCTCACAAATAAATAAATAAATAAATAAATAATTTTAAGTTTTATTTTTATTTATTTATTTGAGAGAAAGAAGTAGAAAGAGAATGGGCACGTCAGGGCCTCTAGCCGCTGTAAATGAACTCCAGACGCATGTGCCCCCTTGTGCATCTGGCTTACATAGGTCCTGGGTAAATGAACTCCCTTTAACCACTAAACCATTTCCCCAGCCCTAAAATATTTTTTTTTGTTTTAAATATAGGTCCAGAGAAAGGGAGAGAGATAGAGAATGGGTCCTCCAGCCACACAGGAAAATGCCCCCTTAACATGGGTCCTGGGGAATCAAAGGGTCCATTTCCCCAGCCCTAAAGCCATTCCTCCAGCCCAAAAAATATTTTTTTAAAGAAATTGTGTATTTGCATTTTGGCCTCAGTTTGGGGAAGGGTCACTCAGCAGGAATGAGGACTGTTGTGCATTGTTGACTGACTGCTATTAGGAAAGCAGTCAGAGGCTTGGGGTTTATCTCTAGTGAAGACATCTAAGGGCCAAGGTGGGAGCTGGAGGTATGCCAGGTATTTTAGAACTGAGGAGTGGCAGTGAGATAAGGATCTGGGGCAGAAGCCCATTCTCCAGGAGGGACTGTGCAGGCCTGGTAGCTTCTTACAGAGGGGACTGTGGTGTCTCCTGGAAGAGTTTTTATTTTTATTTTTATTTTTTTTTTTGAGAGAGAGAGTCAGAGAGAGAGACAGAGAATGGGCGCACCAGCACCTCTCTGCTACTGTGAACGAACTCTAGATGCGTGCCCCCTCATGGGCAAGTGCGGCATTGTACCCTTGAGTCACTTTGCATCTGGCTAAACGTGGGACCTGGAGAATCAAACAGGCGTTCTTAGGCTTAGCAGGCAGGCGCCTTAACCGCTAAGCCATCTCTCCAGCCCTCCTGGGAGAGTTTTATTCAGAGGATTACAGCAGGAGGCCTTAGGAATCCAGTCTCCACCTCACAATGTTCCGATGAGGCCCAGAGAGATGGTTTTCCATAAAATTCCCCATACACAAGGCGAGGCTCTTGTGAAGAAAATGACTGCTGTTTACTCTGGGAGCCCTGAACTCATTTATTGTTTTTTTCAGATGTTCAGAGCGACTTTAGCCAGGCAGATCTGAAGCAGTTGGACAGCTGACTCTAAATGAGAGTTGTCTCTGACGCTGATCAATGCTGAACTCAAAAGTATTCCTATGCATTTCTAGCTGTGTATTCTCCGCCCACCAGCCCTCTTCCACACACCAAAGGAATTCTCTTCTGCCTAAAGGACTGGCTGAGTGGGGGCCATGAAGATGGAGATGGGAAGTACAATGTGGTAAGATTTAACACATGAAAATACAGGACACTCAAATTAGAATTTCAGACATACAGTGAAAAAATATATATATATACCCATGTGCTATTTAAGATATACTAAAAACTCATTCACTGTTCATCTGAGATTCAAACTTAACTGGCTATTTTATCTGGTAATTCTATCTTGAGATTCTCAGCAGTAAAGGCAGCCTGTGAGCTTGGCAGTCGTGAACTTGAGGACATGGTGCTGCCCCTGTTTCAAATGGAAGATGGCTGCCTGTCATCTCTAGTCCACCTAGGGCCTTGAGGAGACAGAAAATGTGAATGCCGCTGAGAAGCCCCAGCCGCAAAGTGAGGAGAGAGAAAGACGCTTTCTCAGGCTGTGGCTGCAGCCAGTCTCCTTCTCTGGTTCCCTTCTGTCTTGTTCTAGTTAGAGGAACAACACACTCTTTAAGGATTGAGGACAGAGGGAAAGACGGGCAGATAAAGCCAGCTCACACTGCAGCTTGTGTCCTGGGGAGATAATGGCTCTGAACCTGCTAAAATAAATGGTTTGCTTTGTTCTTGAATAATAATCAGCTGGCAGCTTTGTTCTCTCTCTGTGTCTCTCTGTCTCTCTCTCTCTGCAGCTGAAGAAGGAGATTTTCATTTCAGAGGAAAAAGGAACCACCCTAGGATGGCCGTATTGGACAGGGGAGAAGGGAAGGTTAGCACCGCAGGCTTCCTGCTGTGGTGGTAGACCCTCTTGGGGACTAGTCCCTCCCAGTCACAGACCATCATGCCTAAGGCACTGCCATTAAGTCTCGAGGTTCATGACCTCCTTCAAATACCACCATCCCTTTAGAATGAAAGTGTTCTTTAGGCTGTTTCTAACCTCACGTTTGCCTGATGGTCTTGGGGTTGTTGAATCAATCCTAGGACAGGCATCATTGTCAGTGGTACTGAATGGAGAGGTAGTCACATAGAGTGAATGTGAAGAAAAGTCAGAAATAGAAGAATATGGCCATTTAGGAGAATCGGGACCGTGGAGAGAGCGGCTGGAGAAATCCATGCAGTTCTACATTGACATTGAATCCCGCTGCTCCTTCCTCCCAGAGAGTCCCAGAGTCCCAGAGTCCTGGCCAACGGAATGTTTCTAATTTCAGAAAAGAGCAGAATTTGAAGTGTAATGAAAAGTGAAAAATTCTCTCCTTGGCTGACTAGATCTTGGTACTAATAAGAGTTTGGGCTTCTGGAGCCTTAGTCTGTACCTCAACTAGCCTAGCAATGTGCCCTCCAGGCTTCAAAGGGCAAAAGGCTGTGCGGTTCTTCCCTCCACGTGACAAACATGGCTGGTGTAATGACAATCAGAACTCTGAAGTCAGGAAAGCAAAGGCAAGCAAGGACTGGTGGCGTGCCGTGCCTTCTCTGCTTGAATGCTATGGTCTCCGTGTGACTATTTCCTCCTCTGCAAGGGAAGGGTGGACATACTTGTCCCTCTCCAGGACTGCCCATTAGATGGGGATGCTGATTTCAGGTGCTGAGCTATGACATAGTTGTGAGCAAGTCTAGTTGCTTATTGTGATCCCAACTGTGGTTGGAGAGAGGCCGTCTCATAACCAAGGGACATCCTATTTTAAGACTCTGCCTTTGTTGTCCCTGGCTAGGACAGCGGTGTCTAAAGTAAACCTTAAAAGTGGAGCTGCCAGTCACATACAAGAGACAGGGACAAATGGAGAAAGCCATCCCATTCTTACTTTAGCTCCCCCAGGACTGGGGATGCTGTGGTCCAGTCAGGCTGTTAGAGGAGTTATCTGTCTGGGACATATATCACTACATGAGCCAGTGAGCATGGGCTGGGGACCAAGAAAGCAAAAGCTTCTATTTATACATAAATAAATTTAAAAAATATTTTTATTTATTTATTTGAGAGAGAGAGAAAGAGACAGGGGAGGGGTGGAGAATGGGCACGTTAGGGCCTCCAGCCACTGCAAAAGAACTCCAGATACATGCGCTATCTTGTACATCTGGTTTATGTGGGTCCTGCAGAATTGAACTGAGGTCCTTTGGCTAAGCCATCTATCTCTCCAGCCCTGATTTTTTTTTTATTATTAACATATTTTGTATGGACACATCATATGTTGGTCTTTTCCCTCTTCCCTGCCCCCACTCCACTGGGGGCCCTCCTCAGTGGGGTTGCTGGTAATCCCCATGGGGGTGTGGGTTATGCATTGTGGGGGCAGCAGTCAGTTGTTGGGGGGAGGCAGTGTGTCTGCACATAACTTCCCACCCTGTGACTCTCCACTCCAAATGGCTGAGCCATTTCTCCAGCCCCCTTTTCTGCCTTTTTTTAAAGCAAGTCTACTAGTGTAAAACTCCAGAATGATCAAATGAAGCCAGTTCTCCAGCACCCGTGCCTAACAAAGACTTGAGGCTCTTTGATCATCCGAAGCATTAAACCGAGCTGTAGAAAAACTCAACCTCTACTCTTAAGAGGTTTTACTGTTTTTGTCTGCTTGTTTTTAATCCCTAATTCTTCCACCTTTTTTTTTTTTTTTTTTTTTTTGGCAGAGTTGCTTCTTTTCAATTTTGGCATCTTTGTAAGTTTTCTTGCTCCATTCAGCTCTTTGGGTCATGACTTAGTGTTCCAGGGAATTCCAGGGGAACAGAAATCATTTGGTTCTGTGAACCCTCATGCCCACTGTTCTGGATAAAGGACCCCAGCTGCGACAAGGAGATAATTTACTTGAAACTAATGAGCAAAGCTAATTATGGCTGTAGATTTGGGCAGGGACAGAGTGTACCAGAGCAGGGTGCTGCCAAATGTCCCTAACCCTCTTGGCTTCTTGAGCCAAGGACCTCCCCAGACGTGTCAGCGCCTTTTGGTCTCTGAATTGTCTGCTCAATAGCCAACAGATTCTAGAAGCAGGGTTTGGGGCTTTATTGTCTGGAGGGAGCCAAGAATGAATTTCTGTGGCTTGCTCTGTTCCTCACTGTCTCCAGTTTTGTAAGATATATAAAATAATTGAAGTCTGACTTCTCTGAGGGTGTGAGACTTTGGATGGAGCCACAACTTCATTCCTCACACTTCCCACAGAGGTCCTCTCTGAGAGCAGGACTCCCGCCTTTGCTCCTTTGGAGCTCGAAACTTGGCTGGGTCCCATAGCTAGAGCTTCTCTGTTCTGTTTTCTCTGCCTGGTATCTGAGCCACTTAAAGTCAAGCTCACCTGCCAGGAAGTCACTGCCGGTGCGCCTGCCTGACAATGTTCAAGCCTTTGTTTGGCACTGGGAGTTGTGCTTGTTACAGGAGGCCAAATCCCGTTATAATGAACTATGTGCCACGTACAAATGCCTTCCTTTCAGTGGAATTTTGATAAAATTAGACCAAGAGGAGGTTATAGAGAACTGTACAGGGTTATAACATGCTAGTCCAGAGCCTGGCACAATTTATGTTGGATTTTTTCTTTCAGGAACTTAATTTCTTTCTTTTTTTTTTTTCTTTAAAAAAATTACCTATTTATTTGCAAGGAGAGAGAGAGAGAGAGAGAGAGAGAGAGAGAGAGAGAATGGATGCACCAGGGTCACTAGCTACTGCAAATGAGCTCCAGATGCATGTGCCACTTTGTGTATTTGGCTTTATGTGGGTCCTGGGGAATTGAACCCCAGTCATTAGGATGTGTTGACAAGTGCCTTAACCGCTGAACAATCTCTCCCACACTTTCTTAATACTTTTGGAGACTCAAAACTCATCAAAGCAGAAAAATCAGGGGATACAAAGAGCTCAACACTAAAGCAGACTTATGCCATGCTCACCAAGGCTCAGGAAACTGTGGAAGAGGGGGCAGAAAGATTGTAAAAGCCACAGGGTATGAAGCAATATCCTGAGGCATTGTCCCCCACCCCACCCGCCCCTGACTGCAGAGACTGGCGTGTTCATGACCCTACACTGAATACTGATAACCCTGCTGAGGGGTCCCTCAGTGGAATGGGAGCTGGGGAGCAAGACCCTAAGAGCAATAACTAGATAGGATTATGATCAATATGTTATATAGTAAAGTTCATAGTCAATAAAAAAATTTACTTATAGCAGGGCGTGGTAGCGCACGCCTTTAATCCCAGCACTCGGGAGGCAGAGGTAGGAGGATCGCCGTGAGTTCGAGGCCACCCTGAGACTGCATAGTGAATTCCAGGTCAGCCTCGACCAGAGTGATACCCTACTTTGAAAAATCAAAAAAAAATTTTTTTACTTATTTATTAGTGAGGAGAAAGAGAAGGAGAGGCAGAAAAAAAAAAAAAAAAAAAAAAAAAAAAAAAAAAAAAAAAAAAGCAGGGTCCCTTGCAGCTGCAGATGAACTCCAGACACATACACTACTTCATGCATCTGGTTTGACTCGGGTATTGGGGGAATCGAACCTAGGTTGGTAGGCTTTATAAGCAAGAATTAAAAATTTTTTAAATTTATTTATTTACAAGCAGAGAGAGAGAGAGAGAGAGAGAGAGAGAGAGAGAAGAGAGGCAGACAGAGAGAAAATGGGCACACCAGGGCCTCTAACCCTTGCAAATGAACTCCAGATGCATGTGCCCCTTGTGCATCTGGCTTACGTGGGTTCTGGAGAATCAAACCGGGATCCTTTGGCTTTGCAGGCAAATACTTTAACCGCTAAGCCACTTCTCCAGCCCCTATAAGCAAAAAATTTTAAGTGCCATCTCCCCAGCCCCAGACATTTAATTTCAATATACATCTCTAGAGCATTTCTTGTAAGCTCAGCTCTGTAATCTATACTGAGAAAAAAATCCTCATTCATAAACCATTATCTTTGTGCTCAAAGGCTTTTTGCATTCAGTGGGAGTGGGGAGACACATACACATGGCAAGCTAGAAACGGTCCTAACGTTGATGCAAGCGTTCCCCTGAAGGACAGCGCACAGCGCCATGTGGAACCGAAAGCTGGGTTGGCTGAGTCCTGTCTGGATTCCTAACCCACCAGCTTGTGAAATCTAATATGGTGATGATTGTTTTAAACCACCAAGGTTTAGGATGGTGTGGGATGCCAAACACATGCTCCTAGAGTAAGGAGAGACCCGGAAGCAGTTCAGCTCCCTGCTCTGTGCATAATTTCTCTGACTATTGGGGCTGATGATGTATTCAGTGGTAGAGGCCAGGGGTTCCAGCTCTAGTGCTGGATATTGTCAGAGACCTGCAGAAGTTGGCCACAACAGGCAGGAACCCCACAGAATGCCCCAGACGCCTGACTTCAGCTCCCCTTCTCTGCCCTTGACAGTAAAGGGCCTCCTGTTGTTGATCTGCCCTGGATAACCTTGCTGAAGAAGTGCCTATAAGCAGTCAGATGCTCTCACTCTGGCTGAGGCAGACCTGAAACATACTATGTAGGCTCAGGGTGGACTCGAACTCACAGTGATCCTCCTACCTCTGCCTCCCGAGTGCTGGGATTAAAGGCATGTGACACCTCGCCCGGTTTGAAATTCTTAATACTTTCTGAAGGAGGGACAATTGTGTAGCTGGTCTTGTCCGTGGTTCACATTAGGTATAATGGGACCAGGAGTCACAGCTGTTTCACTGGCATAGCCCCTATCTCACAGAGAACTGGGCAGCAAGGAGGGGCCACCGAGGGAGAGTAAGCCACATGGAAAACTACGCTCTTTGCCTCATTGGCTGGGTTTTCCTGCAGGGGGAGACACGGGGCCAGCGAGGGGCAAGAATGTCAGGCACAGCAGTTTGTAGGGAAATCCTAAGAGGCAAGGACCCCCACCCTGAGCTGCGTGGAGATTTAGGGCTCTGGGACTGAGGAGGCGGGGCTCACAACCCCTTTGGGAGCAGAGGTGAATCCCACTCCTCATAAACTGTTTCACACTTGGAAATCATCTTGAAATCTCTCCTCTGCCTGCCATGGGCTCCCCTTTCACAGACTTTCCACTGTGCAAACACAGCTGCCTCTTGTCTACCAGCTGTGCCTCCAAAACATCAAGAAGGCTGGGTCCACCTAGCTAGTGTTTCTTTGTCTTTTTGCTTTCTTTCTTTCTTTTTTTTCTATCTCTTTATTGTCCTAGATAAGTTATTTTCCAACCTTATCCTTGAACTAGCATCATCAGCAGTACCGGGTAAATCATCAAAAATGCTAATATTAGGCCGGGTGTGGTGGCACACGCCTTTAATCCCAGCGCTCTGGAGGCAGAGGTAGGAGGATCACCATGAGTTTGAGGCCACCCTGAGACTACATAGTGAATTCCAGGTCAGCCTGAGCTACAGTGAGACCCTACCTCAAAAGTCAAAAGAAAAAAGAAAGAAAGAAAGAAAGAAATGCTAATGCTTAAGACTCCACCCCATTCCCATTGCATCTAAAACTCTGGGGCAGGTCACCTGAAGTTTCAGAAGCCTTCCAGGTGACGCTAATAATCAGTGAGGTGATTTGAGAGGCCCTTTACAGAGTACCTGAAGTTCAGAGTTTTAACACCTGTGTGATGGATAGGTACCAGTATTGCAAAGAAATACCTGCTTTGATGGGCCACACCCCACTTCCTCACACACGTACAAAAGGACCCATGAATGGTCATGAAAGCCTTGCTTTTCATTCCTCCTTCAGTTAACATCTGGTCGCAGTGCGCTTTGAATTGTTTGAACAAGAGAATCAATGTTAGAATAAACTTGCTTGTAGGGTGTCTGGGAGCCAGGTGCGGCCTGACACTTTTCATGCAAGCTGAGAACAAACACAGCGTACTGAGCCCAAATCAGCCTTCTGCTGCTAGAGACAGGGCTGGAATGTGTGTTTCGCTAGGCCTCAGCCCCCTAATGCGCTGTCTTACCTTGGGGCCTTAATTAGAAGCAGCAGTGGCCCTCTGGCCTGCTGCGTTTCTGTTTGATGTGATTGCACAAAAGAGCTGGGATGGAAACTAGACCTTTTGTTATTTCACACATTCTGAAAATCTGTTTTGTAAAAGCCTTTTCTAGGTTCCCATTTGCTCTCACCGCGCACTAGGATAATTTAGAAACAGATTTAGACAGGGGAGTGGTTGGCAATATCTGGCTCTCCTTGATTTTGTTATAGATTACCAGGTTTATTTACGTCATCTTAGTCTAGCTTGTCTATCTGGTAAGGGTCCCATCTTTTTCTAAAAAAAAAAGGTTTTACTTATTTATGAGAGAGAGAGAGAGAGAGAGACAGAAAGAGGAAGACAGAGAGAGAGAGCAAGAGAGGGGGGAGTTATGGGCATTCTAGGACTTCCTGCCACTGCAAATGAACTCCAGACGCATATGCTATTTTGTGCATCTGGCTTTGCATGGGGACTGGGGAATTGAACCTGGGCTATCCAGGCTTTGCAAGCAAGCACCTTTAACCACTGAGCAATCTCTCGAGCTCCAAGGGTCCCACTCTTAACCATCCATCTTCTCTTAATTTTTTTAATTTTGTGTGTGTGTGTACACATTCACACACATTCACAGTGCAAGTGTGGAAGCCAGAGGACCATCTCAGGGTGTTGCTCCTCTCCTTCCACTTTTCTCTGAGACAGGGTGTCTCTTGTTTGTGCCACTGGGGACACTAGATTGACTGGCCTCATGAGCTTTTTGGATTCTCCTGTCTTCACCCTTCATTGAACAGATGTATGCATCACTTTGTGTCCAGCTTTACACGAGTACTGGGGATTTGAATACTGGTCTGGAGGCTTGCCAAGTGTCTTTAACTGTTGAGCCATCTCTCTAGCTCCTGCTTTCATTACTACTTCCACACTCTTCCTCCTTACCTTCTTCTCTTTTCCTCTGGCTCTTTCTAGAGATGTTTTGGTGTTTGGTATTGTCTTGAAAGTTTTTTTAAAAATTATTTTTGGAGAGAGACACAGAGAGAGACAGAGAGAGACAGAGAGAGACAGAGAGAGAGGGAGAGACAGAGAATGGGTGCCAGCAGCCTCTCAGCCACTGTGAACGAACTCTAGATGTGTGCGCCCCCTTGTGGGCAAGTGCGGCATTGCACCCTTGCGTCACTTTGCATCTGGGTAAACGTGGGACCTGGAGATTGGAACCGGAGTTCTTAGGCTTAGCAGGCAGGCGCCTTAACCGCTAAGCCATCTCTTCAGCCCTGTCTTGAAAGTTTTGAATATTTAAAAGAAAAATATTCAAAAGCCTGGCATCACGCAGCAGGAGGATCTCAAGTTCAAGGTCAGGTTGGGCTATATGTAGTGTGACTCTGACTCACAATAAATTCAGTACAAGAATGGAAGTGCCCAGTCGAGATGTGGGCATTTTACTTTCATAATTGCATATTTTGAAAGACCCAATAACTGAACCTGAAGAGGCATTATCTTATGTCTTGCTGCATTCCAAAACCAGCAACAGAGGACGCCCTGCCCCGTACCAGCCTATCTGAATGAATACTAAGGATCAGGAAAGGGGGACCGGTGACTGTGCTCCTGGATGTGCTGTGTGTATTGTGTACGTGGCTTAGTGGTTAAGGCGTTTGCCTGCAGAGCCAAAGGATCCCGGTTCGATTCTCCAGGACCCATGTAAGCCAGAAGCACAAGGGGGTGCACACATCTGGAGTTCCTTTGCAGTGGCTGGAGGCCCTGGCGTGCCCATTCTCTCTCTCTACCTCTTTCTCTCTCTTAAACAAATAAATAAATAAAATATATTTAAAAAAAGAAAAATATCTATGACTTGGAAACAAGGCAAAAGAAGGTTGGCATATCCTTTTTTGTGTCATATTGGAATATTGATTAATAGTCTAACATTAATCTAAGTTAATTATAATATTAATCTAAGTTCTTTAATTATCTAGGGAATGTACCTCTGTTTGACTTACTCTGCTACTGATGAAAGACCCAGTCTGTGAAGTTGCATGCTAGCCTGTAGACTTTTGCAGTAGAGAAGCAAGTGATTTCTGTTTGGTAGGGAAGATCACCTGAGGTTATGGCTTTATTTCCCAGGGGGACATTAACCAGTTCCATATCTGAACCAACAACCTCATTTCAACATTTTCTTTCTTTAATGACTACACAACCTCTCTCCCTATGCTTCTTTTTTAGACTAGCCCACTAGCTTGCTGAATTCCTCATAAGTGAGTTGAACCAATCTTGACATATGATTATTTTCTATTCGTGTGAAACTCATGTTTCTCACATTTTAAAAATTGTATTTTGTTAGTTCTTAGAAAAAGAGGAGGCTTAAGCAGCTATCTCAAAGGTTTACTTTTTGCTTTCTTGTAAACTTTTATGCTTTTTAATGGCTCAATTAACTGATTTTTTTTCTTTAGTGAGATTCTGTTACTAGTCAGTTTTAGGTTCTTGTTGGTCTAAAATATATTTCTTTCATCTTTGTTCCTGAAATAAACTTTCATTGGATAAATATTCTAAGTCGACACACTTAGGTCTTTTTATTTTATTTTATTTTATTTTATTTTATTTTATTTTATTTTATTTTATTTTATTTTATTGTTTTTTGGACAGGGACTGGTATTCATTATGTTGCTCAAGCTACCTTCAAACTTGTGGCAAACCTCCTGCCTTAGTCTCCTGAGTGCTGGGATTAGACCTGGTTTAAGCCTTTATGAACATTATTCTACTATCCTTTTTTTTTTTTTTTTTTTGGTTTTTCCAGGTAGGGTCTCACTCTAGCTCAGGCTGACCTGGAATTCATTATATAGTCTCAGGGTGGCCTTGAATTCATGGCAATCCTCCTACCTCTGCCTCCCGAGTGCTAGGATTAAAGGCGTGCCCCACCACGCCCGGCCGCTATTCTACCGCCTTTTGTCTTCAGTTGTTACTGTGGAGAAATCAGAATCAGTCTACGATGTATTCTGTCATAGGGAATGAATGCATCAGTTATTTTTCTTGTTGCTGTGACCAAGTTCCTGACAAGGAGCCATTTCAAGGGGGAAGAGTTTATTTTGCCTATGATACTTTTTTTTTTTTTAATTTATGAGAGGGAGAGACAGAGAGAAAATTGGCACACCAGGGCCACTAGCTACTGCAAACAAACTTCAGAAGCATGTGCCATCTTGTGTGTGTGTGTGTGCACCAAATTGTGCATCTGGCTTAAGCAGATTCTGGGGAGTTGAACCTGGGTCCTTAGGCTTTACAGGCAAGTTCCTTAACTGCTATGCTGTTTCTCCAGCTTGTAGATGTTACCAAATACTTGAACCACCTTCAGGAAGGGGAGGGTTTAATTTAGCTTACAGTTTCAAGGGGGAAGATATGGGCAGAGGTGGAAAGTTGCCTTGTCACACTGAAGTCAAGAAGCAGAGTGAGAAGAGGAAGTGAGCACGGCTATAGAACCTCAAGGCCTGGGCTGGAGAGATGGCTTAGCAGTTACGGTGCTTGCCTGCTAAGCCCAAGAATGCCCGTTCGATTCTCCAGGTCCCACTTTTGGCCAGATGCAAAGTGATGCAAAGGTGCAATGCTGCACTTGCCCACAAGGAGGCGCATGCGTCTGGAGTGCACAGCGGCTGAGAGGCTGCTGGTGCACCCATTCTGTATCTATCTCTCTCTGTGTCTGACTCTCTCCAAACAAACAAACAAACAAACAAACAAACAAACAAACAAACAAACAAAAAACCCCACTACTCTAGAAGACTCCATCTTCAAAAGGTTTTAAGACCTTCCTGGGGCCTGGAGAGATGGCTTAGTGGTTCAGGCATTTGCCTGCAAAGCCAAAGAACCCAGGTTCGATTCCACAGTACCCACATAAGCCAGACATACAAGGTGGCACATATGTCTGGAGTTCTTCTGCAGTGGCTGGAGCCCTGGCGTGCCTATTCTCTCTCTCTCCCTCTTTCTTTCTCTCTCCAAATAAAAATAAATAAATTAATTAAAAATATTGAAAAACAACAACAACAAAAACCAACCTTTCCAAACATTGCCACAAGCTGGGGATCAAGTGTTTGACACATGAGCCTATGGTGGACATACTGCATTCAAACCACAACAGGGATAAAGGCCATTGAAGCCTGGAAGGCACTGCAGTAGCAACATGAGGTAGCTGATCACACTGCATTTGCAGGCAGGAAGCAGAGGAGACAGGAAGTGGGGCTGGGATAAGAAACCTCAAAGTCTTCCCTCTCCACTACTTTCTCTAGCTGGGCTTTGTCTCAAAGGCATTGTCCCCAATCCACCATCCCCCCAGCAGCTGGGAACCAAATGTTCAAACACATGAGCCTATGGGGAGATATTTCACATTCAAACACGTAATCTCTTTTTCTCCTGGTGGCTGTTTTTAGGTCTTTTCTCTTTAGTATTCTGCACTTTGACTATAAATGTTAAATGTGAATTTATTATTATTTATACTGCTTGGAATTCATGAGGCTTCCTGTTTCTGAGATGTGGTTTTCATGAATTCTGGGAAAAATTCAGATAATATTTCCTCAAATATTACTTGCTCCATTATTTCTGTGATCGTCTTCCAGAATTCCAAATAATTGCATATATGTAGAGGTTTTTTGTTTTGTTTTGTTTTGTTTTTGGTTTTTGGTTTTTGAAGGTAGGGTATTGCTCTAAAGCCTGGAACTCACGGCCATCCTCCCACCTCTGCCTCCAGAGTGCTGGGATTAAAGGTGTGCTACCACCACACGTATGTAGTTTTGAAGCCATTCGTGATTAATCCCGGAAGAGGAAGACTGATTCAACCCCTGAAATCTACTGTATCTACGAAATTTATCACACTCATAGGTCAGATGAGAAAATCTCCTGGGAGACACGTGTCTCCCTTGCCACAGGAGCAAAGCTCTCCCATTCTCATAGCAAGGGGTGGGGGAACCTCTGTGAAGGGGTCAGGAAGCGTCCTCGAAAGGCCAGCCATCTTTCCCAACTTGAGGACTAGTGTGAAAGCATTTCTACTACTAAAAAAAAAAAAAATACCAACATGGCTTTCCATGGAAGCTGGCAAGCTGATGCAAATATTTATTTGGATAGGCACAGTTCCAAGAATAGCCAACACATCTAGAAGAAAAGGAAAAAAAAGGACAGAGTGGAAGAATGTTCTCCACAAGCTATGAGGTCTCATTCTAAAGTCATAATTAAGATGGTGGAGTATCAGTGTGGGGAGAGAAACACCCTGGGACAACATGCAGAGTCCAGACACGGGTGTAGGCATATGTGGAAACTTGAGGAATGACAAATAACACAATAGGAACGTGGGGGAAGTGCCGGATAGACTATCTGACAACCATCCACGTGGAATAAATGAAAGCCCTGTATCCAAAATAAGGTAACAGAAATCAACTGTAAGCTAGGTGTGGTGGTGCACACCTTTAATCCCAGCACTCGGGAAGCAGAGGTAGGAGGATTGCTGTGAGTTTGAGGCCATCCCGAGACTACAGAGTGAATTCCAGGTCAGCCTGGTCTAGAATGAGTCCCTTCTTCAAAAAATATCAAATAGGGGAGGAGGGGGGAGAAATCAACTATAGATTGATCAAGGGCTTAAATATGTCAGCCAAACTGTAAGCCTTTTGGGAGAAAAAGTGACATATCTTGAAGACTTCAGGATAAAGAAGAATTTCTTAAACATAACCCAAGCTTTCAAACCTTCTAAAGAAAAGGCTAGTAAATTCCTCTGCTTTCATAAAACACAGCTAGAAATCCTTTCAACAGAGCTAAAGGAAAAGTTTCAAACCAGAAGAAAATATCTGTAACCTTTGTAAACCATGTTAGCCAGAATCCATGTGAAAAAAACTAAAAGGCACAAAAAAAAAAAAAAAAAAAAAAAAAAAAAAAAAAAAAGCACAGTATACAAACAGGGAAGAAAAATGCTCAAGTTCATTATCAATCAGGGAATGCAAAGCAAAATAGAATAGATGTTTTGTAACATCTAGTTGGCGACTATTAATTCAGTGAGTACTGACAGCACTAGTGGAAGTGGAAGTGAATACAGTGACTTTGGGGAAAATTTTGGCATTATCTAGAAAATTTAAGGATGGGGGAAAAAAGCAACACATGGCTCAGAAACTCCACTCTTACATGCCTGAGAAACTCTCAAAGGAGCACAGGAATTTTTATTTATTATTTTATTTTATTTTATTTATTTTATTTTATTTTATTTTATTTTATTTTTGAGGTAGGATCTCACTGTAGCCCAGGCTGACCTGGAATTCACTATGTAGTCTCAGGCTGGCTTCGAACTCACCACAATCCTCCTACATCTGCCTCCCAAGTGCTGAGATTAAAGGTGTGCGCCACCACGCCCGGTTGGAATTTTTCTAGTAGGATTCTGTTCATGACAACACACATGTCCACTGAGGAGAAAAGGATGTGTACTCTGTGCTAAGAGGCCATGAGAAATAAATGAAGATGGACCAGTAACCTGGACAGAAGGTCTCAGCAATGGTGCTGAGTGAAACAAGTCATTCACAAATGATCAGTTTACCCAGCGACTCTATTTATGTACAGCTTGCAAACATGGCAACCCAGAGAGGGTTCATTCAGGGACATCCTGAATGGTTTTTTGTTTTTTTTTTGAGGCAAGCCTCACAAACATTTGCATCCTCTGTCTCGGCTGCTGGCTGACTACTACTTTGGTAAGAGGATTCTCACCTCTTTGAGAGATGAAATGGTCCCCAGTGAGGACCTCAGGCATCCTCAGGCTTGCCTCTGCCCCTTGCCCTGTATGGGTAGTTATCAAAATAGCTGCACGAGGGCTGGAGAGATGGCTTAGTGGTTAAGGCGCCCGCCTGTGAAGCCCAAGAACACCTCTTTGATTCTCCAGGTCCCACGTTTAGCCAGACGCAAAAGTGACGCAAGCGTGCAATGTCGCACATGCGCACAAGAGGGCGCATGCATCTGGAGTTTTTCATAGCACCTGAGAGGCTGCTGGCGAGCCCATTCTGTCTCTGTCTCTCTCAAATTAAAAAACAAACAAACAAACAACAAAAAATAGCTGCATGAAGGCCAGCCAAGCTGCCTGGACTCTCCCATCCGAACACAGGCACCAGTTACTCGAACCTCACATCTGGACCTTGCTTAGCTCTGAGACTGAGCCAGGTCTTAGGCAGGGAAATGCAAATCTCAAGCGTGGCCACGTGACACGGATTTAGACTTGCTGAAACCAACCACCCTTTTGTCTCCGGCCTACATTGTGCTGACATAATGCTGTTTTTAATTTCAAACACCAGGACGCCTTCTGAACATTTGGGTACCTTCACCAAAGTGAATGTCATTAAGCCACTCAAGGAGCCAGTTTCTGGCACTGTCGCCGTGACTTAGGGACCCTGGGTGAAGTGGGCTGCAGATACTTCTGCTCAGCATTGGGGGTTCATGGGGAGCTCATGCACCTGCCTTTTCCTCCCTCCCTCCCTCCCTCCCTCCCTCCCTCCCTCCCTCCCTCCCTCCCTCCCTTTGTTCCTTCCTTGTCAAGGCAATGGTTTGGTGGGATATGGAAGAGTAGGAGGCAAGGTGACAGGTGATATGAAAGGAAGCAAGTGGGGGTGAGGGCACGGGAGGAGAGCAGACAGGCCTGCCAATGAGGTGTGTAAGTCCTTGAGCCAGGATTTCATTTGAAATACACCAAGACCTTGTCCAGCAAGTCCCAGACAGACCCACCATTCATTGGGATGGCTGGTTTCTCCTCACAAAAAAAGAGTCATTCATTGCCTACAGCTCCTGGAATGTGAGTGAGCTGGGGAGCTCCGTCCAGGGGACCGGCCCTCATTCCCCCACTGACGCCAACCACAGCCTAAAAATAGACTCTGCCGCCGTTCCCCCACGCCTCCTGTGCCCTGAACTTTCCAGGGACTCCCTCTTCATGTTGTCTCAGTTTCGGACAAGGGAGTGTATTTCTGGAAGATTACTATTCCTAGCCTGAGTTGCTTTTTCCCCTTCCAAGTCAGGGCACTTGAAAACACTGGATCACTCTTCAGAGAAGATCTGGGTCTACACACTATGAACACCAGATTCAAAACTGAATTCAAGCAGAGGCAGGGTCCAACGCCAGAGCACAAACAGATGCACTCATAATTATGTGAAGGTTGCAAGGTGAAAACCAACCCAGTAGCAACCTGTTCAGGTGACAGCTCACTCACCTCGTGCAAGTCAGCGATGTTGATGAAACATAAGGAGACCATGAATTCAAAAAGAGAGAGCAAAAATAAGAGGAAACTTTTGTGGGTTTTTTTTCCTGACTTTATAGGCAATAGATTTAATCATCTTAAATACATCATTGAGCCAAAAATATGAAAAGCACACGGAGCTAATGTGAGGCAGCACAAGCTAAGGTGGCCAGGAAGACAGCCACACAAGGTTCTTTCCTCCTCCAACTACAGAAGCACCTTGGCACTTAGTTCAGAAGACATTGACAGCCTCTCGGGCTGCTCCTTCCCCACAATCTTCTTAATCTTACCAATTAGCTTTCTTCATCATTTTTCCCAGTCCCAGCTTCTGTCTGCATTTACCTAATCCCTACCAGGAGAATGTCTGTCTAGTTTTTTAGGCAAGTTTATAAAAACCCTGGAATGTTCTATGATGACTCTTACCCACACATCACACCTCACAACCACTCTGTCCTCAAGGCAGTAATTACTATTACTACTATTATTATTTTGCTGAAATGAAAAAAAAATGCCTTAATTTTCACTAATTCCCACGATTTTGGCAGCTCATCAGGAGAGCCTCCCTGACTGATGAAGCAGAATCTCAGGTCTTGCTCTGACTGACTGCTCTGCTTGTCTTTGTTAAACTGATCTTAAAAGGGGCTCATTTCTACTTCTGAAATGAGCTAGTCCTTGTTACTCTGCAGTTCCCTTCTGTCCCCTGCTCCACTTCCACCTGTTTGCCAATCTGATTGCCTCTGTCTCTGCCTGTCCATTCCATGGTCACATTCTTTGCTGGTTACCTACCATGTGTGAGGCAATACAGTATGATCCACTACACATACAAACCAGTAGGTTTCATTATGACATTTTCATACATGTATAGCTTTGTATTTCATTCATCATACTTACCTTTTTTTCCCCTTGTCCCCTTCCCCATATGATCCCCTTCCTAATTCCAAATAATCCTTCTGTTTTCATGTCACATATATGTCACAGACATATATATCTATTAAATTTAGAGTCCATGCATGTACTTCTCCCACCATTACCTGCTATTGTTCTCTGCTTCCCATAAGACCCCATCCTCCCCCACCATGTAAATCCTCCTTCCACTTTCATGTCATATATGTCATATGTCATCTATATTCTACACAGGAGAGACAGAAAACGGGTACTATTTGTCTTTCTGGGTCTGGCTTAACATAATGATCTATAGGCGAGTCCATTTTTTGTTTTATTTTGTGTATTCTTTTTTATTTAATTAATTAATTTATTTGAGAGAAAGAGGCAGAGAGAAAGAGAGGGGAGGGTTCATGCCAGGGCATCCAGCCACTACAAACAAATTCCAGACACATGCACCCCCTTGTGCATCTGGCTTACGTGGGTCCTGGAGAGTTGAACTGGGATCCTTTGGCTTTGCAGGCAAATGTCTCAACCACTAAGCCATCTCTCCAGCCCAGCTGAGTCCATTTTTGTGTGCAAATGACATGATTTCATTCTTCTTTATAGCAAGAGACCAAAGCTCCAAAGAGCATACATATAGTGCATTTTCTTGATCCATTTACCTGTTGATGGGCACCTAGATTGTCTCCATATCAAGGCCATTGTGAATCACATTCCTTGATGGTGATAACGCCACAGGCAGTGTATTAAACTGCAGACTTCTGACCTGTTATAGCAAGAAGCTTGGGTACCTGGCTGCCATGTGGTAGGACTCCTCTTGGGTTTGCACAAACAACCCTAGGTATTTTTTGAAATAGTTTTTAATTTTTTTACTTATTTGGGGCTGGAGAGATGGCTTAGCAGTGAAGGTGCTTGCCTGCAAAGCCTAAGGACCCATGTTTGACTCTCCAGATTCCACATAAGACAGATGCACAAAGGTGAGGCAGGCGCAAGGTCGCACATGCCCACTAGGTGGCGCAAGTGTCTGGAGTTCGATTTCAGTGGCTGAGGTCCTGGCATGTCAATTCTCTCTCTCTCTCCCTGTCTCTCTCACTCTCTCTAAAATTAAAAAAAAAAATAAATTACTAATTTCCTGCATGCACATGCACACATGTGGTCTCTTGCTGCTGCAAATGAATGCCAGATGCTTGCACAACTTTTAAAAAATTTTGGTCTGGCTTACATGAGTGGCTTGAGAATTGAACTCCAGTCCAGCCAGCAGGCTTTGCAAGGAAGAAGTACCTTGAAAAGCTGAGCCATCTTCCCAGATCCTGGAATATTTTTTTCGAGAAGGAAGTTTGGAAATGAGCTGTCTTCTTACTAGCTTGGGCAGCTGAGGGCTTAGAGTTGTACGAAAATGACTTT
The DNA here is from genome assembly GCA_036365145.1 of Orientallactaga sibirica. NCBI lineage: Eukaryota > Metazoa > Chordata > Mammalia > Rodentia > Dipodidae > Orientallactaga > Orientallactaga sibirica. The sequence goes on from JAEOAD010000019.1 coordinate 26,684,671, forward strand.
CTTTTACCTCTGCTCCCCCAGGTAGCATGGTGGATACTTCTGCCCTGAGGGAGTGTAGCAGACAGCTTCAGGTTCGCTGAGATGAACTTCCAGACCAGGGACAGTTATGGAGGAAGGGATTTATTGAAGCTTACAGATCCAGGGGAAGTTCCATAATGGCAGAAGAAGCTGGCCTGTTTTCACAGGACCAAATACAGGGAGAAGCCACAAGCCAAAAGCACACAGCACAGCACACCTCAGGAACTCCACTAGGCACACTTTGCATATCTTTAGATTGAAATCCTAAACCCACCACCATACCTTAAGATCTGCCCAGTGACATTGCCTCCAGCCAGGTTGATGCAGGTGCAAACTACAAAATGATAAAACATTGAATATATTGGGGGCCATCTATTCAAACTACCACAGGCAGCATACTAGACCCTGTGATACGTAGTGGCTCACCTCAACTTTCAAAACTATTTCTCAAGAGGGGAGAAGAACAGTTGCTAACCCATCAGAGTGGGACAGCAGCTCTGCCGGAAGCGGTCCTCTCAGGCAGTGGATACAAAGTCCCTGGTTTCTGGCCAGGATGTGGAGCCTAGCATGTGAGAATGAAAAGAAGTAGTAGCCGTGGTCTGGAGTCTTCTACTCTGGCCCTGCATCAGGACTGTAAGAACTCCTGCAGCCTTTGTAAATCCCAGCTACTCGGGCCTCTTCCCTAGACTGCTGGGAGGGGACCAGCAAAAGACTCATGCCCAGCCAACAGTAGTAACCACCAACCCAGATCTCTCCCAACACAGTCACCAGGAAACTGTGTGACCTTTGGCGAATCACTTTTCCTTCCTTGGACTTCAGTTTTCTCATCACTTAAGTCATAAGTTGGGCTGGAGGGCTCAAAACCCAGCTGCAGACCAGCAACTCCCTCCTGGGGAGTGTTAGACACACAGTTCCCAAAGTCCCATGCCAGAGCCAGTGAACTGGAATCTCCAGGACCAAGATCTGGAGACCTGTATTTTTACAAAGTTCCCCATGAGATTTGGATGCAGCCAGTCACCTGGTCAGATCAATAAACTCAGTGATGGTCCCTTCTGGGTGACATGCCCGAATGCTTAATGAGCTGCACAAGTCCTCGGGTGTGGGTACTTCCGGTGATTTTCCTGAGCTCTGGAGGCATTCTAGGTGTGGTCACCCTTTCTTCCTCTGCCAACTTTGAGCTGCTAACCCCAGTGCTTGGTGAGTAGCAGGCAGCTCAACGTGGAAGGAGGTTTGGGGAGATGGCCCAGTTGGTAAAGTGCTTGACTTGATAGCATGAGGATGAGCAATAAATAAAGCTAGGTGTGGCGGTGCATGCTTGTCATCCTAGCATTAGAGAGGACGATGGATGCCTGGGGGCTGGCTGGTCAGCAGGTCTAACCTACTTTGGGGAGCTCCAAGACAGTGAGAGACACTGAGACACTCAAAAAGGTGGGTGGTGCCTGAGGAATGACACCCAAGGCTGTCCTCTGGTCTTCACACAAGGTACACGCACATGCACGCGTGTGCACCCACACATATGTATACCTGTGCATGCACAAACACACACACACACACAAATGGAATGAGTTAATAAGTAAACAAATGAAATTTGTAGAGACAAAGAGCAGATCTATTTATGGTGAACATCTCCCTGTGCCAAGGCAAAGTCCTCCTGGGTGACACAGCGGGCACTGATGAGTAAGTGTGGATACACATGCCTGTATCACAGACAAGGTGGGCAGAGTGGACTCTGGGTAAGGGCTCCTGGGCTTTTCCCTGGTATGAAGAGGGACAGAATCTGTGCAGGCAGTGTCAGGGTGCACAGAGTCTAGGTCAACGTACCTGTGTGTTTCTCTTCCTTGTCCACAAGAATACCCAGCCACCTGGTTTTGGGCAGGCGAGAGAGAATTGCACTGTGGAGCAAAATCCACCACCCCCCTGTGTTGCAGTCAGATTCACATTGCTGGGAGAAACCACCCAATCAAGAGCAGCTTTTGGGAAAAGGGATTTATTTTGGCTTATAGACTCGAGGGGAAGCTCCACGATGGCAGGGAAAATGATGGCATGAGCAGAGGGTGGACATCAACCCCTGGCCAACATCAGGTGGACAATAGCAACAGGAGAGTGTGCCAAACACTGGCATGGGGAAACTGGCTATAACACCCATAAGCCCACCCCAGCAATACACTGCCTCCAGGACGTGTTAATTCCCAAATCTCCATCAGCTGGGAACCTAGCATTCAGAACACCTAAGTTTATGGGGGGACACCTGAATCAAACCACCATACCCTGGGAAGTTCCCCACCTAGGCACTACCCTGGAAGAGCTGAACTCTGCCCTGTGGCATGGTTGGGAGAAAAAGGAGAGGCCACTGGGTTTGTTTTCTGCAATGTGGAGCAGCAAGCTGGCGACAGCTCTGAAGTCAGGGAGACTGAAGCCATGTGGATGTACGTGTGGCTGTGTCCTGCCTGGTCTGGAAGTCAGTCAAGGACAAAGCAGTCCTGTGGGTTTCTGCACAGTCACCCTCCCCTGCCTTTGCGAGCTGGAGGGGTGGAGCTGTTCTCACCACAGCCAGTGGGTTCAGCCAGTTCTTGCTTCTCCGATGCTCAGATGGCTGCATATCATCTCTTACCATGGAGGGACACCCTTAGAGGTTAGAATGCATATATATTTATACATGATGTCATACATAACTATTTGCAGTGGGCTATTTATGTGCAAGGTATTGCATGCAGGTACAACTAGATTTCTTTCTCTTTAAAATTTTTTTAAAATTTTATTGTAGAGAGGGTGAGACAGAGAGAGAAAGAGAGAGAGAGAGTGAGAGGGAGAGAGAGAGAGGGAGAGAATTGGCATGCCAGGGCCTCAGCCACTGAAATCGAACTCCAGATGCTTCCACCACCTAATGGGCATGTGTGACCTTGCACTTGCCTCGCCTTTGTGCTGGTTTATGTGGTAGAGTTTCACTCTAGCCCAGGCTGACCTGAAATTCATCATTGTAGTTTCAGGGTGGCCTCAAACTCACGGTGATCCTCCTACCTCTGCCTCCCGAGTGCTCGTCTTAAAAGCATGCACCACCACACTGGGCCTTTTCAGTTTTTTTTTTTTTTTTTAGAAAATCAGAAGATCAGGGCACTTTTGCTTTCCCTCGAAATCACCCTTATTTTACACTCTGTGCCACTTAGGAAAGCACTCAGCAGCAAGTAATGTCAGAGTGAACCAGCAGTGACTCGAACATGAAGGGTATTTGATCGTTCCTGTAACCAGAAGTCTCCACATGAACTCTGTTGTTACAGCTCAGCCATCCTCAGAGGACCAGGCCCTGTTGACCTTCTTTCCTGTTGTCTCTGCACGCTGGCTCACTGCACTATGGTTACAAATGGTCTGTGATAGCACCGGGCATGACGCCCATGCTCACGGTGTGAAGGACAAAAGTGTTACCACTGATGAGTTTTACTTTCTTTTCACCCAGTAGCAAATCATTCGAGAAGCTCCAATACGCTTCTAAATGCCATGGGCAGCATTCTATCTGTGGCCAGACCGTAGCTGCAAGGGAGGCTGGAAGAGTAAGTATTCAGTTAAGAAGTAAGGTGTGTGTGTGTGCTGGAGAGATGGCTTCTCAGCTAAGGCACTTGCCTGTGAAGCCTAAGGACCCAGGTCTGATTCTCCAGAACCCACATATGCCAGATGCACAGAGTAGTGCATGCATCGGAGTTTGTTTGCAGTGGCCAGAGGGCCTGGCATGCCCATTCTCTACTTTCTATCTCTCTGTCTAATAAATAAATAAATATTTTTTTTTTTAAAAAGAGAAGTAATAGAGGTGAGAATTGTTATAGGGTGCTGCTGCGATCAGTGTCTGCCCTGCTTTTCCCTCTTTCACCACCATGAAGCTCCACTCACTCATTGAGGTGAAAGGACCCTTTCTTCCCCCTGCTCCTAGTGTATCGTTCGTATCTCCACCTCAGCACAATAACGCTCTCATGTACGTTCTCAGGGTTATCTTCTCCTCCTTCTTAGATTAGAAGCCTCCGAAGACCAGAGACCACGTCTACTTTATCCTGTAGCACCCATCACCCTTCCTCAAACACACACAGCTCTCTACGAAAGTGATAATTTTCACGAGTCATGACTTGAATGTTTCTTGGTTAAAAAAATCTTTGCCCCGGTGCTGGAGAGATGGCTTAGCGGTTAAGGCACTCGCCTGCAAAGCCAAAGGACCAAGGTTTGATTCCCCAGGACCCATGTAAGCCAGATGTACAAGATGGTGCATGTGTCTGGAGTTTGACTGCAGTGGCTGGAGACCCTGGCGTGCCCATTCTCATTCTCTCTCTCTCTCTCATCTGTCTCTTGGTCTCTCTCAAATTAATTAATTAATTTAATTTAATACAAAAAAATTAAAATCTTTGTCCCATGTTTCTTTTATGAATCTTTCAGAATCTGGACAGTTATCCCACCTGACTTGTGAGTGTCTTACCACTTTGCAAAGCACATGGTGATACCTGTAAGGGCACAGTGTCCTGTGAGGACAAGCAGGAGCTACTGCCTGCCCCTTGAGCACCATCACATTCCCGAGGCCAGTGCTGTGTAGAAGGTTTTTTTTTTTTTTTTTTTTTTTTTAGGGTCTCACTGTAGCCCATCTCACTCTGGTCAAGGCTGACCTGGAATTAACTATGTAGTCTCAGGGTGGCCTCGATCCTCCTACCTCTGCCTCCCGAGTGCTGGGATTAAAGGCGTGCGCCACCACACCTGGCTGGAAGGTTTGTTTTGCAGACAGGGTGGCCAAGGCTTCACAGAGGTCAATCTCTTGTGTTCAAACATCAAAGACGTGGCAGAGCTGGAATTTCAATCATGGCCTGTCTGGATTCCAGGACCTACTGGGGTGCTTAGTAGGCAATGAGGACCCAAAAGGGCTGAGATGGCCTGAGTTTGATCCCCAGCACCTCCATAAAAAGCTAGGGGTATTGTCAGGCCACCCTGAGACTAAATAGTGAATTCCAGGTCAGCCTGAGCTAGAGTGAGACCCTACCTCAAAAACAAACAAACAAACAAAAGCTAGGGGTGGCCATGCATGCTTGTAACTCCAGTTCTATGGGGGGGGTAGCGGTGTGGAGACAGGAAGACTTGCTGGTCCGCCATTCTCAACCAAAAAAATCCCCAGCATCAGATTCAGTGGGAGGCTCCATCTCAGGAAAACAATGTGGAAGGGGAACAGAAGAGGACACTTGACATACTTCTCTGGTCTCCACACACGTGTGCACCAGGGGTGTGCATGTGCACACACATGCATACACTATACATACACATGCCATACCACAAGACCACACACACACACACACACACACACACACTAAAAACCTATACTATTTCCTGGCTCTACTATTTCCAGACTAAGTTTCCTTCCTTGCCTCTTTGAGTTTAATGCAGATTATGTTTGAGGGCGTTGATTTCTTATCTTTTTTCATCCCCCTGCAGTCACTGGGCCAGGGGCATGAAGCATTGATGTGGATGAGTGTTAGGCATTGCTAAACATGGGCTGGGACAATGAGGAAGCTGGCCTGGGCTGTTGGACATAGCCGGGGACCTTGGGCTGTGGGGGGTTGCAGCCAGCCTTGTCGGGAACCCACATTGGCGACGGAGCTGGCCCTCCCTTTTCACAAGGTCGTCGTGTGCCCATCTTTACTCAGAGGAGGCAGAACTGACGGGCCCTCCCCGCTATCCCAAAGCACCTGAGCATTCCATAGTCAGGTTTTGCACCCCCCAGTTCCTGACCTTGTGGCTAGCTGCCAAAGAGACCATTATATGGTAGTAAACAGTCTCCCTGCAGCTGCAGACATCCAGTATGCGGCTGCAGTCATGTACCGTATCTCCCTTGCAGCTTCTCCCTTGTCACTTCTGCCTTCTGACACCAGCCAATTAGATAGCAACCCATAAACTATGTATCCAATCACCTTATAGTCTGTATGTGCCTTCTCAACCTTTCTCAAGTGTTTATAAACCCACTCCCCTTTTGAATAAACGAGAGCACTACCCATCAGACTGCCTCCTGGGTGATTCCTTGCCCAAGACCCTGCTCCCCCCAACTCCTCCTGAACCCAGGGCGTTGGTGGCCAATGACCCCTGGGGAATAGCGAGGACCCACAGACGAGGACAAAGAAACTCATTTGTCCTTGATAGGCTGAGACCTGCCTGACATGGTTTTGCCAGCTGGAGGGCTCTGTGACTAAGTAAGCCCTCATGGGAAAGCAGTTTTTGAACAGACCCAAAAGAGTCAGACCTTGCAAAGCAGTCTCCTCCAAACCTGGACCTCGAGACCAGTGCTAAGGTTGAGTTTGCTCCGGTCAAGGCCTGTCACATCAGTCCTATTTACACAAGCGATCTGGGGCTCTTTGATTCTTTGGGTCTGATCTCTCATCCCTTTGGCCAGGTTTCTGATAGGAGAACTTGGCTTCTTTAGCGTGGTCCAAAAGGCTCTTCAGACTACAGCTTTCTTGCCTTTGATCTTCTTGGCCCCGGTGGCATCAGCTAAAACCCAAGTTCAGCTCACCCAACACTCTCATGCCAGTCACACGGTCTTGTCCAAGACCCTGACCCACTGCGACGAGGAACCTCGGGCTAAACAGAAATTCAGTTTAGTGAAAACGTCCCCTGCTTTTAGGAACACACATCAATTTCCATGTGATGCTATGGCCTCCTGCCACTAGCCAGTTCTAGTCATTCTTAAATTTTACTATTAAAACCCAACTGTCTTTATAGAACGCCAGAAATTTATCTGAACAAAAAGTCAACTATGTGGCTATTCTCAGTGTTTTGTAATCCAAACATTGGCCCAGAGAGAGACTCTGGCAAATGTGTGTACTGAACACACAGACACCCAAGTGTTTGGACGAAGAACGGAAAACTCAGCAAATGTGGGGGAAATTGGCATTTGTTGAGAGCAGAGTTTTGAGACCAACAAGTCTGCAGGCTGTTCTGGCTGGTGTAGACAGTCAGGCTGATCCAAGTTCAGTACTGTGGGCATGGGTGGCAGAGGTCCCACCTCTCTGCCCATTCTAGCTTCTGGGCTTTGGGGCATGTGTCAACTTGCTCAACCTCAGTCATCTGCTTTCTTGGCTCCAGCCTGACTTAGAAGGCAACAACCAAGTCCTTTATCCCAACATACCACAGTTACTTAGATGTTGAAATTTAACTTTCTTAAGATCAAAATCCTATTACTCACCTTGTCCACTACTATATTGGAAAGAGTATGACCCAGCAGTCACACTGCTATAAGAAGGTTAGCTAAAAATATTTCAACCTTAAAAAAAAAAAAAAAAAAAAAAAAGAAAACGAGACCCTTATTACGGTGACAATTCCAAGAACGAACAAGTACCTGTGGCCTGGGGCAGGTATACACAGAACTCTTGTACACTGAAGTGGGTCATTTGGTAAGTTTTAGTTTTCCTTGCCTTGTAGGGAGAGTAGATAGAAGGAGGGGCTAGTAGGGGCTAGAGAAATGGCTCAGCAGTTAAAGCGCTTGTTTGCAAAGCCTAACCACATAAAGCCAGATGCACAAAAAGGTGCATGCATCTGGAGTTCGTTGCAGCAGCTGAAGGCCCTGGGATGCCCATTCTCTCTGTCTTCTCTCTATCTCTCTCTGCTTGCAAATAAATAAATTAGAAAAAAGGGGGAGGGGCTAGGTTTTCCCAGTGGTGTGGCTGGCTCTTTTCACCAAGTGTAGTGGCACGTGACTGCATCCCAGCAGGAGGATTTAAAGTTTGAGGGTAGCCTGGGCTATATAGTAAGTTCAAGGCCAGCTTGAACTACATAGTGAGACCATGTCTTAAAAACAAAACAAAGTAGCCGGCCATGGTGGTGCACGCCTTTAATCCCACCACTCGGGAGGCAAAGGTAGGAGGATTGCCATGAGTGCAAAGCCACCCTGAGAATACAGAGTGAATTCCAGGTGGGCCTGAGCTAGAGTGAGACCCTACCTCGAAAAACCAAAAAAAAAAAAAAAAAAAAAAAAAAAGAAGAAGAAGGAAAGAAAAAGAATAAAGAGCTGGAGGGCTGGAGGTGTAGCTCACAGGCAGAGTGCAAAAGTGCGAGCCCTGGGGTCCATCTCTATCACCGTGCAAACAAAAACAAATCGAAGAAACACAGCAAACACCTTACATTGTTCTCTTCTGCGGAGCTATACCATGAGCTCAGCTTCCTTCGTGCGCCTGGTACCTTCCCTTTTCATTCCAGGACTGGAGGGATTCCGTGTCTCAAGAGGCACATTCTTTATACAAAACATCAACACCCCCTCCTGCCTTTGAACAGCAGAGTCAAAGGAAAGCAAACAAGCCAACCCGAGGAACCCGAGGAGGCACCGAGGAGCGGGAGTGGGAAGATCGGATTCGGATGCGGTTGCAGCCTCCACGCGGTTCAGTGGTCAGGTCCCTCCCTTGTCAGTCTCCGGCAGGACAGCACCCCCTGTCGTCAAAACCCTTTCCTCCACAATGCCAAAGTTGCCTGATGGTCAGCCGCAGGGACTCTTTTTTTGTTTGTTTTTTTTGGTTTTTCATTTTTCGATTTTTCAAGGTAGGGTCTCACTCTAGCTCAGGCTGACCTGGAATTCACTCTGTATTCTTAGGGTGGCCTCGAACTCATGGCGATCCTCCTACCTTTGTCTCCCAAGTGCTGGGATTAAAGGCATGCACCACCATGCCACCATGAGCCCCAGGGACTCTTCTCCTCCCTCCCTTCTCTCACAAACATTTAGTGTGTGCCAGCCACGTGCTTGTCCCTACACTCAGCCAGCTGTTTGGAGTCGAATTTCTTAGTTAATGGAGCCATGCTCGTTATACCACACTTGACCAAAAGCAAGCATTCCCAGACATGCCTTTCTTTCTTTCCTCTCTCTCCTTAAGATGGGAAAGCCTTTTCTTCTTTTCTCCACACTTCTTAGCTCTTTAACGTGTTCAGACAACTTGGAACAGGCCTGCTCCCCCCCGCCCCCGAATGGCTGGAGAGCAGAGGCTCTGAGCATGCCTTCACGGTGGCAGCCTAGCTCGCTGGATGACACTGCCCCTGAACTCTCTCTCTCCCGCTGGAATTAATGCTCCCTCCTTTCATACTCTGAAGTGACACATGCCTGTATCAGAGGGGGGTGCCCCCCAAGGTCATGCTGAGTAGTTAAAACTTGGCTTGAACATCCAACTTCCCCAACTCTAGGGGCTGATACAGCAGGATCCCTGTGGTCTCCAGGCCCTCAAGTCCTCATTTAGGCCTCACTGTCCCACACCAGAGTGGACCACGTGCGAGACCACAGCTGCTTCTTCACCGCCCAAGTCCCATTCACACAGCCAGTCACACCAGCAATTCAGATGTGTTTCACAGAAGGGGTGCTTGGGAGAAGGGGCTACGCACTCTCCTGTAGTTGACTTTCCTCTGCTCTGCCCTGCCTAAGTCTCCTCCCCACTTGTCCACCTTGCCCCCATCCAGCTCAGCAAGGCCCTCACACGTCTGTCCTACCCCTCAACACTCACCATCTAAACTTAGAGTTCCACCAACTCACTCTGCCAAACGAGAAACTGGAGGTGGCTACTTCAGAATAGATATAGATTATAGATATAGGTTCATTGATTTTGCTAGAAAGCTAGACAGCAAGCCCCAGGGATTGTCCTGTCTCAACCTTCCCAGCCCTGGCATTAGAGGTGTGCACCACCACACCAGGCTTTAACTTGGGGTCTGGGGATCTGAAGTCGGGTTCACATTCTTGCGTGGAAAACATCCACTGAGCTATCTCCCCAGCCCTCAGATGATATATATATTTTTAAAAATTATTTACTTATTTGAAAGCAAGAGAGAGAGTAAGAGTGTGTGTGTGAGAGAGAGGCACATAGAGAGAGAATGGGCACACAAGGGCCTCCAGCCACTACAAATGAACTCCAGAGACCTTGTGTATCTGGCTTACGTGGGTACTGGGGAATCAAACCTGGGTCCTTAGGCTTTGCAGGCAAGCAATTTGTCCGCTAAGCTATCTCTCCAGCCCCTCGGAATTTTTTTTAATCCTCAGTACTATTGGCAATGCATTATGGTATGAAACCTACTCACAGTGCTGAAGACTACAGTTACTTGTGGGGAGGAAAGTGATTTCGGCTGGGTAGGTCTTGGCCAGGGATTTACTATTCCCTCATGTCGTAGGTTGCTGACTTGCAATCAAGACTTACAGTGTCTACAACATTGTGCATGGAAGCACTTGCAGAGGCTCCTGGTGGATCAAGACTGACAGGATCCAGGACATCAATCATGGGAGAGTTTATTCTGCTTGATGGGGCTCCTCTGAATGAGCATCTCTACTGCCTGGATGGACTTCTTAGCACTCCAGGGTGCAGCCCAGCCACCACTGCTGCTTTCAGTGGTCACTACCTTCCCTTGGTCTCTATTGAGAACAGTCTTGGCCTTTGTCTGAAGTGGAAGGGAATGGGATCATTTATTTTTTCTTTTTTTATTATTTTATTTTTATTTATTTGTTAGAGACAGAGAGAGGTAAAGAGAGAGAGAGAGGAAGAGTGAGAATGGGCGCACCAGGGCCTATAGCCACTGCAAACGAACTCCAGACCCATGCACCCCCTTGTACATCTGGCTTACATGGGACCTGGAGAATTAAACCGGAGTCCTTAAGCTTTGCAAGCATGTGCCTTAACTGCTAAGCCATCTCTCCAGCCCCATTTTTTTTTGACTTTTCTAGTGCTTTGGTATAGATTGAAGAAGAGAAAATGGCCCTGAGAGACTGGTGACAGAGAAGAGGAGGCAGAATTACACACACAGCTCAGTTAGGATGCACGGACTGTGTGCAGTGCATGAATCCAGAGGTCCAAATCACACCGTAATGTGCCATGAATGCAGAATTCACAAGAGGATGAAAATGCTTCCCTTGGGCTGGAGAGATGGCTTAGTGGTTAAAGCGCTTGCCTGCAAAACCTAAGGACCCATGTTCGACTCTCCAGATCCCATGTAAGCCAGATGCACAAAGGTGAGGTAAGCGCTAGGTTGCACATGCCCACTAGGTGGCACAAGCATCTGGAGTTTGATTGCAGTGGCTGAGGCCCTGGCATGCCAATTATCTCCTCCTTTCTCTAAAAATAAATAAATAAATTTTTTAATAAAGGGAAAATGCTTCCCTTGCGCTGTCTTTGGGCAGTGTGGAAAGACTGAATTGTGCTCTGAGCTCTGAACATCACCATTTGAATTATCTCTGCATTGCCACTGTCTCGGGCACATGACCCTGGACAGCTAGCTCCCTCCACATGTTAGAACCCCAGTTTGTGTGTTTGAGGGCCAACAATAGAAGCTTATATGGAGTTGCTTCAAGGATGAAATGAGATCTTGTGCTAATTTCCTGGAATGTACTAGGTGCTCAGTAAATGCCACCTCCCAGGAAGGCTGTCCTGATTGAAGGAGAAGTTTGTCTATCTCATGACAACCTGAAGAACTTTACAGAAGATGCTGAATGAGGACTAGCAGGAGATGATGGAGAAGAGGATATTACATTGGTGGGAATTATAAATTTATCAAGGAATTTAAAAAAGAACCACAATGATTCATGCATAAACCCTGTGTTTGGAATCTTCCATTACTGCTCTCATGGAATCAAGCTCATGGAACAGGCATTCCAAGACCTGGGAATGTTGTGTCTTTATAACAGAGTGAAAAGACAACGCTTCTTCGCCTCCTTTCCCGGTGTTGCCTGTTACTTTCATAGACCTTTAGGTCTTCAGATCTAGTCTCCCTCATTTTTTCGCATATGTGTGTGCATGAGCACAGAGTATGTGTTTGGTGTGGATTATGTGTTGTATGATGTAAACATGTGCATACAGATGTGCAATGCCCATGCACATGTGTGTGCAGAGGCCAGAGGAGAATGTTGGGTGACATTCTCTTATGGTTCTTCTGGTATTTCCTTGAAATGTGGTCTCTCCTGTAACCTGTGGCTGCTGTCCATCAGTCTGTAGACTGGGGTTGCAGGCATACTTGGCTATACCCAGCTTTTAAAAAGTTTAATTTTATTTTGTATATATTATAACAGGTTATACTCTTTTGTTCCCTAGCCCCTGCTCCAGTTTCCCTGGGGCCCTCATCGGTGGAGTCATGATATTCAGTCATGAAGGGGTCATTGAAGGCCTCACTCAGTCCCTGTGGGATGGGGGTAATGGGTTGGTACCATGCCTCAGGGTATTCCTACCCACTCTGTAGCTCTTACAATCTGCCTCCTCTTCTGCAGTATTTCCTGAGCCATGGTAGGCCTGTTGGTAGTCTGATTTATTGTTGAGTTCTTTGTAGCCGCTGGAATTCTGCTTTGATTTTTTAAAATCACTTGGTTTATTTATTTATTTTTCTTGTATTATTTATTTATTTATTTATTTATTTATTTATTTATTTATTTATTTAGACAGAGAAAGGGAAAGAGTGAGAGAGACAGTGAGAATAGACACGTCAGGGCCTTCAGCCACTGCAAACGAACTCTAGATGCATGCGCCACCATTTCCATCTGGCTTACCTGGGACCTGAAGAATTGAACCTGGGTCCTTAGGCTTTACAGGCAAGCACCTTAACCATTAAGCCATCTATCCAGCCTTCTATTATCTCCTGAAGAAGACATTGCATTTTTGTTTGACCTACAACTTCATACCTTACCCCTTCCTTTTTTTTTCTTCCTTTTTCCTTTTCTTTATTTTTGGTTTTTCAAGGTAGGGTCTCACTCTGCTTCAGGCTGACCTGGAATTCACTATGTAGTCTCAGGGTGGCCTTGAACTCATGGCGAACCCCCTACCTCTGCCTCCTTAGTGCTGGGATTAAAGGCATATGCCACCACGGCAGCCTTAATTTTTCTTCCATTTTTTAAATTGACAACTTCTATACTTACAGACAATAAACCATGATATTTCCCTCCCCTCACCCATTTCCCCTTCACAACTCCACTCCCTGTTTCCATTAGTCTCTCTTTTAATTTGATGTCATCATCTTTTTCTACTATTATGAGGGTCCTGTGAAGGTATTTCTAGGCACTTGAGGTCATGGATATCGAAGCCAATTTCTGTCTGGACAGTTGCATTGTAAGGAGTCATACCCTTCCTTTGGCTCTTCCATTCTATCCACCTCCTCTTCTGCAATGGACCCTGAGCCTTGGAGGGTGTGACAGAGATGTTTCAGTGCTGGATGCTCCTTTGTCTCTTCTTCTGAGCACTATGTTGCCTTTTGGGTCATCCCAGTGGTCATTGCTATCTGACAAGAGAAGCTTCACTTACCAGAAGTGAGAGTAGCATTAATACATGAATATGAACATTAAATGTAGTGCTTTGGTGGGAATAATATGTACATTTAGCTAGACAAGAGCAGGCTGTATGTCTCTAAACTCATGACCTCCCCTGCCATTGGCTTTTGATTAGGTTTTTCAGTACCAGGCATGTATTCCCTCCCATTGAGTGGGCCTTCCATCCAATTAGAGAGCAGTTGGTTTCCCCCAGAGCAGACATGCCACTATTGCACTCATTTGGTCATTTGGCCTGTCTGGCCAATCTTGAGTCTTCCAGTGTTCACTGTTTTCACTGCTGATGACTTCTGTCTTCCATAGGGCTGCATGCAGTGCAGCTTTTTCCAGCTTTCAGTTGGCTAGTCTACAGGGAGAAGGTTTTCTGTTCAGTACCAGCTTGATTTCTCAGTGACCTTGCCGCTCAGGCAAGTGAAGTCTTCAGCAATAGGGTTTTACCATCTGTTTCTCAATGAAAACCAAGGGCTTTGGCAATAGCCTGTAATGTTTTGGAGGCAACAGGGACCTCCCTGGCCAACAACTCACTGGAAGGTATTCCTTTGGTGGGTTTTGATTGATCACGGTGTCTGTCACTATTGCCTTGGAGCTGGTTGTCAGGCTAGCAGTGAGAGCAGAGTTCATATCACCACTTTGTCTGATATTTCTTCTGGGCCCCAGCAGATGTGGTAGAGGTGGCACATCTTGTGGTGGGCTGGGCAGTCCAGTATCTTCTTGTCTTATCAATAGATCTTGGTTCTCCTCTGTTTTCTCTGCCTTCTGTAAAATAAAGCAGATTCTCTAACCAAGACAGCACCTTGGGTTAAAGGGTATATGCAAAGTTATTTGAGAGACTTTTTGGTGTGAAAGCTCACTCTTCTCCATAGAGCAGTGGGAGATTCTCTCTGAAGTCTATGAGTTTCTGTCTTGTGAGATTCTGTCATGAGATTCTGACTTGGTTTTCAGTACCAGATGTGAGTTCTCTCCCACTGAGCAGGCCTCATGTCTAGTCAGAGAACAGTTGGTTTATAACCAGCTTTCTATGTGGGTTTTGGAGGTTCAAACTTGGGGTGTCCTCTTGCTTAAGCAGAAAACATTCTTAACATCTGAACTATCTCCCCAGATCATGCCTCATTAAAAAATTTTTTTTTACTTATTTATTTGAGAGAGAGAGAGAGAGACGAGAGAGTGGGTGGGCGGGGGGAAGAGGCAGAGAGAGAATGGGCATACCAGGCCTCTAGCCACTGCAAATGAACTCCAGATGCATGCGTGCCACCTTGTGCATCTGCTTATGTAGGTTCTAGGGAGGAGAACCTGGGTCCCTAGGCTTTGCAGGCAAGTGCCTTAACCACTAAGCCATTTCACCAGCCCTCATTCTTTTGTTTTTTTTTTGGAGAGAGAGAGAGAGAGAGAGAGAGAGAGAGAGAGAGACAGAGAATGGGCATGCCAGCAGCCTCTCAGCCACTGTGAATGAACTCCAGACACGTGCGCCCCCTTGTGTGCAAGTGCAGCATTGCGCCCTTGTGTCACTTTGTATCTGGTTTAATGAGGGACCTAGAGAATCAAATGGGCATTCTTAGGCTTAGCAGGCAGGTGCCTTATATGCTAAGCCACTCTCCAGCTCCCTCATTTCTTTTTTTTTTTTTTTTTGAATAGAGTATTGCTCTGTATCCCAGAATGGCTTTGAATTCATGATCCTCCTGGGTCAGCCTCTCGAGTGCTAGGATGGCAAGATTGAGCCACCATGCTTAGCCCTTCCGCCCCCGTTGAGCTATCTTTGAACAACCAGTAGGAGACCTTCCCCATAGATGAACACAAGATGGGGTCTCTGGTGGCTCAGGCCTGTTGCTAGGGTCTGATGCTGGTCATCTGTCCTACAGCAACAGTGTCATGCAGGCCTTGAAGTCAGCCTCGGTAGGAGTATTTGAATGGGTTAGGTTCATAGATACAACCCTGGGGCTGCCCACACGATGTGCAGAAAAACCGCATGACAAGGTGGAATACACAGGACACCTTCCTTTCACATGCCCACTTCAAATGAAGACTTTCAGGTGGATAGCATTCCCGTTTCTACTCAGCTCCTAAATGAGAAAGAAAGCAGTTTTAGTCTTCAAAAACGAGGCAGTCAGGTCTACTCTGGGGTTTGTGCATGTCCTGAGTGTTGTGTTCCACATTTAGTGACATCCTAACATACTTAAAGGCTTCTTGCTGTGCACTGCCTCTGCCTACTCTGGAGATAGACCAAGTGGGAATCAGGTGAGCTACAAATTGAGCTGCCGTATGCCTCACTTCACGGACTGCACACACGATGGCGCTCTCTTCTCAGGAGAAGGCAACCTTTACTGCAGAAGCCAGAGGACTGAGCTCCTGTGTGCCGGCTGGGATCCATTGTGTTTGTGCATTTGGCTTGAGCTGAGCAATACCAAGGTCAAATCAGTGGCCTGCTGCCTTATGCATGTGTCTCTGTGATCGTTTGTGACAGCATTAACTATTTCCACTCCCGGGGAGGGAGAAGGAGGTCCCAACCGAGTCGTCTGTGGATAGGCAAAGGAAGACATTAGAAACAATTCCTTAGCTCTGGTGAGTGACTGAATGAGACTCCTCCACGTACAAATGGAGGACACGAGATATTCGAGACCCTCCATAGACCCTTGAGTCTGTGTCTTCCCTCTGCCCCTCTTGTCCCTCTTGGCTGTTCTGCACATCACTGCTTCACACTCAAAAACAAATTCTGTGAACTTCAAGGACTGTAGGGGAGAAAGGCTGTTCAGATGACGATGTAAATATTGGACATCGATCCTTTCCTACTCATTTAAAAACCCGCTTTAGATCTCCATCTTTTCTGGCCCTGGTTGACAGGAGGCATAGGGATTCCTATTCTCTTTGGAAGGGTGCCTTATCTCAATGCCCCGGCCCAAAGACAGTCTTTTATCCTATCGCAGGTCCCTTGGACCCTGGCTAGATGAGCACACATCTGCATTGTACTTGCCCTGCTGGCGTGGCAGCTTTCACCTCTCTGGTCCCTGTAGCCATACCTCCCAGATTGCTTTCTCTCTGCTCTTGCTGGCCCCTTCATCTCTTCTGCCCCCCACATGCTTAGCCCCAATCTGGCAGCTTTCCCAGAGGTCATTCCCCTGGTTTTGGCTCCCATTAACCTCAGATGCCAATGGCCTGGCCCCATGGACGTTTCTTATGCTGTTGTGGTACTCCAGCTCATTTTGCCTCACAAATAAATCAAGGTCCCTTCCTGAACCTGCTTTCCTAGCACCTCCTTTCTGTAGACACTATCCTTGAGAAGTGGGCTCTGGGGGTTTTCATAAAATGGTCTCGTTGTCTCTGGTCAATCCCGAGGAGGCTGACAAGCGCTCCCCCGATGGTCACATTATCCCACATCTCGGAGTCAAGGGTAACCAGATGTACAATGGCCTCATACTATAGCCTTCCCTCACATTGGCAATGACACAGGCAGGTCAAGATCTTCCCCAGCTGGTCATGGTCCTTCTGCTCTGAGCTTACGTCTCACTGTGCCAGTTGGCAGGACAAAACCGTGCCACGACAGTGATGTTTGGTTTCCTCATTCCTTCTCCTATCATTTTAAGAATGTCGGTAGCTGCAGAGGCGTCTGGGGTCAAGAGTGAGTTTATTCAAGGGGAGCAGATCACACGTGGACACTGAAGGAAAAGGTGCAGTCAGCCTCGGGAAACAAAAGTCTTTGTGATTGCCACGGTGAAGAGAGAAACAACCAGGGCTTTCAGCCACCCACTCTCTAAGCTTTCACCCGGCGTGGGCATAGAAAATTCAAAAATAAGTCATGAGATCAGTTTGTGACATGGTAATTCTTGCTGTTCAAGGTTCATTTGTCTGGTCACCAATCTTACCATCCCCTTCCTAACACAACCATGGGGAGTTCCCTCCTCAATGCAAAATCTAGATCTCTTTTTGGAATTTCAATCTCTTCCCACCTTTGCCCTTTTAAGTTCTGTGGCAAAGTGATGCCATGCACGGCCCATCAATGACCTCTCTGAGTCTTGCCCTTTGCCTTGTAGCTTTCCACTCCCTGTCCACTCTGACTCTGAGACCTAGGACTGGGTGTGGCCACTGGGACTGTAGCAAAGTGGACACAAACTTGCCAAAGGACTTGGTTTGTGTGACCTCTCTGTCACCAACTTGTGTCACCTGATGAGAACAAGCCCAGGCTAGCCTCCTGGGGATGAGAGACCATATGGAACACAGCTAAGGACATCTTAGACCAGTTGGTCCTCAGCTGACCCTGGGGTCCATGATCAGACCTGCTCAGGCCAACAGAATGGTCCAGTCCATTGAGTGAGGAGCAGAAATTAATGGTTATGAATGAGCTCCTGTGCGGTGTCCTGGATGGTGACAGAAGGGGATGCTAAGAGGAGAGATGACGAGTTCCAGGAAGGGGAGCCTGCTCAGGGTACCTCTGTGGAGGAAGTCATGTTATAGCTGCTGTTCCTCGCAGTCTGGGAAAGGCCTGTTTTACTCAGGGCTCAGCTTTATACCCTCTCCATCCAACACTGACTTTATTCTTTTTGTTGAACAGAAGTCTTGGGCGTGTACCCACATGTAGGCCGGCATGGAGAACTAAGGACAATGGATGGTCTGAATAGAAGGCTACAAATGCATCTTGGTGGGCTGTAATTTCTTTTTTTTTAAATTTATTTTTATTTATTTTATTTGAGAGTGACAGGCAGACAGAGAAAGAGGCAGAGAGAATGGGCATGCTAGGGCCTCCAGCCACTGCAAACACACTCCAGATGCAAGTGCCACCTTGTGCATCTGGCTTACATGGGTCATGGGGAATCAAGCCTTGAACCGGGGTCCTTTGGCTTCACAGGCAAGTGCTTAACTGCTAAGCCATCTCTCCAGGACCCTGGACTATAATTTCTTTATAATAATAATCATTTTGAAAAATCTTGCCAGGTGTGGTAGTGCATGTCTTGAATCCTAGCACTCGGGAGGCAGAGGTAGGAGGATTGCCATGAGTTCAAGGCCACCGTGAGAATACAGAGTGAATTCCAGGTCAGCCTCAGCTAGAGTGAGACCCTACCTTGAAAAACCAAAAAAAAAAAAAAAAATCTTTTGGGCATGTGTTTGTTTGTGTAGTGTGTGTGTGTGTGTGTGTGTGTGTAAATGTATAGTTCTCATTCTGTGTGTATGTGTTTCTCTTTTGTGTGTGTGTAAATGTGTGTTTCTCATTCTCTCTGTGTGTGTAAATGTGTATTTCTCATTCTGTGTGTATGTGCTTTCTCTGTGTGTGTGTGTGTGTGTAAATGTGTATTTCTCATTCTGTGTGTTTGTGTTTCTCTTTTGTGTGTGAGTGTGTAAATGTGTATTTCTCATTCTGTGTGTGTGTGTGTGTGTGCACATGCGTGTGCGCACGTGGAGGCACGAGATTGACATCAGGTATCTTCCTTGATTGCCATTCACCTGTTGCCGTCAGGTTCACATTGCTGCCAGAAAACACTTGACCAAGAGCAACTTGCAGGGGAAAAAGGGTTTATTTTGGCTTACAGGTTCAGCGGGAAACTCCATGATGGCAGCAGATAATGATGGCATGAGCAGAGGGTGGACACCTGCTGGCCAACATCAGGAGGACAACAGTAAGAGGAGAGTGTGCCAAACACTGGCAAGGGGCAGCTGGCTATCACACCCATAAGCCTGCCCCCAACAGTACACTGACTCCAGGGGGACATTAGTTCCCAAATCTCTATCAGCTGGGAACCTAGCAGTCAGAACATCTAAGTGTATGGGGGACGCCTGAATCAAACTACCTCAGCTACCTTATTGATTGGGATGCCGTCTTTCTCTTGAACCCCGAGCTTGCTGACTCAGCTAGTCTAGCTAGCCAGTTTGCCATGGGAATCTTCTGTCTCTGCCTCCAGAGCATCAGTGTTACAGGTGGGCTGCCTCACTGGCCCAGCACTTACATGAGTGTTGGAGATTCGATCTCAGGTCCTCAATGCTTATGTGCCAAGAACGTTACCAAATGAACCATCACCTAGCCCTTATAATTACTCTTTAAAATAAATGTTTTATTTTTATTTATTTATTTTTGAGAGAAAGAGAGAAAGAGGGAGGTAGGGAGAGAATGGGCATGCCAGGGCCTCCAGCCACTACAAACAAACTCCAGATGTATGCACCACCTTGTGAAGTTGGCTTATGTGGGTACTGGGGAATCAAACCTGGGTCCTTAGTCTTGACAGGCAAGTACCTTAACCACTAAGCTATCTCTCCTGCCCTATAATTGCTCTTTTAACTTTATGGTTTTGCTCTAGCAAAAGCTAACAATGTTGATCTATCATCATCCAAATAGCCATTGTTTTAAATTTGTCATAATGTTTTTATGCTTAGATGTATACTTCTGAATCCAGTCCCATGTGCTCCAGATGAAAGCCCAGTAAGATCCTTGAAGTTGTTTTATAAAATTATTTTTTCTTTATTAGAGAGAGAATAGAATGGGCATACCAGGGCCTCTTGCCACTGCAGACACATGTGCCACCTTGTGCATTTGGCTTATGTAGCTTCTGGGGAGTCAAACCTGGGTCCTTAAGCTTCACAGGCAAGCACCTTAACCACTAAACCATCTCTACAGCCCCTCCAAGATGTTCTGAAAAGGTTTCACAGTTTCCAATGAGGAGAGGTTGGGGATCTCTGTCATTTAGTGACTTGGAGTGGTGCATATATGCTAACCATGTAGTTTTGCATGTAAGCAGATGCACTGTGTCCTCTGCTGAACTTTGCACCTTACAGTTCATTAATGTAACTATAGGGTCTGGGCATGGTGAGGCACACCTGTACCTGCAATCACAACATTAGGAGGCTGAGGCAGGAAGACCTTTCCCTCTGTCTCTCTCTCTCTCTCCCTGTTGGTAATAAATTTTTTCCCTCCTACTACAGGCAGTAACGAAATTAAATTTGAGCTAGTCTAAAGAGTGTCACAGTGTGAACCTTATTTTCAGCTAAACGGACCGTCCAGTGTTATCAGAAGACACAGCTCAGAAGCAGGCATTTGAGAATTTCATGCCTGCAAGTTTTGGTTAGGTTTGAAGCCTGCTTACTCGGAGCTAGCAGACAAGGCCTTGAAGCCATCACTCTAATAATTCTGACCAGCACACTGAGGTAAACACCCCTCCCTGAATCGGTGTTACAAAAGCCAAACTGCAAAGCTGATTAAAGACAGAACCAGACCTGAGGCTCTTTCTATTATTAAACCCAGAACTGCTAATTTGGCTTCAGTAAAACATTGCCATTAAACTGGCATTGCTAATTTGAATATTACTCTTTTTTCAGAAGGTTTTTTTTTTGGTATGTCATTTATAAAATTGCCTTTGCATTTCTTTAAATGAACCTAGTTTTATGATTATACATATGCAAGTAAACTGATAAAAAAATTTAAGTCAAACCAAAAGTTCCTGATTTTTTTTTCCTTTGAAGGGGCTGACACTTTTTATTATCCTAATTTGAGAAAAACTGGTTGGAGATAAAATCCTTGGGTCATAAATATATAATTGACCCAGGAACTTTGTTCCCTAATCTTCTCTTACTGGTTTTCAGAAAATATTTTTTTTATTTGCAATGAGGGAGGGAGAGAGAGACAGGGGAGAGAGAGAGAGGGGAGGAGGGAGGGAGAGAGGGAGAAAGAGAATGGGCATGCCAAGGCCTCTTGGTACTGTACATGAACTCCAAGTTTAGGCACCACTTTGTTCTTCTGGCTTTGCATGGGTATTAGGGAATAGAATGCTTGGCAAGCAAGAGACTTTAACCTCTGAGTCATCTCCAGACCCCCTGTTGGGTTTTGTTTTTATACATGATCTATGTGGCTCTCTAAATATTTATCCTGCTGATTTTGGTAAACCCCAACACCCAACATGTCATGGCAGGTAAGTGAACACTGTCTACGTGAGAGTGCTGCCTTCATCTGCATTGTGTGGAATGGATTGGGGTTGGTAGGAACCAGGTTGGAAATGGATTAGAAAGGGAGAGTGAAATGCATCCCTCTCTTGCAGAGTTCCCTAATGAACTGCCATCCAAGAGCACACGCGTCAAGATGGTTCATCTTGATTGTCACCTTGACTGGATTGAGAGATGCCCAAGAGATTAGTAAAGCCCACCTCTGTGTGTGTGTGTGTGTGTGTGTGTGTGTGTGTGTGTATGGTTGTGGTTGTGTGGTGGGGTAGGCATTTCCACAGAGGAGGAAAAACCAGCTCTGACCGTGGGCAGCACCACCCAATATCCTAGGGGCCCAGATGGACTAAAGAAGAAAGAAGAGAAAGCCAGCCAGCACGTGCAAACTCCATTTTTCCCAAGTGAGAGGTCTATTGTGACTGCATCATACCCATGGACCTTGGACTTGAGCTACTTCAGCCTTTCAACATGAGCCCTCCAGCTTCCAGGCCTTTTGACTGAGGCTACATAATTATCCTCTTTGTTCTGAGGCTTATAGCTTCTTGGGCTGAGCAGCGACTGTCTTATTAGTGTCCAGGCAGCTATTGTTGGACTGTCCAACCCCTAAGCATGTAAGCTACCTACTAGATCATCCTTTATAGTCACACCTATGTATCTTCCACTGTTTCTTTTCTTCCAGAGAGCCCTGATGATTGCTGGGCCTTTGCATCTCTCATGGCATCATAGAAGCAGAAGGTTTTTAGTGCACACTTACAAAGTTTAAGGGTTTAAATTTTTTTTTTTAATTTTACTTATTTGAGAGAGAGGCACAGAGAGATATTGAGTGAGAAAGAGAGACTGGGTGTGCCAGGGCCTCTAACAACTGTAAACAAACTCCAGATGCATGTACCACCTTGGGCATGTGGCTTATGTGGGTCCTGGGGAAACGAACCTGGGTTCTTTGCCTTGTAGACAAGCGCCTTAACCATTAAGCCATCTCCCCATCCCAGTTTAAGGGTTTTATCTTCAACAAAAAGAAGGATAAAGGACTGGGGAGATGGTTCCATGGTTAAAGGTACTTGCTTGCAAAGTCTGTCAGCCTGGATTCAGTTCTCCAATACCCATGTAAACCTAGATGCACAAAGTAGTGCATGCATTTGGAGTTTGTTTGTAGTGGCAGCAGTCCCTAGCATGCCCTCTCTCACACAAATAAATAAAAATATTTTTAAAGGGGGGTGCTTGCAAAAGGATCAGTGGTTAAAGGCACTTGCTTGCAAATCCTGCCTGCCTAGGTTTGGTTCCCCAGTACCCATAAAGCCAAATGCACAAAGTGCCACATAAGTCTGGAATTCATTTGCAGTGGCAAGAGACCCTGGCATGCCCAAACTCATATATACATACATGCACATATACAGAAATGAATAAAAAATTTAAAAAGATAGGGCTAAAAAAATTGTCCAGTGGTTAAAAGTACTTGGTTACAAAGTCTGCAGGTTCAGAGTTCAATTTCTAGGCTGCCCACATAAGTTGGATGCAATAAGTGACACAAATGTCTGGTACACACACACACACACACACACACACACACACTCACAAATAAGTTACAAAAAGGATAAAAGAATCAACTTCCCAGAGATCTACATATGTGCATCCACCAAGAGCCACTGCTTCTGTGTATCCCAGTCTATGTTCTCTAGTGTACACACACACACACACACACACACACACACACACACACACACACACACACTGTATCCTTTCTTTTTTTGCAGGGCAATGCCATAGTCCAAAGTAGAACACCGCCAATGACCAAGGAGGCTGGTTGAAGTTTGTCCCCACATGGCCTCCCTGAACCTGGAAATCTGACCGGCCCAGCTCAAAGTGGGGGGTAATCTAACCCTGGTCACATTGTCAGTGAGTTCTCAAGTGTCAAAGCCTTCCTGACACATGCCCATGGCTGAGTTTCCCCACAGGTTAGGCCAGGCCACCCAATCATTCCACACGGTTCCTGCCAGTGTAGGCATAAGTACACCCTAAGTTTCTAAGGCAACTTGGCCAGCTGGAAACCGCTCCTCTCCTCTTGTGGCCCAAGCAGGGTAGTGGCTGACAAGCCTGTGAGGAGGCCAGGGGACAGACTGCCATTTTCTAATGATATATATCAGACTGGTGTTGGGGCAAAAGCCACCGTGGGTAGGACTAGGAGTCTGAACTTTTTATTATTATTATTATTATTATTATTATTATTATTATTATTTTTTTGGTTTTCCAAGGTAGGGTCTCACTCTAGCCCAGGCTGACCTAGAATTCACTATGTAGTCTCAGGGTGGCCTCGAACTCAGGGCGATCCTTCTACCTCTGCCTCCCAAGTGCTGGGAGTCTGAATTTTAACAAGCTTTCTGGTGATTCTGATGCACACTAGCCCTGGGGAACTACTGCTTTAAGCAAGGTTACTGATCAAGTTGGTCCTTCCCATATCACTCAAGTTTAGTGTTCTTTCCTTTCTGGAGTGAAGGGCTCAGGGACACCCAGCCATACTTGGGAATTAAGCTGCAGCAGAGACAAGCTTCTCTGACAGTCATATCTTACTTCCCTGATGAAAAATGTCTTAATTACCACCACAGGCACCCTTGCCTCCTCCCTGCCCTCTGCAGCTGGCGGCTGTGTTTCCCTTTTCTTTGAGCAGGCAGTGTCAGGCATGTGATGTGAAGAGAGAAAGAACTGAAGTGGCTGGTGGCCGCGATATCCTATCTCTTGCCTGCGTTATGAGCCACGAGCCTCGTTTAGATCAAGAGACTCATTATCAATATTCGGAGGGCAAGGGCAAAGGGCCAAAGATGATTCCCTTCCCTGGTGGATGCTCAGGAAGAGTGAGAGGTCAGAACAGGGCCAAAATGCTCTCCATCTTCCCAATCCCCCTACCCGAGGCACCTCATGGCATCCTGACATCTAAGAAATGTGACTGACAAAGATGTGATTGGCCAAGGGCATCAATCACTACACCTTCCTATCCTTTGGCTGGCTTTGTCCCCTCAGCGACTAAACTCTCTGCATGTACTTAAAAGCTAGTAGAGGGATTCAGCACTCTCATGTTATTAATTTAGTGTACACTGCTCACTCCTTAAACAATAATTATGCTTCTGAAGGACAGGTATAGTAATTCCAGAAAAACTAATCTAAAAAGGAAGGGGCTAGGAACAGCAGATGAGGCTTTGCTCTGTGGTTTGAGCAGCCACAGAGTTTCTTACCCCCCCATTTGCAGAAACTCCTCTAGTCTCTAATGGGGTTGACCAGATGGCTGGATTCCAATGTGCATACAGCGGAGTGAGGACCTACCATGTGTTGTGCTGAACTTATGGCTTTTCAGAGGACAATTTTGGGTGTTGCTCCTCAGGAACATTGTCTATCTTTTTTGAAAAAGGGTCTTTTATTCATCTGGACCTTGCCAAGCAGGCTAGACTGGCTAGACAGCAAACCCAAGAGATTTTCCTGTCTCTGCCTACCCAGTGCTGGGATTATAAGCACAAACCATAAACCAACACTCTTGGCTTTTTTTTTTTTTTTTTGAAAGTGTGGGTTCTGGGGATTGAACCCACATTTTCATGCTTTCACAGCATTTTCCAGTTTTCTCCCAGCCACCAACCTTTTTTTTTTTTTTTTTTTTTTTGGTTTCTTGAGATAGGGTCTCACTCTAGCCCAGGCTGACCTGGAATTCAGTTTGGAGTCTCAGGGTGGCCTTGAACTCACAGTGATCCTCCTATATCTGCCTCCCGAGCGCTGGGATTAAAGGCGTGCACCACCACATCTGGCTCCCACTAACCTTTCTAAAGCTAGTTTCTCAATGGGGAAACTTAGAAAAATACAGTTTTCTTAGATTGAGCTTGGCCCCTGTGCATTTTTCACTGTGATGCATTTGAGAACCATTCTACTCTTTGGGAACTGCCATGGGGAAATGGAGACATTATAACTGTTGTTTCCTTTGAGGAGCTTACAGTGTATTTGGGGGTGGGGATATCATTATGTTCTATCATGTTAAAAAGGTTATGAAAGGCTTTAATCCCAGCACTCGGGAGGCAGAGGTAGGAGGATCACCTTGAGTTCAAGGCCACCCTGAGACTACATAGGTAATTCCAGGTCAGCCTGGGCCAGAGTGAGACCCTACCTCGAAAAAAACCAAAAAAAAAAAAAAAAAAAAAAAAAGGTTATGAAAGGGCTGGAGAGATGGCTTAGCGGTTAAGGCATCTGCCTGCTACGCCTAAGAACCAGGTTCCAATCTCCAGGTCCCACGTTTAGCCAGATGCAAAGTGACGCAAGGGTGCAATGCCGCACTTGCCCACAAGGGAGCGCACACACATCTGGATTTCGTTCACAGCAGCTGAGAGACTGGTGGCACGCCCATTCTGTCTCTGTCTCCCTCTTCCTCTGTCTGTCTCTCTCTGTGTCTTTCTCCAAAAATAAAAAATAAAGGTTATGAAAGAACCTGCCTATGTTGGAAAACCTTAAGGAGAGTTGGATAGAAAGTGGGCCTTTCCACTGTGCCTATTTGAGTAAAAAATTCACTAACTTGGGGCTGGAGAGATGGCTTAGTGGTTAAGGCGCTTGCCTGCAAAGCCAAAGGACCTCAGTTGGATTCCCCAGGACCCACGTAAGCCAGATGCACAAGGTGGTGCCTGCATCTGGAGTTTGTTTGCAGTGGCTGAAAGCCCTGGTATGCCCATTCTCTCTCTCTCTCTACCTCTTTCCCTCGCTCAAATAAAAAAAAAAAAATCACTAACTCTTTTGGGACTTTCACAAGTCAATCATATTGGGGGGGATTGGGCATGGGAGAAGTGTATCAGGTTCAGAAGTTCATTATGCTAAAAGTGTCTTAATTTCATTCAAACCTCTCTCTCTTTTTAAGAAAGTCTACTTTCTTTTTTTAAAAGTTCTTTTGAAATATTTTATTATATTTATTTATTTGAGAGAGAGAGAGAGAGAGAAAGGAAGAGGCAGATAGAGAGAAAGAGACAATGGGCACGCCAGGGCCTCCAGCCACTGCAAACGGACTCCAGACACATGTGCCCCTTTGTGCAGCTGGCTTACGTGGGTCCTGGGGAATTGAACTGGGGTCCTTAGGCTTCTCAGGCAAACGCCTTAACCACTAAGCCATTTCCTCAGCCCCAAACCTCTCTTTTGACAGTTGAACAGATTAAGTTCCAGAGAGATGATTTGACCTTTCTGAAGGCACACAGCAAGCTCTGGGCAATGGGATGAAGATCTCAGGCTTGTGTGAGGGTCCAGCAAGCAAAGTCAAACTCAGCACAGTCCCAGGTGATGAGAGTGGAGAATGTTGCCCAGAACCCTGCACACCTGCTCAGTTGCATTCACGGGTCTCTGTTGCTTGGGCTGTGCCTCCTCACCTCTGGCTCTTGCACTTCCTCAGGCTGAGGGAATTCATAGAAAAGGCTCTTGGGCTTGTGCCATTAGAGCCTCCGCTCGCCACTTGAAATGATTGCTAAGTGCCTCTCACACTAAAGCACTATGAACCAAGGACATTAGAATCCCCACACTGCGAGGGCACCCCGCTCTGATCTGTGCTGGGAAAGTGTAGTTTTTTTTTTTTTTTTTTTTACTTTATTTATTTTTGGAGAGAGAGAGACAGAGAGAGACAGACAGAGAGAGAGGGAGAGGGAAACAGATAGAGATGGGTGCGCCAACAGTCTCTCAGCTGCTGTGAACGAAATCCAGATGCATGCGCCCCCTTGTGGTCAAGTGCAGCATTGCGCCCTTGCGTCACTTTGCATCTGGCTAAATGTGGGACCTGGAGATTGGAACCAGGTTCTTCTGCTTAGCAGGCAGGCGCCTTAACCGCTAAGGCATCTCTCCAGCCCGGAAAGTGTAGTTTGAATAAGCATCTACAGTAACAGTTTCCATTAGCATGGAGTCTGCAGGCAAGACCAGTGCTCACGGTGTTATCCCGAGAAAAAGAGCCAGGAACACGTGTGTTCATCGCTTTTCTCTTTGCCTCAACAAAAGCCTGACAAACGTGACTTCAGGAGGCTGGGTTTATTTCAGCTTACAGTTCAAGGGGATGAAGTCCACCATGGTGGGAGAAATCATGGCAGCAAGAGCATAAAGCAGCTGCTCACATTACACGTGATTGCGTGTCATTGTTCAGCTAGTGTTCTCCTTTCTGTTCAGTCTGGCTATGGAATGGTGCCACCCATATTCAGGGTTGGTCTTCCCACCTCAATGAACAAGATCTAGAAGTTTCACAGACGTGCCCAGAGATTTGTTTCCACAGTGATTCTAAACCCCGTCAAGCTGACAACTGAGCTGAACCATGGACATACATGTAGCAAGAGACTTGGCGGAGACTGGCTCATGTAGACATGGAGGCCAAGCTGTCCTGTCATCTGCTACAGACAAACTGAAGGCCCAGTAAAGGTGGTGATTGATCTCTGTCTGTGTCCGAAGATTTGAGAACTAGAGGAGCCAGTGGTATGGATCCAGGTCTAAGGCCAGGGAAGAGACCCATGCCCTTGTATCTCAGGCAGGCAGAAAGCGAATGGGTAAAATTTCTGCTTTCTCTACCTTTCTGTTTCAGCTTTGGAGTCAGACCCTTGCTATGTTGTTCAGGCTGGTCTGTAACTACTGGACTCAAAGGCCATTCCTGCCTCAGTCCCCAAAGTAGCTGGAAGTACAGGGTATCTGCCCACACTGCCAGGCCTCGCCTTTTGTTCTTTTCAGCTCTTCAGCAGACTAACTGATGTCCTCCCAGGTTAGGAAGGGTAATCTGCTTTATCACATCCACATATTTGAATGCTTGTCTTGTCTGAAAACACCTTTAAAGACACTTAGAGTTTAACTCAGGTACCCCATACTACAGTCAAATTGACAATGAAAGTGAACAACTATAATTTAGGGGTGGGGCAGAGAAAGAAGCTAGAGGGGAAAAATGGTCGCAGGGTTTGACAAGGAGCTTGGAGTGAAGAGCGTGAGAAGGAACAAGCAAGTGCTATTGGTTTTAGAAGTCAGAACAATTGTCCTCCCCTCTGGTGAGAGGAGGAAGGTATTTTAAAAATGAGGTTTCAAGCTAGAGAGATGGGTTAGCGGTAAAGGCGTTTGCCTGCAAAGCCAAAGGATCCCGGTTTGATTCTCCAGGACCCACGTAAGCCAGATGCACAAGGGGGTGCATGCTTCTGGAGTTTGTTTGCAGTGGCTGGATGTCCTGGCGCACCCATTCTCTCTCTCTTTCTCTCTCTCTCAAATAAATAAATAATATATATATATATTTTTAAATAAGGTTTCTTTTGAATCTTTTTCTGGGCAGGCTGGGTCTTTCTTCATCACCTCATCCACTCAGCTGACACTGTTTTGAGTGAGGTACCCTAAAATGATTACATGCTCCAGGGAGTCCTATATGTCTCCTGGTTTCCACTGGCTGATGGATTGCGCATTCCCCGCCTCCTGGATCAGGTATAGCGATATAAGTAACATCAGCTGCAGGGGCTAAAGGGAGTTAGTTAGTGAGGCATTATGCACACAGAGAGCAAAGACCAAGGAAGCAAATGAACACCTCTATTATTTACTAGAGGATTCCTCCACCTTCGAGGACATAACTACATGTGGAGGGGCATTGTTGATACAATGAGGCTTTTTGGGGACTTTTCCTAACTGTCTACCTTCAACCCAACTTTTGGAGCACTGAAAAACAACCTGCAAGTCTAGGCCACCCCATTCTCGGTCACAAAGGACCACATTCCAGGCTGCTCTGACTTTGTAAGCAGAGACGCTGTTTTCAGATTTAGCATCTCCCTGGTGGACATGATGGGAGCTGACTTTCTGTCTACCTGCTCGGGTCTAGAAATTCTTCCTTGGGATACTTACCTTCTGGTTCCTCTCTCTAACAAGGACACTTTGAGGTCTTCTTGCCAGCCTGTGTCTGGATTCAAGCCCTCTGGGTTTTGAGCCTTGATTCTTACAGCTTGCTGACAACCTGGGTTGTTCTATTTCAGATCAAGGAAATCTTTTAGCACCAATAATGGTGCCCAATGATACCCACTCCCTCATGCCCAGAACCTGCGAATAAGAAGATTGGATAACATGGCAGAGGGGACTTTGTAGATGTAGTTCAAGTCAGGGTCTTCAAAATAGGGAGACGATCATGGATTATCTGAATGAGTGGGCCTAATCTGGTAATGCAAGGCCTTAAAAATAAAGAATTTGCTCTGGTAGAAATCAGAGGTACAATTAAAGAGAGATGCTGAGGCGATATAATGGAAGGGGAAGACAGACATGTTTCTAGGCATCAGAAGGGTTTGATGCATCATTGATGGTTCTGAGATGCAGGTGAGGTATGCCCAGAAAGGCCTCTGAGAACTAAGGGCAGGGCCTGATTCCTGAATAGCAAGGGAAGAGAATTCTGTCCTAGAAGAACAAGGATGAAGTAGGGGTTGAGTCCTTCCTCAGGGCCCATAGGAAGGTGGCCCTGCTATAGGCATCTCAACTTTAATCCAGTGAGACCCATGTTGGACCTGTGACCTACAGAAATGGCAAAATAAATTTGTGTTATTTGAATCTCCTGGGTTTTTGGTAATTTGTTACAGGTAAAAAGCAGTGCTAAGCTGGGTGTGATGGACACGCCTTTAATCCCAGCACTCCAGAGGCAGAGGTAGGAGGATCGCCGTGAGTTTGAGGCCACCCTGAGACTACATAGTTAATTCCAGGTCAGCCTGGACCAGAGTGAGACCCTACCTGAAAAACGCAAAAACAAAAAAAAAAAAAAAAAAAAAAAAAAAAAGCAGTGCTATTTATGTAATACAAGGATAGTTACAATGGAGGGCAAGAATGCATGAAAATGCTGTGAGGATTCTCTGGCCTTGTCAGTGGTAAACACTAAGAGGCCTACTAATCAAATGCCTGCTTTTCTGAGTTCATCTTTCCTGCCCCCCCATCAGTGTTTCTTCTGATATCTTTTCTTAAAAATATTTCACTTATTTATTTGAGAGAGAGAGAGAGAATGGGCATGCCAGTGCCTCTAGCCACTGCAAACGAACTCCAGATGTATGTGCCTCCTTGTGCAGCTGGCTTATGTGGATCCTGGGGAATCGAACCAGGGTCCTTTGGCTTTGAAGGCAAACACCTTAACCACTAAGCCATCTCTCCAGCCCTCTTCTGATATCTCACAGTCTTCTAACCCAGTAACTTCTGAATGCTGCCCATGTATGAGGAGCTGTGAGATGAGCAGCATGTGATCATAGCTACTACTTGGTGCTGCTTATCAATGGCCCACTGGCTTCGCAAACATCACTGCATTGGTTGAATTAGATAGCCATATAAGGAGAAGGGGGTTGGCGTGATTAGAGTCACACGATGTTTTTGTTCACCCTGAAGCCTGATGGAGGGGAGTTAAGCAAAGTAAGGAGTCAGAAGTCCAGAAGCAGATGAGCTAGGACCCATGTAGAGGTCAGTGACCAGGACAAGGAAGATGGACAGTCCGGGTGTAATGTTTTCCATGTAGCTAATGTGTGCACTGAAAGGAAATAGGAGAACATTATCATATGAGTAACATGCAAGCCCAGAAAGAGGCTCTTCTCTATCATTCTTGATCTCACATCAGTATTAATAATGGCCTTGAAATCTAGTCAACCTTTTCTTTTTGGGTTGATTTATATATAATCAAGCATTTCTTCATTCTCTTGGGAATATGATAGCACCTAAATGCCTTCTTCTGAAAATGGATCTGCTGGGCCTGGTGGCGCATGTCTTTAACCCCAGCACTCAGGAGGCAAAGGCAGGAGGATTGCTGTGAGTTCAACGCCAGCCTGAGATTACATAGTGAATTCCAGGCCAGCCTGGGCTAGAGTGAGACCCTATCACCAAATACAAATCAAACCAAACAAAACAAAAAAAAAGAAGTATGTTTTGTGTGCTTTGTGTGTGTGTGTGTGTGTTTGTATGTTCATGCGTGTGAAGACAGAAAAATCATTGTTGGGTATCTTCCTTAATCACTTTCCACCTTATTTTTAAAAATATATTTTCTTTATTTACTTGACAGAGAGAGAAAGAAAGAGAGCGAGCACATGGGTGCACCTGGGCCTCTAGCCACTGCAAACAAGCTCCAGACACATGCGCCTCCTTGTGCATCTAGTTTTATGTGAGTTCTGGGGAATCAAACCTGGGTCCTTAGGAAACTTAAGCATCTTGACTGCTAAGCCATCTCTACAGCCCTCTCCACTTTATTTTTCAAGACCGAGTCCTGCTCTAAACCTGCACGTGAACTGATTTGGCTAGAATAGCTTAGTCCGAAAAGCCCTAGGGATCCTCCTGTCTCCATCTCCCTAGCACGGGGATTACAGGCATGTGCTCCCATGCTCAGCTTTTATGTGAGTATTAGGAATTTGAACTCAGGTCCTCATGCTTGTGTGGCAAGCACTTAACCCACTGAGCCATCTCCTCAGCCCCAATGCCACTTCCTAAAACCCTTCAATGGACAGCCGGGTCCATCCTGGTCTAGGCCCCTGCGTCCCTTTCCAACTTCATATCATTGCAGTTTTCTCCTCACTGGTGCCCATCCCGGGCCGCTCTGGCTTCTTTGTATTCCTTAAATCCTTTGAGCATTTTTCCATATCCGGTCCGGTCTGACACAGTTTCCTTTCTTGGGAGTCTTGTCCTCCTCTCTGTTTGTGTCAAGGTGTTTTATCTTCAGTTCTTAATTACACGTGACCTCCTCAGCAAGGCCTCCATGAAGCTCTCATCTCATCTCTTCTCCACTACTGACTTTGTTTCTTCCTAACACTTAACCTGCACTGCAAATATTTTTATTCATTTATTTGTGAGAAAAGAGAGAGAGAGAGAGATTGAGAGAATGGGTATCCCAGGGCTTCTTGCCACTGCAAAGTCCAGATGCATTCCCCATTTTATGCATCTGGCTCAACATGGGTGCTGGAGACTCAAACCTGGGCCAGCAGGCTTTGCAAACAAGTGCCTTTAGCTTAACAGCTAAGCCATCTCCCTGGCCACATAACATATACTTTAATCACACACATACAGTGGGCTATGTTTTTTTTTTTTTAATGAGAGAAAGAGAGAGAATTGGTGCACCAGAACATCCAGTCAGTGCAATCAAACTCCAGAATTGTGTGCCATCTTGTGTACATGTGTGACCTTGTGAGTTTGTATAACCTTGTGCATCTGGCTTACGTGGGATCTGGAGAGCTGAACCTAGGTCCTTGGGCTTTGCAGGCAAGTGCTTTAACTGATAAGCCATCTCTCCAGCCCTAATCATATGCATGTGCTCCATGTCCCTGGATTCAAACAATTGTGCCTCAAAAATATTTGAAAAAAAAATGTTGTATCTGCACTGAACATTTGGACTATCATTATTTGCTAGACAATATACCATGGCAACAGCTTCCATAGTATTAGACAGTAATCTAGGTAGGATTTCATGTATATTTCATGTATATTTCAGCAGATAAAGCACTTACCACACAAGCATGAACACTTGAGTTCAGTTCCCCAGAACCCATGTAAAGCTGTGTGCTGTAACATGGGCAGCTGTACTCCCAGTGCACCTACAGTGAGATGGGAGCAGAGACAACAGAACCATCCAGAAGCTTGTGGGCCAGCCAGCCTGACAAATGCAGCAGTGAACAAAAGTTGTCCTCTGTCTTCCAGATGTGCACCGTGGCGTGCGTGCATGCGCGCGCGCACACACACGCACATCTGCTCTTGCTTGAACATCTGTGGATTTAGCCATTCGTGGGGTGTTCTGGAACCTCCAGTTGCGGTCCCTTGATCTTTGACTTCCTAGACACCAGAACTGTTAGGAATAAAAGTGTGTTTTCTTTATAAATCACCCAGTTCCAGGTGGTATTCTGTTGTAACAGAAAAGAGGTAGGTGAAGATATCTTGTAACTCTGAGACTTCGCATAATGTCTGGCATAGAGTATGTGTTTTATAAACAGTCACTGGACAAATAAATGGATTTTCCAAAGAGATTCTATTGTCTTTTCACATGGAGGCAAGAACTGCTTGCACCCAAGGGTGAGTGAGTATGAATACAGAGGGTGAAAACAATACCCATTTCAAATTTTGAAAGTGTGTTTTGCTTTTGGTAATTTTTTTTCCCCCGGCCCTCTCTGACTGCATTAATGAGCTGAGGACTGTGAAATGCAGGAGGCCTGGAAGCCTTTCCCCTTTTGGGGCCATTTAAATGAGGCACGAAAGGAGATGCTTCTAGGGCTAGAGAAGAAAGGGAGCCATGTGGCAGGGAGCAGGTTGGTCCCTGGCAGGATCCTTCTGGGCTCATTAAAGATAATTTGCTGCCAGCCCCCTCCGTGGGAGACAAGCAAGCGACTGGCTGGCGTCTGGAGCATCCTAAGGACTCAAAGGCAGAGCCGTGGAGCAAGTGCTCAGGGATCCGTCCTTGCAGAAGAAAACGAGTGGCTCCAAGTTGCCAGGGAAGGAGTGGAGCTGGCAGAGTTTACACCGGTGTCTTTTCTCCTCCACTTCACTTGCCAATGAAACCTTCTCGTCCAGACAGGGTCCGATCACAAGAAACAGAACCGATCTCACTGACCTCCTTAGAAGCCAGCCACAAATAGGACATGGTCAGTAGCAGTCACAGGTGGCTGTCTATGCCATCGGCTCCCTGTTGTCTGTTACCCGGTCACTGTTCCTACATTAGCAGCATCAAAGAGCGAAGGCGGATCTTAGAGTCGAATATCAGGGGGACACACTTAACATATATTTAAACTTGAAGCCCTTAAGCTAAAACACTCTCCCAGTCTTTTAAAGAGCGGCTCTCTCTCCCCTGCCTGGTTTCTGAGCCATGACTGCGGATGGATGGTTAGACAAGATGATGATCTGGGGCTTGCACAGGGGAAGCCAGCGTCCCCATCACGGAACATAGCATGATTCATCAGAGGAACTGAGTCAGGATGCACTGTACTCTGGGAAGACAGAAGATGGAACAGAAGCCATCCTCTGTGTGTTTTAAAACCCTGTGAAGAACCCGACAGTTTCGGGCACTTTAGGAAGGTTGGGCTTGATGTAGTGTTCGGATTGTTCCCAGTCTTCTGGGGTTGCCCTCCCTCCCATCTGTCTGGCAAGAGAGTAGGAAGAAGCAGAGGGTCCAGAAGTGGAGTTTCAGAACATATGTTGTATCTATGTTTCCGGAAGCAACACATCCCCTCACCCCCACCAGGTGAATCTGTAAGTGGAGGTTCACTGCACTGGCTCAGTGTTAGTTTTCTGAGGAACCTCCATACTGATTTCCATAGTAGCTGCATTGTTTTGGATTCCCCCCAGCAGTGTTATAAGGGCATCTTCTTCCCTCAGTCCTTCCCAGCATTTATTGTTGCTTGGCTTCTGCTGTTCTTGACTGGGGTGAGATGGAACCCCAATGTAGTTTTAGTTTGCATTTCCCTGATGGCTAAGAATGTTAAACATGTTTTCACATATTTATTGACCACTTATATCTTTTTTAATATTTTATTTTTATTTATTTCTTCGAGAGATAGAGAGATAAAGAGGCAGATAGAAAGAGAGAAAGAATGGGCATGTCATGGCTTCTAGCTGCTGCAAAGGAACTCCAGATGCATGTGCCATCCTGTGCATCTGACTTTATGTGGGTACTGGGGAATTGAACCTGGGTCCTTGGGCTTTACAGGCAAGTGCCTTAACCACTAAGCAATCTCTCCAGCTCACCATTTAGATTTTTATTTTGAGAACTGCCTGTTCAACTCATTTGCAGTTTATAGATTGGATTATTTGTTTTTTAGTGTTCATTTGTTGTTATTTATATATTCTACCTATTAAGCCCTTGATAGATGTACAGCTGGCATTGATTTTCTCTCATTCTAAAAGCTGTCTCTTTGCTCTGTTAATTGTTGTCTTTGTTGTGCAGAAGCATTTTAATTTCGTGGAATCCTAGTTGTCATTTCTTGCTATCATTTCCTGGGCTATTGGAGACTTTTTCCAGAAAGTTCTTGCCTCGGCCTTTACCTCGATATTTATCTCCAGCAGTGTCAAAGTTTCAGGTCTTACATCAAGGTCATGTATCCATTTTGAACAAGGTGAGAGGTAGGGATCTAGTTTTCTTCTTCTGCACGTGGATATCCAGTTTTGCCAGCACGATTGGTTCAAGAGACGGCCCTTTCCCCAATGGTGTTTTTGCATCTGTGGTGGAAATCATGTAGCTGTAGGTGCATAGGTCCATTTCTGGCTCCTTTATTATGTGCCATTGGTCTACATGTCTGATTTGTGCTGTTTCCGTTGCTGTGACTCCGTGGTGTGACTAGAATCAGGTATTGTGTTGCCTCCAGCGTTGTTCTTTCTGCTTAGGACTGCTTTTGTTACTCTGGGTCTTGTATGCTTCCATGTGAACTGTTAGGATTTTTGTTGTCGTTTCTGTGAAGATTATCACTAGAATTTTGATGGGGATTATGTTCAAACTATAGATTGCTTTCAGTCATACTGCATGTTCTTGCCTCATTGATGTCCTTTATGCCTTCACGTGTATAGGCTGGGCAGTTTTCTCTCTTTTCTAAGACTCAAGTTCTCTCTACTGTGGTTCTTTTTTTTTTTTGACATGTGTACGTGTATGTGGTGTGTGTGCACACGTGTGCATGTGGAGTCTAAAGGCTGGTGTCAGGTGTCTTTCTCAATTCCCTCCGCCTTATCTTTTGAAGGAGGTTCTCTCACTTGAACCTACGGCTTGCTGATTCGTCTAGTCTAGCTAGCCAGCTTGCTCCAGGGATTTCCTGTCTCCATCTCCTGAACACTGGGACCACAGGAGGTCCACGACACCCTCCTAGCATTTATGTGGGTGCTGGGTCCTCACCCTTGCACAGCAGGCACTTCATCTGCTGAGCCATCTTCCCCAGCTCCCCCAAGAACAACCTTTAATCCCCTAGAATATTTTTGTTGTCCCTTTTCACTGCCAAATCAAAAAAAAATATTATATGATTTCTTCAAGCATAAAGAATAGCTATTGGTCACTGACTTGAAATTGGCCAGGGTCTGGATCAGAAAGGTTTTGTCTTATACGTAGGACTGTGTCTGTGGAGTGGAGAAAGTTGATTTACTCTTTGGTTTGATTACAGATTTTCACATCATCACGTCTTCAGGGAGACTCTTGGGACGCTGAATGAAATGAGATCATCTCCCTTTGCTGTGGTTAAACGGAGAAAATCCCGGGAAGTGTCTCAGGCAAGGGTTGTATGATCTGTATTTCTGGACTGGGCTGCCTCATGCAGTCTGACTTTATCTTGCCGGTCTCACCCTTTATCTGATCAAGTAACCATATATCTGGCTCCCCTGCAGCTGATGCCCTTTTACGAATTTTTATTTCATATCAATTCCTACATTTCCTCCACTAGCCTCACTATATATATTTATGAATCATGGCCTCATCTTTCATCTATGATAAAGTCTTTTTAGGTCAACACATTCTTGCGTTTGCCCTCTCTGGGGTGGGTAATATTCAGTATACTTAATTCACGTGATCCATCACAGAGGTGGAAGTTCCCATGGGAAGTGCAGGCTGTCAGGCAACCATCACCTCAAGGATCACACCCTCTTCAGGGCCTAAGGTTGCTTTGGCCTGGGAAACTTACAGGGATGGGGTTGGCAGACAGGAGTCCAGTGGAATGGCTGGGGAATCTGGTGGGGCCAGTGAACTGCCAAGTTCCAGGATGGTTCCCAAAAGGAAGCTCCAATATGGATCTCCATGGACCAGGTCATAAGAGCTCTACTTCTTCCTTGCTTGGTCTCAGGCCAGGCCACAGTTCTTTGTTCACCGCTCCCTCAGCCCTCTAGTACACCAGAGTCTCTGGGCACCGCAGCCATCTCTGCTGGGAGCAGCTGCGGGAATCATTTCTGCCATGTGCACGCTGTCTGGGGAGCTCTGTCTTATTTGATATGACTGACCTGCAGCTCAAGATCATCTGTTGTGCCTACATCTCACAGAGGAACAGCCATGGTGATTTGAGACAATGGACCTTCTTCTTCTCCTCCTCCTCCTCC
The DNA here is from genome assembly GCA_036365145.1 of Orientallactaga sibirica. Lineage (NCBI taxonomy): Eukaryota > Metazoa > Chordata > Mammalia > Rodentia > Dipodidae > Orientallactaga > Orientallactaga sibirica. The sequence continues at coordinate 26,721,857 of JAEOAD010000019.1, forward strand.
TTCTTCCTCTTCTTTTTTGTTTTCTTCGAGGTAGGGTCTCACTCTAGCTCAGACTGACCTGGAATTCACGAAATAGTCTCAGGGTGTCCTTGAACTCTTGGCGATCTTCCTACCTCTGCCTCCAGAGTGCTGGGATTAAAGGTGTATACCACCATGCCTGGCTTGGTTTCTTTTCTTTTTTTTTTTTTTTTTTTTTAATGAGAGAGAGTGAGAGCGAGCAAGTGAGCAAGAGAGAGAATTGGTACACCAGGGCCTCCAGCCACTGTAAACAAACTCCAGATGCATGCGCCCCCTTGTGCACATGTGTGACCTTGCGCATATGTCACCTTTGTGTATCTGGCTTATGTGGGATATGGGGAGTTGAACATGGGTCCTTAGACTTCACAGACAAGAGCCTTAACCGCTAAGCCATCTCTCCAGCCCATGGGCTGGCTTATTGATTGGCACCTTTGGCTGACAGACATGGAAGGTCACGTGGGGCATCATGTTTCTTCATTCCCATTGTTGCCAGGCATTAGGTCAGAATGTCCAAGGACCAGGCTGCTCTGTTGTCACAACATCAAGCTAATAACACCAAGCTCATGGGGCTCATTGGGGCCAAGGGTAATTAGTTTCAGAACACAAAAACCATCCAACCCACGGGCACAGATTCATTTCTAAGGTTGGCTAGACATTTCACAAACTTTCCCTGGTTTCAAAAGAATATTGGGTTTGTGGCCTGGCTTGTGCACCCCAGATCCCCAGAGCAGCATCCTGAAACCCTGTTCCTCTGATGGGGACCATTTGCCATGGTATTGATACCACTTCACAGTGGAGAGAATGTTTGGGCTGGCAGAGGAGGAAGAGGAAAACACTTTCTGCCCTTACTTATTCTCATCTTAGCCTTTTACTTATTCTTTTTGGTCTAGGAATTGAAACTGGATTCCAGCATGCTGAACCCAATCCTTTGCTGCGGTTTGGTGCACAGTTTTTAAACTTGAATTTGAAGGCTCTCTGCTGGTGTGTGCCGCAAAGTTTCCTGTATGGGTACAGAGATGCCAACTTGTCATCTGCCTGGTCTCTTGTTCTCCATTTTTGTCAGGAAAGTAGGAGTTAGGGGCAGTTTAGCTAGGGAGATCAATTCATTTCAACAGCTCAAGCCAACCTCTGTTTGTCTTCCTGGCCTCTAGACTATTTTAAATTTTTTAAATTTGTTTTTAAATTTTATTTATTTATTTGCAAGTAGAAAGAGAGAGAGAAAGAAAGAGAGAGAGAGAGAGAGAAGAGAGACAGAGAGAGAATGGGCATGCCAGGGCCTCTAGCCACTGCAAATGAACTCCAGACACATGTGCCCCTTGTGCATCTGGCTTACGTGGGTCCTGGGGAATCGAACCTGGATCCTTTGGCTTCACAGGCAAATGCCTTAACCACTAAGCCATTTCTCCAGCCCCTCTAGACTACTTTAATCTCGTAAATGGTCATGATGTGTGTGGGAAACAATTTTATTGTTTACTGAAACAGTCAAGTGATAATTGCAGAGAATGGAGAGAGTGGAAGGCTTCTCCCACAGATTGGATTTTTTTTGCTGGCGTTCTCTAGGCTAACAGAGGCTCCCTGTTATGACTTGTGAGTCAAGATGACAGGCTGAGAAAGAGAGCACAGCAGGGGACTGGGTACTAGAGAGGCTAGCTCCCAGAAAACCAGCGTTGCCCACCCCACCACCTTCCCGGGAGAGTGGGGCAGTCACAGTACTGGCTGTTGGTGGGTCTTGAGTAGAGGGTGCTCAGTGCAGATAGCTCTCTGCCCACAAGGTGGGGTGCCGGAGCTGCAGGCTGCCTTCTGAGATACAGCCACGCATGGAAGCTTCCTACCCAACTTCCACATGGAAATATTTTCGGCTGCAACATGATAGGGATAAAAACAGACTAAATATTAAATGATGTTTTTTTTCATTTTTAGATTAATCCATTCATTCATTTCCGTGTAACCATAGCTCATTAAATATTCATCAGGTTTGAAGTATCAAACACATATTTCTGTTTAATAATGTATGTCCCTTAAATTAGCCTCTTGCCCCATATGTTGTTTATTTAATTGATTTTTTGTTGTATATATTTAAAGTGCACACCATATACAACAGAGAGAGAGAGAGAGAGAGAGAGAGAGAGAGAGAGAGAGAGAGAAATATCCAGGAATTGCAAAGAGGATTCCAGGATAATAAATCTGTGTATCTGAAGGAGACTGATTCTGAAGACTCCATGGATACTTAAATAATTTTTTTTTGAAAAAAGAGTCTTATTTATTAGAGAGAGAGGGGGAGAATCCATGTGCAAGGGCTTCTAGCCATTGCAAATGAACTCCAGACACATGTGCCATCTTGTGCATCTGGATTTATGTGGGTACTAGAGATTTGAACCTGGGTCCTTTGGCTTTGCTGGCAAGAGCCTTTCACTGCTAAGCCATCTCTCCAGCCCTCTTTAAGGCTGTTACATAATCTGCAGCAATATTTGTGTATAATCTATGTATCTCTTCTTTTATACTTTAAATCATTGGATTTATAGTACCTAATGCAACGAAAATACTATGTAAATGGTTGATATACTGAGTTGTTTATGGAATAATGCTAAGGAGAAAAGTGGCTCATGTTGAGAGCAGGTGTGACTTTGTAGACCTAGCTACATAGCATATGAACAAACTTGGGTCCTCATGTTTGCAAGGTAAGCACTTTACTAACTGAGCCATCTCCTCTGTCCTACTCCATTCTTCATATATATAATTTATTTGAGACAGAGAGAGAGAGAGAGAGAGAGAGAGAGAGAGAGAGAGAGAGAGAGAATGGGCATGCCAGGGCCTTCAGCCACTGCAAATGAACTCTAGATGCATGCATCCTCTTGTGCAGCTGGCTTGCATGGGTCCTGGGGAATCGAACCAGGGTTTGGGCTTTGTAGGCAAGCACCTTAACCGTTAAGCCATCTCTCCAGCCTCCCCACTCCATTCTTGATCTACAATCAAGGCCGGCTTTCGAAAAACACACTCCACTTCAGATCAGGACCTTCTGGACCACAATATATGTACCATCAAACCCTAGGCTGGCTGGGTGTGGTCACATTCATAATCCCAGTACTTGGGAGATAGACAGGAGGATCAGGTGTGTAAGGTCATTCTCAGCTACACAGTGAGTGCTAAGTCAGTCTGGGCTACATGAGACCCTGTCTCAAAGAAACAAACAAACAAAACAAAACAAAACAAAACACATTAAATGAAGTGACTCAAACTCAGAAAGGCCGAAATTGCATGTTCTGTCTGATATGTGGGTCTTAGTATGTAACATGTGTAAGTACATAATATACATGTACATGTGGGGCAAATATGAATAAAGCCTGTAACCATGAAACTGTAACCAAAAGTGAATATGAAGGGATGAGATGGATGAGGGGACTAGGGGGACGAGGGGGAGGGATGGACAAAAGGATACTATGACATGTAAAAAGAAGGAAGGGAAATATAGGAGGGAGGGAATGGAGAAGAGATGTAGTAGGAGGGACAGAAATCACAAAGACATACTGTATTTGAAAATACCATAAATTAAAAAAAAATCATGTTAACAATAGAGACTGTTAGATGGTGTGTCAACAGGCACTTACAGAAAAAACCAAAGGCAACCACAGGCTTTTTCTTACTATAACTTCTTTTGGTTAAACCTCCTCTTTTGACTAATTCTCCAGTACAGCTCCTACAGCAGTATGTATTTGCCTCTCGGGATTTTTATAGAAGGATCACATTAAAAGCCAGGCCTCTTGTTATCCACAGCCGCTTGTTTTGTTCTGACTTTTCAAACAATTCCCCAGTCAGAATAATGGTCAGTTTTCTAGGACAAAACAAACAATGCCCAAGAAATCCTCTATTGTCCCTTTTGATACAAGCACGCTGCAGCACCTCTGAGAAGGTGAGACGCACCTCTGCAGGTGCCCAGCAAGCTTGGAGAAGACCTGCAGCTGATTCCAAGCTGCCCGCCCTTCTGAGTCAGAGCAGCCGTTGTTCTCTGCCTCAGGAGAGGCCAGAAGGCCTCTGGCAGGACTCTGCAAAACAGTATTTCTTTCAGCCCCTAAATGCATAAATCTGCTGACTTACTGACTTTTTAACAAAAAGAATTCAAGTATAAGAGAGCAACTTCCTCTGTCCTGTGCTCTCATGTAACGTGGAAATCTTTGCCTTCCACATCTGCTGCTTCTGGAACATTGGACACGGGGAGGAGTGTGTGTGAGGCTGGGGACAGAGCTCCTGCTAGGCTTCAAGCTGAACTTGCCATTTTTCTGCTCACACCCTTTGCTCATTTCAGAAAGAACTCACTAGTTTCTTGAGTGTTAAAGAAAGAAGAATCAGGGGCTACCAGCACCCAGTGCTCTAGTCTCCAGATTGGAGTTGCTTATTTGTCAATTAAATTGCATTGCCTGGGCTGCCCTTCTTTCTTCTAAGTGGGCTTCTATGCCAAAGTTCATAAGCTAGTAAACCACCCACCCAAACGAACCATTTCCACCTGTCAGGATCCTCAGGCAAGTGCTGTTACTGTGTTGACCCGGATCACAGAAGAAATGAAAAGTTGAGGCCATTTGATTTGGTTGGTTCAAGCATGAAGCTAAGCAGGGCAAGAGATATATTGAACTTGACCCTTCCTAGCGACCTAAGCCAGAAGGACAATGACATGCCATGATCACAGACTGTACTCTACACCCAGTCTCAATGTTCCGTAATCATTCATTGGTCGCCAGGGGAGAGCTAGAGCCTATAGCCTTATAAAAGATGGTCTTGAGGGCTGGAGAGATGGCTCAGTGGTTAAAGGCGCTTGCTTGCAAAGCCTGAGATCCTGAGTTCAAGTCTCCAGGACCCATGTAAAACCAGTTGTACAAAGTGGCACATGCTTCTAGAGGTCATTTGCAGTGGCAGGGGGCCCTGGTGTACCTATACCCTCTCTCTCTCACTCTGACTGCATCTTTCTCACTGTCTCCAACAAGTAAATAAAAAATATTTTAGAAAAAGGCTGGAGAGGTGGCTGAGTGGTTAAGGTGTTTGCCTGTGAAGCCTAAGGACCCAGGCTCAATTACCCAGGACACATATAAGCCAGATACACAAGGTGGTGCCTGTGTCTGGAGTTTGTTTGCAGGGGCTAGAGGCCCTGACATGCCCATTCTCTCTCTCTCTCTCTCAATCTCTCTCATAAGTAAGTAAAAATAAATTTTTTTTTCTTGTTTTTTTGAGGTAGGGTCTCACTGCAGCCTAGGCAGGGTAGCCTTAACTCATGGTGATCCTCCTACCTCTGCCTCCCAAGTGCTGGGATTAAAAGTGTGGGCCACCACGCCCAGCATGTCTTCAGCTTTTAAATCTAGTTCATCTTTGGTTCAGTCATCCAGGGCCTGTGGATATCTCTGTCAGCTGTGGTATTTATTTCTGTATATAAAGGATGTCATATTTGCTTTTTAATATTATACTGTGGGCTACAAATCCCAACTCTGTAAATTGATATGTTTAAACCAACTGTCATTGCTATGGTAGAAGAACAACTGAATTGAAAAACAATTCTTTTTTTTTTTTTTTTTTCGAGGTAGGGTCTCACTCTGGCTCAGGCTGACCTGGAATTCACTATGTAGTCTCAGGGTGGCCTTGAACTCTCAGCAATCCTCCTACCTCTGCCTCCCGAGTGCTGGGATTAAAGGCGTGTGTCACCATGCCTGGCAAAAACAATTCTTTAGCCAGCTCTTCCTGCCATAGACACTCCCCCTCAGGTTCCTACTACTTGTACCTGCCTCAGTATGGTGGCCTGCTACCAACCTCAGTCTGGACCTCACACATCTGACTTCAGTTATCTCTATTGGAAAGAGAAAAGTTGAACTTTCATAGATTTTTTTTCTTTGATGTGTACTGAATTTATTCCCTTCCCTCCTCAAATTCCTATGCTGAATTTCCGCATCTTAGTTCCTCAGATTGTGAGTGTACTTGGAATCAGGGTCTTTACAGAAGTAATCAAGTTGAGTTTAGTGGCGTGGACTTCTAGTCTAGTACTAGTGTCCATGTAAAAAGGGGGGACTTAGGCACAGGTGCACACAGGAGAATGGCATGCAGAGATTAGAGTTATGGTTCTGCAAGCCAATGAACCCCTAAGATTGCCAACAAAGCCATCAGGATCTAGAAGAGAGACCTGGAACAGATTATCCCTGGCAAATCCCCAGGGAATCAATCCTGTCGTCTCCACCTTGACCCTGGACTTCTAGCTCTCTGCGCTTCGAGGCTTTGCATTTCTAGTGTTTAAGTTACTCAGGCTGTGGGCCCTTGTCATAGCTGCTTAGCACGCTGCCACAATACCGTTGGCCATCACTTACTTTCTTCTATATGGTTGTCGCTCCCCTCCCAGCCCATCAGCTTTGGCATGGGAACAGGTGGCCAGCCTGACTTTAGTCCCCCTGCCTTCCATCCTGTCCAGTACACCATTGTCGGAGCTAGCTTTGCTAAGAACGGTGTCCATCTTCTCCCAGCGCTCCTTGCTTACTACTTCATGTGTTTGAAGTCCACGATCATCATCTGCCCTTTCCCCACTGCTCACCCCTGAGCACTCCTTGTCTCTTTCCAGAGACGTCTTCTCGCTATCTCATAACTGTTCATGTTTGGGTCCACCCCCCACCCATCTGCTCGTGCTGCTTTCCTCCGCTGCCACGCCCTCCTCCCCGAATCCGTTAGCGGCCCCTCCATCCCACACGTTTCGACCAGGGGCTCCTTGGCCTTCTGTACTGCACTGGTGCGTCTCCAACATCAAAGCGCACACGTGTCCTCACAGGTACCTCGGGCCGCACTGAAGCTGCTTGCGGGGATCATACTTTGAAAAGCAAAGTGTTACATGAAGGAAGGTGTTTATGCCCATCTAGGCCCATGAAAAATTTAAGATGGGGCCTGGAGAGATGGCTCAGCGGCTAAGGGGCTAGCCTGCATAGCCTAATGACCTGGGTTTGATTCCCCAGGATCCACATAAAGCCAGATGCAAAGTGACACATGCATCTAGAGTTCACTTGCAATGGCTAGAGGCCCTGACATACCCATTCTCTCTGTCTCTTCTCTCTCTATTTTTCTCTGTTTGCAAATAAAAAAAATTTTTTTTTAATGTTCACAACAGCTTTCTTTTCTTTTCTTTTCTTTTTTTTTTTTTTTTTTGGTTTTTCGAGGTAGGGTCTCACTCTGGCCCAGGCTGACCTGGAATTAACTATGTAGTCTCAGGGTGGCCTTGAACTCACAGCAATCCTCCTACCTCTGCCTCCCGAATGCTGGGATTAAAGGTGTGCGCCACCACGCCCGGCTAACAGCTTTCTTTTTAAAAAAAATATATTTAATTTATTTATTTGAGAGAGAGAGAGAGAGAGAGGGAGAGAGAGAGAGAGAGAGAGAATGGGCATGCCAGGGCATCCAGCCACTGCAAATGAACTCTAGATGCGTGTGCCCCCTTGTGCATCTTACATGGGTCCTGGAGCATCGAACCAGGGTCCTTTGGCTTTGTAGGCAAATGCCTTAACTGCTAAGCCATCTTTCCAGCCCCCGATAAAAATATTTTGAAAAATTAAGATAGTCTATGGGACATACAGAACTCAAAATTAGCAGCCAGTTTTATCTCCCTTACCCAGACATGCTCACAGGGGGCCTTAGATAGCCTAAAATGGCCAGGAGTGAGGCCAATGGGATATGTTGGTCAAACAGTAGAAACTCAGAGTCATAAGAAGAGTTAGTTCAGGGCAGTCAATGTATAGCAGGTGACCTTATGTATTCTGTATTGCAGTTTTGAAACTTGCTGAGTAGACCTTGTGTTCTTCTTCAAACCAGGAACTTTACAAGCTGACTAGCTTGATGGTGGGAATCATTTCACAGCGTAGATTTGTCAACCATGCCTTAGTATTGCATCAATCAATCAATCAATCAATCAATCAAGTAGTCAGTTAAAAAGAAAAAAAAGGTGCTGGAGATATGGCTTAGTGGTTAAGGCTCTTGCCTGCAAAGCCTAAGGACCAATGTTCGACTCTCCAGTTCCCACGTAAGCCAGATGCACATGGTGATGCAAGTGTGCAAGATCGCACATGAGATCTCTCTCTCTCTGCTTGCAAAAAAAAAAAAAGGCCAGTCTATTGGGCTTGCCTCAAACAACAACAACAACAACAACAACAACAACAACAACAGAGAAACAACAACAACAACAAAAAAAAAAACTAAAAAAAAAAATCCAAAGGATGGCAAATGGTGTGGTGAGTTGAGAAGACCCAGGAGTAAGCTGGACAAGCCACTATTTGGGGGAAACAGTGAAGCATCTCCATCCCACAGAGGAGCAATGAGAACCAAGAGCTTGGGGGCTATGAGGGAGGCGTTTGAGGTGTGGGCTATTTGGGGGAGAGCATAGGCTTTGAGGTTTTAGGAAAACTCCGCAGCCCTCTCTCCTCATGTAGGCTGGGGGGCATGCTTTAGGCTTTGAAAACATCTGTCATTTTAGAGGCAAGATAGAATTTTAAGCAAAGGTCTTTCCTCCTTAACTGGGTCACACAACAGCCTGGAGAGCAGGAATTTCTTCTTAATTCATTCACAGCAAGGAGCACAGGGCTGCTCCTGGGTTTGCTTATCTTAACAAATTGCAGCACTGGTGGATTTGTTGTTAATGGGAGGCTGCTGCTGAAGCCTTGGGTACCTGTTTCCCCCAATGGCTTCCACAGCCACTATCAGATTCCACCATGTGTCTCAAGGACCCTGGGCACAGCCTTGAGAAATAAGCCACAATTGGTACAGAATGCTGATGGAACCCCCACATTACCAAGGCCAGAAGAATGAGATGGGGTCTGGGGGTCTGGGTCCTCAGCTCTGTGTTCTGTCTTTTAGGTGTTTTTTAGTCAGATTATTATATATCCCATGCTGGCTTCAGACTTTTTTTTTTGGAGAGAGACAGGGGAGGGGGTAGGGAGACAGATAGAGAATGGGCACGCCAGCAGCCTCTCAGCCACTGTGAACGAACTCCAGACACATGCGCCCCTTGTGGGCAAGTACGGCATTGTGCCCTTGCGTCACTATGCATCTGCTAAATGTGGCACCTGGAGAATTGAACGGGAGTTCTTAGGCTTAGCAGGCAGGCGCCTTAACCACTAAGCCATCTCTCCAGCCCTGGCTTCAGACTTTCTATGTGACCAAGGTTGATCTTAAAACTTCCGTCCCTATCTCCCTAGTACTGGGATTACAGTCATGTGCCACCACACCCAGTCTATGTGGTGCTGGGGATTAAACCTGGGGTTTCATGTATGCTCGACAAGTCCTCTATGAACTCAGCTCACATGCCCAGTCTGGCTCTGCATTCTTAGAAGTATCATCCAGAGAGCCACATGGTATAGGCCCCTGGAGCTTCCTTCTGGGGCACCAAGCTCATTCCTGCGGGCTCTGTTAGCTGATGACAATCTACAAAATGAATTCCTGCCCGCTCCCTAAACTGGAGATAGACTGGTGAGAATTCTGATTGTTTTGCACAATTGGCAACTGCCCTTTTCTTAGATGTTCAATTAGGGAAAACAGCTTCTACCATGGGCAACATCCAAAGGTACTTGTCACTTCCCAAGGGCACTTGCCCACCCCACTGATAACACTTGGGGTTAGGGGAGGGGAATATAATACTTCAACGGATGTGTCATTGGAAAGCCCCTCTGGGGCTGGCTGGACTGGGCAGCTGAGGAGCCTGAGAGGTACTTCCGGGTCAGCCCAGGATGCAGTCTTACACCCTGCCAAGGTACTGACAGGGAGGTGATGGGACTCTCAAGGGATGAACAGTGACATGTCTGGAGCAGATCAGTATCCCCTTTGTATCTCTAATATATAGCTTATTCATTCACACTTCATAACAAGTTTATAATGAATGGCACTTTTCATTTGTTCTTGATACTCTATTAGAGTATCTTTAAATTTCTTTCGCATAATCGGAAGATTGCTAAAAGGCTTAGTCATTCTTACCAAATAGATCCAGGGGAAGCCAAGGGTAAATCTAGGGCTAAATTCTTGCCTGAGAGGGATAAAATCTTGTTAGTCATTAATGTATATCCTCAAAAGAGTTGCTAGGGGCTGGGGAGATGGCTTAGTGGTTAAGTGCTTGCCTGTGAAGCCTAAGAACCCCAGTTCGAGGCTTGATTCCTTAGTACCCACGTAAGCCAGATGCGCAAGGTGGCACATGCATCTGGAGTTTGTTTGCAGTGGCTGGAGGCCCTGGTGCGCCCATTCTTTCTGTTTCTCTCTATCTCTATCTGCCTCTTTCTCTGTCACTCTCAAATAAATAAATAAATAAAAATAATAAAACAAAAATTAAAAAAAAAAGAGTTGCTAGGATGTCTCTTGTGGTCCAAAGTAAGGGAGAGACACAAAAGGTAGGGAAGCCAGAGGGGTAGAATAGGAAAGTCCACAGGTGAGTTCAAAGTGCTATCTAGAGTAGAATTTGGAACAGACTAGTTGGGGGTAAGGAATAGATGACCAGGTGTACAGGTCTCCCTGTTTGTGTGTTTAATTATTTGTAAGAGGGTGGAGAGAATGGGTGTTCCAGGGCCTCTAGCCACTGCAAACTCCTGAAGCATCTACCACTTTGTGCGTCTGGCTTTATGTGAGTACTAGGGAATGGAACCAGGGTCATTAGGCTTTGCAGGCAAGTGCCTTGACTGCTGAGCCATCTCTCCAGCCCCAAGCCTCGCTGTTTTAAGGGACCCAGACAAAAGAAATCATAAGAAAATCAAGAAAAAGGGTAGGGCAATGAACATGTTAAAACTTTCTTCATCTGTGTGTTGATTTTTGCAAATATTCTTGGCAGCTTGGCACAGAGAGGGCGAGGCAAGCTTGTTTCAGATGTGGCAAGAAGCACATTTGTGGTCTTGGAGGAGAAGAAAGACAGTTGAGATTGTGTGGTAGGATGGGAGAAGTGAGTCATGGAGGGCAAGGAAGGGTTTTGGACTGTTGACTCAGGCCATGGGAAGGTTCATGCAGATGGCAGGAGTGTGTACTGGAGGGAGTAGAAGCAGCAGCTCAAAGACTGCTAGGAGGGCATTGTGGCAACCCTGCCACAGTGGAATTTCACAGCCACAAGACACCTCAGGAGCAGTGTCAGATGAGAGGGTGTATCAGAGGCTTCTAGGGAAACAGACCAAGATGCGTATTTTTGCACACCTAGAGAGATTTATTTATTATGAAATTGAGTTACTTGTCATGGCGGCTGGGTAGTGCTTTAACCTACCCCACAACCTACCATCTGCAAGCTGGAGCCCCACTAAAGCTGGTGGTATATTTCAAAACAGTCTAAAGACCTGAGAACATGTGAGTTCATGTCCTATTCCAAAGGCAGAAGATGGATGTCCTGGCTCAAGAGATCTTACTCAGGCCCTTTCCTGGAGGATGGCACCCTCTCACTTTAGGAAGAGTGTTCCACCTTCTGAGTCCCCTAGAAACAGTGTCATGAGCACTCAGAAATAAGGGTTAATCCGGACATCCCCATCACTCTCTTGCTGACATATAAACTTAACTGTGCCAGAGAGGATGTTGAGGATGTGGCTTGGAGATGGTAAAAGCGATGAGTTTGGATTGGAAATACTGAACTGGAGGGCTGGTGGGATAGTCCAGTGGGATGATTCATATTCCAGCAGCCACTGTATCTGAGATAAAGGTAGATTTACATAGTGGTGAGACAATGGGTGATAGTCGGTGAGACAAAGGAATGGCCTCCAAGTTGGGTGATGAGGGATTAGAATGAAGCATTAGATGGAACTCCTCAAAGGGCTGTGTGTCAGGAGGTAATCTCTGGAGAGAAACTAGAAAGAGAGCTCAAGATGTAGGGTCAACTAGGAGAACACTGGGTCACTGAGATCAAAGATGTAATGGCTTACAGAAAAAAGAGGTACACCAGGAATGACAACTGTTGAAGTGGATTAAGAATTTAATGTATGGGGCTGGAGAGATGGCTTAGTGGTTGAGACACTTACCTGTGAAGCCTAAGGACTCATGTTCCAATCTCCAGGTCCCATGTGGCCAGGCCCACAGTGATACAAGCACGCAATGTTGCACATGTGTCACAAGAGGGAACACATGCCTGGAGTTCGTTCACAATGACTGAAGGCCCTGGTGTGCCCATTCTCTCTCTCTCTCTCAAAATAAATAAATAAACAGAAAAAAGAATTTAATGTATCTATTAGGTTTAACCACAAAGAAATCTTTGGTCTCTACTTGGGAAAGTTCATTTTATTCTATCAGCAAATATTTATTAAGCATCCTCTCACTTAGGACAGGTGGCTCTTAGCCTGAAACTGACGTGTTAGGAGACAGACAGACAATAAGCAAGTAAACCAATAACTAGACAGGGTTACTCCAGATGGGGAGGAGAGCTGTTAGCACGGCGGTGAGACAGCAGAGAGGCAAAAGGCAGGAAGCCTATTTATATTGGATGGACAAAGAAGAACTTCTGAAGAGGTAGCCTTTGACCTGAGTCTTTTTTTTTTTTTTTTCTGTGGTTTTGCGAGGTAGGGTCTCACTCTGGTCCAGGCTGACCTGGAATTAACTATGTAGTCTCAGAGTGGCCTCGAACTCTCAGCGATCCTCCTACCTCTGCCTCCCGAGTGCTGGGATTAAAGGCGTGCGCCACCACGCCCGGCTTTGACCTGAGTCTTGAATATAAGAAAAAATATTTGCATAAAGATCCATCACGGGGACTATTCCTGTAAACTTGCATAAAGTTCTGGAATCAGTAGTTCTCAACAGGAGACATTTGGAAATGTTTTGATATGCATGTGTTTGTGTGTGTGTGTGCATGTCTATGTGTGTGTGTCTGCATGTGTGTGTGTGTGTGTTTGGTGTGAGGGCTTGAATCTAGGGCTTTGTGAATGCTGGGTAAACACTCTATCACAGATGTATACTGTCAGCCTATGAGCTGTTTTTTGATTTTCACAACTGGGAGGTCCTACCGGCATTTCATGTGTAGAAGCCAGAGACTCTGCTAAGTATCCTGTGGTGAACAGAACACCTACCCCTTTAAGGAATTACCCTGCCCAAATGCCAAGTACAAGAAAACCTTTCCCTAAATTATGAACAACCTTGGCTCATTTAAGGAATAGCAACAAGGCCAGTGCCTGGTAACTAGTGTGCAAAGGAATGAATGGTGGAATTTGGGTCAGAGAGGTGGGTGGGATCAGGTCTGTCTGAGGCTTGATGGGACTGGCAGCAATTAGGGGACATTAAGCAGGGACTTGACTTGATGTGATCTACATCCTAAAATGAGTCTTCCCCATCTGAAGATGGACTGGTAATGGGCTGAAATAGGAACATAGAGACTGCTGTGTTATCATAGTGAGAAAGGCAGCAGCTTAGAGTGTGATGGCAAGAGAATGGGATGTGAGTGGGCTATTCACAGAGCTGATGGGATTTGTGCGATGGATCGGGTTGAGGGTAAAGGAAAAGCAAGAGATCAAGCATTATTCCTAAGGATTGATGTAAGCAAAGGTTGAGTGATAAGATGACTGGGCAAGGTCTGGGCTTCAGACAAAGGATAGTGTGACGTGCACATTAAGACCAACATTCAAGGCCGGGCGTGGTGGCGCACGCCTTTAATCCCAGCACTCTGGAGGCAGAGGTAGGAGGATTGCCGAGAGTTCGAGGCCACCCTGAGACTACATAGTTAATTCCAGGTCAGCCTGGACCAGAGTGAGACCCTACCTTGCAAAAACCAAAAAAAAAAAAAAAAAAAAAAAAAGACCAACATTCAAGCAATAGATGAGAGCTCAGCTTCTGGTATGGTGGTAGTTTGAATGTATTTGTAATTAAACCTCATATTCAATCCCCAGCTGGGGACAGTTTGGGAGGTGGAGCCTTGCTGGAGGAGGTGTGTCCCTGAGGGCAGAGCTGGACATTGGTTAGCCCAGCTCCAAGCCCAGTCAGTACTTAGGTGACTATCTCACCCAGATATATGAACTGGTACTGCTTCCTGCCATGATAAAGCTTTCCTTCAAGACTGTAAGCCAAAATAAACCTTTTCCTACCATATGCTGCTACTGGTCAGATGTTTTGAGAGGGTAACTGCAGCAGGTATGTTTATCACAGTGCAGATTAGGGTGGCAAACAACTAAATTATCCAAGAATAGGGGATTAACTCAATATGAAATCAACATAAAGTAGAATTATACAAATATGTCTATTTTCCTGGAAATATGCTCACTATACATTACATGAAAACATGATGGTGAGGGCTGGAGAGAGCTTAGCAGTTAAGACACTTGCCTGTGAGCCTAAGGACTCAGGTTTGATTCCCCAGAACCCACGTAAGCCAGATGTACAAGATGGCACATGTGTCTGGAATTTGTTTGCAGTGGCTGGATGCCCTATTGTGAGCGCTCTCTCTCTCTCCTTTTCTCTCTGTCTCAAGTAAATAAATAAATAAATATATTTAAAAAGTAAGTAGGATATGAGTCTATGGAATTCCTATTTCACATTTCCTGCCAAAGTATACACAATCCACAAAGCATTGAGCATGGATATAAAATGACAAAAAATGCTAGAAGAAAATATGGGTGAATATTTATATAATCACAAGGCAGTGAAAACCTCATAGACTGTGATCTAAAGAGCAGAAACTAAGAGGAAATGATGGAGATACTTGATAAATAGAAAAGTTAAACCTCTTAAAGATGGGAAATCCATAAAGTAAGTAAAATGTCCGAGGAAAAGCTGGGAATAATAATTTGTAATCAGCATCATAAAATTGGTATTTCTATCCTCTAAATAAATGTTTTAAGTTAAGAAACAAGACAAATAAATTCAGAGACAAGCAGAAAAGGGCAAGCCGTTAGACGTCAGCATGGACAGTCCATATAGGAGAAACTCCATACTTTTGACTATGAAGAAAATACAAATTGAGATGTTTTCTTTTTTTTTTTTTTTTTTTTGGTTTTTCGATGTAATGTCTCACTCTGGGCCAGGCTGACCTGGAATTCACTATGTAGTCTCAGGGTGGCCTCAAACTCACGGTGATCCTCCTACCTCTGCCTCCCGAGTGCTGGGATTAAAGGCATGTGCCACCATGCCCAGCAAGATGTGTTCATTTTTAAACTGCCGGGTTGATGAAGATGAAAAAAATCAAAGATGGAAATGCAGCTCAGTGGTTGAGTGCTTGCCTAGCTTGCCTGGCAAACTCAAGACTGTTGGCTTGATCCACCACATTCAAACCAAACGAAACCAAACCAAACATAAAAGATCTATAACACCCATCGCTAGAGAGAATGAAGGAAGGTAAATTGGTACAATCTTTCTAGACCATCATTGGGTACCATCAAAAAGTAAACATGTTTGTTTGTTGTCCAAGAACGACTACCTTGGTCTTTCTCACCTTCATGTAGAATTAGCTATGCAAAGATACAGATTCCAGATGTGAGAGCTGCATCATTTGGCAATAATAGAGCTTTTGGAAATGGCATGGACATTTCTCCATAGGAGATAATTAAATCAACGGTGAGCCACTACATGGGAGAAGCAGTGTGCAGCTACGCTGGGTGTAGAGGTTCAGCTCTATGTTCTTGTTTGGAAAACTGCTTACCGTCTATATACTATGACCTCATCTTATAAAAATCTACACACAAGTGCATATTGGTAGGTATGGCTTTGAATCTACTGGGAAAAGACTGGAAAAGGTCTACAAGCCCCTGAGCTATGTTTCCAGTCCTTGATCTTTTCATCCTGGCCAATCTGATAGATTTAAAATGAACTGATCTCAATGAACATGTTCTCCATAAATAAGGATATGGAGTCTGTCATATACTAACTGCCTGTGTTGACTTGAAGGGCTTGTCTATTCCTGTCTTCTCCAGATTGTGAGAAATTTATAGTTCTTTTCTTTTCCTTTTCTGTATTGTACATTATTTTGACATAATGACACATTTGACATAATACATATGTATGTATTAACATGTATAAATTATATATCGACATTGCAGCAGAGGTATACTTAACCTAAATATGAATGCAAACTCATTTCCCACTGAGCTAAATCCCCAACCCCCCTTTTAGGTTTTTGTTTTGTAATGCTGGAGATTGAATCCAGAGCCTTGACTACTCTAAGCATGTCCTCTAGCACTGAGCTATACCCCCACTCTATCTTCATGTCTTAGCATCACAATATAATTAGAAGATAAATAAACTATCTTATGTGATAAAGCATTAAGTAACATATCCTTTAGTTTTCATTGTTCTCTGACACATAAATGGATGTGCCAGGTTGTCACAGAGCTCCTTGTTTGATAAAAGACTTTTATAAGTCTTTAGATAACACAGAAAGAGCTAAGGCAGCTTTGATTTATGTAAGATGTGAAACACAAAACAGCTGGGGGAAGGAGGAAAAGACAGGATGGTTAATGAATGCAAGGGTGCTGGTGGAGAGGAGGAATAACTTCTCATATTCTATAGCACAGTGGGATAACTGTGGTTGACAACAGTTAATTGAATATTTTGAAATAGGTAGCACACAGAAGAATTTGAATGTTTCCGATGTAACAAAATGTAAATATCTGAGGTGATAGAAATGGCAATTACTCTGGTCTGAATTATACATTGTACAGAAGGAAGGATTGACAAGTTATACTGTACCCCATAAATGGATAGAGTTACTATGCCAATTAATTTTTTAAATTTCTTTTTTTTGTTTGTTTTTTTTTTGGTTTTCTGAGGTAAGTTCTCACTCTAGCTCAGGCTGACCTGGAATTCACTCTGTAGTCTCAGGGTGGCCTTGAGCTCACAGTGATCCTCCTACTTCAGCCTCCCAAGTGCTGGGATTAAAGGTATGTGCCACCACGCTCGGCTCAATTAAAATTTTTAAAAATCTTGGCAAACTTGGGTGTAGTGGTGTGCGTCTTTAATCCCAACGCTTGGGAGGCTAAGGTAGGAGGATCGCTGTGAGTTTGAGGCCAGACTGGGACTACATAGGGAGTTCTAGGTCAGCTTGGGCTAGAGTGAGATCCTGCCTCAAAAATCAAAATACCCCCCCCCAAACAAAACAAAACATTAAAAATCTTGACAAGTAGCTGGGTGTGGTGGCTCATTCCTTTAATCCCAGCACTTTGGAGGCTGAAGTAGGAGGATTGCTGTGAGTTTGAGGCCAGCCTAGGCTAGAGGGAGACCCTGCTTCCAGAAACCATACAAAATGAAAGAAAATTAAACAAGACAAGACAAAACAAAAAATCTTAACAAGTATATTAAACAAATAGCAAAAGACTGAAGAATGGAGCTGTGGGGCTAGGGAGAGCGTTCAGTGGTTAAAAGCACTTGATTGTAAAAGCCCAATGGCCCAAGTTCAGTTCCCTAGTACCCATGTAAAGCCAGACACACAAAGTGGTGCATGCATCTGGAGTTTGTTGCAGTGGCTAGAGGTCCTGACACACCATTCTCCCCCACACCATCTCAAGAAAAATAAATAAAAATATTTTTCAAAAAAAGAATGCAGCTGTAGATTGAAATATTTTACAAGCCTACTATGCCGAATAATTAACATTTTAAAAAGGAAGTGCTGGATAAAGAATAACCTGTGGGCATAAACCATTTGCATTTCCCTATAATTACTAGTTTTTGGTATTTCACCTAGGTTTGCACATACTAGGCAAGTGTTCTACCACTGATCTACCTCCTCAGCTCTTTTTTTTTTTTTTTTGAGAGAGAGACAGAGAAAGAGAGGTAAAGGAAGACAGATAGAGAATGGGTGCACCAGCAGCCTCTCAGCTGCTGTGAACGAACTCCAGATGCACGTGCCCCCTTATGGGCAAGTGTGGCATTGCACCCTTGCGTTACTTTTGCATTTGGCTAAATGTGGGACCTGGAGATTGGAACCCGCATTCTTAGGCTTAGCAGGCAGGCGCCTTAACCGCTAAGCCCTCTCTCCAGCCCCCTCCTCAGCTCTTTTTCCATGTGCATGTGTGTGTGTGTGTTCATGTGTGTGAGTGAGGGTCCATGTGTGCCATGGTGCATGTGTGGAGGTCAGAGGGCAACTCTGGATGTTGGTCCTCACCTTCCACCTTGTTTTAGGCAAGGTCTTATTTTTCACCACTGTGTTCATCAGGTTAGCTGGTCCGTGATCTTCTGAGTAATTCTCCTGCCTCCACCTCCTTTCTTGCTATAAGCATGACTGGGATGACTAGAGCTTCCAGCTTCAGATGGGTAAAACTCAGGTACTCTTCCTTGCACAGCAAATGCTTTATCTCTGGCTCCAGCCCTTGTTTTTCCACGTGCATTTTAAAATACTGTATGCGTTTAAATACTATTAAATTGAAGTAAGTTTGGCCTTTACTCATCTCCATACTTGCTGATTGGCCCCAAGCAGCTTCTACCCATTGTGAACTGTAACTTAGCTTAATGTGTAAACAAATTGTAATAACTTGAGTATACCCTGAGTTTCAGCTAATCATAGCAGCTAAAGTGAGCAATCAGAGGATGAACGTTGTCAAAACATGACTGTAGCAGTCAGCTTCAGGTTTGCTGAGATGAACTTCCAGATCAGGCACAGTTATGGGGAAAGGGGTTTATTAAAGTTTACAGATTCAGGGGAAGTTCCATAATGGCAGAAGAAGCTGGCTTGCTTTCACAGGTCCAAGCAGAGGGCGAGAGAGAGAAAGAAAGAGAGAGAGAGAGAGAGAGAGAGAGAGAGAGAGAGCACAAGGCAAAAGCCCAAAGCCACACAGCACACTTCAGAACTTCAGGAGGAACTCAGGCACTTTGCATATGTTTAGATTGGCATCTCAAATCCACCACCACACCTTAGGGGCTGGCTGGACCCTCAGATCACCTCCTCCAGCCAGGTAGCTGCAGATCCAAACTAATAAAACAATGAATATATTGAGGGCCATCTATTCAAGCTACCACAATGACCATGTGAGGTGACAGGTAAACTTGATTTAGCTTAAGTGGTCTTGAGGCAGGGCAGCTAGTTAGGAAAACAGAGGGGACAGGAGAAGGGAATCCAGACCTGCTGCCTTCCTAGTTCTGAGTTCCATGTCTCCCTGGCTGACTCCCAGACCATCTGCAGCAGAACTATACTTCCCTTTCTGAGAAACTTCAAAGCGCAATTGTTAAAAATGACTAACGAACTGTGCCTTAGGTCCAACCTCCTTGTGACCTATGGATAAGTAAGGATCCCTTTGATTAAAGTTTCATCTCTACTAGCACTCCCTTCTCTAGCTGCAAGTGTGCACAGCATACTTAAGTAAGTCTTCTCTTCAAAGATAGAATTCAACGGATAGGAAAAAGGCAGATACTAGCAATACTTTCCCTAATCTAAACGTACAGATTAAGTAGCTTCAGAGCCCCGAAAATCACATATCAAGCTAGTGCTGAGGTACCTCAGTGCTTTCATCTCCTGATAGCTGCACTTGACTCTCTTCAAGTGCCATCTTGGTTCAAGGGCTCAGTCAATAAACCTATTAACTTTGCCTTCCTTTGACTCATCTCGACATTCCTTTACCGAGGCATTAAAGTCAAGGACCAAGCTGCACCTGAGTAGAAGACCCTGCTGTGGTTTGAATGTGAAATTGTCCCCATAGGTTCATGTGTTTGAACACTTGCTCCCCAGCTGGTGGTGCCACTTGGGAAGGTTGGGAAACATTTAGGAAGTGGAGTCTTGTTGGAGGAAGCAGATCACTGGAGGGGGAGGGGGGGCTTGAGGTTTTACAGCCCAGCTCTACTTCCTGTTCTCTCTCTGCTTCCTGATTGTGGACACAGTGTGACTAGTTCTATTTCCTGTTCCTGCTGCCATGCTGTTGCATTGCTGAGAAAGCACCCAGCCAAGAGCAGCTTGTGGGAGTGTCAGTAGTCTAGAGGCGGATTATGTTAATCCAGTGGCCACTTTATTCACTCTTCACACGTGTTCATTAAGCCGGGTCCCTTTGTCCCTTATCCTCTCAAGTAGCGGAACCCTGAGGCACTCACCTGCCATGTCTCTTGGTCCAGGTTTTGCTCTGTCTGCTTCACTCGGTGCCAGGCTGCCACCGGCTCCCATGGGCTGCTGCTTCTTGCAGCAGTGGATATCAAACGTGGGGAGGGTCTCTGAACTGAGTGACAGTGTTCTGAGCTTTTGCTGGGGTTTTTATACCCACTTTTTCCACAGTCACCCTGGCTGCTGATAGCCACCTTAGGGTTAGCTCATTTGGGTATCAGCGCTGGTTGGTCTCTGGCCCTGGCCCCTGGTTGCCACAGTGATGTTGTCACTACTGAGTGAGTGCCTCATTTTTACTTAGAACTACTTCTCCTAACATCGAAAAAAAGTTTATTTCGGCTTACAGACTGGAGGGGAAGCTCCATGATA
Source organism: Orientallactaga sibirica (assembly GCA_036365145.1). Taxonomy (NCBI): domain Eukaryota; kingdom Metazoa; phylum Chordata; class Mammalia; order Rodentia; family Dipodidae; genus Orientallactaga; species Orientallactaga sibirica. Next base: position 26,742,189 of record JAEOAD010000019.1, read on the forward strand.
ACAGAGAACACGATGGCATGAGCAGAGGGTGGACATCACATCCTGGCCAACATCAGGTGGACAACAGTAGCAGGAGACTGTGCCAAACACTGGCAAGGGGAAGCTGGCTATAACACCCGGAAGTCCACCCCAACAATGCACCACTTCTAGAAGGCTCCAGTTCCCAAACTGCCACTAGCTGGCAGAACACATAAGTTTACCGGGAACACGTGACCACCACGCATGCCTTCCCCAAACTGCATGCCAGAATGATTCCTTTGCTTCCTTCAGTTGCTTCTACCTAGGTATTGTTCACAGTGTTGAGAAACTAACTAATTCAGACCCTGAGTCTCCAAGGGGAGTCCTTAGGCTGCCTGTCCACCAACAGAATTGGATTTTACTTCTGATAGGGATTTTTTTTGTAACCGTGATTTCACGTTTATTCAATTTTGCATTGTTGTAATAACAGAAACCCTGAAGTAACCCAGAAGTTTGCATGCGTGTGTTCTTTCTGCCCACATCTGTATTTCTGCACATATATGCACGAGTAGAAGGCAGTCTACCATCTACATCAGCAGTGGGTGACTTCATGTGGGTGGGTTTATGGATTTTATTTTGTAATGTTCATTTTAGTAGCCTGAAATTTTCCTTTTTAAATAATGAGCATATTCATTCTTCTAATAGGACAGTAATCCCAATCTTGTGATTTTTTTTTAAAAAGAAAAATAAGTAGCTGTCAATGGCGATCTTCTCCGATGTTCTTTTTTTTTATATATATATATTTTTATTTATATTATTTTGATTTTACATTCATAGTAAAGGATCCATTGTCCTCCTCCCTGTCCTCCCACTTTCAAAGGGACCCTTGTCAATGGGGAGTGTGGGTCAAGCATTGTGAGGTTAGTTAAGAGTTCTGGGAGGGGTTGGCCCCAGTCTCTGTGCATAATGCCCCAACTATGGCTCTAACAATCTTTCCGCCCCCTCTTCCACAAGTTTCCCTGAGCCACATTGGGGTCATTTTAGTTCTGCTTCAGTGATGCGGTTTCGGGAGCCTCTGTGTCTCTGGATCTCTGGATTAGTTGGAGTTGGATGTTCTCTGTGTTTATCTCCTTCGGCCTTTTGCTGGTGTCATGATCGCCATGAATACTGAACTCTTGCCCTTCCCCTGCGTTGTTCTATGGTTTCAGCTGGGGCCCTGGTGAGGTGTGGTTAGCTGATCCTCAGATGTCCACCTGAAAAAGATAAGCAAATTCTCCATCGGAGAGAAAAGTTAGTACTAGGTAGAAGGGATGACCATCTATGTTTTGGAAAAATTTATGGTTGGCTCTCTTCTAGCCCACATTTGATGGTATCTTGATCTTGGAGACTGAGCTCATTTTTTGTACCTGGTTTTGACTTATTTCCCAGTTCCAGCAATGAGTTCCATTCCACTGAGTGGATCTATTAGCCAAATCAAGAGCAGTTGGTTACCCACCATGGCTGATTGCCACTACTGCACTTGTATGAGCATTACGTCAAGTTGTTTCCAGCTGGGTATCTTAGACTGCCAGTTGTTTGGACAGATGTCGGTCATTTTCCCCCAGTTGCTTGTATGCCCTCTGGTACTAGACTAGCTAACTGTCTGGGGACTGACCCTCTTCCAGATTCTGAACATATCTCTTCGTGTTTGGTCTCACACACGTAAGCTGTCTTCAACAGTAGGGTCTTGCCATTAACCTTTGGTGGGTCACCAAGAACTCTGACAGAAGTCTGTCTATTTTGGGAAACCTTGTAGGTGTTTCAGATCAACAGCTCATTGTGGAAGTTCACCCCATGCTGGCAGTGGGAGTTATAAGTCTGCACCTAGGAAGATGAGGGAAGAAAAAGATAATATAGAGGAGAAAGTGAGTATAGAGAGGGGAGGGAGAGAGAATGAGAGAGAGAGAGAGAGAGAGAGAGAGAGAGAGAAGCAGGACAAGATTAAGGTTGGCCTTCATGATGTTCTCTCCAGGTTCCTGTGGTTCGGGTGTTCCCTCTGTGGGCCTGCTGAAGGATCAATGTTTTAACCTGTTGTTCAGAATAAAGGGTTTTATAGTGTCTTTTCCTTTTGGGTCCCAATTTGTATCCCCCTTGTTCTCCCTCCCACCCTCTCGTTCCCTCCCACCCTTACCCTCCCTCCCTCCCACCCTCCCTTTTGTCTGGGCTTCAGAGTGTTTATTTGGTTTGGCCACCTGCCACATGGTTTCAGGTTAGGAGTGACAGATAAACGAGACCATGCGACGATTATCTTTTTGTGCTTGGGTGAGCTCACTGAGGATGATCTGTTCCATGTTTGACCATTTTTTTTCAAATTTCCTTATTTCATCTTTCCTTACTGCTACGTAGAATTCCATAGTATAGATATATACATCATCTTTGTTATCCATTCATCTAGTGATGGACACCTGGGTTGATTCCAGCTCTTTGCTATTATGAATTGAGCAGCTATAAACATGGTTGAGCAAATGTCTCTGATCTGAGGCTTGGGGCCTTTAGGGTAAATGCCCAATAAAGGGAATAACTGGGTCCATTGGTAGGTCTATGGTCATCCTTTTCAGGAGTCTCCATATAGCTTTCCATAGTGGTTGAACCATTTTACATTCCCACCAGCAGTGAAAGGTTGTTCCTATTTCTCCACATCCTCGCCAGCATTTATTTTCATTATTTTTTTTAATGCTAGCCATCCTTACTGGGGTAAGGTGGAATCTCATAGTTGTTTTAATTTGCATTTCCCTGATGATTAGGGATGTTGAACATTTTCTTAGATGTGCATTTGCTATTTGTATTTCTTCCTCTGAGAACTCCCTGTGCAGTTCTCTGCCCCACTTTTGAGTGGATTGTTTGATGATTTGTTTTTAGGTTTTGGAGTTCTTCGTAGATTCTAGAAATCAGGCCTCTGTCAGTTGTATAGCTGGTGAAAATTTTCTCCCATTCTGTAGGTAATCTGCTGGCTTTGGTTATAGTATTTTTGTCAGTGAAAAAGCTTTTCAGCTTCATGTGATCCCAATGGTTGAGTGATTGTTTGATTTCCTGAGCTGTTGGGGTTTTGTTCAGGAAATCTTTTCCCACTCCTATATCGTGGAAGGTTCCTCCTATTTTTTCTTCCAGTAGCAGCATAGTTTCTGGTTTTATATTAAGGTCTTTGATCCATTTGGACTGAATTTTTGTGCATGGAGAGATGTGTGGGTCAAGTTTCATTTTCCTACATATGGATGTCCAGTTTGTCCAGCACCATTTGTTGAAGATGCTGTCTTTTTCCATTCTACATTGCTAGGGCCTTTGTCAAATATCAAGTAGCTGTAGTTTCTTGACCCAAAATCTGGTCTTCAATTCTGTTCCATTGGTCTATATTCCTGTTTTTGTGCCAGTACCAGATTGTTTTTATTACAATGGCTTTGTAGTATAACTTTAGATCAGGTATGGTGATGCATTCCAGAGGTGCTTCTTTTGCTGAGGATGAGCTTGGATATCCGAGGCCTTCTGCCTTTCCATATGAATTTTGAGATAGTTTTTTCTATCTCATTGAAAAAGGAAGTTGGGATTTTTATTGGCATGCATTGAATCTATAAAGTGCTTTTGGTAAAATTGCCATTTTGCATTGATCTATAAAGTGCTTTTGGTAAAATTGCCATTTTCACAATGTTAATTCTACCAATCCAGGAACATGGGAGGTCTTTCCATTTTTGTAGGACTTCCTCAGTTTCTTTTTTGAGAGTTTTTATTTCTCCGATGTTCTTGAGCAGCGCTGACAGGAGCAGGACCACGATGGCTGCAGGTGAACGGGAGATTGTGAAGTAGAGAGGCAGTGAGTTCGGCCAATGCCTTTCATGATTTTAAATGCAGATGAGGGGAAAGATGTGACTAAAAGATGGTCCAAAGGGAAAGTTCATGCTGTGTCTGCAATGTCAATGTTCATGCATGTTTCTATAAAAGCCATCTTCCATGTGTCTCACTCATATCATCCTTTGTTTTTAATTTTTTAAAAATACTTATTTTTTTAAAAATATTTTTATTTATTTATTTATTTGAAAGAGAAAGAGAGAGACACACAGAAATAAGAAGAGAGAGAGAGAGAGAGAGAATGGGTGTGCCAGGACCTCCAGCCACTGCAAACGAACTCCAGATGCATGTTCACCCTTGTGCATCTGGCTTACATGGGTCCTGGAGAGTCAAACCTGGGTCCTTTGGCTTTGCAGACAAACGCCTTAACCGCTAAGCCATCTCTCTAGCCCCATGTCATCCCTTTCAATCAAAGCAAACTTATATAAAAAGAAGGTTGGCCTCTCATTAGGTCACAATCGCAGCCCCAATTAATTGGGAATGCCATAGACCATAACCAGTCACCTGAACTTTCTTCTTAACTCTTTTCCCTGCATTCCAACAGGTCACTGTGCTTGGTGGTGGGCCTGGCAGGGTCCACTTTCTCTCTCCCTAAGTATAATTTTCTTTCTTTCTTCTTTCTTTCTTTCTTTCTTTCTTTCTTTCTTTCTTTCTTTCTTTCTTTCTTTCTTTTTCTGCTGCTGACTGTTCTTCCATGTCAGATCCAGGAGGACAGATGAGTCGTCTGTGCAGTACGATGACTCTGCCATCTTTAGGTTGGAAGATGCGGATAGCAGGCTCAGGCTGGGCATGTCCACGGCTACCTTGGAGGTCCATCTGATAGGCTCTTCCAACCACAATTGCTTAGCTGGCCTGTTGCTTCTGATCTTCCTTCACTTGTCTTCAAGCTCTACACACACCAGTTCGGCCAGAAGCGTCTCACCACAGGGTGTGATTTTCCAGACAGCCTCTTCCAGAGCAGGATTCTTACACTTGCTCCTGAGGCATGAGGCTGCTTTCTAGTCTCAGTCTTCTGTGCCTCAAGTTCTAATTTTAAAAACCATTTTATTTATTTATTTATTTACTTGAGAGAGAGAAACAGGCAGAGAGAGAGAATGGGCACACCAGGGCCTCTAGCTACTGCAAAAGAACTCCAGACACATACATTGTACATCCAACTTATTTGGGTACTGGGGGATCAAACCTGGGTCCTTAGGCTTTGCAGGCAAGCGTCTTAACAGCTAAGCCATCTGTCCAGCCCTCAAGTTCTAATTTAATATTTGGGAGAAGTTTGATGCAGTGGGAATGGCTCTACAGTGTCCTGTTTACTATTGTGACATGAAGGGAAGTAGAAGGCAATTCTTCATTAGAGGAGGCAGGCTGTGATGGTTAATCTGGATTGACATCTTCACAGGATTGGGAATCAGCTAAGAGACATGCCTCTGAGCAGATCTGAGTATTTCCAGAAAGAATAAACAGGTGGAGAATACCCTTCTCTCAGAGTGGGTGGCACCTTCCAGTGGGTGGCTCAGATATAAAGGGGTATGTGGTAGTTTGAATGTATGTCCTGCATAGACTTGGGTGTTTAATTAAAGCTTGTCTCCAGCCTCTTGGCTGGAGGACGTGTCACTGGGGGTGGATTCTGGGATCCAGCCCTAACGGGTGTTGGAGGCGGATCTGAATTCCAGCCAAAGGTATACAGAGCAGTCTGAGCTGTGTGTGTGTGTGTGGGGGGTCTCTGCTATTTGTGGCAGGATTTGTGCTTGTCGCTTTTGGTGTTCGCTGGCTGGTAATTAATGCTCTCTGCTTGCATTTATGATTGAGCTCTAGCTTCCTTCCCTATTAAGAAGCTTCCTCTTGGATCTGTGAGCTTGAAATAAACCCCTGCCTTCCATAAACTGTGTCTGGTTTGGATGGTCATCCCAGCCACGGGGCGCTGCCTACGATAAGGGAGGAGGAAAAAGCAGAGTTGCTGGTCGACCTGACTTCACTTCTTGCTGGCCGGTATGTCTACCACTTGCTGTTGCTGTTCTTTGCTGACCTCAGACTCCAGCTTCTTTGGCCTGCCGATGAAGACTGGAGACCAGTGATTCTCCAGGTGTCTTCCAGGTTTTCAGCACCAGATTGAAACTGCTGAGGCATTCAGGTTTGTGGACTGAGATCTTAGTGTCTACAGAATGCAGACAGCCATTGTTGGGCTACCCAGACCCTATCATGTAAGCCATGTATATATAATATATGTCTATATATAGCATACATAAGATATACACATTATATATAAGATATACAATATATACACACATTTTTATATGTATAGTACAGTTCTATTCCTTTAAAAACTTCACCTAATGCAGAGGCAAAGAACACATAGAGCTTCCATCTTATGGACTGCATTGCTCTGACTGGTCTGAGGCATTTGGATGCCGGAATTCTGAGGGCACTTCCAGTTCAGCTTAGTGCTATGAACTCCTGCAATAGTAGGTGCCTATAAAGGCAAAAGTCTATAAGGTCTATAAAGGCTGTTGAGAGAGGAAAGTGGAGAGCAAACGTACACCGAAGGAAGAAGAGTCCAACAAGGGCTATCAGAAAAACTCAAAGATGGCTGGACTCTGTTTAGAGAGGAAATGTTTTCAAAGAGGGGCTCTCTATGTTGCCCAGGCTGGCCTTGAACTCACTATAGCCCAGGTGACATCGAAATAGGGGTCCTCCTGCATCAGCCTCCTGTGCCCTAGATCTTACAGGTGTGCATCACCATGCTGGGTATGAAATGAAACTTTTCATCTTTGCAAATAGATTCAAACTACAGGTTCTGTCATACAAAGGCCCCGACTCTACACTAACCAGCACCCAGCTGAATTCCATAACAGGAAAAGGAAAAGAAAGTTTAATGGGGTTTCTGCCATTGCCAATAGGTTTCAGGGACTAGTGGAAGGAAGGATGAAGTTCTTTGGGGCTTATTCAGCCTCAGGAACCTTTGATGTGCTCAGACCTGGTGAGAGTCTCTCAAGTTTATTTCAGAGGCTACACTAATACCCACAATCAAGAATGGAGCCTTTGATGTCACAGACCCCTTGTATCTATTGAATGGCGAAGATGATTGAGAGTCTGTTGGGGTGGTATCATGCATGATATGCCAGCTCCTTCAACTGTGGGGATAAAATCACAGGAGCCAGGCTGGGGAGATGGCTTAGTGGTTAAGGTGCTTGCCTGTAAAGCCTAAGGACCCAAGTCCAATTCCCCAGTACCCATGTAAGCCAGATTCACAAAGCGGCACATGCGTCTGGAGGTTGTTTGCAGCAGCCGGATGCCCTGGCACACCCATTCTATCTCTCTTCTCTCTCTCTCTCTGCTTGCAAATAAATAAATTTAAAAGTTTTGAAAGAAAATTATAGAAGCCAAAACCATGTTGATGTAGCTATCAGGCCAAGGGAAGGGAGGAGAGAAGCAGAAATAAACCATAAGACATTTTTTCAAAGCTAATCTACTGTTGATAATCAAGAAAAAGTAGTCCGAATCAATGAACTACTTTTACATTTACTTATTATTTATTTTATTTATTTGCATGTGTGTATGTGGGGCACCCCAGGGCCTCTTGCCATTGTGAATGAACACCCAATGCTTTCATCACTTTTTGCTTCTGGCTTACGTGGGTGGCTTGGGAATTGAGCTATGGCTGGCAGGCTTGCAAGCAGGCACCTTTCATAGCTGTGCTATCGTGGTCTAATGAGCTGCATTTTAAAACAGGGGCTATTCTTAGCATTCATCAAAGCAAATGACAAGGGGAAGCACTAATGAACTGAAGACTGGCTGATCTTAGGAATACCAACTCTTACAAAGAGTACTTCTTTAGGGGATGGCTCAGTGGTTAATGAGGGCCTGAGAGGTCCTGATTCACCCTGAGTCTGGTCCCCAGCACCCACATCAACAGCTAGGTGTGATCCTGAATATCTATAACCCCAGTCCTGTGGCAGAGGGGCTGAAACCAGTGAATTTCTGGAACTCCCTGGTCAGCAAGTATGAATGAAGATGTCAGCTCTGGGTTCACTGAGAGGCTCCGTCTCAAGGAAGCACGTGGAAAGGAAGATGCTGGACATCTTCCTCTGGCCTCGGTGTGCATATGCCACACATACTTCACACTACTCTCACGGCACACTACACACAGAGATGTACCACACAGACAGACACAGATGCACACACACACACACACACAGATGCACACGCTGAGCAATTTTATTGAGAATAGTCTCCTTGAATTGTCTTTCAAATCTGTCAGTGATTTTCACGGAGTAATGTTGGATTTGTTGTTAGTCCGCTGAGAAGCCATTTTGAATGTGTGGAGAAGCAAAATGCAATTTCTAAAGTGGAACTCTAATTTTCCTTTCAGAACTCCCAGTTCTTGTCTTGTCACACTGGAGAGCCAGGTAGGATGACGCCCCGGGCAGTATGACACTGAACATATGACCTGGACACGATTTTCTCTAAGTGGATCAAAAGCTTTCATTTGCAAAAGTGATTTTTTAAAATAAATTTTCAAAGACTCACCATCCATAAGGGGAAGACCTTAAAGGTAGTGCCAACAAAGGAAATGAAACAGATTTCCTCAGTAAGACCAAAGGCTTGTCAAACTGCAATGTGATTGAAATTTCCTGTGCTAATTACTGCCTGGATTGGTTCAGCTGTAGGGCTTCTGAAGCCTCTTGCTTGAGTGTGAGACACTCCATTTTAATGTTGCAAAACCTCCCAAATCACCACAAAGGCAACTGTTTATTTCAATCTTCACTCAGAACACCTGCTTACTGATAGTTGATTATGTGTTGTGAGGTTTGTGATTGAGAGGCTCACACCTGGCTGATTGGGTCGATGTTTGATCACGACCTGAAGTGTGAGCAAGTCGTTCCATGCTGCACTGCATCAAGTGGATCAGGCGCCTCAAAACTCTCACCGTGGTTTTAAAAATACCCATTGTAGAATAATACCTTGCTTTCATTAAGGAGGAAGTGAACTCGCAAGTTCTTACACCATGATGGAGAGCTGTCTGTCCTTCTTGTCCTCATGACACAAGAAGATCCCGCAGACTGAGATGGCTTAGCTTAGCGGTGAGGGCGCTTGCCTGTGAAGCCTACTGTGGGCCACCCTACTCTATACCATAGTGCTTTCTTTTTCTTCCTGCTCTGTGCCCAGAAGGCTCATCAGTAAAGACTTCAGTAAAGAGCCCTTTGCCCTCTGGCTTCTGGGTGAATTTAGCCAGTTGGCATTCCCAGTGGGAGATAGGGTAGAGCAGCCCATTGGTTCACCTGAGGGTACCATATGGGTTTGATAAAACTAGTGGCGTGGCCCACTGTGGAAGGACTCTGCAGAGAGAAACAGAGCCAATGAATATATAAATTTGCACAAAGGAAGAGATTTGTCATGAGTAATTGTCTCGTTCAATTATGGAGGCCGAGGAACCCTCTATCTGCCACCTGTGAACTAGACACTCAGGACAGCCAGTGGTATGACTGAGTCCTGACGATTATAAATTTATAAATTATGCAGGGCAGCTGATCACATACATCCAAATCCAAGCCCGAGGGAAGGAGGAGATGGGTGTCCTAGCCGAAACAGGCAAGACTGAAGGAATGGGGACAAATCCCTGCTTCCGCTACCTTTTGTTCTATGTCCTCAGTGCCCACCCACATGGGAGGCCACCTCCCCCACTGAGTCTACAGATAGAAATGTTACTCTCATCAACCATACCCCCCCGTCATATCCACAAGAATGCTTTATCTGGGCACTCTTTAAAATTTTTTTTTGCCTACTTATTTATTTGAGAGTGACAGACACAGAGAGAAAGAGGCAGATAGATAGAGAGAGAGAGAGAGAGAGAGAAGGGGCACACCAGGGCCTCCAGCCACTGCAAACCAACTCCAGACGCATGCTCTGCCTTGTGCATCTGGCTTCTGTGGGTCCTGGGGAATCGAGCCTCGAACCGGGGTCCTTAGGTTTCACAGGCAAACGCTTAACCCCTAAGCCATCTCTCTAGTCCCTTTCTGGGCCCTCTTGACTTGGTCACGTTGTCACATAAATTAACCATCACAGCCACCCGCTGTCATTTGTCGCCCACACACATCTCCGTAGGGCTCACTTAACCTCCAGCTAGAGGCAATATCGGAGTCGTTGTTTTGTGAAGTGAGGGGATGAGACGCAGCTTCACATGGTCACTCTTAGGAGTTCCTATAATGTTTCCAGGACCTTGACTCAAGCCCACCCTTTAGTGGTTTTCCACCCTGTAAAGACAGCAAGCAGAGTTGAAGATTTTTTTTTTTTTAACCAAAGATGTTTTGATATAAGCTTAACATGTGAGGGTTAGGAGAAAGAAAAGTGTTTACAACAGAGCACAAGCGACAGGAACAGGAAGTCAGACATACCCTAGTGTGGGCATGGGCTCCCGGAGTGAGAGTCTAAATGAAGAGTCTCTCCCGTTACAACTAAAAGGTTGCTAAGAAACCATTTACCCCTTTTCTCTCTCTTTTTGGTAACTGAGATTGTAGAGCGGCTCTGGAGGTGTCCTGGATGGAACTGTAACTTGATAAAGTAAAACTAGAAGCAACTAGGGTTGTATAAGGAGTTTAGAACGTGTCCTGTCTTTATGTAACTACAGGTTTGTAGCTGGGAAAGGAGAAAGGCTTTCAACAGTTGTTAATTTTGCTGGAAGTCTGTCTTGCTGGTGGTGAAAGGCTTTTTTTTCCCCTTCTCATGTCCCCAAAATATTCCCTGTCTTTCCATTCTGCCTCAATTTCATTTCCCCGATGTACTTACCTTTACTCCATAAGAATGATCTTTTCTCCTGGTGCCCCACTCTCATGAATATTGTGATATAAAATTATCAATACTTACTACTATGATATAGTCAACATATGTTATGTTACATGATAAGAGAACGAGAGAAGAAAAATGTATATCTACAGAAATACTTATGACAATTCTCATCTCGGCACCTTATCCCATTGTCGTAGCTGCTGTCTACCCCTGCTTTGTTCCATGATCATACATGTCTACACCTACTTTCTTCCATGATCAACTCCACGTTCCCTTTGCTTTCCGCAGGCACCTCAGCTGCTTGTCATGCTTTCTCTGCTGGAATGACCCCAGCCTGGATTCTTGAAGAGTCTGGGTCATTTGCAGCCCTGCCTAGATTGAGTGGTTGCCCTCAGCTTTGATCCCAGGGCGTGGCAATGTTGAGAGATGCTCAGGGCATCTCCTGTATTCAGCATACTCTCTCCTTACCTCCATTGTGAAGCCAAGAGTCTGATTTCCCTCTTGAGCTCTAGCTGAGCAACCTCTGCCAGCATTGCTATCCCTTCCTTTGCCTGCGGATTCAGGGACCAGAGGTCTCACAAGAGAGCAGGTGGCAATCTTCATTTCCAGTTCAAAGGAAATCATTACTAAATTCCCTATGAAAGCATTCCTTCCCGTGGAACCAAGACCTAGAGATCGGCACAACATAAAACTGAAGGACCAGAAAGCAGACATTTTGCTAGTGAGCCACTAGGGGTAAGATGGAATATGTCACTCCCATTTCCACCACAAGTCTACTGGACCGGTCAGCCCTCTAGTCAGGAGCACTGTGTCTATACATGGGGAAAAAAGACCAAACTGCTTTCCTACTCTCACACTGTATACAGAACACTAGTGTAACTAGATGTGCGGGGTTTTCTGGGCTATGTGGTTGTTCAACTTTCTGGTCAGCAGCTGAGTGTCCTGTAATTCAAGTCAATTCTAACACTTTTTGTGTGTTTTTTTAAATTTTCTTTTTTTTTTTTTTGGAGAGAGACAGAGAGAGAGAGAGAGGGAGAGGAAGACAGAGATAGGTGCACCAGCAGCCTCTCAGCTGCTGCAAACGAAATCCAGATGCGCGTGCCCCCTTGTGGTCAAGTGCGGCATTGCGCCCTTGCGTCACTTTGCATCTGGCTAAACGTGGGACCTGGAGATTGGAACCAGCATTCTTAGGTTTTGGAGGCAGGCTCCTTAACCACTAAGCCATCTCTCCAGCCCTAATTTTCATTTTTAAATATTTGAGAGAGTGAAAGAGGCAGAGAGAGAGAAAGAGAGAGAGAAAGAAAGAGAGACAGTAGGCCTATCAGGGTCTCCAGCCAATGCAAACAAACTCCAGACTCATGTGCCACCTTGTGCATCTGGCTTTACCTGGGTAGCGGGGAATTGAACCTGCGTCCTTTGGCTTTGAGGCAAGCGCCTTAACCACTAAGCTATCTCTCCAGCCCATCGATGCTAACACTTTCCACCTGGGTCTCCAGAAATGTCTCAGAGGTTGAGTCCTCAGCCCCACTTTAGGTGACAGGCACAGGTAGTCGTTGCCACCTGAGCTGATCACTGGCTCTACACTGGGGTTCCCATAACAACCTCCTTGTGGTTGATCCATCTGATGGAATGGCTCAGACAACTCAGACCACTTACTTAAACGGATTGGTTTGTTACATTAATAGGTGATGTGGTCAAAGATTCAGGTGAACAGCCAGATGAAGAGATGCATAGGGTCATGTCTGGAAGCTTCTGCCCCTATGAGTGTAGTTATGTCTGACAACCTGGACAGTCTCAGACCCCCGTGGTTCAGGGGTCTTTACGGAGACATGAACACACTGTGAGCTGAAATTTCTGGAAAGAAGCTGTACCTTCAAGTCTGGTGGACTGATGAGAACTTCACTGATTGTGGGCAACTGGGATATCACAGGTCTAGAGTCCAATTATCTTGGGCTATTTTAGCCCTTTTAATTACCATGTATCACCCACTTTAAAAAATATTTTATTTATTTATTTGAGAGAGAGAGAGAGAAAGAGAGAGAGAGAGTGAGAAGGGGCAAGCCAGGGCCTCTAGCCACTGTGAATGAACTCCAGATGAACGGGCCACCTTGTGTATCTGCTTTATATGGGTACTGGAGAATCAAACCTGGGTCCTTTGGTTTTGCAGGCATGTGCCTTAACCACTAAGCCATCTCTCCAGCCCTGTATCACCCACTTTTGTGTATGACCTAACATCCTGTGAGGTATCCTATTAGGTAAATCCTTTTGGAATGTACACACAGATCCCTGTTTCCCATCAACCCAAAAGCTAAGAATGCCATCAGGCAATCGCTAAGGCTTATACCAGAGATTTTCCCACTTGGCTGTGCCTGATGTATCACCAATGTATTTGAAAAGTGTTTTAATTTATGACCTTTATTCTGTTACTGTAAAAACTTTATGAAACTGTTACCATTTTAGAACGTGGAATTTGAGGTAACTTAAATCTGTGTTCCTGGGCCATGGTCACTCATCTTTGGCTCCAGAAAATAAACTCTTACTCCATTTAGGCTGAGATCTGTGGTTTTTGTGTTAACATAGACATGATTGATTATTATGGTTTGGATCTTAGAGGTGTTCCAACTCAGCTAATCCTCTCTGGAAAAGCCTCCCAGACACACCTAAAGTGTGCCTCATTAATGCCCTAGGTCTTTCTTTCTTTCCTTCTTTTTTTCTTTCTTTTTTTCTTTCTTTCTTTCTTTCTTTCTTTCTTTCTTTCTTTCTTTCTTTCTTTCTCTCTCTCTCTCTCTCTTTCTTTCTTTCTCTCTCTTTCTTTTTTTCTTTCTCGCTGTCTTTCTCCTTCCTTCCTTCCTTCCTTCCTTCCTTCCTTCCTTCCTTCCTTCCTTCCTCCCTCCCTCCCTCCCTCCCTCCCTCCCTCCCTCCCTCCCTTCCTTCTTTCCACAGAGAGAGAGACAGAGAGGAGAGACAGAGAATGGCAGGCCAGGGCCTCAGCCACTAAAACCAAATTCCAGATGCTTGCACCACCTAGTGGGCATGTGAGACCTTGCACTTGTCTCACCCTTGTGCATCTGGCTTATTTGGCATCTGAAGAGTAGAACATGGGTCCCTAGGTTTCACAGACAAGCACCTTAACCACTAAGCCATCTCTCCAGCTCCCTAGGTGTTTCTTAATTCAGTGAAGCTGACAATGGAAATTAACCATCACAGATATGTTGATAAGTCTTTCTCTCCACCTTTGTCCTGTTTGCTTTATTCTTCAGAGGTTGAGACCAATTTCTTTGCAAGCCTTTCAAGTACTTTATGCACTTTGTAGTGTAAAAGTATATTGTTGAAAATATCCAAGTGGCAGCAAAGCACACACTGTTCTTTTGCTCTGCCTTTTTAACTTAATACTGTATTTTAGAGATTGTTCAGTAACAAGTAACAAGGGATAGCTATATTCTTTTTAGAGGTCTTATAATATTCATTTATCTGTATTTATAATAATGTCATTAATAAGTTCAGGAAGCCACTTATTAATAGACTTTGAGTTTGCTTCTAACCTGATGTTACCAAATCAAACCATGCGGCCATGAGTGCCCTTGAACATTTGGGTTTCAGGGAATATGAACTGAAAGCTGTGAGATTGAAGGTCAAATTGTTGTCCACAGAGGCTGTAATAATTTTACATCCTTACCGAGAGTATAGAAAGGTGGGTGGCTCACCACATCCTTGATGGCCATACATCCCTTGCAATCAGCCAAGATTAGGGCCTGGCCAAGCAAATCCTAATTTTTTGCTAGTAACTCCAGTCTCCCATTTGACTTTGTAACTGGACTCTACCAGCTACCAAAGCAGAAGTGTCCACTAGCCAGAGCCATTTCCTGTCTTCTTTGGATGCATTTGCTGAGTCAGCTCGTTAGCCTTAATTGTTTTCAAAATGATCCCCAGCTGTGTCCTCCTCGCTGGACCTGCGGAGTTATGGGAAATATGCTGTCGAAGCCAGGGATGTGTCTACAGGGATAGATTGAGGTCTGTGCAACCAGTGGCCGACACTGGCAACTGGAGAAATCAGTCAGCATTTTTCTGGTCTGAAAACAGGTCAAATCCACAATAGCAGGGAGGAGTTGAGGACTGCGTGCCAGGGCCACCCCACAGCCCAGACTTCATCCTCTCCAGTGACCATGACGACTTGAGAAGGCACAGGACATCTGGTGAAGGTGTTGGGTTGCTTGATCCAAATATCCACGACCCCTTGCTCCCATCTCCAGAGATCTTTGTACATGGAGAGAGGGTACATGGAGAGAGGGTACGACTCTCTCCCGGGTCTTGTTCACTGGTGTGCTGGAATCAGTGCTTGAGAGTTGATAGTTTTTAGGAACTTTGTGAACTGCTTGTGGAATATAGCCATTAGAAATTATGTAAGTTGGGGCAGGAGAGATGGCTTAGCAGTTACGGTGCTGGCTCTTGAAGCCAAAGGACCCAGGTTTGATTCTCCAGTACCTGTGTAAGCCAGATGCACAAAGTGGTGCATGAATCTGGAGTTCATTTGTAGTGGCTAGAGGCCCTGGCGCACCCATTCTCTCTACCTGCCTCTTTCTCTCCCCTCTCTCTCTATAAAATAAATAAATAAAAAGTATATAAATTTGCCAGGTGTGGTGGTGCACGCCTTTAATCCCAGCACTCTGGAGGCAGAGGTAGGAGGATCACCATGAGTTTGAGGCATATGCGTCTGCAGTTTATTTGCAGTGGCTAGGGTCCTGGAGCACCCATTCTCTCTCTCTCTCTTAAATAAATAAATAAATAAATAAAATTTTAAAAATATATTAAGAAAGGCTTTCAAGGGCTGGAGAGATGACTTAGTGGTTAAACATGTTTGCTTGCAAAGCCTGTTGGCCTGATTTGATTCCCCAGTACCCACATAAAGCCTGATGCACTGAGTGCATCTGAAGTTCACTCCCAGTGGCAAGAAGCCCTTGTGTGCCCATACTCTCTCTCTCTCTCTCTTCCATTCTCTCTCTATCAAATCAAGAAGAGATGAGAGCACACCTAGTGGCATCGATGTGAACTTCTCTAAGAGAGAGTTGCAAAAGGAA
The DNA here is from genome assembly GCA_036365145.1 of Orientallactaga sibirica. NCBI lineage: Eukaryota > Metazoa > Chordata > Mammalia > Rodentia > Dipodidae > Orientallactaga > Orientallactaga sibirica. The sequence continues at coordinate 26,757,878 of JAEOAD010000019.1, forward strand.
GCGATAAGACCTACTTAAGAATCTCAGCTACAGATAAGAGACAAGCAAAAATCAACAAAACCATTCTAAATCAGTTAACTATATAGGGTCTGTCTGTGTATGAAAGATTATTGTACAGTATGTTATTTGTAAATGTGTTAAGCCCATTAAGTCAGAAATAAACCGAATATAACCAATACCTTCATGTTCACGTACACAATCAATGCCAAGTCTACGGCAGGTGATCTCATGTTGATGGCTTCCAATTGGCCATGATGGAAGCACTTAGATCAGAATTGGCAAATGCTCGATCAATTGTTCTGTTGTTATCTAGACTTAACAAGATGATATAGGAATTTGGGATGCCTTTAAGAACAATGGAGCTTTTCTCAGCTCTGGGCTGGGTTGTATCTCGGGAGTTAGAGTGCCAAATGTTCATAGTCACACAAAACTTCCACCAAGTCAGTAGCCTTCAGGTTCTTGTCTTGTGATTTACAATGAATGAAACCCACAGACCACAAAGAGGGAAGTTCAGAGAGAATTCATTATAGAGTTTAAAAGAAGGAAAGAAAGCAGAGCTCCTATACAGCAGGAGGGAGTTCCCAGAAATGAAAAAGCCCACCTGGCGACCCTGATTCGGGTGTTTTACGGGAATGTACTAAATGGGGGCTGAGCTGGTCAGTCTGGTTCCCGTGTTAGGTGTTCAGGCGCTTTGTAATTCACATCTTCCTGTCAGATCATTAGGGAAGGGAAACTTCTTTAGGAAAGAGGAGATAAGGAAGACCCAGATCCAATGATGTATGTTCAGGCATCTAGCAATCTTCACATCCTCTGGTCAGGTTTTAGAGAAGAGGAATAAGGGAAAACAGGATCCCAGCTTACAGACTCAAGAACATTTCCCCCTTACTTTATCTTGAGGGGCCCTGCTAACTCTAGAGTGCCTCAAAGTAAAAGGAAAAATGTTGATAAAACTTAAAAGTATATCTTGTCTTTTTTTCCCCCTGTTACAGTGGAAAGACGATTTGGAGCAATGAACATCATTTGCATGTTTATTAATAGATTTCATTATATATGTCATTATATAATGACAATAAATCTATTGGGGAAAAGAGTTCTGTACTAGTTTACTTTCTTGTTTCTGTGACCAAATACCTGACCACAAACAACTTAAGGAGGGAAGGTTTATTTTGGCTTACAGTTCAAGATCACAGTGCATCTTGGTGGGGGGAGGCACAGAGGCAGGAGCTTGAAGCAACCAGTCACATTCAGTCCACAATCAGCAAGCAGAGAGGGATGAATACTGCATGGAGCCCAGAACCCCAGGCCATGGAATGGTGCCATCCACAGTTAGGCTGGGTCTTCCTACCTCAGCTAACCTAATCTAGAAAATCCGTCACAGAGATTTGCTTCCATGGTCGTTATAAATCTTGTTAAATTGACAACCAGGATTCACCATCACGAGATCACACACTGAAATGCAACTCAGTCTGTCAAATCAAGATTAAATTGTAGCCATAGTTTAATGATAGGCAAGAGGCAAGCAAAATTAACAAATGCATCATGAATCAGCTATGTATATGTCTTATTGTATATTGTTAAATTATCTATAAATTGTATCATGCCTCTTGCATCAGAAAAATCCAACATCCTCATACACACACACACACACACACACACACACACACACACACACACACGTTAAGTATCCCTTATCTGAAATGCTTAGGACAAGAAATGTTTCAGATTTTGAAATTTGCTTATTTTTTTTGGAATATTTGTACATCCATAATGAGATATCTTGGGAATGGAATCCAGGTCTTGTATAAATTTATGCATATCTCATCTGCACCTTAGACACATAGCCCGAAGATAACTTTGTGCATTATTTACTAAAAGTATTAAACACCTGCATTTTGACTATGACCCATCATATGGGTCAGGTATAGAATTCCCACTTGGGACATCATACCAGTGCTAAAAGAAAAGTTTTGAATTTTGAATCATTTTGGACTTTTGGGTCAGAAATGCTCAATGTAAATGTATCCTCACTCTTTTGTTTTTTTTTTAAATTTATTTTTATTGACAACTTCCATAATTATAGACAATAACCTATGGCAATTCCCCCACTTTCCCCTTGGCAACCCCACTCTCCATCATACCCCTTCCCCCTCTCAATCAGTCTCTCTTTTATTTTGATGTCATCATTTTTTCTTCCTATTATGATGCACTTATGTAGGTAGTGTCAGGCACTGTGAGGTCATGGATATCCAGGCCATTTTGTGTCTGGAGGAGCATGTTGTAAGGAGTCCTACCCTTACTTTGGCTCTTACATTCTTTCCAACACCTCTTCTGCAATGGACCCTGAGCCTTGAAAGGTGTGTTAGAGATGTTTCAGTGCTGAGCACTCCTCTGTCCCTTCTTTTCAGCACCATGGTGCCTTCTGAGTCATCACAAGGTCACTGCCATCTGAAAAGTGAGAGTAGCATTAATATATGGGTATGAATATTAAGAGAAATGCTTACTGGGCAGTTTGGTGAGCATAGTATATAAATTAAGCCAGTCATCAGCAGACATTACACCCTCAGGGCTCATAACTACCCCTGTCATGGGTTTTCAGTATCAGAGATGTATTCCCTTCCATGGAGTGGGCCTCCAGTCCAATTAGAGAGCAGTTGGCTTCCCCCATAACAGACATGCCACTATTGCACCCATTGGTTCACTTGGCCTGGCTGGCCAAATTTAAGGCTTGCAGTGTCCACTGTTGAGTATCTTCACTGGTGTTTTTTCTCTCCCATTAAACTGCATGCAGCATAGCTTTTTCCAACTTTCTGTTAGCTGGTCCACATGGAGGAGTCTTTCAGCTCAGCTCCAGCAGGATTTCTCAGTGACCTTGCAGCCCAAGTATGTGGAGTCCTCAGCAATAGGGTCTTACCATCTATTCCTGGTGGGAAACCAAGAGTCTTAACAATGTTCTGTAATGTTTTAGGGGCATCAGGGACCTCCCTGGCCAACAACTCACTGAAAGGTATCCCATCCTTGGCACTGAAAATTTTCTAGTAACAATCTATGGCTTCTGGGTGGTCCATTGTTCAAAACAGCAGGTTTAGCCAGGCGTGGTGGCGCACGCCTTTAATCCCAGCACTCAGGAGGCAGACGTAGGAGGATCACCAAGAGTTTGAGGCCACCCTGAGACTACATAGTACTCCCTTGCCCATGATCCTGTAAGTACCCCTCACCTATACTCCTGTAAGTACCCCCTCGCCCATGCTCCTGTAAGTACCCCCTCACCCATGTCCTGTAAGTAACCCCTCGCCCATGCTCCTGTAAGTACCCCTCACCTATACTCCTGTAAGTAACCCCTCACCCGTGCTCCCGTAAGTAACCCCAGAAAACCCACTGGTTCATCATGCTATGGGTAGCTTGGTTTCTTTGGTCTGTTATGATATTCTATCTGGGGTGAATAGCCCCATGGTCATATCTCCACAAGAAAAAGGGTCACAGGACAATGACCATTCACATATGCTGCAATCTCCAAAGAAACCCTGCCATTTTCCTCAGTCCACAGTCTGTGCAGTGGTGGGGTTGAAAGGTGCCACACAACATCTGCTTCCTTTCTCAGGGAGCTCGACTGGGGCTGGGGATCGTAGCTCACCTGGACCCCAGTGTGCTACAGGCATCAGGTCCAGCACTGAGTTGCTGGCTGGCTTGCAGCCAAGCTCTCTCTGCTGAACTTTCTTTCTGTTCAATGGCCAGAAGTTTTGACATTTTCCTAACTCAGAGGTTGGCACCCTTCTGAATTAGTAAGCCAAATCCCCATTGATTCACTGTGAGGCAGCGCATTCCAGAACGTCATTTAACTTTTAAAAGTTATCCAGGTTACAGCTAAAGTCATCATACAAAAAAGAATTATGAAGATGAAAGTCACCAAAAATCCCAAGCTCCAAATATGCAGTTTCTTTATATTTATGAACCAAAGTGGGTTTTGTTCCCCCTTTGCAGGCTGATTTCCATCTGGGAAATGTGACTTGAGCCATTGGATGTCTTCTTCTTCTTCTTCTTCTTCTTCTTCTTCTTCTTCTTCTTCTTCTTCTTCCTTCTCCTTCTCCTTTTTTTTTTTTTTTTTTTTTTTTTTTTTTTTTTGGTTTTGCAAGGTAGGGTTGACCTGGAATTAACTATGTAGTCTCAGGGTGGCCTCGAACTCTCGGTGATCCTCCTTCCTCTGCCTCCCGAGTGCTGGGATTAAAGGCATGCGCCACCATGCCCAGCTGTTTAAAAAATGTTTTATTTATTTATTTGTTGGAAAGATAGAGGTGAGGAATAGAGAAAGAGGCAGATAGAGAGAATGGCCTCCAGCCCCTGAAAATGAACTCCAGATGTATGCGCCACCTTGTGCATCTAGCTTATATGGATACTGGGGAGTCACACTTGGGTCCTTGGGCCTTGAGGCAAGCATCTTAACCTCTAAGCCATCTCTCAAGGCCCTGGACACGTTTCATTTCTTGAATTCAATCAGCATGTCAATACCTCAGCCAGAGAGCCATGTTGGCAAGGGCGTCCTTGAGCCAGTGGTGTGGGACTGGGTTTGGAGTGCTTCTTTGGCTCAGTGTATTGCCAAGAATTCTTACATAAATACTAAGGCAAGTTCTTGATCAGAGATGAGGCAGCCTGAGAAACCCCTAAAAAGTAGCTTAGGGTTCCAGGCTGCTAAGACAAACCACCACAGACTGGGTGGTTTAAATAGCAGCGGTTTATGTCTCAGTCCTGGAAGCTCGGAAGTCCAATGCTGAAGTTCTGAATAGCTGCATTGTCGCTGTGAGCTCACATGACCTTTCCATGTACCTGTTGGTTCACAAGTATTCACCCCATAACCGAAGGTGATAGGGCCAGGTTTGGAAAAGAGGCGTGAATAAGAGACTCAGCATCATCAGGCCCTCAACCCGAACTGCATTCCTAAATCAACCTGGCTAGGCCTTTTTGACCTTTTGACATCCCTGGAAACTGGCCACATCTGTTGGTACCACCTGTGCTGGCCCAGGGCACTGAGCATCCCTGAACCTAGAATCCAAAGCTGCTTCCCTGGCCACTGCGAGGGGATGCTCTTCTGCTTCTTGATGTGGTTATTAAGGCTTGGTTCAAAGTTCAGACATGTGACCTCAGCCTTTGCCTGGAACTAGCTGAAAGGTAGGCTGGGGAAGAAAAAAGTTACCTCCCCCCCCATATTCTAGTGGAAGGAAGACTCTGCTTTCCACTTTGAAACCCAAGGGATACACTGCACACAAAGGAGGGGGACTTAAGGGCTGTATCATCAAAAAAGAAAAATCAGCACTGGGTAAATAGTTTAGCAGTTAAGGCATCTGTCAGCGAAGTCCAAGCAACCTGGTTCGATTCCCCAGGACGCACGTAAGCCAGATGCACAAGGGGGCACATGCATCTGGAGTTCATTTGCAGTGGCTATAGGCCCTGGCTTGCCCATTCTCTCTATCTACCTCTTTCTCTTTTTCAAATAAATAAATGAATAAATAAATAAATAAATAAATAAAAATATTTTTAAAACCTCAGGGCTGGAGGGATGGTTTAGCAGTTAAGGTGCTAGCCTGCAAAGCCAAAGAGCCCAGGTTCGAGTCCCGAGGACCCATGTAAGCCAGATGCACAAGGGGCACATGCGTCTGGAGTTCATTTGCTGTGGCTAGAGGCCCTGGCACTCCCATTCTCTCTTTCTCTCTATCTACCTCTTTCTCTTTCTCTCTTTCAAATCAATAAATGAATAATTTTTTTTTTTTAAAGAAACATCAGGGTTGGAGGGATGGCTTAGCAGTTAAGGCACTAGCCTGCAAAGCCAAAAAACCCACATTTGATTCCCCGGGACCCATGAAAGCCAAATGCACAGGTGGTGCATGCTTCTGGAGTTTGTTTGCAGTGGCTGAAGGCCCTGATGTACCCATTCTCTCTCTCTCTCTCTCTATCTATCTACCTGTTTCTCTCTCTCTCTCACTCTAAAAAATAAATAAATAAATAAATAAATAAATAAATGAATAAATTAAAAATTTTAAAAGAAAAAAAGAAAAATGAGATGTCCATAATATTGGGTCACATGCTCTGTAGACTTACATGCTCTGCTGGGTGACAAGTCCCTGCCATGGAGGGGACTCTGTGCTTATCTTAGATACCAAAAACCCCACTCCTGACTGTTGCCTACTGTTTGTTCTCTATGCAGGGAGAGAGTGGATCCCCTTCTTTTCATCTCAGGGCAGCAACCAATGCTCCTGTGCAGGGTCTGCATCATGGTGTTTCCCCTGACACACACTCAGACCTCTGTGTGCTCAGCCTGGTGCGGGAACCAAATACAACAGCGTGTGTTTTAACAAGCAACGAGGGGCTGGGCCCTGGCCTCTCATGTTTCCTGGGGGTAGGGTGGTGGGGGGGGTGAGCAGCAATCCTTTCATACAACAGAATGCCATAGCAGGCATTCTTTCAGGACCACGGCCCACACTGCCTTGTGTGTCATAAGTAGGCCCTGTCTGATCATGTAGAGAAGTTTCTATTGGACACTTCTGGTTAGATAACTACCAAAACAGTACATGTGGCATTGGTAGGGTGCTGCCGAGTGTTCATACTTTTCCACAATGATTCACTCATTGTTTTGTCATAGCTGTCCTTTGACGTAGCCAGGGCAATTATCCCCACCATGGTCCCCCAGCTGCCAAGGGCAGGGTTATTTATGGCTCTTGAATTTCTTACCCCTTACCTGGTGCCCCATGGACTAAACCAGTGTCTCGAGGCTTCACATGACAAAACCAGGAGCTGCTGTTGGAGTCTTAAGAGCCAGTGCCCTGTGTGACAGTCTCTTGAAGTCTACAGGGTTGAAAAGGACCCTTGTGTTTACTAGCACCCTGCTCAGAACACTGTCCTGGCTCCAGATTCCCTCTCATGTGGCACAGAAGAGCTGAGTCCTGCAGTCACTCTGGGCTCCCGCTGCCTGCTCCTTCCCTGTGGCTTGAATCTCTGCAGGAAGGCTGAGAGGAGCTGACAAAGTGGCCACAGTCTTCTGAGACAGAGGCCAAAGGGTGGAGTTCACAACAAACCTCAACCCTGAGGTTTGGAAGAAAAACAACTTGTGTTTCAGACCAATGGGAGTGTCAAGTTATTGCAGCCTGATGAGATTACAGCCAGGGGATCATGAGGAATCTATTCTTCCAGAAAAGAAAAACAAAAAAAAAAAAAAAACACTTTACTCTCTCAGCCCTGACTGGAGGTAATATGGGGTCACAGGTGGAAAGTTCCCAGTGAAGATAGATGGGATCAGAGCCAATGAAACTAGGCCCCACCCCCACCCCACCCCCCCAAAAAAATTCTAAACAGCAAGCCCAGGAAGGTTTGCAAAGCTTGACCCAGTCCATTCAAGAAGCCAGATTCTGGATGACTTCCCTCTGCATAGACACACGGGGGGGGGGGCAGAGAGAAGTCTAGAAGGAAATGTAGTGAGTTTGGGGCTATCAGGGGACAAGCCATTAATGGATAGGAACATGTACCTCAGACTCAAAACATACTCTGGTACCCCAAATCTCAGAACTCAAAGAAATGTTTTAAGACAATATTCATGAAATTTAAAATTAACCACTCAAAATCAATCCATTTCTTCTGTGGTGAATAAAATGCTTACCTTTTATAGGAACAGAGGCTCAATGGCAGCGCTATATTGAAGGAGTGGAATATCAACCCCATCTTTATTTTGTTGTTTTTATTTTTATTTATTTATGAGAGGGGGGAGAGAAGGAGAGAGAGGGGGAGAGAGCCTCTAGCCACTGCAAATGAACTCCGGGCCCCCTTGTGCATCTGGCTTACATGGGTCCTGGGGATTGGAACCTGGGTCTTTAGGCTTCCCAAGCAAGAGCCTTAACCTCTAAGCCATCTCTCCAGCCCTCGTTTTTTTTTTTTTTGTTTTTTTTTTCGAGGTAGGGTCTCACTCTGGCCCAGGCTGACCTGGAATTAACTATGCAATCTCAGGGTGGCCTTGAACTCACGGTGATCCTCCTACCTCTGCCTCCCGAGTACTGGGATTAAAGGCATGTGCCACCACGCCTGGCTGTTCCTTGTTTTGTTTTTTTTGAGGTAGGGTCTCGCTCTTGCCCAGTCTGACCTGGAATTCACTATATGTATTCTCAGGGTGGTCTCAAACTCATGGCAATCCTTCTACCTCTGCCTTCCAAGTGCTGGGGTTAAAGGCATGTGCCACCACGCCCCATCTTTATTTAAAATGTTGGCATTTTGTTCCTCCTTTTGGATTGTGTGTGTGTGTGTGTGTGTGTGTGTGTGTGTTCACTTTGACTTTTCAAATGACGGAATCAGACCAGGGCTGATCTTGATGGCTGCGTTGCTTATTTCTCTCTCAGGTTTCTGTGTCTGAGGCAAGTCCCAGCCCTAGGTATAGTTCTCCCTAGCCTGTCGGTCAACCCTAGCTACCATGCGGAATGGAGCTACTGAACTCTTTCTCGGAACCACCAAGGACCCTGTTGTGACGTCAATGTGCAATGTCCCCCATAGGCTTAGTACCCAGCTAGTGGTGCTGTTTAGCAAGGTTGTAGAACATTTAGGAAGCCTCGCTAGAGAAAGTGAGTCACTGGGGGCAGGCCTGGCCCCATCCCCTGTCCACCTTCTGTTTCCCGACTGCAGGTGACGTCACCAGCCCACTCCTCCATTTGCCGTGATGTCCTCCTATCAGACTGCACGCCAAAATAAACTCTTCCACTGTTTCTTGCCAGGTATTTGGTTACAGCAATGAGTAAAGAAACTAATACAGACCTTTTGGCTGGGTGGCAGTTTGGTGTTTCACCCTTGTTTGGGGAGGTGATGCTTTGGGCTATGTTTCCAGGGCCAGCTGCCTTCAGTGTGACACTGGTGGAGATCTGGGGAGCTGGGTGGGCTGGGTTTGGACTGAGAAGGGAGATATCATCCTATCCATGGGATGCTAAGTGTTGTGAGCAGAGACTGCATCTGATGGGGCTTTTAGTGCCAAACTTCACTTTCACCACTCAATGCTACCTGATTCCTTTCTCCTTCTTGTCAAGTCAGTGTCTTTTCCATAAAGTAGGATTTTAAAAATATTTTACTTTTATTTATTTATTTGAGACTGAGAGAAAGAAGCAGAGAGAGAGAGAGAGAGAGAGAGGGAGAGGGAGAGAATGGGCATGCCAGGGCCTCTAGCCACTGCAAACAAACTCCAGATGCATGCACCATCTTGAGCATCTGGCTTACATGGGTCCTGGGGAATCGAACCTAGGTCCTTTGGCTTTGCAGGCAAGTGCTTTATCCACTAAGCCATCTCTCCAACCCATAAAGTAGGATTTAAAAAAATATACTTTATTTTAGAGAGAGCAAGAGTAAGAGAGAGAGAGAGAGAGAGAGAGTTGGCACACCAGGGCCTCAGCCACTGAAATCGAACTCTAGATGCTTCTGCCATCTAGTGGGCACGTGTGACCTTGTGCTTGCCTCACCTTTGTGTGTCTGTCTGGCTTATGTGGGATCTGGAGAGTTGAACATGGGTCCTTAGGCTTCATAGGCTAAGCCATCTCCCCAGCCCTTTTTGTTTTTAATTTTAATGGATTTTTAAAAATTGCTTTCTCCAGTATTTGTTTTTCATAGTCAACAAAAGGAAAAGGGTCCTAGCTCTCAAATAAAACAGTTTGCATTCTGACCCAAGAACATGAATAGCTTGAGAACAATGTGGAATTCATAGAGATGGATTCACAGGAACAGCAAAGCAGTTCTTTCCTAGCTGTTGTCCCCAAGAGGAAAGTGAAGGAGCTGCTGATAACACCAAACATCTTCTGGGTACCAAAGAGGTCTGTGAGCAGGACACCTGGCTCCTTAGATACATATTAAATTCCCAGGTTGTGATGTCCCACCTCCACTGAGGAAGGTGTGACACCCTTGTCAGTAAAAACAAAAAACAAAAACAACAAAAAAACCACAGAGATACATAAAAGAAAGCGAACACCATTGCATCACCACATAACACACTCACGCGCACGCACGCGCACACACACAGATACAAAAATAGACCTATGCTGGCAGTGTCTCTGGGTGAATGGATAATAGTTAGGCTGATTCTAGGAACTTCCCAACAATCAAATCAGGTCTCTACAATCAAATTACAGTATTTGATAAATCAAAGCTGATTGGTTTCTGCATAAAAATCTGATTCAGCCTATATCAATTTAGACCAATTCTCTCAAAAAACTTGGAATGTGTTTTTTCTTCTGATGAGACCCCTAGCATGTTGCTGGCACTTTCCTTCCTTTATCCCTACTCGTTTTATTTGTTCTCCAGTGCATGAGATGGAATGGTATCTTTCCAGACCTCCCTGCGTCACCTTTTCCCTGTTCCTTCATCTTTCCTCTATGCAAACCAGACTTAGTTATTCTTATAACCCAAAGAAGCAACAAACACAATATTATACTTACTGCTCATGGTTAATATTGACTGTCGACTTGGAAGGACCTAGAGTCACTGGTGAGGGATTACACAGATGAGGCAAGCCTTTTGGGAATGCCTGTGAGGATCATCTTGATTAGTTCCACTGAGGTTGGAAGACCCAACTTAACTGTGGGCAGTACCACTCTGTGACCTGGGGTCCCGGGTTGGATAAAAAGAAGAGAGCAGGGCTGGAGAGATGGCTTAGCGGTTAAGGCACTTGCCTGCAAAGCCCAAGGACCTGGAATGATTCTCTGGTCCCACGTAAGCCAGATGCACAAGGTGGCACGTGCATCTGGAGTTCGTTTGTAGTGGCTAGAGGCCCTGGCGTGCCCATTCTCACTCTCTCTCAAATAAATAAATCTAAATAAAATAAAATAAAAAGCAAAAGAAGAGAGCTGGCTGAACAGCAGCTTTTGTCAGTGTTCTGCTTCCTCACTGTACCACCTGGAGCTCCTGCTGCCACGCCTTCCCACTGTGCTGGCCTGCAGCCTGGGACTGTACGGTGAAGGAAAACCTTCCTCCCTTAAAATGATTTTGTCTCTCTTAAAATGATTTTGTCTCAGCAATGAGAAGGTAAGTGATGCACTGTTTCATGTCCATTTCTCACTTAATAGGATAGCTTATGAAAATTTGTCTATGTCAGTTAGACATAGAGTCCCAGGCTCATATGCCATGGCTTCTTAGTTGTCCGTTGAGTGATTTTTTTTTTTTTTTTTTCTGTTTTTGAGGTAGGGTTTCACTGTAGCCCAGGCTGACCTGGAATTCGCTATGGAGTCTGAGGGTGGCCTTGAACTCACAGCAATCCTCCTACCTCTGCCTCCCGAGTGCTGGGATTAAAGGCGTGTACCACCACGCCTGGCTTGTGTGGATATGTCATATTTATAGAACTGGAAGGAAACAGTGCTTGGCTCTCAACTCTGAAACTGTTGTCTAGAATTAGAAGCCCCATTTTTGGTCTCTTATAGACCTGCAATAGATATTGCTATGCCTGCGGCTCTGTGCATTTGTTCTGTTATTCTGCACACCTGATTTCTACTTTTAAAAGGTTTTATTTCATTCTTTTTCTGGTTCCTTGAATTGACTTTTTTCATTTTCTATCTTTCCTGTTTGGTTTTATCTTGTCGAATTTATTTAAAGCTTGGTCTTGCTAATTTTTAATGCATGGTGTTTTCGTTGCGGTTCAACTCAATGAAAGTTTACAATTTCACAATGATCATCTCCTTAGTATACAAATGATTTAAGAGTGCATTTTGGATTCTCAAACATACAAGCTGTTATTTGTTGAAACTTTATCTTGGGCCTTAACAGATGTCTCAGTACATCTCAGTGTGTATTGGGATTATACAAAACACACTCTCTAATCCTATGTGACAAAAGCATCAGAGATGACAGAAAGTGACTCAGAATCCATTATGTTTGGAAATTCGGAGTATACTTACAAATAACTCATACATCAAAGAGATAATCACAATGGAAATTTAAAATACTTTGAGCTGAATCACAGTGAAAGTATGGAAACTCAGAACTTCAGGGATGCTCTGTAAGTCTTGCTTGCAGAGGAATTTATAGTTTAACAACGCACATATTTAAAAAGTGTGCTGAAACGGAGGCAGAAAAGCACAGGACACCCCCAGCTAATATTAGCTGAGTGGGGAAGACCTACCCTGAATGTGGGCGCCACTATTCCATGGGCTGGAATCCCAAGTGGAACAAAGGCAGGAGATAGACAGCTGCTTGGTGGCATGCTGCGTCCTCTGCTTCTCGTTCATAAAGAAGCAAAAGACAGTGTCTTCCCTACGCTCCTGCAGCTCAGATGCTCTGCCTAAGCACATGGGGCCAAACAGCTTCTAAACAATCTAAATCTCTCCTCCCTTAACTTGTTTCCGTCAGGTATTTAGTCCCAGTGATGAGAAGAATAAACAACACCAGGAAAAGAAGCAGTGTTTCAGGCAAGTCTGCATTCTGGAAAAATTAAAGAAATGTTGAACTTGGTCCTTGGTACCACCACCCACTTCCTTTTTTTTTCTGTCCTTCCTCCCTCCCCTGTTTTTACAAGCTATGTGGATCCCCAACACACCTGACTTCTCCAGTTATCACACACACACACACACACACACACACACACACACACACACACACTTCACTCGAGCATCTTTCTGGTGCTCAATTTTTAGACTGCCCACCAACGAAGTAAGTGGGAGGAGCGAGCTCACGCAGCAAGATTTCCCTCTATAGGGGTTCGATGTGGGCTCTTCCAGAGCCATTTTCAAAGAGCTGCTTCTACGCAGAATGAAGCATTTCACTCTGGTTTGTAACTTGTCAAAAGAATTAATGATATGATGTGACTGCCTAGGTGGTGAGTGTGGTTTCAGGCTGCACTGATCACAATATCAAGCACAAGGGAAGAGCAAATTCTAAGCTGACCGTCTTGGGATCAGAGGAGTTTTTCTGGACTCTCTTTTCAGAGTCACCTAGATGTAATGTGACCCACCCGGACCAGTGAAGAGAGACAAATGGGTGCAGAGAGGCCCGGAGAGCACCTTTTTATTCTCATCTTTTAGGGCAAGGAAAGAAAGACCTTCAAACATCATGGGACCAAGAGGTAGAATGTGACCTACGGTGAGAAGTCTAGGAAGACATCTTTCCACACTTCGAAGATGGCTGCTGCACTCAGAGCTGCCCAGAGATGAATGGCTGCCAGTGGGCAACTCTCAAAGGAATTCCAGCCCGGATGATGGAGCTGACCCTTTGTTCTCCTGTCTAGAAGTGAAAGCTGGGAGGTTAGCCTGTAAATGAGGGTAATCCTTGGAGTGGGGAGAAGATGTCTGCCCAGGGATTTATCATGTCCCACAGTCAAGGGCAAGGCTGAGTTTTCCAGTGCTTTAGATGAGAGAAGTGATATGACTTCCGAGGGGCAAAGCTATATTTCTTATAGTCACATTACAGCCCAGCTGGAGGAAATGGGCAGTTCATTTATTGGCTATCATGGCAATCCTCTGCAGGCTCCAGAATGTGTTTAAATCATTTTTATTTTATCTAAGTGGACTGAATCCCCAGCAAGATAAGGAAGCATCTTGCCAAATCTAGATATGCTGTTTAGGCAATGGAACAGATTTGAATTTTTTTTTTTTTTTGAGGATCAAATTAATTTTACTTCCAACCCCAGACAATCCCTCTCTTCCAGAGAAAACTGAGCAGAGAGATTTACAGAAGGTATTCAGGGGTGTTTAGGTCTTATGAAAGTCTGATTCAAGTTTACCAGATAAATTTTACATTATAGCAGAGCTTTAGAAATTAAATTTCCTATGAATTTGCAAAAAATGAAGGAATGAAAATGCTTGATATATACTTGCTACTTTCTTAAAGTGCTCAGAAAATGAAAAACCAGCTTGGTTTTTATGGGCCACATCTCAAACTCTGAGACCCGCCAAACTTTTCCCATTTTACATTATTTACCTCAGCCCGAGTGGTAGGTCTCAGAGTTTATGAGATGTGGCCCACAAAAACTACGCAGAGGGCTAGAGAGATCAGCTTAGCAGTTAAGGCATTTGCCTATAAGGTTTAATGACCCGGGTTCGATTCCCCAGTACCCATTTTGTAGCAGACAGCTTCAGGTTCACTGAGATGAACTTCCAAACCAGGCACAGTTATAGAAGAAGGGATTTATTGAAGTTTACAGATCCAGGGGAAGTTCCATAATGGCAGAAGAAGCTGGCCTGCTCTTACAGGACCAGGCAGAGAGAGAAGCCAAAAGCCACACAGCACAGCACACCTCAGGAACTCCAGCTAGGCACACTTTGCATATCTTTAGATTGAAATCTCAAACCTACCACCACACCTTAAGATCCACCCAGTGACACTGCCTCCAGCCAGGTGGCTGCAGATGCAAACTACAAAATAATAAAACATTGAATATATTGGGGCCATCTATTCAAACTACCACACTCAGTTAAGGCATTTGCCTATAAGACCTAATGACCCGGGTTTGATTCCCCAGTATCCATGTAAAGCCAGAAGCACAAAATCTGGATTTTGTTTGCAATGGTTGGAGATCCTGGTATGCCCCCATTCTCTCTATCTGTCTCTCTTCTCTCTATCTCTGCTTGCAGGTAAATAAATAAAAACACAGAACCTGAAGGAATCTATGTCCATGTTTTCTTATTCTTTCTCTCCCACTTGATCTCATGACATCACTTATCTCCTGTGTGTGTGTGTGTGTGTGTGTGTGTGTGTGTGTGTGTGTGCACATGTGAGTATGAAGAGGCCGGAGATTGCCACCTTATTGACTGAGGCAAGATCTCTCACTTGAACCCAGGGCTCTCCAATTTGGCTAGTCTAGCTAGTCACCCTTCCCTCGGGAGTCCCTGTCTCTGCCTTCTGAGTGCTGGGATTACAAGTCCAGCCAGCACTTATGTGGGTCCTGGGGATCTGAACTCTGGGCCTCACCCTTGGGTGACGAGTGCTCCATCCACTGAGCCATCTCCCAAGCCCCAGTTACTTAGTTCTTTTCTCCTGTACTCAACCTTCGTCGCGTGACTAGCTTTTCACCCTCAGCACACAAACGTATTTTAAGTCTCTCCCATCATTGAAGACATCCTCAAATGACTGTTCCTGTGTCCTCTTTACCAGAGACTTTTCTCCTTCTAGTCTCATTCAAACTTCTTGAAAGAATTATTTTTTTAATCATCGCCTCCTTTCAATTCAATCTTCATTATATTACAATGTGACTTCCATTGAGCCGTTTTATTAAGTGTGAGGCAGCTGTGAACACCTAATTGCCAGTGGGCACTTTCTATTCATTATCTTCCTTGACCTCTCTGCTAGATTAACAATGTTAATCACACCTTCTGTGAAGCGATTTTTGCTTCCTTAACTTCCATGACAACATAGAAAAATGTCCCGGTTTTCCCCATCTCTTCTTTATGATTCCTTCGTGGCCTCTTCCTGGTCAAATTTTTATTGGAGGTACTTCAAAATTCTCCTTCTTATGTATATTTTCTTTGAGAAACTAACCCCTATCTCAATGCTGATCACTCTCCAACTTATCTCTTCAGCATGGGCATTTTTCCCAAGTCCCATCACCCTCCATCTGGAAGTTCCAGAATGTCACATTAATCCGATCCAGAATGAAGTTCATCATTTTCTTCCCCTGGTATTCCCTGCCTCATTTATGTGGCAACACCTTTCCTTGGATGTCCTTAAATCATTTTTATTTCTCGCTTTCTTCACATCCCCATCTCTCTTCAACAGGCATTTTTTTTTCAAGGTAGGGTCTCACTCTAGCCCAGGTTGATCTGGAATTCACTCTGTAGTCTCGGGCTGGTCTCAATTTCACAGAGATTCCAAATGCGTGCAGCCCCTTGTGCATCTGGCTTATGTGGGTCCTGGAGAATTGAGCCTTGAACCGGGGTCGTTAAGCTTCATAGGCAAGCGTTTAACTGCTAAGCCATCACTCCAGCCCAGGAAGCACTTCTTGAGTCGAGCCCTGATCCAAAGGGCCTGAAGAGGACATTCTGTGAGGGAGAAGAGAGAGAAGAATGACCCCAGGCTGGTCCACGTCCAGTGTGTTGGAAGAATAGCTAAGGAGCTGATATGGCTAAGGGATTTCAGGGGAAGGGAAGGAACAGTATTCTCAGATGAGTCAGGATCCCATTGGGCTATATAAGCCAGGGCTGGATTTTGGAATTTACAATACCATGGGAACCACTGGAAAGATTTCATCAGGAGAGTGCAATGGCCCGATTTACTTTCAAGACAGATTACCCCAGCCACTGTGAGGAAAAGGAAGCAAGGAAGATGATTAGAAGTTGGAGAATCTGTTACACAGTGATGTGTTCCAGGTAAGAATTGATGGGCTGGGTCTTAGGGGGGCAGAGGAAAGATGGAAGGAAGCGATTAGAATCGGAGTCCCACTGGATAGACGCAGAATCAACAGGGCCTGGAAAGGAAGGATTCCAGGGTGTCTCTTGCAAGCCCAGCAGTGGTGCAGAGTGATTTTTCCAAGCCCAACTCAAGCCATATTGCTCCCAAGATTCAACAGGAACCCTTTGTGGTTCCTTAACTGCTTATCAAACATTCCCCCGACCCCTGGGGCCATAGGGACAAGGCCATGCTGATTTGTTTCTGCTGTTATCCCCAGAAGGCTTCCTTGGCACCCCTCACTCCAGCAGTTAGCTGTCTCCTTCCTTGGGTTTCAGCCTCATGTGCATGGCACACCCATCACAGCACTACCATTATCTTCAAATGACCCACAGACATCCGCAAACTGTATGTTTGAATACAGTAGTACAAATAAATGTGGATTTCACTCTGTTCACCATTTTATTTCCTTTGCTTAGCACCTTAGTACTAAATAATGCACTCCCGGGACCACTTGGAAACACAGGATTTCAGAGATCACCCCAGAACTAGTGACCAAGAATCTGCATTTTAGGAGCAAGACCACTGTGAAATTCACAGCTTACGGCTTGGAGAAGCTGGTCTGAAGTCAGTACTGAATGAACACCGAACTGAATAACATTGGTAAACCCATCTGTACTCCTCAGGGTTCAATGGATAAATCCAAGTCACAGCACCTGTTTCACTGACGTGAATGAAATCCCAAGAGACTGCAAGGATGTATTGAAAGTGTTTCCACTGCATGACTGCTAACACCTGCTTACTGTAACAGGACCTGTGGGTAACTTTACTTCAAACAGGGGAATTAAGGACATCAGTGGATTCATTCAAATGCACTTTTTTTATTATTATTGTTATTATTTTAAAGAGAGAGAGGGAGAGAGAGAGGGAGGGAGAGAGAATTGGCATGCCAGGGCCTCGGCCACTGCAATTGCACTCTAGATGCTTGCGCCATCTAGTGGTCATGTACAACCTTGCTCTTGCCTCGCCTTTGTGCTTCTGGCTTATGTGAGATATGGAGAGATTGAACCTGGGTCCTTAGGTTTTGTAGGCAAGCGCCTTAACTGCTAAGTCATCTCTCCAGCCTCAAACATACTTTTCTTAAGGAATAAAGTTTAATTTAATATAATCTAACACCTAACTTTTTCCTTTGAACAGTTAATACTCAATTTAATCAAGTGTTGAGAACAAGCTTTACGATATCAAAGGTAGGTCCTCTGCTCACATAAGAATGATCAGCATACAATGTATTCATGCTAATTAGCTCATTAACATGTCACTGTGAGTGTTTGATACACTTTCAATTATTTTTCCATCATGGATTTATTAGCACCGAAGTTCTCGGATGTGCCTTATCTTTCTTATAAACTTGGACAAGTTGCTGGGCTTGGTCTTCCACAAACACCAAATGGGACCAGTAGCCTTTCCAGTTCCTAAGAGCCTTCCCATGTGATGAAGATGTGGGGAAATCTCAGGTACAGCTACTCTGATGTCTTTCTAGACATTGTGGTCACTGAGTGTCCCTTGGGCATGAAAGAATCCACACTAGAACCCCTAATTGTCAGGTCCTCAGGCAGTAGAAGAGCAACTGGAGCCATGTTTCCCTCCGCACGTGCAGTGCTTGGGGTCCCCAGGCTGCTTGACTTCAGAGCTGTCTCTGGTACTAAACTCCATAAGGCTCTACAAGACCAACCTGCCAGTTACGTGGAGGAGGTCGCTCCACCTTGCTGAGGGCTTTCCTACATAGCATGATTCTCCCTCCTTCCCTGGAAATCTTGGAGGGTATACGGCTGTCCCTGAGTTGTGGTATAGCTCTCCCATAGCTGAGGGACACTTGGGAGGCTGAGGTAGGAGGTTGTATGTTGAGGCCAGCCTGGGCTATATAATGAATGCCAGACCCTGTCTCAAAAACAAAACAAACCAGCAGATTGGCTCCAGCTCTGAACACCCTGTGAGTGTCTCTATATAATCCCAAGGTCTGAGGAACAAGCAGACAGGTGCCGGCAAATAAACTTAATTAACTCACATTTGCACTACTGGGGTCAAAAATCCGTGCTGTCAACAGTCCCGCTGCCGCTCATTTCAAGCTCTCCAGGTGATGTGAATTTCCTTTCCAAGGTCCTGGAAGTTTAGCAATCAGCTCTTCTGAGTGGCGCCAGCACCCGTGTTGCCAGCAAGTCTTCATGTGTGTCGCTGAGGGAGGAGCGGGAGGGACACAGCTAGGATGGGGCACTCACTCTGTGCCTGGCTGTTGGGAAAATCACCACAGACATCAGGCCGTCGTACAAGGGTGGCGTTGGGATGTGCAGTCAAACACTGAAAGTGAGGATGATGCCCCATTTTTCAGTATGTCTGACAACCCTTCTGGGGCCTTCTGCCAGAGAGCCATCATTCTTTTATGCTGTCGAAGGGCACACAATGACACCCAGAAATTGGATTGCCTATGAGGATAGCTTCAAATAGAGAAACAGACTCCTTTCACATGAACCAGATATAATAATGATAATAATAAAAACTTTGGGAATAACATGAAATTTGATATTGTGTTCATAGCTCTGTTGTGTTCATCAACTAAAAGCAACTTGATTCTGGGGGGCAGGCATCGCTTTTCCCTAGTTGTGTTTTCACCTCTTATTGCCATTTCTGAAGATAGTGCTTTAATTTTGCTACCTTTTTTTGGGGGGGGGGAGACAGAGAGAGAGAGAGAGAGAGAGAGAGAGAGAGAGAGAGAGAGAATGGGTGTGCCAGCTACCTCTCAGCTTCTGTGAACTAACTCCAGACATATGCGCCCCCTTTTGGGTAAGTGCAGCATTGCACCCTTGTATCACTTTGTGTCTGGCTAAACGTGGGACCTGGAGAATCCAATGGACTCTCTTAGGTTTGGCAGGCAGACACCTTAACCGCTAAGCCATCTCTCTGGCCCACCTTTTTTTTTTTTTTTTTTTTAATGCCCTTTAGTTAGCAAGGTAACTGTGTCAGCACAGCTTGTAAGCAGGTCTCAGGCTGTATGCCATAAGGGTTTGCAGAAGAATGGGCAGGAAATCTGGCTCAATGTACAGCCTCACAGTTGCAGGACAGTATAGAGCAGACATGAGGTTCATGGTCAGGGTTTACTGGAAACTAATACAGTGAATTGGGGGGGGGGTCCACATCCAGGTTGATTAGAGCGCATGGAGCAGGAACCCAAGGAAAATCTGAGTAAGCCTTTGAGTTACCGGCTTTCATTCCCGATTTTAGAGGTGGGTCACTTAGCCGAGTAGTATATTCCTGTAGACTTGGTGACATCTCTTATGTGTGGACCCTCATGGTGACGGTTGCTTACGTTGTCCTTCAGGAACTCTTGCCTATCTCAAAGCCAGCGGAAACCACTGACCTTCCACTTGGGCATTGCAGGTGGCACCACACAGGTGACCTCACAGTGGTTAAACCTCCACCCTAGATCTGAACACAGTCCTATGAAGAGACGTGAAGTTCGGTTTTGTGCACGGAGCTCATTCATTACTTCAGTTCTCACTGCCTCCCATCACTTTTCCTCATGCCTCAGACCACCTTGCTTCTTTGTCCCATAAACATCCTTCAGCCCTGTCTTTGCTGTGGATTGGAGACTTGGGGTTTCCACTTCCTCATGCTCAACTGCCTCATGAACAAAGTTTCTTTCTTCAAAACTCATCACTTCAGTGACTGGCATCCTATATGGGGGGGGGGTGGGAGGGCAAAGTTGGCCTCACTTGGTGATACAAGTCCCAAATTAAAAAAACACAAAAACACAACTTTGCGCTGGACAGATGGCTTAGCAGTTAAGGCACTTACTTGCCTGTGAAGCCAAAGGACCCAAGTTTGATTCTCCAGGTCCCACGTAAACCAGATGCACAAGGTGGTGCATGGGTCTGGAGTTCATTTGCAGTGACTAGAGACCCTGATATGCCCATTCTCTATCTCTCTCTGTCTCTAATAAATAAATTTTTAAAAATTAAAAAAGAAACTTTGACATACTATCAAGCATTGATCTTACAGACAAATGTTACTGGACTCAGGGAAATGCAACAAGACAATTGAACTGGCTCAGTGCATTTTCTTAGTTGATAGATATCCATGCCCTACAGAGATGTAAGACAAGTGTCATCTATAAAACCATGAACACATTTGCACAAACACACAGAGAATTTTATTGTAATGAATGGCTCATGGGAATCTTGAGACTAAGAAGTCCCACGGTTTGTTGTCTGTTAGCTGGAGACCCAGGAAATCTGGTTGACTAATTTGTGAGTTCAGAGTCCTTAGAATCAGGGGAAATGGTGGTCAAAATCCCAGCGTAAGGGCCACCAGGAGATGAGATGACGTGTCCCAGCTCAAGCAGTGAGGCAGGGGGAGAAAGGGCAGATGCTTCCTTCCTTTACCTTTTGTTGTACTCAGGACCGGAACAAGCCGAATGATAGCCACACACACTAGGGAGTGTTAGATGCTAATCTCACCTGGAAACACTCTTACTGAAGTAGCCAGACATGATGCTTAATCTGAGCACGAAAAGACCTTGCCAAGTGGAAGCATAAATTCAACCACCCAGCTTTGCAAACAAACACACTCATCCTGTCTGAAGAATGGGCAAGGACTCCAGGAACCATCTGGAAGGACGAGAAGGGCAACACATTGATGAGAATGTTCCAGAAAGATGGAGGTGACACTCAACTGGCATATGAAGTGCCTTATGAGGAAAGGATCCTAAGTGGTGCCCATATTAGGATTATGGTTATTATAAATATGTATACATGTGGTTAAACTTGGAAAGGGATCTTGAGAAATGAAATGAAATAATTTTGGCTGGGGAGATGGCTCAGTGGATTAAAAACACTTGCTGCCAACTGTGATGATCTGAGTTCAAATCCCCAGAACCCATGTAAAGTTGGATGCGTTAATGACTGTCTGTAATCCTAGCACTCCTGCTCATGAGATGGAGAGACAGAGATGGGAGAATCTATGGAAGCTTGCTCACCAGCTGTCCTGGTGTACACAGTAGTGAACAAGAGACTCTGCTTCAAACAAGGTGCAAGATGAAGATGAGAACCAAACTCCAGGGTTGTCACACCGTGGCACAGATGTTCCCACAGTGACACACAGGAACACGCATACATATACACCATAAAACCACTCTCAGACTGGAGAGATGGCTCAGTGGTTAAAATCACTTGCTTGCAAAGCATGATGGCTGGGTTCTATTCCCAGTACCCACAAAATGGCACAAGTGTCTGGAGTTTGTTTATAGTGGTTAAAGGCCATGGCATGCCTATTTTCTCTCTCTGCTTGAAGTTAAATAAAAATAGAAAAAATAATAAAAATACTCCCCCAAAAAAGATATAAGAAAAAAGCAAAAAAAAAAAAATTAAGGTACTTGTTATGACTATGAATGAATGTATTATATAACTTCTTTTCCAATTTTGTAATGTGGCTTGAATTTATTTAAATCTTTTTGTGAAAAGATATCCACAGAGAACATAATGAGCAGGAATTTCCCTGAAGGAATTGAAATCAGATTTTAAGCAAGAAGAGTCTGTGGGATGCTCAGATTCTAGGGGCCATTTGGGGAGAGCTGGGAGAGCACCCTTAAGAATGGGATCCTGGGCTGGAGAGATGGCTTAGAGGTTAATGCGCTTGCCGGTGAAGCCTAAGGACCCATGTTCAATCTCTCTCCAGATCTCATGTAAGCCAGATGCACAAAGGTGAGGCAAGTGCAAGGTTGCACGTGCCCACTAGGTGATGCAAGATTCTGGAGTTTGATTGCAGTGGCTGAGGCCCTGGTGCACCAATTCTCTCTCTCTCTCTTTTGTTTCTTTCTCTTGTCTCTGAAAATAAAATTCAAAAATTTAAAAAAGAGAATGGGATCCTTTTAGACACATTCTGAAATGTGCTGCCCCTGGAGCAGGGGACACACCAGATTTCTGTCAGAGGATCCTCCTTCTGGGGAATCATTATGTTACTCTCATTTCACAAGTAGAGTGCTGGTTTATAGCCTTAACTGAGACAGAAATCTGGCTGGTGTGTTGATGACAAAGGCAGAGCCAGTCAGATTTACGAAGCTGAGAAAGTTCAACTGTGGGGACTGCTTAGAATCTCAATTCCGCCATTCCTCAAGCTGGTCCATGATGCTGGAGGCCACAGCAGCTCCATCAGCCTCCGCTAAGAGCTCAGTCTAACAGGAGAAACTTGCAGACCTTTTGGCGGTCAGTAATCTCACACAGCCCATAGGTCAGCCCTTGGGTGTAGGGAAGACATTAGGAACAGCACTCCAGAGCGACAATGGGTTTTGTTGACACGACAGGGGGATCCCCACTCTCCTTCCACTCCCCGTTCAGTCATGGTGCTCTTCACTCTAAACCTCTCTTTCCCAGACAGGAAAGTCGCTGTTGTTTTGGTGACTTGCGTTGTCCTATGGCCACGTGTGGTTTGAAACATGTGACTCTCTCGAGGTAAGAGTTTCTCCTAGAATTAAGGGGCTTGTCTTTTCCCATAAGACTCATCTGTGTTGTTGGGTTGGGGTGTAGTCATGTCTGCGCTTAGGAAAGAGGCCTAGGTTGAGCTGGGTCTCCCCACTTGCCAGCTCTCTGAGCCTCGGTTTTTTTTTTTTTTTTTTTTTTTGAAGGGAAACCATCAGTACCCATCTCACGCGATCAGGAAGCTGATGGGCACCACAAGGCACCAGGTCGATCTTGGGCCCTCACGAAACCTCAGGAAGGGGCTGGAGAGGCCGGGCGTGGTGGCGCACGCCTTTAATCCCAGCACTCGGGAGGCAGAGGTGGGAGGATTGTTGTGAGTTGAAGGCCATCCTGAGACGACATAGTGAATTCCAGGTCAGCCTGGGCTAGAGCGAGACCCCTTGAAAAACCAAATCAAAAACCAAATAAATAAATAAATATTAAAAAAAGAAAGGGGCACTTGCTTACAAAGCCCGATGACCCAGGTCTGCTTTCCCAGTACCCACGTAAAACCAGATGCACAAAGAGATTCATGTATCTGGAGTTTAGTTTGCAGTGGTTAGAGGCCTTGGCATGCCTATACTCACTCTGCTTCTTTCACTCCCTCTCAAATAAATAAATAGATATTTTTAAAAAAACAAACTCTGAAAAAAGATATACATTTGGTGTCCCTGCATGGCTTCTTGCCTCCAGCCATGATTTATTCTCACTGTTGACTAGTGCACAGAGATGCATCTTAAAGGCCTCATGAGCTCTGAAAAGACACTGTGTTTTGATGACTGGAACCCCTCAGGATGACACGCGATCCCATCCATGGTTGCTTCAAAGTAACTTCAGAGCCCAGAGCCACTGTGAAATCCCATGAGTGATCTGCTCCTAGTCCTCAGGCTTCACAGGGCTGGGTGTTGGCTCTGGAGTATGTTTGGGACAAGATGGACACAACTTCAGGGCTAGTCTTGGCTGCTGGTGGACAGACTGCCAATGTGGACGCTGCTCAGCCCTGCCGGGGGAGCTGAGAATGAGGTCTGGTGCATAGGAGAGAATGGAAAGCCACTGTTCCCAGAGCTGAAGCTGGGGTGCAGCATCTGTTTATAGGGCTGGGAAGGATAAATGTGTTCCTCAGAAAAGAATACTGAAGGACAGCTCAAGGCGGAGCCCCAGATTGAGATAAGGGGCATAGACTACGTGAGAGAAGTCATGCTGGCAATGGATAAGAGAGTGGAGATTATCAAAAGGCAAGGCCTTGCCAGGCGTGGTGGTGCACGCCTTTGAATCCCAGCCCTCGGGAGGCAGAAGTAGGAGGATCATCGTGAGTTCGAGGCCACCCTGAGAATACATAGTGAATTATTCCAGGTCAGTCTGGGCTAGAGTGAGACCATACTTGGAAAAAAAACAAAGGCAAGGTCTCTGAAGGGAGGGACTAGACTGCCTCCCTGCCCTGGTCCTTCTTGCAGGAAGGGGCTGGCTAGCTGGATAAGAGAAAGTCAAGGCTCTTAATGCCTGCCTCTCTTCTCTCGTTACATCATTGGGAGGTTTATGTAAGCTCTCCCTTACTGTCACCTATTCCCATCTATGACTGATGACTTTTATTGTCAACTTGACTGGTTTTAGTGTTGCCTAGGAGACACATCTTTGGGCATATCTTGTGGGGGTGTTTTCAGAGAGGTTGGTTTCACTGAGGAGGAAAGATCCATCCTGAATGTGGGAAGCATCATCTCGTGGGCTGGGGGTCTCAGACTGGATGAAAAGGGGAAAAGGAAGAAGCTACCTGAACACCAGCATTCGCTGCTGCCTGCTTCCCCCACCCCACCCCACCCCACCCCACCCCACTCGTGCTCCTACAGCCACGGCTTCTCGCCATGATGGACTGATTCTTTTCAAACTTGAGCCAGACTAAACCTTTCCTTCCTTAATGTGGACACAGTAATGAGAATAACAACAAATATCTCATCAGAATCTAGAGAACTTTTTTTTAATTTGAGAGAGCCAGAGAGAGAGAAAGAGACAGAGAGAGAATGGGCAAGCCAGGGCCTCTAAGCCGCTGTGAATGAACTCCAGACGTGTGTGCCCCCTTGTGTGCATGTGTGACATTGTGTGCTTGCGTCACTTTTGTGTCTGGCTAAACGTGGGACCTGGAGATTCAAATGGGTGTTCTCAGGCTTCTCAGGCAGGTGCCTTAACTGCTAAGCCATTTCTCCAGTCTGTTAACAGAGTTTTATATTGACTCAATTTATTTACTTTTTAATTTTTTTTTATTTGAGAAAGATGGGGGGCTAGATAGAGAGGCAGAGAGAAAATGGGTGAACCAAGGCCTTTGCAGGCACTGTGAATGAACTCCAGACGCATGTGCCCCCTTGTGGGCGTGAGCAACATTGTGCACTTGTGTCACTTTTGGGTCTGGCTAAATGTGGGACCTGGACATTCGAACGGGCGTTCTTAGACTTCGCAGGCAGGCACCTTAACCGCTAAGTCATCTCTCCAGCCCTAGAGAACTTTTTATTGTTTATGTTATGTCAATAGTTATCTATGTGACAGGTTGCCTCATCTTCATCAAATCATGGTCATCTTATTTAATGTTTTCTTAAAAATATTTTTATTTATTTATTTATGAGAGAGATCAAAGGAGAAAGAGAGAAAGAGGCAGATACACAGAGAGAGAACGGGTATGCCAGGGCTTTAGGTCACATCAAATAAACCTCAGATGCATGTGCCACCTTGTGCATCTGGCTTACATGGGTACTGGGGAATCGAACCTGGGTCCTCAGGCTTTGCAGGCAAGCACCTGAACTGCTAAGCCATCTCTTCAGCCCTTACTTAATGTTTGGTTTAAAAGTGCCCATCTTCTAACCAGTGGAATTCATCAAGCCTTGTGTCATTAATGCATGGCCAAGGCTAGCGCTCCTTGGACATACTTGTCCATGCACGGCAAACACACTTGTGGTCATGGGGGTGGGAGCAGCAACAATCAGTCATTAAATAACAACTGCAGAGTGCCTAGTATGTGCTCAGACCTGGTCTTGGGGAGATACAGAAGTGAAGAAAACAGACAACATTTCCTCTCTCCTGAATTATCGTATGTTAACCATGGAAGCCATACAATAAACTAAATAAGAAAAAACATATAGTATATATAATATGTAAGAAGAAAATGATCAATGAGGTATCGTGGCAGGCATCTGAACTGTACCAGGTATGGTGTATTGGTCTGCTCAAGTTGCCCTGGCAAACAGCACAGCCCTGGCAGCTCTAACAACAGGAACATGTTTTCCCAAATTTCTGGAGGCTGGAAGTAAGAGGTCAAGGTGCCTGCAGAGTTGGTTTCCTCTAAAGTTTCTCTTTTTAAAAATGTTTATTATATTTTTATTTTTAAAAATCTTTTACTATTATTATTAACAGCAACATATTTCGTACAGATACATCATGCGTTGGTACCCTCTTTTCCCTCATCCCTGTTCCCATTCCACTGGGGACCCTCCTCAGTCAGGTGTCAGTCAGTCCCTATGGGGTTGTGGTTTATGTGTTGTGGAAGCAGCAATCAGTTATTTATTTGTTTTTGTGGTGGGGCAGGGAATGCCTCTGGGCATGATGTCTCAACCTGTGGCTTTTACAATCTTTCTGCCCTTTCTTCCACAAAATTCCCTGAGCCATGGTGGATGATTTTTTTTAATTTTTATTTATTTGAGAGAGAGAGAGAGAGAGAGAGAGGTACAGAACTAGGCAGGTAGAGAAAAAGGGAGAATGGGTGCACCAGGGCCTCCAGCCACTGCAAATGAACTCCAGATGTGTGTGCCCTTTGTGCATCTGGCTTATGTGGGTCCTGGGGAATCAAACCTGGGTCCTTTAGCTTTGTAGGCAAGTGCCTTAACTGCTAAGCCATCTCTCCAGCCCCATGGTGGGTGAATTTTAAGTCTACTTCAGTGATGAACGCTTAGGAGCCTCTGGATCTCTGCTTTGGTAGGTGTTGAGTATCCTCAGGGTCTGTCTCCTGATTATCAGGTTCAGCATGGAAGCAGCACTCTTGCTCATCTCCTCAATTCCTCTGTGGTTTCAGCTGTGGCTTGGCTGAAGTGCAAGGGGTAGATTATCTCCTCCATTCTCACTACGTTCTGAAAAAAGATCAGAATCTCCAATGGAGAGTGAAAGCCAGCATCGTCTAAATGGGATCAGCGTTATTTATGTAGGGAGAATTTGATGGATGTCACTCCTCTTTTAGCCAAAGACTAGTGAGAGCTTGACAATGGAGAACATAATCTTTGTCTTCATCGGATTCTGATCCGGTTCCCACTTCCAGGTATGGGTTCCTTTACACTGAACAGACCTCAGCCAATCAGAAAGCATTGGTTACCCACCGAGGCTGTGTGCCACTATTGCACTGGTGTGTACATGCTGTCAGGGTGTTTGCTTTTGAGTTGCTTAGACCTCTGATTGCTCAGACCATTGTTGGCCACTTTCCCCCAGTAGCTCATGTAGTGCTTTCACTTTCCAGCACGAGACAGGATAACTGTCTGGGGACTGAAGTTTCTCTTTTTGGCTGGTAGATGGTTTCTGTTTTTCTTCTGGTTTTACAAGGGCTTCCCCTTTTGTTGCTGGTCCGTGTCTTAATCTCCTTTTCCTGTAAAGATACCAACCATATCTTACCTTAACCTGAATTACCTCTTTAAGGATCCTCTCTAAGTGCAGGAACATTCTGAGGTACTTGGGGCTAGGATTTCAACATATGAATGGGAGGCCTTGATTCATAACAGGTGGCAAGATAAGAGCTCTTTGATGTGCCCTGGTGAGTAAAGGCCTGAGGGAGCAAGTATGTGAAACAGCTTACTAGGAAGAAGGAACCATAGTGGGCATGGCTGGCTGTCCCACAAACAGCAAGACTGTGTGGCTGGAGATGAGCGAGAAAGGAAGCCAACAGTGTGTGTGTGGGAGGGGGGTGTGGGGGGGTCACAAGGGCAACAGGCCACAGATCATATGGGGTTTTGTAGTCATAGCAAAGACTTGGTCTTCTCTTCCTAGTGAGATGGAAGCCCGAGGAGGGGCAAGGTCAAATTTGCAGGATCCCTGTGTCTGGAGCATGGAAATAAGCCCGAGTGGGGCAAAATCTAGGCAGGTTGAGTATGTTTTGGAGGTGGAATTTACAGGGTTTGCTTCAGGGCCAGATGCGATGGTATGAGAGAAAAGCGAAGTCACCGATGACCTCAAAACCTGCCCCGAACACGTTGAGCTCGGGGCGAGATAGCAAAACTGGAAGAGAAAGAATTTGGTGGGAACGGGAGGGGTGATTCAGAACGAGAGCTATGTAAGTCTGGATTTGGAGTGAGAAGTTCTCATATGGGCCCCTAAGTCAGAGATCCATCCACTGAGGAACCACAACACTGAACAAAGTGACAAGGGAGAGAGGGTAAATGGACAGAGGAAAGGTCATGTAAGAAACAAAGCCCAATGGGTCTTCAACATTTATAGACAAATATCCAAGTGAAGAGAGACCAGGGGCACCCCCCTTCCCTGGGGCCTCTGGGTATGAGCTTTATCTGAGAAGCTTACTGTTTGGCTGGGATTTGGGCAGTTTTCAAAACCCGAGCAGGGGAATGGTGTTCCTGCCTGGTGTTAGCTGTTGAGCCTGGTTAGGTTAAAATATTCCAGTGTGCCGGGCCGTGGTGGCGCACGCCTTTAATCCCAGCACTTGGGAGGCAGAGGTAGGAGGATCACCGTTGAGTTCGAGGCCACCCTGAGACTACATAGTTAATTCCAGGTCAGCCTGGGCCAGAGTGAGACCCTACCTCGAAAAACCAAAAAAAAAAAAAAAAAAAAAAAAAAAAAAAATTCCAGTGCTAGTCTATCCATAGGCGTGGACCACCTTGTCGTTCCCGAGACTTGCTCGCATGTGGGCGTGGCCTCTGTGCATCGTTTCAGCGCAGAGTTTCCAAGACGAGGAGCTGGTGGAATGGAGGGGGGTTGGGGGTGTAGGTGGCGTGCTGAGGAGGCATTGCATAACACTGACTCACACAGACAATTAGTCCTTTCAATCTCTTCTGATGATGTCAAAAAGCCTATCCGGCGAGGCTGGTCTTTAACACTTGTCTCACGCAGGCGAGTGTCTATAACACTGGAGAAGAAGGAGCTCTGGGACACCAGCCAGGAGTCTGCAAAACTTTGTATTTTCATAATTGTAAGGAGGAGTCAGAAGTGACCCTGACTCCTGACCGTCAGCAATTTCGTTCTCCTCTCTGGAAGACTGGTGGAACGTCTAGTCCTTGGCGTTCTGATGTTTTGTGATGACCTGTAGTGGGTCCAGCCTTCATCCTCCAGTGGGTCTTTACTTATGTGCATGGGCTCTGGAAAATGTTTTGATTCTAATAATACTTTCTGATGTGTTATTATTTAATGTGATTTTATTGTTACTTTTTGCTTTCTTTTTCACCTGTAGAGCCTCATTTTGCTCAAATGCCAGCTCTCCTCTTCAGCTTCTGTTTTTCTTCTTTTCTTCCCTATTTATTACCTTTGCCTTCCTTTATATTTTCTGGTTGATTTCCTCAACTTTAAAAAGAAAATGTTTATTTACTGCTTTGCAAGCACAGAGAGAAAGATAGAGAGGGAGAGAGAGAGAGAGAGAGGGAGAGGATGGGCATGCCAGGGTCTCTTGCCACTGCAAATGAACTCCAGACACATGTGCCACTTTGTGCATTTGGCTTTATGGGGGTTCTGGGGAATCAAACCTGGGCTGTTAGGCTTTGCAAACAAGTGCCCCAACAACTGAGCCATCTCTCCAACCCAATTTCCTCAACTTTTAACACTTTCGTTTGTTATGCTTCTTATTTGTTTACCTAAAGTTAATTCTTTGAGCTGCTTTTTTTTCTAGGACAGTTTTATTTTTGTTTAAAGCTATTCATATCTCATAAATGCAGCATTTTATTTTTCTTAGGACATGCATTATTTTTTTGGTTTGTTTTGCCTGATTTTCTTCTTTCTGGATGGTGTTCCTTTCCTGTGTTTTTTTTTTTTTTTTCCTGTTTGTGTTTTGTCTTTTATTTGAAATGCTTTTCTAAAGTGTGTGCTGAGCCTTTTGTTGTTGTTGTTTTTGAAGTAGGGTTTCACTCTAGTACAGGCTGACCTGGAATTCACTATGTAGTCTCAGGGTGGCCTCAAACTCACAGTGATTCTCCTACTTCTGCCTCCTGAGTGCTGGGATTAAAAGTGTGCGCCACCACACCTGGCTGAGCCTTGTTTTTTTTTTTTTTTTTTTTCACTTTAGGATTTTAAGGCACTAAAAAGTGAATATTTGGGCTGGAGAGATGGCTCAGTGGTTCAGGTGCTTGCTTGCAAAACCTGACGGCCTAGGTTTGATTTCCCAGTACCCAAGTGTAGCCAGATGAGCTATTGATTGGAGAGATCTACAAGTTCTCCAAAACAAGACAGGCTTCTTTCAAAGCACTTGATTACCTGCCTGAGGTAATAGGTAAGAGCCTATTGCTAAAGAAACCATATGCTGCTGGCACAGAACATGGAGAGAACTGGATGGAATCTGGAAGGGAGCCAGTCCCCAAGTGGTTAGCCCATTTAGTGCTGGAAAGTGTTACATGAGCTACTGGGGGAAAGTATCCAATAATAGTGTGAGCAAGCAGGGGTTGAAGCTACTGAGAAACAACCAGCCTGACAGGAAGTACACACCAGTGCAATGGTGGCACACAGCCTTGGTGGGTAACAATGGCTTTCTGATTGGCTAAGAGATCCACGCAGTGGAAAGGAACCCATAGCTGGAACTGGGAACCAGGCCAGGATCATATGGAGATCAAGACTGTCATCTCTTAACAACCAGCTCCCACTAGTCTTCGGCCAATAGAGGAGCTACATCCATCAAAATTTCCCTAAATTAACAATGCTTATCCCATTTAACCTATGCTGACTTCATTCTCCTTTGGAGAATCTGTTTTTTTTTTTTTTTTTTTTTTTTTTTTTTTTTTTTTTTTTTCAGACTGTAGCAAGACCCAAGGAGATAAACCACCCTTCAAACTTCAGCCAAGGCCCAGCTGGAACCACGGAGGAATTGGGGAGACGATGAAGAGTGCAGCTTCCATGGGGAGCCCGACAGTCAGTGCCGGGGTGAGGGAGACAGATGAAGAGGATTCTCAACACCTATCAAAGCAGAAAGCCAGAGGCTCCTGAGAACTTTTCACTGAAGTAAACTTAAAACACACACACCACGGCTCAGGGAATTTTGCAAAAGAGAGGGGGCAGAAAGATTGCAGGAGCCACAGGTTGGGATGGCATAGCCAGAGGCATTGTATCCCTCCCCAATGGCTGGTTGCTGCTCCCAGAACTCATAATCTACAGCCCTGTAGGGAATACCAGCAACACCACTAAGGGGACCCTTATTGGAATAGAGGCAGGGAGGAAGGATATGATGGTTACCAACTCATGAAGTGCCCATACAAAGTATATTCATAATATTAATTAAAGAAAACTGATAAAAGCTGGGCATGGTGGCACACACCTTTAATCCCAGCACTCGGGAGGCAGAGGTAGGAGGATTGCCATGAGTTTGAGGCCACCCTGAGACTACACAGTGAATTCCAGGTCAGCTGGTCAGCAGGTCAGCCTGGACTAGAGTGAATCCCTACCTCAAAAAAAAAAAAAAAAAAGAACAAATAAAACAAAAACTGATGAACAAAGTGGCACATGTGCCTGTTGTGAGGGAGAAGCTGCAAGGGAGATAACAGAAGTGGCAGGAAAGCTATGTGACTTCATAGTGTCCAGTTCACAGTGTCCCCCAGAGACCACAAAAGAGTCCAGACACATACGCAAAAGCAAAGAGCTTTATTTCGGGCTTAAGCTCTGTCTCTTGACTTCACCAACACAGTGGATTCGTACAAGAGCCTCGAGCTGCGTTTGGGAGAAGCTTTTATTGGGTTCAAACAAAGGGAAGGGAGATTTCTAATATGATTGGTTGACATTTACCATGAATTTACTTGTTACAAGTTGATTAGTTTTGTGGCAGCTGAGGAACGTTTAGCAAACTACAAAGCCACAGGAATGTATAACACCTGCTTATTTGGTCTAATTGGCCCATTATTTTGGGTCAGCATGGTCTTTCCAGTAACTGTTTGTTCTGACTTACATTCTGGGAACCTGACCTGTGTTTAGCCTGAGGCCTACAAGGCAGCTGAAGCCTATCATGGCGTTACTTTGGTTCTCAGGCCTTTCAACTTCAGCCACATATTGGATGGCTGCAGCTGCAGGTTTACTATCATATAAGGGTCTCTTGGGCAGCTGGCCACAAGGTCAGAAACTGTGGGGGGTGGGCAGAACCTCAGGCAGAACCTCAGGCGCTCTGGGATAGGTGGGAGGGCCTGTAGGGCCTGTTTCCTCTGGGTGAAGATGAGGCACACTACGACCTTGCGAGAAGGTAGGGCAAGCTCTGGTGCTAGAGTGGGTTCCTGACAATAAGGCTGGCTGCAACCCCTACAGTCCAAGGTCCCCGGCCATGACCAGCAGCCCAGGCCAGCTTCCTCAGAGTCCCAGCCTGTGTTTAGCAATGCCTGACAGACTCAGATAATTTCATGCTGTGACAATTCATTTTCATTGTCAACCTGATGTCTATGTAGGAGTAACTGACGAGGGAAGACCCATCCATAGGGTATATGACCAGACTTACAAGGATAAAGTCAGATGAGTGCCAGTGTTCTCCACTCTGCTTCCTGGACCTCCTAGAAGTGAGGAATCGTAGCCACAGGCTCCCATCACCAAACTTTCTAAGTCCTACCAAATCTGCTATTCTCAGCATGGCTAACTCCTTCACCCATGCCTGATAGTCCCCGACCAGGAGCCCTTTTTCCTTTTCTCTCTAGAAAATTCACCTCCAGGCTGCCTCCAGGGGGTGGAGGAGGCACCTTGAGACCTAATTGCTCTCTAAACTGATTTCTGACCTCTCCTTTTACGTTCAGACCTTTCTCCATCCATATTTCCTGATTAGTACAATGTTCAGATCTCTTGGGAGACCCAAAATGAGATCTGGCTGCTTCTCAGCTGCCCTCAGTACAGCTTTGGAATCAGTGCTTATGGATTTGTATCTTTAAAACAGTGTTTGTTTAATGAGACATAATTTCTTTAACTCATGACTTATTTATGAGCACATTAAGTTTAAAACAAATTTCAGAGCTCTTAAGCGCTGTTTTCTGATTTAATTGCATGATGGCCAAACATGTGTTCTTGCTATAGCCTTGTCTCCAAATGATCTTGCTGGTCTCTAAATATGCGATCTTGCTATTCGTCTCTGTGGTGGTTTGATTCCGGTGTCTCCCATAAACTTAGGTGTTCTGAACGCTAGGTTCCCAGCTGATGGCAATTTGGGAATTAAAGGCTCCTGGAGGCAGTATTTTGTTGGGGTTGGGCTTATGGGTATTATAGCCAGCTTCCTCTTGCCAGTGTTTGGTACACGCTCCTGTTGCTATTGTCCACCTGATGTTGGCCAGGAAGTGATGTCCACCCTCTGCTCATGTCATCATTTTCCCCGGCCATCATGGAGCCTCCCCTTTTTTTTCCCCCACAAGCTGTTCTTGGTTGGGTGTTTTCTGCCAGCAGTGTGAACCTGACTGCAACAGTAAAGTTGGGTCCTTTGGCTTCACAGGCAAACTCCTTCACCACTAAGCCATCTCTCCAGCCCATCTCTCTTACCTTCTCTTGTCTCCATTCCCCCTTCCATTGAACCCCTTCTTTCAAACTAGTTCCTCTTCTACTTTGATGTCTTTAAAAAATATTTTATTCATTTATGTGAGAGAGAGAGAGAGAGAGAGAGAGAGAGAATGGCTATGCCAGGGCCTCTAGCCATTGCAAACGAACTCCAGACACATGTACCACCTTGTGCATCTGGCTTACATGGGTACTGGGGAATTGAACCTGGGTCCTTAGTCTTCACATGTAAATACCTTAATAGCTAAGCCATGTCTCCAGCCCTTGATGTCTTTTTTCATGCCCCCCTCCACCACTCAAGACAGAATTTTAATGAGCTCATATTGTGCAGGTCTTGCTTGTACAGGTAGCAACAGTCACTGTGAGGTCATGAATGCAGTGGTCACTTCATGATCTGAAGACAGCATTCCAAAGCACTCCTCCCCATTCCCTGACGCTGGCCTTCTTTCTGCCTGCTCTTCCACAACGTTCTTTGGGCCCCGGAGGCCCTGGTGATACAATGTTTCATTGAATGCTCAGCATTCAACAGTCACTTCGTCTCAGCACTTTGCCAAGTTTTGAGTCTCCCAAATAGTCACTGCCAATTACAACCAAAAGCTTCTTTGACCAAAGGTGAGAGCACCACTAGTCTATGGGTATAAACATATTTAGAGGATGGTTTGAGAGGTACAATATATCCATTTAGCCAAATGACAGTAGTTGCTTCCCTTTTAGGGCCTATGACCTTCCCAGCCACATGTTTTGACCAGGTTTTCAGTACTAGGCATGGATTTCCTTCCATGGACTGGGCTTTAAATCCCATCACAGAGCAGTTGGTTATCCCCATAACAGTATTCTAACAATAGGCTCATCTTTCCTGGCTGGTCTGTTGTGTAGTTTTTGGGTAAGACTGCTGTCTTTTCTTCCCCAGCAGCCTGCATAGCACTTTTCAGCACAAAGACATACTGGACTTTGAGAGAGAGAGAAATAAAAAGAGAAAGAGTAGGCACGCCTAAACCTCTGGCCATTGCAAATGAACTCCAGATGCATGTGCCACCATGTGCTTATGTAGGTTCTGGGGCATTGAACCTGGGTCCTTATGCTTTACAGGCAAGTGCCTTGGCTGCTAAGCCATCTCTCCAGCCCTGTACTGGACTTTTAAAGTGAATTAAGTAAAATATCAAGTGCCTATGAAATGCCAAACTCTGGCCAAGCGTGAGGTGCACAAAGATGAGAGCAGCGATCCCTGGAGCGTAGTTCACAGTTTTCCTAGGCCTTCCATGCAAAGGGCAAAATTAGTCTAAAGCCTATCGGATCAATTTGCTTACAAGGATTTTGAGAGTATTTGTGTGCTCAGGGGAGTCTGAACATTAAAAAAGTTGGTCACAGTCCATTTCTCAAGGGGCTTGACTGACAGGGCAGGCAGGTGGAAACAAACATAGTCACTGCAGTGAGAGGACACTGCTGTGGAGACAAAAGCAGCAAGATTTTCAGAAACCAGAGCTGAGTGTGGTTGGATGTTTGGAGATGGTCATGAAGTAAGAGTGGGAGGTGCTTTTCTAGAGAGGATGACATGGGAAGGTCCAGGACCTCTGGGGCCTGGTAAAGAACTAAACTTAGTATGATGGGGGACAGGAAGCCACTGGTAGTTTTAGAAAGGAAGGGAGTTGGATTGGTTTCTGAGGGTGGTGAATGAAGTGCCATACCCAGATGGTTTAATTCCATAGGAACTTATTATCTTCCGACAGTGGAGGCTGAAGTCAGAAATCAAGGTGTTGGGAGAGCCACGGCCTGTAAGACGCCAGGTAGAATACTTCTTCCTAGCTTCTTGACCGGAATCTGATCCCTCCAGTGTCTGCCTCCCTCTTCACACGACACTATGTCTTCCTGTCTTCATATTTGATTAGGGACCCGCCTGCCCAGTATGATTTCATCTTAATTAACTTCATCTGCAGGTACTGAAAATGTGGATGTCAATTTATCTTTTTTTTTGGGGGGAGAACCACATCTGAACAATGGGTGAGCTGGTAAAAGTGGGATGTTGGTGAGTGAATGGCAGAATGGTTGCCGTGGGAGGGACTATCTATGCGTTAGGGGTTAGGATAGTATAAGGCCCGGCACCACCCGGGGACAGCAGTATGAACAGAAGCATCCACCTTGACCATGGGATCTTTCTATGTAAGAAACGACTGTTTTAAATTTATGTGATTAAAAGGACAGTACTGGACACACATTTATTCATTTAGCTTGTGTTCTATGGCATCTGTGTGTATTCATGTGTGCATGCGTATGTGTGGAGGCCGGAGGACAACGTCAGCTGTTTTCGTCAGTCACGCTCCACCTTCTTTGAGACAGGGTCCCACTAGCCTGTGAGCACCACGGGTTTCCTGTCTCCATCTTCTCCATCTCCCCACTATGCCACCCAGCTTTTTTTTTTTTTTTTTTTTTTTATAAAGGTGCTAAGGATCTGAATTCAGGTCTTCATGTGTGCAGGGCAAACACTGGACCATGTCCCCAGGCCCTAATTAACTTTAATAAGCACTCTGTTGGAAGGACAAGGATTTTTTTTTTCTTTGTATAGATGGGTGGGCAATAAAGACGCTTGGATGTAGAAGGCAGGTGGAGTGAAGGGCCCTCAGTGTGGGTGACACATGGGGAAAGATGTGATCTGGGGATCTTTCTCTGAAGGGCAAGTTCAGGCCAGACAGGAGCCTTTGAGTTCCTGTCTATGCCCCTTGACCTGGCTCTCGGGTGGCTGCTCTGATTTGGAATATCAAGCATCAGTGTTTGCAACCCATCCAGCTGTGCACAGTTTCTCTCAATAAGATTTACTTATTGGCTGGAGAGATGGCTTAGCGGTTAAGGAGCCTGCCTGAGAAGCCTAAGGACCCATGTTCGCCTCTCCAGGTCCCACATAAGCCAGATGCACCAGGTGACTCAAAGTGTGCAAGGTTGAACATACGCACAAGATGGTACACACACCTCAAGTTCAATTACAGTGGCCGGGGGCTCTGGTGTGCCAATTCTCTCTCTCTCTCTCTCTCTCTGATTAAAAAAATAATAAAAGAGAAAAGATTCACTTAGTGTTCATTGCTGATGGCAAGGCAGACTTTCTTCTGTGGGCACTGTTGCTCTGGGAATGATAGGAGTTGGGGAGCAGGACTTTTCAGATTGGTTTAACGTTCTCTGTTTATGGGGTGCTATTCCCATTTCCCCACTTTGGATCCCAGTTGGAATTGCAAGCAAAATGCTTTTATTTATTTTTGATTTGTTTTGGATTTTGACATAAACTTTTTAAAAAAATATTTTATTTTTTATTTATTTATTTGAGAGAGAGAGATAGAGAAATAGGCAGGGAGAGAGAGAGAGAGAGAGAGAGAGAGAATGGGTGTGCCAGGGCCTCCAGCCACTGCAAACGAACTCCAGATGCATGCACCCCCTTGTGCATCTGGCTTATGTGGGTCCTGGACAATCGAGCCTCGACCTGGGGTCCTTAGACTTCATAGGCAAGTGTTTAACTGCTAAGCCATCTCTCCAGCCCTTGACAAACTTTTTAAAAATATGTTTTACTTATTTGCAAGGACAGGGAGAAAGAGAAAGAATATGAATGAGAATGGGTGTGCCAGGGCCTCTAGCCACTGCAAATGAACTCCAGGTGCATGCACCACTTTGTGCATATGGCTTTATGTAGGTATTGGGGAATCAAACCAGGGTCATTAGGCAATGCAGGAAAGCGCCTTCACTGCTGAGCATTCCTCCAGCCCCAGCAAAATGCTTTTAGATCTCCTAAAATCTAGAATAACTGTTTCCTCAAAACAGACTGTCTGCTCCAAACTGGTGTGGTATCGGGATTCCCAGAGTTTGCTTCCCCGGTTTCAGTACAGGTACTCTGAACATTTTTACTTCCCTATTGAATCTAGTTGAAGTTTGGGTCACTGGTACTTCTGTAGATATTGCATTACCCTGTGGAGGCCTGGAAGGTCTTAGTTGTACCTTATTAGACCATTATGGATCATTATGGGAGGGGAGCAAGGTTGGGCAATGAGGATCTTATTCAATTTTTCATTGGATAAGGGATATGATTAAGGGGATCCAAGGAAATTAGTCATTGGGGCCAGGATTTTCTTTGGGTCTCTGGAGACTCCTTCAACTCACCCAACTGTGAGCACATAACAAAAACAAGTCCTTCTAGAATGTAAGTCTGTGTACTAAGGACTGTCTCTGGTGTGAGCATCTAACACAAATCCTTCTAGAATATAAGTTTGTGTGTTAAGGACTATGTCTATGAGCACATACGAATAACACAAGTCCTTCTAGAATATAAGCCTGTGTGCTAAGGACCATCTCTGAGTATGTGCAAGGAGCAACACAGCTCTGAGAAAATGGGGAGTGGAGCTCCCCAGTGGTTTATGGGGCTCAGCCTCATTCCCTCAGAGCCCTGTATTTGGAGTCTGCTTCCATTCCCTCCCCTTTGACACAATTATCCCAGAGGCTCATTCACACGAATGCTTCTTTCTTTCTCCTTCACGAACAGTTTAAAAGAGCAAAAGTAGGGCCAAAATATAAATGTGATTTTTAGTAAAGACTGTCAAGTTGACTCACAGCATGACAAAATTCTAAACATAATGCCAAATAAATAACTGGTATCAAGAGATACCTTCTCTTGTTCAATGCTAAATTAGCAGACATGTTAAGTCATGTCTTTGACTCACATAATAAAAAGAGTGATCATCGTAGGAAAAGGAAATAAATTCCATCAAATGAACTTGTTTTGGAGTAGAGATATTAGATAAAAAAATTCCTTTATTTAACCAGTTATACCTCTTAAAGTCATGCCTTTGGGAACTTTAAACTTTGTGTTTATTTATTTATACCTTTTTATCCCTTTGAGCCCTCTGAAGTGAAGAACTAACATTTAAAAGGATGGCTTGCTCCCTTCTGCACTATCAAACCACAAGACCTCCCTGGCGGCAACAGTGCAGGTTTTAAATGTGGTTTTTTCTTATCATCATTATGGGAAGGATTGCTGACAGGGCCATGAGAACGTATTTAAACTTAGAGCCACGGAGACAAGATGGAACTACAGGATTTATGCGAAGACAGTCACAAGGAGACAGGAGGAGAAAAAGATGAAACCTGATCCCCACACCCTGTGTGCTTAGGGAGAAGAGCAGACACTGGGAAACATCGCGTCCGTAGTGTGAGAGAAAGCCCTGGGGGCTGTGTTCCCATTCTGTAAAGCAAATGAAACCCTGGTGGTCCTCTCCCCGGGTTTAGAGTTGGGCATCAGTCTGCCATGTGGTCTCATGGGGGCATCAAGTTAAGAGAACTCTGGAACAAAACCCATCCCAACCCCCTCCCTTTCTGCCTGTCCCGCCGTGGGTAGGGGGTAGGGGTGGGAGTGGACAGCCTGCTCAGCATATGTTCTATTCTCAGATTTAATGAGTGCACAAACAGAAAGTTATCCGACACCAGAAGAGGGCTTCAGACTTGTTGGTCAAACTGTCCATCTTCAAAACCAGCCTCGAGTGCCTAGAGGTGCTCTATGTATTGTAGGCCTTTGTTGTTGCTGCTGCCTTGCCTATTGCCAGGCATGTGAGCCACGGCTCCGACCCAAACTGTAGACTATCCTTACTGTTGTAGTGGCTGAGTGCCCAGAAGTTGCTAGGGTGGCTGGACAGGATCTTTTGTTCTGCTGTGGTATTTACAACTGTGCTTTAGCATATCCCACAATGGCTCAGCGACCCACAGCTGACCTCATGGTCAGCGGTTCTTATTGCGACGGTGGCGTCTGTCTCCACCTCATTTACTTGGGTCTGTATGAGAGGCTGTGTGTAGACGGGGCTTCTTTGGGGCTTCCTGGCCAAGGTTTCGGACACTGGCTCTCAGGGAGCCTCACGGTTCTTTTCTTCAGCAGGGACTCCCATCTCACTGTGTTAAGGTTTGACGCCTTTAGTTTGAGGTGGTGAATGTGTGCCATGGTCAAGTGCTTAAAAAGTTGCGGAAGTCAGATTTCAATGAAGTAATAAGCCTTGAAGAGGCTGATGTGTGATGAACTGGCTTGTACCCGGGTAAGATCTCAAGATGATACCACAAAAGAAAATTAAAATAAAATAAAGGCTATCTTGCAGTGTGCCACAAAAAAATAAAACAAAATAAAATAAAGGCTATCTTGCAGTGTGGGATAAGGACATTCCATTCCAGAGCCCCCAACACAGGTGCAAAGGCTATGCCCACTGCAAGGGGTTCATCTTCACACACACGTCAGGTCTGGTGGGGACAGAGCTCAGCCAGCAGATCATCATCTAAATCCCTAATACTCCTAATGTGTCTCCCCTATTTTGGGAGGAATTTAGGAAACGAACTTGGGCAAGGCTCAAGTCTCAGAAATTCATTTATAGGACTGTAACTGGGCTGGAAAGTATGGAAATACTGCCTACAGCAGAGATATGAAATCCTTTTTTTTTTTTTTTTTTTGAGGTACAGTCTCACTCTAGCTCAGGCTGATCTGGAATGTAGGAACTCTTACGGTGGCCTGAACTCACAGTGATCCTCCCTCCTACCTCTACCTAAGTGCTGAGATTAAGGGGATGTGCCACCACACTCGGCTGACATAACTTTTTGTTCTGAAGTTGTGAGTATTTATTTAACTTATTGACTTGAGAGAGAGGAGGGGAAAGAGATAGAAAGGGGGAGGGAAGGAGGCAGAGAATGGGCTCTCCAGGGCCTCCAGCCACTGCAAATGAATTCCAGATGCATGCGCCACCTTGTGCATCTGGCTTATGGGGGTTCTGAGGAATAGAACCTGGGTCTTTAAGCTTCAAAGACAAACACTTTAACTGCTAAGCCATCTCTCCAGCCCATGAGATACTGTTAATAAGGGGTCATTCTTACCAAGACTAGCAAGGTGGAGCTGACTATAACACCTCTAAGCCTGCCTCCAGCAACAAACCTCTTCCAGTTAGGCTCCACTTCCCAAACTGCCATCAGCTGGGAACAAAGTATTCAAAACACATGGGTTTATGGGGGAATGCTAATTCAAACCACTACAGACCCCTTCAAAAGTAATTACTCACCAGTCTTCTGGTGTTGGCAAGATTACAACTGAATCAAACCAACTTCACATAATCTTATGAAAATATATAATCTGGTTTAGTTTTGAGGTTCAAAATCACTCATCCTGGGCTGGAGAGATGGCTTAGCGGTTAAGGCACATGCCTGCGATGCCAAAGGACCCCAGTTCAATTCTCCAGATGCACATGGTGGTGCATGCATCTGGAGTTCATTTGCAGTGGCTAGAGGCCCTGGAACGCCCATTCTCACTCTCTCTCCCCCACTCATCACTCATCCTGAAAAGTACACTCTAAAGTGCCAGCGGTCATGATTTGGTGACATGCACATCTTTAGGAAATGTGTAACAACCTGAACGCTCCATGGCAGGCCTGAAGAAACTGCCCATGGTTGTTTTCTTCAGCCTTTATCAAAGGTCTGATGTTCTGCTGGCTGCAGCCTCTTGTTCCCAGTCAGCCAGGACAGTCCCTGGACACGCACATGGGAACAATGCGTACTCGGAGGCGGAAGGAAACTCTTGCCGTGACTAGTATGTTTATTTCCATAAAATCTTTAATATGTTGGTGTACTTCTTGCCTTAGTTTTCCTACAAGAGGGATAAAGTAATTCAGATGAACAGTTCCAATCAATGCATGTTCTGGTGTGGTTGTAGGAGGACTGGAGAGAAGGGTGACTGAAACTGAGGGATAAACACACTGCTGACATGTTAGCTGTAGCACAATTCAAGTTTATTCCATTTGTTCTTGCAACACAAAACTTAAAACACAGTATTAGTTAGCATTCGGATGTACATGAGCTAGGATACTTATGAGAAACTCAACTCTGTCAAAAGTAATGACATTGTGGAAAAATGAACTCATATATACCCAAAATGCACAAAGCAAGTCTTTCTCCATACTGCTTAGAAAGATATGATTGTTTCTCCATTTACAAAATAGAATCAGGACAATTCAATTTTTTTTAAATTTTGCATGCAAAACACTGCAATTGCTTATTTCTGTAGGAGGGCACTCTTACCAGCTTCTTCTATACACAACTGAGTATACAATATTGCATGGAAGAAAACAGCCGCTCAGTTAAGTTTACAAAAATCAAAGAGATCCATGTAAATTTAAAATCCATTATCTGGGGAAAGAAATCAATGGATCATGGGCCTACCTGTCTGCAGCTTTCACACCCTGTACTTGCTGCTTTTCTGTGTGAAGCTGCTCTAGAAGGGGAGGGGGGAGGCTGTGCACTGAAGAACGATGTGGGATCTGTAGGTGCTGTACTAGAACTCTTACGTCTTACATCTACAGATACCAGCCTGAAGTTGCAGGAGGAACTTATTAGTACATTACCATAAACAGGCAAGCCACCTGCTTTGACTTGATACAATGTATATGAAATGATTGACTTTATACAAAAGTACAGAACATGCAAGTTTTTAAAAAATGTTAAATACTATTGCCATGGAGAAAACGTAATGTTTTGCTAATTAATGTGTGTAGTACCAAAAAGCAGACATGGTTTTAGCTTCTTTTACTCAAAAATATGCACATTAAGTGTTAGGAATTTCTCTGCCAAATAGTTCAGAAATACATTATAAATAATCTAAAAAAAACAAAACACCTGTAAACCATCCTGGTCAGTCTGTCCTATTCTATGTTTATGTGACTTTCTCAAGCAACTGCTTCATACTTATAGGGTTTTCAAAATGGCTGAGAATGAAAAGGGAAGGTGAAATAGCCTCTACTGCATCATGGAACATCAGGATAAACTTACACAAAAGAATCACATGGTGTTGGTACCACAATGACTGTAGAAAGCAGACCAAGCTGAGGAATGATAAGATAATGCACTCTCTGCACCGCCACTGACAACAGAACACTTTGAAAGGAAAGGTGAAAGCCACGTGAAGGGTAAAGTTCAAGCCTTTGCCAAGAGGTGAAAACAAAGACATGGAAACACCCTGCTGCACTAGGTGAT
Organism: Orientallactaga sibirica; assembly: GCA_036365145.1. Taxonomy (NCBI): domain Eukaryota; kingdom Metazoa; phylum Chordata; class Mammalia; order Rodentia; family Dipodidae; genus Orientallactaga; species Orientallactaga sibirica. The sequence goes on from JAEOAD010000019.1 coordinate 26,800,393, forward strand.
AGTGCCCCACGGGCAGAGTGCCCTCCATTTCCCATCAGGATGTCCAACCCTAGTAGGCTGCCTAAGACAGCAGTTAGCCAAATACATTAAAGTATTTAAACTTTTGTGATTGTTTTTTTTTGGACATAAGAAAATTACAGGGTTAGGCTAGTTGAAAGTGAAAAAACCACAGGATAAAAAAAGGGTTCATGGGAGAACACACGAATACACACACACACACACACACACACACACACACACACACACACACACGCCAACCAACCAATCAGCAACCGATCAAGAAGACTTGTTATTAGCCAGGCTGACTGCTCTTGATGTTAAGTTTAACCCTGTTATAGAATGTGCCTTAAAAAAACATTAGTTCTTTATTATCCACAATCAAAATATAAGTCCCTAACCCGCCCACCCCCCCTAAAAATTTGAGGTACATTCAATTATTGCATAACTTAGCTAAGGACAAGTGTACGATTTTAGAAAGCTTGTATATGCATGGCAAGTGAAAGTAACCTTAGTACTTTAAATGAGGACACCAAATTTAAGATTCTACGTTTTAATTAATTTTCCTATTCATGAAGTAAACACCTGGAAAAATGTCTAAATTTTCCGTCGGTTTTCAGAACACCACTTTAGGGCACTGTATTCTAAAAACACAGAGTGCATTCTGGACTTGTCTCGTTTATGCAATGCATGGTCAACAAAAACACAAACAGTCTGCAGGTGGGATGGCGCATGTTCAGCAGGAGCCTATCAACAACTCAGGGACACCTGGTATTGAGCACATTTTTGAAGGGATGGGGTTACATCAGTCCAAACAGGGAATCTGACCCCAGTGATAGCTTTGGTGCATTGGGGAATCAGCAACTGTGATGGTCCTTAGAGTGGCATTGCACAGAATGTCGATTCTCCAAATACAGTTGAGGTCAGTTCATTCAAAGAGCAAATGAGAATCCAAGGAACTAAGACAACTGTCCTCTCTTTATGTGATGCTAACACGCTATGGCTATGATTCTAGTTTTAGATCCCCTCTGACTACCAGCAGGAGTCTCCAAGTGTTTCAATGCTATATAAATGTCTGAATCTAGAGGAGGAAAAAAAGAAGCACACTGGAATGATTCCTCCTTTAGAATTCTAGAATTTAAGGTTTTATAAATAAAACTAGTCAGTTTTATCTAAAGAGACATGAAATCCATGTGAAAGGGGAGAGAAAATCCAAGTTTTGTTACCCAGTCATTTAGGGGTGTGCCCCTCCTCTCTTAGCTGAGCTTTCACATAAAGCTTAAAGTCACTGAGGAAAGATTTTGGTCACCAACCACAGGCAGCAGGCGCTCTTAACTAGCCAGGACCCCCCAGGAGAGTGCAATCTTAAGGCAGAAGGCTGTAGCTAATTGCTTATCTCAGCACCCTAAGTTTACATCGTAGCAGCCACGACTGCTTGCAGCCAGGGCTACCAAGTAAATAGAGTTGGTCTTTGTGTACTCAGACCTCGAACACACTGATTAATACATTAGCTAGGGAGCTGAGAAGGTCCAGCAATCCTGGTACACTGTGTCTTTGCTCTCCCTTGGGTTAAGCTGTATATTTTACTAGAAATGGAAAAAAGAGGCTGGCTTGATCAGGAATCCCCATAAAAGCCCGATCACAGTTTTTTCCCCCAGTAGTCTGATTTGTTATGAATTTCTCTCCCCTCACCCCTCTTAAAAGTATTTAGCTGAAGAAGCTGGCAGATAGAGAGTGACAGACAGACAGGCAGCAGTGTGAGGCCACAGGAGAGCCATTCTTCCCAAGTTATCAGTCCCTCCATCCATCACTGGAGCAGAGCTTTGATTGCCTGGTTGTCAGTGGCTTCAAGGGCGGTCAGTCCGTCTGGACCTTTCACAGTCTTATCAGCACCCTGGAAGAAAGGAGAGTCTTCATTAAATAAACCCACAATGGGGAAAGACCATCAGAGTAGACTGTGAAACAGCCCAATGTTAAGGTCACAGATTTCTTTGTAAAAATGCCATATTACTTTGTAGGAACTAGAAATTACAAGCTACAAATGCAATTTAATACCAACCTAAACAATGACTGATTTTATTTATTTATTTACTTATTTTCAAAGTAGGGTCTTGTTTTAGCTCAGGCTAATCTGAAATTCATTATGTAGTCTCAGGGCAGACTCGAACTCACAGCGATCCATCCTGCTGGGATTAAAGGTGTTGTGGAGTTTGATTCAGGTGTCCCTCATAAACTTAGGTGTTCTGAATGCCAGGTTCCCAGCTGATGGAGATTTGGAATCAAGACCTCTGGGAGACAGTGTATTGTTGGGGGCAGGCTTATGGGTTTTATAGCCAGTTTCTCCTTGCCAGTGTTTGGTACACTCTCCTGCTATTATTGCCCACCTTATGTTGGCCAGGGGGTGAGGTCTACCCTCTGCTCATGCCATCATTTTCCCCTGCCATTATGGAGCTTCCCCTCAAGTCTGTAAGCCAAAGTATACCTTTTTTCCTCATAAGCTGCTCTTGGTTGGGTGATTTCTGCCAGCAATGCAAACCTGACTGCAACAGTAATGTGGGTACCAGGAGTGGTGTTGCTGCTAGACACCTGTGTGGCTTTGGCCTTGTGTAGCTGATTTTCAAGAGGAATGTGGAAGGATTTGAAACCTTGGCCAAGAGACACCTTGCAATGCTGTAAGTACAGCTTGATGGACTATTCTGGTCAGAGTTGAAAGACCTGAAGGCAGTAAGAACTAAGGACTGTGAGGTTTGGCTTGTGAGGGTGAGAAAGAGCTTTGTCTGGACTGGACTTGAAGCAGTTTGTGTGAGAGGCTTGCTGTTGTACCCATGTCTTGAGAATTTGTGCAGAGTTTCATTGTGTAGACATGGACTTATGTGAGCAGAGGGACATGGCACAGAAAAAAATGGAATCTTTGGGGAGAAACTTCTGCCCATTCAGCTGCAATTATACGAGAGATTACAACCTTTGAGATTGGGCCAGCTGACCTGCATTGGGGGCCTCAAGAAGAATGTAGACTCTTTTAAAGGGGCCTGAATGCTCAAGGAGTGTCCTATTCTTCAAAGTTGGTTTTACTTCCCCCCCCCCCAAATTAACAAATTGGCACTCCACCTGGTATTGTGGAGTATAACAAATGCAGGAAACAGGGTCACTGAATTTGAGACATGGCTATGGGAAGTGTGTAGCAGGTTTGCTGGATTGCCTGCATGGAGACCCGATGAAGCCATGAGGGTGGACCGTGGGTTGCAGTGGAGACCCAGTGGAGATGCTGGGACCACAAGTCGGCTGCTGGCCCTGGATGATGTTTTCCAGGACTGTAGGTAGCCTAGCTGGAGGGGTGGAATTGGAACTCCAGAGACTTGTTGCTGGTTAGAATTATCAGACTTAGAGATTTGTTAATGACTAGAGTTGTTGGACTTGGAGCTACAGAGTTTGATGTTTGCCCTGGTTGTTTAGATCTTGTATTGGCTGAATATTTCTTTGCTATGCTCAATACCATCTTTTGCAGTGTGAATGTTTTTTCTGTGCCATTATGGGATTTGGGGGATATTTTGGTATTATGGCTCAATTAAAAGACCTTGGATTATGGGGATGTTTGAATATCATTAGGATTGATAAAACTAGGGGGACTTTTAAAGTTGGACTGAATGCATTACATTTTACATCATGTATGGTTATCGGTTTATGGGGGCTGGGGTGGAATGTGGTGGTTTGATTCCTGTGTCCTCTATAGATTTAGGTGTTCTGAATACTAAGTTTCCAGCTGATGGAGATTTGGGAATTGATGCTTCCTGGAGGCCATGTACTGTTGGGAGCAGGCTTATGGGTGTTCTAGCCAGCTCCCCCTTGCCAGTGTTTGGCACACTCTCCTATTGCTGTTGTCCACCTACGTTGGCCAGGGGGTGATGTCCATGCTCTGCTCGTGCCATCATTTTCCCCTGCCATCATGGAGCTTCCCCTTGAGTCTGTAATCCAAAATAGACCATTTTTCCCCCACAATCTGCTCTTGGTCAGGTGCTTTCTACCAGCAATGCGAACCTAACTGTAACAGGTGTGCACCACCATGCCCAGTTAGTTTTTAATTATACTATCACACATTTCCAATCAAGTGAACTTAAAAATTATTCCTATGTGTGACAAGCAAATCATCTTTGCAAAATACTCCTGTGACAAAATACTTTGTTTACAACATTTTCTGTATGCAGACACTAAACACATGATCAGGTGAGAGCACAGCAGCAAGCGCCTGGGGTGGGCTTGAGCTCTAGGAAGGCTTCTCCCACAGAAAACTGCAGTGCTGGCCAGGAACTCTGTATCTATGATGTCTTAGTTTTCAGAGATTTTCCCTGTACCTTGTGTGTCTCACCACATGTTCCGAGCACCTACAGCATGCTCAGCGCGTTTGAGCTCCCAGAGACAGCACTCTTATCATCCGAGGGCTCACTTTGCTAGCCCTGCCCAGTTTTTATATAACACGTGGCCCCAGTGTCTCCCTCACCCAGCTCGCGTGGTCACATCCCACTTACTCTTCTGCTAACTCCCAAGGTGTGAATGTGGTTCGAGTGGCCCTTTGGACTGACTTTAGTCAAATCTCTGAGTAATCTTTCTCTGCTTGCATCCTACAGAACTTGCCAGCAGTTCTGGGTCATGCCATGTGTCATGCCTTTGTATCGAATGCCTCACCCCTTACCTCTGGCAAATACATCTGTTCACTCATCCAACTCATGTATTTAATTTGTGGTGTACAGACTATGCCAGGACTAGAGGATCAAAGAAAGTCAAACCAGAGAGCCTGCCATGGGGACTGGTGTGCAGACATACAAGTCAATAGCAGCACAGTGGAGTGGCGTACATTAAGTGCACTGTGTCAGGAATGAGCAAGTGGCTGGCTCATAGTCAGAAGGGGATGTGAAGAAGGGAATAGTATGGGCAGACTTCATGGACGAGGTGGTGCTGGAGCTGCACAGTGGAAGAGAACTGTAACACAAGCTGACTGTTATCAGGGAGGAAGAGACATCAAACATTCTGGAAGCCGCCCTAAGGCCTTCCTCATTATTATTCAAGTCTCCATGTCCTCATTTTTCTAGCTGACTTTGTTTCATGGAAGATGTGGAACTCAGCCAAGCGGGAGAGCAATCGATGAGGTGAGAATTAAGTTTAACATGGGGAGCCTCGCAGTGCAGGTGAAGTGGCAACTCCTGAGATTGCTGAGCTCTTACTGTGTTGGCTGCTTTTTAGTGACTAGCATTGAAAACTAATTCTGCATTAGTAAAAAGTTACAGACTGTGGTTGATATTTGTTGCTTTTTAGTCATCAAAATGCTCTTCCCCTTCTTTTGATAATATTACCCTAATTTCATCTTGGGGAGTCATCTGCCAAGTGAGTCTAGGACTATACTGAAGGTGCCAATCACTTTCCTTGTCAAGTGACAAATATTTACTTAAACAAGACACTCTTTTCTGTATCTTGACTCTTGCCCAGAGAGATCAGAAGAGGTGAGAACACATTTCATTCCTTCATCTCCATGGAAAAGCTGCAAGTTTCTGGTTCCCCCATCTTGGGCTGCCCACCTCCCATTTCTTGGCTGACTCCATCTTTCCCATTAATCCACTATCTTTTATTTTATTTTTGGTTTATTTAGGTAGGGTCTCACTTTAGCCCAGGCTGACCTGGAATTCACTATGTAATCTCAGGGTGGCCTCGAACTCATGACATCCTCCTACCTCTGCCTCCCGAGTGCTGGGATTAAAGGCGTGCGCCACCACGCCCGGCTAAATCCACTATCTTTTAAAAAGTTTCTTTCCATGTGTGATTTCTGATAACTGCAAACAACATTTAGCTGTTATTTTTAACTGAAAATCACTTTCCCCTAGTTGTAATACCTAGTTGTCACAGAAAGCTCACACTACAAATTAAAACACAATTCATAATTCTAGTAGTCAGATACAACTAATGCTAAAATTTTAAGTGAAGTTAAGAAAAAATAATTCCAGTTATAGCAGCACCAAAAGGATAGAAGAAATATAACCAAATCAGATCTTCAAAAAAGATATTGAACTGGTTTTGTCTATGTGGAAATCAGAACAAGAAATTTTTTGATACTGGCTGTTAATACAGACCCTGGGTCTATTTGTCTCCATGCCTTCTTTGTGGCAACCATTTCATGAGCTCATTTTTCGTTCTGTTGATTATTTACGTGGCTTCAGATAATTCATTACTGCTAGCACTTTGTGTGTGTGTGTGTGTGTGAGAGAAAAGAGAGAGAGAGAGAGAGACAGACAGACAGACAGACAGACAGACAAAGCCATACCTCCTACAAAGGAAGCTGAAATACAAGGACTAGCTAGGTTGCCATGTTCATTACTAGAACTCGAGTCTCTCCTACAAAGAGCAAAACTAGACAAAGCAGACGATTTGCAACGTGACCAAACAGTTCTGAAAATACTTTTAGGCTTTTAGAAATAGCTCAGTGGTTAAAGGTCCTTGCATATAAAGCCTGAAGCCCAAGTTTGATTCCCCAGTACCCATGTAAAGCCAGATGCATAAAGTGGAGCATAGCCTGGAGTTTGTTTGCAGTGGCAGGAGGCTCTGGTGTGCCCATTCTTTCTCTCCTCTTTCAAATAAATAAATAAATAAATAAATAAATAAATAAATAAATAAATAAATAAATAGTAAAGATTACAGCCCTCCTCTTCAAGACAGATTTCTATATTGTCTGGTCTGTGTGCCCTGCCTCCCCTTCCTCCTGTAGCCTCTCCTTCTGCTCTCCCTCTGAAGATCCTGCACATATTTCTGGTCTCTGAGTCTCTGGAACGCCTCAAGACTTACTCAGGTGCTTTTCATTAGCTATCTCAACTATATCAAACACTCACCCTGAATATCTAACCTTTAAACCTTGAAATACCTCAAGTTCAACATCTGCTAAAGTCAACATCACCTTTCTCTACAAATCTCTCTTTTGGTGAAGCATATGCCTCCAGTAAGTGTGGGCACAGTACTCGGCACTTCTCGTTGACCTTCTACATAACCAGTTACCACATCTTGGGCTCATACTATTCTTAACTCGTCCCCACCTGTCTGTGCTTCTCCTTTGCTCTCCTTGCCTTGGGGATCTTCTACATGTTCTGATGCAATAGTTGCTCATCTGTTTTTCTTCCTGTAGCATGCAAGTCAGACGGCACACATCTGTCTGGAGACCACTCTCAAATACAGGCCATTACAGCTCACCTCTCTAAAACACTTTAGTAGTACTCTCAAGTGAGAAGAAGACAATGAACAAAAAGGTGTAACATCTGCTCCCTGCCCACTTCTCCAGTCCTAGTTCCTGCTAAATCCTTTCTATAGTACATTGTAGCTTTTTACTTCATTGATTTATTTGCAAGCAGACACAGGAAGAGAGAAACGGAGAGATAGAGGAAGAATGAGCACACCAGAACCTCCTGCTTTGTGCATCTGGCTTTACGTGGGTATTGGGGAATTGAACCTGGGCCATCAAGTTTTGCAAGCAAGTACCTTTAAGTGCTGAGCCATCTCTCCAGTCCATACTGTAGCTTTTTGAAAGACCTATTGTACACCCTGTTGCATCATGGTCTCTCTTTCCTGTCTCTGTGACTTTCCTCATTGTTGCTTCTGCTTGGAATGATACCTTGATTCCCTTTCAGACTCATACATTCATCAAACTTCTCAGGTCAAGTGTCACCTGCTTTATAAAGACACATCAGTGGTACATGGAGATGTAATGATACCTTTATTCTAAATATTCTATCCCCTTGACTGCAGGACCACACCTGTCTTCTCCGCTATGTACCTCCTCTGTCAGACACAACTCCTGCCCCAGCAATCCCAATGCTTCGAGGCGCTTGCTGCTTTACACAACTGTCTTCCTTTATTTCACTGACTATGCTGCTGGCAAGAACCCATTAGTCTCTGCATTCCCAAGGCCCCAAACAGGCAGCCAATGGATGTCTACTCAATTACCTGATGTAGATAGGAACTAAAGATACACAAGGGACTTGACTAAACAACTGTAATGTTATTTACCAAAGACAAAGTACTGTAAACATTCTTACTGTGATGAGGGTACTCATTAGCATGTTCACTGAATACTTGTTTAGGTAATTTCAATGCTGAGGACCCTGCAGTTCCTACCTATGATTACAATCAGAACCAAGTTCATTTGCCCATTTTTAGAGAATGCTTTGAGTGATAAGCTTTCATGGAAGAGGAAACATTGTTATCAACAAGATAAAGTGGCCCAAGCAGGCAGATAGCCTATATGTCACTCTAGACAGTAAAAGTTTTAAGGTGATACAAGTAACTTATTGACCTTCAAAAGTCACCCTTTTACCTATTACTTGATAGTATGTGGGAGAACATAAGAAACGCTAAAGATTTCAAGTCCAGCTCTCTGCTCATGAGTAGTTAGCAATTTACCTAGAAAGAAAAGATATAAGATATACAAAAAAACAACAGGTTTGTCATCTGCTTCATCCTTATCTACTTCTAGTCACATAGCTTGACCACCATCATGAAGAACCTCTTCAGCTTGTATTGACAACTTGACTTTATCTTAACAAGGGCCTTTGTGGTGAAGATGCTGATTATGGCTGTGCCATCAACTATTAATGTGAAGCAGCTACATGTATATGGAGTTATATGTACACACACACGTACTGAGAGTGTCAGTGGCCATCCCTGTATAAAGCTATCTTATAAAGATATAACCAATTACTTCAGAAAGAAATATTTTAAAAAAACTATTTTATTTACTTGACAGAGAGAGAATATGAATGGGCACGCCAGGGCCTCTAGTCACTGCAAACGAACTCGACGCATATGCTCCCTTGTGCATCTGGCTTACATGGGTCCTGGGGAATTGAACCTGGGTTCTTTGGCTTTGCAGGCAAGTGCCTTAACCACTAAGCCAACTCTCCAGCCCCAGAAAGAAATTTTTATCAAGCATTGATTTGGAGCAGTCAATGCACTTTTAGAGAAGGCAGAGTCAAACACAAAATGAATGTCTGCAAAGATGATACCTGCAACCGAGTATTAAAGCCACAAGTAACATTATGTGAAGAAATGTTTCTGGTTTAGCATTCGATGACATATCTATCAGGGTCAGAATTCCAGTAACCTTGCATTGATTTAAACTAGGAAATGAATATAAAATTTCAATGGTTTAAAAACCACTGAAGCAGCTTTCTAGGATCCAAAGTCTTTATTGTTCCACAGAGGTATGCTGGGGTCCTCAAAAATTTTAATTACAAATGAATTCTCTCAGTTTAGATAAAATGTGAAATAGAAAATAGGAAAGGAAGGCTACTGAAGATGGTTCCATTAGCAGTAGAAACATCTGTCAAGAGCCTGACAGATGGAAACAGAAAAGAGACTGAGACCGAGTCACTGCTAAAGCTTAGCAATTAGTGATGACAAACCTACAGAGTCTGACAGACCCTCGGTAGTTTGATGTGGATGATAAATCTTCAAAGAAAGAGTCAGCCAAAAATGGTTTCTTCTGCTTTAGAGAAACATATGTAACATTCTTAGGGCACTTTCTATTCAATAATAGTTAAAATGTTTTCCGGAGTGCAAAAGCATCTTCTATTTTTTTCCGCAGTACTTTTTACTACCTGAACTTGTATTTTCTGCCCTCTCTAACACCGAGGTCACTGAGAAGGATTTGCCTGACTTGGTCACTGTTCATTCCTAGGCCTTTGATGAAAAGTTTGTCTCATAGACTTAAAAATGTAAAAGAACAAAGAATTTCTTTCTACCCAACTTAACTCTTACTCAACTGTTACATGGAGACTTTCAGGAATTTCCCAGACAGTGGGGCTCTGCTGCTTCTGCTTATCCATGGCAGCTTAGTGATCCTAATACTTAGGTGGATGCTGAAACCTGGCTCACTCAGTGACCAGTGCTTACCTCCTTGTTCCTGCTTTCCTCTACTACAGAGGCTGAAAAGAAATAGAACTCCAGATTCCCTTAAAGCGATGGGTGGCTATCGGATATAATCTCAGCCTCTCTACAGAAAGCTTTCCTACTCGAATCAAGTCCTAGGAGGAGAGACCTTTGACTTCTCCCCCTCCTTCTTTTCCAAAACACAATCAATAGTTATCTTGTAACCTCAAAGACCACAGGACTGCAGTGTGACAGATGGTAGGCTAATGATAGAGAAGCTAGTGGCTCAGCTTGGGACCACACACCTGAAACCACCTTCTTTGATTTTAGATTCTTTCTTAGATTCCTATAGTAAGGGTTTCTGTTATTTATGGCTGAGTGGCATTTCTGTTATAGCTCTTAACAGGGAAACAAATTTAACTCCCCTAACTTTGGCTGAGCTTTATGACAGCAGGGTCCTTTGTAACATTAATATCTAGGAAAATGACATGTGGCATTCAGTAAAGTGCAATAAATGCTTGTTTAATGGGGAAAAAGTCCACCAAGGTTACAGTATAAATGCATAATTAACAACCTTATTATATAATTCACTAACCTTAGTGAATACATGGTTACTAACATAACACTGCATAGAATCCATATGTGTGTGTTTTTCTCTGTGGATGGCTTTGCTGATTTTCCTATTTATTTGTAAAGACTAACTTGTGCTGTTGCAGCTACGTGCACCCAGCTGTTTGTGGTGTACCTTATTATTCCTTTGATGCCTGTACCTCAATTTATATTCTAAAATTTTGGATCAGTAGTGGAATCTCTTAAGAACAGTGAATATATGCATCCAAATTAAAATACTTTTTCTCTTATTCCATCTGCGTAACACCATTTATCATTACATCAGAATAGTGTAAAACATTTTGGATCAACTTAAATATATTTTAGAATGGTCTTGAGAGATTGTTCTGTGCTCACAAGAACTCTATCACCTCATGATTTGGGGCATTTGTTTGTAATTCTATAGTACTATGATAAAATATTCATAATCTGAGAACTTTTAACAGTTTGAATATTTGAATATATATTTAAATATTACCATTGCCAAAGAACTTATAGAGTTCCATTTATAAGATTACTAAAAATGAATTTGGTATTTAGTGATATGAAAAAATTTGAAGTATCTACAATTACATGTTATAAAATTTTATTTACTGGTCCAGGATTTCATAGCAAATTTAACTTGCGTATTGATACAAGAGAAATCTAATTTAATACAAAACACTACAGTGTCCCTTACATTTACATAACACTTCGGACACACATTTTCTCACAGTAGCCTTGTGCAGTAGATATTATTAACTATTTTATAGACTGCAGCTCTTAAACATCTTGATTTTATTGTTTGGGACAAGGCATTGGAAATCAAACCCAAAGAACAGCACATCAGGCAGGTGCTCTACAACTGCGCTACATCCCCAGCCCACAGACAATATCATAAGACATGTAATTCACAAGTTAATTAAGCAAGTATTTACTAAACTTTTTTTTTGAGGTAAGGTCTTGCTTTAGACCAGGCTGACCAGGAATTTACTCTGTATTCTCAGGCTGGCCTCGAACTCACAGAGATCCTCCTACCTGTGCTTCCTGAGTGCTGGAATTAAAGGCGTGCACCACCACACCCACCTCTGAGCTTCTAAGTGCTAGATGTAGTTCTGCTACATAAAATCTTACTGGGTTCCAATCATATGCATTCCTTTACATGTAGTTTATAGTTGCTTTTGTGCTTTACTAGCAGAAATGAATAGTTTGATGGAGATTAAAGGGCACAAAAAGGCAAAAATGTTTACTCTCTGGCCCTTCATAAAACTGTTCATTGGCCATTCTTATGTGGCACTGAGGAGACTTTCTAGCTGGGACATAGAAAGGGTTACACATGCAAATATTACCAGTGTGGGAAATACCATACGAAAAATAGAGGGGCAGAACAATCACTGTTTTCTTTGATCCTCAGAATAATCGTGAGGTGTAAAGATTAATCCCACTGGTTTCATAAACTCAGTGACTTACTAGCTATTAAGTTGTGAAACCAGGTCTTAAATGTACGTGTTCTGACAGTAAGATAAGATCCTCCCTCTGCACCATCCTGCTTTTAACTCCATGCTCTCAATGCAAGGGGACGATGTACATTAACTACAGTAGTGACAGAGAACTCTTACCACTGGGCTAAATGGCACAGTTGTCTCAGCTGTTCTTTTCTGAAACTCAACATTTGCCATCCCAGTTAACTTTTGCTTTTGTGCATGTGTGTTATGTAATGTGGTGTGTATCTATGAGAAGACCCACCTCAGTGGAAGCGGCACTAGTCCGTGGGCCAAGGTCCTGGGCTGAACAGAAAGGAGAAGAGAAGCAGCAGCACCACCTCCCTATGCTTGCTGACTGCGCCAGCAACATGACAGTCAGGTCAGGGCCTGCATGCCTTCCCTGCCAGGATGGACTGGACATTCCTTTCAACTGTGGGCCAAAATAGACGTTCCCTTCCTTAAACTGCTTAGGAACCGAGTCCCCAGGGTCTCTATGACAGGCTTCACAAATATCGGACACAAGTATGCCCATTGGAAGCTCATTGTTGTTACCCATCTACCTCTTCTAAGCTGGAATAAATCATTATTTTTGATAGCTTCATTTAGCAATATGTACTGTGTGCTGCACCACACAACCCTGAGTTTTTCTTGTCAGTTCTACTTCTTACCATCTCTGTAACTGAGTAAGTTTTGAACACCTCATCCTGAGCATTCTCTTCAGTAACATGGGTCTACTACTTAGCACATTTGGTTAAGAGGACAAAATAACTCAGTTAAATAACATTTCCCATGTACAGATTCTTTTCAGTGGTTTGTATAGATCAACTCAGCTAATCATGTCATTAATCCTCTGAAGTAAATATGATTATTTGTCCCCATACTTTATTGTTGGGAAAACAGGCACAGTGGAGTTAGGAAACTTGTCCAGTCAGGAGCACACAGCTGATAAGGGGTCTTAGTTTATTTTCTGCTGCTTTAATGATAGTGCCACTGACCAGGTAATTTATAATGAAAAGAAATTTATTTGGTTTCTAATTCTAAATGCTGGAAATCTTTAAGAGCACGTGTAGCAAGTGCTTATCCAATGGGCCACACCCCCAGCTCAATGCTTGCTTTGAAAAGCCATTTTACTGGAATGAGGGCACTATGGAACTGCTAAGGCAGAGTTACAACTGCAAGCATGGCATACCCAGCTCTCTAGAAAACATGTGATGACCTCTGAGCTACAGGAGATCTATAATTGTTTATAGACAAAGTCTCATCTAGTCTCCCACCTGCAAGGATCAGGAACATGGTCTAGAGAATGTTGTTAGGCTATTGTTGCAGTCAGGTTCACACTGCAGGCAGAAAACACCAACCAAGAGCAGCTTGTGGGGAAAACGATGGCATGAACAGAGGGTGGACAACACCCCCTGGCCAACATCAGATGGACAACAGCAACAGAAGAGAGTGGCAAACACTGGCAAGAGGAAGCTGACTATAACACCCATAAGCCCAACCCCAACAATACACCACCTCCAAAAGGCTTTAATTCCCAAACTGCCCTCAGCTGGAGACCTAACATTAAGAACACCTAAGTTTATGGGGGACACCTGAATCAAACCACCACAGCCACCTTTTATGTACTGCTCTCACTTCAAAATTTTGTATTAAGACTCTTTAGGGCAAAACAGAAAACCTATTCAAATAAGATTATTACAATTCTAATTTTGTGCTTTTCAAGGTAGGATCTCACTCTAGATTAGGCTGACCTGGAACTCACTCTGTAGCTCCCAAATGGCCTCAAACCCAAGGCAATTATTCTACCTCACCCTCCCAAGTGCTGGGATTAAAGGCATAAGCCATTTCATGAGGCTGACACAATTACAATAGCATGTGACTGCACAGTCTACTGTTCTTGCACTTGGCCTTTACACTGACTACTGTGTCATCAGCTGCTAGTCCTTTCTCATGGTGTTGGTTTCACATACTCACTTCTGCTTCTTCCTGTTGATACTACCACTCTGCTACTGGTGTATTTCCCAGGATGCCTTCTGCTCCTGCTTCTGCCCGAGGGTTTACTTGCTTCACATGCCTGTCTTTATTTGTGTCTGCACTGCCCAGTTAACATTTCTCACGGACTGCTTTTTTTTGTTTCTTTGGTTGGTTGGTTTTTTCGAGTAGGGTTTCACTCTAGCCCAGGCTGACCTGGAATTCACTGTGTAGTCTCAGGGTGGCCTCGAACTCATGGCAATCCTCCTATCTCTGCCTCCGGAGTGCTGGGATTAAAGACGTGCACCACCATGCCTGGCCTCTCATGGACTCTTGATGTCATAAAAGCACCAAGAGTTCTTGCTACCCTCTTCTAGCTTGTATTTTATATGCTATTGTTTACTAATTTTTGGTACTAGCTAATATGTATTTTGTATTGTAACATTTGTTTAGATTTGTTCACATACTAATTTCTTGTTTCTGAGTTTTTATTGTACCTTAGTTCTTCCTGACACATGCCCAGGTCATCACGCCATTAGTTGCTCAGGGATGCCAGGTGTCATTGGGCTTGGAGCAACCTTGGGTCAGGAACCTTTGCAAAAATACTTTTGCTTTCTGTGTTTCAAGAAGTTTCAATGAACCTTGTGTATGGTCCAAAGCAGGTACTGATTCATTTACTTTAAAAACTTCTGTGATTGGGGCAAAGAAGCCAATAGCATATGTGGGTAGACTTCTAAACTGAAATGGAGTCATTTAACTGTTATCTCCTTATTTACCAGTTTAACAAGTAAACATCAGCCCCACATGTCTTTTTCAGTGCAGACATGAACAGGTTTAGTGCCTCACAAGTACTCTAATTCCGAAAGACATTCATAGGTAGCAAAAGAACACAGGTTGTTGAATAATACATCTTGGGACAGATCGTGACTCTATTACATTCTGTTCAGCCTTTAGGCAGTTAAATTTCCTTGAGACAAAAAAGTCTCCCTTATCCATACGAAGACGTGACAAAGAGCCTGGAGAGATAGTTTAGTGAAGTGCTTGTCTTATGAAGGAAGTTTTGAAAGAACACCACTTATTTTCAAAACACATGGCTAAGAAAACAATAAAGTGTCAATTAAAGAAGCTTGTGGAGGTTCGAATCAGGTGTCCCCAGGTGTGCTCTGAATGCTTGGTCCCCAGCTAGTAGCCATTTGGGAGATGGAGCCTCACTGAAGGTACGGTGTTGGGGCAGGGTTAGGGGTTAGGGTTATAGTGAGCTCCCCATTCTCAGAACTTGGCTCACTTCCTGCTGCTGTGGCAGAGGGGATGTCCAGCCACCTTTCCCATTCCCCTGTCATCATGGAGCTTCTCCTCAAGACTGTAAGCAAAATAAACAACTTTCCTGCCTCCAGCTGCTTTTGGTCAGTTGCTCTGTGCCAACAAGAAGGTAACTACCAAAGAGCTCGTTTGATAATAAAATCTAAGCAACCTTGAGAAAGCATAATTAAAAACTTCCTCATTGCTTTAAAAAACAAGAGCTCTACATAGTTGCAATT
Organism: Orientallactaga sibirica; assembly: GCA_036365145.1. Taxonomy (NCBI): domain Eukaryota; kingdom Metazoa; phylum Chordata; class Mammalia; order Rodentia; family Dipodidae; genus Orientallactaga; species Orientallactaga sibirica. The sequence goes on from JAEOAD010000019.1 coordinate 26,815,868, forward strand.
GATCTGCTATCAACATAGCCTTCTCTGAATGCTATTTATTAAACAACAAAAACAATGCTTAGACACAAAACACAAGAATGATAAGTGCAAGTAAAATAAAAACCATACTAAATACAAGTTAGACAACTCATTCAGTAAATTAGCAGCATGGTGCAAATTCTGAGAATGTATTAGGACAACATAGAATGTAAATCAAGTTGCCCTGAGGTATTCTTTATTGTAGATTCCTTAACAATGGAAATTTACAGCCACAAGGTCTCAATGAGGGTTTGGGCCCTTTCTAGCAAAACAATAATTATATCTTGTTTTGTTTCCCTAGGAGGAAAAAGAACTATCAGAAAGAAAAGTTGTTTTGATCTATAGTTCAAATATGGTTAAAGGAATTGAGCATACTTAGGGGCAGTTCTTTTAGTAAATACTCCTAAGCTAAAAGGATCCCACAGAGGGAAAGAAGGTATACCTGCCCCTCTTCCCCCAACTACATGTACAGCTGCACAGGCTGAGGCCATAGAAACGGAACAGATGTCGAGGAAGACAACTGGCAGACAAAACAAATCATGGCCACATCGCGGAGTCCAGGTTCAGTCATGTCAATGCAGTCACCCGAGTCAATAAGACCCTTTTACTGTTTAAGTCTCTCTGAGCTGCAATACAGATAGCTCTAACTAATAGAATCCTGGAACAATATAAATCTCTCATGAACCCCGAATATGTATTTGTAGCCTTTAACATTAAGTTTTTGAAACAGTAAGCAGAAAATATTTCCCCAAGATGAAAGTGGACAGTGACAGTGAACAGAATCTTCGCGGGTACACACTATTAGATACCGGAAAGACTCTAGTGGCTGAGAATATTATTCTCATCAACTTTGCTGATGGTATGGTATGTTACACCTGCAAACTGTTGTTAATATTGAAAACCATAGCCGGGCGTGGTGGTGCATGCCTTTAATCCCAGCATTTGGGAGGCAAAGGTAGGAGGATCACCATGAATTTGGGCCACCCTGAGATTACATAGTGAATTCCAGGTCAGCCAGGTCAGAGTGACACCCTACCTTGAAAAACCGAAAAATGAAGAAACACACACACACACACACACACACACACAAAAGATTGAAAACCACAAATTTATAGTAATCTAGTAATTGTGTTGACCTTGAAGTTAAGGATAGATAAAACTAATAGAGCCAGTAGACTTGAATTAACTGCTTTTAGTGGTATCTTTAAAACGTTGTCTAAGAGATACATGTACTACACCTTTCCTAATTCTCTTTTTACTGTATTGAAGCTCAACCTATGAAACATCAAACCTCACTTAGTCTTGATTATAATAACAGCTACTATTTACTGATTGCTTATTATGTGCAGACACTCTTGTAAATCTCTGTATGTTTACTCTTTTCACATCTATTTTTTCCTTTCTTCTTTCTTTCAAAGGCCTTATTCTAAGATCACAAATAAAAATATAATGACTAGCATTTTGCAGTAGACAGTCATGAAATGGCAAGCTTGGGATTAACATGGGTGCCTCATCTGATAGCCACTGATAACCTTACCTGTACCACAGCTAGAATAGGTGCCACTCACTGGTTACTCCTGAGCCTGGAATCTGAATACTAAACTTTGTATGAGCAAAGATGAAAACACTGGAAAACGCCCAAATTCATCTCTATCTCAATCACATCAACTAGACAACTGGAAGAACTCTTGTAGCAAAACATCTCTTAATAATCTTGCTCAGTATGGACTATAGAAAATAAGTTAAATTTCAAACTGGCATGAATCAAAGTGTGGTATGTGACCTAGTGTCTGCATGCAAACTGTCACTCATCCACAAGGACACTTTCTACAACACAAATGCTTACTTTATAGTTAAACTTTCTTTTCCATAACATGATTTTCTTCATGAAGGAGATTATAAGCCAATTTCCTTACCAATCAGAACCTGAAGCAAACCACTACTGTACTAGCACTGTTCCATTTCTACTGTCTAGTTTTCTGTCCTTGCAGCCATATACAATTTAAATAAAATAACATGCTTAGCTTAAATAGTTACGAAATAATGAGGGTGGTGGAGAAAAAATAAAAACGAGCAATTGACCTCACCTTTGACAGAAGCAATTTCACACAGGAAACATGACCCTCATAGACAGCAGACAGAAGGGGGGTAATATGATGCTTATCTGGAGCCTATGAAATGACAAAAAGACAATCTTACCTTTCATTTTTTACCTTCTTTCTATATCTAACGAGGGAATCCTTAAGAATATCTCAAAATTAATACCTATTTTCCTTTATATGCAAAAATACTCCATAGTGAGAAGTTTCTGGCCTCTCAGACAATCACCTAGCCCACAAATAATGTCTCTCCTTGGAAGTCAGTGTGAAGTCTAGCTCAAATCTTTTACCTGCCAGGTACTACGTGACTACTTATTTAGTCTCTCCGCCTCACAGTTCTCTCTTGTAGTAATGCCAGCATGGTCCAAGAAGGAAGGATAAGGGTAAAACAGCTGATGAGAAGGTATGAGTAGCTAGTTTACATGGTGGAAAGTCTTTCTTGCTGTCTTGGCTATTAAAACAATTTTCTTAACCTCTGAAATACAGAAGTTACAAAAGGTTAAGGTGAGGTGATGACTGCTCCTGTCTGACCACCTGGCTCATAGACCTTAGTTCCTCAACCCAGTTTACATGTAGCCCATCACTTCAGGGTCCTCCACTCTAGTGTTTGTGCACCTGCCACCTACAGTGCACATTCCCATGTTCCCAAGTTGAGAACAGCCAAGGAGAAGGAATCCTTGGCCCATCAGCTTCAAAATGTCCACCTTTAAATCCTAACCATGTATTTCTAAGTTATAGGAAATTTGGTATGATTTTGGTTTACATTATTTAAAGTAAAATTTCATAAATTGACAGAAAATAATTACTGAAAGTATATAATGGAGTTTTTTGTAGCATGACATACATTAATATCTGCTCCTTTTAGCAGCAGAAATTCCAGGATTTCAAGCTGTCCACAATCTGCTGCATAGTGAAGAGGCTTCCTTCCACCTTCTAGTGTCCGGTTGACATCTTCTCCCTTGTAAGAAAACCCAAGCAAACAGAGTGTTTATATATGCGGGTGGAAGACTGAAAAGAAAATGAGGTGCCTTTTTTTTTTTTTTTAAACTTTTCAAAACTTTAAAGTTTCGTTAAAGTTTTGGGGGTATGTGTGTATATGTGTATTTTTGCAAAATGAAATGAAAAGTTGATGTGAAATTCTGCAAAACAGTTAACATACAGTATACAAGTTGTGGTTAGTCAAGCTGAAAACAATGTATAATAATGCTAAATTTAATGGAACTAGAGATTGTACCAGCAATATTACCATAAAGAATCCATTTCATTCTTTCAGCATTTACTGGAGGGATATTATAGTACAGACATAATATTGACCATTGGGAAGACAACAGTGAGCAAAATCAGACTTCTAATTGCCTGTAGCTTACCATCTAGTGTATAGCAAAGGCATTAATAAAATAATTACATAATTTGAAAGCATAACTGTTCTAAAAATTAAAAAAAAGCAAAACAACTCAGGGCTATACTATGAGCAGAAGACGGTAACTTAACCTTGGTGACAGGCGGGGCAGGATTACAGAAAATGATTTTAAGGCCTCACAAAGGAGTTAACAGAGACGAAAACTACCTTCTCTACTGACCAACTACTATAGTTTTGCTGCTATATGCACTATGTCTAATCTTCAAACTCCTCACGATAGGGGACTTTTCATGTGAAGTCTGAGGCTGAAAGAGAATTTCTAAATGTGGCTTTGTATATGATACCATGCTCTCTATCCAGCGTGAGGCTTCTAGTTTATAATCTGTTCCTTCCTTTTTAAGGATTTCAGATTTTTACAGAGCAGCAAAATACTTAAAAGTTTATGTTCAACTTCTATTGGAATTCACTTAGCTTAGGAAGGTCTGCTCATCAACCCAAGCCCTGTATAAAGATGTCAGAGTTCTAATATTTCAGTCATTAGTAGCTGCGCTTTCAAACACCCAGTCTAAGTCAGCTGCCTCTTCCTTTTCATTTAGACCAGCTCCTTCCTTCATTCTCATTAATTTACAGACAGTAAGTTCTCCAAGTCCAACCCAAGTGAAGCTTTATCTTATAGCTCTCAGAACTCACAGCGATCATTTACCTACACGGCACCTTTGCAACTCTTGGTGTATATGACTTCTTTCTCACAGAGGAGAGGAGAGGTTTACATTTATCCTTTTTGTCTTACAACAGCATGAACTTCATCACCACTGGACATTGGGCAAGGTTCTTATTCTCTATGTGCATTTGCTTTCAGAATTTAAGATGGAAATACAAGTACCTAACTCATGGCTTTGTTGTGGTAATTAAATGGGATGAGCCAAGCACTTAAAATATTAGAAAATACTAGCAGAAATATGATTAGCTATTTCTAAGTATTATTATATATATAATATCTATACTCAAATATTGAATTCCACAAGTAGGAGGATATCATGTATCTACCACAACAATTAGTGGGGCACTGAAATACTAATTCAGCAACTAAATTTTACAATGTTCCCAAATCCTATCCCAGTTGTAGATTTCAATATACTGTCTCTTTATAAGACCTGTTTCATCAGGATTTTCCTCCTCTGAATTACTAGATAACAACCCTTTTATTTTCTTTTAAAAATTTATTTATTTATTTATTTATTTATTTATTTATTTATTTGACAGAGAGAGAGAGAGGGAGGGAGGATGGGTGTGCCAGGGCCTCTAGCCACTGCAAATGAACTCCAGATGCATGTGCCCCTTTGTGCATCTGGCTAATGTGGGACCTGGGGAATAGAACCTGGGTCCTTTGGCTTTGCAGGCAAATGCCTTAACCGCTAAGCCATCCCTCCAGCCCACAATCCTTTTCTAAGTTAAGAATATGGCACAGTTCAAAGCAATAACTTCTAATAGGCCATTTATTCAAGTTAATATAGGCAACCATAACTTATGATTATGTGTTTAGATATTTTATAGTTTATAAAACATCACAGAATATACTTTAAAAAGATACTTAAAAACCAAGACAACTATAAACCTTAGTATGTGACTTAATCTTATGGAACCACTAATGTACACATGATCTGTCCTGATGGAAGCGTGTGTCACCTGTCTGTGAGGTCCCTGTGTTATAAAAGAGAATCTGGAGATTTGGGTGAGTTCTCCAGCTCTACCATACAGTTTTGAGACCACAGACCAGTCACTTTCTAAGTCATGGTTTCCATAATATAAAGTAGAATAAATGAAACTACACTTCAGGGGGTGGAGAGGTGCATTACATGAGATAATTTAAGCAGAGTATTTAGTATCGTGATATGGCAAAAAGTTTAATAAAGGTTAACTATAATTTTTATGAGTCACTGTTGTTGGTTTATCCCCTCCCCCATCCTCTTCCTCCTTTCTCTGAGACTGGGTCTAATGTAGGCTCTGAACTCACTATGAAATCAGAAATGGCCGTGCACTTCTGATCCTCCAGCCTCCACCTCAAATGGGATCAAAAACACATGGCCTCATACTGGAGCCAGAATCCAGGGTTTTCTGCATGCTAAGTAAACAATCTAAAAACCCAGATACCACCCCACCCTCAGCCTGGGGTTGGTTTATATTGTAACTAAAAAGACTACCCAGAGTTAAAACAAGTTTTTGCAGAATGGTTGAAATATGAATAAACACATGGTTTCTTAAAGTTAACTAGGAAGGTGACCTGGTGAATCACCTTACATCTCAGTATTCAACCAATGGCAGAAATGTACGGCTGCCAGCAGAGACTTGGTTAAATCAATCATAGATAAAGCTGGTTTCCCTTCCATTATATTTCCTTTCTATAATTAGGATTATCTGGATAAATCTTTGTATTGAAATAAAGCAAATAAATACCCTTAGTAACTACCCAGTAAGATTACTTTACTTAGTAAGTACGAGTTTTCCCCAAATCAAAATGTTACACCCTTCTTTGTGTTAATGCCAGAGTGCAAAACACATATGGAATAGAGTTGAGTTTCATTTTTTTCCTTTATCCCTTCAGAAACTCGCACTGCAATTCTCATTTCAGCAGACAGGACTGATGATACTGCAAAGGCTGTGAGACTGAGGAAAGAAAGGATTCCCATGTGCCCCTTTGCAAAGTGCATTCAAGAAGACATTTCTTGACTTTTGCTTAGGTTTTTCAGTACCAGGTATGTATTCCCTCCCGTAGAGAGGGCCTTCAGTCCAATTATGGAACAGTTGGTTACCCCAAGAGCAGACATGCCACTATTGCACTCATTCAGACACTGGGCCTGTATGGCCAAACTTGAATTTTCAGTGTCCACTGTTTTCACTGCTGATGACTTCTGTCTCCCATACGGCTGCATGCAGTGCAGCTTTTTCCAGATTTCAGTTGGCTGGTCTACAGGGAGAAGGTTTAGTCTATGGCAGGGGAGGTCATGAGCCTTAGAGGTATAAAGCCTGCTGTTGTCTGACTAAATGTATATATCATTCCCACCAAGCTGCCCTGAAAATACTACACTTCATGTTCATATTCACATATTAATGCTATTCTCACTTCTGGTTAGAGAAGCTTCTCTTTTCAGATGGCAATGACCACTGGGATGACCCAAAAGGCAACATGGTGCTGAGAAGTAGGGATGGAGGAGTGCCCAGCACTGAAACATCTCTGTCACACCCTCCAAGGCTCAGGGCCCCTTGCGGAAGAGGGGGCGGATAGAATGGACGAGCCAAAGGAAGGGTATAACTCCTTACAATGCAACTGCCCAGACAGAAATTGGCCTTGATATTCATGACCTTGCAGTACCTAGCAATACCTTCGCAAGACCCTCAAAATAGAAGAAAAAGATGATGACAGGGAGACAGGGAGGGGATATATGATGGAGATTGGAGTTCTAAAGGGGAATGGGGGGAGGGGTGGGAAATATCATGTGTTTTTTGTATCTAAGTATAGAAGTTGTCAAAATAAATAATAAAAAAAGAAGTCATTTCTAGAACTCTATGTATTAGAAAGCAAAAGGCTTCATAGTAGTGATCTTTATACAATCACCAAAGTAAATTAGAAAAGCAGCAAATTAAAACAAAGTAAGCAGGGTGAAAGAATAAAGACCAGAGCAGAAATAAAGGAATAGAGAATGGGACAAAAGGGAGAAAAACCAAGAGGCAAATTTTCAAGAGCAACACAATGATCTACCTTTAATAAAAGCAAACAGAGGGCTGGAAGGATGGATTAGTGGTTAAGGTGTTTGTTCACAAAGGCAAAGGACCCAGGTTCGATTCCCCAGGACCCACATTAGCCAGATGCACAAGGGGGCATACGTGTCTAGAGTTTGTTTGCAGTGGCTGGAGGCCCTGGCGTGCCCATCCCCCCCCCCCGCTCTCTGCCAAATAAATATAAAATATTTTTAAAAAAGCAAACAGAGAAGAATAATAAAGATAGAGAGCCATTATCAGACTGCAGATATTGCAGACTCTTCAATGCTGAGCCTCCGAGGGTTTTACTGTTACGGTTTACCAAGACAACCTACTCTGCAGTCTTCCAGAAAGAGAAGAAACGAGAGGACATAACAATTCATTCTGAGGTCCGCCAGCTTTACTCTTTCGAAAACAAGACGAGGACAGTACAGATAAAGAGCCTCGTTTTGAGAATCATGCCCTCTGAGAAGTGAGGAGCCCCTCCCTAGTTATTCTCATTGTCTATTTTTATGAAGAGAGGTGGTATTAAACTGTGGAAAGACTACTGGGCAGAAGCCCCAGGCTCTACTTATTAACTCCTGCTACCCACATGGGGCTTTAGTAAGCCTGGTGGGACTGAACTTCCTAAGTAAAACCAGTGGCTGCAGTGGGTGATTCCTTTGTCCTTAATGGTCTTCTCCTCGTGTGCTCTATTTCTAAGGGTTAAAGGCACCTGGAAATTATGTCTCTACAAATTTTCCCCTTACTTGCTTACCTCCTAGACCATTTGTAGCTGTGAGAAATTATATATATACTGCAAAGATGTTCTTCTTTTTTTTTATTTAAATTATTTGCAAGCAGACAGAGCTAGAGAGACAGAGAGAATGAGCATGCCAGGGCCTTCAGCCACTGCAAATGAACTCCAGATGCATGTGCCCCCCTTGTGCACCTGGCTTTATGTGAGTACTGGGGAATCAAACCTGAGTTCCCAGGCTTTGCAGGCAAGTCCCTTACTGCCGAGGCATCTTTTTAGTCTAAAGATGTTCTTTTAAAATGTATTGTATTTTGAATTGCTTCACTGACAAAAGCATGCACAGGTTTGAAAAAATGATGAGCTAGGTATCAGAAAAAGACACTACTTACAGTAAGATTTAATTATAATTTTACCTCATTGGCAATTTACCTTTGACTGTTAAAACTAAAACATATTATTTCTTTGAGAGAGAGAGGGAGGGAGGATATGAATAAATGGATGTACCAGAGCCTCTTGCTGCTGCAAACTCCAGACACATGTGCCACTTTGTGCATCCGGCTTTATAGGGGTACTAGGGAACTGAACTTGGACCTGCAGGCTTTGCAAGTAAGCACCTGTAACTGCTGAGCCATCTCTCCAGCCCTGGGTGACAACATTTTAGGCTATTTGTGTCACATACCATTCAGACTTTAAAGGTCTTTCGGAGTCAGAGCCTGTTTTTTACTTATTGCATTTCTACTAAAATGACTCATATGGTATATTAAACCTTAACACCAGTTTGGTGCATGCTGATTATGACAGTATATAATAAATGTGGTATTAAAAAACAGCAGTGCTTCAGTAGTGTCTTAATTTGGAGCGTGTGCATTCTTATGCATGTGCAAGAATGTGGCTGGAAAAATTCATATATTATGGTGTAGGAATGGCATTCCGATAGGCCAACTAGAAATCCAAGGTTCTGTGCTGCTGCTATGTTGAGATGACCATGGTGTTAACAGAGCAGGTTACAGTCCTGATGCATGGTGTGTTGGTGGTGGAAGCAGAGAAACTACACTGTAGATTCCCTGCATAATCTGAGGAGTTCCCGTGTCTTTTAAAGCCCTCCACTCAGGTAAAACTGAATCTTTGGCTTGCTGCAGAAAATAATTTCAAGATGAGCCAAATATGAAGCAGATTTATTTATTAAAACATACTGTAAATCTAAATCATTAGTAAGCACAGGGGTTAATAGAAACACTCTAATTTCTGGGACTAAAGAGATTGCTCAGTGGTTAAAAGTGCTTGTTTGCAATGCCTGATGGCCTGGGTTCAATTCCCCACTAGCCATGTAAAGCCAGATGCACAAAGTGGTAAGTGGTGTGTGCCTCTGGAGTTTGGTTAGCAGTGGCATGAGGCCCTTGCATGCCTATTCTCTTTCTTTCTGCTTGCAAATAAATAATAGTTTGGTTTTTTTTTTTAAAGAAGACCTTAAGTTCTGAGGTCTTTTTTCTCTTCTCTTCTCTTCTCTTCTCTTCTCTTCTCTTCTCTTCTCTTCTCTTCTCTTCTCTTCTCTTCTCTTTCTTTCTCTCTCTTTCAGAGCGACAGAGAGAGAAGGAGGCAGAGAGAGAGAGAACACGAACATACCAGAGTCTCCAGCTACTGCAAACGAACTAAAGATGCATGCACCACCTTGTGCATCTGGCTTACTTAGGTACTGGGGAATTGAGCCTCGAACCGGGGTCCTTAGGGTTCACAGGCAAGCGCTTAACCACTAAGTCATCTCTCCAGCCCCAGTTCTGAGGTTTTTCTTTCACTTGCACACACATGTGTAACCCCAGCACAACTGTGCCCACATACATAAAATAACCAACTGACCTTTTGTGAAATGGCCAGTTAATATGAAATGACCTGGTGTTTTAAAAGACTATCACAACTCACAAGATTTTTCCCCACTTTTTTCAATCTTTACCTCTCCCACTCTCCTACTGGTTTCACATGGGATATAAACAAACATACAAACTTGAGGCATAGCTTTAATAGTTGCAGTCTTCCTCTGTAACTCCCAAATATTTTATATGCACCTCAAACTATACTAGGTTAAATTCATGTGAATAATAGTTAGATGGAAAAACATTCTTTATACATGTCTAAATGAGATGGCCATGTGATTCCTACTGATAAGTTTTTATAGGCCTTTTTTCAGGTGAAAAGGAACAATTCTCTTCCTCTGATCTCAGTACACTTTGTGCAACTGAGTTCCAAGGCATAAATTCACACTGTACTGTCACAACAGACCAATACTCCCCTAACAAACAGACTAAATTAGCATATGGGTGACAATTTTGTAAGCCTTCTGTAAATTAACACTGGACACCTGACTGACAGTCGATAGCAGCAAATGTATTAAATTCACCAAATTATACAGCTGAATCAATGTCTCCAGTCATTCAGTTACTGTAGAACATTTCCTGTCCCCACTTACGATACCTTAAGATGGATGCGTTCAGTATTGTTAAAACAACAGACCTTGTGAGAAGAATACAGTGGTCCATCATTTCATACCTCTTTTCCTCTGACCCATTACCCCCTGGGGGCCCCCCTCTCGTTAAAATCTTTTATGTTAGGATGCAATTTTGCAAATGACTGGTTACATTAGGGTATAAAGCAGGTCCACAATTATAAATGTCAGTATAGTAATGGATTCAAATCTATCACTGAGTTGAAAAGCAAAAAAAAAAGCTTCATTATTTTATCTGGCAATTTACAATACAGAAAAACTAATAGTACAACAAAACGGAAGGCCTGAAAACATAACATCAATCTTTTACTCTGTTTTCTAAAAGGTATTGATAGGTATATCATACTAAATGTGAACTTTCAATGTTATTAACATTCATTCCAAAATGACTAACAATTCCCACAACTAAAATTTACTCATTAAGAATCTGCTTCATCAATGCAATACATGATAATGTAGTCTCTTAAAGCACTTCAAGCATGCTTCACAGGATAGTTTCTGATTACTAGTTAAAATCCATGCTAGGCTGATCCTGACCAAAGTGATCACTGCCTACCAACTAACAGTTATCACACAAGGTTTCTGAGTGTGTAATTTCACTGACAAGTTACTACAAAGCCCATGTCAATGGCAGGGATGACTTGAGAATTTTGAAAACTGAAATTGTACACTGTAACAAACAAAACATAGAGACCACGTTTAAGAATTAAAACCTACAAAATAAAGACAAGTCCTAAGTTTTGACACAGGTGAACATGTACCTCTGGGATTCTTATCCTAAGACCAGATTCTAGAAGTATATATTAGGTATTATAGATTAGTAATTTATGTTATCAGCATTAACAAAATTAATAGTACAAAACCTGTGAATTAGAGAAAATTTTAAGTATAAATATACTGTTTAACTGTTGAGAAGTATTTTAAATCAATAAAAAGTTTTAAGTGTCTATCTTTCTGATCACTAGCAAAAAATATTTTTAAATAAAAGCTAATGAAGTTAAAACCTCAATCTTGATTATGGGATATTAAAATTTGTTTTCACGTGCATAGTACGTGTAGTGTATGGCAGTGTATGTGCTGATGTGGCATCCAGTGTGCTCGCCTGAAGTGGTGAAGGAGAGCATCGTGTCTCCCCTCCATTACTCACCCACCTGTTTTTTCTTGTGACCGAGTCTCTTATTAATTCCAGAGCTTGACTTTCAAGAGCCCTGTGATTTTTCTGGTCTCTACACCCTACAGGACTAGGGTTACAGATGCACAAGGCCTCATCCAGTGGGTTCTGGAGATTCAGACTCAAGGCATCTGAAGTCCCCTCAAGGAACTCATGTTTGCATGAGAAATGTACTTTACTGCTGACTCATCACCACAGCCCAAAATATTAACTTTATATAGCTGAATTATTTGTTAGATGTACTTTAATTTTTCTCCTTTGGAAGGTCTAAAAGCAATCTGTCACACAAACATACTTTATCATTTAAAGAGTTTTTTTTTTTTAAAGAAATTGTTAGCTATCTATCTGCGTGTATATTATTGTGTTGACCATACCTATACTAGAATAAGTTCTAAAAAAAAATAGGCATTCTTGTTCATTGTCTGATTTGAGCTGATAGTTTATAGTGTTTGAATGTGTTTTATACTAGAACCAAATATAAATTTATTATAGGTCTTTAGGACCCTATTTTTATCCAGCTATGTTTTCTTAAACAGATGCATACTAAATTTAATAAACATTTCATGTATTAAAGGGAAATAATTCACTCAAAACCCATACAAGTATCTTATTTGCTGTTTTTCTCTCCACTCACATAAACTTCCAAAGAAAACACACCCTCAGAAGTATTATTTTCATTGTATTCATGCTTGTCTCACACAATGGCTGGCACTGTAGGTGCTCCATTGATATTTGCTCAATGAATTATGAATGAACCAGTGAAAACTGCTAACTAGCCTTCTCTTTCACTGCTGCACAGAGTTAGAAACCAAGTCAGGTCATCGGACTGGTACTAGGGATGGGGAGAAAATTCTGGAACATTTTTGGTGACCATTTTAACAGGAGAAAAGATTCTCCAGAAATTTCTTTCAGTTTAAGAATCTAAATTAGTTCCTGTTTCTAGGTTCAAATTTACCAGAGGTTCTAAACCTTTTCTTTTAAAGAATTTCAGTTAACTTCTCTCTCTTCCATCTTCCCACGTACAGCTTTCAGTGCTTTGCTTTTCCTTACAGTTCAACATCTTTCAACCATAAAGACTGCTGAAATGTATTTTTGGAAATGTTCATCCCCAAAATCAGTTCACCACTTTTATTTATTTTAGATCTCAAAAATTTGTGAAGAGTAATACTTAGATTAGTTTTTCTAGCTTCAGTCTTATGCAAGGATGGGCAATCTATGGCCAATGGGCCAAATCCAGCCAGCCAGTTTTGTCCATAAAGTTTTAAAGGAACACGAACATGTTCAACTCTTACATATTATCTATGCCTACTTCAGTCCAACAGCAAAGACAGAACTAACTACCTAGATACAGACCTAGATACACTAACTGACAGGTCCTAAATAGGTGCTATCATTACAAAGAAAATAAATAAAAAACCAATTTTTCCAATCCCTGCCTCAGCCTCCTCTCTCAGGTTCCAGTCAGGAAATAATCTCCACAGACAATACAAACAGTAAGTATTAATGCACATCTACAATGTGCAGAACTGGTTTGTTAATTTACATTTACCATCTTGTTCAAAACTGTTCAAATCACGTGAGTTGGGCATGACAATGATCCTGATTTACAGATGACAAAGCAGAGGCTTGGTGACATAAAATAACTTGGTCAAGGTCAATAAATGGGTTGGGTGAGGAATTAGTTTGGATTCCAAAGGAATCCACAGAGGAAGGTTAAGTACTTCCAACAGAAAGCCTTAGAATAACAAATGAAAAAGAGTATTTGTCTTCCAGGTAAGGGTCTCACTGTAGCCCAGGCAGACCCAGAACTCACTCTACAGCCTCAGGCTGGCCTCGAATTCATGGTAATCTTCCTATCTCTGACTCCTGAGTGCTGGGATTAAAGGTGTGCACCACTACGTCTGGCTTGATAAAGAGTATTTTCTAAGGACTTAGGTTTGCAGTTAGAACTTTCTCAACCTTATTGGTGCTTTTATATGTTTATAAGTAATATAAATTCTTAAGGAATTAAAAAAGCAAAGTGCAGGATAGAATCCTTAACAGGGGAAATGGGTAGTGAACAAATTTCCAATGTTTTTCTGCTATTTATGACATGAACCTTTAAGAGTGGCTACCTTTGTTCAGAGCCTGGGGAGGCCTTCACCTTTCATGTCTAATGACTGCATTTTCTGTACTTGATTAGTCTGACCTTACTTCTTACATTTAAGAATAGGATTATTACAATAGGATGATGGGCTAACTTCTGACTTCTATATACTTTTCTGTCTGAAAGATCTTCCTTTATTATATATTCAAAGAAAAAAAGTACTAGAGTACATTTTCTGGATCTACTCAAGCCACCTCTATCTCACAGGAGCTGATATTAGCTTCTTATCAGGTTACCAGCCCTTCTATAAAGAGTGACAAAAGATAACATTTTTAGATAAGAAAAAAACACTATTAATTTTACAAAGTTAAAAAAATGAAAACTATCTAGAATCAATAAATGCAAGATGAAAAAAAAAATAACTGCAAGAACTAGAACCCCTTTAAAATTGCTATTTTATTAGGAAAGTGAAAAATGATTTCAATATTCCTTCCACTTTCTAAAGATTGACTGATATACACCCTTTTCTCAGGTTCAAGAGATCCTATCCTTTCACAATTGTTGCTTTTTAGAGTGCCAAAGGCAGATGTAATTAGCACGCAGGTTGGAGAAAAACCACAGAGGGGAAGATGGAGACCTAATGTATAGTATTTCACAGCCAGTGAAACAAAAGTACAGGTAAACAAGAGAGCCCATGATCTACCAGACCTGCTGGAGATTATAAGGGCTACTTATCAACTCAGTTCATAAGCACTGGATCCTCAAATGCCTTAGGTAGTCTTAATGGACTGTTTGCACCTTACTCTATTTTTAATATTTAACATTTATGTACACAATAATACCGTATCCCTGAATTATCTGGGACTGTGAAGAAACCAAGGCCATCGGGAGGTAGCCCAAGAAAGTGAGTTCAAATCTCAGCTTTATCACTGGAGACCTTCAGGATCTTGGGTGACTAAATCTTTGCTTTAGTTCTTCATCTCTAAATCTCTACAGTGGAGTTGACAATATTAATTATGCTCATGGGTTGATTTAAGTAAATGAAATAATACCTACATATTGCATCACATATATGACATTGTAAGAACACACTTGTTTTAAAGTGTTTAAGTAATTCTGAACAGAAGTCTCAGTAATGTTACTGCTGCTCCCTAAAGGCTAGCAGACACAATTTTAGCTTGTTCTGGATTGTTGTGCAGGAGCACAATCATTGACACAACACTATAAGATTATGACTGTAAGAACCAAGTTTTCACACACTATCAAACAATCATTCTTATAGCCACATCTTGAGCCAAACAGCCTCTGGTGAAAGTTTAAGTTTAAAAGATATTTGGATTTATGCTAATTACTTCCAATTGATCCAAACCTTCCAAATTGTTAAGGGAAAAAAGCTGTAGTTGGGCTGGAGAGATGGCTTAGTAGTTAAGCCATTTGCCTGCAAAGCCAAAGGACCCAAGTTCAACTCCCTAGGACCCACATAAGCCAGATGCACAAGGTGGCTCATGCATCTGGAATTCATTTGCAGTGACTGGAAGCCCTGATGTTCCCATTCTCTATCTGCCTGTTTTCTCTCTCCTTCTCTCTCTCTGTCTCCTCCTCCCCCCCGCCCCCCGGTCAAATAAATGAAAAAATTATTTTAAAAAGCTGGAGCTATTTTTCCAGCTTCATTCAGAACTTGTTATTACCTTCTTGCAAGCCTTTCATTTTCTTAATGTGCTGAGAAAACAGGTAACTATTTCAAAGCAGACTGTGATAGTTTTTTAAAATAGAAAATATATGTGTAGGCTTTAGATTCATACAGCCAGACCTGAGTTAAATGTCAGGTGGGCTACCCACTTTGTGATCTATCAAATTACTTAACTCTTCTAAGCCTCAATTTCCTCATCCTTAAAATGGGAACATTGAAATGCTATGGTAAAAAGCAAATGAAGAGCTGGAGGAATAGCTTAGCAGGTAAGCTGCTTGCCTGCAAAGCCTAAGGACCCAGGTTCAATTCTCCAGATCCCACGTAAACCAGATGCACATGGTGGCATATAAATCTGGAATTTGCACTGGCTAGAGGCCCTGGCATGCCTATTTTCTCTCTCTCTCTCCCTCTCTCTGTCTCTAATAAATAAATAAATAAATTTTTTTTTTTTTAAAAAAAGGAAAACAGGTAGGCTATCTCATAGAATGCTTTCTGCCACCTGGCAACACAAATGTGCTAGTCACTGGTAGTTCTTATTACATAAGTAGTGAAGTTTATTGCAACTGTAGCTAAGTGAAGAATTAAGATTTTCTAACTAGGTGCACATGCTTACAATGTATGAAACGCCTCAGCACTATAGTGGAGACTGAAGGTGAAAAGGAATATAGTACCTACTCTCTAGAAGTCCAGAGCCCAAGGAAGCAAAACCACAGCAACCTAACGTGTAAGAAGCAGAGCACCACTGGAAGTTGAAATGCTATCTAGACGCGGTGGCATTTATGCTACAAGGACAAGCATGGGCTGGAGAGACGGCTTAGCAATTAAGGCATTTGACTGCAAAGCAAAAGGACCCAGGTTTGATTTCCCAGGACTCACGTAAGCCAGATGCACAAGGTGGTGCATGCATCTGGAGTTCATTTGCAGTGGCAAGAGGCCTTGGCGCACCCATTCTCTCTCTTATCTGCCTCTTTCTCTCCCAAATAAATGGGTCTGCAGTGATGGCTGAGGGCCTTTGGGGCAAGAGACCACCAAGTTTGACTCCTCAGACTCCATGTAAAATAGCTGGGCATGGCCACACACATCCTTATAGGGAGGAGGGGGGACCAGAGACTTGCTAGGGCTCACTGCTCTGGATTGAGGGAGAGACCCTGTCTCAAGAAAACAAGCAGATGAGCAATCAGAAGAGGACACCTGCAATTCTCCTTGGGTCTCAGCATACATGTGCTTGGGGTACACACATGGGCACACAGACCACACATCACACATACCACCCACTACTCTACACACACACACAACACGTATGTACACAATAAAACAGACAGGCAGGAACCACATCACAATGGCCTGATGTTCCAAAGGAAGGAGTTGGATCTTTTTAAGTGATGGTGTATCACAAAGATGTCTCAAAGGTGATGAAGTAAGTTGATGGAGAAGAACATACTTAGATGAGCATTATGCCCATGCCCTCAGCTAAGCCGTCTTGACCAGGAAGGGGATGGAGCAGGCTCTGGCAAAGGAAAATACAATTTGGCCTGCAAACCTGCAGCAACTACCCTGAAGCAGTAGTGCTGGGAATGGCCAGGGAAGTGTGGATGGGAAACGCTAAGATGGTAGTCTTGACAACCCTCAGCAATCTCTAAGAAACCCCCAACTTCTAGTTTGGATGAACAGTTGGGTCATGAGGTTGTAAGTTAAAATGGAGAAAAAAAGGAACAGAAAGTTTTGTTTATATTTACTTTTTGTATTTCCAGTGAGTTTCACCATGTCAAGGTGGTAGTCAGCCATGAAGTTTCACCATGACAGGAAACTCAAAGGCCACTTTTTACAAGAGCACTGCAGTGTATCACCACTGCTTAACAGAACATGGACGAAAGTCCTGCAAGTATTTTCTTTTCTTTTTTTTTACCCTTCATAGAAAAAAAGACAATTAATTCAGGTCCCAGTCTGCTACTGGCTAAGAAGGCCAGAAGGAAGTCTAAGAATCCATGGCAAGTAACAACCAAGCTGATCAAATACGCATGAAAAGTCTAAACTGTCATGCATTAAATGGAAGGAAAACTACCGGCAGCAACTCTTGCACAATCGTCCAGGTTTTAAGAAACCGCTTCTGCTTGCTTCCTAACAGACTTGTGAAGCGGTGCACCACTGCTCACACCTTTGGAAGAATTGAAACGGGACTGAACTTTGGTAAGGTGAGCAAGATGTCCTTTGTGGTTATGCCACAAAATGACATTTTTGGATGCTATTTAAGAAGAAATCACGATCACTACATTCAAAACAGACTGAGGTCAGTTTCAGGACCTGGTGGGCAGGTGAGCTTAGAACTTTCCCATTCTCTCACACAGTGGATTCTGTTCTGTATTCTGGGCTTGACGCTGAGTTTGGCCTCATAATTGTTATTTTTTTTTTTTTTTACCCCCCAAACACACTGTTACTAAACGGCAGTCCTATTTATCACTCACGGAGAAGGATGGAGTAACCAAAGTTAATATGCATGTTGAAAACCTACTCAGATTTCTCTAGATAACCAAATGACACCCTTACCTCTTGAAGCAAATAGTTGGTTGTGTGTGTGTGTGTGTGTGTGAGAGAGAGAGAGAGAGAGGAAAAAGGCCACACCCAAAGTTAAAGACCACACAGCGAAGTAACAGCAAGTTTCAGGATTTTAACTACTGTGTGTGTGTGTGTGTGTATGTATGTATGTATGTATGTATGTATGTATGTATGTATATGACTCATTTTCAAGGTTAATGAATTCTTCAGGATTCCTTAAATTCCTATCAGGCCTGAGGTTAAGAATTCAAAAAAAAAAAAAAAAAAAAAAACCCACGTTCCTCTCATCCTAATGACTAAACTACTTCACTCAGTAGCTCCTCAGGAGTCCAAGATGGGGGAAACTGTGTGTCATTCAAAGTAGAATTTTAAAGTAACGGTGGTGTAAGAACAAGGGCCCAAGAGACCCAAGAACCAGGCACCATCTCCTCCTCCCTTTAGAGGGCTCGTGGGGGTGCGGCGGAAGGCGACCAAAGCTAAGAAGTGGATACCGGTACCGCAGTTGGCACGGAACATCCTGCAGCCTTCATCCCCCGGTGGTACCCGGGCATGCATCCAGAGGGGTTCCCCCTCCCACCTCCCCAACTCCAATGCCGCGCGCGGCCCGGCATCCCCATCCCCCCAGCAGGTCGGCCTGCCTCCGCTGCATCCCTCCCTCCCTCCTCCTCCTCCTCCTCCGCGGCGGTCCCCCGCTTACCTTGGCCACGTAGTCCTTCACCTCGTCCAAGTCGCCGTTCTTCAGGGCCCACATGAACTCCTTGTCGCACATCACTGCGGCGGGGCCGGCAGGCAGGGCACGGGCCGAGGAGGAGGCGGCGGCGGCGGCGGCGGCGGTGGCAGGGATCACCCCGGGAAGCCGGCGGGCGACAGGACCGCGCGGGGCCGGAGCGGAGCGGGAAGCCGGGCGCCGACGACGCTAGGTCCTTGGCTGGCGGCCGCGAGCGATGGGGCGGGAGAAAGTTCTTAACGCGGCCACCACCAGCAGCAGCACCACCACCAGGGCCCAGCACAGCAGGTTCCGCCTGGCCGAGAAGAATCAGGAACGTTTGCACTTCCGGTTCACTCCCAGCGAGGATCCGCCCTCCACTTCCTCTTCCTCTTCCTCTCCGAGGAACGCCCAGGTTCCCCGTGCCAGCACCCCCCCCACCCCCGCGCTCCGGCACTCGTGGACGCATGCGCAGTGTCGTCCTGGCGGCCGGAGCTGCGGGGCGGGGAGGGGCGGGGACCAGGGGGCGGGACCCGGAGGCTGAGCGATGGGTGTGGGCAATGGAGAAGCCAGACTGTTCAGGACTGTTGAACCGGAGACAGCATGGTTCTGCCTATTACAAATGAGCAAAACTTTAACAAAATCTTGGAGGGAATTAAAAAATATACATTTTATTTATTTGAGATAAAGAGGCAGAGAGAGAGAGAGAGAGAGAGAATAGGCGCGCCAGGGCCTCCAGCCACTGCAAATGAACTCCAGATGCACGCACCACCTTGGGCATGTGGTTTACATGGGTCCCGGGGTCCTTAGGCTTTGCAGGCAAACTCCCCAGCCCTTGGAGGGTATTCTTATAGAAATAACTACTAGTGTTTTAGACTGTCTCCCTCCCTCCTGTTTCCAATCATTAAAACAAAACAAAAACCAAGGGTCAGGGCTGGAGAGATGATTTAGTGGTTAGGGGGCCTGTCTGTGAAGCCTAAGAACGGCCTGTTTGAATCTCCAGGTCCCACATAGTCAGATGCAAAAGTGATGCAAGCCGCTATGTCGCACAAGGGGTCGCACTTCTGGAGTTTGTTCACAGCGGCTGAGAGGCCCTAACACGCCCATTCTTTCTTCCTCTTCTCTCTCTCTCTCTCTCTCTCTCTCTCTCTCTCTCTCTCTCTCTCTCTCTCTCTCAAAAAAAGTAAATAAACAAAACCACAAGCCAGGCATGGGGTCACATGCCTTTAATCCCTGCACTCTGGAGGCAGAGGTAGTAGGATCACTGTGAGTTCGAGGCCAGCCTGAGACTACATAGTGAATTCCAAACCAGCTTGGGTTAGGGTGAGACCCTACCTTGGGAAAAAAAAAATTTTTAAATTTAAAACTACAAATTCTACCAGCCAGGTTTGCTCACATTTGAGACATCAGACTCACTTCTTGATTGTCCGTGGCTTGCCAAGGAGAGGAGACCTATTGAGTTTTCTTCCTCTCTTCTCCCTTTCCTTCCTCCACTATGCAGTACTTTTGAACTCCAGACCAGCTACACACGGTGGTAAAAAAAAAAAAAAAAAAAAAAAAAAAAAAGGTATAAAGCAGCGCCTGACCCAAAGATTTCCTTCCACACTTAAGACAACAGTGGGAAATGAGCGTGTTTATACTGTCTTATGCTCTGTGGTGGGAAAATATTTGGTGTGTGACAGCAATAAAAACTCACCTTTCTGACTAACTAGCCTATGATATTCAGCAAACTTGCCTGGACAATTTGTTTAAAAATTGTTGCAGTACAAAAAAGGATTTCTGTTTACTAATTTGAATCCTTAGGACTATACTCATGAAGCCAGCTCCGTTCTTCCTAAAGTGTGGCTGTAGTACTTCTGAACACATCCCCTCTCACCCCAGGGGAATTTTATCTTACAGTCTTATCATTCAAACATGAACATGTGAACATTAAGCAATCCTGTCAAAATTCCTATTGGAACTGAAACACAGTAGGAAATAGAGAGTTTCCTTGGCTAGGCACACAGGGGAAAACGGCCTTGGTGGGTAGTTATATTCTAACTCAAAATGGCAAAGAGGGTGACCTCACTTCCTCCTTTTTCTTCCTGGCCTAAATGAAGGGCTGGCTTGGGATGTATCATGGGCCAATCAGCACGTTCATCTTCAGTTAAACTGACCAATCATGGACTCTGGATGGGTGGGTTTCCTTCATTTGATAAAAGTCCAGCTTCCCAGTGGGACTGCGGATTTCCCAGCTTTGGAATCTCTTCCTCACAGTCTTCTCTCTCTGTTCTTTTTCTTTTCTTTGACATAAACTTTATTCTTTTGAACCCTTTCCTGCCTTTTAATTCTTTACCCAGCAGAAAAAAAATGAACCAAACGCCCATAGACGGTATTAGTACTATTATATATAGCCCATTATTAATGCTTACTAAACAAACAAACCAGGGTATTTTAGTACTTTGGCAACATAGCATAGGAGTTGAAATCACAGACTTGAGCCAGATTGTATGTTTATTATTATTATTTTTATTATTATAGGGTCTCACTCTGGTCCAGGCTTACTTGGAATTAACCATGTAGTCTCAGGGTGGCCTCGAACTCATGGTGATCCTCCTACCTCTGCCTCCCAGGTGCTGGGATTAAAGGCGTGCACCACCACGCCCGGCTGTTTTTTATTTTTAATTTTTAAGTAACTTTTAAAAAATTTACTTATTAAAGAGAGAGAGATTGAGATAAAATAGGCACCACAGAGCCTCTAGCCACTGCAAACGAACTACAGATACATGTGCCACCATGTGCATCTGGCTTGCACGGGTTCTGAGGAGTTGAACCTCGGTCCTTAGGCTTCGCAGCCAAGTGCCTTAACCGCTAAGCCATCTCTCCAGCCCTGAGATTTTGAATATAGGGCTTACACTGACTAATCTCCGTCATCTTCAGCAAGTTACTTAACCCCTCTGTTACCAGGGATAACAATGATGTTCAGTGAGGGGCGGGGGAGGAGGAGAGGAAAGGAGAGTTTGTGTATGTTTGCTATCATTTAATAACTGACAAAGACTGCAATCGAAAGAAAAAAGACTCCAAACATTTAATAGCTACTTACATTGTTTTTCTGTTAATTTTACTTCCTGGTACTTGAGGATACAAATCTACATATACAACAATAAATGCATTTTTTGGAGGCAACTCTCAAGGAGGAATTTGCTAGACAAATCCTGGTTACTCACACCATCACCCGTGTGATCTGTGTGTTGTTACATTGGCTAATTTTGGTTTCTCTCTCTCTAACCTACCATGACATCTACTCTTATATTTAGCAACACATTTAACTGTCTTGAGCTTAATGTATTTAAAGTAGGATCTTGTCTCATACAGACTCTAAATCTGAGTCCCCATACTTCCTGTTTCTGCAAATGGCATTACCATGCTGTCATTAAAACCAGAAACAGGAGTGGCAACAGCTCCTGCGATTCCCACCACTCAGCCCATAAGTCTTTCAAAATACATCTAAATTAGTTGCCTTCTCCCAGACTTCAATTTTGACCCCTCACCCTTCCAAGCCACTATCATCTCTGCTACAATAATAGCCTACAGCTGGTCCCATTTTTACTCTTATGCTTTTCCAGATAGTTCTTCACATAGTGACCCTTTTAAAGCATAAACAAAATATTTGCCTTTGGTCAACTGTTCAGTGACTTCCTATTGTACTTATGACAAGGTCCTACTTGCTGTGTCCTTCAGGGCTCTCTGGGATCTGACCCTGGAAGGTCATTCCTATCCCACCTGCAGTTTTCAAATATCTTACCTTCTGTCAATTCCAGGAAAAACCAAGTACATTCCAACCTACTACTTTTATATATGCTGTTTCCTGTCTAGGAAGTTCTTTTAATTTTTGCTGGCTCTTTCTGGTATTTTATTTATTTATTTACTTATTTATTTGAGAGAGAGAGGGAGGGAGACAAAGAGGCAGATAGAGAGTGGCGTGTCAGGACCTCCAGCCGCTGTAAACAAACTCCAGATGCATGCGCCCCTTGTGCATCTGGCTTATGTGGGTCCTGGGAAATAGAATCTAGGTCCTTTGGCTTTGCAGGCAAGTGCCTTAACCACTAAACCATATCTCCAGCGCATCCTTCTGGCCTTTGAGATCTCAAGTAAATGTGACATTTTCAGAGAGGATTCCAAAACTACCCACTTCAATCATATAGCCCATTTCCTCAATTCATAGCATTGATCACAAATATATTTTTTTAATTTGCCAATGTTGGAGGATTTCACGGTGTTCAATAAATACCTTGTCTGCCACTGCCATTCTGGGTGCAAGAAAGAGTTACTCTTCTTGGTTTCTTTGTGGTTAAGTAACGTCATGTAACTAATTTTGGCTTATTAGTAATGAGTAGAAGTAATGTGAGTCACTTCTAGGCTTGCCAACTCAAAGCCCTGTAGAGATCAATTTTTTCCCTTGTGGTATAGCAACCAGTAACATTCAGAAGACTGGCTCCGCAATCAGCCTGGGGTCCTGAGTGAGGACAGTAGTAAGCAGATTCCCTGTCCCCATCCTATCATGGGTATGAAATATGAACGAGAATTAAACTTTCATTGTTTTAATGAAACAGAATTTTTTTTGGTGTTTATTTCTGAATCAACACTGAGCAGATCTTGAACACTACAGAAAGAATTGCCAGGATGAAGATGTGACTGGAACAAAAATGGTAACTAGGTGGCATTCATTGGCTGAGAGGCTAGGTACACACAACAGAGGAAATAATAGAAGTCATAAGGATGGTGATTCACATTCACAGGAGCAATGATTGGCAAAGCTGCACTGGCATGGCGAAACAGCAGAGAATGTGTTCCATAAGCTCATAGCTATAGTGGAAGAGGGTGGACATGCAGAACTGGTCATGTGAGGGCTGGAGGGATGGCTTAGCTGTTAAGACATTTGCCTGCAAAGCCAGAGGACCCAGGTTCGATTCCCCAGGATCCATGTTAGCCAGATGCACAAGGTGGTGCATGCTTCTGGAGTTCATTTACAGTGGCTGGAGGCCCTGGCATGCGCATTCTCTATCCCCCCCTTTCTCTGTCAAAATAAATAAATAAAACATTAAAAAAAAACTGGCCAAGTGCATTGAAAAGTATTTATTAAATAAAATAGAACAGGATTCAGTTTAGGAAATAATTGTCTAGCTTGAAAATAAAAATGAAAGTGATTACAGGAAATCCAGAAATTTGAAAATGTGAACAACTGGAAGATCAAGTGTTTCTCATCTCGGGTATTAAAAAAAAAACAGTGTGGGGCTGGAGAGATGGCTTAGTGGTTAAGGCACTTGCCTACGAAGCTGAAGGACCCAAGTTCAATTCCCCAGTACTCATGTAAGCCAGATGCACAAGGTGGCACATGTGTCTGGACTTAGTTTGCAGTGGTTGGAGACCCTGGCACGTCCATTCTCTCTCTCTATCTGCCTCTTCCTCTCAAATAAATAAAAATAAAATATTGAGCAGGAGAGATGACTTAGTGGTTAAGGCACTTGCCTGCAAAGCCTAAGGACTCACGTTCAACTTTCCAGGTCCCATTTAAGCCAGACATACAGTGACACAAGTGCACAAGGTCACACATGTGCACAAAGTGGTGCATGCATCTGGAGTTAATTGCAGTGGCTGGAGGCCCTGGCATGCCAATTCTCTCTCTCTCTTCCCCATCTCTCACTCTTGCTCTCTTGTATTAAAAACAGTCAGTCTGATGGGCTTGCATATATATATATTAAAAACAAAAACAAAACAACAATAGCTGGTTAGAGCTTAGACTTGTAGAAAATATCAAAGTCAGCCAGGTGCCTTTAATCCCAGTGCTCAGGAGGCAGAGGTAGAGGCAGAGGCAGGAGGACTGCTGTGAGTTAGAGGCCACCTTGAGACTACATAGTGAATTCCAGGGCAGGCTGGGCTAGAGTGAGACCCTGCCTCAAAAAACAACAACAACAACAAAAATCAAGTTCTAGGTTAGTGTTCAGCAAAGACTTTCAGTTAGGTGAAATGGTACAGCTCATGAGGAAAAAGTGACACGAAAGAAATGAGAGTTGTGTCTTAGAAAGCACAGAGGCCAGGATTATGTCACATGGAGCTCACTTGAGTTAACTGTAGAAGCAGCTGACTAACGTTCTAACAATGATGCCAAATTTTCTATCAGTCGTATTTATAGGAAACTGTCAATACACTCGAAACGACCCCGAGGTTCTTCCCCTGTGGATAGGAAGTATCCAAGGAGAACATGTTCTCTAATGCTTACTTGAGATAAAGACAAGGGAGACTGTGGAAAAGAACCCTTCCAGAAAACGAGCTAAGGACCACCAAAAGCCATGTACTGGAGGAGGAGTGGTAGCATGGATTAGAATTGGGGCTCTTCAAGGAACATGCCTCACCCTAGCAGGCAGTGTTTGCCTGGGCAGGATTCCAGAATTGCTTTAGACTAATGGCTGTGGCTCAGTCCCCCTCTTCCTCATTCTGAATGGGAGTGGTCATTGTGGTTACGATGTTCCCACTGTATCACTACGTATTAGGTGGAAGGGGAAGATATTTTGTTTATTTAGTTTATATGTCTTCAGAGCAAGAGAAGACATACTGAAAGCCTACTGGGAGATCCTGGATTTTGCATTTGACACTGATTACATAGAGTTGGGGGTGTTATCTCCCCCAGAGAACATTATACTTACGGTTACGGTTTTGCATCTAGGAGGAAGTATCAATGCAACATCTAAAGACCAGAAGGGCTTTGGTTATGGCTCGGGCTTAAAGTCGCTTTCAAAGTCTGCTGGCCCTGGTTTGATTCCTGAGTACTCAGCTAAAGTCAGATACAAAAATGATGTATGCATCTGGTGTTCATTTGCAAGAGCAAGAGTCCATGGTGTGCACACAAATGAGTGTGTGCTCACATGTGCATGAAGACACACACACACACACAACAAAAAGACCAGAATAGTAAACTGTGATGATCAATGGTTTTTGCTCATGCTTCCTCGGTGCAGAGAACTTTCTGGTGTCTTGATGTGTGAGTGAGGACATGTAACTAGTTCTGGCACATGAGCTGTGAAAAGAATATTTCACATATAACAAAACAACTAAATATTTAATTGTCATTGTGAATTCCTCCAGTATTCTTTTTTTATTTTTTTATTTTATTTTTGGAGAGAGACACAGAGAGAGGGACAGGAAGACAGAGAGAATGGGTGCGCCAGCAGCCTCTCAGGCGCTGTGAACGAAATCCAGATGTGTGCCCCTTGTGGGCAAGTGCAGCATTTCACCCTTGCATCACTTTTGCATCTGGCTAAATGTGGGACCTGGAGATTGGAACCAGCATTCTTAGGCTTAGCAGGCAGGTGCCTAAACCGCTAAGGCATCTCTCCAGTCCTCTTTTTTTTTTAAAAAAAATATTTTTTATTTGAGAAAGAGAAAGAGATAGAGAAATTGGCAGGTAGAGAGGTAGAGAGTGGGGAGGGAGAATGGGCACACCAGGGCCTCTAGCCACTGCAAATGAACACCCAATGAATGTGCCCCCTTGTGCATCTGGCTTACATGGGTACTGGGGAATAGAACCTGGGTCCTTAGGCTTCACAGGCAAGCACCTTAACTGCTAAGCCATCTTTCCAGCCCCCTCCTCCAGTATTCTTTACCCAATATAGTGGCAACCATCAGCCTGGATTCTAGAAGAACTATGTGCCTGCCACTCATGGTATACATGTAGCATCAATAAAGAAATGATTTATGTGGTGCTGGAAAGATGACTTAGTGGTAAAGGCACTTGTCTGAATGGACAAAGGACCCAGATTCCATTCCCCAGGACCCAAGTAAGCAAGATGCACAAGGTGATGCATGCGTCTGGAGTTTGTTTGCCACAGCTGGAGGCCTTGGCATGTTCATTCTCTCTGTCTCTCTCTTCTGCCTCTTTCTCTCTCTCTCAAATAAATAAGTAAACTTTTTTTTTTTTTTTTTAAAAAGAAATTATTGGGCTGGAGAGATGGTTTAGAGGTTAAGGCACCTGCCTCCTAAGCCTAAGAATGCTGGTTCCAATCTCCAGAGGTTCCAATCTCCAGGTCCAACGTTTAGCCAGATGCAAAGTGATGCAATGCCGCCACACTTGACCACAAGGGGGAGCACGCATCTGGATTTCGTTCGCAGCCACTGAGAGGCTGCTGGTGTGCCATCTCTATCTGTCTTCCTCTCTCTCTCTCTCTCTCTCTCCAAAACAAAAAATAAAGAAAAGAAAAAAATTATTTTTGTGATCTACACTAAAATTTTGGGCATTGTGTGCTATGGTGGAATAACCTAGCCTATTCCATGTAATATATTTGTTGCTTGCCTCTTGAATTAAAACATAGAATGACATAGTATGTTTGGCAGGCTGTGTGGTATTTATACAAATGCTACAGGCTAGTGGCTTAAACAACAAACTTTTTTGCCCTTTTATTATTATTATTAACATATTTCATATGGATTCATCATGTGTTGGTACCCTCTTTTCCCCTTGTCCCTGCCCCCATTCTGCTGGGGACCCTTCTCAGTGGGGTTGCAGGTATTTCCTATGCGGTTGTGGATTATGCATTGTGGAAGCAGCTGGCAGTTATATCTGGGGAGGGGGAATGTTTCTAGGCATGATGACTCAACCTGTGGCTCTTACAATCTTTCCACCCCCTTTTCTGTGAAATTCCCTGAGCCGTGCTGGGTGAGTTTTAAGTCTACTTCAGTGATGGGCTCTCAGGAGCCTCTGAATCTCTGCTTTGGTAGGTGTTGAGTATCCTCAGGGTCTGTCTCCTTCAGCCTGGGGCTGATTATCAGGAACAGCTTGGAAGCAGCACTCTAGCTCGTCTCCCCAATTCCTCTGTGGATTCAGCTGTGGCTTGGCTGAAGTGGGAGGGGTAGTTTGTCTCCGCAGGTGAAGAACAGATTCTCGAACGGACAGTGAAGTTAGCATAGTTTTAGTCTATCTCCAAGGATAAAGGTTTCTATGGTACCAGTTCATTTTGGATTTAGTTTTGTGTTTGTTTTTCCCCACCCTCCTCTTCCCCTCCCCACAAACCCTTCCATCCCTATTTGTCTGGGCCTTGAGTTGCCTACCAGGTATGTCAGCAATTGGAGCTGGTCCAGGTTGGGAACTGTAGGTAAGTGAGACCATGCAGCGTTTGTCTTTCTGTGATTGTGTCAGTTCACGGAGTATGATCTGTTTCAAGTCCACCCATTTTTTCTACAAATTTCATTGTATTGACAATAAACATTTTTGAAGGTTAGGAAGACCAAGATCAGATGTTTACTACGGTTTGGTTCTGGTGAAGGTCTATTTTGTGATTTCCTCATGTAGAGAAAGAGAGAGAGAGAGAGAGAATTGATCCTGTTTTGATTAATCCGATCATGAGGACTCCACCCTTCTGGCTTGCATACTTTTGAAAGGCCCCATCTCAGAGTGCTGTCACCCTGGAGAATTTGGTTTCAACATATGAATTTTGAGGGATCAAAATATGCTTTCTTGGGGGCTGGAGAGATAGCTTAGTGATTAAGGTGCTTGACTGCAAAGCCAAAGGACCTAGGTTCGATTCCCCAGGACCCACATAAGCCAGATGTACAAGGGGCACATGCATCTTGAGTTCATTTGCAGTGGTTGGAGGCCCTGACATGCCCATTCTCTCTCTATCTGTCTCTCTTCTCTCTCTCTACTTGCAAATGAATAAATAAATAAATAAATAAATAAATAAATAATATGCTTTCTATAACATAAGCTTAATGAGAATAAGAATTGTGTCTGTCTTGCTTGAAGTTATATACTAGTTATTCATTGTTACACTTGGCTCACAGTAGATATTCAATAAATATTTATTGAGTAGCTAAATGGGTAGATTTTCTTAGCATAATCAAGGACATTTAAAAAACCGAGATTTATGCCTAGAAGGACCTTTGCATGATGCTGAGTCGAGACAACACTTGGAAATAGGGTTAAATCCTCTTTAACAAGAAAGAATTTTGAGGGCTGGAGAAATGGCTTAGCAGTTAAGGCATGTGCCCGCAAAGCCAAAGGACTCAGGTTTGATTCCCCAGGACCCATGTAAGCCAGATGCACAAGGTGGCACATGGATCTGGATTTCTACCTGCCTATTTATGTATCCCTCTCTCTCAAATAAATAAATAAACATAAAAGTATTTTTAAAAAGAAAGAATTTTGAGGTCGGTTTTGAAACACACACAAGAATGATCATAAAGATTATTATGACATCTTGGTCATAACTATTAACTGAGCTCTGTTTTTTTTTTACATCTTACAAAATTAATAAATGCATGCTCATTTTTTTAAAGTGTAAGTGAGTAAAACGTAAAAATAACTGGAGTTTCTGACCTCCTCATGTATACGACCTCACTTACCTTCCTGTAGGTAACCACTGACAATGTTCAGCAGAATTGGCCAACTATCATATGCACTTTTTTTATATCTGTTAAAATATTTTATTTATTTATTTATTTATTTATTTATTAGAATGAGTGATAAAGAGTTGGGGAATGGGCACACCAGCGCCTCTACACACTGCAAGGGAACTCCAGATGCATGCACCACCTTGTGCATCTATCTGGCTTACCTGGATACCGGGGAATCAAACCTGGGTCCTTATTTCACAGACAAGCATCTTAACCACTAAGCCATCACTCTAGCTCCATACGTACTTGTGATTTAAGATAGGAAATACAGGACTGGGGAGATAGCTCCATGAATAAAGCACTCGCCAAGTGTGAGGGCCCAAGTTTAGATACCCAGAGCCTATATAAATCCAGACACAGTAGTGGGCAGTCTGTAATTCCATGGAATAGAGTCTATGGCACACCATAAGATCTCTTAAGAGAAGAGCTGAAATCTGATTAGTCTTTTATTAAACAACAACCTGCCTCTAGGAGCACAAGTTAGTAAATTGCCAGAGCTGATCACAGAGGCAATATGGAGACAGTGTAAAGTCTCATTTGATGCATGAGGAATGACTACTAAAAACATGCCCGCAGCTGGAGGGAAGTAGACTTTCCCATCAAGTTACAGACATCAGAATGCTTGTATCTATAACTTTCTTGATCACAATAATTCTGCAACATCTTGCTTTTTAAATTTACTTATTAAAGACTACAGATGTGGCAAGGGAACCATATTCTCTAAAACTGACATGGGTGACTAGGAATACAGACAAATAGACACTAATGTCTATAGCAGGGTAATTAATACTGCAATTCACTTTGTTCCAAATAGACTGATTCATTCTACAATTTCTCAAGCAATGTTTCATGCTATTGGCTTTGTGAAGTGGCCCAGGGGAACCATATGAGATGGGGAGAAGTGTGGGTATCTACCATCTGCTCCTTATAAGAGATCTTCTATACCAGCAGTCAGCTCATCAGGACCTTCCATGCACAGAACAAAAGATTGCTATTGCTCTTTGTCCCACTCATTACAGTGCAGCTTTTCTTTAGTGGCTTATTTTTCCACTCAATGCTGGGGAAAAGGCAATTGCATTAGGTTCCATGGTGAGGAAGGCGTGGCAGCAGAAGCGGGAGGCCAGCTCATCACATTGCCTCCATAGTCAGAAAGCAGTTCATTTTCTTCATTTTTATTCACTCTGAGACCCCAGCCCATGGAATAATGCTGCCTACAAGGTGGGCCCTCCTACCTCAGTGAACATATTCTAGGAAATCATTCACAGCCATTCTTGGAAACTTATTTCTATGGTGATAAGCATAATTCTTGTCAACTTGGTACTCAACCATAACACATTTAAGCCATCCTTCCACCTCTACTACCCATATATCCATGCCTGCACAATGCATTCCATCTAACTTAAGAAGTCTCCATAGTCCTTCCTAGTTCCTACTCTCTTCAAAAGCCTAAGTGCAGAGTCGCTTCTGAGACTCAGGCAAGCTCTTAACTGTGATCTCATATCACAACAAAGACATAAGTGATGTACTTCCAACATGCATCTGTATGGCACAATGCAGGCCTGGCCCTAGCCAGACCACATGGCAGAGAAACCAGGAAGTGGCTTCTGTGAACATGGCATTCTGCGTAGGCCTGGCGTGACAACAGCAACAGTCCCACGCTCGCGAGAAACCTGCTACGAGATGATCTGTCTGGAGACAGGCTGTCATTGGTCACAAAAAGGGGACCACCCATACAATGATTGGCCAGCCAAGCCCCTTAAAACTCCGTGTACTTCCTCAATAAATGTGTTTGTGGCAGCTCGCCCTCTGCTGCTTCCACCCAACTCCTGGAGTCTGTGTTGTGACTCCGCGCCTTTCACCCCCAACTCGGCAGAGACCCTGCCGTCCCTCCTGGGCTGGCCCTAGGGGGGACCACAACATGCATTGGCATATGGTAAATTCTCCCAACCCTAAAAAGGAAGGATGAGGGCACAGCAAGGAATGATTGGATCCAAGCAAGACAGAAAGCCAAGAGTGCAAATGCCAAATCTTGCAGTGCCATGTCTGGCATCTGGGACACATGATATGATCATCTGGGTGCCAAAGGGATTGGGAAACTCCATCCCTCCAGCTCTGCTCCTTGTAGTATTCATAGACTGTATTTTAGGACATCTTAACTCCAAATCTGCAGCTTTCCTTGGTAGATGTACTATGGTTCTGGCATCTCTGAAATCCTGGAATCGCCACTGCAGTTTAGGGTTCACCATCACAACTTCACAGAGTGGCCTCTCAGGACCTCCCTTCAGGAACTCCAACCCTGTCATGCATTGCTTCATCTCAGTGGCTCTCTGAAACTGTGGTGAAATACTCCTCCATGACCCCCTCAATCTTGCATCTTTCAGGCCTTGAAAACCAGTACCACAGGGATAATCCTGCTAATTTCTGCTGCCGGCTTGAAATGTAGGCTACCCCCAACTTGGACCACAGCTGTAGCAATCTCTGTATACCTTCCAGGTTGACCTGGGCAAAACAAGTGTTTTAGGTGGTTGTGTCCCAGCAGGGAACCCTTTCAGAAAGTTTAGGCTTTCTTCCTGCAAATGAATTTGGGTTTTTACAAGGTGGAATCTCCTGAGGGGGGAATTTTGCGCCCAGAGCATCCTTCCTGCCACCTCCATGCAGCATAGGTGAATTCTCTTCAATTCTAATAATATCTACTTTCTCAGAACCAACTGGCAAGCTATTTGTTTTGAAATTTCCTCCACCAAATAAATTAGCCTATGACATTTGAGTTTAACATCATTCTAGTTCTCAGGACATGAGCAGAATGCAGCCAGTTTCTTTGACAGCATGTGAAATGAATGGCCGTTAGCCCACTTCCTGATAGAACTCTTGTTCCCCTCTGAAACCTCATAAGCTGGGCTTCCCCTGTCCAAGTTGCCACCACACTGGCCCATTGAACTCTGCTTATAGTATTCAAGAGTTTTCTAACCCAAAGTTCCAAACTCTTCCACACTTCTCCCACCATCAGTTCCA
This sequence comes from Orientallactaga sibirica, assembly GCA_036365145.1. NCBI lineage: Eukaryota > Metazoa > Chordata > Mammalia > Rodentia > Dipodidae > Orientallactaga > Orientallactaga sibirica. The sequence continues at coordinate 26,847,977 of JAEOAD010000019.1, forward strand.
ACGACCTACAAATCACACGGTCAGGTTTATTACAGCCATGGCCTCACTTATCACTACTCAAACTCTCTGTATTATTTACATTAATGGTTGCTATGACCAAATATCTGAGAAGAAGCCACTTATGGACAGAAGTCTTTATTCTGGTTTGCAGTTTTAAGGGCTATGATGGATAGATCATGTTGTTAATCAATAACAGACATGCCTCTTGGGTGGGTCTGTGAGAGCATTTCCAGGAGGGATTGATGTAATTATGAAGTCCTTCCCTAAGAGTGGTGAAGCACTGAGAGAGCACAGTGCCTTAGATCTGGCTGCCCATGCTCCTTGCTGGTATGTGCATCTACTCTGATTTTGTTATCCTTCATGAATACCAGAACCCCGATTTATCATTCTTCCCACAGGGACTGAAGACAAGAAGCTTTCCAGGAATTCTCCAAGCCTTTTGTGTCAGATTGGGACTGCTGAGGCATCCAGCCACACGGATTGAGCAGCTACCAGGTTCTCTTGACTGTCTCGCTTGTAGGCAGCTACTGTTGGAAGCTCAACCATATTCTACAAGCGAATCCAATAAATCCGCTTATAATACATATTCATTCTATTGAACTTGTTCCTCTAGAGAACCCTGACTAATACAAGGGGAGAAATTTAATTGTGTTAGAGATGGCATGGCCTCAAGAATGTGAGGCCGGCTGGTCACGTGTCACCCACAAACAGGAAGCAGAAAGCATGACTGCTGCTTCTCAGCTCATGGAATGGTGCTGCCCACAGGGTATGTCCTTCCTTCTCAATTACAGTGATTTAGGGAGCTGGGCATGGTGGGCACACACTTTAATCCCAACACCCGGGAGGCAGAGGTAGGAGGATCGCCATGAGTTGGAGGCCACCTTGAGAATACAGAGTAAAATCTAGGTCAGCCTGGGCTAGAGTGAGACCCTACCTACCTCAAGAAACAAAACAAAACAAAACAAAACAAAACAAAACAAAACAAAAGTGATTTAGGAAATGAATCTTAGACATTCTGAGAGATTTATTTTCATGGTAATTCTAAATCCTGTCAAACTGACAACCAGAGATTAACCATCACAAAAGTAGAGGAAATAAATAAATATAAAAATAAAATAAAGCTCTTTGGAAAATCTTCAAGTATTTCAATTCTGCAGTGAACTCTGAATGAAAGAGTTTGAGTTTCAGTGAAAGAGTTTGGGTATTTCTGGTAACTTCAGAGGACTTTATTAAAGGGAAGCAAGATAACAACTCAAACTTGCACTGCTCGTGTCACTATAAAGTAAATGACCCAAATCATCAATCCAAATGTCTCATAAATATCAAGACTAGCAGAAATATGCATCAATGTGCACGGCACATTTATATTGGTTGTATACAACTGGGAACATAATATTTGTGTTTTATGGAGGAGAGCAGTTTGTTCTTTTTTGTTTGTTTTTCTTTCTTAGATCTATTTGATGTCAAAGTGTGTTCAACCACAAATCACAAGATTGTCCTTATGAGACAGTATGATATTTTGTGATGATTCACTTTGTTTTCTACCCCGAGGCACTATATTGAAGGTATTCTGAACCAGCTGTAATAATTCCTGGTAAATGTGAGAAAATCCCAACCATATTGTAGCCACTTCTCCACTCTTTTAGACCTGACTACACATTCTCTGTCCATATGGGTAGACCAAGAGTAATAAATGTGCATATTCTAACATGCTGATATGGACTTGCAAATAAATGTTTGTCGGGTATGTGATGTGACATTCTTGCCACAGAGACTTCGGTACACTAACGGTAAGGGAGTAGCATGTGAAGAACAGTGAGAGAGGAAAAGAATAATGGTGGAAATATTCTCTTGTTTCATGGACTGTCAAATAGCTTTACATCATTTTCTCTGAACAGCAAAACTGCCCTATAAAATCACTCTTACGGTTGTGTCATTTCTCAGGCATGGAAATGAAGCCATGAGAAAACCTGCACAGGACCCCATAGGTGTAAGTGGTGGCAGTGAATGTCCATCTTGGCTTTAGGACTGTTGCAGTCGGCTTCACATTGCTGGGATGATCCTCCAAACCAGACACAGTTTATGGGAGGACGGGATTTATTTGAAACTTACAGATCCAGGGGGAGTTGCATTGATGGTGGATGAAGCTGGCCCCCTTTCACAGATCCAAGCAAGGAGGGAAAAAAAAACCCACACAGCCTACACCACAAGCAAGAGCAAAAACAGGCAGCCAAACAGCAGGGAAACAACCCCAGCAGCACTCAAGCACTCTGCATGCTTTTAGGCTGGAAATAAGATTCTCCTCTAAACACACCTTGGGGCTGGACCTCAGGATCCATGACCCCCAGTGATACCTCTTCCAGCCAAGTGGCTGGAAATCCAAGTTATAAGCTTTAATAAAACTCCCGAGTCTCCTGGGGGACATACATTGCAACTGTCACAAGGACTCTAGTAGTAAAAGTAGGTTAGGCATATATGGCATAATGAAATCAGGAATTGAAGTTCCAGGTTCCAATACAGTGTGCATATGTGTAATGATCACAAAGGTGTCAAAATTTGGGGGGTAAGAGATCAGGGTTTGCTTTCAACTCTGAATTAAGTAACTGAGATCATATGCCTCAACCTTACCTACTGATATTTAGATTTCATCTCAATTTCCCACCCCCCTCACTGTTGTAAAGTCTTCGGAATATGTGGGAAATTAATTTCAAAAACTCCTACAGATTCATGCATACTCAAGTCCCTTAGGTAAAATGACAGAGAGACAGAGAGAGCCGGTGTGAATGAACTCCAGACGTGTGCACCCCCTTGTGTGCATGTGTGACATTGCACGCTTGCATCAGTTTTGCATCTGGCTAAACGTGGGACCTGGAGAATCAAATGGGCATTCTTAGGCTTCACAGGCAGGTGCCTTAACCACTAAGCCATCTCTCCTGACTATATTTTTTAAGGCAATGTGATCAACTTGCCAACTAATTAACAGTTATTGGACAACCTTTTACAGATACATAGCATTAGGAAAAAAAGGAGAAATCATTGTCTCAAGAAAAAAAGACTTTGAAGAAAAATTCCAGATTCTTGAAATATTAGCAATATTAGTAGAAATGTCTGGAGTCCACAGCTTTTACAACAAACAGAGCTGTTGGCAGCCATGTAAAATGGCATTATGTTTTCAGAAGACCATTGGCCTTTGACTTGTTTCAGGAGTCACTTCTGTAGTGTGTGACGGTGCTATTTTGTATGAAGCTCACTAGTGCCAGTCACATGGGCCACAGCCACCCTTTCTAAGTTGTTTGACAACAGGAACTCTCAGGGGTACGTCCTAGAAAAATGAAATACAAGCAGTAAGATTTTCAACCTCTTTCAAGGAGACTTCAAATAGAATGAACTTACGTATTTCAAAATAACTAGAAAAGATAGCTTTGGATTTTTTTAAACCACAATAAAGGATAAATTTCTGAGGTGATGAATGTGCTAAATACCCTCATTATATCATCATACGTGATGTACCTATCAAACCTGTACCCTCCAAATGTGCATAGTTATTGTGTAAAACTTATAAGAAGGCAAGAAGCTTGTGAATCAATGTTGAACAGGCACAAGGCTTGTGGAGAAATATAATCTCGTTTAATGATTTTTCTGATGAAGGAAATTCTGTTAGTGAAAAATGAGCACACCAAATAAATCAGTCAAACAATGAGTATTTTGACCATTCTTTTATTCCAGCTCCAAAGTTACCATTTGGTCCTAGGTTGGAACATAGTGAATAATGTGTGAATATTTGGGAAAGATCATTACCGAACCCTGTAGTGGACCCTTACCATTTTTGTTTATGAAATTCCCCCTCTAGTGAGCCTTGAAAAGAATCAAGCGCGTCTGTAAGTGTAGAAGAATAAAATGCCAACTACTTACTCTTCCAGCTGATTTCTGACCTTAACCCCCATCAGTCTCATGGAGCTGGTGAAGGCCGTGTCTTTGAGAATTGCATTATGGCAGCTGGAGGAAACCCGAGTTCCCTGTACAGCTGGCCGAGAATAGTCCATTGGTAGAACAAGTTGTGGTGTCTGAGGCTCAGGAGGGTTGGTGGTCATGGAAGGGGACAGGAGGTTCTAACTTCATGATTTAGGGTCCTGTTACCAGCTGCACAGCAGCTCTCAGTCTTCCTGTGAGAATTCTAAGATCCACCCACCATGTTTTTAATACATTCCATTTCCTGCCTAAGTCAATTGGAGTTAGTGTTCTAAGCGCCTGGAGTGATATAATTATCAGTTTGGAAGAATTACATTAACAGCAATAGAAGCAGAAAATTTGTTTCCAACACTAAATTCAGCTACAGTAGGGGTAGAATAACAATAACAGTGCTGCTCGAGGGCTCTGTGCCACGCATGGTTCTGATCATCTCACTGATTAACTCACCAGAGTACATAGCTGACTGAACATACATGCTTGGCCTTCACATCTGGGTAATTTGACTTGAGAGACCATGGCACCCAACAACTGTTAAGTAAAGATCTGCCTTCTTTTAGATGTATTTATTTAATATTTATTTTTAATATATATATTATATACATATTTGAGAGAAAGGGGGAGAGAGAGAGAGACAGAGAGAGAGAGAGAGAGAGAGAGAGAGAGAGAATGGGTGCACCAGGGCCTCTAGCCCTACAAATGAACTCTGGATGTCTGTGACCCCTTGTGCATCTGGCTTATGTGGGTCCTGGGGAATCAAACAGGGATCCTTTGGCTTTGCAGGCAAATGCCTTAACTGCTAAGCCATCTCTCCAGCCCTATGTTTTTTTTTTTGGTGTGTGTGTGTGTGTGTGTCCATGCCACACAGTGTGTGTGGAGGTCAAAGGACAGCGTTGGGATGTCAGTCTTCGCCTTCCACCTTGTTTGAAACATGGTCTCACGTGTTGTTTGCCATTGGGGGCCCATGAGCTTCAGGAGTCTCTTGACTCCACTTCCCATTGTGCATGCACAGAGGAATTACAGATGTGTTCCCTGCTCCCAGCTTTATGCATGTGTTCTGGGGATCCAAACTCAGGTCCTCAGGCTAGGATAGTAACCATTTTCAGCCACTGAGCAATCCTCCCAGCCCCAGTATTTTTAGATTTTTGTTGGGAAAAATTCTCTCTTTCTTCCTTTGTAATTTTGAGCGCCAGATATGCATATATATATATCTTCCACAGTGAGGAACAAAGGTGTAGACCTGCTCAGTGGGGTAGAGTAGAAACTTCATTCATTCATTCATACATTCAGCAAGTCCTTCACAACAGCCAGTGCTAAGGCACATTCAAAAATGGCCTCTCATGATCCCAGCCTCCAGCTATTTATGTCCTTGAGTACTCAGTGTCATTCAAGTTTTGAGCTGGCCCAATGACCTGTTTCTAATGAGTACAACGCAGCAAAAAATGAGATGTATTCTATGATTAGTTTACATGAGACTCACTTCTGTCTTGCTAGTAAACTTTTTCCTTCCTGGCTTGCATATGTGTGTGTGTGTGTGTGTGTGTGTGTGTGTATATATATATATATATGGTTTTTGTTTGGTTTTTGAGGTAGAATCTCACTCTGGCCCAGGCTGACCTGGAATTCACTCTGTAGCTCTGTAGTCTCAGGGTGGCCTCGAACTCACAGCTATCCTCCTATGTCTGCCTCCCGAATGCTGGGATCAAAGGTGTGCGCCACCATGCCAGGCCTGGCTTGCATATATTGTTAAAGCAAACAGCCTTGAAATGCCTGTCGTGTTAGTTGAGGAATTGAAGGCAGCTCCCAGCCAGCTAGGATCAATCGATGGAAGGCCTTCCATGAAGTACTGAACTTGTCAGTCAAGCTCTCAGATGAGGCCCCAGTCCCGTCCAACACCATGACTGGAGACCTGTGAGACGCACTGAAGTGAGGTTCTTGCTTAGCTATGCTCAGGATTCCTGACCCACAGGGCCCGGGAGGTAAGGAATGTGTGTTGTTTTAAACTTCTGCCTTTTTGGTAATTTGTTATGAAGAAACAGATGACCTTTCATATTTTCTATGTGTCTTGTACTTTTCCTGGGGAGACCGGGTCCCCTATCCTCATGGAACTTATGCCAGCAGTGAACACGTTAGCTTCAGGTAGCTGTTCTTGTTCTGAACAAAATGCGGAAGTACTGTAGAGATGTTCTGTTCAACCCCCGTGTAAATACGGGTCTTTAAATTAAGAGTCAATTAAAATTAACTAAAAAAAAATTTCACTCTGCAGAGTAGCCACATGTTGTGTGTGTGTGTGTGTGCGCGCGCGCATGCAGAGTCCAGAGGTCAACATCTGGTGTCTTCCTCAACCATTATCCACCATATTCTTTTTGAGATAGGGTATCTCACTGAAGCTGTAGCTCACCAATTTAGCTAGACTGGCTGGCCAGGAAGCCCCCAGGGATCCTTGGATCTGTATTCCCCAGGGCTGAGATTCTATGTGTTTATATGGGTTCTGGGATCCAAACTCAGGCCCTCGTGTGTTTGCATAGCAAGCATTTCACCCACCAAGCTTCCACCCTGAAGCAGGCACATTTTAAGAACTCCTATAGCTGCCTGTGGCCTGGCTCGTGGCTACCACGTGGAGGAGCAGGTTCTGTTATCATAGGAAGTTCCACCGGGCAGTGCTGTGCCAGAGAAGGCCTTCTGTAACATGAGAAGCTAGGGAAGGCTGCTCTAATGGGCACATATTTGAAAGCAAGAACTGAAGATAGAGAATAAAATATGGGATCGGGCTGGAGAGATGGCTTAGTGGTTAAACACTTGCCTATGGAGACTAAGGACCCCGGTTCGAGGCTTGATTCTCCAGGACCCACATAAACCAGATGCACAAGGGGGTGCATGCATCTGGAGTTTGTTTGCAGTGGCTGGAGGCCCTGGCGCACCCATTCTCTCTCTCTCTCTACCTGCCTATTTCTGTATCTCTCTCTCTCTCTCTCTCAAATAAATAAATAAAAATAAAATATTTAAAAAAATGGGATGAATGAAACTATGGGGATGGGGTGTGCTCAGCTGAGGGAAGAAGATGCGGAGGATGGAAGGTGGAAGGTTGTGGTGTGTTCTTTGATGGCGTTTTAGTAGCTGAGTTACCTAGTGGTGAGGGTGGAAGAGAAGGGGTTGGTGGCTTTTGCATCCAGCATTTGCATTGTTCTCTATGGACAGTGGGAGTACACAGGAGGTTTTAAGCCACTAGAATAATATGACATGACCTATGTATATGTTCTCAGCATATCAGGTAGGTAGGTGAGTGTATGGAGGATTGATGGTGGGGGATAGCAATCAACAAAACAATGACTTTTTAAAATTATTTATTTATTTTTGGAGAGAGACACAGAGAGAGAGAGAGAGAGACAGAGAGGGAGAGGGAGACAGAGATGGGCGCGCCAGCAGTCTCTCAGCTGCTGTGAACGAAATCTAGATGTGTCCGCCCTCTTGTGGTCAAGTGTGGCATTGCGCCCTTGTGTCACTTTGCATCTGGCTAAACGTGGGACCTGGAGATTGGAACCGGGTTCTTAGGCTTAGCAGGCAGGCACCTTAACCGCTAATCCATCTCTCTAGCCCAAAACAATGGCTTTTTGAGGAAGTTGGTAGATTATTAGTTTTTAAACATATTTATTTATTTATTTATTTATGAGTGACAGGCAGAGAGAGAAAGAGGCAGAGAGAAAGATAGCGCAAGAGAGAGAGAGAGAGAGAGAGAATGGGCACATCAGGGCCTCCAGCCACTGCAGACTAACTCCAGATGCATGCGCCACCTTGTGCATCTGGCTTATGTGGGTCCTGGGAATTGTTCCTCGAACTGGGATCCTTAGGCTTCACAGGCAAGCGCTTAACTGTTAAGCCATCTCTCCAGCCCTAGGTAGATTATTTTAACAGTGTAAGTAGTGGGCGGTGGAAGATGAGACAGAGACCTAGATGGATAAAGGATCTGCTTTAGATATATCGCTGGCAGGACTTGAATCGGATGGAGCTGAGGATGCCCAATGGGAGGGTCCAGGAGCATGCGTACAATTTTGACTTGAACTGAAGGGTGAGTGGCGACAGGGATAGGGCAGCTTGGGAAAGGTCTGGAGGCTAACAATGAAGGGTTTTCCTTCCTGTGGTGTCAAATTTCAGAAGTCTTTTAAATATTGTTGCATGGGTTTTCCGTGCATGATGTAAAGAACCACGTATTCACCCCCAGATAGATACTGGCAGATCTGAGAGGTTTCCATCCAAGTCCAGCTTTGGTGAACCAATGGTTTATTGGGGTTACTTACACGGTTGTGACTCAGGGACAACTCCACCGTGGAGAAGCCCACTCCAGTCAATTGTTTACCTCTCATACAGTGGTGATAGGAATTTGAGGGAGGGAAGGAGCCTCATGTCATCTTATTTAAGTCACTCAATGCTACGGTGTACGTATCTTTATTTCCATTGAAGATAAGATTACAGAGGCTGAGAGAGGGAGTGACTTGGTAAAGCTAATACAGCCGTAAATAGTAGAGGCTGCGGTGGGTAAATTGGAATCTGGATCCAGGTTATTTATTTTATTTATTTTTAGTTCCATTTCTTTCACTTGCTTTTTTTTCTCTGGGATTAAAGGCATATGCCACCATGCCCGGCTTTCACTTGCTATTTTTTGATTTGCATGTGTGTATGTTTGGAGTGCGTATGCAGTTTTATATATGCATCTTGTGTGTGCGTGTGTGTGCGTGTGTGAGTGTGTGTGCTTGTGAATGTGTGGAGGCCAGAGGATAATCTTAGGTGTCATCCTTAAGAATGCCATCCTAGGACTGGAGAGATGGCTTGGTGGTTAAAACGCCTGCCTGCCAAGCCTAAGAATGCTGGTTCCAATCTCCAGGTCCCACGTTTCGCCAGACAAAAAAAGTGACACAAGGACGCGATGCCACACTTGCCCACAAGGGGGCGCTGGCACACCCATTTCTCTCTCTCTCTCTCTCTAGCAAATAAAAAAAAAATAAAAAAAAAGAATGCCATCCTAAGTTGGGCATGGTGGCGCACGCCTTTAATCCCAGCACTTGGGAGGCAGAGATAGGAGGATCGCTATGAGTTCGAGGCCACCCTGAGAATACAGAGTGAATTCCAGGTCAGCCTGGACTAGAGTGACACCCTACCTCAAAAAACCAAAAAAAAAAAAAAAAAAAAAAAAAAAAAAAAAACCCCAAAAAAAACAAAAAACAAAAAACAATCCTTTGAGACAGGGAGTGGTGTGGAGTGGAACTCACCAATTAGGCTAGTGAGTTCCAGGGATCTGCCTGTCTCTGCTTCCCCAGGACTGGCATCATAGGTGCACATCACCACACCTAGCATTTATGTGGGTACTGGGGATTGAACTCAGGTCCTCATGCTTGTGAGGCAGGCACTTTACCCACTGTGCTATCTCCCCAACCTAATCCAGGTACTTTAAAATGCACATACTAGAAGGGAATGAGACTATGGGAACGTAGTCAGGGGAGAGGACCATAGAGTAGAGCAATTTGACACTCAAATAACAGACCTAAGGGATGGACTGATGTTTGAAACAGAGCAAAGTCCAGACTTCCCAGGAACAGTGCTCAGATGCTGGAGACATGCTATATGGATTGCTGCTCAAAGCACTCAGGGCAAGATGGCTGACAGAGGGAAGAAGGCCATTGCTTGGGAGTAGGGCTAGCAGGCTATAACTACTTCACTGACTGGTGACTGCCTCCTCTCTGCGACCCGGGGCACGGGGGGGGGGCGGGGGGAACTGCAGGAATTCAGAAACCTGGTTGAGGGGCCCAAATTTTTAAGGAGGTAGTCATCCTGTGGGTATCTGTATCCTATATGTACCTGTTTATATACTTATATACATTTGTGATATTATTTGCTTAATGCTTGTCTCTCGGTAGATTCCATGGGAGCTTTCCTCGTTGCTTGCTTTCAACAGCGTTGCTTTATAATGTCTGACAACACACTGACAGAGGCCAGCAAATAGGTAATGAATGAAGAATAAACCAGTGGATAGCACAAATAACACTAGGAAACACACTGGGCATATACTATGTGCCAGACACAAACACTTTATACATGTTACTTCAGTAACTTCTTACAATCACTCCATGGGATGGACACAATGATTTTTACATATTTTATAAGTGTGAAAACAGGTACTGAGAGCTTAAGCCACCCAAGATAACACCACAGAGCTGGGAGTAGAACACTGCTCTGGAGTATACGTGTTTACCACTGGGCTATACCAGCTTTGTGTGAGTGGACACATGCACAGATGGTTGCTTAAAAGCACCCAGAACCTCTGCTTTTGGACAGGGAACATTCCCAGCCCATTCTGTATTTCCGAGGTCTTGTTCTAGGCCAGGCTGACCTGGAATTCACTCTCTAGTCTCAGGGTGGCCTTGAACTCACAGTGATCCACCTATCTCTGGCCTCGCAAGCACTGGGATTAAAGGTGTGTGCCACCACATCTGGCTTTTTGAGGAAGGGATTTATTGAAGCTTACAGATAGAGGGGAGGTTCTGTAATGACAGAAGAAGCTGGACCACTTCCACAGGTCCACACAGAGAGAAATACCACCACCAACACCACGAGTAGGCACATTCAGGAGCTCCAGGCAAAGTTCAAGTACTTTTTAAAAAAGATTTTATTTTTATTTATTTATTTATTAGAGACAGGGAGAGAGAGAGAGAGAGGAGTGAGAATGGGCTCCAGGGCTTCTAGCCACTGCAAACAAACTCCAGACACATGCGCCACCATGTGCATCTGGCTTACGTGGGACCTGGGGTCCTTAGGCTTCACAGGCATGCGCTAAGCCATCTCTCCAGCCCTCAAGTACTTTTTGTATATCTTTAGACTGGAATTCCCCAAAACACACCTTAGGGTTAGACCCTAGGATTCACTCACAGTGACACCTCCTCTAGCCAGGTGCCTGGAGATCTAAGTTAACAAGCTTTAATAAACTCCTGGATCTATTGGGGGGACATCTATTCAAACCACCATGTGTGCTTAGAAAGTAGGTATTGATATTTGATTTCGTGTTCAGGGGAATTAGCAAAAAGACCTCCCTGCTTAGGTACTTTTTACCCCCTCCAGCACGATGGATCTTCTCTTCCTAATGATCTGTATTCCATGAAGTGTAGTACCTAGCCTGAACAGTGAATGAAGGCTGTGGGGGTTTGAATGTAACATATCCCCCATAGACTCATGTGTTTGGATACTTCATCCCCAGTGGATGGCACTGTTTAGGAAGGTTTGTGAAACTTTTCAGAGGTGGAGCATTGCTGGAGGAAGTGTGTCACTGGGGGAGGACTTCGAGGTATTACAAGCCCAGCGCCATTTGGTTCTATACTTTCTCCAGACTGATGTGAAGATGCGATGTAGGCTTCCTGCTCAGGCTGTCATGGCTTCCCCATAATCATGGAACTGCAAGCCAAAATAAACTTGTTCCTTCCTTAAATGTTTCTGGTCAGGTATTTTGTCCCTCCAATGAGAAAGCAACTAATACAAAGGAAGACCTGGCTCAAATCTGTCTATCATCTCTCCACTAAGCGGCCTTGGACACATGAATTGACTTCTCTAATATCCAGTTTCCTCCTCTGTGGGGTGGAGATGACGAATGTATGCATGGGAATGTTTCGGAGGATAAAGACTAAAGGGAATACTTTATGGAAGTACCCAACAGATTGCAATAAGTATATTATTAGTGGTTGCCTTAATGTTCCATGTCTCCAAAGAAAGTAAATTGAGTGTGAATGCAAGATTTTAATGGCTTTTGTATTACAACAGAATCTTGGTAAATTGAACGTGTCCAAGGTCAAATTGGCATGTGTTACTAATGTGACTTATAAAATTTTCTGAGGATGCTAATTCAAACACATCATCTTATAGTCAAGTTTTTTTTTTATTTGAGAGAGATCTATTGAGAGAGCTAGAGAGATAGAAAGATAGATAGATAGATAGATAGATAGATAGATAGATAGAGAGAGAGAGAGAGAGAATGGGCACGCCAGCGGCCTCTCAGCCGCTGTGAATGAACTCCAGATGTGTGTGCCCCCTTGTGAGCAAGTGCGGCATTGAGCCCTTGCGTCACTTTTTGTGTCTGGCTAAACGTGGGACCTGGAGATTGGAGCTGGCGTTCTTAGGCTTGGCAGGCAGGTGCCTTAACCACCAAGCCATCTCTCCAGCCCTTGTAGTCAAGTTTTTGACTCATGAGTATGGTTACTGTAAATCTCTAGAGTCCTTTCCCGGATACTCTGACCACAGGTGAGCTTGTGGCTGGTTTCTGAGAAGAGATTCAGGAGACCATCCTGGTATTTAATTCTGAGCATCTGCCAATCTTGACTTTCTGGTCTTCAATCTGGGTCTATTTTGAGTGATGATTGAACTGTTTAATATACCACACAAGGCATAATCCTTATCCTGCTAGCTGCATTGAGGAAAATGCATTAGTTTTTTTCCCATGACTACTTAGCTAACTTATTCTTAGGAACCAGAAAGTTTTTGGAAATTGTGGCAATGACTTTTTTTTTTTTTTTGGCATGTGTGTATATAACAAGGACATTAAAAAAATTTATCCAGGGGCTCGAGAGATGGCTTAGCAGTCAAGGAACTTACCTGCGAAGCCTGAGGACCTAGGTTTGATTCCCCAGTACTCATGCAAGCCAGATGAACAAGGTGGTGAATGTGGAAGGTGGAGTTCGTTTGTAGTGGCTAGAGGCCCTGGCACACCCATTCTCTCTCTCTCTCTGCTTCTTTCTCTGTCTTATAAATAAATAAATAAATAAATAAATAAATAAATAAATAAATAATATATATTTAAATGGACTCCCATAGATATATCCACGCCATGTTTATCAATCGAGGTGATTTGCATTGAGGACTTTTGAGTAGGTTTCTTGCTATGCTTATTGTTTGAACCCAAAGATCATTTACAGTTATATCCTTGAATATTTGAAGCCTTCATGGTGATGAATCCCAAAGAAAGCACTGAACTGCTAAGCATGTATTGACCCTTTTGCATCCAGTTCACCTAAGCCCGATTTTCCCTTTAGGCATGGTGGTAAATTTGGATCTTCTGGGTTGATTTCTATTGCTGTCACATGGATGGTTCATCTCAGCTTTCTCAGGTTTGTATTTTTCAATTATGTTCATTCTTTAGATTATGGAATTGGCTAAGTTGAAAAAAGCCTCACACAGACTAGATGGCAGGTGAGGTATTTTTCCTTTAGTTGCTCAGCGGTTGTGGTGGTTTGATAATCTTACGTGTTCTGAATGCTAGGTCCCCAACTGATGGCAGTTTAGGAATTGGAGCCTCCTGGAGGTGGTGGGTGTGATAGCCAGCTTCCCCTTGACAATGTTTGACACACTCTCCTGCTGCTGTTGTCCACTTGGTGTTGGCAAGGAGGTGACGTCCACCCTCTGCTCATGCCATCTTGCCATCATGGAGCTTCCCCTCAAGTCTGAAAGCCAAAATAAACTCTTTCCTCCCAATAGAGTGCTTTTGGCATCTGCTCATGCCATGTTTCCTCTGTCATCATGGAACTTTCCCCTTGAGTCTATCAGCCAAAATAAACAGCTTTCCTCCCACAAGCTGCTTTTGGTCAGGTACTTTCTGTCAGCAATGCAAATCTAACTGCAACAAGGGTATTCTTTATTTTCTTGTCTAGAGGTAAAATTTTCTTCTGGGCAACATGGAAGCAGATGGGTTATTCATATCTACTGTCTTGCCCTGGTGGGAGATGGAGACAGGAGGACTGTCAGTTCCAAGCTACCCTGGGCTGCATAGTGAATTGCAGGTCAGCCCAGGCTACGGAATCAGACCTTGTTTCAGATACCCAAACTACAAAACAAAATCATCTTTTTTTTTTTTACTGGCATTAAAAAAGGGAGAGCCATGGTCATATTTTACTTTGTGTCTTTGTATCTTCTATAGTTTTCAATGCTTGCTGGGTTCCAGTGCCATGGCTCCACGTTGGGTCTTACATTCAAGATGGGGGTGGGATTCAGTTGAGTCAAGAGAAACCACATGTAACATTTGAATAATGGGTAAAACACTGAGGATGCTTACCTTGGCAAAGAGAACTGGGATCTATAATGACATTGGAAATAACGTAGACCCACGGTGATAAAACTGGAGGCAATGGAACATTCTCTCTGGGCCTTATGCAAGACCCTGAGGCACAACACAGTTGTCTTGGCCACTGGTTGGATATAGTTCCCTTAGAGATGCTATTCAAGTGGCTCTCCCTTTGGGCAGAAGGGTGGGTTGGTGACTTCCCAAGGTTCATTTAAACTTCCAAATGCTGCGATTTCACAACTGCATAGTGTCCTGAGAACTCACTGAGTGCCATGGACAAGTTCTGGATTCTCTCTGGGTTGTTAGTATGCAGTCTGTAAAAATGGCTGGGCGCTAGATCAGTCATGTACATCCTTTGGCCCATGGGCTTTGTCTGGCCTGAAATATTAAGGAGAAAGATTGGAAGTGGCCACCACATTTTACTTGTTGAATCTATCCACATACTGACATTTTAAGAGGTTCATAAAACAAGTACCAAGCTTCTCATTGGTGTTTTCAAATTTATAAGCTAGATCATCTAAGTTGTAAGAATGGTGCCCCCCCCCCACCACTAAGTCACAATGAAATCATTTTCCTTTAGAATCAGGACAAAAATGTGATCTGATAAGTTGTGAGTTTTCTAGAATTTTTTTTCCCTGTGCCGCTATTAAATTAGATGGTGTTTTTGTGCCAGCATCTTGAACATTGTTTCAAATTCCCTTATCACTCTTAAGAATAATAGCGTCTAAGGGTAGAATTTTGAAATTGTTGGTGGAGAAAGTTTTCACCTTTAAGATCAGTCATTTCTTCCCAGAGTCCAATATTGGCTGGCTCTCCGGAGAGGCCATCGAAGGAACTGAGGCAATTTCCTTTCTAGTTGCAAAAAGGAGCCCTTTCCTCACAGTACAGTGCACAGACTCAAAGGTAATGTGTACTCAAAACCTTTTCCGAAACAGTCACTTTCTGAGCAACCAAAGTCACCCCCTTCCCATATGAATGTTCTCAAAATAACAGCGTTGACTTAGAAAACAGTGATCATTTCTAGTGGAGATGGCCCCAAATTGGAAACCATGACAACAAAGGCCTCTATCTTGTCTCTCCAGAAGAACAGGAGTTTAGCAGCTAATAGGAATGCAGTAGTATTTTGGTGAGTGAGCAAGTGCATGCCCAGGCGACAGGGTGAAGTTGGAATGGTTTTCCCATCTATACTTCTAATGGTGAGAGAGCCCCCTGCTGGAAGAATGGATATTATCTACAATGAGCTGTACACTGACAGTTTTACAGTGAATCAATCACTTTTATTTCTGGACTAGGTCACATCTTATTAACCAAGCACTGTGAAAGTACTCTGTGAAGAATCTCTAGACTAGACAGGACTCACTTGGCAGTGTTTGTATGTTATAGATGGGACAAAGGACTTAAACATACATCTTGTATATCAAAAACTCTTTCTTTCTTTTTTTTTTTTTTTTTTTTTTTTTTTTGGTTTTTCAATGTAAGGTCTTGCTGTAGCCCAGGCTGACCTGGAATTCACTCTGTAGTCTCATGTAGTCTCAGGGTGGCCTTGAACTCATGGTAATCCTCCTACCTCTGCCTCCCTAGTGCTGGGATTAAAGGCGTGCGCCACCACGCCCGGCTCTGTTTTTTTCACTCTGGCCCAGGCTGACCTGGAATTAACTAGTCTGAGGGTGGCCTTGAACTCATGGTGATCCTTCCACCTCTGCCTCCCGAGTGCTGGGATTAAAGGTGTGCACCACCATGCCTGGCTCAAAACTTCTTAGTGATAGTAAGCCTATAATGGGCTGTTTAAAACACCTGTATTATAAATTATTATTGATATGTTTAACATTCCTTACTAGTTCTTTAATTGTTATTGTGTGCTAGTATATATTGAACACCCGACTGTATGTAATATGGTTAATACAAGTGCAATAAGCATCAGTGTCAAATGAAGTTTATAGATTAGTGTAGTATATTTATTCATATTCACATGTCATTCACCCCACGTAACAGTAATCTTTCTGTATGTAATGATGTACTTTGCTAATGTCAGGACGAAAAAATGTTAATAAGCATCAGTGTCAAATGAAGGTCTTTATAGATTAGCGGGAAGTGTGAGTATATTTATTCATATTCACATGTCATTCATCTTTCACTAACACTGGAACCAGCTGCTCTGGCCTTCCAATGTGGATTGAACAGAGTAATCTTTCTGATGCATACTCAACTATGTAGCCTGCAGACAATTGTTGTGTCAGCCAATCCAATACATTATGATATATTCAGTAGGTTCTGGAACTTTGTCAACTCCAATACTGAGTCATGTGTTTTTGTTTGACCTTTTTGAGGTGAAGACTAAAAAATGTTAGTATCAGATTGGTGAGTCTCTACCTTTGCCAACTTACTTAAAAAGAATTATTCGATCAGAAAGGGTCAGTGTGCATCTATCTGGCTTACATGGGTTCTGAGGAGTTGAACCTAGGTCCTTAGGCTTCACAGGCAAATGCCTTAACTACTAAGCCATCTCTCCAGTCCCCTCTGTACTTTTTTGACGGCATATTTTAACCTTCTGTTTTGGTCTAAGAAGTAGTACAATATATTTATTGGTTATATCATTTTCTTTTTATTTATTTATTTATTCTGCTATTTCATAATATATTGTCATTCTTTAATGTATGCCTTTTAATTTTCTTCAATTAAGTGATTCAATTAATTTGTATTCTATTTCATTTGATACTTATTTATAATTATGAATTTTTCTCTGCCTATTGCTTTAAACATTTAACTTTTCCATTATAATTATTTTGCTACTGAGGAGAAATGCTTGTTCTGACATTTTATTCAACAGATTATTTATAACAGAGTTAAAACACTTTTAGGTGATTTAAAAAATTGCTATTTATTTCTAGTTTTTATTATACGGTGACTTGACTTTGACAGTTTTATATTTCCTACTTTTGGATTAATTGTGGTTTTCATTGTGACCCTATATGTGGTCTTTCGAGTAATCCATAGACACTTAAATAGACACAGAGTTTCTCTGTTTACCTCCTTTACCTGATGGGCTGGCGGGCTGTAACTCCTTCACATGAGGGACTGTGCTGCTGTGTCAGCCGTGCTTGCTCAGCTTGCTATGCCTGAATTCTCTGGGTGAATTTGATTTTTTTTTTTTTTTGGCTTTCCGCTTGACAGTTGAGCCTTTGACTCCTTTCCTAGCCATAAAATGTCACCTCTGAATCATTTTCTTTATGAAGCTCACCGGACACAGAGAAAGAAAATACTTAGAAATGCACCTGTGTATTTGTTAGCATGCATGCACTCTTAAAGAGATGTAAAGACCGTTTCATTCCAGGAGCCTCTGCACCCAAAATAAATGATTGTGGGGTACAGAGAGGGAGTCAGGTAGGGAATGAATACGGTCATGGGAAGACTATTAACCACATTATTAGTCCTGAGTGAAACGTGAGTAGGGGCCTCTTTTAAAGCATTTTATTGACAACTTCCATACAGCTAGACAGTATACCATGCTCATAATCCCCTCCCATCATCCTCCATTTTCCCCCTTCCAAATTCCCCCTCCACTGAATTCCTTCTTCTATCCAAGTAGTCTCTCTTCTATTTTGATGTCATCATTCCCGCCCTCCTTATTCTGCAGGTCTTGTGTAGGTAGCATCAGCCACTGTGAGGTCATGAATATCATGGTCACTGTGTTTGGAAGACAATAGAATAGGGTTCCTTATTTCATGAACTACAACATTAGATTGCGTTTTAATTCAAAGTTCCCTTTAAATTCAATTTCTTGGGCTGGAGAGATGGTTTAGTGGTTAGGAAGCCTGCCTGCCAAACCTGAGAATGCCCGTTCGTTCTCCAGGTCCCACATTTAGCCAGACATAAAAAGTGGCACAAAGGCGCAATGCTGTGCTTGCCCACAAGGAGGCGCACGTGTCTGGAGTTCATTCACAGCAGCTGAGAGGCTGCTGGTGTGCCCATTCTGTCTTTCTGTGCCTCTTCCTCTCTGTCTCTGGCTTTCTTTTTCTCTGTCTCTCTCAAATAAAAAAAAAATCCATTTTTTCAGTAACATACTATTTTCTTTGTCCTTTTAATAAAACCTCATTGCCGGAACAACTAAACTGCCACAGCTCTTCAAACAATTCCCTATAAGTCCTCATGGGGAGTGTTTTTTTAAATAAACATCAAAAATGTAGTTCTGGTTTCATTTTCTTTTTATATCTGGTGTCTGAACAGGTCCTATGAGCTTTCTGCTGTCTGTTTAGTTTAATCCAGAACAAAAATGAAAATCAATTATACAAATCCTTCCCTAAAAGAGTGCAAAACAGATGATTGATTTAAAACACAAGAAAACACAAACCCATTTGCTAATATTTGAATATTGTAGTGCAAACAACAATCAGTGTGTTAGAACAACATATCACATATTATACATTTTGACAATGTTATATATTAACATTATAGTTGCCTGAGCCTTCTTATACCCAAACCAATTACTGCATTTGTTTCAAGTTATAAACAGTGGGATTAAATATTGTCCTCAGCTGGAATTTGACTTAATAACTTAATTCTCTGGATGAATGCGTATGCAGGTAGGAGATGGAGTGCACAGAGCATGCCAAGAGGGGATCAATAGTGAGATTTAATACCTTTAGAATATTGCTATAAACTAGTTCATTAAACTTCAGAATTAATATATTGAGAACTTCAATAACAATTGAATCCATGAACTATGCTTGCTAGCAAACTTAAATTCAAGCTCAAATACTTTATAGAAGGGCACATGAGAGAAGAACCCAGCTTTACTTGACTAGAGGTTATTAACGTTTAATCTCTAAGGGAGCATGTGTTTGTCTAGAGTCCATGAAGGCCCAGGGCAAAGTAGAAATGGGACCGATGGTCTCAAACTTGATAAAGCCGTTCCAGTGAAGGCAAGAAAACTGAAGTCATTCAGAGACGCTATCTTTAATCTTTATCTATTTGTTTGGTTCTCATGTCTAGTATAACTCTCCCTGGTCCACATATTTGAGGTAAACTCAGTGAGGACATCACCAGATGGAAATGGCATTGCTTGATCCCATAAGAAATCTCAGGGACTATCTTTAGTCCTCTAGTAACAACGTGTGATGATTGCATATCCGTTCCTTCCTCCACATACAGGGGAACCTGTGCTGCTGATGATGTCAGCACTTGTCCAAGTAGCCTGGACTAAAAATGTTTTGCATCAAGGGATTCTCCCACCCACATTCAGATATACAATGTGAGAATGAATGACCAAGGACTGTTAGGCCCACAGAGGGAAAAGTCAACCCAACATAAGTGAGGAGGGAGTACCATCCTCTGACCCAAGAATTCTGAATGCTACTTGATCAATAGCCATGACCATGCTCCCGAAACTTATTTTACCCAGGTACAGCCTCTCAGTAGTGCTTACTGTGAAGGAAAAAAACAAAGTGTATTTCTCAAAGTCTCAAAGTCACTGACTCGGGCTTGAGCAGAGCCTACACCTCATACATTGGACAGTGTCACGTAACTCTTGGTACTTATTCAAATTGTCTTGTTTAAAATGTCGATTGAGTACTGCGTATAAAAATATGTTAGTAGATATAGAGCCAGATATGCCTTGTGCTTATGGCACTTACGTAATTACAATCAGATCAAATTCATAAACTAAGTGTCCACAATCCAGAAAACCAGTAAACTCCAAATCTATGTTTACTTAATGCTAGCTTACCGTAAACTAGATCACCTTTCAACGTGTGACTCTAGTGGCTTTGTTGGGTAAAATGCTATAGTTATCACCTGCCATTCAAGATGGTTCCCATCATGATTACTGTCTTTCTTTCTTTCTTTTTTTAATTTTGTGTATTTTTATTTATTTATTTGAGAGTGACAGAGAGAGAAAGAGGGAGAGAGAGAGAGAGGGTGCACCAAGGCCTCCAGCCACTGCAAATGAACTCCAGATGCATGTGCCACCTTATGCATCTGGCTTACGTGGGAATTGAGCCTCCCACCGGGGTCCTTAAGCTTCACAGGAAAGCGCTTAACCACTAAGCCATCTCTCTGGCCCATGATTACTATCTTTCTTAGAATTAGGCTCAGAAATTCCACCATGACTGCCAGAAGGAATAGGGCTGAGGCTTTATTGGGGAAACTTAGAAGAGTCAGCAAGAAGAAAGGCATATAGTTGTCCACATAGGAACATGTGCTGGGACCAGCAAACTTTGCTGTAGATGTCTGCTTTAACATCTTAATTGCTTCACCTTGTCAAAGCATAAACACGAAAGTGGTCATGTCAGAAATGAAACCAATCAAATATGGCCGTACCACCCAGACCATACCATATCTCATCTGATCTTGGAAACTAAGCAGGATGTGGCCTGGTTAGTATGGGACTGGAGAAATGAAACAAGTAGATTAGTAAAACCTTTAGGATATCTGGATTTGGATCCATCATTAAATGACCTAATGGGCAACACTGGAGGGCCTTTGGGATTGGGTCAGGCACAGGTCTTGCTGGGGGGTGTAAGCCACCCATCTGGGTTTGGTGCAGTTATAGATGACGTGTAACTTGAAGTCCAAGTAACCCATAGCAAGCTTCTAGGACCATTCTCTGACAGTGTTGCTTGTTGCCCAAGAATGTCATCTCTGCCAGGATGCCGGTTGAGTTCAGTACGCTTGCTCCCATAATGAGAAATAGAATAAAGAATACAGGACAGGCTGGAAGGATTGCTCAGTGGTTAAGAGCACTTCCTGTGCAAGCATGAGGGCCTGAGGAGGCCTGAGAGACTGCTCAAGTTCCAATCCCGAGAACCCACATAAATAGCAGGGCATGGCTACACACATCTATAAACCCAGTCCTGTAAAGACCTAAGCATTGATGGGAAAAAATGGCAAAATCCAGGATGAGCGAGAGACTCTGGCTCAAATATGAATGAGCTGAAGAGTGACAGAGCGGGATGGACATACCTGATGCTCAGCTCCTGCCATTGCAGTGGAGTGTACCCCACCACAGATGAGTGCATGGACATGGGCATGTGCATACATCAAACACCACACACACACACACACACACACACACACGAACACAGGACAATGGGTTCCAAAGTCACTCAGAGTAATGGCAGAGTTGGTACTTTAGCGAGGACAGCCAGGGGATGCACACTCAGAGAACAGGTGGCATGTGAGTGGGGTCCCAATGATGAGAAATTGCCAGACCCATGAGAAGTCAGAGCATATGGGAATGAGCTCTCACTGTATCCCAGGAACCAGTAAAGGTTAAGGAAAGAATTAATGAGGTTTCCTTTGCAGGCTTGTTAAGGATTCTGTGAGCTAAGTCTAGAAAGTGCACACTAGAGAGCAGGCCCTCGGCAAGTGGCAAGCATTGCTTGACAACAGATTACATAATTCTACTTTATAGGTTAAAGAGTTATTTTTGTTTTGTTTTGTTTTGTTTTGTTTTTTTTGAGGTAGGGTCTCACTCTAGCTCAGGCTGACCTGGAATTCACTACGTAGTCTCAGGGTGGCCTCGAACTCATGACAATCCTCCCATGTCTGCCTCCTGAGTGCTGGGATTAAAGGTGTGTGCCACCACATTCAGAAGAGTTAATCTTTAAAATTTTTTTAAAATTTATTTTTATTTATTAGTGACAGAGATGGAGGAAGAGAGAGAGAGAGAGAGAGAGAGAGAGAGAGAGAGAGAGAGAGAGAGAGAGAGAGAATGGGTATGCCAGGGCATCTAGCCACTGCAAATGAACTCCACATGCATGCCCCACCATGTGCATCTGTTTTACGTGGGACCTTAGGAATCAAACCTTGGTCCTTAGGCTTTGCAGGCATGCGCCTTAACTGCTGAGCCATGTCTCCAGCCCAGAGTTAATCTTTTTTATGGGGCTGGAGAGATGGCTCAGTGGTGAAGCTGCTTGCCTGTGAAGCCTAATGACCCAGGTTCAATTCCCCAATACTCACAGAAAGCCAGATGCACAAAGCGGCACATGCATCTGGCATTCATTGGCAGTTTGCTAGATGCCCTGGCGTGTCCATTCATTCTGTCTCTCTGCTTGCATCTCAATAATTAAAATATTTTTTAAACAAGAGTTAATCTTTTTTAGAAGGGAAAGTTTTGTTGATTTCACCTAGGTTTTCCTTTTAGGAATAAAGAGATAAGCTAAAAACACAACTACCTACTTTGGCCACTTTAAGTTCCATCCCTCCTCCCTTCTTTCATCCCTTCTTCTTCCTTCTTCTCCCTCACCCTTCTCTCTGATAAGTTCTCACTATGTGGTGTAGGCTGGCCTTGAACTTCTGATCTTCCTGTTTCCACCTTCTTAGAATTATAGGCATGTACCATCATGCCTGGCTAGATCACAATGAATTATTTCTAAATTATTTATTTACTTATTTACCATACACATTCCATGGACTGTGTGTGGAGATCAGAGAACAACCCCAACCCCAAGGTGACTGTCCTTTCCTTCCACCTTGCTTCTGAGAGAGAGAGTCTCTGTGGGTCCTGGCCGTTTCCCAGGGTTGTTGGCCACTGATGTCCCGACGTCCCGGGAGCAGGAGTTCCGGGGGGGGGGGAAGCAGGGTCCATCCTGGAGCAGTGGGTGAGTGCGATGACGGGCAATGAACACCTAGGAGACCATCTGATGGGCAGCACTTGTTTATTCAAAAGGGGAGTGGGTTTATAAACACTTGGGGACGGTTGAGAAGGCACATACAGACTATATGACAATCAGATGCATAGTTTATGGGTTGCTGTCTAATTGGTTGTAAGGGAGATAGTGGCGGAAAAAGCTACTGTGACTTCAAAGCTGTGAGGGAGGAGCTGTGAGACAGATGGCAGAAAGGCTCCGTGACTTCAGCACATAAGGGTCTCTTGGGCAGCTAGCCACAAGGTCAGGAACTGTGGGGGGGGGAAAAGCCTGACTTATGGGATGGTCAAGCTTTTGGGATCCAGGGGGAGGGCCTTGCCAGTTCTGCCCACTCTGGGTGATGACAGGGCACACTACAACCTTGTTTGAGGGTAGGGAAGGCCAGTCACTGTCGCCAGGGTGGGTTCCTGACAATAGGGCCAGCTGCAACCCCACAGCCCAAGGTCCCCAGCCATGTCCAACAGTTCAGACTAGCTTCCCCACAGTCCCAGCCCGTTTTTAGCAATGCCCAACCAGACTCTCATGTTTTTTTTTTTTTTTTTCTGCAGCATGCAACAGACTATCTGGCCCACAAATTTCTAGCTTCCCTTTGCTCTGCTTTCATTGCCACTGGCATGTGTGTTGGGATCACAGATACATGCACCACTTTGTGTCTGGCTTTTGTGGGTTCTGGGGAGAATTGAACTTAGGTTGGCAGGCTTGTAAAAAAAAAAAAGGGCTGAACCATCTTTCCAGGCCCTTTGAAGTTTTCCTCAATGAACATGTTTTCTTAACACTGGCAACATATACTTTATTCAGCCATTGAATCTTTATGTGGTAAAGTTGTTGGTACCTTGGAAGTCATCCTGCCTCACTTATTTTCCTGGGAGGCAAGACGAAAGTCCATGAAAATGAAGAGTTTTAAGGTCAAAGAATCTGTGCCACAGCCTATACAAAATCCCAGGTTCTTGGAGTTAAAATCTGTCCTTTGAATTATTCTAATGTATTCCTATCTTTCCTCCCTTTCTTTTCTTTTCTTTTCTTTTCTTTTCTTTTCTTTTCTTTTCTTTTCTTCTTTCTTTCTTTCTTTTTTCTTTCTTCCTTCCTTTTCTTTCCTTCCTTCTTTTCTTCCTTCTTTCTTTCTTTCTTTTGGATTTTCAAGGTAGGGTCTCACTCTAGCCTAAGCTGACCTGGAATTCACTATGTAGTCCCAGGGTGGTCTCAAACTCACAGCGATCCTCCTACCTCTGCCTCCTGAGAGTTGGGATTAAAGGTGTGCGCCATCACGCCTGGCTCTTTCCTCCCTTTCTAAGTCTATCCTTCCTTTTGTTGGCATTATAATTAGAAAAGTAAATACATATGTAAGCTTAGGGCTGTACACAAGCCAATGACCTTGATAGCAGTTGAAAGCCTTTCAGACCAATGGTGAAATGCTTGTGTTACATTCTCTCTGTATGGAGGTGCTAGGGCTTCAGGAAAGTCCTTGAACCCCCAAACTTAGGTTGGTGTCTAATTTTAAACAAAGAATTGAATAAAATAAGACCGAGCAGGATAGTTATTACTTATTGTATTCGTCGAGGGAAGTACAGAACCAAGGAAAGGAGAAGGAATACATCCATGAGGCCTGAGAGCCTACAAGGTGAGCTGAGGGACGGCTGATTGGTTGGGGCTAGGAGCTGTCTCAGGAGGAGGCTAGCCGTGATACCAAGTTCTGGGGGCTGAACTTAACAAACCACAATGTTAGGGTTAGATTTAAACCCTAGGGGAGCCCTGCCTCTCAGTAGGATCCCAGGTTGTTTGTGGAAAAACAGACCTAGGTAAGCAATAAGAATCTAGATTCTCCCTTGATCTCTAGCAAGCGCAGACTGCAAGGATAGGCCCAAAGACATTTCCGTTTCTTACCTTTAGGGGCCCAAACTGCCTAAAAGAGGGGACCTCACTGAAACCCAGCCCTGAGGATAAGCTGATCTGACTTCTGGCACCAGGACTGGGAGATGTATATGTCTTTTGGGTAAGCCACCTGTCTAGGGTTGTGAGAAGAATGACTCAATACACTGTTGCTTCAGGAAACCTGTGGATGAAATTATGAGAATCTTCCCAGCTAAGTTTGCTAAGGCCTTTGACCTTGATAGTGAGATGACAATTCATTTTCAAAGTTATACATTCTTTAGAAAAGTCTAGCATTAGGGTTATGCAATTCAAAGTCTGGCACAGGAGGAAATGTGAACAGATTTCAGGTCCCAGAGACTTAAGCCACTTGAACTGTAATTGTTAAATTGTTAAATTGTAATTGTTGATGGTGGGCCAGCTGCTCTGCTGGAACAATAGAAATAGGACAATAGAAAAGATGTCTTGAAGGCAAGACTAAGACCATCAAAGGTTTGAATGTAAATTAAATTTGAGAGAGACAGAGAGAGAATGGGCACGCCAGCTGCCTCTCAGCTGCTGTGAATGAACTCCAGATGCGTGCGCCCCCTTGTGGACATGTGTGACATTGTGTGTTTGCATCACTTTGCATCTGGCTAAACGTGGGACCTGGAGAATTGAACAGGAAGGAGTTCCTAGGCTTTGCAGGTGCCTTAACCGCTAAGCCATCTCTCCAGCCCATGAATATGATTAAAACAAACTATTTTATTTTTATTTGTTTGAAAGAGAGACAGAGACAGAGAGAGAATGAGAGAATGGGCACTCAGGGCCTCCAGCAGATGAACTCCAGATGCATGCACCACTTTGTGCATCTGGCTTACATAGGTTCTGGGGAATCGAACTGTGGTCCTTTGGCTTTGCAGGCAAGTTCCTTAAACGCAAAGCCAATTCTCCAGCCCAAATGTGAATTTTTTGAAAGAAAAAGATCTGAAGGGAGAATGCCTTCACCTCAAGGTGTGGCTTCATCACCATCTGCAGAATAGCTTGGGAACATTACCCATGTGGTGCTGGGTTTGGAGACATGGACTGTAGGAGATGGAGGGTCATCGACTGGACCATGGTTCCAGAGAGCCACTGAAACTAGGCAGTGTGAGGCTGTGTCAAGGTGTCCCTGTGAGGCCACAGCATGAAGCTATGATGATTAACTGTGGGTTGTAGTAAAGAGTCCAGCATTTTGGAGCTGGAGCTGTCACAACTATGGGATGGCTATCAAGGAAGGCTGTGGGAGTCAGGCATGGGCTCACATATTTGGATGCTTAATTTTAATTGGTGGAACTGCTTGGGGAGATTGCAGAGCCTTTGCAAGGTGAAGACTTGCTGAAGGAGGTGTCACTTTGGGGCAGGACTTGGGGTGTTATAGCCCAGCCCTAATTGCTGCATTTATATCTGATTCTCTCTACTTCCTCCCTGCTGATGTAAAGATGTAACAGCTGGCTAGCTCCTGCTATGTTTTCTTGCCATGATAGAACATCCCCTTAAAACTTTCACCTGGAAAGAAACCCTTTCCTTCCATAAACATAGAAAGAAAAGTCTCTTTAGAATGTCTGTCATTTTGTGCTTACAATGGTGAAATTTGTAGTGGTGCCTAGGCCAAATAGCGGGGACTGGACACAGTATCGAGGGTCCTAAAAAACAGTGATGGATTTTGCTGTGCACGTGTTCTGGTTTGAATGAAGCATGCGCTCTCTGTTTCCTGGTCGGCTGCCATGTGAGGAGCTGCTGCCTCATGCTCCCGCCACCACGGACAGAACTGCTCCTTCCATGATGCGCTACGAGCCAAAACAAGCCTTTCTTCCCTTAAGTTGTTTCTGCTAGGTAGTTTTTGTCATAGCAGTGGGGAAAGTGACAACGTGATATGGCTTAAAGTGCAGAGTAAGGCTTCAATGTAGATTTTCTGGTCTTTGGACATATTCAGGTGAACAAAGCACCCAGGATGCACTGCCTACTCACTGGGCACATGATTGGATTCCTCCATGCATAAGCTGCCTCTGTGGCCTTGAGATGATCCTCACTGGAAAGAATGGGTTGTTTCTGAGCCAGAAGAGGAAATTATACAGAGGAAAAAGATATCAAGTAAGACTACCCAGGTTTGATTCTCCACTACCTACTTAAGCCAGATGCACAGAGCAGTGCTTGAATCTGGAGCTTGTTTGTGGTGGCTGGAGGCCCTGGCATGCCCATATGCCCATTCTCTCTGTCTGTCTCTCTTCTATCTCTCTCTCTGCTTGCAACTAACTAACTAACTAACTAACTAACTAACTAAAATAAATATTTAAAAACCCTGAATATACAGATCTGTGGCATGCAAATAAAATTCATCATGAAATAAAATAAATACAAGTAAAAGAAAAAGTCTGCTTCAAAACTGGTCATTATTGATTTTCCAATGCAGATTGAAGATCTAAAAGAAAAATAGCGCCTAATAATCTGATGTTGAGGGAACTTGCAAGGTCTTCTAATGACTTTGCTCACCCTGGTGAAATGCCTCAGCATTGGAGAATAGGTGTTGAAGTGCCTGTGCTTTCTGTATGCTAACATGTAGGACTTCTTTTACGTTTGTAATTGAGAATTGGATCTTGGCTGGTAATTTTGCTAGTGATGGATGAGTCAGACTAGAATACAATTCTCTTCTAAAGTCCCATTAAATATATAGTGCTGACACTAGGGGAAAAAGGCTTTGTCAGTAAATAAATACCAAGTGGGCACAAAGGATGGATGTATATGAAAGTAATTGAACTCTATTATGTTTGAAAAGTCTTCTGCCCATGCTTACGAAAATATATGACTAAATAGCCTCTTGGAAAAAAAAAAATGAATTGAGATGCTGCTTTTGAAATTTTAGTCTCAACAGCTTCCCGTGAATTCGAAGATGCCCGAGTGCTTAAAAACAGGTAGCAAAGGTAAGGAAAAGAAGGCTTAGCATGCGTGAGTCTGGCAATTGCGGGGTTGTTTTATGAATTTGTTTGCAGAGTATGGACATGTGGAGTTAAGACTCTCTCTCTCCCTGCATAACTTTTCTCCTGAGATTTGTTTTATTTAAACTTCAAAATGATAGGAGTATTAGCACTTACAACTCACAGCTATTTTTCAAGAGATAATATACCTGTATTTAATCAGATAATGTATTCACCAAATATGAAGTGTATTTGGTGGCCTAAAAGACACAGTGAACAGGGCTGGAGAGATGGCTTAGTGGTTAAGGCAAGCCTAAGGACCCATGTCCGACTCCCCGGATCCCATGTAAGCCAGATGCATAAAGTGACACAGTCACAAGGTCTTCCATGCGTGCTTGGTGGCACACATGTCTGGAGTTTGATTACAGTGGCTGGAGGCCCTGACGTGACGTGCCAATTTTCTCTGTTTCTCTCTTTGGCTCTTACTCTCTCATAAAAAAGGCCAGTCTGTTGGTCTTGTCTCAAAAATAACAACAACAACAACAACAACAACAACAAACAACAAAAAACAGTAAACACGTATTATATACCCCTGCAGATAATTCATTTACTTCCAAACTGGAAAATTTGAGAGAGGAAATGAAAAACAAAGACAATTTGTCGCCAACACTAAATACAGAAGTGGGTGGCTCAATGGCTATGTGAAGAGAAGGAAAAAAGTCTGGTGCAGGGCTCGTTGAAGGATCTGGCTTAGGAGTCCTGTCATCCAGAGACAGCACAGAGGGGCTGCATCAGCTTCAAGGGAAGCTGGGAAGGAGGTTCAGGAGCAGAGCAAGGAGGAAGGCTACACAGGCCACACCATTCAGTTTAACAGAACAGGGTATTCACTGGGGAAGATTCTCTCTCTCTCTCTTTAAGATTTAACTTCCAAAGCTGGGCGTGGTGGCGCTCGCCTTTAATACCAGCACTTGGGAGACAGAGGTAGTTAGTTCAAGGCCACCCTGAGACTACTTAGTGAATTCCAGGTTAGCTTGGGTTGGAGTGAGACCCTACCTTGAAAAACAAAAACAAAAACAAAAAACAAACAAACAAAAAAGATTTAACCACCATCAGTAACCCCCCAACATGTACATCAGTTTTTAGTAAAAAGCTGCCTTCTTTTACTAATATAGCTTTCATGGAAAAAATCTCCATTAAGACTCCACTGCCTCTCAGTCTTTGTTTACACATTTCTGAGCCATCATTTTCTGCCCTGTTTTAAGAGTTAAAAAAAGCCTATTTTTTTAAATTTGTTTGTTTAGAGATTGTCTGTTCCACCACAAAATAAGCTCCAGGGATCACGCTCCCTGTGTTTTTTCACTCCCACTGTGTCCTCAGTCTAGCCAGTGCCTGGTATGTAATTGGTACACACTAAAGACTAAAGGTACATGGAATGGATATATAATGGAATATAGTTAAGAGAAATATATAAGTAAAAGGCATGCAGCAGAGAAGTAACATTGATTGATTGCTTATTTATGAGGCTTTCTTTTCTTTTCTATTTTTTTGAGAGAGACAGAGAGAGAGAGGCAGAGAGAGAACAGGTGCACCAGCAGCCTCTTAGCCGCTGTGAATGAACTCCAGATGCATGTGCCCCCTTGTGGGCAAGTGAGACATTGCGCCCTTGCATCACTTTGCATCTGGCTAAACGTGGGACCTGGAGATTCAAACTGGTGTTCTTGGCTTAGCAGGCAGGTGCCTTAACTGCTAAGCCATCTCTCCAGCCCTCTTTTCTTTTTTTATGTTTATTTATTTGAGAAAAAGAAAGGCACAGAGAAAGAAAGAGAGAGAGGAAGAAGAGAGAGAGAGAGAGAGAGAGAGGAAGAGAGAGAGAATGGGCACACCAGGGCCTCCAGTCACTGCAAACAAACTCCAGATGCATGCGCCCCTTTGTGAAAAAGGCTTACGTGGGTCCTGGAGGGTAGAACTGGGATCCTTTGGCTTTGCATGCAAACACCTTAACTGCTGAGCCATCTCTCTAGAGGCTTCATTTTCAATAATCAATCAAATCCTTTGAATAGCCTTCTTGAGATAGGTATGACCATTTCAGTCAATGACCAAGTGAAGGTTTGGAGAACTTATAAAACTGGGTTCAATCTTGTCCTTCCTAAGTGGTAGAGAATGTGGACCATATTTGACCAATGTCAAAATCTAAAATCCTTCACCTGCCAAGGTTCCCCAGGAAGAGCAGTAACAGGGACACACAGAGGGGTGGAGCCAGGCTCTGTTCCAACAATGTCCCTTACGGGAACTCAGCTGATGGCCAGAGTTGTGAGAATAGAACTGAACTTTTCTGTTTGCTTTTTAAATAAAAATAGTGCCTGTTTGAAGTGATCTCTATGTTCCTAGTGAGTTAATAGCACAAATCAATATACTTGGCAGGACCTGGGATATAGTAAGGACTCAGTACATGCTTGGAACACAGATTAACTAAAAATATAAATAAACGAACAAAAAGGTCAATCAACTAGAGGATGCTGATTTTTCACAGAAAAGCCACGCAGATGCACATGGCCAGCACTACGGGAATGGAAATTAAGTCGGTCACAGATGAAACCTTCAAGATGGTGAAATTCGATATTAGTACAATCTTGGATCTGAAATGAGAACCAAGGGCTCACATTTCAAACTCAAACGTGGTGGTTTTCACGCCTTCCATTCAGTTCTCTGAACAACAATAATGGGCTGCTTCTTCAGTTCATTAAATAATCTATTAAAAAAAAAAAAAACACAACCACAGCCTTTTGCAAAGCCAACGGGGCTTTCAGGGAGGGTTCCCCAGCATCAAGGGACTAAATGCTGCCGTGGTGGACGGAATTGCTGCGCTGAATTCTCAGCGCTCCTCCTGCTGGGATCACAGCATTAACTGGAGCCTGATTAACTCACTGTTACTTGATTGGCAAGATGCTTTTCTGCACGCAGAGGGACAACTCCAGGCACAGTGGCGAGGAGCTGGTGACACCTGGCTCTATGCTGTTTTCTATCTGCCCACAGTGATGGCTAGTATAGGGAGCAAAGATCCTACCCCCATTCTCTTAGGGTATCCACACTGGGTCTGAGAATTATGTTAACATCAGAGAGATTACCAGGAGATAGGCATGCATATTTATTCAATACAAATTCTAGGTGACATTATCTTCAGAAGGAAATGAAAACATAGACACAGCCAATCCTTTATTTACTGAATTGGACCAAGAGTAGCAAACTGTGAAAATATGATAAGGCCAAGGCCTGGCTTAGGATAATTGAGTAAAGAAGTGACTGTTTAGGGGATGGTGGGAGTGGGGAAGGGCAGTGGCTCAGTTGGGGAATAGCTTGCCTCATAAGCGTGGGTTCCTGAGTTCAGATCCCCATGACTGGTGTAAATGCTGGGGGTGATTGTGCATGCCTGTAACCTCAGTGCTCAGGAGACAGACAGACAGGGCAAGCTGGTTTATCTAGACTAGCCAAGTCTGTGAGCTCTTGAAAGACATTGGAGAGATGGCTTAGTGGTTAAGATGTTTGCCTGCAAAGCCAAAGAACCCAGGTTCGATTCCCCAGGACCCATATAAAGCCAGATGCACAAAGTGGCGCATGCATCTGGAGTTTGCTTGCAGTGGCTGGAAGACCTGGTGCACCCATTCTCTCTCTCTCCTCTGTGCCTCTTTCTCTCTGTCACCCTCAAATAAATAAACAAAAAATACTTAAATAATATTAATAAAAACAAGGTGCAAACACTTTTTATGTTCCTATACTCTTTCTCTTCCTGGAAAGAGAGGGTGACAGGTGCATCCTGTGTGACACAGGCAGCTGTGTAAGAGTTCTCTGCTTGGGGCATCTAGTTGAGGGAGGCTGGCTTTATTTTGATCTGAAGGGAGAGGTTAAAATTATATATATATAATATTTTATTTTTATTTATTTGAGAGAGGGAAAGGCAGGGGAGACAGAGAGAGAGAGAGAGAGAGAGAGAGAGAGAGAGAGAGAGAGAGAGAGAGTGCTCCAGGGCTTCCAGCCACTGCAAACAAACCCCAGAT
This sequence comes from Orientallactaga sibirica, assembly GCA_036365145.1. Classification (NCBI taxonomy): domain Eukaryota; kingdom Metazoa; phylum Chordata; class Mammalia; order Rodentia; family Dipodidae; genus Orientallactaga; species Orientallactaga sibirica. The sequence goes on from JAEOAD010000019.1 coordinate 26,879,529, forward strand.
GCATGCACCACCTTGTGCATCTGGCTTATGTGGGTCCTGGGGAGTTGAACTGAGGTCCTTTAGGTTTGCAGGCAAGCACCTTAACCACTAACCCATCTCTCCAGCATATATATATATCTTAGAGGGTGCGCACAAGGGAGAATTGGCACACCACGGCCTCAGCCACTGCAATCAAACTCCAGATGCTTGCACCACCTAGTGGGCATGTGCAACCTTGCACTTGCCTCGCCTTTGTGAGTCTGGTGTATGTGGGATCTGGAGAGTGGAACATGGGTCCTTAGGTTTCGCAGGCAAGCACCTTAACCTCTAATCCATCTCTCCAGCTCTTGAAAGCTTGGTATGTCTCTAACTGTAAGTTGTCTTCCTTCTCATTATTATTACTGTTTGAAATAGTTCCATGAATTAGAAGAGGAGAAAACCAGGTACATATGAATTGTCATATGTCCAACTCGTACCAGAAATGATGTTAATATGTGCAACAGTGACATTAGTATCCTTGACTGCATTTCATGAGAGAACACAAGAGCCAGCTTGCTTAATTTAACAATAGCAAAAAGGTAAATTAAGCTACTCTTAATACGATGCTGATTTTATTAATTGATCTAATCTGAATGACTCCTGATGACTATGACATAATAGTTGGAGAAGCATTTGGATGTACCGATGAAATGCACATGACTTGTCAAATAGTCTGGGCCCAAATCCTGGCTCTAACAGTGTGGTTGGGGGACACTAGTTAATCTTAAAAACCTCTTTTTCTTCAGTTATAAAATGTGCCATATAAGTCATAAATTGTCAGACTATCTTGAGGAATAAATGAATCAAACCATGTGAAGAAGTAGTTTTTAAAAAAATTATTTATTTATTTGAGAGAGAGGCAGAGAGAGAACGAGTGTATCAGGGCCTCTAGCCACTGCAAGTGAATTTCAGACACATGCACCACCATGTGCACCTGGCTTACGTGGGTACTAGGGAATTGAAACTGGGTTCTTAGACTTTGCAGGCAAGTGGCTTAACCACTAAGCCATCTCTCCAGCTCCAAGAAGTTAGTTTTAAAAAGATCTATCATGCATTCCATTTCATTAGGGAAAAGCTTTGCATTTATTCAATCACAAGATACACATTTTGGACATACTGACATTCTGAAATCAGCATGTCTGAAAATCTTTCCAGATCTTTCCCAAGGGCTAGCCAGAGAAGCTGATAGATTGAATTGCTTGTTCATGTGCACAAGTGAGCTTCTTCTGGTCATGGGTATGGGTCTGTATTGTGTGGTTTCATGTATGTGTGCATATTCATCTGTGTGTGTGTATACATGTGTGTGAGAGGGTGACATTGAGTATCTTCTTCATCAGATTTCCAGTTTGTTTGTTTGTTTGTTTGTTTATTTATTTTAAGGCAGGGTCTTACTCTTGACCAGGCTGACGTGGAACTCCCTCTGTAGCTCCAGGTTGGCCTCAAACTCATGGAAATCCTCCCACCTCAGCCTCCTGAGTGCTGGGATTAAAGGCATGTGCAATCATGCCCAGCTCACTTTACTTTTTGAGACAGGATTTTTCACTGAGCCTGGAGCTCAATGATTTCAGCTAGACTAGCTAGCTTGCAAGCTTCAAGGTTCCTCCCGTCTCTACCTCCCCAGCCCAGGGATTACAGGCGCGCACAGCTGCACCCTGATTTTTTTTTACAAGGGATTAGAGATTCTAACTCAGGCCCTCATGCTGTAGGACAAGCACTTTACCATCTCCCCAGCCCTTGAGTCAGTTGTGACAGGGGACAAAAGGGCTGAGTTCCTACCACTGGAAGTGCTACACATACCATTTAATTAAATCCAGTGTAATTGTGAAACAGCGACAACAATGTCTTTAAACACATTTATAGCAGACTATGGCTGTGAAGCAAAGACTTAGTACATGCCGAAAACTGTCTATCACACACTGGGCAGCACAGTTCCAGACATCAGAGAATGCCAAGTTTTTCAGAATACATCATAGAGTTTTTCAAAGCTGGGAGGAAGAGGCGAGTGTAACCAGTTTTGTTAAGGTCTGTCACTTAAAGCTCAGAATATCAGATAAAAGCTGGTAGCTGACTTTCAGGAGAAACAGTTTAAGTTTTAGTGATAAGTACTTCACTTTAAAAAGAATCCTGTAAGTATAATCAAAGGAGAAATGTAGACAAGTTCCGGCTTCCTTTCATGTACTTAGAATCTTATTACCAATTCAAAAATTTCTGTGTCTATTATAAGACAATAGATATGGGCAATATGCTTTGCTTCCACAAAGATTTCTTGCTTTACAGAAAATGTTGTTTCCCCAGTTAAAATAGTACTGCTTTTGAGTTGGGTGTGGTGGCGCACGCCTTTAATCCCAGCACTGGGGAGGCAGAGGTAGGAGGATCGCCGTGAGTTCGAGGTCACCCTGAGAATACAGAGTGAATTCCAGGTCAGCCTGGGCTAGAGACCCTACCTCAAATAACCAAAAAAAAGTACTGCTTTTGTTAAAACTTGTAATATGATGTATATTAAAAGGTTCTACTCCTGTCTTAAAATAAGGAAATAGTATTTTCTGTTACCCTAAGTCCACACGACAGTAAAGGTTCTCAATTAATGTGGATGTTAATATATTCATATCTAAATGTAAATGCCGTTGATATAAGAGCCTTCTAATCTGATAACTATCTTGGAAAAACTCAGGGAGATTCATTTACCTAAAACTATTGATGCTAGTAGTGAAAATTATTCCTCATATGAACTGACAGTCATACCACCCATCTTTCTCAATGGTGTATATGAAAGTTTGTATTCAACTAAAAATGGAATAAACTTGGGAAAAAATCAGAATATCATAAAGATCCAAAAGTAATAAGAATTATTGTGATTTTTCTGTAGTGCTGGCAATCAAACTCACAGACTGGTACATACTAAACAGGTGCTTTACCACTGAGCTATATCTGTAAGCAGAATTATTTTTATACTTTAAAGGCTTAGACTCCAATTTTGCTAGTCACATTGAGATGCAGAAGAAAGTGGATGTAATAGATATGAATAAATACATACTTTTGTTATGTTCTTAAAATGTATAGTTGAAGTAACATGTTTTCTACCATCACAAATTGACTGAAAATATTGCTGTTAAAATTAAGGTTAGAAAATGATTTCCACATTGCTAGCTGTAATGCACATTTCTCTGTTCCTATCCAATGTGACTTTTATTTTTGTTTTTGCGAGGCAGGGTTTCACTGTAGATCCAGGCTAGCCTTGAACTCATGGACATCCTCCTACCTCTGCTTCCAGAATGCTGGAATTAAAGGCATGTGCCACCATGCCTGGGCCAATTTGATTGTTTTGATACCATCTCATTCTTTCTTCTCGAAGCATGGCCCTCTGTCATAGCTTTTCATTTCCCTGACTTTCTTTCTTCTTCACTGGCTTCTGCTCCTTAGCTGGTCCTCTCAATGGTTATTTTATAGTGGCTCTGATGAGCCCTTCTCCAATGTTCTCCCTGGATGTAGCTTGTTCATTCCTGTGGATTATAGACCAGTCTAATGTTGAGGCCTACCAAATTTATTACACCTTTGGCACAAACCCAATGGCCTCTTTGAATCTCCGCTTGAATACTTTACAGACAAGACAAAATGCACAAGTTAAGAATGGACTGGGAACATCTTCCACAAACAAATCTTAGTCCCCATAAATGGCCCCACCACCCTACTGCCCAGTCCAAGAATCCTGGGAGTCATACTTGATGCTTCCACTCTCTTCCTCCCCATTTCCAGCCCAGCTTCAACTTATTCACTCTCCTTTACCATCATCATCATCACTTATTCTGGTTGGCATCTTTTAGTCTTTCCACACTAGTTTATGTTTCACATACATATAACAAAACATGTGAGTCTTTTTTCTCTCTTTTTCCCCCTTTTATGGTGCTGGGGGTCAAACCCAGGGCCTTGGGCACATTAGGCAAGTGCTTTACTACTGAGCTACTACACAGGCCCCCAGAAGAAGTTAAAACAGACAGTGTAACAGCATGTCCTTGTCCTCGCTCAAAATCCTCAGTGACCTGCCTTGCACCTAGCACAAAGCCCCACCTCTGAACCATAGCCTACAGGGTCTGTGTAATCTTGTCCCTTACTCCCCAGTCATGGTTAGACTTTTCCATTTTTAAAAATTATTTATTTTTTTATTTGAGACAGAGAAAGGGAGACAGAGAGAGATAGCGAGAAAATGGGCACACCAAGGCCTCCAGCCACTGCAAATGAACTCCAGACACATGCGCCACCATGTGCATCTGGCTTACGTGGGTACTGGGGAATCAAGTCTTGAACTTGGGTCCTTAGGTTTCACAGGCAAGTGCTTAACCACTAAACCATTTCTCCAGCCCCAGACTTTTCCATTTTTAAGGGATGAATTCACTGATTCTTCCTTTTCCTTTCTAAAAAAAATGTCATGCTTTTGTTAACTTCTTAGTCTGTGACATGTTTTTCCCCCCATTGAGTCTCTCTCTCTCTCTCTTTTCATTCTAGGTATAACTATTGCTCTAAAAAAAAAAAAATCAACAAATGCCCAAAAACTTAGTGTCAGGTTATTTCTTCTTTGTGGTATTTGTGGTATTTGTGGTATTTGGAATCAAACTCAGAGGCTATATAAACTCTTGGAAAATGTTTCTGAGTGACATTCCCAATTCCAAGTGTTCTTTCATTAAGATCTTCCTTCTATGTTGGGAGGGGGCAGTTGGGGGAGGGGTTCAGTGCTTAAAGGTGCTTGCAAGTTGACCTGGGTTCAACTACCCAGCCACCCATGTAAAGGTAGGCAGACCCTGCTGCAGTAAACGACCCTGGCATGTCCACACGTGTGCATTTGCAAGCACGCACACACACGTAAACAAAAATTAAAAAGAGATCTTCTTTTAGCTGTTTAATATAACCATCCTCTGTTATTTTAGACTTAAACTTCTTGCTTGTTTCCATAATGGCATTAACTAAGATGCAATGATTTAAGCTCTTCTGTTTACTGCACCCCATCAGCTTCTTTTAGATTGCAAATGTTAGGTCAGCCTCTATCTTAGTACTTTTCTATCTCTTGCACCTATTATAGCACCTGTCTTAATTTGTCTTAGGAATATATAAGACATTTGAAAGAGTTGGTTTATATAAAAACAGTAGCTCAGCAATCTTTTCTGTACTAGGATTTTTGTTTTTTTTTTTTTTTTTGAGGTAGGGTCTCACTCTAGCTCAGGCTGACCTGGAGTTCACTATGTAGTCTCAGGCTGGCCTCGAACTCATGGCGATCCTCCTACTTCTGCCTCCTGAATGCTGGGACTAAAGGCATGCGCCACCATGCCCAGCTTCAAACCAGGCATTTTTAATGCAGAGGGTATATTCACAGTCAGTGAATGAGGTTCAGTTCATCTCACCCCTTAAAGTATGAATCAGGATTTTCCACTCTGACATTGTTCTTCTATTTTTTAAAATTATTTTTATTTGAGAGAGAGAGAGGGAGATGGAAAGGAAGAGAACTGGAACACCAGGGCCTCAGACACTACAAGTGAACTCCAGATGCTTGTGCCACCTAGTGGGCATGTGCGACCTTGCACTTGCCTCACTTTTGTGCGTCTGGCTTATGTAGGATCTGGAGAGTTGAACTTGGGTCCTTAGGCTTCGCAGACAAGTGCCTTAACCACTAAGCAGTCTCTCCAGCCCTGTTCCTCTATTTTTTAAAACAGTTACCTTATACAAAAGTTATTACCTTCTGAGAACCAGGAATGGTACAGAATCTTCCAGAGAGTTCCCGTGTGCCACAATCCTTAATGCTAAACAAAGGATAAATTATATTTTGGCCACTAAGCACTTACTTCCTAATATGGACAAATGCTGATAGAGGAAATGCTTGTGAGTGTCATGGGCCTCCTAACCCACAATATTCTATCTTTGTGGAGAAATAATCCCACTCATTGGGAAAAAACTATAAAAGAGGAGAACATAGAATTAGTTATTTCTATTTATATGACTGTTTATTTAAACTGTTTTCCTATTTCAGTACATGATGATTAGGTAGATGATCATCTGAAGAATGCTATGAATTACTATTATAAATTGCTCCTCTATACAGAATCCATCTTTTATCAGAGATATAACACTTTTATAGATATTTCTGCTTTTATTTATTCTCTGCCATATTTCTAGTAATCTTTTTTATTATTGGCAATGCTTACATAATCACATACTAACACCTACAGGAATGAATCACAGTTCATCTTGCAGATTTATGGCATGCCTACAGAAAAAGCACCTCATGATGCAAACTTTAACGCATAAATTATCTACTAAAAGCCCCACAACCAGGCAAACTATGTGGTTTAGAGGTGGAGATTAAAAACAAATCCATTTAAATTCTTTTGTCCTTTATTTAAATTCCAAGACAAGTTAAGAAGGATTGGGATGTGCTATTAGTAAGCTGTAAGTCATTTATTCATAACAAAGTTGAACTAAAAAGCTTCCCCATGTGTGTGTGTGGGGAGCTCATGAATACTGCAGCCTATAAATGCTTTCTTCCCCCAATACTTTGACGAGCAGTAAGAATGCAGGCCTTAGACTCTAGAGTTTTCCAGGATAAGCACTTTTATGCTCAGTCACTTCTCTTTTCCATTGTCCCCAGTCGTGCTGTCCAGTGTTCTTTCATGTAGCAATCTTTAGTGTTCATTATGACCTCGGTAATATGTCACTCTATCTTTCTTCCTTTCTCTTTCCTGGCCTTCTTTCCCACTTCCTGGTTTCCTCTGGTGTGTCTTTATTCGTATTTCTCTCTTTCTGTCTTCTGTTTCTTTGTGTATATGTCTTTTTATAATTCTCTCTCTTTTGTTCTTTAATTTCTCTGTTTCTCCTCTCACATGTTAGCCATTATTATATGCTGGGCACTGAGTTGGGAGTTGCAGATTATAAAGATTGTAAAGAAAAGATCTAGTCTGCCCATAGTTCAGTTTAATGGAGAAGGGGGCACTGAGAGGGAGGAAAAGACAGGGGCAAAATAATGATAGAAATTCAGAGAAAAAAATGATGTCATTGTTGCCTAAAGATATTTAACTGTGTGAAAAGATCAGGATGAGGTGAAATTTGACTTAAGTCGTAAATAACCAAATGTTTTCCAAGTAAACAGTGGGAGCCCAATCAGAGGCCCTTCAAAAGTGGATGTGCAGGGCTGGAGAGATGGCTTAGCGGTTAAGGCGCCTGCCTCCTAAGCCTAAGAACACTGGTTCCAATCTCCAGTGGTTCCAATCTCCAGGTCTCACGTTTAGCCAGATGCAAAGTGATGCAAGGGCACAATGCCACACTTGACCACAATGGGGGCACATGCATCTGGATTTCATTCTCAGCAGCTGAGAGGCTGCTGGCGTGTCCATCTCTATCTGTCTTCCTCTCCCTCTCTCTCTCTCTCTCTGTGTCTCTCTCAAAAAAAAAAAAAAAAAGTGGATGTGCAGATGCGTGGCAGTGAGAAAATGTCAAACACTATAGAAATGACACAGGGCATTTTAGTAAGCCCAGTAATGGGAATGGGGAATAAAGCTCAGAGCAGCGGTGTCTCCAACCCGGTTATGATACCTACCCAGACAACTGCGAAACTCCACGAACTCGGTATACTTTTTGGTTTGTTTCTGTTCTACTAATAACAACTCTGAAATGGACTAAAACTAGACATTGCTCAAAGTTAATTCTCCCCTCAGTCTTAATCAGGATGTCTTGTGACTTTTCCTGGGGTGACATGAAGAAATATCTATTCACCTCACATAGGACACAGATTGTGGACCAAGGTCACTGTAAGGAAAAAGTGCCTAAGCGAGCGTGAAAGGAAGAAATTGAGAGGAAGCTCAATGGCAAAGAGCAAGCTTTATTGAGAGTGGAGGGCCTGAGAGGCTGATGCCACTGGTTCCAAAAGGCACTGTAACTCTGGAAACAAGAGTGCATGCTGGGAAGTTTTACTGGCTTTTGGGGTTGGAGAGGTAGTGATGTTCTAGCTGCAAAATGAAGGCAGCAAAAGTAAGCTAGTTTTTTTCTGTTCAAGGTTGTAGGCTGTGAGTAATCTCCAGGCAGACCGTGCAAGGTTATGGGGGCCGCTTGGAACTTCCAGATAGACTTTTTTGGCGTACAAAGTTGGCTTGCTGACTCCTTTACCGTTTGTTAACCCCTTCAGTAACAATTAACATTGAATTTTAACTTGGCAAACCAACGAATTGATTGGGGTTACTTACAACAGAATGGAGTGACTCAAGCTTAGCTATATCACCGACAGGCCTATCCTAGCATGGGTGACAACAGCTCAAGGAAGCTGCATCCCTGAAGTTGCCTACATGGCTTACAGACATCTCTGCTAGAGAGTCTCTTCTCAGCCATTGTAACTGCTCATATAACGTTGGGGAGATGCTTTGTGAAGAGGAACTTCCTGAGCCTTGTAAGTTTCATTTACTTCCTGAATCTTGAGTCTCTTCCAAGAAGGAATGTTTGCATTTGGAGGAAATTGCTGCAAAACACTGGAGCCCTTTATCTCCCTGACCAGAGGGATTTATGCCCTGTCTTTCTTAAACTGAACATGAGCCAAATGTTGGGGATTTCCTGGAGCTGGTAGAGTGCTCCATTTTGTCCTTCCCGTAGAGTGCTAAAGCCATTAAGACATAAATAAAAAGAATCAAGACAGAGAGAATTCTAAATATCCTCTGTTAGTAACAATGCAGCGTAGGTTAGATACAAGGTAATGTTGAACTGCAAGATTCTTTGCCTTAGAGCCCGGGGGACTGATTTGCCCAATTACAGGGCAAACTATGGACCTCTTGGCAACCCTGATGAGTTAGAGATTTGATCAGAGTTCTCTGCAGGAAGGCCGAGAAAGGGGAAAAGGAGGCTGCTGTATTTCATTTTTCAAACTCACCCAGTCAACTTAGCATGTATTTTGAAAGCCACCAATCATACGGATCATTCTACTCATCCCCAGATAAAGTAATGCGTGGGCCAAGGTCCTGAGTGTTGCATTCATGATTCCCCACGGAAACATGAAGTGAAGTTCAAAAGTTCCCTTCATCAACTCTTAACATTTCACTAGTGTTTGTTACCAAGACTGGTTATCGCTTTCCCTCGTCAGTTGTCACTCGTGACAGTATAGGGCAAGGAGAGAAGCCGTGGAGACACGATGTTTGTGACTGCAGTCTTCCCTTAAAGCCGAGGCCTAACAGGCTCACCTCTCATGAGTCTCCCTGGGTCTCAGACTCCACATGATAGGGCTCTGTTGAAATGAGTGGATTGGGAAACACCAACTGAAGATTCACAAAATGTGAGAGACTCGGGCCTTTCAAAGCAATTTAGAATCGAGCACAGGATTGAAGACATGTCACAGTGGGACCTTCTAAGTAGGCTTGACATTTGAAAGGAAGGCTCGAATGATGGGTGTAATTCTAAGCCTGCTCAGCACACACTGTTCTGGTAACATGTAAATGTGCTCTGTCAGGCCATGAGCCCCCTCCCCCTTTTCTACCTCCCGGGAGGACTTTGTTCCCTGTGGGATGTGGCTTCTGTTTGTGTGCTGTGTTCTTTCAAGATTAAGACAGTTGCCCTAGTTCAGTTTAGAGATGGCTGTATTTTAGTGCCCTTTGATGTCTTTAAACAGTCAGAACAAGATTTACAATTTAATTACCAAGGACCCGTAACCTGCCAGGTACCATGCCTTTAATAGCTGAAGAGGCATGCATGCAGGACAGAAAAGACTTAGTTCTTCCAAGCTTCTATCTGAGTCCAGGACATGTATTTAAACCTACAGCCTTGTGTTCCTACTATTGCTACTAGATTTTTTTTTTCCTTTTATCTTTCCTTTATATCCCGGCTCCTGCCTATAGCAGACATTCTTGGCTCATTGACATAAGTTGGCTTTCATTGCATTTTCCTTCGAAGTCAGTAAACCTCTCGTGTTCGTGAGGAGACCCACACTTCGGGTGGAGGGTGGGGGGGAAGGTTTGATGGTTTCAATTCATATTCTGGGACTAAACCTCAGAGAGTCTGGCTTGTTTAGGTCTGGGATGTGGTCCAGGAATGGGACTATGGCTAGCATGCCCAGACAATGTGAAGGAAGGCAGTCCACAGACACATCGCCAAGCACGGTGCTCCGGTGGCCTGCTTATACTCACCATGGCATGCAGCCTTGGCCTTCCTCCAGTTCTGTTCTCACTGCTCTCGTTCAGGTGCTGAAAGCTGAAAGGGACTTGGATTCTATAGCTTGAGGTAAGGCGTATCTAAGAGAGAATGCTGAGAAAGAATTGAATTGGCAAGGAGTTTTGAGAGGAAGGGACAGCTTGATGGCACTTTCAACATGCACGTGACATAAGGCTGGAGATTTCTGTTCAGTTCAACAGCCACTTTCTCCTGGTTGTGTCTTATGCCGGGACACCAGTACTTCAAGGAGCCTGGAGTTTTAGGCAGGTTCCTGTTAGTTCTGTTTTTCTTTCCTAAGCAGTCTACCAAGAAGCAGGTTGACGTCGGTGGTCTGTGCTGCGTATGATGTGATGTTCTTGGTTTTGACTTGTGGTTGGTTGGAATGTGGTCGGCAGAAGTGACTTGGAGATCCTCTGAAGGTCACCTGCAGTCCTCTCCTTTTACTCCCTGGGGATATGTCCCTAAACCCTTAGGAGTCTTCCAAACTGAAGATAGTACTGAATGCTGGATATACTAGATTTTTTTCCCCCTACATGTATGTTTGTTCCTTAGATCCTAGTAATCTTAGCATCTATTCATTTTTCTTTCCACACTTAGTAATCACTTTCTGCCCTCTCTTTGGTAATCTCCACCAGCACAACTTTCGGGTCCATGCTTAAGTAAAATAAGGTCACCTGAGCAGGGGCACTGTAATATTTATAGGTCTGTTAACCGAGTCAGCCACTAGGTGACTAATGGGCGGGTAGCATATACAGAATGGGTACACTGGATGGAGGGATGGTTCCCATCCCAGGGTAGGGCTGTGTAGGAGGAAAACATAAAATTTCATAATGAGACATAGAATGGTATGCTTTTTAAGACTTATGGATATCCGGAATTTTCTAAAGAATATTATCAGACCATGGCTGACCATAGTTAACTAAAATCCCGGACAATGAAATTGCAGTAAGGAAGGGTTACTCTTATTTATCCAGGAATATCAAATCTCACAAAACTGCAGCAGGACCTTCAGTTTGGGGGGAACAACCATCAGTCATCAGCCATCAGTCATTATACTTCAAGGGATCCTATTTACATCTTTTTTTTTCCTGTTTTATTTTTATGAGAGAGAGGAGAGAGAGAGAGAGAGGGAGAGAAAGAGAGAGAGAACTGGAGAACTGGCACTCCAGGGCCTCCAGCCACTGCAATCAAACTCCAGACATGTGCGCCACCTTATGTGCATGTGTGACTTTGAGTGCTTACATCACCTTGTGTGTCTGGCTTATGTGGGACTGGGAGAATCTTTAAGTTTTGCAGACAAGTGTCTTAACTGCTAAGCCATCTCTCCAGCCTATCTTTTTTTCCTATTTTCTTAAAATTCTTTTTTTTAGAAAGAGAGAGAGAGGGAGAGAAATGGCACACCAGGGCCTCAGCCACTGTGATCCAACTCCAGATGCTTGTGCCACCTAGTGGGCATGTGCGACCTTGCACTTTCCTCACCTTTATGTGTCTGGCTTATATGGGATCTGGAGAGTCAAGCATGGGTCCTTAGACTTTGCAGGCAAGCCATCTCTCCAGCCCACTCCCCCTTTTTTCTATCTTTGAGAGATGCTCCCACTATTTCCCTCAGGCTGGTTTTGAACTTCTTGTCCTCCTGTCTCAGCCTTTGGGGATTACAGGTGTGAGCCATCATACCTGGCTCTCTCTCTATATATAATTTTTGCTGTTGTTTTGAAACAAGGTCTTGGTATGTAGCCATGGCTGGCCTGAAATGGAACATGATAGCCTCCTTTCTCAGCTTCCTGAGTGCTGGGATGACAGGCATGGACTACCACTCAGGGCCTTTCTGTTTGCATTTTGATGGGGTATTAATTATGGGACTTCTAAATTTCTAAAGTCATTTGTAATTTTATTTCCTTCCTTCTTGATACTCTTTTAATTGAATTCTCATTTAATTTTAATATTTGGATATTCTATCTTATTAAATGTTACACTTCACAGATACATATTCCCATACTACTTAATTCATTTAGAATATCCTTTTATCCAGTTCCTTTTTTAAATCATTTTTTTTTTATTTGAGAGAGACGGATACAGAGAGAGAGAGAGAGAGAGAGGAAGAGGCAGAGAGAGAATGGGCATGCCAGGACCTTTCAGCTGCTGTGAACAAACTCTAGACACTTGAGCCCCCTTGTGCGCATGCGTGACATTGTGCGCTTGTGTCACTTTTGTGTCTGGCTATACGTGGGACCTGGAGATTTGAACAAGCATTCTTAGGCTTCGCAGGCAGGTGCCTGTTGCAGTCAGGTTCGCATTGCTGGCAGAAATCACCCGACTAAAAGCAGCTTGTGGGCAAAAAAAAGAGGTTTATTTTGGCTTACAGGCTCGAGGGGGAAGCTCCATGATGGCAGGAAAAACGATGGCATGAGCAGAAGGTGGACATCACTCTCTGGTCAACATAAAGTGGACAACAGGAGAGTGTGCCAAACACTGGCAAGGAGAAGCTGGCTATAATACCCATAAGCCTGCCCCCAACAATACTCTGCCTCCAGGAGGTGTTAATTCCCAAGTTGCCATCAGCTGGGAACCTAGCATTCAGAACACTTGAAGTTTATGGGGGACACCTGAATCAAACCACCACAGTGCCTTAACCGCTAAGCCATCTCTCCAGCCCTTCTAAATCATTTTCAAGACTCTTGGCTTACTATTTCATTTTTTTAATATTCTATTTAATCATGTTTCATTTTATGCCATCCTGTCGTTGTTGTTCAATGTTTAATTGATAATTTTACCTGTCTCCTTTGGTCATTGAACAGCTGTGCTGTTCTGTAAACGGTGAACTCGAGTTGAGGTGAGTACTTTGCATTTTTGTTTAGCATAGGAAAGTGACTTTCAAGGGACACGGTTTGTTGTACTAAGTTTTATGACTTGCTTTGTCATCATCTCAACTTATTTATGCTTTCTTTGTGAGAAACATATTTCACTCAAGGGTTGTTTGAAACCTTCTCTGTTCACTGTCTGTTTCCCTTGGGCGGTTTTATGAGGACCTTGCTTTGTGGAGGTAGTGTCAGCATGCCACTCCTGTCAAGTTTTTTCAGTATGGACTAGATTACTGAATGATGCTTAAAATTTATGAAACTGTCACTTTTCCAGAAAAATTATTTTTTTTGCACTTTACTGAAAGAAAGCCCAAGTCTTGTATTAAAATTATTATTGCTTTTATTTATGGTAAATGAGGATTGTTGGCTACCTTCCTAGCTGCCCTTTGGAAAAGCTTTTCAGCAATGTTTGTTGTTACTGTTTGTATCGTTGGCTGGCTTATTTTTCTTAGACTAGAGTGGGCACTGTCCAAAGGCTTGGAAAAAATGGTGTCCTTAGTACCAAAATATTGACTAACTTGTTCTTTCACTTGCAAGGATGCTGGCCATGGTTTAGTGAAAGCATCCTGTTTTCCAAGTGGGGAAGTCCCAGCAGTGCCTCGACTTTAGGTAGTAGGAAACCAAGAACAGAGGAGAGTTCACATACGCTTTGGTGGGAGCCTTATTCTCTGACTCTGAGAGCCTAAGGGGAATAAATTGACCTCAGGCATCGTCTCTTCAGCCATGGCTGGGAATCCCGTCAGTGACATCAGCTCTTATAGGGCCACCAGCTGTTATTTGCTATTTATAGACCTTTGGTTACTGTGATTCACCTCTTAGTTAATTTCCGTCCATTTCCTGGTCTGGTGAAACCACTGAGCTGACTTTATCTTCCATGTTTGAAATAAAATAGAAAATTAGATTTCCTAGATAAATTACTTTTTTAAATTGCTTCTGGTGAATCATGTCGTTATCCTATGGGCATTTATTTGATACTAAAAATCTATGGGCTCATCTGTCTGTGGAGCTCATAGCATGATTTTTTTTTTAAGATAGGGTCTCACTCTAGCCCAGGCTGACCTGGAATTCACTCTGTAGTCTCAGGGTGGCCTGGAACTCACAGCAATCCTCCTGCCTTTGCCTCCCGAATGCTGGGATTGATAGCATGCACCACCACGCTCGGCTGATAAGACTGATTTTTAATATTCACTTACTACAACAATGCACCTGTTAACGAGTTCTCTGTCTCTCTCCTAGTGACACAGAGACGTATTTATCTAAAGGAATTGACTTATGTGACTATGGAGAGCCAGCTAGTCCAAAACTGCAGAGTAGACTGTAGACCTTGGCAAGAGTTGATGTTGCAGCTGAACTCTGACCTCTGAAGCCCGTCCGCAGACAGAAGTGCCTCTTTCTTGAAGATACCAGTTTTTCATCTTTAGTCCTGCATCTGATGTGATGAGCCTTACCCACATGCATTCAAAGTCTTCCAAACTGAATGTTAATCTCATCGTAAAACTGCTTTTACAGAAGCTCTTAGAACAATATTTTAAAAAGTATTTTATTTATTTATTTGAGAGAGAGAAAGAGGTAGGGGAGACGAGAATGGCATGCCAGGGCCTCTAGCCACTGCAGATGAACTCTAGACATATGTGCCACCAAGTGCATCTGGCTTATGCGAGTACTGGGGAATCGAACCTGGGTCCTCAGGCTTCGCAGGCAAGTGCCTTAACTGCTAAGCCATCTCTCCAGCCCTAGAATAATATATGAATAGGTATCTGGGACCTAGCCTTTGTTTTTGGAGGACATTGGACTCCTCTGTCTAGTCCATGTTTCTTCAGGTGGAGGAGAGCTGACCTTACTTCTTGGCTCCAAGGCAAGCATATGATAATCATAGTATTGAATTCCTCTGGTCAAGTGGTTGCTTTTCTAAGGATGGAAGCAGGACCGCTAGAGTTTGAATATGAAACGTTATCCATAGGCTGATGTGTTGGAACATTTGGTCCCCAGCTGGTGGTGCTGTTTTGGAAGGGAGTGGAACCACTGTCATCTAGGACTTATGTAGAGGAAGTCAGTCCCTAGATGCCCCCAGAGGCTGGGCCTGCCAGGTGCAGAAGCCGGGGCTTCCTACTCCCATCGCCTTGGACAGGGCTAGTCCTGCCCATGCCTTTTCCGCCTGACTCTCTGGGATGCTTCTAGAATGGTGAACTAAAGTGAGTTTCCTCCCTCAAGTTGTTTCTCTGGGGGGGGGGGTTTGTCACAACAAAGAGAACAGTAATGATCACAAATGCAGATGAGTGAGAGCCTGCCCGTTCTGGCATTTTGCTGGAGCTGCCAGGTTTGAAGCTTGTTCTCAGTTAGAGTCTGGATGTTAAGGGCCCGTAATAAACGTGCCGCTGTAGAGGGACATCTTTATTCCCACACACAGGAGAAGCTGCTTGAAAATTAAGCCAACCCAGGAGGAAGAAAACGGGTGAGAAGTAGAGAATAAGAGACCATTTCTTTAAAAAATTTTTTTCATTAATTGATAATTTAAAAAACTTTTATTTTTATTTATTTTTTATTTGACAGAGAGAAAGAGGGAGAGAGAGAAAGAATTTCAGCCACTGAAAATGAACTCCAGACGCATGCGCCCCTTTGTGTATCTGGCTTACTTGGGTCCTGGAGAATTTAACCGGGATCCTTAGGCTTCACAGGCAAACACCTTAACTGCTAAGCCATCTCTCCAGCCCTAAAAACTTTTAGTTGACAATTTTTAAAACTTTCTAACTGTCAATTTTCATACATGTACATAATGTATTTTTTAGTTTTATTTTTTACTTTTGAGAGAGAGAGAGAGAGAACTGGCACACTTGGGCCTCAGACAATGCAATCACATGCCAGATGCTTGTGCCACCTAGTGGGCATGTGTGACCTTGTGCTTATGTCGCCTTTGTGCATCTGGCTAACAGATCTAGAGAGTTGAACATGGGTCCTTAGGCTCCACAGGCAAGTGCCTTAACCGCTAAGCCATTTCTCCAGCCCCTATAATGTATTTTGATCATAATTTTCTCTCATTATCTTCATTTGTTCCTCCTCACACTTCCTTTCCACTGTCTCCTCTCTTTTTCCCCAGCTAGTCTGGTTTCTATTTTGATGTCATTCTACTCCTCTCTCTCCCTCCATCCCCCTCTCTCTTTGCTCACCTCCATCATCCATGATGAAATGTTGATGACTCCAGTATGATGCAGGTCTTGTGCAGGCAATGACAGTCACTGAGAGACCATGAATGCAGTGACCACTTCATGTCGAGGAGACAGTGTTTCACAACACTCCTCCCCATCCCTTGGCTCTGACATCCTTTCCACTCCTTCCACAATGCTCCCCGAACCTTGGAGGACATGATAGAGGTGTTTTATTTGGTGTTGATCATATAAGAGACAATTTCTATTTTTAAAATTATTTATTTATTTATTTATTTATTTATTTATTTATTTATTTATTTAGAGAGAGAGAGAGAGAGAGAGAGAAAGGAGTCAGACAGAGAGAATGTGCATGACAGGACCCCTAGCCATTGCAAATGAACTCCAGATGCATGAGCCACCTTGTGCATCTGGCTTATGTGGGTCCTGGGTCCTTAGGCTTCATAGGCAAGTGCCTTAACTGCTAAGCCATCTCTCCAGCCTTGACAGACAATTCCGTTCTCTTCTCTTCTCTCCTCTTCCCTTCCCTTCTTTTCCCTTCCCTTCTCCTCCTTCTCTTCCTTTTGCAAGAGTGAGTGAGAGAAAGGAGAGGGAATTGGTGTGTCAGGGCCTCAGCCACTATAATCAAATTCCAGATGCTTGCACCAACCTAGTGCTCATGTGGACCTTACGCTTGTGTCACCTTTTTTTCGTGTCTGGCTTATATGGGATCTGGAGAGGGATTGAACATGGGTCAAGACAATTTCTTTTTTTTTTTTTTTTTTTTTTTTGGTTTTCGAGGTAGGGTCTCACTCTGGCCCAGGCTGACCTGGAATTCACTAAGTCTCAGGGTGGCCTCGAGCTCAGCGATCCTCCTAAGTGCTGCCATTCTCTCCAGCCCAAGACAATTTCTTAAAGACATTGTATGAACATTATTTGAAAATCTCAATCCAGCTATTTTGTTCTGTGCATTTTAAAGTTATAAAAAAACACATTGCTTTTCCTACCTAAACTAGCTTGTGCTGTGTTGTATGCTACTGAAGTAATTCTGATTAATGTGTTGGTGCTGTTTTAGATAAGAAAAGCTGCCTCTTTCAGTAGTTTTAGCTGAGTCTCTTGGCATTTTTCTCCACACATCTAAACTGTCTGCCTTTGTTTGATTTGAAGCTTTTAAGACATTTTACTGCATTGGCTACTTGACAGCATTTGGAATCTTAAGACTTAGGCCCTTAATTTGGAAACTCGTGTTTTAATACTATTTATGTTATTATTTTCACTCAACTGTAGTTGTAGTTGTTGTAGTTGTTGGAGGCCTCCTTCCACAGTTGTCTGGTTTTCTAGTTTCTGTTTACTAACTATTATTTTGGAGAATTACTTGACCTTATTTCCATGCCTTTTATTAAGTATTTTATCCCAGTTATCATATTTTTAATTTCTTTTTTTTTGAGGCAAGCCCAACAGACTGGCCTTGATTTTTTTTTTTTTATGCAAGAGAGCCAGAGCCAGAGCAAGAACGAGAGAGAGAGAGAGAGAGAAAGAGAGAGAGAAGGCACACCAGGGCCTCCAGCCACTGTAATCAACTCCAGATATGTGTGCCACCTTGTGCACATGTGTGACCTTGAGTGCTTGCATCACCTTGTGTGTCTGGCTTACATGGGATCTGAAGAATTGAACATAGGCCCTTGGGCTTCGCAGGCAAGCACCTTATCTGCTAAGCCATCTCCCCAGCCCTCATATTTTTAATTTCTAGGAGCTCTTGCTTGTTGTGTCATTGAAAATGCCACCGTATTCCCTTTAGAGATACATTATCTCAGCTCCCCTGATCATACTGATTGTAATTTTTTTCACTTGAATGTTTTCTAATTGTCTGCGTTTCTTCTCAGATCTTTTGTGGGGGAAACTACTTGTTTCAAAAAAAAGAAATCACCTTTTCATGTTAAAGGTTTTCTTTTCTGGGGCATCGTGATCTGAATTTCCTATTCATATACACAAGCGAGGCTCTGGACAGAAAGCAGATCGGGACAGAGAGCAGTTTGTGGGCATGCGTGCATGTGTGCGTGTGTGCGTGCGTACGTGTGTAGGTGAGGTGGTTGAGAGTGGGTGTCACTGCCTAGCTGACCATCTTTCCTCTTCATCAAGAGACCCCCAAATGTAAGTATGTCAGTTGCTTCTTTGTGGCGCTTTGTTTCCGAAAGAACGCTCATCTAGCTGTCTAGTATGCTGTGAGTGCCGAATGAACAAGTGAGATCTTAAAATGTCACAACCATTTTTTAAAGTAGTTTTATTAACCCTTGCCTTATCAATTAGGAAGCTCACAGCCATTAAGGGATTTGTTAAAGCTATAAGTGACTGAATATGTGGGAGGAAAATTAATACAGATTGGATGTTAGATAACAGTAGAATTTTTGTTACCATCTTGGGTGCAATTATAGTATTTTGGGAGATTTTTTTCCCCCCAGGAGATCCATGCTGAAACGTTTTGGGATAAAATAAAATGTCTGTCTGTTTGTTTGTGCATTTATCTATTTATTTACTTATTTATTTCTGGGCTGAGATTGAATTGTGTACATATTAGGAAAGTGCTCTACATTTGAGCTAGTCCTCTAGCTCCAGTAAATGTGTGTGTGTGTGTGTGTGTGTGTGTGTGTGTGTGTGTGTGTGTGTGTGTGTAGAGAAAGAAAATCAATAAAAGGCTGAGCTGGGGAGATGGCTCAGAAGTTAAAGGTACTTGCTTGCAAAACATGTTGGCCAGCCGGGCGTGGTGGCTCACACCTTTAATCCCAGCATTTGGGAGGCAAAGGTAGGAGGATCGCTGTGAGTTCGAGGCCATCCAGAGATTACATAGAGAATTCCAGGTCAGCCTGGGCTAGAGTGAGACCCTACCTTGAAAACAGGAAAACCAAAATCAAAACAAAACAAAACAAAACAAAACAAACAAACAAACAAACAAAAACCCCACGCTGGCTGGGGTTTTACTCATGTAAAGCCAGGTGCACAAAGTGATGCATCCCACCTTGGAGTTCATTTGCAGCAAGAGGCCCTGGTGTGCCCTTTTTATTTCTCTCTTCCCTCTTTCAAATAAGTAAGTCAAAAATACTTAAAAAGCTAACTAAATGTTAGTAACTATTCAATCTAGCGAGTATATGAAATTTCATTGTGGCATTCTTTCAAAATTTCTTAGTTTTGAAAAATTTCACCATAAGGATTTAGAAGAGCACAAAAGAAAAAAAAAAAAAAAGAACGAAAATAACAGTAAAGAATCAGACTGAAGTCTGTGCAGATCACAAGTATCAACATGAAGATTAAAGACAAATGCTCCAGAAGCTGTCTGGTAAGCTCTGATGGCCAAACAGAACTTGCCAGAGGAAATGGGAACTAGGCGACTCAGAGAGGTGAGTTAGGACTATATAACCAGTCATAGTCCTGGCGGTTTTCCTACACAGACCCAGCCTGCAACGTCAGAGGAAAAGCTTGGGCAATGCATTTATGTGGAGACAGGACTGGAGAGCTTTGATCTGGACAAGAGGCCAGGGTAATGACAGCATCTTCCCAAGTGACAGGACCAAATGCTTAAAAGGCCCTGAGCCTTTATCGTTCGTAGTTATGGGCACATAGAGGATGATCATGCATAAATTTCAAAGAAGAAGAAGAAGTAATGGATTTCTCAAAATGTAATGCTTAACCCTGTCCAACACAGAAACTTGATTTGTTGAAGGTACCCAATGAGCTGGAAACCGCTTAACATCTATTTGTAAAGGCACAAAGTAAATGACTTCAATGGTTTGTCATAATTTTATGGTTCTGTGATTCTGTAGAAATTAAAAAGAAAAAAATATCTTAAGAAAGACTCAACCAAAAACATAGGTCGACTGGACATATGACACACACCAAAAGGATTTGAAATTGAGCTATAATTGTTTTTAGGAAATGAACTTGAAATGTCATCCATCCAAGGTCTGTTCTCATATCAGTCAGTCTGGAGACCCTGGGGTTATGAGCAATGGGTTCGGCAGAGTGAGTCCACTGAAGAAATTAACTGTCCTTGAGGAAAGACAGGTTTTGCTGGAGACCCACAGGGCAGAAAATGTTTCTTCTCTGTTCTTCTCCAAGGACACATTAATCTGAAGTTAAGAACTACCCAAGCACAAAGGATGGGCCACTGTGTGATCAGCTTTGGAGAAATCCAGCATCTCCCTAGCGTCATGCTCTCTGTCTCTTTCCTTTGGGAAGCTACCAAACTTGATAGAATAACTTACACATTTTTAAGAAAATATTCATTTATTTGAGAGAGAGGAAAGGAAAAGAGGCAGAAGAAGAGGGAGAGGCAGGGAGAGAATGGATGCACCACAGCCTCTAGCTGCTGCAAATGAACTCCAGACGCATGTGCCACCTTGTGCATCTGGCTTACGTGGATACTGGGGAATTGAACCTGGGTCCTTAGGCTTTGCAGGCAAGTGCCTTAACTGCTAAGCCATTTCTCCAGTCTGATTTACACATTTTTTTTCGAGGTCTCACTCTAGTTCAGGCTGTCCTGGAATTCACTATGTAGTCTCAGGGAGGCCTCAAAAGCATGGCGATCCTCCTACCTCTGCCTCCCGAGTGCTGAGTGCTGGGACTAAAGGCATGCACCACCATGCCTGGCATATTTTTTAAAGGAAATACAATGAGATCTTTACCGAATCATTTGGCTAGCTTATGAGTAGCATGAAGCTAGGTATAATGGATAGTTACAAAAGAAAGTCCAAATACAGTCCCTTTATTCCAGCTTTTTAAATTTTGAAGTAGTGTTAGAATGGTTAGAATCAGAAATGTTTCAGGTTTTGGAGAGTTTTAGATTTTGGAATATTTACATAGATTTTGACCATTTCTAAGAGAGAAATCTAGAGTTTATTTTGCAATGTCAATATTCCAGAATTCAGAACGTTTTAGATTTTGGAGCAGCTCAGGTTTTGGAATTTTGGATTAGGCATGATCTACCAGCAGTTGGAGGATTGAATGATCTTTGAATCTTTTCTCTGGAGAAGTTTCTTTCTAATACTCTGCCCAAGTTGCCTGTAATCACTTGTTTCTAGAAGTGGGAACAGTGGGGCTGTGCTGTGACATACCTGATCTGATTTAAAACAATTGATCTTATCAATGACTTCATTGTTGGGATAAATGGGACTTAATCTATTTAGAGTTGCATTTTCAGCTCAAGGTCTTTAAAAAAATCACAATATTATTTACAGGATGATGTGGAAATTTTATTTTTCATTAAAAAATCTTCTTATGACCAATATACACTTGTTTTAAGATTCATTGGTTGCCAAAACAATGATAACAATTCTGATTAGTTCCCACAGTATAAAGAAAATCTTTTGATTTTTGGGAGTTGAGGCCATCCTTAAACTGTTTTCTTCTTTCTCATATCGGAATGATGAGCACGTTACCCCTTGTGAAGGAAGAGGGGCTAGCTGCGGCTATGAAATGCTCTTTCAGCCATAAGGGGAATGTGTTCATAGGAACAGCAAACAGAAGAGTGTGGTAGAGGCCATGATGAACACATTCTATTTGGCCAAAAATAAGTTTATATTATTCAAAAAAGAATAAACAGTTTCATAAAAGGCAAAGGTTTAAAACAATGTGGGAAGAATTTGTGTGTATTCTTTTTTTGTGATTGTTTGGTGGTGCTGGGTATTTAGCTCAGGGCTTCAAGCATGCTAAGCATGTATTTCCTCACTGAGCTCTGTCCCAGCTTAAACAAACTCCAGACGCATTCACCACCTTGCGCATTGGGCTTTCCGTGGGTCCTGGGGGAATTGAACCTGGATCCTTTGGCTTTGCAGGCAAGCACCCTAACCGCTGAGCCATCTCTCCAGCCCCATATATACATATATTGTTTACATGCATGAGATAAGCTTGGAAAGGACTGAGTATGTATATATGATTTTAGTTGTCATATTTTCTATAAGCCAGCAAGTAAGAATTCACATTCTCAATGTCACATTTTTCAGTATCACTATGTCACCAAAGTTGGACTTGAACTCCTGGCCTCAAATGATCCTCCTGCATCAGCCTTCTGAGTAGATGGAACTACAGGCCTTCGTGCTTGGCTCAGGGTCACATCTGGGGTTGATGGTTTGATGGTTTTCTTATTCTATGCTTTCAAAACCCTTATGGGTGTCTTGCTCCTTCCTTCCTTTCCTCCCTTCCTTCCTTCCTTCCTTCCTTCCTTCCTTCCTTCCTTCCTTCCTTCCTTCCTTCCTTCCTTCCTTCTCTCCTTCCTTTCTCTTTTTTTTGGTTTTCCGAGGTAGCATTTCACTCTGGTCCAGGCTGACCTGGAACTCACTATGTAGTTGCAGGGTGGTCTCTAACTCACAGTGATCTCCTATCTCTGCCTCCTGAGGGCTGGGATTAAAGGTGAGCGCCACCATTGCTTTCCATTTCTACAGATGGGAACACTGAGGCTTTGAGATTATCATTCATGTGAAGCAACCACATAACGCAAAGGTTATTTTCATCCTTTTGGATAACCTTGGAGGAATCTGCAGACCTATAGAAAGGCAGCTGAATCATTTTAAGGTAAATTATGTCTTTAGTTGTAAAGTCAGGCAAAATGATTCCATTTAACAGGGGCACAACTCACTCAGGTCTGTGCCTTTCTTTCTTTCAGTTTTTTTTGTTTGTTTGTTTTTGGTTTCCATCCCCTCCCCTTTCTTTGATATGTGTACATGTGTGGTATGCATGCTTGCATGTATGCATATTCACATGGTGTGTGGTGTGTGTGTGTGTGTGTGTGTGTGTGTGTGTGTATAGGCCAGTTGACATTGGTATCGTCCTTAATCACTCTCCACTTGCTTTAAGGAGGCAGGTTCTTTCACTTGAATCCAGAGCTTGCTGATTTGGCTGGTCTAGTTGGCCAGCTTGCCCTGGGTATCCTCCGTCTCCATCTCCCAAGCACTGGGATTAAAAGTGGGCCACAATGAGCTTCTAGCTCATTTGTGCAGAAAGTGCTTTATCCACTAAGCCATCTTCTTAGACCCATGTGCCTCTCTTCCTTATTTGTTTATATTTTTATTTAAAAATTTTTAAAAATATTTTTTATTTTTTTAAAGACAGAGAGAAATGAGCGCACCAGGGTCTCTAGCCACTGCAAATGAGCTCAAGATGCATGCACCCCCCCATGTGCATCTGGCTTACGTGGGGCCTGGAGAGTCAAATTGGGATCCTTTGGCTTTGCAGGCAAACACCTTAACCGCTAAGCCATCTCTCCGCCCCATGCCTCTCTTCTTAATGGGCATATCTATTAACCCTGCTGGATGTTATGGGATTTAGGCTGATCAATCTCATTTTAGATGCAATAGAAATTCAGTCTCATGGCATCGGCAAACATTTTGAAGGGTAGAAATTAGGACTTAATAACAGGTTAAGTTAAAAAAAAGTGAACTTAAAAAAATCACTTAAGGGGCTGGAGAGGTGGCTCAGTAGTTAAAAGCACATGATTGTTAAACCTGATGGTCCAGGTTCAATTCCTCGGTGTCCACATAAAGTCAGATGCACAAAGAAGTGCATGCATCTGGAGTTCATTTGCAGTGGCAGGAGACCCTGGAACTCCCATTCTCTCTCTCTCTTTCCCTCCCAAACAAAAACAAATATTTTAAAAAATCACTTGATAATTAATATAACTACTAACTTCAAGAGATTCAAGATGGTCTAGGTTTGACTACAGAAGAGAGCTGAGGTTGAGGTATAGGCTTAGAGATAGTAGTGGGACCTTTGTATATTGACAGTTTTAGAGTTACAGCTTAGAAGTCTCAATTGAAGTATGGCTTCAGAATGTATTTGGTTGCCTGGGCTCTGGTAACTCAGGTAATCATTTGTCTCATTTCCTTCCAAGTAAAATGATTATATGGATTGCAGCTTCACTTTCACTATTGATTGTTCTGAGCAGCAAATGAACTATGTGTGGATAAGTGGCTGTGGGGCTGCAATATCACCATGACCCAATATGTCCATCTGAGGATAGTCTGAGGACTAGAAGGACGTATCTCCCAATCATTTATTCACTTATTGATATACCTGACATATCACTAGGGTGTAGAACACTAGGAGACAAGAAAAAAAGAAAAGTGAAGTACAAAAAGCCTGGTTCCAGGGCTGGAGAGATGGCTTAGTAGTTAAGGCACCTGATTGCTAAGCCTAAGAACCCGGTTCCAATCTCCAGGTCCCACGTTTAGTCAGATACAAAGTGATGCAAGGGCGCAATGCCGCACTTGACCACAAGACAGTGGAGTTTGTTCACAGAAGCTGAGAGGCTGCTAGCACGCCCATTCTCTATCTGTCTTCCTCTCCCTCTCTGTGTCCCCCCCACACCCCCCAAAAAAAACTTGGTTCAAGAGTAACAGACCATGAGAGTGCTATGATTCTAAACATAATATAACTTTAATCTGTTTTGGGTAGCTTCCAATAAATAGGAAATCCCAAACTGTAAACTATAGTTTCTCCTAAATATCTGGAGGGTTGTGGAGGCTACAAGAGAGATCTCAGTAGCTTGGTTCCAGCAGTTTCAACAGTGATGGGAAATGAACTTTGTGGTCATTACTTTAATGGCACTGCTAACATGTAGGAACGGATCACTGCAGCGCAGAGGAGGTCCTCCTGGAGCAGTGGCTACTCCACTGAGCGTCACCAGTGGTGACTTTGGTGGGCTCTTGTTAGCTTCAGCTACTGCAGATTAAAAAAAATATTTCCAAGTATGGGGATATAGAGAAAGATATAGACAGAGAGAGAGAGAGAGAGAGAGAGAGAGAGGGAGAGGAAGGGGGGGAGGGAGAGTGGGCACACTAGAACCTTTAGCCACTGCAAATGAACTCCAAATGCATGTGCCACTTTGTGCATCTGGCTTACGTGGGCACTGGGAATTGAACCCGGGTCGTTAGGCTTTGTAGGCAAGCACCTTAACCGCTGAGCCATCTCTCCAGGCCCCAATGCAAATTTTTACCTGAGTAAATCGAAATGGGAAGGGAGGGAAGTGATGCTTCCATGGAGTCGGGAGAAGGTTGGTTCACGAAGCCTGTGGAACAACAGTTGTTCCCCAGGGAACAACAGCTGCAAATTTGCAGGTGGGTGGGAGGTTTATTCCAATCCATCACCTCAGAGACCTGGAGGCAGCACTCTTCAAAGGTTTACTGTTTTATTGTCATCCTATGTTCATTATAGCGCTATGCACTAGGTGGAGCGTCAGGCCCTGGAAATCGCTCACTCGTGTGTTTGTTCTGTGTGCATTTAGTGAGCAGCGCAGAGCCACTGCTCTGATGAAACTGAATCAGGATAAAAGAAGGGTGAAGGCAACTGGACAGAAACAAACAAGAAGAAACTGCCTTCTTTTAGAAACTGAATCCATGCAGACAATTTATAAGGGAAAAGGGGACGGGGAATGATTAAGTGGCTACTTTAGATTGGGACACCATAGGAGGTGACAGTTGCTGATAGATTAATGTTGGGAAGGAACCACCCACCCGAAGGAAGGTCTGGAGTAGACCCTTCCGGGCAGAGAACACATTGGCAGAGGTCCAAAGCCAGAGTGAATTTGACCTACTGTGCAGGCAGACAAATGAAGTACTTGAATGAAGTTGGTATAGCACAAGGCTGGAAAGGAAAGTGGGAGTCAGTTTTTGCAGGACTTTGGAACCAGGTCTCAGAGGGTTTAAATTTACTAAAACCGTGACCTGGGACAGATATGCGGAGAAGACTTTTGGATGGCAGGAGTAGGAGCAGGTTGCTATGGCAATAACCCACCCTGCTGGTACTGATGACAGCAACACACAGAGAGAGAGGTAAGGCTCAGAATGTAAGTTTGGAAGTGGAGCAGTCTACGTTTGCTGAGAAGACTGTGTGTGGGGGTGGGTGGGGGGAGGGTTTGTTAGGAAAGGCAAGAGTCAAATATGATTCTTTGAGCCAAGGTAGACATAATCCCTAATGAAGTCATGGAGAGTGGAGAGAGATTATTAACTAAATGAAAAGGGAAAGCGTAGTATTGTGGTAATATGTCAAGGGAGAGATTTTAACAGTGCTGTATCAGATTGGACGAAGGACATAAGAGAAGGCTTGTTTTGGCTACAACATAAATCTTAAGTAGTGTGTGGAGGGAACATTCTAGTTCCTCCGGACTGGGTGGGATCTGTTGCTGTATCTGGTGAAGCTGTTTAGCAAAGGAAAGTGTCTTCTGGTACCAGCAACCTCACTCTGAAACTCCCCTTCCTTCATCCTCATGGCCTATGTGAACATCAGAGTGAACACCGCATGGCTCCCGGATGCTGCTGCTGGTCGCCCTGCTCCGGCTTGAAAAGTGGAACACATTGTGTGCTTCATAGTTATTTTCAAAACAGGAGTATCTTCTTCCTTTCTTTGCCATGAGCTGGCTAGCTGACAGAGAGCAATGCTGTTTTTTTGCTCTCTTGTCTCCTATTTTCTTTTTCTTTCTTCTCTTTTCTCTTTCTTTCTTTCTTTCTTTCTTTCTTTCTTTCTTTCTTTCTTTCTTTCTTTCTTTCTTTCTTTCTTTCTTTCTTTCTTTTTGGTTTTCGAGGTAAGGTCTCACTCTGGTCCAGGCTGACCTGGAATTCACTATGTAGTCTCAGGGTGGCCTTGAACTCATGGAGATCCTCCTACCTCTGCCTCCCGAGGGCTGGATGAAATCCCATTTTCTTCTTTAATCAAAATTCTCCTGTGAGCCTTTTTATAGTCATATTTGAGACAAGTTTGAAATGATTACCTGTAGTGCTTACCACTAGGGTAAGAGACGTACCAGCCCATTAGTGTTGTGGATGAACTGAGTCACTGAAAAGGCATTAAGCTGTGTTGTTATAACAAGAATTCACAAATTTCACAGCTTAGAACAACACTGACTTATCATTGTATAAAGGTCAGAAAACCACCAAGGGTTTGTAGAGTCCGTTTGCAGCAGGCTGTACCCCGTCTGGAGTGCTAAGGGAGATTCCTTGCCCTTCTCTGCCTTTGGAGACCTGCATTCTTTGTCTTGTGGTCCCTCCATCTTCAAAGCCAGCGATAGCATCACTCTGACTTGCACTTCTGTCACACATGTCCTTTTTTGTTGATATTTCTGCCTTCCTCCTCCACATGAAGGATCACGTTTTAGCCCATTGATGCTGCTATGATGAAATACTAGAGACTTGGAAATTTGTACAAAAAAAATCACAGAAGTCTATTTCTCACAACTCTGGAGGCGGAGAAGCCATAACCAAGGTACCGGCATCGCAGGCTTAGTGTCTGGCAAGAACTCTTGCTCTGTTGCTTCCTCCTCCAAAGGAGACTGAGGTTGTGTCTTCACTTGGCTGAAGGGTTTGGAGAACACTGATTTTCTCCAGACCTTTTGGAAGATCCTAATTGTCTGTTTGACAGGGAAGCCTTCATGACCCAATCACCCCCATCTATTAGTACCATTGCCTTGAGGATTAAATTCCAACATGAAACACAAATATTCAAACCATAACACATTTCTTTAGATTCCCCTGGGTTCACCCTAATAATCTTTTTACAAAAATTTCAAAATCATTTTATTTATTTATTAGGTACAGAGAGAGAGAGAATGGGTGCACCAGGACCTCTAGACACTGTGAATGAACTCCAGACGCATGTGCCACGATGTGCATTTGGCTAACGCGGGACCTGGAGAATCGAACCTGGGTCCTTAGGCTTCTCAGGCAAGTGCCTTAACCACAATGCCATTGCTCCAGCCCCCACCCTGATAATTTTATTTAAAGGTCTGTTGATTAACAATCTTAATTTTCCCTCTCCATTAAAGGAAACAGATTCTCAGGATCCCCCCCCACCACCTTCTCTCTCTCTCTCTCTGTATGTATACATGTATATGATGTTTGTGTATATGTGCACATTCATGTGTAAGTGTGGGCTGACATGTGCCACAGAACTTATGGAACTCAGAGGATATATTTCAGGTGACAGTCCTCACCTCCCACCTTTATTTTTTTATTTTTTATTTTTTGGTTTTTCAAGGTAGGGTTTCACTGAAGCTCCAGCTGATCTGGAATTCACTAAGTAGTCTCTGGGTGGCCTCGAACTCACAGCAATCCTCCTACCTCTGCCTCCTGAGTGCTGGGATCAAAGGCATGCGCCACCACACCCAGCTGCCTCCCACCTTTTTGAGGCAGGAGCTTCCATTAAGTGGTCCACTTCTTTCACCAGGATAGCTGGTCCATGAGCCATTGGGAAATTTTCCTGTCTCTGCCTCCCCATCTCTCAGTAGTAGACATGCTGATGTTACAGAAGCCTGCTACGGCTTCTGGCCTTTATGTGAGGTCTGGTTATCCAAACTCAGGTAATCAAGTTTGTGTGACAGGGGCTTTATCCATGGAACCATCTCCCCAGGCTCTAGGATCTCGGGTTCTAGGAATTAAGATGTGGACATCTTGGAGAACCAGTAGCCTGCCTTCCACAGAATTCAATACAGGCAGCCTTTACAATGTAGGATGTGGAGAAAATTGCACGCTTACCTGTTGATCCGAACAGTGTTGCGGCCCCCCCCAGGCCAGCTCAGGAGGGACGGTAGGGTCTCAGCTGAGTTGGGGTGAGCAGCGCAGAGTCACGACACAGACTCTGGGAGTTGGGTGAAAGCGGAAGCGAGACTCTGCAAAACTCGTTTATTCAGGAAGTGCACGTGGGTTTTGAGGGGCTTGGCTGGCTAATCCTCGCATGGGGTGGTCCCCTTTTGGTGACCAATGACAGCCTGTCTCTGGATAGGACATCTCGTAGTAGGCTTCTCGCGAGCATGGGACTGTAATTGTTGTCACACCAAGCCTGCGCAGAACGCCGTTTTCACAGAAGCCACTTCCTGTTTTCTTCTGCCATGCGGTCTGGCTAGGACCAGGCCTATATTGTGCCATACAGAACAGCACATGGCTGGGGCTACGAGACAGGCAATGGTCAAAAGAGGAAGAATTACACTTGCTCCTGAGGCCCAGGACTCAGGAAGGACCAGGCTGTTGCGGCAAGGTCAGAGTTGGAGGGGTGAAGATTGGGTTGGGTCTAAGAGAGGTGGTGGGGAGAACACCTCCTATGTCAGCTATTTTCAATAGGAATACAATGAACTAGGGCTGGAGAGATGGCTTAGTGATTAAGGTGTTTGCCTGCAAAGCCCAAGGACCCAACTATGATTCCCCAGTACCCACAGCTGCACAAGGTAGTGCATACATCTGGAGTTTGTTTGCAGTGTCTAGAGGCTCTGGCACACCCATTCTCTATATATATCTGCCTCTCTTTCTCTCTCTTGCTCTTACTCACAAATAAATATGTGAAATACATATACATACAAAAGAAATATAGCCGGGCGTGGTGGCGCATGCCTTTAATCCCAGCATTTGGGAGGCAAAAGTAGGAGGATCACCATGAGCTCGAAGCCATCCTGAGATTACATAGTGAATACCAGGTCAGCCTGGGTTAGAGTGAGACCCTACCTTGAAAAAACTGGAAAATGGAAAAAAATCCACAAAAAAAGAAAGATAATGAGCCAAAAATTAATTCTAATAATATATTTTGTTTGACTTCAGATGACCAAAGCATTGTAGGTAAGGAATATAATTAAAGTATTGAGATACTTCGTGTTATTTCTTTACTAAGTCTTTTTAGGGAAGACCGCGGGGCAAGGTTATGCTTCAGCTGGATTGACAGGGAAGAACACAGTTATCTTACAGTTCTAAAGGTCACATACCTGACATGAGTTTCCCTGGAAGACTGTGTTTTTCTTCCAGCATGTATAGAAACTTCAGCTCCTTGGTCTTTCCTAAACTCTAGAGGCCACCTGTATTCCTCAGCTAGTGACCCCTTCATCTTCAGGGCCAAGACTTTAACCTTTGACCTAGACAATGGTGGTAGAAATCAGGTATTTAAACCTTGAGTATGAGCGTTGGGAACTCCACGGTGGAGCAGAGTAGAGTAGCAGGGAAGAGGAGGTATCTAGCTTACGAATAACAAGAGAGAGCAGTGATGAGCTGGACTTATGTTAGGTTTTTGACAGAGCTAAAGAACTTGGACCTTCTCTGAAAGGCAAGAGAGACCCTCTAAGGATTTAACCCAGGATGATAGCATGTCCTAGGAGGTATGTTTTGGAATTAGTCTGTCCTATGGGTGGGACAAGTTCAAGTCTAGTGAGACTGATGATTGGGAGTTCAGGTCAAAGACTGATGCTGTGGTTCTGGTGCAAGACTAGAGGTTAGTGGTTGCTAAGCTGGGGGACATGGGGTGCTTGTTATGAATCTAAGATGACTGGATGTAGGCAAGAGGGAAAGGACAGGCTACAGAGAGCCTTGTCTCTGATGACAGATGCTAATATGAGTGCCATGACCAGACTGCTCTGTGGTTGACAGCGATGGACTGAGTGTTAGTTGCAAAGATTTCATAGTCATTTGCATTATGTCAGCAAACCTGTTTCTATCCTGAAATATGTGGCTACTTTACAAGAGAAAAGAAACTCGGCATGCAGACGTCGAGAGTCGGTCCCCTTTCAAATGAGATAAAGCTCTAATACTTTAATACTTACTGAGCTTTGGTAAGATCTTCCAACTGTCATCTGTGGTGTAAGCATTCACTTAGGACAGGAGAGGGTGTTTATTCCCTCCATGAAGTGTCTAGATGAAAAGAAATTCTATCATAATCAAAGGAGGACTAACATTCTAATCCTTCTCTTGTCTGCAAAGCGAGCGAGGTATAAAGTCACAGTGTTGACATCTCTGTGGACTGAACCCCCTGAGGTCAGTGCTTAAGGGTTGAGGGGCAAGCTATGGGAATAATTAGTAGAGCTATTTATGTGCCTGTGATGTTAAGAAAGAAGCTCTGGAAGATGCAGCTGAATAACAAGTGTCCCACGTCCCCCAGCCCAGCAGCGACTAACCTCCAAGAAGATGCAGGCAACAGGATGCTAAACCAGTCGTAGGACATAGAATAGCCTTTTTTTGGTCCATGGTGGATCACACAAAGATGGTGGTCTTATAAGATTAACCACCCAATGACATCATAGCTGAATTAGTTCATGTAAAGATATTGTTTGATGTCTGCACCATGGCAAAATAGCCACATTTCTCAAAATGCCCACCTTGTTAATCGACTATACTGGAAGGAATCTGTAGTCCTGCCAGGAACCAGAATAATTGAAAAGTCTCAGAGGCATTTGAACCCAATGATTTCCACCAAATCATGAATTTGGCCTCACTGAGTGATTGCATTAGCTATAAATACAAGTCCCCTTTCTTCCACTAGTGGCTCTTACTGTGAGCAGAGAAGACAAAAAGCTAGAAGTTGAAGCTGCTTTCAGATGTTTTCCTGATTGGAGGGTCAATGCCTGTAGCGGCGCTGTGAGCTGTGTTCACGTATTTGACACAGAGAGCCAGGACTGCTGTCCATAGCTTGTTATGGTTCTTCTGGGTGCTAAAAGGTTCTGTAATATGCTAGAGTTGATTTCTGTTTATCATTCTTTGGCCCAATCAGAAATCTAGGGAAAAACAACTCTCTTAAGTCATCAGAAAGTTATCAGCTATCCCTTATGGAGGTCACCCAACCTGGGAGCAGTGTGGTTTATGCAATTCAGAGCGTCTTGTTTTGGATGAGCCATCACATGACCCTATCCTTTAGGGCTGTGCCGTTTCATTGTGCAGTCAGTTCTAGACACGTGTGAGCTGAGCCCTGAGTTCTCTTAGCTCCATCTACAAGTTGTCACATTGGTGGCTATGGTAATTAAGAGATGGCGATAATAGCTTCAGCCCTATCTTGCAGAGGTATTTCTTTAAAGGACCCCATGAAGACCTGCAGCATGGCTGGCAGGAACTAAATTGTTTCCTGTCTATGTGGACTGGAGAGTTAGAATAGCTTGTCTTGCCCATTGCCCTGAGCTTGGCTTGATTGCATGTCTTAGGAAACATTTATAATTTTTTCTAAAATATTTTATTTTATTTTTTATTTATTTGAGAGAGAGAGAGAGAGAGAGAGAGAGAGAGAGAGAGAGAGAGAGAGAATGGGTACACCAGGGCCTCAGCTGTGGCAAGCAACTCCAGATGCATGAGCCACCTTGTACATCTAGCTTATGTGGGTCCTGGGTCCTTTGCTTTGTAGGCAAGTACCTTAACAGCTAAGCCATCTCTCCAGCCCAAAATTTATGATTTTTTTTTTTTGGTTTTTCAAGGTAGGGTTTCACTATAGTCCAGGCTGACCTGGAATTCACTCTGTAGTCTCAGGGTGGCCTCGAACTCACAGCAATCCTCCTGCCTCTGCCTTCCGAGTGCTGGGATTAAAGGCACGTGCCACCATGCCTGGCTTGACACTTATGAATTTTATCCATTCCTGTGTGAGGGCCCAAAAGGAGACAGGGTTTTTGACACCATTCCAGGGTCTCTTCTGGATTGTAACTTCCTGGGAGGCAGAATATCAAGCCTTAATTCTTTTATCATAATTATACACAGAGCCTAACACAATATTAGACATATGTAGCAGCTTAATAGGAAATAAATGTAATTACGACCATATGAGAATTATTTCCATCTCATGACTGTGCCCCAAGACTCGCTGGACTTTATTGAATGGCCAGATTTTGTTCAGCAGTCAGGAGTGGTGCTTATAGTTTACCAAATGCATCACACTATTTCCCTTCTGAGGTTATTTATAATATTTTCTGCCTTTATTAGAAAAGTTTCCATAAAAGAGAGTTTAGAGTTTTATAAGGAATTACATGGAGGTAATTGATGCTGAAATTAAGAGGGAGTAATTATGATCCATAATTGATTTAGAAAAATGATTGCTTTTGCAAATAAGCAGTGGTTATTGCTAGCTTTTTTTTTTTTGTGTGTGTGTGCGGTCCTCAGGCTTGCAATTAATTGGTTTTTGTAGAAGGAACCAGCTGCTTATCCTAAAACGTTTCCTTGGATTGATTACCATTGCATCCTGAGACCGAGTCTTAAAGGATGCATTTGCATGAATGCCTGCCTTCAGAAGTACACACATCCATTCCAGAAATCATTACAAGTATATCAACGATGGCTGAAAACAATAAAAACCCATCCGAACACTTAGCATAACAAATATGTTTTTAGATTTAAAACTTTTTGTATTTCTCATCTTCCAATAAAAATTTCTACCTGGGGCCTGGGGAGATGGCTCAGCAGTTCAAGGAACTGGCTTCAATTCCTCAGCCACCCATATAAAGTCAAAAGGCTTTTGATTGCTTTGGTAATGGACTCCAGCATGGTTCATGTGTATAAGCATGTGTGTGTGTGTGTATCTGTGTGTGCGTGCACACACACAATAAAAAAAATGTACCTGATCAAAGAAAAAAAAATTACACTTATATTTTTCTACCTTAACTTAGTAAATGCAGTTTAGGGATTACCTTTGTGTCTGTGAGAGCCAGCCAACCCTTCAACCAGATACCTAGCACTGGAAAATCCCACCACTAATTTTTGGTGGTCCCTAAACATCATACTCTCTGTAATGGATAGAAAACATTACCACATATTCCTGCACTCCCTGGAGGAAGCACATCTTTGTATTTTCACTTTGCAGCTTTTTCAAATAAGAACTGGAGTCTTTATTATATCCGAATGAGGCCATTGGGCTTGTTTTGGCCATAGAGACAACAGCAGAAATGACACAAGCAAAGGCTTGCAAAACACTTGTGCTCTCTTACTGTTTGCATTGGCCTTTTAGCTGATAGGGACCTATGGGCCAATCACCCTGGCCACCTCAGAAAATGGTTGACCCCCCCCGCCCCACCACGTGTATAACCATCCAGTTGCCCATGTTTCCATGAGAAAGCCTGTCTCAGACCAGCAGAAAACCAATTCAATTGAAGTGACTTACTTGAGCTAAATAAAACTGTCTTAGTCTACTATGTTGGGAGCGGTTTTTCATATAGCACATCTTAATGACATGGTTCTTTAACTGTGAAAAGGAAATATAAATTTGTTAGGTATGTGTTCTGAGCCACACATGCTACTCAGTGCTTTGCATACATTATTTTATTTAAATTCATAGGTGGGTATTATCTGTTTCCATTTAAAAATAGAGAAACTCTATCTGTTGGAGATGACTAAGTTGTTTTATTTTATAAGCAGGAAAGCCAGGATTCTAATCCAGGTCTGTTTTGTCTTACTGAATTTGGCTTTTTCTGGAATCAGAACTTGAATTAAGAATTCAAGCTTAAGTAGTTTGTTTAGGATGTGAAGAAGGAACAAGGAAATGAAGCAGCAGCCAGGCTTTCATCTCAGTACTTGAGAGACAGAGGTGGGGAGACTGATGTGAGTTGGAGGCCAACCTGGGACTACAGAGTAAGTTCCAGGTCTGTGAGACCCTACCTCAAAACAAAACAAAACAAAAACAAAAAAAACAAAAAACAAAACAAAGAGAAAAGAAAATGAAACAGAAAGAAACACAAGTTACTGCTGTGGGCAAGTGGCCTATCACTGGCTCTGTATAGGTGGTATTGGTGAAGGAGACTGGGGTATTGAAACTACAAGTCCTGCTAGTCACTGGTTGCCAATAGCTAGTGGGCAGGGGTAGTGGTATTTGTGGAGGAGATGCTAATTTTGCATCCCTGTAGGGACCTGCATCTCTGGCTTTGGAAGTCATACAATACAGCCCAAGCAGCGAGATACAGAGGCTGACAGCTGGAATGTTTTTTTTTTTTTTTTTTTTTTTTTGTGAGGTAGGGTCTCACTCTGGTCCAGGCTGACCTGGAATTAACTATGTCATCTCAGGGTGGCCTCGAACTCTCTGCGATCCTCCTACCTCTGCCTACCGAGTGCTGGGATTAAAGGCGTGCGCCACCACGCCTGGCTTGGAATTCTTGATGTGTATCGAAGTGGTTAACCCAAAGGGTGCTTGAGCCCCCCTGCAATTATGCGCTTTTAAATTTTTGGTTATTTGTTACTCCTTCGTAATTTTTATGCAATTATTCTGCTACAGGGTGGTCATACCTGGAAGGAGCCAGGAGGAAAGGGGACACGGAGAGGGAGGGACAGGAGAAAGAAGCAGGGTGTGGCAAGAAAGAGGCCGGTGGATGGCACAGACTACCTGCCCCCAATGGAGGTTGTGAAAGTAGAGGTGTAACTGCCACCTGAAATATTATGTTGTATAAAAAAAATTATTTTGTGGCTGAGGTAATCTTCACTGTCTGAGTGTATTGGCTGAAGGTTAGTCATAAGCAATGTTAATGACAGGGAGCAATAAACAACCGGAAAGGGAGGAACACATACATCCTATCCTCCACTGTTTACCTTTTGGCCAGGCAACATTTTTAAAAAAATATATTTATTTATTGGGCTGGAGAGATGGCTTAGTGGTTAAGGTGCCTGCCTGCTAAGCCTAAGAATGCCAGTTCCAATCTCCAGGTCCCATGTTTAGCCAGATGCAAAGTGATGCAAGGGTGGAATGCCACACTTGCTCACAAGGGGGCGCATGTGTCTGGAGTTCATTCACAGTGGCTGAGAGGCTTCTGGTGCACCCATTCTCTATCTGTCTTCTTCTCCCTCTCTCTCTCTCTGTCTCGCTCCCATATATATATATATATATATATATATATATATATATATATATATATATTTGTGAGAGAGAAATAGGCAAATAGAGAGAGAGAGAGAGAGAGAAAGAGAGAGAGAGAATGGGCACACTAGGGCCTCCAGCCACTGCAAACAAACTCCAGATGCATTCGCCCCTTGTACATCTGGCTTACATGGGACCTGGAGAATCCAACGGGGATCCTTTGGCTTCTCAGGCGAACGCCTTAACCACTTTAAAAAAAATATTTAGTTATTTGTTATTTATTCAGGCAACCTTTTAAACATGCTTGATCCTATCAGCTTGCTTACTCATTTTATTCAGGCAACAAGTGGACTGGAGGGCTTGCTGTGAGCTTGTAATACTGGAAACTGAAATACACCACAAGAAACCAACAG
Organism: Orientallactaga sibirica; assembly: GCA_036365145.1. NCBI lineage: Eukaryota > Metazoa > Chordata > Mammalia > Rodentia > Dipodidae > Orientallactaga > Orientallactaga sibirica. The sequence goes on from JAEOAD010000019.1 coordinate 26,915,658, forward strand.
GCATCGTGTCTGTTCTTAGGGTTCTCTTCTGCACAATTGTCATCTCTGAGTGCTGAGCGTGGTCTTGTGACATTAGTTTGCCAGGGCTTTCCGTAACCTCATACCTTTATTTTGGATGGCTTAACATAAATTCAGTTGCTCGTTGTAGAGGCTAGAAGGCCGACATCGAGCCATGGAAAGGTTGCTTTCTCTGGAGCCCCTCTTTGGCCTCTCGCTTCATTGTCATATGTTTTTTTCTCTGTTTTGTCCATCTGGACACATAAAGACACTAATGAATTAGGGTCCTATCCTATCAACCTCAATTAAATTTAATCACTCTTTGAAGGCTCTGCCAACAAGTACAGGTTAATTCTGAATTACTGGCAATTCAGACTTCAATGTTTGGATTTTGGGGGAGACAGTTGACTCAGAGCACTTCTTAGGGGAAATTGAGTCCATTGGTTTAAGGACTTACTACTTCATGTTCTCATTTATGTGGTATTCGTTCTTTCATTCAATCCACTATAGCAAAAAAACAAAAACAAAACCAAAAACAAACAAACAAACAAAAAAAAAAAACAAAGAGTGTCAATGACAGGGATAAATGAATGGGTTGTCACTTCTGGGGATCTTTCAGGGGAATTTCAGAGAAGTTCAGCCTTAATTGAAAGGAGAAGTTGAACACTTCAGCTTCTTTAATGGTCGGGGAATGAAGGCATTTTGTTACAGGAGTAATTCCCAACTTCCCTGATGACATTTTCTGTGAAGAACTTCCTGTACTGGTGTGGGGCATGCGGTGACTCTCAGTTTCTCTGGAAAACTGAATGGGGCTTGTCTCCACCTGAGTATTATATTATATATATTAACCAGTGGTGTTGAGGTTCATATTATTAACCTTGAACTCGAGGTCTTGTAAATAATTCCTTCTGCACGAAGCTGTGTTTCCAGTCGTCTGAGGTCAACTTCGTGTGTATGTCTTGCCCGGACTTATTACAGAAAGTTTCCAGGTCCAGGATTGTTCATGTCAGTTTTAAACAAGGACTGTTAGAAGGATAACCTTGAATTTTTCTTCTTTTGAAACAGAGTCTCACTATGTAGCCAGGCTGGCCTGGAACTCTCTGCCCATACTAGACTGGCTTTGAACTTGCAGTGGTCCTTCTGCATTTACTTTCTGAGTTTCTGGGATTATAGGCATGTAACATCATGCCTGGCTAACCTTGTGCTTTTAAACACATTTCTTTTTAAAAATATTTTATTTATTTATTTATTTATTTATTTATTTATTTATTTATTTGGTTTTTCAAGGTAGGATCTCACTCTAGCCCAGGCTGACCTGGAATTAAGTATGGAGTCTCAGGATGGCCTTGAACTCACAGTGATTCTCCTGCCTCTGCCTCCCGAGGGCTGGCATTAAAGGTGTGCACCACCATGCCCGGCTTGTATTTTATTTTTTATAAGTAAGCAGAGAGAGAGAGAGAGAGAGAGAGAGAGAGGGAGGAGAAAGGTAGAATTATGTATGAATGGGTATTCCAGGGACTCTTGCTACTTCAGATTAACTCCAGACCCATGTACCACTTTGTGCATCTGGCTTTACATGGGTACTGGGGAATCAGACCCTGGGCCAACCCAGGCCAGCAGGCTTTGCAAGCAAGCACCTTTAAACCGCTGGTCATCTCTCCAGCCCCACTTTTCTTCATTTTTAAAAATGAATTAAAATCTAAAACCAAAGGGTGATTAATATTTAATGAGTACTTAAAATAAGATAGTATTTTATAAAAATCCTGACATGGAAAGGTTGACTAACTACTGACGTTAACTTCTGCCTATCTTGCTACCAGTGGAAAACTCTGGGGTATGTTTTCAGGGTGTGACGTGCATATAAGCTGTTTGTTAAGTATTTATGCTATATGACTATAACTAGACTTCAGATTTGCCTTAAGGTTAAGGCCCTAAAGAGGCAAACGAGAGGGTCCCATGTTGCCCAGGGCCCATTAGCTGCCTGCACAATGTATTTTTATTAGCTCTGCCGTAGAATAAGGTTATGGAGTGAGATGTGGGGCAGGTAAAAGTTAATGAGATGAGAGCTTAAGATGGACTTAAGAAGGTCATGAGAGTGGGCTCAGTTGAATGCCCAAGTCCAGGTGATTACTGGGGGAAATCAGTAAAATAGCAACAATGAATTAATCTCTAGTCACCTCATCATTTGTGCCTGGCTGGACATTTCTTAGTCTCCTGCTCCAGGTAAAGCTGAATAACAAAAGTGGAAGTGCAGGGCTGGAGAGATGGCTTAGTGGTTAAGGTGTCTGCCTGCGAAGCTAAGAACGCTTGTTCAAATCTCTAGGTTTCACGTTTAGCCAGATGGAAAAGTGACACAAGTGTGCAATGCCGTGCATGCCCACAAGGGGGCGCACGTGTCTGGAGTTCGTTCACAGCAGCTGAAAAGGCCCTGGCAGGCCCATTCTCTCTCTGCCTTGTTTCTCTGTCTGTCTGTCTCTCTCTCTCTCAAAAACAAAACAAAACAAAACAAAAAAACCATATTCCAAGTTTCACCTTCAGCCATCTCTCTTGAATCCTTATCTTCCTCCAGAAATTTGTCCCACTGGATAGGTGGTGGGGTAATTGTGTCTGTTTGCTTCAATATATTTTTTGCGACTTGTTTCCTTGTACATCCATTGAAGGGTGAATGATAAGTCTCCATTTTTTAGCAGCTTTTTAATATACTTAGCCTCAGAGCACATTAGATAATCAGTGATGAATATGTGTTGCAAAGCAAGGGTTTGTGGGAAGAGCCGTCAGCAAAATGAATTCTTCATATGCCAGGCAGCTCTCGTCTTAATCATTTCTGAAATGCCATTGAAGTGACCCGGGTTGCAAATTCTCTCCTCCCTCTCATATAGCCTTACGTCCCCACCATGAGAGATTAGTTCTTCTGGATTAAAAGACACGAAGTTTCTGGGAGTTTCCTTTAAAAATGAAATCTCTGGGTGCGGGAGGTGAAGTGGGGTGAGGAGGAGACATTTCAGCACAAATGAGTTGATCACCAATCAGCAAACTCCGTCCCATGCAGATCAAAGGCCATGGTGGGTGAAAGATGAATATGAATGAACAAAGAAGGGATGCATCCGGAGAACTTGGTGCCCTATTAGTGAGAACAGCCAGAATGGTGAACTGTGGTGACTGAGTTTAGCTAGAGCCTTCCCGGGAGGGATATACTTGATCTGGTTAACAAACAGAAAAAAAAAAAGTGAAAGAAATTGAAAAACAGTTTCCTGTAGTTCATCACTTGGTATTGGGTTGTTCCTATCCAAAAAGAATTAAGTAAAATAAAGTTTGACATGTATTGCGGGCTAAATACTGGGGCAGATGTTTTCACAATTTTTAAAAATTTTGTTTTATTTACTTATTAGAGAGAGACACAAAGAGGCAGACTACACACACACACACACACACACACACACACAGAGAGAGAGAGAGAGAGAGAGAGAGAATGGATGTGACAGGGCCTCTGGCCTCTGCAAACGAGCTCCAGATGTGCCATTTTGTGCATCTGACTTACGTGGGTCCTGAGGAATTGAACCTGGGTCTTTAGGTTTCACAGGCAAGCGCCTTAACTGCTAAGCCATCCCTCCAGCCCTTGTTTTCCTCATTTTCAATGATATGTCTTGGGATTTGGTTTTAGTGCTTTACATGTATTAACTGACTTGATTTTTCACACAGCTCTTTGTGGTTGGCATGGTGATCATCCCATGTTCTAGATAAGGAGACAGAGACATGGACAAGTTCAGCACTCCAAAGTCACATGGCTGGTAAGTGTAGAGCTTGGATTCAAGCCGGGAGCAATCTAGTTCTAGCAGCTTTTAAATGGTCTCTCTTTCCTGTCCTTCATGTGTGAGGCTCTTTCACTCAAAACAAAACAACAACAAAACTCCATGGAACTAGGTAGTAGGGTTGGGGGAACAATTGTCACAGTTTATCCATTGGCTGAGGGGTCCCTGAACCAGGACATTCCCAAGCAAACTAAGATCTTTGATTGCTCTGTGCTACAGTAGGCCTTCCCTCATAAAACTAATTAACATGCTAGTGGCAGAAAACTGCATGAGTAATACAAATGTTGGTAAGTGTATGAAAGAGACAAGACTCCATGACAGCATGTTAGGGAGGAGTGATAGATCCATCAACTTTATCATCTATCTATCTCTGGATTTGAGAAGAGGTGGGTAGGGGTTAACTTTTCCTCCTTGGAGTGATTTTGTATTGTTAACATACGATCAAACCCATGAAAAAGAACCAATAATCAAGACTTAACACCACTAATGCCTCATTTATCTCAAAGATGCATTTATATTACTGTTTAAGTTCAAGTAATTATGCACAGTGCATGTGTATTTTTTTAAAATCCTCCCATAGTTTTTATAACTTACAGATGTGGAGAGCCCCAGGAGCTGATTTTAAAAGGGATTAAGGTACTTTATGAAGAAGCCTCTGTTTCTAATCAGTAAAATCCATTGTAGCCATAGAATTAAAATTAAATATTGCCACACATTTCCCAAGAAGATCAGGAGTATTTGTAGGTTAAAAACTAGAAAGATTAAAAAGAGGAGGAACGTAGTATGGGGGTGAGAACTCCAAGGGAGGGTCACTTCTGGGATTTTTTTGTATCACAAACGGGGCTGTGTATCTTTCAAAGCCTGCCTGGAGACCTTCACGGGGAAGGATGGTGGCGCTATGAAAACGCGGTCTTCTTTCAGCTCGTCTTCATTTTCAGGACAGCATTGGATAGTTATGTGCTACTGAGAAAAATGGAATCAGGAGACAGCTTAATTGCAGGTCAAATGAGGTGAAGAGTGAATAAAAAAATTAGTTTGGTGGCAAGACTGGAATGAAAAATCTGAGTTTGAAAAAATTAGTAGAGAGGCAAGAGGTCTGCTTAAAAACAAACAAACAAACAACAACAAAAACAAAGCACTTCTTGAGATTTTAGCTGAAACCTAAAGCAAAGAACAAGCTCTGGATGGAGGATACAGAACATGGCCCCGTAGGGGAGGGCTCTGGGTGGGCTCTGGGACCGGATAGGAGGCTGCATTCAGGACCTGGTCTCCAGTGGCTTGGACCTCTGTGTTACCACATGCTGGCAGGGTCAATGTGAATGTTCTCAATGACTAAATGTGAGCTGCAAAGTGCTGGGTAGGGCATACAGAAGGGCTTCCAGCAGGCATGGGTGAACTAGTGCTGGGGGAGACTGGGTGAGCAGGGCCGGCTATGCACCTCTTTCCTGTCTTCAGATGTTAAGTATGACTTTTCCAAACATTCTTCCTGAGAGTGGTAATGGTGAGCTGGAGTGCTTTGGGATTTTTTTTTAGTATATTTTATTTATTTATTTGAGAGAGAGAGAGAGAGAGAGAGAGAGAGAGAGAGAGAGAGAGGAGAGAATGGGCTTGCCAGATCCTCCAGCCACTGCAAACAAACTCCAGATGCATGTGCTCCTTTGTGCATCTGTCTTATGTGGGTCCTGGAGAATTGAACTGGGATCCTTTGGCTTTGCAGGCAAATGCCTTAACTGCTAAGCCATCTCTCCAGCCTCTGGGATTTTTTTTTTTTTATTAGCATCACTATGAGAACCACTAACTGTATAGGGGAAACTTAGCACCTTTCCCAAGTCCATGATTCTTGTGGTCTGTGCATTGTCCCATGCTGGTGGATTGTGTTGTTGTTCCTCTGGGTATTGGGGCTTCTTCAGACAGCTTTATAGACTTGACCAATGAGTGGAACCTGAAAGAAGATGCACATAGAATCTTCCCCATCCATGAAAAGTTTGGGACTTTCAGCACCCCACCGTGCTATGCCGCCCACTTCCTGGCTGTAGACCAAACTTTAGCAGGTTAATACCATGAGAGATGGGCTTGTAATAGCTTACACCTATAGAAATTGGGTGTTTGTGGTTACCACAGTGCTCAGAAACCCTAAGTTGTAATAATATACCTTGTATTCCAGTCTGAGCTATTTATACAGTTGGGTGGGGATCCCCATGGTACCCCATGGTAGTACAGCAAGAATCAAGCCCTCAGAAGAAAGATAAAAGACTACATCTTAAGCCGGGCTTGGTGGTGCACGCCTTTAATCCCAGCACTGGAGGCAGAGGTAGGAGGATCGCTATGAGTTTGAGGCCACCCTGAGACTACATGGTGAATTCCAGGTCAGCCTGGGCCAGAGTGAGACCCTACTTTGAAAAACAAAACAAAACAAAACAAAACAAAACAAAACAAAAAAGACTACATCTTCCTCATAGCTCCTGGATATATTTGTAAGTGTCTGTCTTGATTTCTGTAATGGATAGACAAAAAGGAAGGGGCCTGGAGAGATGGCTTAGTGGTTAAGCACTTGCCTGTGAAGCCTAAGGACCCTGGTCCGAGGCTTGATTCCCCAGGACCCACATAAGCCAGATGCATAAGGTGGTACATGTATTTGGAGTTCGTTTGCAGTGCCTGGAGGCCCTGGTGCGTCCATTCTCTCTCTATCTATCTTCCTCTTTCTTTCTCTGTCTGTCGCTCTCAAATAAATAAATAAATAAATAAAAAAAAAAAAAAAAAAAAAAAAAAAAAAAGAAGGGGCTTTGCTCCACAATCTCTTTTGGGCTCCCAAGCAACTAATTACCAAGGTTGAACTCCACAATGCTCCAGAATGCACGTGCTCAGCAGGGAAGGCAGATGAATGAGTGCTCCTGATGAAGCCTTACTGAGAGAGAGACATGTCCAGGCCACAGGCAGAGGGGCAGCTTGTGATTCTCGACTACTTACAGCTCAACCATTGATAAGATCATTTTGATGAAATGTGTGGTGAATTTGGTCACTTGTTATGCATCTTTGCATATTTCATAGCTTTTCTGCATTTGACATTTTTAATATTTAGTTTCTTACTTTTTCATCTGATATGTCATAGTGGAATATTTTAGATAGTTATTTATATTATACCTTTATGATGATTCAGTGAGTGTCATAAAAATGATATTTCACAGATATAATATTGACATAAAATAATGGATCCATGTCTCTATCATCCATCATCCATCCACCCACAAATACTTGTTGAGGGCTAGACATGAGTGTGAATCTGGGACATAGTATATATCTCTGTATCTGCATCTATATCTATATATTGCTATTCCTTTTTAAAATTTTTATTTTTATTTTATTATCAACAGACTAACAGAGGCAGAGAGAGCAGAGAGAGAGTGAGAGAGAGAGAGAGAGAGAGAATGAGTGGGCACAGCAGGGCCTCCAGCCACTGCAAAGGAACTCCAGATGCATGTGCCCCCTTGTGCATCTGGCTTACATGGGTTCTGGGGAGTTGAGCCTCGAACCAGGGTCCTTAGGCTTCACAGACAAGCTCTCAACCACTAATCCATCTCTTCAGTCCCTATATATTGCTATTGTTATTGTGTTACAGGTGGTGCTAGGTAACCAGATAGGATAAAGAAATGAACAGGAAGAAAGAAAGGAAGAAAGAAAGGGAGATAGAGAGAGAGAAAGGTGATAAGAGTTTTAAATGGGGGCTGGAGAAGCATTCTTTTAGATTGGGTGGTCAGGGAAGATATCTCTGAGAAAATGTGGTCTTTGCCAAAGACTATAGGATAAGAGGGACTTGGCCTGGCAAAGAGCTGAGGGACATTTTCCACGCAGAAGTAACAGCTAAAGGTAAAGACCCTTGTGGTAGTTTGAATAGATGGCCCCCAATATATTCAGTGTTTTATTAGTTTGTTGTTTGCATCTGCAGCCACCTGGCTGGAGGCAGTGTCACTGGGTGGATCTTAAGGCGTGGTGGTTGGTTTGAGATTTCAATCTAAAGATATGCAAAGTGTGTCTAGTTGGAGTTCCTGAAGTGTGCTGTGCTGTGTGGCTGGTTGCTTTTCTCTCTCTGTGTTTGGTCCTGTGAAGAGCAGGCCAGCTTCTTCTGCCATTGTGGAACTTCCCCTGAACCTGTAAGCTCCGATAAATAAATCCCTTCCTCCATAACTGTGCCTGGTCTGGAAGTTCATCTCAGCGAACCTGAAGCTGTCTGCTACAATCCTGATGCAGAAAAACTGGCAAGTTGGATAGACTCAAAGCAGACAAGTGTGGATGAAGTGTAACAATCATGGGGCAGAGTGCCGTGAGATTATGGCGGAGAGGCCAGCAGGCATGTGGGACTTATGGGCCACAAGTACTATCCACATCATCCTGTCAGGTGAATCAACAAGAACAACCATAACAACAGATGCTTTGCATGGAATGAACCCATACAAAAATTGTACATTTGGGGGCTGGAGAGATGGCTTAGTGGTTAAGGCCTAAGAACTCATGTTCAAATCTCCAGGTCCTATGCAGCCAGACGCAGTGATGCAAGCCTGTAATGTCGCACATGTGCCACAAGGGGGCACACAGTCTGGAGTTTGTTTGCAGTGGCTGAAGGCCCTGGCACGTCCATTTTCTCTATCTCTCTCTGTCTCTCTGCCTCTTTTGCTCTCTCTCAAAAAATAAATAATAGGGCTGGAGAGATGATTCAGTGGTTAAGGTGCTTGCCTGCAACCTAACAACCCTGGTTCAATTCCCCAGTACCCATGTAAAACCAGATGCACAAAGTGGCACCTCATTCCCTATCTATCTATCTATCTATCTATCTATCTATCTATCTATCTATCATCTATCTATCTATCTGTCATCTATCTATCATCTGTCTCTCTATCTAATCTATCTCTTATTTCTCTGTTTACAAATAAATAAATAAATAAATAAAATATTTTTAAAAACAAAAAAATAAAAAATTGTACATTTTTGAATTTAAAATCCATTGAAAGAAAATACCACCAAAGAATTAACACAGGGTTGCTCTGGGATAGTTTTGTTCTCATTTGATAAATATGGGCTTTTTTGGTGTTTCTTTGATTATTTATTTATTTATTTATTTTGAGAGAGAGAGAGAGAGAGAGAGAGAGAGGGAGAGAGAGAGAGACAATGGACACCTCAGGGCCTTCAGCTGTTGCGAACGAACTCCAGATGCATGTACCACTTTGTGACACTGTGTGCTTGCGTAACTGTGTGTCTGGCTACATGGGACATGGAGATTCAAACATGAATTCTTAGGTTTTGCAGGCAAGCACCTTAACCACTAAGCCATCTCTTCAGCTCTGATTGTTTCTTAATTGGTCCTTTGTTTTTCTTATAATAAGGTGGGGGAAAACCGATCCTAATGAAACAAAACACAAATGGCTTAAAAACCATTTTGTTTTTAGAAGTATCTTATTAATTTCTAAACAATTATGTCTGGTTTGATTGCTTGACAAAGCTTAATAGCATCTTAAGTTAAAAAATTCATAACTTAAATTGAGCAAAGGCATAAAGTCTTGAATAATTCAATTATTTCCAACTTTAATTTTGTTTTCACTGAGTAAGAAGGCTCTCTAAAATGAGTTAAAATAGAAATGGACAAGTCAGGAAAACAAATGTTCAGTTTTGATAACTGCCCTTCTGAGGATGCTCCTTCCCCATGAGGCTGTTTCATGGAAATTGAACCTCTCAAGGGAGAAGTCGGGAAAGGTGGGAGCAAGTTCAGGGACGTAGCAGAGCAGTCTGCTCCAAGCCTAGCAGAAAACTGGTATGTTTATAAAGAAAACTGAGGAAATGGGAGGATTTCTTTGAGACTGTCAGCCACCTGGAATTCATAACACCTTAGTGTTCTTAACAGTCTCAAAGAATTCCTCCCAGCTACAGCACGACAGTCTTGAAGGTAGCCGAAGGACATTCCCATTGTCATGTAGAATGTTAAGACATGTACTGATGGCTCAGATTCAAGAAAATGACTCATTTGAATTAATGGACATTGACAACTCTGTACGTGGAGGTGGGAGACTACTAGCAGTATAGACGTTGTGGCTTGTTTTGTGTGGAGGCATCTGTACTAACCTACCGTTGCTTTTGTATCAGCGGTTCCAATCTCAGTATGGGCTATGGCTTTCATATCACGAAGAAGTCTACTTTCAACTTTGTAAACTCTACTGTATTGACGCTAAATCTCTCTGTGGGACGGAGTGAGGAAGGGCCTGACACTTTTGATCCAGTGTTAGCAGGCAGCAAACCAGTAGGTTTGCAGTGAGAGGCCAGTAACCAGATCAGCTCAAGGTCAGAGGCAGGACTTGAGGCTGAAGTTTCGCTACAGAAAGTTCAAGCTCTCAAAGAGCAAAAGGCAGAAACAAAAAAGACAGAACATGGGTGAATCATACAAGTACTGACAAAGCCACTCGGTAAAGTGAGGTATGAGAATATTAGCAGGATGGCGGGAATGCAAACTTGAGCAGCTACTATGGAAATCAGTCTGGAGGTTCCTCAAAAATTCCCCCAAAGTAGAAATAGAACCTGGATATGAACTAGCAATACCACTCATGGCTATATACCTGAAGGACTGTATGTAAGTCAACACACCACAGAGACACTTCACTTGCACAGCCATGTTTCTTGCTGCACTCTTTGTGATTGCCAAGATATGTAACCAGCACAGATGTCCACCAACATGCAGCCCCATAAAGAAAAATGAAATCATGACATTTGCAAGAAAATGGATGAAGCCAGAAATCATTACGTTAAGAGAAACAGGACTCAGAAAGACAACTATTAAATGTTTTCTCTTATATGACGAACTTAGATTTAAAATTATAAATGTGTGTGTGCGTGTTTACAGATCACAGAACTCAAAAGGGGGGGTTGAGAGGGGAGGAAGTGAGCGTAAGGGAGGTGGGAAACAGAAATGATATGGAACATACGTGACACGAATGTTGAAGACTTGACTGTTGGGGAAAAAGAACCAATTGGAATGGGAGGAGGAGCATGGGGGAAGAGACTTAATGAAAAAAAGAGCATAATGACCCATATGGATTAAAATGCATGATTAAACCCACTAGTTTGTATGCTAGCCTAAAAAAAAAGAAAAAGAAAATACTAGTAAGAGACAGATTATATAGATACTTCTTTGATGTTAGAAATATGCTTTTAAAGGAATATTTAAAAAATAAAATTATGTAATTTTGTGGTTTAAAAATTCAAAGCACAAAGCCAGGTGTGGTGGCGCACACCTTTAATCCCAGAACTCAGGAGACAGGGGTAGGAGGATCACCATGAGTTCGAGGCCACCCTGAGACTACATAGTGAATTCCAGGTCAGCCTGGGCTAGAGTGAGACTCTACCTCGAAAAACAAAAACAAAAACAAAAAGGTTCCATTCGTGTCTGAGTGAGCAAGAGAAGGTAAGATGCTGACCTTGCAGGCTGCAGCTAAGAGGGTCTGCTGCTTCTAGCATGGTGCTTTTGTGTATCGTGTTTCTTGAAGTATAGCATCTACAATACAGAAGTTGTATATAACACACGTCTGTTTTACATCTTCATGTGTATGTGTGCATATTTGTATGTGTGTGCATGCATGTGTGTGCACATGCATATGGGACACCAGAAGATGACATCTGATGTTTTTGTCTTTCTCACTTGTTCTCCCTTTTATTCTTTGAGCTGGCCAACAAGTCCCAGGGAGTCCCCGTTTCTGCCTCCCCAGTGCTGGCATTACAGGTGGGCACCACCATGACCAGCATTTTACGTAAGTCCTATGTAAGGTCCTCATGCTTGGCTGGCAAGTACCTTACCCATTGAGCCATCTTCTCATCTCCTGTTTAGAGTTCCTCATTTGCTTTTACTAAAACATTTTTACTGAGTTTTATTTGAGAGAGAGAGTGAGAGAGAAAGAGGGCGATAGAAAGAGAATGGGCACGCCAGGGCCTCCAGCCACCTACCAACGAACTCCAGATGCATGTGCCACCTTGTGCACCTGGCTTATATGGGTAATGGAGATTCGAACCAGGGTCCTTTGACTTTTCAGAAAAGTGCCTTAACCGCTAAGCCATCTCTCCAGCCCCTCGTGGGCCTTTTCTGTTTATCACCGTTCCCACATCCTCGGTAGTCCTAACTGCATCTTACTGTGTTTCTTTTCCTTGAAGTCTGAGCATAGCGAGAAGGATTAACTCATTTTCTTGTTTCTCCAAACCTCTCGATTTCTGTTCTTCTCAGATTGTTTGCTGTCTCTGCATTTTCTTGCATCCTGAGCCAGTTCTCACTGTTTGCCCACCCGCATGACAGCATGCGGACCCATATGGTTGTAATGCCTCGAGAAGGATCCAAAGCTCATCATTTTGAGGACTTAGAAGGGACCTAGATGCAATCATTTATTCTAACCTTTCTTATTTTTATAAGCAAGTGGATTGATTGGCAGAGGACTGGTGTATGAGTCATGCCTATGTGTGCTTGGTGCAGGAGCAAGACACTGGTGCCTGTTGTGTGGCTTCTGTGTTTCAGGTCCTGTTTGTTCACTTGCAGTTCATTCCCCCCCCCTTTTTAAAATAAGAAATTCTATACATTCCTTCAGTGGACAATGGGGATAATTCCTACTGGATATTTGTTTTTTCTGATTTATTTATTTTTATTTATTTATTTTATTTATTTATTAGAGAGACAGAGAAAGAGAAAGAGGAGAGAGAGAGAGAGAATGGGCACACCAGGGCCTCTAGCCAGTGAAAATGAACTCCAGATGCGTGTGCCACCATGTGCATCTGACTTACATGACCTGGAGAATCGAACGTGGGTCCTTAGGCTTCAGAGGCAAGCGTCTTACCTGCTACACCATCTCTAGCCCGCAGTTCATTTCTTCAAGACAGCCAGCCTCGCTCTTATAAATGATGAAATGGGCACTCAGAAAATGTTGAGGACATCTTCTTAGCCCTAAGTTCAGAATACTGAGCAGCTAGACTTCATGGCCCACATTTCCTCTCCTGCCTCTCATTGTATTGCTTTCTCCACCCACAGAGGACCAAATAGTCTTATGTCCCACGAGCCTTTGTGCCTATCCTGGTAATAAACATGGTCAAAATGCCATTTAATAGTGGCAGAATTCTGTTCCTTTAAGACTTAGACAATTGATCAACCAAAGTCAACTTTGGAACCTCATGCATGACTTGAAAGTTCATTAAAAGCATCTCCTCGCTACCTCATCACGTAGCTAGGTTCATGCTCAAGAAGAAAAATGTTAAGTATAAAATTTATGCCTCAGTATTTTAATCAAGTCAGAAGCTCCTTCCTGACTGCTCAACATGGGAGTTAAAAATCTGCATTTAAATTGTGGTGCTAAAATATAGATCCCAAGGACCTGAGAGGCCCTTCCTCTGAGGAGCAGTGTACAGAGAGGACGAACGTCTTGCTTATCTTTGATTCTGCCAGCTCTTGGAAAGCTCAGGAATAAGCTGGAAGGAGGCATAGCTTTCGGAAATAACAAGAAAATACTTAGGGATTTGGTATAGAACTTCACTTAATGATAAAAATTTCCCAGTCATTCATAAAGGCCCAATCTACATGATCTGACATGAATTATGGTTTAGAACTGCTAATAGGCAATTTATCCAACAGCTGTAAGAAGGGTTGTTGCTTTCTGTCAGCAGTCACACATGCTTGTTTTGTGGCAATGCTGGGCAGCTGCTGGAGAAGAAGCAGGGTCCCTTAAGTGTTGTGCGCACAGCTTTCTCAAACAGAGGCAGACTTTGCAAAGGCATCTATGCAGGAGCAGAGCTTGGCATGACTCAGATCCAAAAGGAAGGAAGCCTTTCTTTATGAATAGCTATGGGTGCAGAGAAACAATTGTGGGTCTGCGTGGGGAAGAGAGAATTGTATTCGACACTTCAAAAACTTTTCTTCAAAGCTTTTGTCCAGTTCCATGCTCTGTCATTTGCACACAGCTTGTGCATTGCACTTGGAGTCATTTCTCTGAAACAGGTTCTGCACCTATATGAAGTGACTTGCATAGATATATTCATTGACTTCTCACTGACTCAAAACACAGCCTCTCTGCCTGGTGTTCAAGGTTCTCCACACCACACACCTGGACCTCACCTGCCCTTCTTCTTTTGGGCGCGATTACTTGTACATATCAGACCACTCTTTCCAGGGTGCACCTTACCTTTTCTGTCCCCTGTCATTGCCTGTGCAGGTTTCTCTTTTTTTTCCCTTCTTCCCTTATTTCTTCTTTCCTTCCATCTGCAAACATGCCTAACACCTCCAGCACCTTTCAAAAACAATCAATCACTCAATTAACATTTTTAATTAAGTGGAATTCTTTGAGGTTCAGTTTCCTTTTTTTTTGTTAAAATTGTTTCTTTTTTATTTTTTTTTCTTTTTTTCTTTTTCTTTTTTGGTTTTTCGAGGTAGCCCAGGCTGACCTGGAACTGACCTGGAGTTTTGGAGTTTGAGGGTGGCCTTGAAATCATGGTGATCCTCCTACCTCTGCCTCCCGTGTGTGCCACCATGCCCGGTTAAAATTATTTATTTCTTTGAGAGAGAAAAGTGGAGGAGGAGAGAGAGAGAGAGAGAGAGAGAGAGAGAGAATGGGCATACCAGGGCCTCCAGCCACTGTAAACAAACTCCAGATGCATGTGCTACCTTGTGCATCTGGCTTACATGGGTACTGGGGAACTGAACCTTAGTCCTTAGGCTTCACAGGTAAGCTCCTTAACCGCTAAGCCATCTCTCCAGCCCAAGCTCAGTTTTCTTATTTGAGTTGTTATTAGAATTAAAATATATCTATGAACATACATAACTGTTTGGATCTTGTTTCTGTGTGTTTCCTTCCTTTGTCGCTCCCAAATTTTCAGAGTCACCGACAAATAGCAACATAACTTCTGAGGGACCCCAGGAAGGAAGATGAGCCATCAGGTGGAATCTCTAATCTCCTTACGGGTTAATCGCTGTTACCGAGCATCTCATATTCTTTGTCACTATCTTCCTTTTCCATTCCGCATACCACTGTGAGTCTCATGTTCATTTTAATACTTCATCAAACCCCTGCAGGAGAACCTTCCCTCCTGTGCTTATTCAGACATCTACAGATTTTGTTTGAAAACAAAGAAGAAGAAGAAGAAGAGAAAAAGATTTCATTTTGCTGCACAGTTACCCCTTTTTGATCCAGGTGTGCTTTGTTCTTTAGGTATTTATTATACCTGCTCAGGGATGAATAGCCCTTGAGCTTGTCCGCTGAGTTCAGTATTGCACTCTCCCCTGTCCTGTGCCGTTTCTCTTCCTGGAACTAATAGGTCCTCTGGAGCTGACCTGGTTACTATGTCTTGATTAATTCCATGCTGCAGCCCTGCCTAGCTATAACTGCAGCATGCCAAAGCAAAAATCTTAATGATTTACACCAAAATCAGACGCCGGAAAATTGCTTTCAATGATGCCACTGAAGATGATTTCTCAGGGCTCGTTTGTGGTAAACACCATTTAAATGGGGCAGAGCTGTGTCATTTGAATTTGGGAAAGTCAAGAAAGTGGAGGGTGCAAAAAGTTAGCTGAACAACCCAAGGCGTGTGTGTGTGTGTGTGTGTGTGTGTGTGTGTGTAGGCATGTTGTGCTTACATATTTCAAAAACTGTACCTGTTAAGGTTAGCTTTAATTTCACATAGCATTAACACCCAGCATGCCAGAGTCGGTAGTCCTAACTGCATCTTACTGTGTTTCTTTTCCTTGAAGTCTGAGCATAGCGAGAAGGATTAACTCATTTTCTTGTTTCTCCAAACCTCTCGATTTCTGTTCTTCTCAGATTGTTTGCTGTCTCTGCATTTTCTTGCATCCTGAGCCAGTTCTCACTGTTTGCCCACCCGCATGACAGCATGCGGACCCATATGGTTGTAATGCCTCGAGAAGGATCCAAAGCTCATCATTTTGAGGACTTAGAAGGGACCTAGATGCAATCATTTATTCTAACCTTTCTTATTTTTATAAGCAAGTGGATTGATTGGCAGAGGACTGGTGTATGAGTCATGCCTATGTGTGCTTGGTGCAGGAGCAAGACACTGGTGCCTGTTGTGTGGCTTCTGTGTTTCAGGTCCTGTTTGTTCACTTGCAGTTCATTCCCCGCCCCCTTTTTTAAAATAAGAAATTCTATACATTCCTTCAGTGGACAATGGGGATAATTCCTACTGGATATTTGTTTTTCTTTTTTATTTATTTATTTTTATTTATTTATTAGAGACACAGAGAAGGAGAGAGAGAAAGAGAAAGAGAGAGAGAGAGAGAGAATGGGCACACCAGGGCCTCTAGCCAGTGAAAATGAACTCCAGATGCGTGTGTCACCATGTGCATCTGGCTTACATGACCTGGAGAATCGAACGTGGGTCCTTAGGCTTCAGAGGCAAGCGTCTTACCTGCTACACCATCTCTCTAGCCCGCAGTTCATTTCTTCAAGACAGCCAGCCTCGCTCTTATAAATGATGAAATGGGCACTCAGAAAATGTTGAGGACATCTTCTTAGCCCTAAGTTCAGAATACTGAGCAGCTAGACTGCATGGCCCACATTTCCTCTCCTGCCTCTCATTGTATTGCTTTCTCCACCCACAGAGGACCAAACAATCTTATGTCCCACGAGCCTTTGTGCCTATCCTGGTAATAAACATGGTCAAAATGCCATTTAATAGTGGCAGAATTCTGTTCCTTTAAGACTTAGACAATTGATCAACCAAAGTCAACTTTGGAACCTCATGCATGACTTGAAAGTTCATTAAAGGCATCTCCTCGCTACCTCATCACGTAGCTAGGTTCATGCTCAAGAAGAAAAATGTTAAGTATAAAATTTATGCCTCAGTATTTTAATCAAGTCAGAAGCTCCTTCCTGACTGCTCAACATGGGAGTTAAAAATCTGCATTTAAATTGTGGTGCTAAAATATAGATCCCAAGGACCTGAGAGGCCCTTCCTCTGAGGAGCAGTGTACAGAGAGGACGAACGTCTTGCTTATCTTTGATTCTGCCAGCTCTTGGAAAGTTCAGGAATAAGCTGGAAGGAGGCATAGCTTTCGGAAATAACAAGAAAATACTTAGGATTTGGTATAGAACTTCACTTAATGATAAAAATTTCCCAGTCATTCATAAAGGCCCAATCTACATGATCTGACATGAATTATGGTTTAGAACTGCTAATAGGCAATTTATCCAACAGCTGTAAGAAGGGTTGTTGCTTTCTGTCAGCAGTCACACATGCTTGTTTTGTGGCAATGCTGGGCAGCTGCTGGAGAAGAAGCAGGGTCCCTTAAGTGTTGTGCGCACAGCTTTCTCAAACAGAGGCAGACTTTGCAAAGGCATCTATGCAGGAGCAGAGCCTGACATGACTCAGATCCAAAAGGAAGGAAGCCTTTCTTTATGAATAGCTATGGGTGCAGAGAAACAATTGTGGGTCTGCGGGGAAGAGAGAATTGTATTCGACACTTCAAAACTTTTCTTCAAAGCTTTTGTCCAGTTCCATGCTCTGTCATTTGCACACAGCTTGTGCATTGCACTTGGAGTCATTTCTCTGAAACAGGTTCTGCACCTATATGAAGTGACTTGCATAGATATATTCATTGACTTCTCACTGACTCAAAACACAGCCTCTCTGCCTGGTGTTCAAGGTTCTCCACACCACACACCTGGACCTCACCTGCCCTTCTTCTTTTGGGCGCGATTACTTGTACATATCAGACCACTCTTTCCAGGGTGCACCTTACCTTTTCTGTCCCCTGTCATTGCCTGTGCAGGTTTCTCTTTTTTTTCCCTTCTTCCCTTATTTCTTCTTTCCTTCCATCTGCAAACATGCCCAACACCTCCAGCACCTTTCAAAAACAATCAATCACTCAATTAACATTTTTAATTAAGTGAAATTCTTTGAAGTTCAGTTTCCTTTTTTTGTTAAAATTGTTTCTTTTTTTTTTCTTCTTTTTTTCTTTTTCTTTTTTGGTTTTTCGAGGTAGCCCAGGCTGACCTGGAACTGACCTGGAGTTTTGGAGTTTGAGGGTGGCCTTGAAATCATGGTGATCCTCCTACCTCTGCCTCCCGTGTGTGCCACCATGCCCGGTTAAAATTATTTATTTCTTTGAGAGAGAAAGAGGTGGAGGAGGAGAGAGAGAGAGAGAGAGAGAGAGAGAGAGAGAATGGGCATACCAGGGCCTCCAGCCACTGTAAACAAACTCCAGATGCATGTGCTACCTTGTGCATCTGGCTTACATGGGTCCTGGGGAACTGAACCTTAGTCCTTAGGCTTCACAGGTAAGCTCCTTAACCGCTAAGCCATCTCTCCAGCCCAAGCTCAGTTTTCTTATTTGAGTTGTTATTAGAATTAAAATATATCCCTGAACATACATAACTGTTTGGATCTTGTTTCTGTGTGTTTCCTTCCTTTGTCGCCTCCCAAATTTTCAGAGTCACCGACAAATAGCAACATAACTTCTGAGGGACCCCAGGAAGGAAGATGAGCCATCAGGTGGAATCTCTAATCTCCTTACGGGTTAATCGCTGTTACCGAGCATCTCATATTCTTTGTCACTATCTTCCTTTTCCATTCCGCATACCACTGTGAGTCTCATGTTCATTTTAATACTTCATCAAACCCCTGCAGGAGAACCTTCCCTCCTGTGCTTATTCAGACATCTACAGATTTTGTTTGAAAACAAAGAAGAAGAAGAAGAAGAGAAAAAAAGATTTCATTTTGCTGCACAGTTACCCCTTTTGATCCAGGTGTGCTTTGTTCTTTAGGTATTTATTATACCTGCTCAGGGATGAATAGCCCTTGAGCTTGTCCGCTGAGTTCAGTATTGCACTCTCCCCTGTCCTGTGCCGTTTCTCTTCCTGGAACTAATAGGTCCTCTGGAGCTGACCTGGTTACTATGTCTTGATTAATTCCATGCTGCAGCCCTGCCTAGCTATAACTGCAGCATGCCAAAGCAAAAATCTTAATGATTTACACCAAAATCAGACGCTGGAAAATTGCTTTCAATGATGCCACTGAAGATGATTTCTCAGGGGCTCGTTTGTGGTAAACACCATTTAAATGGGGCAGAGCTGTGTCATTTGAATTTGGGAAAGTCAAGAAAGTGGAGGGTGCAAAAAGTTAGCTGAACAACCCAAGGCGTGTGTGTGTGTGTGTGTGTGTGTGTGTGTGTGTGTGTGTAGGCATGTTGTGCTTACATATTTCAAAAACTGTACCTGTTAAGGTTAGCTTTAATTTCACATAGCATTAACACCCAGCATGCCAGAGTCTTAGTCAATATGGATGCCCTTCTTTCCCTTGTGAAACATGATGAGGAGTAGGCAACGCAAGACTAGGATCTGAAAACGTGGCTCTGTGAAGTCCTCAGGAATTGAACATCAAAGCTACTTCTAGGTCTCATCATTCTTACTTAAGCTATGCGTTTCACCCTCTGCTCCAGCATGGTTGCTGAGAATTCAGTCTGTACCAGTAAGGATGGCAATGGGAGGGAATGTCCCTTCTGTTTCCAGAAGCTTGCTGGAATTTTTGCAACCAACAGCAGACTCTTCAGATGACCTTCCACTGACATGACTCTTTGGATATATCTAACATGTAGAAAGGGTGGGAAGTAGTCTCTTAATGGATCAGCAAGGGCTTTAGCTACAAGTTCAGGGGTTGGTTACTAAGGAAAAGGGGGACAGTAGACTTAGAAAACAGCTGGCAATCTCTCTCATACCAGTTCTTACTTTCTATCCCAGCTCTAAATCATCTGTTCAGTTAATTTATCTCCTGAACACCTCTGCATTTTCTCATTTTTCTTTTCCTCCTCACGTTTCTCAGGAATCCTTCCCTGAGTGCTCCTCTAAAAGACAGCAGTCACATCTAGGGATTCTTTATAAATTTATTTTTATTTATTTATTTGAGAGAGAGAATGAGGCAGATGGGGGAGACAGAGAGAGAGAGAGAGAGAGAGAGAGAGAGAGAGAAGAGAAAGAATGGGCATGCCAGGGTCTCCATCAACTACAAATGAACCCCAGATGCACATGCTACCTTGTACATCTGGCTTACATGGGTCCTGGGGAATTGAACCTGGGTCCTTTGGCTTTGCAAGCAAGCACCTTAACCATGAAACCATCTCTCCAGCCCTAGGGATTCTTATAATTTTTCTTTTCTCTACTATTTATATTTATCACACCTTACCTTATATGACAATGATTTCTGTATACTTGTATATACACTTTTTCTATGAGACTGGGAACTTCAGATCACTGAGGACCCATTTTAAGCAAGGTTGTATCCTTCAATATATAAGATGCTTCTATGATGATTCTCATTTATCCAAGAAAAAAAACTATTGAGTTATTCTTTTTAAATATTTTATTTATTTGAGAGAGAGGACAGAGAGAGAGGCAGACAGAGGGAATAGGTGTACCAGGACCTCCAGCCATTTCAAATGAATACCAGACACATGCACCACCTTATGCATCTGGCTTACATGGGTACTGGGGACTCAAGCCTGGGTCCTTAGACTTTTCAGGAAAGTACCTTGACCACTAAGCCATCTCTCCAGTCCAGCTGAGTGATTCTTATGTGCCAGGTTGCTGTGATATCTTTATGTGAAACAGACTAACATGAAATTACAATGTAGAGTGGTAAAAAAGACTTACAGAAAGAAGTTCCTCAATAGGAAAATGAATTTTATCCATTTGCTTCATCAACTTTACAGTTGTAAGTAGAAAAAAAAAAAAAAGACTGTTTCCCCTTATTTACTAGATAATATAAAAGGTTTTCTAGTAAATATATAGAAGGTCTATGGCCATACCACTCTGAATATGCCCATCTCAGAAGCTAAGCAGGATAGGGTCTGGTTAGTACTTAGAAGGGAGAAAACACAGAGAGAAAAATGGTTAAACTATAATGTAGCTAGAAAATTAAAAAAAAGCACAATACAGCTAGAGTTTAAATTGGGGATAGTGTTTGGTGGGCAGTAATCTCTTATGACTCACAAAAGTGACACTAAGAAATAATTCTGAAGCTAAACTTTAGGGAAAAGAGGCAATTGGGGAACATGCAGAAGCCCCAGGGACATTCCGTGTGGAACCAGTCCCAGCAAAGGTTTTGCAAAAGCGAATGTTCAACACCCGCCTTCCCAGTGACTCTTACTATCCCCTGTGCTCATGTTCTTTCTGAAAGGCTGCTCAGCTCTTCCCTCTCCTGTCCTGCTCCATCCTGACCTGGTCCCTCTTTCAACACTTAGAATCATCCCCATCTAATTTCCATCCCTATTTGCCACATTTCAACTTAGTTTTAGGAGAAGATAAAACAATCTGATGATACCAATTGTCCTGTTTGCCAGCAATTTGAAATTATTTAATATTTGGCTTAATCCTTTGTTCAGGACGGTAACTTCTCTCCCATCTCTCTCCTTCTGCAGCAAATTCAAAGATCAGCTGGAATTAGACACAGCCAAATATCTGGTGCCTGTGCTAACACATGCCCTGTATAAGATATGAGGATTCTAAGTATTAACTCGGGCTTTCCTTTTCTCATTAGCTTATTCTTTAAGTTGACTTGATCATTTTTTACCTATTGTGCCAAGTTTTAATATATAGTAGCTTGATGTAAAATATCCTTTTTATTAGCTAATGAGATGAAATTTATTTTACTCCAATCAATTATTTCCCTTAAAGTACTAGAATCTAGAAGAGAGAATATTGTAAAATATAAAGCTAGTTGGTTTCAACAGTTTACTTTTTAAATCTTGCTCCAGGGAACAAAGGTCTAAGATATCTAGACTATATTATTTGGTCTCGTTTATTGTCACTGTGACCAAATACTTGACAGGACCAATCTAAGGGTGAAAAGATTTATTTTGACTCGTGGTTTCAGTTCATGGTAGTGGGAGCAGGTGATGAATGCATTAGAGGAAGCTCTTTGCCTCATGGTTGACAAGGAGGGGGGAAGGGAGAAGGTCCTACCACCAATGACTCATTTCCTCTGGTCACGTCCTGCTTCCTAAGCTAACCTCTGAAAATGGTGCCACCAGTTGGGGACTGAGCCCTAATTCATGAGCCTTTTTGGGAAACATATTATAATCAAAGCGTCAGATAGACCACCCATTAGAATTACGTTATCTTCTTGGAGAGTCATTGCATTATAAAAGGCTTCAGTTTCAAGACCAGTGAAAACTTATATGGAAAAGAGGTAGATAAGTTATTGTTTTTGCTTAGGAAGAATCTCTAACCCAAGGAGACTGAAGTTGGTGAAATGACTGTTATTTGATATTTGCCCTGATATTTTATTGAACAAATTGACTGTTGTTAACTTCAGTTCTGGAAGAGTTGGTTGATTACTCATTTAGGAGAAAATGAACCGCACTGACTTTTGCTTCCTGAAATTTGCATACTTGGATTCTGTGCTGGCAAATTAGACTCAAGAGCACTGTGTTGCTACTAATTTGACTTTTCAGCAGATTTTAAAATTAATGAGCCCAAGGTTTTCTTCCAGATTTATTTTAAAAAGTGATGTCCATAGAGTAAGAGAAGAGCTGTTTCCCCACCGCCTGCATTGTATCCCCAAGGAAGCCATATAATTCAGTGAGTGTAACAGTTACCTGCTGATCAGTAAAAATAAGGCAGAATGCCAGATTCAATGTCGCCCACACATCTGCTTTTTTTTTTTTAATTTGGTTTGTATCAAAAGCATCTTTTATTTACTAATGAAGTGAATTGATCGTATTTTAGGGAATGTCAAAATGGAATAGAACAACTTAATAACTTTTAGTAAGGATTCCTGCATATGGTGTGTGTGTGTTTGTTTGAATGTTTTGACATCCTTAGAGGACTTTGTGGTAACACACTCATGAGGTTTTCTTTTGCTTAAGGATGAATATTCAAGGGATAACTTAAATAAATGTTTTCTTTTCTTGAGCATGGCCTTATAAATGATATATGATTTGTTTCTCAGTCTATTTGTGAGAGGTCTGCTGCTTTGACACCAGGGTTAAGTGAAAGAGAAGAGATGAGAAAAGTGAACTTCCTTTTGCACACATCTGTTAGAACTCTGTAGACAACGAGAATGCTCTTGGGAACATTTGGCCAGAATAAACTTTGAGATGGGCACAGATTCTTTCTCTTGGTTTTCTAAACATTCATATCCTACAGTTAATGTGACAGATGTGTTAGAGTAGGATTAGAGTTCAGGGTCTGTTCATAAACCGAGAGAAGCTAATTCTGCCTGGTTTTCTTGACTTTTTCAGCACCCTGGCTCTAGCCATGGATCCAAAGTGTTTAAGAATGGGAACTTAGGGCTCAGCAGTTTCTGTGTGTACCTAAGCAAGATCTAACCCTGAGCCTTACCGATGGGGAGTTCTACAGTGGCCAACCTTGGAGTTGGGGGAATTGCGATGAATCTGGAAACAGCAGTAGGTTAGGGTAAGATGTCACAGCCATAGAGAGTGGGAGGGAGAAGGACTCTAGGCTAGGACCAAGGCATTACATCGTAATAACTGTATCCCTTCTTGTGTCACAAAATTTGCACTTGAAGAACTCTGACAGACCACAGTCTAAGCCCTTCATTTTCCAGCTGAGGAACCAGATCCAGAATGTTGATGTCTTTCTTCAGATCATACATCTAGTTGTGACAGAGTTGACGAGAACCCAGGGTCCAGCTACCCACTCTGCCAGCTCCTTTCCAGTGGCTGTTGTCATCTATGGACACATTGTCATTGGAATGATAGTTTGCTCTTTGCTATGATAAAAAAATATTATTCAACAGAAAACAAAGAGCTTCACCATTCAGCAAAGATTAATTGAGTGATAAGTCCGTGCCGTGCCTCACTCTGGCCCTGATGTCTTCAGCGTGACATACTCATGTTCTTTAATGCTGCATGCGTCTTTTCTTTGCCATTTCCCTTTTCCTTAGCACCTCTCTGGGACTCATTTCCACTTATTTTCCTTGTTACAACAGCTTCCTATTGGTTCTTGAAGAAGTGGTGGGGCAGGAAGGGACTATCTGATGTAGATCAGAAGTGATTACCCACAACTTTGTATTAAAAATGTCAAGCTATCCAAAAGGTTTGTTTTCTTAGGTCTTGCAGAAAATCAAATGGTACATTATGGAGAGGTTTGTCATAAAAGAAGGAAGAACCAATAAATCTTCATCGTATTTAAGTGCAAAAACTGCCTCCTGCATATGAATTTGCATATAAATTTCTCAAGAAATTAAAAAAAAAGGAAAAGATTTGGAAGTGAGCTTGGAGGAAAGTACCTTTACCTTATGAAAAAGTATGTTATTATTTTCCCACAAAACCTTATTCTATTCATTTTCTAGGACTCTCATTATATCCCAAGTGCAAGATCATCTTAATATTCTGTAAATCAACAGAAGGCATTCTTTATTTCTATGTGCTGTACAAAAAAGAATATGGCATTGACAGGGTTATGACACATATTTACTTCATATGGAAGCAAGCCATTTCTGTACTTCAAAGTTTGGAATTGGAACTATCATCACACTTTGAAGAAATGCCCTACAGATGAGAGAGTTGTCTACCATTCACAGCAAGGCAAAACTGGGTTCACAGAGCAGAGGCACCATGATTTTTCCATCTTAGGAAAGTTCTGTGAGTATTAATATATTCTGTCAGTTATACACAGTGTTAGCTTTCAGGAAAAGGACGCCAGACTACCTGCTGCATTGTTAAGCATTGCATCAGTTACTGTGGGATGCTGGGGAGGGTTGCATGGTTTTGATGGGAGAAAACATTTTAGTTGTGTAATGAACATCTTTCCAGGGGAGAAGGGAGAGGAGAAGTTTGGTGTGATATCAGCATAGTTTTGTTTATTCTTTTAAAAAAGTCTGATTCATTTGTATTTATGTTTTAGCCTTTTAGGTATTTTTTGAATCTTTTTTGATGATCCACTCCAGGATGAGGAAGGATGTTTTGTTATTTTCCTTGGCAGAATCTAGAATCTGGCGCCATCATGCCTTCCTTGGTAGTGAGACTTTGTATACGTGATCCAGTTAAGGATCCCGAAGTGGGGAGGTTATTGGGGTGGGGGCTCAACCTAATCACATGAATCCTCAAAAGTGTACACCTTCTTGAGGGAAGAAGGATCAGAGAGATGCGATGGCACTATGTTGAAGATGGGAAAAGCAGAGCATGAACCAGGAAATAGATGTGGCTTTCAGAGTGGGTAGAGGGAAGGACATGTATCCACACTCAGAGGCTCAGAAGAATACAGCCTTGCTGACATCTTGACAGTGCAATGAGACTATCTATCTATCTATCTATCTATCTATCTATCTATCTATCTATCTATCTATCTTCTATCTCTATCTATCTATCATCTATCTATCTATCATCTATATCTATCTATCTATCTATCTTCTATCTCTATCTATCATCTATCTCTATCTATCATCTATCTATCTACTATCTATCTATCTATCTCTATCTATCAATCTATCACCTATATTATCTATCTACAATCTATCTATCTATCTGTCTGTCATCTATCATCTATCTATCTATCTATCCATCATCTATTACCTATTATCTATCTATCTACTATCTATCTATCATCTATCTATTATCTATCTATCATCTATCTATCTATCTATCATCTATATCTATCTATCATCTATCTCTATCTATCATCTATCTCATCTATCTACTATCTATCTATCATCTATCTACTATCTATCTATCTATCTATCAATCAATCAATCAATCAATCACCTATCCATTATCTATCTACAATCTATCTGTCTGTCATCTATATCTATCTATCTATCATCTATCACCTATTATCTATCTATCTCTATCTATCTATCAATCTATCTATCATCTATCTATGTATCTATCTATCTATCTATATCTATCTATGTATCATCTATCTATCTATATATCATCTATCTATCTATCTATCTATCTATCTATCTATCTATCTATCTATCTATCTATCTATCTATCTATCTATCTATCTATCATCTATTTATGTATCATCTATCTATCTATCTATATATCATCTAACTATCTATCTATCTATCTATCTATCATCTACCTATCTCTGTGTGCATCATAACTGTGAAATAATAATATAATGATAACTAGCAAATAAAATAATAAATACCAAATCTTAGGGCAGCTTATTTCAGAAGCAATAGAGATTTGCTTCAACAGAAAGTCAGTGGAGGAAAGTGCTGAGACGATGGAGAAGTTCAAGGAACAGTAAAGAAGCTTGGACTGAAAAATCAGGGTTTTCACATATAACATGAAATTAGGATCACACAGTGAAAATCCATGTTTTAGCTGGGAGTGGTGGCACACACCTTTAATCCCGGCACTCGGGAGGCAGAGGTAGGAGGACTGCCATGAGTTTCAAGGCCACCCTGAGACTACATAGTGAATTCCAGGTCAGCCTGAGCTAGAGTGAGACCCTACCTTGAAAAACTGAAAAAAAAAAAAAGTTCAGGTTTTCTCCTAATTGTGCATGCCTGTCACTAGTGACAAACTAAATAATAAGTAAAAGTGATTCTCCAAAGATGAGTACAAATTAGGAGTAGTATTGCAGTGGGGATTGTTTTGTGCCATGGTAATCTATGCATATTCAATAAGGCTGAGGCAAATGGAAAAAATTTTTAACACAAAATGAGGATTACATAACTTATTTTGAAACAAAAATACTTGGTTACAAGGATCACTACAGTGTTTTAGTTTGAACGTGAAATGTCCCCCCATAGGCTGATGTGTTTGAATATCTGGTGACTGGCTTACGGAGCTATTTTGGAAGGTCCTGGAACATTGAGGAGGTAGAGCCTCAGTGGAGGAAAAGAGTCCCTGGAGGTGGAGCTTGAAGTTTGACAGCCCAGTCTTCCTCCTTGTCTGTTCTCTGCTTCCTGACTGTAGTCACAGTGTGACAGGACTCCTCACCACGGTGGACTGTATTGCTCAAACTGGAAGCCAAAGCAAGCCCTTTCCTCCTTTAAGTTGCTTCTTGTCAGATATCTGATCATAGCAATGAGAAAAGCACTGGGTATAAACAAGGATGGCATCAGTACAGGGTCAGACACCCATTCTAGCTGAAGTGTTTTCTGCGTTAGGTTGTGGTGACCTTTGTGTGTGGCTGAGATGAAGATAAAAACGTTTATGACCGACTCTTATCAGGCTTGAGATGCCTCCTTCCTATCTTCTTGGGTTTCTTTTCTTTTCTTTCTTTATTTTTTGTTAGGGTCTGGTATAAGTAACTCCATTTTGATTCCGACCCTAGTGAAATGTCGACGGTTCAGAGCAAACTGAAGGAGAGCCTTGCAGAACGGGGAGCTGAGCTTCCACATCTGTAAGCAGCAGCTAATAACTGGGAGGGAAAGCAGCCGGAGTGATGGACTCAAGATGGTGTTGAGTTGTGCGTTCTGTGATTTCTTTCAACTTCTTACCTGGTATCTTTAACTATTTTAAAAAATATTTATTTTTATTTATATTTGAAAAAGAAAGAGGCAGAGAGAGAGACAGAGAGACAGAGAGAGAGAGACAGACAGACAGACAGACACAGAGAGAGAGATATCGAGAGAATTGGTGTGCCAGGGCCTTCAGCTATGCAAATGAACTCCAGACACATGCACCACCTTGTGCATCTGGCTTACATGGGTTCTGGGTGTTGAACATGGGTCTTTTGGCTTTGCAGGCTACTGCTTTAACTGCTGAGCCATCCCTCCAGCCCTTACCTTAAATATAACTTTTTTTTTGGAGAGAGACAAGAGAGAGGGAGAGGAAGACAGATAGAGATGAGCATGCCAGCAGCCTCTCAGCTGCTGGGAATGAAATCCAGATGCATGCGCCCCCTTGTGGTCAAGTGAGGCATCGCACCCTTGCATCACTTTGCATCTGGCTAAACGTGGGACCTGGAGATTGGAACCAGCATTCTTAGGCTTAGGAGACAGGCGCCTTAACCATCTTTCCAGCCCTCTAAATATAACTTTGAATTTAGTCACCTAGTGTTGCTAGGGCAACCTAGACAAAAAGCATTCACATTAACCTTAGGCATGATATGCCTACAGACAAGGCACTAGAATTGGAGTGGCCTAGTGACAGTTAAAATACTTTGCAGTAGCACAGCTAATTTTTTAAATATTTTTTATTTATTTATTTATTTGAGAGATACAGAAATAGACAGAGAGAGAGAGAGAGAGAGAGAGAGAGAGAGAATGGGAGCACCAGGGCCTCCAGCCACTGCAAACGAACTCCAGATGCATGCTCCCCCTTGTGTATCTGGCTTACGTGGGTCTTGGAGAATTGAGCCTCGAACTGGGGTCCTTAGGCTTCACAGGCAAGCATTTAACCGCTAAGCCATCTCTCCAGCCCAGCACAGCTATTTTTTTCCCCACTCCCTTTACATAAACAGAAACTTCTACTTAGGAGAAAGCCTTGAGGGAGAAAGAGATTCTGGACTCAAGAGAGGCTGACAAGATCCTCTTTAGAATAAACCCTGAGAGAAATAAATCCCTTAAAGTCTAAGCTACCCCTGCTGGCATAACAAAGTCCCCTCAGGGCTGGTGGCTCACTCCATACAGTACATAAACTATAGAACCGTGTGGACCATTTTCCAGGGAGACAATTAATTGAATGGTTCTGAGAAAATTATACTTTTTTTTAGTGACAACCAATAAATCGTGAAACAAATGGCATGTGTGTGAGCCTTTAAAGTTAGAACTCCAGAGGAGTTGCTGTTGCCACAAACTCCAGGGCCTCATCCTCCTGCGCTCTCCAAGCAAACAGGAAGACAGCTTGACGAAGCCCAGGTGCAAGACAGGCTTCCTTGCCATGCCGTTCACCCCTCACTTCACACATTCTCTTACCACAGAGAATGATAAATGGACTGGATTTTCTAGATGCTTCCTTCTAAATCATATCCCAAAGTGTGTTGGATGAATGAGTGTCTCTGTCAACACTGATCTGTAGTATATGCATCCTCTCTTCACAACTTAATCTGCAGCTTTCTCTCCAGTGGCTTCCAGCTTCCCTTTGTTTGTCACCATATAGTATAGCCAAATCATTCAACAATGTGCATCTCCTCAGCCTTGGAGGACTTGTATTTACCAGGGAGGTCACCTCTGCATGTTCAAATGCAGCCTTCCCGGTAACACACGCATGTTCCAACAGCATCTCTTTACAGAGGTCTCTCTCTCTCCACTGTCTCAGTCAGCGAGTCTTTCCTTCCTTCGATGACTGCCTATGATCCATTCTCATCACAACAAAACAAACAAAACAGCATTGTCACCTACTGTGTCCCAGCTTAACTTTCCAAGGAAGCAGACCCTAGGGGAAGATGAGCATGTAGGAGGTTTATTAGGAATGGCATTTTGGATTAATTGGACAGAAGGATAAATTGGGCTGGGATATAGTGTTTGTGAAAAACCTAAGTGGAGCTCTGAAATGGGACTGATCCTTCAGGGTTGTCCCACATGGTGTAAGCAGTCTGGGTCTTTTCCCTTCTCTGTCGTCAATAAAGTAGATATTTTAGCAAATAAAAATAGACAATGCCCAGTTAAATTTTAAAAATCTCAGATCAACAATGAATAGTTTTTTTTTCCATCCATGTTTCATGTAATGTTTGGGATGTACCAAAGCTAAAAAAATAATTTGTTGCTAATCTGAAATTGAAGCTCAACCGGGCATCCTATATTTTGCTGGTCATCATACTGAGGAAGGAGCATGTCCTTGGGCCAGCTAAGTCCCCGAACAGAGGAGAATCCCAGTGAGGCTGGCAGAAGAAAGTTTGATATAAGCAGTACTTCTAGCCGTTGGAGCAGCGGACTTCAGTCCTCAAAGGGGGTCTGTGTTCACCGGCACACATCACTTCCCACGTCAAAGTATCATTGGTTGTCAATGTGAGAGTCTTGTTGGTTATGAATAGATCAGTCGGAACCAAATATTACTGATAGAATCAAATAAATAGGACAGTAGAATCAAATATTATTTGGTAGAATTAAAGCAAGGAAGTTTTGTGGCTCCTCTTTCTCACTTGAAAAATAAATGATACCACTTTAAGATGGGCAAGGTTAATAACTTTCCCTTCCTCATTCTCAGGGTGAGGTTTGGGGAGACCTTTTCCTGTATACCAAATAGACGGCAGAGCCGATTTGAATTTGCACTTGGATTTGTCACATGATCGTTTCAGAAAGAATACTCATGGGACAATTACTGACAAAGTTCTTATGTTTGTAAATATTTCTTTCTTTTTTTTTTTTTTAAAGATAAGGTCTCATGTAGCCCAGGTTGGCCTTGAACTTGATATGTAGCTGAGGCTGGCTTTGAACTTCTGAACTTCCTCCTTCCACCTCTCAAGTGCTGGTCTTAAAGGTGTGAGCCACCATGCTTGTCTATAAATATTTCTTGATAATTTAAATCCTTTATGGAAAACATGTGCACACAGCAAGTTAATACATTTAAGAATATAATTTGCAAATGGAATATACTAAAACAGGGAAGGAGATGTAGCTTCATGGCAGAGCACTTGTGTAGAATAGGCTAGAGTCCCAGGACCACAAGACAAAATTAAAATAGGAACTAAAAAATTTTTAAATATAATGTACTAAAAGGTTATACTTTTTAGTCTTTTTAAATTTGGAATTTTAATATAAGAACATACATTAATTTCATCATGTTCCCATCCCATTATCCTCTTTTGTTCCCTCTCCCCCACTTCCCATCCCCCAAAGTAGCCCTTCCTCTGTTCATTGTTTCCTTCTTTTTGTCCTCCTCTGTCTTTCATAGCAAAATGGTGATGGCTCAAACCTGTGCTGGTCTTGTGGGGGGATATCAGTGACCACTGAGGGCTTATGAAAACACCAGTCAGTTCAGGTTGTAAAGACAGTGCCCCAAAGGATGCCTGTGCTCCCTGTGGGTCTTCCATTCCTCCCTCCCCCTTAGGGGGCATGTTGTTAAGTCTCCATTAGAGTTGAGTTCTTGGCAGCCTCTTACTTTTCTACTTTGATAAGTTTGGGGTCTCTTCCCTGTCTGCTGCCATCTCCACAGAAGGTTCTCTGCCTGTGGATAACCAGAGCACTCAGTCTTCTGCCACTTCCTCCGTCATGGACCCTGAGCCCTGGCTGCCGTGATAGAGATGGCTCACCCATCTCCTTCTTGTCATATTTGCGAGCCTTAGATCTCCCCAGTGTCCACCTCCTGCAAAAAGAATGTTTTCTAACCAAAAGTTACATCAGCACCAACCAAAGGGCATAAACATACATATTTAGATGGATCTTTTTTGGTTTTTCAAGGTAGGGTCTCACTGTAGCCCAGGCTGACCTTGATTCACTATGTAGTCTCAGGGTGGCCTTGAACAATCCTCCTACCTTTGCCTCCCGAGTGCTGGGATTAAAGGCATGCGCCACCACGTCCTGCTGTTAGATGGCTTTTTGATGGGCGTAACATCCTCAGTTTAGCTAAGGAACGGTGGCAGCTTCCTTCTAGGGCCCATGACCTTCTAAGCCACAGGGTTTAGACTTGATTCTCAGTATGAGGCATGAATTCCCTACCACTGAGTGGGGCCTCCTGTCCAGAGAGCAGTTGATTACCTCCATGTCTTAGGTGCCACTGTTGCATCCATGGGGAAATTTAGGCTCTCTGGTTGATTTTGTAGCTTATGCTATTTTATGGGAGTCTTAACCAAGATGATTAAAAAATATATATTTTTTGAGACAAGATCTCCCTATGTAACCCAGACTGGCCTTGAATTCTTTTTTTAAAAAAATATTTTATTTATTTATTTGCGAGAGAGTCAGAGAGGGAGAGACAGAGAGAGAATGGTATATACAAACCATATTAAGTACCCCCTCCCTCCCTTTTCTATTCCCTTTATATCCCCTTTCTAGCTTACTGGCCTCTACTACTGAGTTTTATTCTTACTCACATAGAAGTCCAATCATTTACAGCTAGGACCCACATATGAGAGAGAACACATGATTTTTGGCTTTCTGTTCCTGGGTTACCTCACTAAGTATAATCCTTTCCAGGTCCGTCCATTTTCCTGCAAGTTTCATAATCTCATTTTTCTTTACTGCTGAGTAGAACACCATTGTGTAAATGTACCACATTTTCATTATCCACTCATCAGTTGAGGGACATCTAGGCTGATTCTATTTCCTAGCAACTGTGAATAGAGCAGCAATAATCATGGTTGAGCAAGTATCTCTAAGGTAATAAGATGACTCCTGGCCTTGAACTCTTAACTTCTTTTTTTTTTTTTAATTTTTTTATTATTTTTTATTTATTTTTGGAGAGAGATAGAGAGACAGACAGACAGACAGAGAGGGAGAGGGAGACAGATAGAGATGGACTCGTCAGCAGTCTCTCAGCTGCTGTGAACGAAATCCAGATGCGTGCGCCCCCTTGTGGGCAAGTGTGGCATTTCACCCTTGCGTCACTTTGCATCTGGCTAAACGTGGGACCTGGAGATTGGAACCGGGTTTTTTAGGCTTAGCAGGCAGGTGCCTTAACCGCTAAGCCATCTCTCCAGCCCCTCTTAACTTCTTGAACTTGAACTCTGCTTTCCTTGAAGGTGCTTTAAGGATTAGATGACCATTTGTATATCTTGACGTAAATTTCTTCTAGGTTAAACAAAGAATTTTACAGGAATGAAACCACAGAGGAAGAACACAAGTCCGTGGTCACCTGCTGGTTGTCTCCTTCTTCTTATGTTAACACCATCTCTTTTTGAGAAAAATCTTGCCTCCAGCTAGGGGTCTTATCCTTTGGTCTATTTTTGCAGGGAGACGACAAAGCCCATTTTCATTTTTTTTTTTTTTTTTAGATTCTTTGTTCCAATTTCTTATGCAATTTAGCAGAACCAACTCATACAGCTTTAAACTTCATGGAAATGTAACATGCCTGTTCTCCAATGGCTTGCAGGGACTATAATCCGAACCTGCAGCTTCATCCTAATGATCAGGCTGGGGAGATGGTTCAGTGGTTAAATGTGCTTGTCTGGAGAGCCTGATGGCCAGGGCTCAATTCCTCAGTACCCACCTAAAGCCAGATGCACAAAGTGATGCATGTGTCTGTAGTTCATCTGTAGCAGGCTAGAGGCACTAGCATGCCCATTCTCTCTTTCTTTCTCTTCTTGCAAATAAATAAAAAATATTTTTTTTTCTCAAGCTCCATGTTTATGAAAGAGTCCAGAATGTGCAGCCTGTCCATTCCTTTACACGTTTTGAAATTCAGGTCCTGACCAGTCGTGCCCCGACATCACACTTCTACATTGTCTTGATGCTCATAGAATTGCTTTTGAGAAATATGTTTTCCTTTGCCTCCCATCTACCCTGAAGGACATTCTACAGACGAATTCCCTGAATCCTGCCAATTGCAAAGAGATCATGCTGGTAATAAGTCTGGTATTAATTTATGAACTCATTGAATACATGTATATTTAGAGACTTCTACATGTCAGATACTCTTCGAAGGTTTGGGAATACTGATGAATGAGGCAGACAACAATCTCTACCTTCATGGGATTTGCGTTCAGCTGGTAGGATGAAGACAGACTTTTGAGAGAGAAAATGTAAACTAGCAAGTGCTATGGGACAGAATACAGATGCCTGGAATTGGGTAATGCAGGTCGCATTTTTAAATAGGTGACAGTGAAGATCCCAGCGTGACGCACTGATTTTGCTTTGTGTTGTTCATGAGGATATTCATCGCATTACCAAGTGTTCTCTTTCTGAGGACCCATGGAAGCTCTTCCTTTGATGTTCCAGCTGGAGGGAGTTGGGCTTCTCCTGAGTAACTACCTTCTTCTTCTTCTTCTTTTTTTATCTTTTCTGTACCAAGTGTCAGGTGACAGATACGGCTCTGGTAAGCTCTCAAGGAAACTGAAAACCTTGACTGCAGTGCTGATCTTACATCGGGTTTCATCTTAACCTTTCCTACCTTATTTTAGCCTTTGTCCCAGTTGACTCACCTACTTATCTTAAATTTGTTTTCCTTTGTTACATTACATTTACTTGAGTAAGCATCCTTGAATACTTTTTTTGAGCAAGGAAAAGCCTAACTAAGAATACGTGTTCATAATTATATGCATACATGATACAGGTATGTATAGATACACAAAGTGACACTGGGAGGTGTAGCACCTCTTTATTTTACTGTCACTCGAACCTGAATTGTTTTTGAACCTGAAATTTATTTTTTATTTTTATTTATTTATTAGCAACAGACAGAGAGGGAAAGAGGGAGAGAGAGAGAGAGAGAGAGAGAGAGAGAGGGAGAATGGGTGCACCAGGGCCTCCAGCCACTGCAAATGAACTCCAGACGCATGCGCCCCCTTGTGCATCTGGCTTACGTGGGTCCTGGGGAGTCGAACTGGGATCCTTTGGCTTTGCAGGCAAATGCCTTAACTGCTAAGCCATCTCTCCAGCTCCATACTTCTTTAATATAAAGATGCAAGGCCAGTCTGAAACAGCGTTAGTACGTGATGGTAACCCTTCTAGATCACTCTCGAAAAGTTTTCAATTAGTGGTTTTAAATTTCTGTGACAAAAAAAAAAAAAAAAAAAACCCAAAAACCACATTTGAAACCTGTTACTCTCCATGCAAATTATTACATCTCTACCTCCAATATCACAATTTTTGAGCAATTAAAGACACATTGTAGCTCATCTGTCAATCAACCCAGATGACAAATACCTGCCCTATTGTTTTTCATGTTAAGTGTCAATTTTGCTCTTACATTTTTAATAAGAAAAAGCCAAAATGAACAACTAAATAAAAAAGCAAAAAATTACCCATAACCCAGTATCAAGAGATAGCTAGAATTAAAAAATGGTTGTATTAGGACTATTTTCAGTTTTTAAAATATTTAGCCTATATATTGATATGATCTGTGTATATTGATTTTTGCCTAATAACATATAGTACTTGTCCATGAAATTTTGTTTTGGCAAATGTGATATTTAATAGCTGAGTAATGTTTTAGTGTATAGTTTATCATATACTGTACTAAGCTTTTTATAATGTACATTTAGATTCCCAGCTTTTATTTGCTATTAAGTTCCTATAGATTTGTTGGAACCAAAACTTGGTAGTTATATCCAAAAATTCCTAGAAGAAGATTGATTTTGTATGAGATTATATGTTGCAACTAAAACTAATGGTAGATAAATTGTTTTAATAAAGTGTATTTTCAGCTCAATCTTGTCAATCAAATTAATGGTGTTCATACCATTAAAGGGGAAATAATCAAAGGAACAAAAAACTGTGTTTGATAGGTGAGAAATGGTGCCATTCTGACTTTCATCTATTTCTTTGATTACTAATAAGGCTTACTTTTAAAACTATGCATACAGGAGTTTGTGTTTTCTCTTTAATAATTAATGATGTATTTGGTTCATTAATATGCTGAAGAATTTTCTTGTTTTCTTTCTGTACTGTACAACAAAGACTTCCTGTAAAGTTTTAGTTTTTTCTCATGTCTTACATTTTTAAATTGATTTTTATTTTTTTTTTTATTTACTTTTGAGAGAGAAAGAGGCAGGGAGAGAGAGAGAGAGAGAGAGAGAGAGCGAGAGCGAGAGCGAGAGCGAGAGAGAGAGAGAGAGAGAGAGAATAGGTTCTCCAGGGCCTTAGATGCCGTGAATGAACTCCAGACGGGTATGCCACCTTGTGGGCATGTGTGACATTGCACAGTTATATCACTATGCATCTGGCTACATGGGACCTAGAGATTCCAACAAGAGTTCTTAGGCTTTGCAGGCAAAATCGCCTTAATCACAAAGCTATCTCTCCAGCCCATG
The DNA here is from genome assembly GCA_036365145.1 of Orientallactaga sibirica. NCBI lineage: Eukaryota > Metazoa > Chordata > Mammalia > Rodentia > Dipodidae > Orientallactaga > Orientallactaga sibirica. The sequence continues at coordinate 26,951,248 of JAEOAD010000019.1, forward strand.
TCTTAATTTTTTAAGAGAAGTTTATTAAGTTTATTCTTAGGTATTTCAACTTTTGTTTTCTTATTACTGTAGCTCAAATGGAATTTTTCTTTCATAATATTTTCTAACTGGTTATTAGTGTCATACATAAAAGGGATAGGTTATATATGATTTTTTTTTTTTTTTTTTTTTTAGTAAAAGGCAAAAGATTTATTTGATTTGAAGAGAAACCAGAAACCATTTGGATATGTTCAAAGCAATGTTCAGTTGATCCTTTTATAAATTTTTATTCACATTTGTAATTCTCTGCAAATGAAGATTTATTTTTTTTAATTTTTATGTTTTTTTCTTTGAGAAAGAGAGAGGCAGATAGAGAGAGAGAATGGGCACACCAGGGCATTCAGCCGCTGCAAACGACCTCCAGAAGCATGCGCCACCTAGAGCATCTGGCTTACATGGATCCTGGGGAATTGAACCTGGGTCTGTTGGCTTTGCAGATGAGCACCTTATCCGCTAAGCCATCCAGCCCTATTTTTTATTTTTATTAATTTATTTACTTAAGAGAGGGAGGGGGAGGAGAAAGAGAGAGATAATGGGCACGCTAGGGCCTCTAGCCACTGCTAACAAACTCCAGATGCATGTGCCACCACGTGCATCTGGCTTATGTGGACACTGGGGAATTGAACTTGGGTCCATTGGCTCAGAAGACAACTGCCTTAACTGCTAAGTCATCTCTCTAGCCTGGAAGAGTTCTTTTCTCTAAGATTTGTGCCTCTTTTTCGTCCCTGAGCCATCTATTCGTTAAACCTCCAGAAGAACAATGTCAGCTAATGGTGATGATGTTGGGCCTCATAGACTGGGCTTCTTTTAATGAAGATATCTGCAGCGTTTCGCTGTGAAACATAATCACTCAGGGCTGAAGACAGATCATTAGGGATGTGTTAGGAAGTGCACCAAATTGTGATTCTGCATGTATTACCATGATCTTATGGCTTAGTTCTTGCTAGCTTGTTGCTTTGAAATTGTTTTGTTCTCTAAGAGTGAACCATTTTGCATTTGGAGAATAATTTTATTTGATCATGGAAATCTTCCATGATCTATAATCTATTTAAGGTAAACTAGATAGAATTAGCTAGCATTGTATTTAGAATTATCAGCATGGTATTTTAAAAATGAGATTAGCATGCAGTTTTCTTATTTAAAAGACTTCTTTGGTCAGGTTTTGAAATCAGAATTGGTTATGCTGTATTCATGACAGGAATTGGGTCACTTTTAATCATTCTGTATGCCCTGAGGGGGGAAAATGGAGCCTGGGAATTATCTATTCTTCAAGTATTTGGATATGTTGCTATTAGATAGTTTAACTGAGACCTATTTTATTTATTTAGTTATTTTTGTCTCAGCTGCAGTGGGAGCAAGGTGACTGTTAGGGGTGGAGAATACAGAAGAGCACATGAGACATGTCAGCTGCTAGTTCTCAGTGCCTGTGTGCACATGTGTTATATTTTGTCATTATGGCTACTCTATGTTAATGCAGATTTGTCTAAAAATGTATCCTGACCTGGGGGTTCTTTTCCAGAAATCGAAATTTGTTTTACTTGTTAACAACTTTTTTTTTCTTTTTTCTTTCTTTTTTTTTTTTTTTTTTTTTGGTTTTTGGAGATAGGGTCTCACTCTGGCCTAGGCTGACCTGGAATTCACTATATAGTCTCATAGTGGCCCGGAACTCATGGCGATCCTCCTACCTCTGCCTCCTGGGTGCTGGGATTAAAGGCATGCACCACCACGCCCAACTCAACATTTTTTTTTTAATTTCCCATTAGTTCTATAACTAATGCAAATTATTCTAGATTTCTGTCTATTTTTTTTTTTTTTAACAGTTGGGCACATCTACTGCTGAAGAGAGTTTCCTCATGATTGTCTGGTACTAAATAAAAACAAAATCTGACCAACAAAAATGTGTTCCATTGGTAAGCTTGCACCTCATAGTTCCAAATCAATCTTCTCACGTCTGCTTTGTAATTCTAGACTGGGACATTCTAAAGTGATTCTTCATTCGTGTTTTGTCAGCTGGCTCCATGTTGGGCTCAAGTTACAAAGGACTCTAGAGGGGATGTAAAGGCTGGATGAAGGCTAGGAGGGGCTCCCTCTTTCCTGCTTGCTGTCCCCCTCCGCAGTGACCTGGTGGTGGCACCTCACTAACAGATAGTGATTGTTTTTGTCCCCCTGTGGTTCTGGGAATGGGACAACCCATGGCCAAGGCATTTCGACAAAATTCAAACATTTCAGATAGTGAGATCAAACTGTCCAGGAGAATACAGAGAGCTGGGTGGAGTGCACAGCTCTGGGGACCACGTCCTGAAGTGACCTGAAGGCTGTCATTTGGTGCCCAACTTTTTCCTTCTATTGGTTTTCTTTTAAACAATTTTTTTTCTTCCCCTTGCCAGTCTTCAACAGCTCCTGAATTTAAAAACGCATTAGCCACTGTAGTCGAAACAGGCATGTCTGTTGAACGTCAAGGCCTTGGAAATTCTTGCTTATGGGTGTTGTAAGAAAAGTGGCTAAGTGGTGGATTTTATGTTGCAACACGTAGATGCAGGATCCTGATGGCTGTAGGGTTTCAGAATTGCTTGGCTGGACTTAGTCACGACAGTTGCACTAAAGTGATTCAAACAAAGTCAAGCGTGCAAGTATCCTGACTTGTGGTAGAAATTGAATATTTCTAAGTGGTTACAGCCATGCTTTTAAACACTCATTTCACATTCAGTTATTTCCTACATGTAAAAGTAACGGTCTTAGGGAGGGAATGAAAAGAAACAAACTGATACTTCTTTCTACCGAGGTAGTAAAAGGATCCTTACAACTTCATGAGCCTTAATAGAAAGGAATTAAGGGGCAGGAGAGATTGCTCAATGGATGCAGCGTTTGCTGTGCAAGCTTAAAGACCTGAGTTCAAATCCTCTGCACACATACAAATGCTAGATGGGTGTGGCAGCGAAGGCCTGTAATCCCAGTGTTTGAGAGGCAGGTCCTTGGGGCAAGCTGGCTAGCTCAGTCATACAAAGCATCAAGCCCTGGGTTCAAATGAGAGACCCTGTCTTAGTAAATAAAGTAGAAAGCAATTGAGTAAGACCCTTGATGTCAACATGTGGGCTCTGTGAGCTTTCACACGTGCACACAGGCATGTACACACATGTGGTCACACGCATACACATATGTACATACAGCACACATACTCATGGAAAACACACACACACACACACACACACACACACACACACACACACACACACACACACGAAAGGACCTAAGAGGTAATAAAGTCAAATTATTGTAGTTCAATGGAATATCTACATTTTTATGGCTCAGGTTTATTGGCTTCTTTTTCCTGTGATTTTTATATATTCACTCTTCTCTGAAAAATACCTTTCTGAACCGAATTAACTAATACAGTTACATAAAAAGAGAAACCCAAACAGCTTGAAAAATTCAATTAATATTGAGGGCTGAGGACAAAAAAAAATAACTCTTGGATTCCAGAGTAGTCGGGGTAACTCTGGAAATACTAATTAATCTAGATGGATTTGAAATTTATTGGACTACGTTTTTATTGGGGGCTGTAGTAGACAAGTGTTCTGAACTCTTCCCTGCTGTGTCAATGGCAGTGGGAAGTGATGTCCAGCAGGCATTCTGGAACACTCCACAGAAGATTAAGGGAAACATTGGGCCTTTCCATGCTTTAGAACAGCACACGAAATAGCCAAGGGTTGGCTGCCTGTTTCTGTACTAGAACATGCCCACATGCGTTGGTTCGTGTGTTAAGATTGTTTACTGGTGACAGTGACGTGTCTGAGTAGTTGACACAGGGTCTAAGTGCAACACAAAGTTTTCAGTATTTACCATCTGGCCTTCCTTCCTTCCTTCCTTCCTTCCTTCCTTCCTTCCTTCCTTCCTTCCTTCCTTCCTTCCTTCCTTCCTTCCTTCCTTCCTTCCCTCCCTCCTTCCCTCCCTTACTCCCCCCGTTCCTTCTTCCCTTCATTCCTTCCTGTTTCCCTCCCTCCTTCCATCCCTCCCTCCTTCCCTTCCTGCATTTCTTCTTCCTTTCTCTCTTTCATTATTCCTTCTTTTCATTCCTCCTCCCCTATCTCCTTCCCTTCCATTTTTCTTAATAAAGTCTTACTAAGTAGCCCTGGCCTGGCCTGGGACTCTATGTTTCACACGTTGGCCTCAGACTCGGAAGTGATCCTCCTGCCTCTCTTTCCCTAGTGCTGGGATTACAGGTGGGCACCCTCTGACTCTTAACAGAAACACATTGCTGATTCTGTTTTAGAAGCGTTTAATTAGAAAATAGTACTTATATAAGAAAGCAAAAACAAAGACTGCACAAGAGTAGATGATAAGTGTTAGTTTCTTGCTCTTTTTTTTTTTTTTCAATTTTTATTTTTAGAGATAGATTGATCAAGAGGTTGGATCTCAGCCACTGCAATCAAACTCTAGACGCTTGCGCCACCTAGTGGGCATGTGCAACCTTGCACTTGCCTCACCTTTGTGAGTCTGGCTTGCCTTACCACAGGCATAAAACAACATGGTCAGTGGATAATGGACTGAAACTGTGAGCCAAAATAAAGCTTTTCAAACAGATTTAATTAAGTAATTTTTTGAGAGAGAAAGAAATGAGAGAGAGAGAGAGGGAGAGAAAGAGAAGGAAAGAGGGAAAGAGAGAATGGGTACAGCAGGGCTCTAGCCACTGCAAATGAACTCCAGATGCATGTGCCACCTTGTGCATCTAGCTTTACATAGATACTAGGGAATCAAATCCAGTCCTTAGGCTTTGCAGGCAAGTGCCTTAACCACTGAGCAATCTCTCCAGCCCCCATACAAACCTTTGTATCAGGTATTCATCATCATAATAGAAAGTTAACACAGTGGCATTATGGTGGGATGTGATATTTATTCCATTTTTCAAGAATGGGTGATGTTAACAGACCAGGAGCCATTTGTCTGAGAGATGTTAAAAAATTAGCTGGAGTGATTAAGGCTTAGTGGTTAAGGCGCTTGCATGAGAAGCCTAAGAACTCCTGGTGGAATCCTTCAGATCCCACGTAAAGCCAGCTGCAACAGTGACGCAAGCATGAACTGCCACGCATGCCCACAAGGAGGCACATGAGTCTGAAGTTCTTTCCTTCACAGCAGATGAAGGCCTATTATCCCTCTGTCTCTGCCTCTCTATTTCTCTCTCTCTCTAAAATATACCCTTTCACTTTGTGTCAACTTTTAATTGGTGGAAATTCTGTTCATATGTAAGTCTTCTATTCAATATTTGTTCCAGTACATTCTATCCATTGGGACTTTGCCGCCAGCTTCTTGGGAGACAATGGTTAGATCATAGTTTCTCCTTTCTCTCCTGGATGCACAGTCAAGACACCTGGGCAGTGCCCCTCCTCCTTTCTGTCAGCATCTGCATCAGCTCTCAGAGGTCCTGTGGCTCTCACTGGCCAACAAGAATATTCCATGAATCCACATACTTCTATTATTCTTCACACCACTGAAGCTAAACAGGGCAGATCCTCACTAAAACTATAATTTGACCAAACTTATTTTCATACTCTCAAACTACTTCCTCTTTATTGCTTCAGTCTGTTCAGTTTGGCCTAATGGGAATTTATTGAACATCTGTTATATACCAGGAACTTTGCTAGGCGTTGACAGTCAAAAAAAAAAAAAATCAACATACAATTCAAGTCTCTAAGAGCTGCTTCTGGCAGCTACTGACCTGCTTGTAAATCCTCCCTGAAGTGTAAGAACCAGAAAGTTTGAGTGTTGGTCTATTTTTCCTACTGATCCCCAGACTCATATTTTTTTAGCTATGTAGTAATTTTTTTCCTGGCTATTTCTCAAACCAAACATGATAAAAAAATCATATTCTTTCTCTATTTCTTTCTGTCTGGGCTAACTCCTCATCGGTCCACACTATCACGCTCTCAAAAAACTATGAAAAGGTTGTCGGTAGCTTTCATCCCCACTGCAGCTCAGCTCTTACTGCCACCTCAACTCTGGAAGACCGTAATTGCCGCTTCATTGGTCTCTGACTCTCTTTACTCATTGCTGTTGTCAGGTGGGTATTTCCAAAATATCCTTTAGCCACACCATTGCACCCATGTTCCCAGTGACTAAAGGGTGAAGTCTACCGTCTGAATCCAGCATTCCTTCTCATTTGTTCTAGGGCTCAGACTTTATTTAACCTTTAACCTCACTTTCAGGTGAGCCCAGTATTAATTATATTAAGCGGAAGAAAGACTGTTGCGAATACTATTACTTTTTTTTCATTTTTGGTGTACATCTCTCTGTGTGTAGCATGTGTGGTGTATGTATGTATTGGTATGTATGTGCGCGGATGCACGTGTTTTGTGCATATGCGTGTAGAGGGCAGAGGGTGTCCCGCTCTTCTGCCTTATTTCCCTGAGACAGAGTCTCTCGCTGAACCTGGAGTTCTCCGTTATTATGATGGTTAGACTGGCTGTCCAGGGAGCCCCGGCAGTTGTGTGTTTGTCTTCCTTACTGCTTGGGTTGCAGGCATTCCCAGCCATCCTCAGCTTTTTACATGGATGCTGGGGATTGAACTCAGATCCTCATGCTTGCAAGATAAATGCTCTGACCAGCTGAGCCATCTCTGCAGGCCCTCAGAACAACATTTTTTTTCACTCACCAGATTTGGTAATTAGTACTTTTTGCCTTTGTATCGGACCCATCCTCACGAACTCATTATGCATGTCCTATGGCAGTGGTTGCTAGTCTATGTCACCTGGAATTCTGTTGTTTAGGTGCTGGTTCTCTTTGCTATCTCTGGATATTAAGTTATTGTTTAAAAGTAACGATGAGAGAGAAAGAGAGAGAGAGAGAAAGAGAAGGGAGAGAGAGAAAGAGAGAGAGAGAGAGTGTATTGCCTGTGACTGTATAAGCAGGAGGCCATTACCCCGAGGCTACCTCTGTACTTGAACTCCCATACATAATGAACTTCAACCAAGCTTAGTATGTAAACAAATCAAAACCTAACTTCAGATTTTAGCCAATTATGAGCAGCCACCTGCAGCATAAAGTACCCATATCAGGCAGATACCTTGTGGTAGCCAATCTGGTAATACTTTGCTTCTGTTTCTGACCTATGAAAGTTCACCGTTGTTCACTGTGTGGGATGGAGTTCTCCTATGCTCAACGAAACTCTCATGAATTAATTAGTATAAACTTTTACTCTGGGCTGGAGAGATAGCTTAGTGGTTAAGGCGCCTTCCTGCTAAGCCTAAGAACACCTGTTCCATTCTCCAGGTTCCACGTTTAGCCAGAGGCAAAGTGATGAGGGCGCAATCTATTATTCTTGCACCACTGAAGGGGCAGATCCACGCACCTGGAGTTCCTTCACAGTGGCTGACTCTGCTACTGGCTCTTTATTGCTTTCAGTCCATTCTCTGGGAATTTATCTCTACCAGGAACTCTCTCTCCAGAAAAACAAAAAACAAAAACAGAGGGGCTGGAGAGATGGCTTAGTGGGAAAGTTTGAGTGCTTGCCTGTGAAGACTCCTACGGACCCTGGTTCAAGGCTTGATTTCCCAGTATTCTTTCTCTATTTCTTTCTGTAAGCCAGATGCACAAGGTGGCACATGCATCTGGAGTTCATTTGTAGTGGCTTGAGGCCCTGGTGCACCTTCTCTCTCTCTCTCTCTCTGTCTCTCTGCCTCTTTCTCTGTCTGTCACTCTCAAATAAATACAAATAATTAAAAAAATTAAAAAAACAAAAACAAAATGCAAAACAAAAAACCCCAAACTTTTACTTTGACAAAAGTCTCCCTTGCAGTAGAGGATACTGATGCTTGGGTACCCACTTTGAGAGATTCTGCATCATGTGGTCTGCACATCAGGAGTTTAAATTTCTCCCAAGTGATTTCCATGTATCTCTTAGACCGAGACACTCTCTTGGAAAGAGCACCACCATGCATGAAGCTAGGAATTCCGTCTTATAAGACAAACAGCAACAATATGAGCAAGACAAGTGGTTGAGGAACTCTTGGGTCACTGGCGGGAGCTGAGTTTGTGATGCAACAACCTGCATGGCTGGGAAGACGGCTCTGCATTAAAGGCACTTGCCTGCAAAGCCTGAAGACCTAGGCTCAATTTCCAAACCACCCACCCACAAAAGCAGGATACAAAATGTGGCAAAAGCTGGTGTTTGTTCTCAGTGGCAAAGCTCCCCCTCTTATAAATAAATAAACAAATAAACAAAAATTTAAAAAAACAAGCAGGTATTAGGTGATTTTGCTTTCACGGACCTGGAAATCTTACCGGTAATTGTGTTCATTAGTGTACAATTGGAAGGAAAAAAATACCTAGGCTTCTAAAAGCATTCTCCAAGGGGAGGGTTTGCACTCTTAATTTGGATGTTAGACTTTCCCATCACCATAGGAGGTCTCTAAGAAAAACACAAACGGGGCTCTCACATCACCATTACGGGTAAATGAATCATGTTCTAATTGCAGATTTTCAACAGAATGACTATGAGTATGTCAAAAAAAGCTAAGAAGATTATTTTCTATGGATAAATAAAAGCTTCTGATCTTTTAATATATATTTTTAGATATATAAGAGAGGCTGATTTTGTGTTTGTAACCAACTTGGTGCCTGAAATATTTTAAGTACTCACATACTTTTCTGGGTGCTGGAATATAAAGTTCCCAAAGATGATGTGTTTAAAATGGAAGAACATTCCAGGGCAGAATGCCATTCCCTGGGAGATGAACTGTAACCTAACAAATGGCCACTTATATGAATGCCCCAAATGTATCAGGCTCAGCATTAGCATGACGGGCCCTTCTGCTTTTTAGATCAGGAATGGGTTTCTTTCCAAGAGCCTTTGGGTAACGTTAGTAAGAAATGTCATTGAGAAGCTACTTTAAAACTTTTATTTCAGAATAGAAGTATCCTTCTTCACTGAAGCTGGAGAATAGCTCAGACTTATTTGAGGTCTCAGTTGATGATTCTGGTTTGTGTTCTGTGCAGTTTAAAAATTTATGTGTAGCAATTTCTCAATCTGTGAAATGTGGTTAAGAGTAAATTGGTAAGGGGTGGTGGTAGGGCACGCCGTTGTTTATGTGCTGGTTCTCCCTGCTGTTTCTGGATATTTAGTTATTGTTTAAAAAAGGATTTGTGGGCTGGAGAGATGGCTTAGGGGTTAAGGTGCCTGGCTCCTAAGCCTAAGAATGCCTGTGGGATTCTCCAGGTACCATGTTTAGCCAGATGCAAAGTGATGCAAGGGCTCAATGCCGCATTTGCCCACATGGGGGTGCATGTGTCTGGAGTTTGTTCACAGCAGCTGAGAGGCTGCTGACACTCCCATCTCTATCTGTCCCTCTCTCTTTCTCTCTCTCCTGACTCTCTCTCAAAAACAACAACAACAAAAAAAAAAACAAACAAACAAAAACATGATTCGTGTATTGCTTGTGACTGTATAAGCAGGAGGCCATTGCCTTGAGGCTACCTCTGTACTTGAACTCCCACACATAATGAACTTCAACCAAGCTTAGTATGTAAACAAACCCAAAACCTAACTCAGAGGTATAACAGACTTCAGAGCTTTAGCCAATTATGAGCAGCCACCTGCAGCATAAAGTACCCATATCAGGCAGATACCTTGTGGTAGCCGATCTGGTAATATTTAACTTCTGTTTCTGACCTATAAAAGCTCACTGTTCACTGTGTGGACTGGAGTTCTCCTATGCTCAACGAAACTCTCATGAATTTAATTAGTATAAACTTTTACTTTGACAAAAGTCTCCCCTGTAGTCTTTGTCAGTTGTCTAAAGTTGGAATTTGCGCTTAATTGTGAGGATCCTTTTGCTTGTTAGGATCAGAGCCTGGATGCTGGCAGCCCTCAAAGCTAGGATTGGCCCCCTGTCCTCCATAGGCCAATTAAAGAGAGAGGTAATAGTGGAAAAGCAGAGAAAGGAGATTTCTTCAATGCGGTGACAGTAGGAAGCAAACAAATAAGAGCTCCAGATAGGGGAAGTAAGTTACTTTGGAGACACGTGGCAAGTGTAAGCAGGAACTCTAGGACAAGGAGAGCAATACCCAGAAAGGGAAAGTATAGTTTATGCTTAAAAGAAACTAGGAAGTGGGAGAAGACATGAGAAGGAGGAAATAGGACCAGACCTGCTCTTTGGAGCCATGGGGAGATGGTGAATGGATGGAGGGCTGAGCAAAGTACGGGGCTACATGTCCGAGGAACACTCCAGGATAACATTTGTCCACGTGAGCCCTTGTACCTGGCATTAGGTGACCACCAAGATGGAACATGGCTCATGTGTGCTTTTTACATTAGTATCAAAATCTTGTGTTATGCTTATTTCATGACTGTCATTTTTCTCAAATATGAAAATTGTCTTTGGAAAACAATGAAGACTGTTTTTAACATTAAGTCTGAAGAGTAATGATCTCAGGTCTCTTTCCCATAGCAAATGGAGTCACAGCTTTATGTTTTATTAAAGCCATCTTATTTACTGCCAGAGTGTGGATGCCTGGTGGTATCTGGAGCTGCAAATGACGGTCTTATTTTAGATTTTGAGAGAAGCTTTGAATACTGTTTACAACTCTGAACACTTAATTTTGATTGGACAGATTTACTGTTTCAGAGAAGAGTTTTCTGGAACTGTGGTGGGATCATAATTGTGATTACTGACTGTGTTTGCGCTAGAGTAAATAAAAAGCTGTTGTGGAGCGAGCGTGTCAGTGGTGCAAGTCTTGACTGCTGTGCACTTCAGTAAGAGTCCTTTTTGGTGTGTGTACATGTGCGTGGTGTGCATGCACGGACATACAAGTTACACAGACAAGTTCATATGTGCGTGCATACATTTGGAGGCCAGAGGTCAACTTCAGGTATCTTCCTCAATCTCTCCACTGTATTTTTTTTTTTTTTTTTTTGAGAGAAGTTCTCACGCTGAACCTGGAGCTCACCTAATTGGCTAGAGTAGCTGGCCAGCAAGCCTTAAGGATCATCTTGTCTCTGCCTCCCCAGTGCTGGGAGTACAGGCATGTGGCACCATGCTTGGCTTTTACATGGATGCTTGAGACCCTAATTCAGGTCCTCATGCTTGCACAGTAGTTTGCTGACTGAGCCATCTTCCCATTCCCCAAAAATGTCTTTCTTGAATGTGACAGGACATATTTGTGAGGCACAACTGATAGGAACTTATATTTTGGAGAATTCCAAATCAATTTAGGAGAAAAATATATTTTTTTAAAATAATTCTTTTTTTTTTGTTTATTTATTTGAGAGCGACAGACAGAGAGAGAAAGAGGCAGATAGATAGAGAGAGAATGGGCACACCAGGGCCTTCAGCCACTACCAATGAACTCCAGATGCATGCACCACCTTGTGCATCTGGCTTACGTGGGTACTGGGGAATTGAGCATCGAACCGGGATCCTGAGGCTTCACAGGCAAGCGCTTAACTGCTAAGCCATCTCTCCAGCCTGAAAAACATTTCTTTTTATCTGGTCAACATCCTTCTGGAATCAATCTAGATTATATTTTACCTTCAACTCAGAGGTCAGACACAATCACTGTCTCTAATTTTAGCTCTTTTAGTTTTGGTGGGGGAGATCAGGGGGTAAATATTTAAAGAAACCTCAACTTTTATTATTTATTTATTGGAGGTAGGGTCTCGCTCTAGCCTAGACTGACCTGGAATTTGCCATGTTGTCTCAGGCTGGCCTTGAACTCATAGTGATAATCCTGCCCCGGCCTCCCGAGTGCTGGGATTAAAGGTGTGAGCCCAGACACCCTGCACAGGGCCAGCAGTCAGTGGTCACAGATGGGAGTGGGCTGAGAGGCGTGGCTACTGAGCCCCTGGATGAAGCCCTACCTGAAACCCACAGGACTTTGATTCATTCCCCCTGCAGCTTTAATGGCAGAGGGGAAGAGTGTGTAGCCCTTTGCCCGGAGAACTGCACATATTAGGTGAGCGATGGACATTTCTGGCTTGGCTGCCAAACATCTGTATTTTCTTTTTTTCTTTCTCTCTTTCTCTTTCCTTCTTCCTTCCTTTCTTTTTTTGAGAGAGACAGACAGAGAGAGAGAGAGAGAGAGAGAGAAAAGAGAGACAAAGAGAATGGACGCACCAGTGCCCTCTCAGCTGCTGTGAACAAAGTCCAGACACGTGCGCCCCCTTGTGGACAAGTGTGGCATTGCACCCTGTGTCACTTTTGCGGCTGGCTAAATGTGGGACCTGGAGATTCAAATGAGAGCGTTCTTAGGCTTTGCAGGCAGGCAGGCACCTTCACTGCTGAGCCATCTCTCCAGCCCTGAAATGCAGCTTTCTGCAAAGAAATCTTGGCTCCACTTCTCACTGGCTATCTATCCTGTAATTATTCTAGATTTCAGTTTCCTCATCTGTAAGACAGAAGTAAAAATTACCTGTCTTCCACAACCTTCTGGCACTGTGTTGTAGAACACTGTAGAACCAACGGTAACAACCTTTGCCACCTGCAGCAGAACAACGGTGACCACCAGCAAATGACTCTCAAGATTGGGCCTCATAGGAGGGTCATTAGACCCCACCTGACACCTCACCACTCTCTCCTGCACCTCCATGGCGACTGCATGTCACTCTGTCTAAGCTAAGCACGGGCTTGAGGTCTCTGGATTGCTGAAGTATAGCACGCAGGAGGCTAGCTGGATGGGGCGAGTGTAGACTCCATCTTCGCAGCTGTGGTGAGATTTTCAGTGCTGCGTTTACTTTGGGCGCATGGCTGGTTCCCTAACGCAGACTTTGGTAGACTAGTCGCTTTGGTCTGTCCTTGATACCTTATCTGGAAAGAGCCAACGTTTACTCATGGTCTCCACACCCCCTCTCCCCAACTCTTGGGGAGAGTTCATGGGACACAACGATGAGAAGAATTCATGCTTAATTTTAGAAACATGCCTGCTGCGTAGTGCACCATCGGTCAGCATTTACTGTTAGCATTGCTTTATCCTTACTAGTCAACACTCAGTGTGTTGGGAACGAAACTCTGATTCTGTGACCTTGGGCAGGGGAACGTGGTTGAGTGAGCCTCAGAGTGCTCCTTGGTGGGGTGCGGGAGTTGGAGTCCTCTCCAGCGAGCTTTCAGCTCTCACGTTGTGTGAATCCTGGACACGTCACACCTCGTGCATTTACTGACACCGCTTTTCTGCAGGGGGCCTGACCGAGCCTCAGTGGTGGGTTGGTTGTAGAGTGAGGAAGTGAGCCATGAATCCTGTTGTCTCTCTTTCTGGTCGAGAAGCCTGCAGGAGGAGTAAGTGGAGAGATTCAGGGTAGGAAGTTCCCAAAGGCGAAGCTAGGAAAATTCCCATGACGTCAGACACAGTAGGCCGCAGTTTTGGAGGATGCTAAGGCCTTTGTGGCTTCCAAACGCTCCTCTGCCTTCTACTGGTAATGTCTAAGAATTGGTGGGAAAGTCTCCCTCTTGGGTTCCTTGTCTGTGTGTGCCCCCATGCCCACCCCCCCCCACAGGTGTGATAAAGCACAGTGCAGCTCTTTTCTTTCTTTCTTTCTTTCTTTCTTTCTTTCTTTCTTTCTTTCTTTCTTTCTTTCTTTCTTTCTCTCTCTCTCTCTCTCTCTCTCTCTCTCTTTCTTTCTTTCTTTCTTTCTTTCTTTCTTTTGAGGGGAAGAAGGAGTGGAGGAGTGAGACTGAGACAGGGTCTAGCTCTGTAGCCCCAGGCTATCCTTGAACTTGTGGCATTCCTCCTACCTCAACATCCTGAGTTGTTGGGATTATAGGCGTGAGCCACCTGGCAGCAGAGCGATTTTCTGTGTGAAAGGAAAGACAATGGTTGTGAAAACGGGACTTCGGCCGGCGAATGTTAACGTTCAAGTAGGTCAAGCAACTCAAATACAAATTATAATTTTTTTCTTTTTTCCCAGATGATGGTTCAGCAGAGGTACCTCAAGGTAGGCAAAAGGAAGAGAGAAAGTGGGTGGGGTCTTATATTGAGATACAATTTTCTTTGGCTGAAACTGCTTCAGGATATGTGATTGGAATAGTTGGAAATGATTTTTGTCTTCATGTCTCTGTCTTGCAGTCAGACCCATTTCATCTTAGCTATTTGTCTGTGGATTGTTTATTAATCATCCAATACCAAATACATTTAGGAGAAAGGGGCATAGGAAAATGAAAGAATTTTCTTTCTAATTTTTTCAAGGCAAAGAAGCAGAAACAAGAAGGGAAAGCCAGGGTCAATTCTACTTTTTTTTTTTTTCCAACTTAAAACTAAAACTTTCTTCTAGGTCTTATGAATTTTTCTCAATTTATTTCTCAGAAGGTCTGGAAATGTTTTGTTCCCTCTGGGATTAATGATTTTATTCTTATATCTGTTGAGGTACGCAGATGCATCTCTGTTCTCTATACCGTGTAGACACGCTTTTTTGTGCATTCTGTATTCTACAATGAAAAATGCCAAAGTAAAGACGAAGAATGAGGAATGATTCACTTAAGAAAGAAAAGGAAAACAATCTGCATCTTATGACTCACCCTGTTGTCATCTGGATCAGAGATAGGTTTCCATGCAAAGTGTAGGGCAGAGAAGGAATATATAGAATAAGGAATTTTAGGAGCTTCAGAGTCCTGGAGATAATCCCATAGAAGGATGTTGTACATTTTTATTTACAGAAAGAGTTTTTTTTTTTTTTTTCCTCTCTCTATCTGTAGAGCTAATAAACTTCTACCAAACACTGGTCAGGGGCAATCTGGACCACATCAAAGGCTGGCGAGGCTCCAGTTACTGAGGTGAACAGAACATTCTGCTGAGATGGGCTCTCTGTCCATAGGCCAAATCTCCCTTAATAAACAAGTCTCACTGCCTGCACCAATCTGCTTTATTCTTCTACTCGCATGGGCGTTTGTTGTGCTGGTTACATAAGGTATGAATAGACATTTCTTGAGAAGCCTGCCTGGTGGGTATGTGGCTTCATGAAAGTAAACTGGACATTTCAAACCCATAAACTTAAAGCGCAACTAATAAGAGCCTAATACTGAAATCAAATAGGGAGCAGAAGTTAAAGGCAGGAACAATATTGATCCCAGGAGAAATATCTGGGGATTCTACCTTTCAGTTCAGGCCAGGATGGAAAAGTTGCACCTCACCACAATGTAGTCTTAGCAGCATCTCCTCCGGTGTCCTCGAATATCCCTTTGTTCTCATTTTTATCAGCCTGGTGTCATCTCTTCTTATGTTTATTAGATGTCTAGGATTTCATTCTATCCTTTTTTCTTCCCTCCCTCTTTTTCCTTTTCCTCTTCCCTTTTCATTTCTGTCTGTCGGTCTGTCTCTTTGTATGTGTGTCAGTATTCCCTCCCACCTTCCCTGGTTTCACCCTGTGTGGTTTCAGTTACCCACGGGCAGCTGTTGTCCTTTTAATAACAGCAACTCTTCAAGTTTTAAATAACTTTTTTTTTTCAGAGTAGTTTTATAATTGTCCCATGTTGTTAAGAGTTATTTTTGCTAGCCTCTTACTCTAAGTTATAAATTAAGCTGATCATAGGTATGTGTGTATAGAAAAAATATACAATAAATATAGGGTTTGGGGTACTATCTACAGTTACAGGTAGCCTCCGAGAGTCTTGGGATGTATCAGAGATGGAATGACTGAAGACTCTTATACATTTAGGGAATTACTGTGTCTTGCAACAAGACAAGTTTGGTGGCATAAAGACTCTTATATAGTTATTAGCTTAGTTTTCACACAAGTCTATCCACCAACATTTTTTAGAATTAAAGATTTGTTTCTCCTGGGAATAGCAGTGTATAGATCCTTGGAATAGCAGTGAAAGATGTGACCTCTGCCCTCCAAAAAGGCACAGTTGGTTGTGCTTTGGGGTCCATGGCTGTTACCATTGCCAACTCCTCTGAATAATGTGCCTCCTATGATGCACTCTGTGTTGTTGGATAAATGGAATTTAGTAGGATGATATCAGTTATGATCATTGTTGCTTACTGAAATGTTTCCAGAGTGCTGGGATTAAAGGCATACACCACCACTCCTGGTGAGCAGTTCTTTTTTTTTTTTTTTTTGGCAAACCCAACAGCAGATTGGCTGTGTGTGTGTGTGTGAGAGAGAGAGAGAGAGAGAGATTGAGAGAGAGTGGGAAAATTGACATGCCAGGGCCTCTAGCCACTGCAATCGAACTACAGACATGTGTGCCCCCTTGTGCACATGTGCAACCTGGTACGCTTGCATCACTTTGTGCATCTGGCTTATGTGGAACCTGGATAGTTGATCATGAATCCTTAGGCTTCACAGGCAAGCTCCTTAACTGCTAAGCCATCTCCGTAGCCCTGTTTTTTTTTAAGTTTAATTTTACATATATTATAATTGATATACTCTTATATCCCTTCGCCCAGGCTCCTATTACCCTAGGGGACCCTTGTCAGTGGGGTTATGATATTCACAGCACGGGCTTGAGGTCTCTGGATTGCTGAAGTATAGCACGCAGGAGGCTAGCTGGATGGGGCGAGTGTAGACTCCATCTTCGCAGCTGTGGTGAGATTTTCAGTGCTGCGTTTACTTTGGGCGCATGGCTGGTTCCCTAACGCAGACTTTGGTAGACTAGTCGCTTTGGTCTGTCCTTGATACCTTATCTGGAAAGAGCGAACGTTTACTCATGGTCTCCACACCCCCTCTCCCCAACTCTTGGGGAGAGTTCATGGGACACAACGATGAGAAGAATTCATGCTTAATTTTAGAAACATGCCTGCTGCGTAGTGCACCATCAGTCAGCATTTACTGTTAGCATTGCTTTATCCTTACTAGTCAACACTCAGTGTGTTGGGAACGAAACTCTGATTCTGTGATCTTGGGCAGGGGAACGTGGTTGAGTGAGCCTCAGAACGCTCCTTGGTGGGGTGCGGGAGTTGGAGTCCTCTCCAGCGAGCTTTCAGCTCTCACGTTGTGTGAATCCTGGACACGTCACACCTCGTGCATTTACTGACACCGCTTTTCTGCAGGGGGCCTGACCGAGCCTCAGTGGTGGGTTGGTTGTAGAGTGAGGAAGTGAGCCATGAATCCTGTTGTCTCTCTTTCTGGTCGAGAAGCCTGCAGGAGGAGTAAGTGGAGAGATTCAGGGTAGGAAGTTCCCAAAGGCGAAGCTAGGAAAATTCCCATGACGTCAGACACAGTAGGCCGCAGTTTTGGAGGATGCTGAGGCCTTTGTGGCTTCCAAACGCTCCTCTGCCTTCGACTGGTAATGTCTAAGAATTGGTGGGAAAGTCTCCCTCTTGGGTTCCTTGTCTGTGTGTGCCCCCATGCCCACCCCCCCCCACAGGTGTGATAAAGCACAGTGCAGCTCTTTTCTCTCTCTCTCTTTCTTTCTTTCTTTCTTTCTTTCTTTCTTTCTTTCTTTCTTTCTTTCTTTCTTTCTTTCTTTCTTTCTCTGTCTCTCTCTCTCTTTCTCTCTCTCTTTCTTTCTTTCTTTGTTTCTTTTGAGGGGAAGAAGGAGTGGAGGAGTGAGACTGAGACAGGGTCTAGCTCTGTAGCCCCAGGCTATCCTTGAACTTGTGGCATTCCTCCTACCTCAACATCCTGAGTTGTTGGGATTATAGGCGTGAGCCACCTGGCAGCAGAGCGATTTTCTGTGTGAAAGGAAAGACAATGGTTGTGAAAACGGGACTTCGGCCGGCGAATGTTAACGTTCAAGTAGGTCAAGCAACTCAAATACAAATTATAATTTTTTTCTTTTTTCCCAGATGATGGTTCAGCAGAGGTACCTCAAGGTAGGCAAAAGGAAGAGAGAGAGTGGGTGGGGTCTTATATTGAGATACAATTTTCTTTGGCTGAACCTGCTTCAGGATATGTGATTGGAATAGTTGGAAATGATTTTTGTCTTCATGTCTCTGTCTTGCAGTCAGACCCATTTCATCTTAGCTATTTGTCTGTGGATTGTTTATTAATCATCCAATACCAAATACATTTAGGAGAAAGGGGCATAGGAAAATGAAAGAATTTTCTTTCTAATTTTTTCAAGGCAAAGAAGCAGAAACAAGAAGGGAAAGCCAGGGTCAATTCTACTTTTTTTTTTTTTTTTTCCAACTTAAAACTAAAACTTTCTTCTAGGTCTTATGAATTTTTCTCAATTTATTTCTCAGAAGGTCTGGAAATGTTTTGTTCCCTCTGGGATTAATGATTTTATTCTTATATCTGTTGAGGTACGCAGATGCATCTCTGTTCTCTATACCGTGTAGACACGCTTTTTTGTGCATTCTATATTCTACAATGAAAAATGCCAAAGTAAAGACGAAGAATGAGGAATGATTCACTTAAGAAAGAAAAGGAAAACAATCTGCATCTTATGACTCACCCTGTTGTCATTTGGATCAGAGATAGGTTTCCATGCAAAGTGTAGGGCAGAGAAGGAATATATAGAATAAGGAATTTTAGGAGCTTCAGAGTCCTGGAGATAATCCCATAGAAGGATGTTGTACATTTTTATTTACAGAAAGAGTTTTTTTTTCTCTCTCTCTCTCTATCTGTAGAGCTAATAAACTTCTACCAAACACTGGTCAGGGGCAATCTGGACCACATCAAAGGCTGGCGAGGCTCCAGGTACTGAGGTGAACAGAACATTCTGCTGAGATGGGCTCTCTGTCCATAGGCCAAATCTCCCTTAATAAACAAGTCTCACTGCCTGCACCAATCTGCTTTATTCTTCTACTCGCATGGGCGTTTGTTGTGCTGGTTACATAAGGTATGAATAGACATTTTCTTGAGAAGCCTGCCTGGTGGGTATGTGGCTTCATGAAAGTAAACTGGACATTTCAAACCCATAAACTTAAAGCGCAACTAATAAGAGCCTAATACTGAAATCAAATAGGGAGCAGAAGTTAAAGGCAGGAACAATATTGATCCCAGGAGAAATATCTGGGGATTCTACCTTTCAGTTCAGGCCAGGATGGAAAAGTTGCACCTCACCACAATGTAGTCTTAGCAGCATCTCCT
This sequence comes from Orientallactaga sibirica, assembly GCA_036365145.1. Classification (NCBI taxonomy): domain Eukaryota; kingdom Metazoa; phylum Chordata; class Mammalia; order Rodentia; family Dipodidae; genus Orientallactaga; species Orientallactaga sibirica. The sequence continues at coordinate 26,970,242 of JAEOAD010000019.1, forward strand.
CCGGTGTCCTCGAATATCCCTTTGTTCTCATTTTTATCATTTTTATCTCTTCTTATGTTTATAAGATGTCTAGGATTTCATTCTATCCTTTTTTCTTCCCTCCCTCTTTTTCCTTTTCCTCTTCCCTTTTCATTTCTGTCTGTCTGTCGGTCTGTCTCTTTGTATGTTTGTCAGTATTCCCTCCCACCTTCCCTGGTTTCACCCTGTGTGGTTTCAGTTACCCACGGGCAGCTGTTGTCCTTTTAATAACAGCAACTCTTCAAGTTTTAAATAACTTTTTTTTTCAGAGTAGTTTTATAATTGTCCCATGTTGTTAAGAGTTATTTTTGCTAGCCTCTTACTCTAAGTTATAAATTAAGCTGATCATAGGTATGTGTGTATAGAAAAAATATACAATAAATATAGGGTTTGGGGTACTATCTACAGTTACAGGTAGCCTCCGAGAGTCTTGGGATGTATCAGAGATGGAATGACTGAAGAATCTTATATATTTAGGGAATTACTGTGTCTTGCAACAAGACAAGTTTGGTGGCATAAAGACTCTTATATAGTTATTAGCTTGAGTTTTCACATTTCAAGTCTATCCACCAACATTTTTTAGAATTAAAATTTGTTTCTCCTGGGAATAGCAGTGTATAGATCCTTGGAATAGCAGTGAAAGACGTGACCTCTGCCCTCCAAAAAAGGCACAGCTGGTTGTGCTTTGGGGTCCATGGCTGTTACCATTGCCAAGTCCTCTGAATAATATGCCTGCTATGATGCACTCTGTGTTGTTGGATAAATGGAATTTAGTAGGATGATATCAGTTATGATCATTGTTGCTTACTGAAATGTTTCCTGAGTGCTGGGATTAAAGGCATACACCACCACTCCTGGTGAGCAGTTCTTTTTTTTTTTTTTTTTTTTTGGCAAGCCCAACAGCAGATTGGCTGTGTGTGTGTGTGTGTGAGAGAGAGAGAGAGAGAGAGAGAGATTGAGAGAGAGAGATTGAGAGAGAGTGGGAAAATTGACATGCCAGGGCCTCTAGCCACTGCAATCGAACTACAGACATGTGTGCCCCCTTGTGCACATGTGCAACCTGGTACGCTTGCATCACTTTGTGCATCTGGCTTATGTGGAACCTGGATAGTTGATCATGAATCCTTAGGCTTCACAGGCAAGCTCCTTAACTGCTAAGCCATCTCCGTAGCCCTGTTTTTTTTTAAGTTTAATTTTACATATATTATAATTGATATACTCTTATATCCCTTCGCCCAGGCTCCTATTACCCTAGGGGACCCTTGTCAGTGGGGTTATGATATTCACTGTGGGGTGTTTTTGCCTATATTCTTCAAGTAATGTATTTGAATATACCCAAGGGTTTGCCCTTTATTTGTTTTTTTTTTTTTTTTTTTTTTTTTTTGAGAGAGAGAGACAGAGAGAGACAGAGAGAGAGGGAGAGGAAGACAGATAGAGATGGGTGTGCCAGCAGCCTCTCAGCTGCTGCAAAGGAAATCCAGATGCATGCGCCCCCTTGTGGTCAAGTGCGGCATTGCGCCCTTGCGTCACTTTGCATCTGGCTAAACGTGGGACCTGGAGGTTGGAACCTGCGTTCTTAGGCATAGGAGGCACTCCAGCCCTGCACTTTAGTTTTTTAAAAATATTTTTATTTATTTACTTATTTGACAGAGAGAGAGAAAGAGAGAGAGAGAGAGAGAGAGAGAGAGAGAGAGAGAGTGAGAGAATTGGCACGCAAGGGCCTCTAGCCACTGAAAACGAACTCCAGATGAGTGTACCCCTTGTGCATCTGGCTAACATGGGTCCTGGGGAATCGAACCTGGGTCCTTTGGCTTTACAGGCAAATGTCTGAACCACTAAGCCATCTCTTCAGCCCCTTGTCCTTTAGTCTTTTGGAGAGAACTAGTCAGAGACAACTCAAAGCACCCTAAGAATATGGTACATTTTCTCAAAAGTAGCTCTCCCTTTCATGACAAGTCACCTCACATAGGTTAAACTCCTTCAACAGACTCCCCTGAATTATTGACATATTATCATTATTTTTCAGGATGAACATTTCTTTGCTCAGACTAAGTCCTAGGAAAAGCTGATAAATATAGGTAATATGGAGTCTGTGTGTGGGGTGGGGTGGGGTGAGGGAAATCCCTTAAATTTTTGGTAGCAAAATGTTGACTGTGTTTCCTACATGTTAATGCTTGTGCCAGAATTCATCCTGGAAGAAGGAATTCTGTTAGGGAAACAGTGGGTTATTTAAAGGAAGGCCTAAGCCTTGCTGGAAGGGAAGAAAGGAGGCCCAAGAGGGTCATAACACGGCGGAACGTAGCTTGCTTCTTCGGGGAGAAGGGCTCCCACGTTGCTAGTTAACTGAGATTCCAGCTTTCACTGCTGGGAGCTGTGGGCTTGAGACTGCTGTATTCCAGGAGCAGCCCTCTTCATTTTGAGTTTGTTTTTCTTCTCTGCGTTACCCTTCCCTTAGGATATCCGTGGATTTCGGCAAAGCTGATTAGTGTATGAGACTGAAGCCTGTTTCGTGTGCCAGCCACCTTGGGGAGTGCAGGAGAGGATGACTCATGGGGACGCAGGTCTGCGGAGAGGAGATCAAGGAAAAGGGGAGGGGAGTCAACTTTTGGAGTCAGAGCAGACAAGGATGCGGGAAGACATGCGAACCCTCTCAGGGAATGCCCCCCAGACATGCTTGAGAAATGACTAGGTTTTCTGCTCGTAACATGGATTCTTGGTCTGTGTCATTCAGGTGTTAGGCAAATGGCAAGATTTAGGCTGGACAAATTGGACGCTCTTACATTCTATATTGAATGGATAGAAGTGGAGATGCGCCAACACTTTTCATTACTCTGGAGAGTTTACAAGAGCCCTGCTCAGATCATTATTCTATTTCAAGATTGGGAAACATACCAAGCTGGCCACATTTGTGAGCAAAATTACCAATTGATAACCTGACTAGCTTTTTAAAAATATTTAATTTAATTTATTTATTTATTTGACAGAGAGGGGAGAGAGAGAGAGACAGAGAAAGAGAGAGAAGGAGACAATGGGCATGCCAGTGCCTTCAGCCACTGCACAGTGTGCACCCCCTTGTACACCTGGCTAATGTGGGTCCTGGAGAATTGAACCTGGATCCTTTGGCTTTGTAGGCAAATGCCTTAACCACTAAGCCATCCCTCCAGCCCCTGACTGGTTTTATTTGTACAGTGTAGCCAGGATTAAAAAAATATTATTTCTTTATTTTTAAAAATTTTTTATTTTATATTTTTTTGGAGAGAGACAGAGAGAGAGAGACAGAGAGAGACACAGAGAGAGAGACAGAGAGAGAGAGGGAGAGAGGGGAGAGAGAGAGGGAGAGAGAGACAGAGATGGGCACGCCAGCAGTGTCTCAGCTGCTGAGAAAGAAATCCAGATGTGTGCACCCCCTTGTGGTCAAGTGCGGCATTGAGCCCTTGCATCACTTTGCATCTGGCTAAACGTGGGACCTGGAGATTGGAAATGCTGGAGATTGGAACCAGCATTCTTAGGCTTAGGAGGCAGGCGCCTTAACCCCTAAGCCATCTCTCCAGCCCTAAAAAAATATTTTTTACATGTGTATGTGTGTATGGATGTATGCATATGTGTTTGTTCATATGTGTGTATGTGTATGTGTGTGTGTGTATGTTGGCCAAAGAATGACCTCAGATACCTTCCTCAATTGATCTCTATTTTATTTAGTGATGCAGGGTCTTTTGCTTAAACCTAGAACTCACTGATTCAGCTAGTCTAGCTAGCCAGCTTCCCCAGGGGTCCCCTTCTTCTCTCTGCCTCCTGAGCACTGGGATTCCAGCCCTGTGTTACCATGCTCATCCAGCACTTACAGGAGTGTTAGGGATCAGAACTCAGCTCTTCAAGCTTGTGTGGCAAGCACTTGGTCCTCCCTTGACATCTCCCTAGACCCCTAGTGTTTTAAGAAATGTATATTACCTTCTCATTAAAAAAAATTTTTTTTGAGAAAGAATGGGTGTGCCAGGGCCTCAGCCACTGCAGTCAAACTCCAGATGCTTGCACCACCTAGTGGGCATGGATGACCTTGCACTTGCACCACCTTTGTGCACCTGGCTTACGTGGGATCTGGAGAGTCAAACTTGGGTCCTTGGGCTTTGCAGGCATGCGCCTTAACTGCTAAGTATTCTCTCCAGCCCACCTTCTCATTTTTTTTTAAATTACTTTTTTGGAGAGAGACACAGACAGACACACACACACACACACACACACACACACACACACACACAGAGAGAGAGAGAGAGAGAGAGAGAGAGAGATGGAGGAAGACAGAGATGGGCGCACGAGCAGTGTCTCAGGTGCTGTGAATGAAATCCAGGTGTGCACACCCCCTTGTGGTCAAGTGCGGCATTGCACCCTTGCGTCACTTTGCATCTGGCTAAACGTGGGACCTGGAGATTGGAACGGCTGGAGATTGGAACCAGTGTTCTTAGGGTTAGGAGGCAGGCACCTTAACCCCTAAGCCATCTCTCCAGCCTCCACCTCATTTTTTGAATTGAGAAAGTGGATTATGTGCTTCTGTATGTATAGCTGAATACATATAATTTATTCATTTGACAGAAATCCAATCCTTTTAGGCAATCATCTATGAAATTTTCATGGTTTAAATATATTGTCTGTATGCAGAGTCTTTACAACAGGAGTAGAAGAGAGACACTGTGGCAGGAAAATTCAGAGTTCGTATGAGAAGTGTGAAGACAGAATTGAATGGGTGGAATACAGCTGCTCTTTGGCCACAAACCATGGAAAGTCTTGTTGGAATTAAAATGAATAGGCATTTTTTTTTTTTGGTAAGAAAAATAATGAATGTTAAGTCCTAAAGGATGCTGGATAGGCAGTGTCAGCTTGCCAACTCCCAAGGTGACTGTCCTCAGAGTGGAGGCCATGACAGAGTTGGGTGACCTGTGGACCTTGAGCAATGTTTTGACATCTTTGACCATTTTCTCTATGACATACAAAGAGAAAGACTTTGTTGTTTATTTAAAATATATATTTTATTTATTTATTGGGGGTGGGGAGAGAATGGGCATGCCAGGGCCTCCAGCCACTGCAAACGAACTCCAGATGCATGTGCTCCCTTGTGCATCTGGCTTACATGGGCTGGGGAGAGTCGAACCAGGATCCTTTGGCTTTGCAGGCAAATGCCTTACCTGCTAAGCCATCTCTGCAGCCCCAAAGCTTTGTTCTTTAAGCATGCATTTATCTACACTGTATATATCCTTCCCTCTCTCTGGTCACAAGGTTAAGAGATTATCTAATTTGTTAGTACACACAACCTTTTGGCATGCCAAACATGGTATTGAGTATGTGGATGGGAAACCGTGAACTGTTTAGTTTCTGTTTTCATGGAATATACTTTAGAGGAACACAACAAACATATATGTATGATCTCTTTTATGGTCTGTGGAGGAAGGCATGTGATACTCTGAGAGTGTATTAAGGGTAGAATTTGAGGTTGCACGTGAAATTAAGTTATTAAGTTGGAAGTCTTACTTTTTTTATTTCTTTTAAGATATGACATTGGACCTGGTATTTTAAGGGTGACTGTCTTTATTATCTCTTCATAGCTTTCTCACCATCTCAGTGTTTAAAGGCCTCTTTTATGGGTGGAAGAATGGAAGGAACCACAGGGTAACTAATTAGATTAAGAGCAAACAGGGCCGGAGATATGGCTCAGTGGTTAAAGGTGCTTGCTTGCAAAGCTTGCTGGCCTGGGTTCATTTCCCCAGTACCTACACAAAACCAGATGCACAAAGTGGAGCATGCATCTGGTGTTTGTTTGCAGAGTTCAGAGGCCCTGGCATGCCCATTCTTATTCTCTTGATCTCTCTTTCTCATAAATAAATAAATAAATAAATATTTTTTCATAAAACAAAGAATAAGAAAATGGCTTATCTGATATAAACAGCCGCCTTTCAGAGCCAATGTCTCCTGAATCTCATTGGAGAAAGCAATCTGCCTTAGGAAGAATCAATTACCTGCTGACATTAAACCTCCAGGTGAGGCTCTTGGGAGATGACATCATCAGGAAAGAGTTGTCATGCAAGCCCGAAGACCTGAGTTCAGATCCCCATCAACCATGTAAAAACACATGTCTATAGCATGTGAAAACATGTAACCTGTGCCAATGGTCCCAGCACTGGCGAGGCCAAGACAGGAAGATCCTTAAGGCTTGCTTGCAAGATAGTATTGCTGAATCAGTGAGCTCTGGGTTCAATGAGAGAATTTGCCTCCAAAAATAAGGTGAAGAATGACTGAGAAAAAGGCCTAGTATCAATGTCTGCCTTCCACATGCAGCCTCCCCGAATGGCCATACATACATGTGTGCACACACCGCACATACACAGACACATGCAAACATATTAAGACCCCCAGCTGCACTCATATCTAAGGATTTTGTACTCTATCAGACGCCAATTTAATTTTCATAAGAATGGGGCTCGAACCTACACAGCTGGGGCTGGATTTCTTTTTAAAGAATATTGGAGAGCAGGAGCCCTGATGGTAGGTTATTTTTACATTTGGTTTGAGCAGCTCCTTCTGGTTTTAAACTCCACTCTAGCTTTCCCCTCCCTCTTTTTCCATCTCTCTCTGATTGACTAAAGCCAGACTGACAGCCGTTGTCATGCCTCTGCAGTCTTTATCAGTCTTTCCTGTTCTCCATTCTCCTCATGTATGCCACTCTCCTCTTGCCCTAAGATATTTTAATGAGTTTCCGAACGATTGTTTTCCACTTTTCCTAATATCCCCATTCAGGTCACTAAATTAGGGGAAAGCATTTCAGCAAACGAGAACGGAAAACACAAAGTATCATTAGCAAGAGAATTGCTGAAGTCACAGCTATCAGGATTGCGATATGTCTCTTGACTAGAAGTGTGGAAAAGATGCTTCCCCATGGAAGGGTTAATTACTAGGTGCCGGCTTCAGAGGAGACAGGGTGACTTAGAAGATCCATTTATCGACAGTGGTGAGGCACACAGTCCTTCTGTCATGTTGTGCAGACTGAATGCCCTCTACAGTGTGTCCGGTGGAGGAAAACAAGTGCCCACTTCCTAATCGTGTAACGTTCCTAAGGGGGTTTTGTCATTAACTTGATCTGGAATCTGCCTACTGGAAAGAAAATGCCAGAGTTTTCATTTTGAAAACAAAGGAGATGAATACACTGCAGGTGTTTATAACTTGGGTTTTTTTAACTTAAAAAATATTTTTAAAAAAATTTGTTTGTTTGAGAGAGAGATATAGGCAGAGAGAGAGAGAGAGAGAGAGAGAGAGAGAGAGAATGGGTGCCTATGTCCCTAGCCACTGCAAACAAACTCCAGATGTATGTGCCACCTTGTACATCTGCCTTATGTGGATACTGGGCAATTGAACCTGAGTCCTTTGGCTTCAAGGGGAAGTGTCTTAACCACTAAATCATCTCTCCAGCCCAAGACATCTCTATAGCCCTAAAACTTTTTATTAGCAGTTTTTTTAAAAAGATATCTTATTTATTTATTTATTTATTTAGAGAGAGAGAGAGAGAGAGAGAGAGAGAGAGAGAGGAGAGAATGGGTGTGTCAGGGCTTCTAGCCACTGCAAACTCCAGACGCGTGTGCCCCCTTGTGCATCTGGCTAACATGGGTCCTGGAGAATTGAACTTGGGTCCTGGGCTTTTCAGGCAAATGCTTTAACCACTAAGCCATCTCTCCAGCCCCTATTGGCAGTTTTGAGGTATGTACAAAATGTATTTGGATCAGTTTCCTCATGTCTCCTTTTTTCCCTAGTCTCCATACTCCTTCCACTAATCCTTTCCTCTGTCCAAGTAGTCCCTCTACAGCTCTTAAATTAATAATAAATTATATTGTATAAACCTATTGGGTGCTGGTCATATTCCCAATGGATAATACTCTTATAACACCCCTCTCCCACCCCAAATCCACGGAGGGCCCTCCTCAGTTGGGTTATTGATGTTCACTATAAGGGGAAAAAAAAATCATACGAAGTGAGGTCACACAGGCTCAGAAAGACAAATGCCTCATGTTCTCTTTCATATGTGCTTCCTAATTTGGATCAGCTTGAGTTGATTGTAAGCAGCAGTGAGCAACAGTATTGACATGGAACTAGAATGAAGGCAGGGGAAAGGGGAAGGAGGGAGGGAAGAGTTGAGGGACAGGATATGAGGGGTGGGGAGGGTCTTGAAGAAGAAGTGGAGGGAGGGAAAATGGGGGTGGGGAATACACAAATGACAGCATGATCAACCTTCCTGCCATAGCATACTACAAGATTGGTTATGCTGTTAATATTTTCTCGAGCTTCTTTTCTTGTGACTATCCATGATACCTAGGTAAAATATTGAATTTTTTTTTTTTGAGTACAGAATATCAAACTGAGAAAACATGTATGATCATGGAAAGATATGAAATTCTAGTTTTCAGGTACTTAGAAAGTCTCCATAGTGGGGAGTTGGGTGTGGAGCAGTGAGATTGATTATAAATGGAGTTGTGGTCGTTCCTGAGGTTCTTAAATTCTTCCTCTGTGGGAGGCAAAGCACAGGAGCACACTAAACTGATTTTCCTGGGGTTCCCAGTTAACCTCCATGTGTTCGGCCAAGGAGGCATTCCATTGCTATTTGTCCAAGTCAAACTCAAATGTTGGCACCAGTTTTCTAAACAGAACTGTGATTTCAGACTTTGAACATTCCTGGAGGTGAATGCCTGTTAGCTCATCACTCAGGATAGGTCGAGGCAGAAGAATTTCTGCCAGTCCAATGCTTGCTTGAACTACATAGCAAGACCCTGAAACAAACAAATGAAGACTTTTTGAAAGTGGAACTATTGCTGTATTTGCACAGACACTTCAGCTCTGATCACACGACCAAATGTCTTCCATCTCAATTTAAGAAATGACAAAAAGCAACTGATGATAAGAAAGGAGAAGTTTCAACAGAGCCCCAATATTTTAAAAATATTTTTATTATTTTTATTTATTGGAGAATGAGGCAGAAAAAGAGAGAGAGAGAGAGAGACATGTACCACCTTGTGCATGTGGTTTATGTGGGTCCTGGGGAATTGAACCTGTGTCTTTAAGTTTTGAAGGCAAGTGCCTTAACCTCTAAGCCATCTTTTCTTCCTTATTCCCAATTTTTTTTTGCATATAGACAGTTACCCACTCACTGAATAAAATGAACCCCATTTGAACATTGGAGAGGAAGTGGTGGATTGAATGCGAGTGCTGCTTTCACTGACAGCCAGAGAACCTTCTCTATTGTGATGACGGTACACACCGAAGAGATTCAAAATCATACAAGAGAAGCCTCTCTTGTAAAGAAGAAGGGATTCAATGGAGAGTGGATTTGGTAGGGGGAGAATAGAGGTGGGAATTATCATGGTTTATTGTCTATACTTATGGAAGTTGTCAATAAAAAGTTTAAAAACATGAACAAAAGAAAACAAAGAAAAGAAAAGGAAAATAAGAGGCCATCAAGAGCTCAACACAAAAGAGACTTCTACCACACTCTCTAAGGTTCAGGGAATATTGCACAAGAGGGGACAAAAAGAATGTAAGAGGGCTGGAGAGATGGCTTAGTGGTTAAGGTGCCTGCATGCTAAGCCTAAGAATGCCCATTCGATTCTCCAGGTCCCATATTTAGCCAGACGCAAAGTGACACAAGGGTGCAATGCCACACTTGTCCACAAGGGGGCACATGCGTCTGGAGTTCGTTCACAGTGGCTGAGAGGCTGCTGGTGTGCCCATTCACTCTCTCTCTGACTCCCCCCCCCAAAAAAACTATACTGTAAGAACCACAAGGTGTGTAGGTATACTATGGGACACTGTCCTCCAGACATGAACTGACTGGTGCATTCATACCCCACAGTAGTTACTGATACCCTCACAAGACCAGCACTGTTCTGAGTCAAACAACATTTGGACATAGAAGACAGAGGAGGCCAAAAGGAACGAGACAACAGAACAGAGGAAGGATTACCATGGAAGAGAGAGAGAGTGGACAATAGAGGATAATGTGATGGGAACATGACCAAATTGAGGTATGTTCATATATTAAAGTTCCCAATAAAAATAAGCCTGGCCAGGTGTGGTGGCTCATGCCTTTAATCCCAGCACTCGGGAAGCAGAGGTAGGAGGATCGCCATGAGGTCAAGGCCACCCTGAGACTACATAGTGAATTCCAGGTCAGCCTGGACTAGAGTGAAACCCTACCTCGAAAAACCAAAACAAAAACAAAAATAAGCCTGGTTAAATTATATATATGATATGTATTTATATATGTATTTTTTCAATTGATTTCCACTCCTATGTGGGAAAGAGTTTCTGAATATATAATTGTGTATGTAAAAACGGTCATTTTGGGGGGCTGGAGAGATGGCTTAGCAGTTAAGGTGTTTGCCTACAAAGCCTAAGAACCCAAGTTCAACTCCCCAGAACCCACATAAACCAGATGCACAAGTTGGCACATGCATCTGAAATTTCTTTGCAGTGGCTGGGGGTCCTGGCATGACCATTCTCTCTCTCTCTCTTTCTCTCTGTCTCTTTCTCTATCAAATAAATAAATAAATAAATAAATAAACAAATAAATAAATAAATAATATTTTTGAAAAACTGTCATTTTCTATATATGAATGTATGAACTGATATAAATATGGCTTTTGCCAAGTGTGTTTAATAGGCATTGACAAGTGAAGATGCCTGGAAAGAATTAATTATGAAATGTGGAAATTAGGCTAGTTTTGCAAAGGAATAGCCTTTGATGTAAAGCTTGAAGGATTAAGATGCTTGTAACAGTCTTAATTCTGGGGATCCGTATGTCCATAGACAGAACAGTGAGCCATTACCAGAGCACCTGGTTTTGGAGCAAATTCTTTCTTTCATCCTTCTATCTGGTAATATTTTTGTTTTCTTTTGAACTTAGGAAAACTATCAATAATGATGTATCAGGAGACCTTTGCATAGTCCTGGCCTAGAAATGCTTTTGTGATAGAACTCCGCTGTGGTTACACATATGTTTGTTTCCTCCCTTAGATGGTCAGTCATTAGGGCAGAACTTGTGCCTACTTCCTTTGGGTATGCCTGCTGGAGCCTATCCCAGTGTGTTCATAGCATTAAAAAGGTGCATACCTGTTATTATTATGGATATTTGTGTATAAAACAGAACACTTACCTTTAAGTGTAATTATTTGCTCTGTTTTAGGATGTGATTTCATTATGTCCATGTCCATCTTAAAAAAAATTATAATAGCTTTTAAAGTAGAAGTCAAAGGGCAATAAAACAAACACCTTTGCAGACACATTGATTCTGTGCCTAAAATACAAGTTGAGTGATCTAAGTGATGGGTCATCTACAGCAGAGAATATGTTTATTTGAATCACTGGCAATCCATCTTGTCCCCAACTTGAAAGCCTATGTTTTATAGCAGTAGCACCTTAAAATATTATTTTCCTCGATTACATTGAAATTAGAATGCAAAAAAACTTTAACTTATGTCATCACAATAACATTGGATGGCCTGGCCTAAGCATGCCTCAATGCTTTCATTTTCATGTCTTTAATCAGATCAATGGTGTCTGAATTTGAACTGTGGAACTCAAGTGCGATAATAATATCATGTCAAAGAGTTAGTAGTGGTAAATGGGGAGGCAAATCCAGACCTGTGCGGAGATCATAGACAGGGTCAGAGACGTCTATGAGTCAGAGATGACAGAAATTAGTTCATCTGTCAAGCGTTTCTGAAGCAGCCATCCAGAATCCACTGATCTCTAGGAAAAGAGGAAGGGCAACAGACAGATGGCAGCTCAGTGCTCCTGGACCAGGGCTCTTACATAAGACCGGGTGAAATGGGACGTCATCCCAGGATGGCCAGACCGTGCTCTGAGGAAGCAGGAAATTTGGAGCATCTGGTTGAGGTTGATGAATGTGTGGGGAGGAGAAAATAGAAGCTTCTGGATGGCACATTGTGAAACACAGGTGCTACCAAATACATTATCACCCAAACCTGAACATTTGAAGCTAAGAATGTATAGAGCTTTGGCACTTGACATATGGTGTTTCAAATATAAAAATTATAGACCATCTGTCACGGAGAGTGGGGGCTTATCCTTGGAAGGATTGCTGAAGATTGGAGAGCCTGCTACATTTCGCACCCATAAGTGACTAGACCATCGCTATGTGGTAACTGAGTAGTCATTATGGATGTAGGTCTGGTTGTGGTATAGAGTCACAGAAAATGTAGAAAATATGGAGTCTCTCAAAGTCCAAAATAAAGCAAACATAGAAGGGGAGATGATGTGCATTATTTTGGATTTGTTCTTGATCTGGGGTTCCCATTTCAAGGTCTAGCATACAATCATTTATTTTTTGAGGCAAGCTCAATAGACTGGCCCTTTTTTTAATGCAACAGAGTGAGAGCAAGAGCGAGAGAGAGAGAGAGAATGGGTGCGCCAGGGCCTTCATCCACTGCAAACTGACTCCAGATGTGTGCACCCCCTAGTGCACACGTGTGACCTTGAGTGCCTGCATCACCTTGTGCATCTGGCTTATGTGGGACCTGGAGAGTCAAACATAAGTCCTTAGGCTTCACAGGCAAGCGCCTTAACTGCTAAGCCATTTCTCCAGCCCCATAATCATTCTTGTATGCTCACCACAAAATCCCTACCTCTTTATTACCTTTTTCTTGGTGTTGGCCAAACTACCATGCCAATAAACAGAATCTCTGCCTTTCTAAGCCTCCAACCATACAACTCAATATTTCCAATGGGAAACACAGCACTGTGCTGTGTTATTTCACTTTAGACTCATGGCCACTTAGTTCAACTGGGTTTTTTTTTTTTCTCCTTTTTTCTTTTTTTGTTTGATTTTTCAAGGTAGGGTCTCATTCTAGCCCAGGCTGACCTGGAATTCACTACGTAGTCTCAGGCTGGCCTTGAACTCACAGTGATGCTCCTACCTCTGCCTCCTGAGTGCTGGGATTAAAGGTGTGTGCCACCACACCTGGTTCAACTTGGGTTTTTATGTAGTTAGGCTCTCATACATTATATCCCTGGTGCCTTTCCTCCCCTAAGCATCTAGCAGAACTCTCCTGCCTTCTCTGCTTTACATGTGGGATTTTTAAAAAATATTTTTTTAAGATTTATTTTGTTTTTCTTTTTAAAAAAATTTTTTTTTGAGAGAGAGAGAGAGTCAGAGAATGGGCACACCCACTGTGAACAAATTCCAGATGTGTGTCCCCTTGTGGGCAAATGTGGCATTGCACCCTTGTGTCACTAATCTGGCAAAACATGAGACCTGGAGAATCCAACTGTTGTTCTTATGCTTGGCAGGCAGGCGCCTTAACCACCAAGCCATCTCTCCAGCCCTTAAGATTTATATTTCTTTACTAGAGACAGAGAGAAAGAGAGAGAGGACAGAGGGAGTGAGTGAGAATGGGCACACCAGGGCCTCTAGCCACTGCAAACCAATTCCAGACGCATGCGCCACCTTGTGCATCTGGCTTACGTGGGAGCTGGAGAATTGAACCTGGGTCCTTAGGCTTCACAGGCATGTGCCTTAACCACTAAGCAATCTCTTCAGCCCTTTAAAATTTTTTTTTTAAAGAAAGAGAGGCAGATGGGACAGGAGGGGGAAGAATGGGTGTCCCAGGGCCCCCAGCCACTGCAAACCAACTCCAGACACATGCACAATCTTGTGCAGCTGGCTTATGTGGGTCCTGGGGAGTCAAACCTGGGTCCTTTGACTTTGCAGGCACCACTAAGCCATTTCTCTGGCCTTGTTGTCAGGTGAGAAACTATTTCAAAGAGATGAAAGAAGCATCCAGGATCATAAGGGTAGAATTTCTACCAACCCATATCCCGTTAATCTTCCCACCAACACCTGCATCCACGTCTCTGCTTCCTTGCCTGTTGCCGTAGAAAGCTTCTTTGCTTCTATCTTAAAGGTGTCTGTTCCGCTTGTTCGCAAGGTTTCACCCGCTCATGTCTACTCAAGGATGTTGGTCTAGCACATCTTTTATTCTCTCTGCATCATGTCCCCCCACTGCCTTTACAGGAGATCATCACCAGCACTTCAATATGCTGTTCTATTTTTTTCACCCCGGTGGTGGTTCCCATGTCAAATGTTCCACACAGGCCACCGCGGTTGAATACCAGGTCCCTAGGGGTGATGCTGTTTGGGCAGGTTGTGGAACCTTTAGGAAGTGGAGCCTTGCTGTGAGGGACATGTGTCACTTGGGGATGAGGTGGGGGCTGGCCATGAGGTGTTTTCAGCTCAGCCCTGTTTGATGCTCTCTCTCACGCTCTCTCTCTCTCTCTCTCTGTCTCTTATGCTTTCTCCCTCCCACCCCTTCCTTTCTGCCAAGGTGAAGTTGCATTCCTGCGTCTGACATGGTTTTCTGTGTCATGATGGGCTTCTCCTCAAAGCTGTAGCCCAAAAAGCAACCCGTTCCTTCCTTAAGTTTGCGATCATGTCTTTTTGTCCGAGCAATGAGAGAGTAATTTGTACATCCCAAATAAAACAAAATACATAACAAAGTTAACTCTGATTCCACATTCCTCCATCAGCGAGTTCATTTCTTTATTCTTTATTCTTTTTTTTTTTTTGGGCAAAAATTCTCTCTTTGCAATTGCTCTCTTCCTTTGAATTCTTAAGCCATTCCATTTAGGCACCCAAACTGCCCCATTAAAAAGCCTTCATTCTGCCAATTGTACTGGCAATCAGAAGGCTTCTCCCACTGGAAGTATTTGTCCCACCCTGTCTCCTGTGTCTCGTTTACTTCCTGAATCTTGGCCAGCGTCTTCCTGTAGGGCTCCTTCATTGCTTTGTTTCTCTTCTACTTGATGATGAAGAGCCCAAGGCTCAGGTCTTGGTCCTGTTTTCTGTGATCACTTCCTTGATGACGTCACTTAAATCACTTGTTTTCAACGATGCCTACGCGATGACTCTTATTTGAACCCTTATCCTACAGCTCTTCACGCAATTCTAGGCTTGTCTATCTGTTCACCTGTTCGGCATTTGTGTTTGAGTCGACTGGGCATCTCGCCCACAGCTCACGGGAAACCAAACTCCTGAGATTTGTGCAGCCAGCTGTTCCCCTCACCCATCCCACCTGTAGCCATCCCAGATACAGCTGATGGTTAGTTGTTTCTCTCAGTTGCAATATGACCTCAACATTTAATCTTTCTCTCATGTATTACATTCAGTCTATCATAAAAACCTTCAGATTGTATCCACTATTCGAATATTTCTTCCTGGTCCACTGCAAGCACCTTCCCCTGAGTGAGCCACTATCACTTCTCTAACGAGTTACTGGAAGAGCTTGCGAAGTGCTTTCTCTCTCTCTCTTTCTCTCTCTCTCTCTCTCTCTCTCTCTCTGTGTTCTCCTACAAACTACTCACAAAAATCCCATCCCGGAGCAAAACCCAGACACAAGATCTCACATGTTCTGCCTCTTCTTCTCTCTGAGCCTCCTGTCTTTCCAGTCTTCCTCTTGTCACTCTTCTGAGGCACACCGAGCACCTGCTATTATTCAGGCTTGTCCTATACTGCCACTTATAAGCTCTGTCAGGAATGTTTCCCTCCCCAAATAGCCTTTTTTTTTATTATTAAAAATGGTTTGCCATATTTGTGCTTACTTATGGTGAACAGTATGATCATTTGATACACATTGGCTATGTGAAATAATCAAATAAGGGTATTTCTATCTCTGGAAATATTATCATTTCTATGAGTTGTAGCCCTTCAAACTTTTTTCCAGCTATTTTGAAACACACAGTAAGTTGTCGTGTGCTATCATTGCCCTATTGTGCTACAGAATATGACAATGACTTCCTCCTATCTAACTGTATGTCGGCACCCCTATCTATCCTATTTCTAGTCCTTTATTCCTCTCCCCTTCCCTAGAATGTAGTGACCTATATTCTAGTCTCCATTCTATGACGTCATTTTAAATGTGTAACAAACAGAGAGAACACACAGCATTGTCTTTCTGTAGCAGACATCTTGATGCAACTGCTCAGCTCCTGCAAGCCTTTGCCCGCTTCTGACTTTCTCACACACCTTAGTACTACAAAGTGCTCTCATTTCTTTCTTCCCCAATATTTTTATTTATTTATTTGCCAGGAGAGATAGAGAAAGAGAATGGGCGCACCAGGGCCTTTGATGCTGCCAACCATCTTGATGCATTTGTCTCTTTTGTGGTTGAAATTTTTATATACCCTGCCATACTTACAGTTGGCGATCTATATTTATGCCTTGTTACTTCTGATAATTTTACAGGTAATTTTCATAAAGTGCCATCATTTTTATTATGTTTAAAAACATTATACTTAAAGTAGTGTCAATCTAATGCACTTCTTGGGGAAATTATCAGAAGCATCTTAGAAAGCTTTATTTTTGTCTTTGAATTTTTTCATGCATTTTGCTAGTGTCCAGAACCTGTATGACAGCCAACTGATCCTCAATAACTCCTTGTAGAGTGAGGATATTTAAGCATTTTAGGTTGATCGTAGATTCTAAGGAGTTTTTAAAAATAATTTATTTTTATTTATATTATTCTGATTTTACATTCATAGTATTGGCTCCCTTATCCTCCTCCCTGTCCTCCCTCTTCCAAAGGGACCCTCATCAATGGGGAATGTGGATCATGCATTGTGGGGGTAGTCAAGAGTTCTGGGGGGTAGGCCAAGTCTCTGTGCATAATGCCCCAACTTGTGGCTCTAACATTCTTTCCGCCCCCTCTTCCGCGAATTTCCCTGAGCCACATTGGGGTCATTTTAGTTCTACTTCAGTGATGAGGTTTTGGAAGCTTTTGACTCACACATACACATACATATGATTTATCTCAGAGCCATTAACTGAAGGTTGAACATGGTTTTATAACTTAGTTTTGATTGGATTGTCTTTGGGTATTGTTGGCATCTAAGTACAGGGAGGTTGAGTTGGATATATATTTAGTTTAGTTTCAGTGGACTGTAGGTGTCCGGCAGTCGTTTGGAGTAATTAGATTGTTGTTTTTCATCCTGGTGTAGGGTTGGCTTCCAGAAGTACAGCTGTCACTCAGTGCACCGGTACTCCGGAAGATGAGACATTTGAGTCAGAGACAGAGGTCACAGAGGTCATACTTACGTGGTAGTGTGAGATGGACTTCCAATGCACCTGACACTAGATCATGTGAATGGTGGAAAACAAACAGGGTTTAATTTAAGTCAAAGCTCATCTTTGGAGAATCATCAGATATGTAAAACTATAAATAGAAAATTAGTTGTTCATAGAGGTGCAGTAGCAATGGAAGTTTTCTTTTGTCAGAAATAGAATTGATAATGCAATATATATAATTACAAAGACATCATGCTGTTTTGTTTTTTTTTAAAACAAAGAGAGAGAGAGAGAGTTAGAGAGAGAGTTAGAGAGAGAGAGAGAGAGTGTGGGCGGGGGGAGAATTGGTATGTCAGGGCCTCTAGCCATTGTATTCAAACTTCAGATACTTTCTGCCACCTTGTGTGCATGTGTGACATTGTGCACATGTGCCACCTTGTGCTTCTGGCTTGTGTGGGTTCTGGGGAGTTGAACCTGCTGGGATCTTAGGCTTCGCAGGCAAGCGCCTTAACCACTAAGCCATTTCTCCAGCCCTTACTTTTGTTCTTAAAGAGATTTACAAAAACCATGTGCAAACTAAAAAAAAAAAAAAAAGTGAATACATAATTACCTATTCCGTTTTTTAAAAATAACTTTTATCAGTGGCTCTGCTAAAATTCAGAAGCTCATAGGACTTCTTTGGACTAAGTTAGTTTTATTATAATTCAGGTGATTGCTATTTATACTGTTTACTGACTTTATTTGTATTAGGACATAGAAAAATTGTTTTTGTTTCATGGTTATGTGCATTGAATATTTTTCCACAATACTTCTCCAACCTTTCATTGTTTTACTATGCTAAATCTAATATTCTACATCCAAACACATTTTTTTCACTAGCATTGTCATAGAGTATAGTGGTTTTTTTTTATGGTTACTAAAAAGCATAGATTATTAAATCTTGCATGGCCTTACAGGAATTTTGCAGCAAAATATTTTATATTAGTTTTTAGTATTCTCTTTCAGTATTTAGAGTATAATTCCCATAGGAGTCACATAAGAGAAGCAAATGGTTTGTTTTTGAGGTTTTGATTATGAATGTCTGCATTGCATGTCCATTAGTTCTGAAACTGAGATCCTGTCTGACTGTTTTGAGCATTTAATGCCATTTTTCTAATGTTCATTGGGAACTTTAACATGTGAACATACTATAAGTTGGTCTTATGTCCATTAGTTATCCACTTTTGTCCCTTTAGTACCATTTTTAAAAAATATTTATTTATTTATTTATTTTTTTGAGGTAGGGTCTTGCTCTAGCCCAGGCTGACCTGGAATTCACTATGTAGTCTCAGGGTGGCCTCGAACTCACAATGATTCTCCTAACCTCTGCTTCTGGAGTGCTGGGATTAAATGCACACACTACCATGCCTGGCAAGCACCATGTTTTAAACATTGTTTCAGTAAGGATTGATGTGTAGTGATATCATTTAATTTAATTTTAATAAGTTTTGATATTCTCATTCATTCATCATACATTTAATAGGCTATTTTATCATTTTATGTACTTGTAGCATAATATATATATTCATAATTATTTTATTTTTGGCATTTTCAGATACTGTTGGTTTTAGTTGATTCCCATGCTCCTTCCTGCCCCCATTCACGTCTCTTGTATTTTACGTTCTCCTGTTTACATGTCATAGTATCCTTTTGCCATCCCTCCCCATCTTCCAGCTCTTTTTTGGTTTTTCAAGGTAGGGTCTCAACCTAGCTTGGGCTGACCTGGAATTCACTATGTAGTCTCAGGGTGGCCTCATAACAATCTTCTTACCTCTGCCTCCCAAGTGCTGAGATTAAAGGCGTGAGCCACCATGCTTGGCTCTAGCTCTTTTTTTTTTTTTTTTTTTTTTTTTTTGAGAGACATATAGAGAGACCAAGAGAGAGGGAGAGGAAGACAGGTAGAGATGGCCACGCCAGCAGCCTCTCAGCTGCTGCAAACGAAATCTAGATGCATGCCCCCCCTTGTGGGCAAGAGCGGCATCGCGCCCTTACGTCACTTTGCTTCTGGCTAAATGTGGGACCTGGAGATTGGAACCACTGGAGATTGGAACCAGAGTTCTTAGGCTTAGGAGACAGGCGCCTTAACTGCTAAGCCATCTCTCCAGCCCTCTAGCTCATTTAAAAAAATAATCTCTTTGGGGTATCTTCGTAGGTATCTTTCATAGGTTTTATCCACGTTTGCCCATACCCTATATACACACACTTATAGATATTACAGGATAAGACCTGCGTGTCAGAGGGAACAAGCAGCTCTGGTCTTTCTGAATAATGTGAGTCACTTCACTTTTATGATTCTTTTCAGGTCCATCCATTTTCTTGAAAATTTCACAAGTTGATTTTTCTATACTGATGAATAGAATTCCATTTGGCATATGTACCACCTCTCCATAATCCATTCATATCACAGTAGATACCTAATCTGGAAAACTTTTAATTTTGTGATTTGCATCTTTTTTCTTTATACTATATAATGAAGCTTTGTGTCTAAAAAAATACATAGTTACAAGAGTAATATATCTCATAGTAATAAAAATACAAGAAGTGCAGGAAAATGAAGATAAAAATTATGTTTCTACACCCACAATATCCATTCTTATACCACATTTCTGTTTTGGATTGCTTTAGATTATCTCTATAAAACCAAATTATTTGTAAATGATGGAACATTAACTTATCAAATTTAAACATGATCTATTGTTTTCTTAGTATAAAGAAAAGAAATATAGATTATGTAAAATTCTTATATTTTTTCTTATATTCTGTCTGTATCAAAACTGACATGCATACACACACATCCATATATATTACATATATTTATGTGTTGTATTCATAATCTGTAATAATAAACTTCTATTGAATGGTCTGTATCTTAGACAATATTGTATTCTTTCCACTATTTAAGATGAAATTTGCACCAGTTCTTCACTTGTATATTGCCTTTAGTAATCTTTCCACCTTCATCTGGTACAATATTGTTGGTTTTCAATAATAAACATTTTCATTCTTTTCCGAAACTATGATTGAACCTTTTATACTTTGTCTAATGATTTTAAAAATCAAGAATGAATCATTTTTATAATATTTTAATTATGTCAGCATTATTCACTGCAGAGGATAAGAACTGTAATTAAACTTAAAAGCTAAATCAGTTTGTTTAGTGAAAATGCCTTTAGTAGTTAGGGCACAGTAACTCCCATCTTTTTTTATTTTTATTGTTTTGATGCAGGGTCTCACTATAGCCCAGGCTGACCTGAAACTCACTCTGTAGCCCAGGCTATCTTTGAAGCCATGGTGATCCTCCTACCTCAGCCTCCCAAGCTGAGATTAAAGGCGTGAGCCACCATGCATGCCCGGCTACTTTTAGTGACTTTTTAATGTGTATGGATGATGGTTTTGTGTGCGTGCGTGCGTGCGTGCATGTGTGAGTGTGTGGCATATGCATGTGTGTGTGCTCTTACGTGTTAAACCAACTTGTCAGCCCTTTTTGTTCAAAACAGCATCTTGTACTATAGATGTTGTGGCCCTGGTCTGAATTTACTATATTGTGGCAATTCTTCTGCCTCAGTATCTCAAGTGTTGAAATTATAGGTGTGAGCCATCATATCAGGCCTTCCCCGTCTTTAAATCCCCTTTTCTTTGCTTTTAAAAAATATTTTATTTTATTTTTATTTGAGAGAGAGAGAGAGGGAGCGAGAGAGAGAGAGAGAGAGAGAGAGAGAGAAGGAGCAAGAGAGAGAGAGAGAGAAGAGTAGAGAACCAGGGCTCCAGGGCCTCTCACACTGCAAACAACTCCAGATGCATGTGCCACCTTGTTCATCTGGATTTACTCGGGGACTGGGAGGTCGAACCTGGGTCCTTTGCCTTTTCCTACAAGCACTTTAACCACTAAACCATCTCTCCAGCCCTAATTTCCCTTTTCTTTTGTACTGTTTAGTCTACTATTAATGTTATCCTATATGTTCTTACTGTGTGTTTTTATTTTATTGTGTTTTTTAATATTTCTAGACGTTACATATGGATCTTTCTTCCTTTTTGTCGGTGTGTGTGTGTGTGTAGGTGTGGGTCAGAAGACAACATCAGGTGTTGATCCCCATCTTCTCCCTTGAGCTTCTCGGGAGTGCCCTTGTCTCCACCTTCCGTCTTACCATAGTTGTGTTAGGATTACAGAAGCTTGCACTATGGCACCTGGCTTTATGTGGGTTCTGGGTGTCTGAATTTGGCTACTCAAATTTGCATGACAAGTACTTTATCCACTGAGTCATCTCCCCAGCCCTGGATCTTTCTTGTATGTCTCACTTACTTCTTTACATTGTTGTTTTAAAACATAGTTATTTCAAAGTGTTTCTCTGTATCATTTTTAGGGAATATCTTTACCTCAAGTTTGGGTTACATTTCCTATTTTCTTGTACACCTGGAATTTTTTTTTTATTAGCTATGCACATAATGTGAATGCCTGGAAATTTGCATAAGATACTCAATATTGTGAAGTTTACATTGTTGGAATGCAGGCTTTATAATATTTCTCTTAAAATTACAGGTTTTCATTCTGGTACATAGGTAAACAACTCACAGAAAAATTGAATCCTTTCAAATTTGACTTTTTGTTTATTGTAGCTATAAGAGCAGCCTCATTTCTGGGATTAATTTAGCCTGAAAAAATAAAGCATAATCCTTCTGAGAACTCTAATATCTCACTATTGCGCTTTGGCTGGTAGGCTGGCAAATCACGCTGAGACCTGTCTGAGCTCTGGAATCGTTAGTTGTTTTCCAGTGGCCCCTTCCCGTCCTCAGAAACATCCTTCTCATGTCTGCATGGATCTATATGCAGCCCGAGACTCAGAGGAACTCCACCTCAGCGCTCCAGAGCCCTCTCTGTGTCGTTCCGCGCATCTTCTCTCCCTCGCTGCCCTGCACATTCTAGTCATGATAGCACTGCTTCCCTCTGATCACTCTCTTCAGTTTAGTGAGAGCATGAGTCTCTGGGTTCATTTTCCTGAACTGTGGCCTCTGCCTCCACACTGTAAGCTGGGGCATTGTCAGGCTCACCTCTGTTGGCCTTCACGGTCCTGTGAATCCTGTTGTCCAATGCCTGAAGCATTGCTTGATGCATTTTTTTTTTTTGATTTCTTAATAGCTGGAGGCGATTGTCACAGTTCATTCTTCAAGACACAAGTGGAATATATTCTGTCTTTATCTTTCTGAATAAGGCAGTTTTTTTCTTTTTACTTGAAGACAAGTTTTCATTATGTAAGTTTTATGTTTGTTCTAATCAGTTGTTTGTGTGGGCAATTAGGAATGGATTCTATTTTTAAAATTTTTTGTGTATTTTTATTTATTAATTAGCAACAAAGAGAGGAAGAGAGAGAGAGAGAGAGAGAGAGAGAGAATGGGCACACCAGGGCCTCCAGCCACTGCAAACGAACTTCAGATGCATATGCCAGTTTATGCATCTGGCTTATGAGGGTCCTGGAAAATCGAGCCTTGAACTGGGGTCCCTAGGCTTCACAAGCAAGTGCTTAATCACTAAGCCATCTCTTCAGCCCGTGGATTGTATTTTTATTCTGTGTTATGTATGTTGACTTTTTGAGGACTTCTGGATTTAGCCAGTGTAGGGTAGAACATGAAAGGATCATGCTGTTTTTAGATTGTAGCTTTTCCTAGAGGCAGGAAAGAAATCAACAAGTTTAGATTTGTTAAATTTTAGCAATTCATTTTAGAGAAAGTATTGATGAATATTTCACTTTTTCCTGCTTTTTGTCCTTTATCCATCTCACTGCATTTTAAAGAAAGAGCTTTATTTTATTCAATTAAAAAAAAGCAAAAATCCTAACTGTTGAATCTGTGATTCTGCAAATAAGCCCAATGAATCACGTGGGTGGCACCCTCTAGTAAGCATTCGTAAACATCTAGGACTTTCAGGTTGTCACTGGAATTGGAGAAATCCAAGCATTTAGTTGATGGGACCAGGGATGCTAAAAGTCCCGAAAGGCACAACCTCAGAAATAAAAATAAAAATGTTCTACCTCATTGATCCCATGCGGTTACCCTCTGATAAATGCTATCATTGAGGCACATGAGATTAGTGGACAAAAATGCTAAGGTGGGTCCTTTTAAGTACACGGGCCTAGCTCTGTTCCCTTACCTTATCGATTATAAAGTGCCATTCATTATTCATCCATCTGTTTGGTAGCAACATGTTGGCAGTGGAGCAAATAAAAAGTCATTACTTGCAAGTTGTTAGTTCTTTTCATGCCAACTGGAAGAGAACCATGCATGTTCATAGTAGAAAGGGCATCATCAGTGGTGGCGCCAATCTAGGGAAAGTGACATGCACTCCTCCTCATGCTGCCTGTCTGGGACCAGGATGATGAATTTAGGTTGCAATCTATTCAGAGCTGCATCCACACTCTTCCTTTGATATGTGTGACAGGGCGGAGAGCTCAGCAGGGTGCTCTAAGGAAAGTTTCTTTTCTTTAAAGATATTTTTAAATGTTAAATTTTATTTATGAGAGAGAGAGAGAGAGAGAGAGAGAGAGAAATAGGTCGAGAGAGAGGGAGAGAAGGGCTGCACCAGGGCCTTAGGTCGCTGCAAACAAACTCCAAATGCATGTGTCCCCTTGTACATCTGGCTTATGTGGGTCCTGGAGAATCAAACCGGGGTCCTTAGGCTTTGTAGGCAAATGCCTTAACTGCTAAGCCATCTCTCAAGCTTTCTAAGGAAAGTTTTTGACCAGAATTCCTTGACTTTTTTGCAAGGGTATCACATTTCTGGCAAAAAAAAAAAAAAAAAAGAAATCTAGCTTTTTATTTTTAATATGGTCTGTCTCAGGTAAGTGAATAATTAAGTTTCTTGACATGGGGTTTTAAGGATAAAAACCTTATTTTTCTGCTTGTCCCTGATATCAAGTGATATTTCTAAAAAAGAAAAAAAAAAAAACTTCAGTTTGTGATTTGAGGTCTGCTTATCACATGATCTTGTGTATGATGGAAGCAACTTAATAACTTTATATTTAATCTGTTCTGCTAATATTCTTCCCTTCACTCTTCCAAAATGGCCCTGGGAACTTTATGTAACAGATAATGGGGTTGTCAATTTTGATTTCCACTTAATCTGGAAGGGGGAAAGACTTTCTGATAATGTCTGAAAGGCCAGTAGATATAACTTACATCAACACACACTGAAACTCATGACAAGCTGGTGTTGGCTTGAACTATTTGGGAAACTTAATACAAGATGCAAGTTACTTCTGTTCCCAGCTACTTTCTTGACGGTTTTCAAAAGATGGCTCCACCAGGGACACTACTCTGTTCGGTGTTATGATAGAACCAATACAGGAACTCAAGCTGGCAAAGGCAATTGCTGCTTCTGAGAGTGAATCCTGTGACACAGAGCCTAGCAGTGGACAGGTTCAAAAACTGGTCTGTGTAAGGAGACCATCTACTTATTCCCATCTGTGGGAATGGTGATGGGACACCTGGAGAACACGGTCCATTTTTGAAAGGACGAATACTTAAGAGGGGTTGACAGAACGTAGAAGCTTTCTGCTACTTGTGGTTTACATACTGGGACGGAGCGAACAGAGCTGGAGTGGTAGGTAGGGAGTTCGTGAAGAAGTATTTCTCTTGTTTAGATTGTTGTGAGTGGTTATTATGTTTTAAATGCCAATCCTGGGCTGGAGAGATGGTTTAGCACTTAAGGCACTAGCCTGTGCAGCCTAAGGACCCAGGTTTGACTCTCCAGAGCCCACATAAGCCAGGTGCATGAGTCTGGAGTTTGTTTGCAGTGGCTAGAGTCCCTGGTGTGCCCATTCTCTCTCTCTCTCATAAATAAAAATACTACACATACATCACATGTACAATGTTAATGTAGAAATATGATTGATCTTTGTGTGTTAGTTTTATATCACACAACATTGTTGAACTTACTTACATATTAGAATATTTTTAGTTTTTATGTGGCCAATCATACTATCCATAAATAATTCTATTTTTTCTTTTACAACATGTATCCTTTTTTTAAAAAAAGATTTTATATTTATTCATTTATTAGAGAGAGAGAGAGAGAGAGAGAGAGAGAACGGGCATGCCAGGGCCTCTAGCCACTGTAAACGAGCTCCAGATGCATATGCCACCATGTGCATCTGGCTTACATGGGACCTGGAGAATCAAACCGGGGTCCTTAGGCTTTGTAGTCATGTGCCTTAACTGCTAAGCCATCTCTCCAGTCCTGCAACGTGTATTCTTCTTCAGTATTTTATAAGTCTAAACTAGCTCACTAGTCATTTCTAACATTTTTAAAAAGTTTTTTGGAGAGAGACACACAGAGAGAGACAGATAGAGAGGGAGAGGGAGACAGATAGAGATGGGCGTGTCAGCAGTCTCTCAGCTGCTGTGAATGAAATCCAGATGCGTGCACCCCCTTGTGGGCAAGTGCAGCATTGCGCCCTTGCGTCACTTTGCATCTGGCCACATGTGGGACCTGGAGATTGGAACCTGGTTCTTGGGCTTAGCAGGCAGGCGCCTTAACTGCTAAGCCATCTCTCCAGCCCCTCTAACATTATTTTTAAAGAGATTAGTGCAATTTTCTTAAAGCACATACTAGAACCCTTTTTTTAAAAAAATTGTTTCTTTGTAGTGTCACTTGGCTTGCTTCTCTGGTTTTACATTTCTTGTAAATTGGCAGTTAAGTCCAGATGCTAGAGTAGATTTCACCTAAATATCCTGGACAGTGCTGTTTCTAAATGACATCATGTTGCTTGGCAGGTGTCTCCTCGTACATTACGTTATTGTTTTAGTTAGTAATTCATGGTACAGCACAGCACTGCTGAAACGTGAGGTCACCCTCCCACGATCCCTCCTTTTCATAAGGGCTTGCCATGCATTTATGATCCTTATCTGAATTAAACATTTAAAAAAATTTTTTGTTTATTTTATGTTATTTATTTATTTGAGAGTGACAGAGACAGAGAGAGAGAGAGAGAGAGAGAGAGAGAGAGAGAGAGAGAGAGAGGAGAGAATGGGTGCACCAGGGCTTCCAACCACTGCAAATGAACTCCAGGTACATGCGCCACCTTGTGCATCTGGCTTATGTGGGCACTGAGGAATTGAGCCTCGAACCAGGGTCCTTATGCTTCACAGGCAAGCGCTTAACCACTAAGCCGTCTCTCCAGCCCCCGAATTAAACATTTTATTAAGGTTGAGTGATGTTTCAGTTCTTTCATTCCTTCCTAATTTTTGAGCTGTTGTTCCTCCATATTAGTTTCTTTACCAATCAGAATCAAATTAGATTTTTTCCTTGAATAACTAAGGCAAATGTCTAGTTCTTTTCTTTTTATTTTCTTAATATTGTTTTGTTTTTCAAGGAGGATCTTCCTCTAACCTAAACTGACCTGGAATTCACTACGTAGTCTCAGGGTGGCCTCGAACTCCTGGTGCTTCTATCTCTGCCTCCTTTTTGCTGGGATTAAAGGCATGAGCCACCACACCCAGCTCTTTCTTGTTATTAATTTTGAGGAGGATAATATAATTATCATATCTTTGTTTTCCTCCATTCTTACTTTTATCATTGATGTCACATAAGACCATATTTTCAGTTATTCTCTCTAATATTCACGTCTTCCCACTATGGCCAGAGGGACTCCCTTTAAATTAGGTCCAGTGTTTTTTACATGAATCATTCTTCTCTAGGCACTTGGATGCTTTGTGACACCAAATGTCCCAGGTTCAACTTTTATCTTTTTAAAATTATTTTTAAATTATTTTATTTATTTTTGGAGAGATACACAGAGAGAGACAGACAGAGAGGAAGAGGGAGACAGATAGAGATGGGTACACCAACAGTCTCTCAGCTACTGTGAACGAAATCCAGATGTGTGAGCCCCCTTGTGGTCAAGTGCGGCATTGCGCCCTTGCGTCACTTTGCATCTGGCTATACGTGGGACCTGGAGATTGGAACTGGGTTCTTAGGCTTAGCAGGCAGGTGCCTTAACCGCTAAGCCATCTCTCCAGCCCATCAACTTTGATCTTTTCTGGCCCAAATCTCAGACCTGAAATTAACTGCCCACAGATGCTGAGTTGTTAAGTTTGTCTGCAGAAGACGAGTATTATAACTCTTCTTGACTTTTATTTGGGCACCACTGTCTCTTAAAGGAGTCAACCTCCGTGTGCAGTATGCAATGTTTCTAGGGACTTTTATCATTTTCTTTCTTTCCCCTACAATGCAGGATTAATGCCAGAATCACTGTTTCTAATCTTTGGTTGAGAGTGAGGCCTAAACCATGTACCCTGCAGAAACTCTGCCATAGTCAGGGATGTCTGCAGCATTGTCAGAAACAAAGCTGATCTGGTTATACTTGCTTAACAAGGTCAGGAACATGATAGGAAGAAAATGTGACCCACTAATTGGGATGGATTAAGATTTTTTGATTTTTAAGATTTTTTTTTTTTTTTGATAGGGTTTCATAGTCCAGGCTGACCTGGAAAAAGAGTCTCAATCAACACGGCAATCCTCCTACCTCTGCCTCCCGAGTGCTGGGATTAAAGGCATGCGCCACCACGCCCGGCTGGAAATGACTTTTTAAACCCAAAAACTACGAGACAACTCAAGACATCTCACTTTGGTGAGAGGAGAAAGGTGGATATAAACTAAGAGTGGGTAGACCACTGGGGGATGAAGAAAATAAAACATTTTTTTTTTTTTGTTTGTTTTTTTCATTCTGAAAGACTTTCTTTTTTAGCCAGTCAACATTTATGGAGGGCCTAACATAAACATTTCACATAGAGCTGGCTCACAATCCAGGGGAGAGACAGATAATCCTTAAGGGGCCACCGGTGTAGTAGGATGGTTTAGGGACACAGAAGGGGGACATCTCTTCTGGATTATGTATGTACAGAAAGGTGGGTACAGGTGTGAATCGAGATGCAAATATGTATGTGGAAAGGTCCCTAGAGGAACTGAGCCCTGTCCCTTGAGATTTTAAGCATTTAAGACTGAGGCAGAGCACGTTTGATTTACTCTGAATTTAGGTTGCACATTAGAAGGCAGGGCTACATCAATGCATCTTTCCATGAACTTAGAGTTATAGGAGAACCCTCTTCTTTCTCGAGGCTTTTCCCCCCTCTGCCTCAGAGAATGGTCCCTGCTTCTTTGTACACAGTGACAGCAAATGACATGAGTGTCTTCCTGCAGAGAGGTCTGCCTACTTAGTGTGTAATTCCACAACAAGTACTGTACACGCTGCCACTTGGCTGCAGTGACTCTGCTGTTAGAGTTCTCTGCTTTGCACAGTGGGTGAGTTCCATTGTGTTTCTCAGTTCTTCCTAATTTGCCCAATTTCATTCCTTTCCAGGTCAACCTTCATAGGTTGTAGATAAACCCCCACTGCCACCCAACATCACATTTCCTGGTAAATGGTATTGCTGAAAGCTCTTTCCGACCATCCATCAGTGAACGAGCTGTTTCCAGACTCTTTCTGTCTCTCTCTCTTAATGCACACTGCCACCGCCGCCGCGTGCTGCCTTTCCTAATGTCTGTCATGCAGTGATTCTCAAAAGGGGTCGGAGAAAAGACATGGAGTCTGAGGGGAGGCCTGTGGAGCTTAGAAGTGGTTTGCAGAGGATGTGGCGACAAGCTTTGCACGTCCAGCCCAGGTCCATTCACACGCACTGGACATCTGTGGACTAACTCTGCCATCTTTCTTCATGCAGAAGCAGCTCCCCTGGGACTAGTGTGGCGAGGCATGTTTATACTTATGAATGACCATTAGAGTCATCCAACGTTTCTTTAACACTCACTAAAAGCAGGACACTGTCAGGTGAGAATGGCTAAAAAAAAAAAAATACAGTGTTCTTCCTAAAGTAAACTCATATATTTGGAGGGGAATAGATACATATATTTGGCAATCCCCTCCTTTTTTTTTTTGCATTTACAGATGTGTGTGTGTGTGTGTGTGTGTGTGTTTGTGTGTGTGTGTGCCCACATGGGTGGTGTGCCCTGTTAATGCATGGAGGCCATAGGGGAACATTTGGTGGCCTCGGTTATTGCTCATCCATGTGCTTTCTTGAGATAGAGTCTCATCCAGAACCTGGAGCTGCAGTTTGCAGTCGGTGAGCCCCAGTGATTCTCAGGTCTCTGCTCCCCACGGGACGGGGATTATAAACCTGTCTGGACATACCTAGCTGCTTATGCCTTCTCGGGTCCTTATGCTTGTGCAGTGAATACACTTACCCACTGAGCCATCTCTCTGCTCCTGGCAAAACCTGTTGATCAATTTAATTAATTTCAGTAGTTAGGAGTTTATTTTACTTTGTTTTTATTTATTTGAGAGGGAGAAAGAGAGGGAGAATGGACACTCCAGGGCCTCCAGCCACTATAAACAAACTTCAGATGCATGTGCCCTCTTGTGCATCTGGCTTACGTGGGTCCTGGGGAATTGAACCGAGGTCCGTTGGCTTTGCAGGCAAGCGCCTTAACCACTAAGCCATCTCTCCAGCCCCAGGAGTTATTTATTTATTTGTTTATTTATTTATTTATTTTTGAGGCAAGTCTTTATAGCAGAGGAGCTGTGGCGTTAACTTTTCAAGACGGAGAATGGGTATTCTATTCTGCTATGCATTTCTTTTTTATTTTTACTATTTATTTTTGAAAGTGAGAGGGAGAAAGAGGGAGAGAGAGATAGAGAGACAGAAAGAGAACGGGCATGCCAAGGCCTTTTCAGTGGCTGTGAACGAACTCCACACACGTGTACCACCTTGTGCACATGTGCGACATTGCATGCTTGCTTCACTTTTGTGTCTGGCTATACATGGGACCTGGAGATTTGAACAAGTGTCCTTAGGCTTTGCAGGCAAGCGCCTTAACCACTAAGCCATCTCTCCAGCCCCTGCTATGCATTTCTATAGGTGGTTAATTATATGTGTCTAGAACGGGAAGGATGAGATGTGAATCCAAGCCACAGAGGTTGCAGGAGTTGACTGGACTGAGGTGAGCAGGTAGGGTTTTTTTGTGACACAAAAGACTAGAATCAGTGTAAGAGGGCATTCCCTGGAAGGTAGTTGGAGGTCATCAGGAACTAGAAGGTCAGGCATCGGACAGTGATGGACAGCTCCATGAGAGGCTATGTGCTGACTGGGCAGGAAGCTTTGCCCACACAGTCCACATCCCAAGACAGCCAGCAGCTTCCTCTTGTTACAATATTCTTGTTGTCTCAGGCACTGGATATCTTGATTTCATAGACAAAACAGTGGTGTGACTGCACTGACCAGCAGTGGTAAATTACAGCAGGAAGTGACCCCTGTCCTCTGCTGAAAGGCATGGAGAGTCCTAGGAATGGATAAATGCTGAGCTCAGTGGTAGCCCAAGAAAAATGGCCTCTTGGCGCCATATGATTCTGTCAGGAGAGGAAACAAATCTGCCTGTCATGGCCTGCGGTTATGAATCTGTGCAGAAGTCTTGGAAGGGAGACTCAGTGCCATCAAACCTCAGTACAATTACTTTAAGTATTGGCTAGAGTTCTTCTTCTTCTTTTTTTTCTTTAAACCACAAGTTACATCGCTCTTAGATTTATAGGCTTTAAAGGACTGACGTAATGGATATTGAACATAGGAGAAGGAGCTTGTCTTGATGTGCTGATGCAAGACATTTTCCCCCTAATGCTCCATGGAGCCTGCTCTTCCTCTGACTCATAGAAGTGTTACTAGTTTGTCTGTTTTGTCTTTCCTTTTTCTATTTCCATGACATTTACACAGTCCTGGCGAGGGACATGCGTGACACATGGTCTCTAGCCCTGGCCTCTCTGGCTTGTTGGCCAAGGAGATTTCAGCAATCTGGAAAAGCTCTAGGGAGCCATAGAATGACAAGGAAGAAAGAAGCTCTGCCCCTCACTGAGCCCAGGTGGGCACTCAGGAAAGGGAGACAGTGTTCTAGCTAAAGCTGCTGATGAAGAAATGCAAGTGGGTGGTGGGTAGGTAACTTTGGACGTGCTATGGGAAGTGATTTTTCACTCTGAGCAGCTAACAGAGTTGTCTCTTTAATGCCCATTCTCAGGTAAAGAGAGAAGCCGCCTGAAGAATAGGTTTCAGGCAGTGGGTCCATTGGATGACGTTCCATAGGGGTCAAACATCCTAGTCCCTGCTTTATTTTATGGAAAATCATGGCTTTTGTGTTTTTTTTTTTTAAACATAGGATCTCAAGTAGCTCAGGCTGGCCTCAAACTTGCTACATAGCCAAGGATGATCTTGAACTTCTGATCCTCCTGCCTCCATTTCTTTTTTAAAAATATACTTTATTTATTTATTTGAGAGGGAAAAGTGGCAGAGGGGAGCAGAGAGAATGGGTGCCCCAGGGCCTCCAGCCACTGCAGACGAACTCCTTTGTGCCCCTTTGTGCAGCTGGCTTAAGTGGGTCCTGGAAAATTGAACCGGGATTGGCTTTGCAGGTAAAACACCTTAACTGCTAAGCCATCTCTCCAGCCCCATTTCTTGGGTATTGATATTATAGGGTTCTTTCACCAGGCCTAGTATCACAGTTCTGGGGATCAAACCCAGGGCTCTGTACATGCTAGGTAAGCACTCTAAAAATTGAACTACATCCCCAGCCCCAAAGAAATATTTTTAATTCATTTTTGTTCTTTTGCAGTTTGCTTTTATTTTAGTTTTTAAAAGTTTTCATTGATAATCTCCATTCATATAGGTCATACACTATAATCATAACCAAAGGATGATATTTAAAATAAAATAAATTACTATACATAGGTTAAGTCTGTTCTCTTAATGTCAGGAGAATAAGAACAGTCTTTTATATTTTAGTTTTGGAGTTTATAGGAGGGCAGATTGGCTATAGTTCCACCCCCCATCCCCACAGCCTCTGCATATGGGATGACTTTGTTAAATTGGAAATATGCTAACTCAGGTGAATTCATTTGAAAGGTATAGGGTACAATTAGTGAGCTGAAATTTTACTTATATAATATTTCTTCCTTTTGCCCAAAATAGCAAATAACAACATTAGAGGAAAGAAAAAAGGTCATGTAAGCCAATCACTTCATTCTTAGAGGCAGTCTTGTTTTGTCCACTGAGTTTAACAAAGCTTTACTATTCAAAAATCTATTCTAAGGGGCTGGGGAAACGGCTTAGTGTTTAAGGGCGTTTGCTTGCAAAGCCTAAGGACCCGATTTGATTCCCCAGGACCCACATAAGCCAGATGCACAAGGTGATGCATGCGTCTGGAGTTTGTTTGCAGTGGCTGGAGGCCCTGGCGTGCCCACCGAACTTCAGATGCATGCACACCTTGTGCATTTGGCTTATGTGGGTCTTGGAGAATTGAACCGGGATCCTTTGGCTTTGCAGACAAATGCCATCTCTCTAGCCCTCAAAAAACTATTTTAATTAAACTGAAGTACTTGGGTGTTCTTGATAAAGTTATTAACCTGCCAGGTTATCTCACAGGTAAACTTACCTGAAAGGCAAGTGTTACTCTTTATGAGGCTAGGTTAGAGTCAAAGGGCCTTAAAGCCAAGCTGGTGGAGTGGGCATGTTATCACACTAGAAGTCCAAGTGCGTATTAAGATGTAAAATGGGAGTGAAGTGGATAAGCCATTAGTAGCTTGATGTGCTTGTTTGTCTCATTGCCATTTCAAAATCCAACACTGGAGGAGAGAGAAGTGCTTATGGTTAAAGGGATAAAGAGAGGAAGAGAGATTCCTGAGGCTCTGGCCTTACTTAGGCGGTGGACAGGATGGTAATATGGATTTATGAGCTGTTTTTGATTTGATTTGAAAATCTAAGAGAAATTATACATTTACTCAAAATAATGTTGCATAGATTATAATATCAAGTTTCTTTGCTTTGGGCTGGGATTATAGAAATTTATTGTTGTAATAAGTTTATCTCAATATATTCAGAGTTCTGACTATTGGCAGCTGTAGTTTCTGGATTAATGAAAAGGGATGGTGAATTGTTACTCATGTGCATCTTTGCAGATGAAAAATCTCACAAATAATGACGTCTACAGGTGGAAATGAAAAGAAGGCTTTACTTGTGAAATAGTTGACAATTACTACGATAAGTAGCTTGTCTGATGAAATTGATGTATTTCTGCTGTATACCTTGGGACCTCAGAAATTCTCAGTGATTTTACAAATGTAATATGTGTTCTGTTTATGAGAAACCTGCACCTAGGTCCTTCTGATAGAGACAAATCTGACTTAACATAACAGAATGTTTACTGGCCCCATCACATCCAGGTCTTGGGCAGGTAACTGCAGCTGCGGTGAGTTCATGAGTGTGATGGACTTGCATGTCCAGATGTCAGAGCTTCACAGCTCTTCTCTCCATCCTCCACCTCTTGCATTCTTTCTCTCCTACCCTCTGACCTCTTCCATCTCTGCTTCACCCTTTCCAAATGCCCCCACCCCCGTATTCCTCTCCTGACTTTTTGTGTATCATTGTGTTCTATCTTCTTTCCTTAAGCTCTGCCCCTTCCCACCACTGCCCATTAGGCTTTCTCTTTTCTTTTCTCTTCCCTTCCTCCCTTCCTCCCTTCCTCCCTTCCTCCCTTCCTCCCTTCCTCCCTTCCTCCCTTCCTCCCTTCCCTTCCTCCCTCCTCCCTTCCTCCCTTCCTTCCTCCCTTCCTTCCTTCCTTCCTTCCTTCCTTCCTTCCTTCCTTCTTTCCTTCCTCTCTCTCTCTTTCTTTCTCTTTCTTTCTTTTTTTTTTTTTTTTTTGAGGCTAGCCCAACAGACTGCCTCTTTTTTCAATGAAAGAGTGAGAAAGAGAGAATTGGCATGGCCTCCAGCAACTGAAATTGAAGTCCAGAGGTATGGTCCCCCTTGTGTGCATGTGCAACCTTGCCTGCTTGTGTCATTGTGTGTCTGGCTTATGTGGAACCTGGAGATTTGAGCATGAGTCCTTAGGCTTCACAGGCAAGTGCCTCAACTGGTAAGCCATCTCTCTAGCCCTCTCTTAGGCTTTTTCTAACTTCCTGGTCTCTGCAAACACTCCAAGTTGAATTCAAAGATTTGAAAATTCAAAGTTAGGATCTGTGTATGACAGAGAACATGTATTCATTGCCTTTTTGATCCTGAGTTACCTCATTCAGAATATTTTCCAGTTTTATCCATTTTCCTGCAAATTTCATTTTTCTTTATAGCTGAGTAAAATTCCATTTTATACATGTACAACATTTTCATTATTCATTCATCAGTTGATGGGCAGCGAGGCTGGTTCCATTTCCCAATGTGAATAGAGCAGCAATAAACATGGGTGTGCAAATATCTTGCTCGTAGGCCATAGAACTCTTTGGGCATAAGCCCAGGAGTGGTATAACTGGGTCATGCAGTAGAACTAATTTTAGCTTTTTATTTTTTAATTTGAGAGAGACAGAGAGAGGGAGAGACAGAAACAGAGAGAGAGAGAGAGAGAGAGAGAGAGAGAGAGAGAGAGAATGGGCAGGCCAGTGCCTCTCAGCCACTGTGAATGAACTCTAGATGCATGCTCCCCCTTGTGCACATGTGCAACATTGCATGCTTGCGTCACTTTTGCATCTGACTAAATGTGGGACCTGGAGATTCAAATGGACATTCTTAGGCTTTGCAGGTAGGCGCCTTAACTGCTAAGCCATCTCTCCAGCCTTAATTTTAGCTTTTGGAGGAATCTGCACACTGATTTCCATATTGGCTGCGTCAGTTTACACTCCTACCAACAGTGATAAAGGGGTTCCCTCACCCCCTCATCTTCTTTTGAGAACTCTCTGTTAGCCTTTTTTTTTTTTTTTTTTTTTTTTTTTTTTGGTTTTTCAAGGTAGCGTCTCACTCTAGCCCAGGCTGACCTGGAATTCACTATGTAGTCTCAGGGTGGCCTTGAACTCATGGTGATCCTCCTATCTCTGCCTCCCAAGTGCTGGGATTAAAGGCGTGTGCCACCATGCTAGGCAGCCACCCTCTTTTTTGACTGAGTTGGTCATGTTCTTCATGTTGAGTGTTCTGAGTTCTTTATATAGTCTAGATATTAATCCTCTGTCGGATGCGTAGCTTGGTGAAGATTTCTCCCCGAGTGTACACTGCCTCTTCACGCAGCTGACAGTCTCTCTGCTGCACAGAAGCTTTTTAGCTTTATGAGTTTCTGTTTGTTGATTGTTTGCCTTATTTCCTGGGCAACTAGGGTCCTATTCAGAGTGGCCTTCCATTCTTGAAGCAAATCTTCTGCTGTTTTATCTAGCCATGTCAGAGTTCACTCAGAAATATAAGGCTTGAAACTCATTTGTTTTATATCCAGCACCGTTTGAATATTGCAGAAGGATTCTTAAAACTAGTTCTGAGGTGGTTTCTTTGCTAAAGGCAATTCTGTCATTCTTAGATAAAGGAAGCTTGTCATCTCTGAGATAACTCTGACATCCCCTAAAATTCATTATGGAGTTATAGAAAAATAAAAGTGATGTACCGTATCAGAAAAGGGAATATTGAATGCAGTGCCATTCAATTATAAAGGGAAAAATCCTAGGCTAAGCAAAAGCCATCGGTACAAGGAAGAAGTTTTTGTTTTGTCTGTTGAAAAGAGGAAAGAGCTAATGAGAACTGTGTGTGCTAGGAGCTGAGAGACTCGGTTATTTAGAAAAAAGAAAACAACTTTCTTATCCCCAGGTAAAAGAGAGAGAAAAGAAACAGTTCAGATTTTATAAAAACCCCATTTTCCATTTTCCTACTTCCTTCCACAAAAAGCCAGACCAGATTTTGCAAGAAACCGAAACTAAGCTTACCCTGGGAGACATCCAATTCCCTTAGGGAACCCGTGGGAATGATAGTATTGAGTATGCCCGATGCCTTTTTCGGTCTGACCACCCCTGAACGGTCTCGTATACATGTACTTAGAATCCATGCATCACTCAGTCCAGGTTGTTCAGTCCGGGTCAGAGCTCCTGGCCTCTATCTTGTTACGTACAGACTATGTTGCATACTTCTCTGCACACTCACCTGGAGATTCAAATGGACATTCTTAGGCTTTGCAGGTAGGCGCCTTAACTGTTAAGCCATCTCTCCAGCCTTAATTTTAGCTTTTGGAGGAATCTGCACACTGATTTCCATATTGGCTGCGTCAGTTTACACTCCTACCAACAGTGATAAAGGGGTTCCCTCACCCCCTCATCTTCTTTTGAGAACTCTCTGTTAGCCTTTTTTTTTTTTTTTTTTTTTTTTGGTTTTTCAAGGTAGCGTCTCACTCTAGCCCAGGCTGACCTGGAATTCACTATGTAGTCTCAGGGTGGCCTTGAACTCATGGTGATCCTCCTATCTCTGCCTCCCAAGTGCTGGGATTAAAGGCGTGTGCCACCATGCTAGGCAGCCGCCCTCTTTTTTGACTGAGTTGGTCATGTTCTTCATGTTGAGTGTTCTGAGTTCTTTATATAGTCTAGATATTAATCCTCTGTCGGATGCGTAGCTTGGCGAAGATTTCTCCCCGAGTGTACACTGCCTCTTCACGCAGCTGACAGTCTCTCTGCTGCACAGAAGCTTTTTAGCTTTATGAGTTTCTGTTTGTTGATTGTTTGCCTTATTTCCTGGGCAACTAGGGTCCTATTCAGAGTGGCCTTCCATTCTTGAAGCAAATCTTCTGCTGTTTTATCTAGCCATGTCAGAGTTCACTCAGAAATATAAGGCTTGAAACTCATTTGTTTTATATCCAGCACCGTTTGAATATTGCAGAAGGATTCTTAAAACTAGTTCTGAGGTGGTTTCTTTGCTAAAGGCAATTCTGTCATTCTTAGATAAAGGAAGCTTGTCATCTCTGAGATAACTCTGACATCCCCTAAAATTCATTATGGAGTTATAGAAAATAAAAGTGATGTACCGTATCAGAAAAGGGAATATTGAATGCAGTGCCATTCAATTATAAAAGGAAAAATCCTAGGCTAAGCAAAAGCCATCGGTACAAGGAAGAAGTTTTTGTTTTGTCTGTTGAAAAGAGGAAAGAGCTAATGAGAACTGTGTGTGCTAGGAGCTGAGAGACTCGGTTATTTAGAAATCAGAAAACAACTTTCTTATCCCCAGGTAAAAGAGAGAGAAAAGAAACAGTTCAGATTTTATAAAAACCCCATTTTCCATTTTCCTACTTCCTTCCACAAAAAGCCAGACCAGATTTTGCAAGAAACCGAAACTAAGCTTACCCTGGGAGACATCCAATTCCCTTAGGGAACCCGTGGGAATGATAGTATTGAGTATGCCCGATGCCTTTTTCGGTCTGACCACCCCTGAACGGTCTCGTATACATGTACTTAGAATCCATGCATCACTCAGTCCAGGTTGTTCAGTCCGGGTCAGAGCTCCTGGCCTCTATCTTGTTACGTACAGACTATGTTGCATACTTCTCTGCACACTCAGTGCTTACCTGCAACTCTTTGAGAAGTACTCCGTTCCACAGTGGGCAGCCGCTAGCTAGCAGCGACATATACCTTTAACTTTAATTGTTCCCCTCTTAATTCAGCTCCATGCTTCTTTACTAAGGAACACTGAGAACATGGAGTTATTACAAATATCCCCAATGAAAATCATGGATTTAATTTTAGTCTTTGTGAACTTGCAATGTTTTTTGATATTATTTCAGGGTCTCAAAGTGATAGTATTATTTATTTATTTATTTATTTATTTTTTATTTATTTTTAATATTTTGTTTATTTGAGAGACAAAGAGAGAGGGAGGGAGGAAGGGAGAGAGAGAGAAAGATTGAGAGAGAGAGAGAGAGAGAGGGAGAGAGAGAATGGGCTTACGTGGGTACTGGGGAATTAAATTCAGGTCCTTAGGCTTTGTAGACAAGTGCCTTTACCACTGAACCATCTTTTCAGCCCTGATGTCGTTATTCGCATGTGACTAATTAAAGGGAAAATTTGAGATAACATTCCCACACATTTTCTGTCTTTTTGTGCAGTTAATTTAAAAGCCGAGTACACAAAACCCAAGTTTCCCAGAGAGCCAAACCTGGAGCCAAACCTCAGGGTTAAATCATTATTTTCCTGCATTTTGATGGGGGAAGAGGCAGAATGCAACCAGTTATATGTAAAATTGATTTCCCAGGGTAATCAGATAATTTTCATCATTATCATTTGTGGAAAAAAAGATGGAGCTAGAGAAGATTCAGGAAAAGATGAAATCATGAGTAAGAGCTGAAAAAATGATGCTATAGAAAAAAAAATGGAAATGATAGAGATTGGCTTGGTTCTGGAAGAGACGGAAAAGGATAACTTCCACCCAGGAGGAGTTTTAGCCGCATAAATTCGAACAGGTTTATGTCAGCAAAGGTGGCGTTAAGATGAAAAGGGCTTATCCTGAGGCGAGTAAGGATGCAGTAGGATTGATCGAAGAGCTTCAGGACCGAAGAGGGATCAGACATTGAAAAGCAGGCTACTTATTTTCTTTCCCTGGTGACCTTAAAGAAGACAAGAGCCAACTGTTTGTTCTGAACTGTTTGCCTATACAAGGCAGAAATATGGATGGATGATTTCTGAAAGTCTCCTGATGCTAAAAGTTTCTGTTCTCTGATAGTTTATGTGATACAATTGATTTCCCTCTGAGCTATCTTGTTAGGCAATAGAAATGGACAATTTGGATCTTGGTTAGGAAGACGAACCCAGAGTTCTTCATTTGATAAGTTGCAAGTTCACTATTCACGTTCCCTCCTCTTTGCTTATCTTTTTCTCTACAAATGTGCATGACAAGTAAGATGCTGAGACAGTGTCCTGTGGCAGCCACACACTACTCTACACAGCCACATTCTAATCTTGAGTGCAAACATTTAAGGGAGCCACTGGTCATTCTCCATTTCTCCACATGGAAATGAAGAGGTGGGAAAAAGATTTGCTTAACTAACTGTAGAGGGAAAGCATAACTTCAAACTCTTCCTAATTCTTTTTTATTTTATTTTATTCTTTTGAGAGATAGAGAGAATGAACATGCCAGGGCCCCCAGCCACTGCAAATGAACTCCAGACATATGTGCTACTATGTGCATCTGGCTTATGTGGGTACTGGGGAATCAAACCTGGGTCCTTAGACTTTGCAGGCAAGCACCTTAAAACTGCTAAGCCATCTCTCCAACCCCATCTCCTTAATTCTTTAAAAAAATTTATTTATTTATTTATTTGAGAGAGAGAGAGAGAGAGAGGAAAAGAGAGAGAGAGAGAGAAAGATACAGAAATAGGCAGGTAGAGAGAGAGAGATAAAATGGTCACTCCATGGCCTCCAGCCACTGCAAATGAACTCCAGATGCATGCACCCCCTTGTGTATCTGGCTTATGGGGGTTCTGGAGAACTGAGCCTCAAACCGGGGTTCTTAGGCTTCACAGGCAAGCATTTAACTGCTAAGCCATCTCTCCAGCCCCCATCTCCTTAATTCTTTTTTTTTTTTTTAATATTTATTGACAACAAACTTACAAAAGGTGCATAGTTTTCCCTCCCCTCCCCCCTTTCCCCTTTAGAACTCCACTCTCCATCATATCCCCTCCCTCTTAAACTGTGTAACTGCCTTCGCCTTTCTGACTTCCATGCCCCTGTTATTTTGGGGCTTTATTTATTTATTTATTTTGGACTAGGTTCTACAGAAGAACTAGAAAAGTGGAATGCAAGTTCGGGTTTTTTTTCTCTGGGATCTAGAGTGATAAACTTTTTTGACATATGCCTTTCATATTTCTGCAACGAGAATATATGCTTCTCAAGAGGGACACCTCAGGGGTGGTAGGCGTTCCTTGTATCCAGCTTGTATATGACACCTCTTGGTGACTGAATACTTATCATCAGCTGTGCTCAGGATACTGACTGGCACCACTCCCTGTGCATGTCATGAACCAAAGAAAATGTATGCAAATGGGATAGCTTGGGCTGTCTTTCTGGAGGAGGGCTATGTGATCCCTCTTCAGTAAAGTGCTCATGAAACTAAACAATACCAGGAGACACTCTGAAGCAGGGATGCCCATAAATAGTGGCCTTTGACATTTACAGATTCCACATCCATGGATTTAAGCAATGGTGAATAGAAACACTTACAAAAACTATGTTTATATTGAATATGAAAACCATTTTCTTGCCACCATTTCCCAAAACTATATAGTGTAACAACTATTTGCATTAAATTTATATTGCATTAGATATTATATATAATCCAGAGATAATTGAAAATATTTGGGAGGATATGTGTAGGCTATTTGCAGACACTATACATTTATATAGGGGATTGAGCATTTATAGATTTTGGGAATCTTCAGGGGGTCCTGGTACCAGCCCTCCATGGATACTGAGGGACAACTATGTTCTATAATCCATCCCCAATTGATTGGTTCTGGCTTCTTGGAAGGCAGTGAGAAGGCTGTGGAGGCTACCCCTAGGCTTATGCTTGCTTTGATCATGTGGGGAAGGGGAATCTTTTGTGTCTCCTGATTGTCATTCCTATAGTATTTAATTATTCATTTCATAGATAACCTTGGGCTAGATAGGTTACTGTCTTCACCAGTCAAGGGACCATAGGATTAAATACAGTAAGCTCTGTCACGAAGCTAGATATAGAGTCAAAAAATGTGTGGGTTTGAATTGCAGAGCTGCAGGGATGGTGAGAAGGCTCAGCAGTCAAAGGTGCTTGCTTGAAATGCTGATCTTCCTTGCAGAGGTAATGAAACACATAATTTGTTAGTTAGCCTACTACCTACTGTATGGAAAAATACTTTAAAGTCTATCAGCTTGTTAGAAATAGACATGATTGGGCTGGAGAGATAGCTTAGCAGTTAAATGCTTGCCTGTGAAGCCTAAGGACCCCGGTTTGAGGCTTAATTCTCCAGGACCCACATAAGCCAGATGCATAAGGGAGCACACTCATCTGGAGTTTGTTTGCAGTGGCTGGAGGCCCTGGTGCACTCATTCTCTCTCTCTCTTCTCCTTATCTTCCTTGTCTGTAGCTCTCTCTCAGATAAATAAATGAAAATAGAAAAAAATCTATTTAAAAAAAGAAAGAACCATGATTTTTATTTTTAAAGATTTTATTTTTATTTATTTTATTAGTGACAGAGAGAGGGAAAGACAGAGAGTGAGAGTGAGAATGGGTGCGTCAGGGCCTCCAGCCACTGCAAACAAACACCAGATGCATGCACCCCCTTGTGCATCTGGCTTATGTGGGACCTGGAGAATCAAACTGGGGTTCTTAGGCTTTGCAGGCATGCACCTTAACCACTAAGCCATCTCTCCAGCCCAATTTTAATTTTTTTAAAGTATACTGAGCATGAATTCCTTTCTTTCTTTTCCTTCCCTACTGCTGAATCTCAGAACATTAGCATAATCTTCTGAGAATAGGAGTGGATACCAGGAGCCAATTGCTTTGTGTTCTAGATAATACTGGTTGTCTCGAGCAGGCTCTCATAACATGGAACTGGGGCTGGGGAGATGATTACAAAACCTGCCAGGTTCAATTCCCCAATACCTATGTAACTCCAGATGCACAAAGTGATGCATGCATCTGCAATTTGTTTGCAGTGACAAGATACTGCACCCATACTCTTTCCTTCTTTTTCTCTCTCACTCAGTAAATAATGAATAAATAAATAAATAATAAAAAAATATATATTTAAAAGTGGAACTGTAATTTAGTGCTCTTCAATGAAAGCTACTCAAAATGATAGAAAAAGGCAGACACATTCCCTTGGAGGCACAAGAGTATAGATCACAGTGGCTTTTTGCAAGTATAAAGTTTCTGAAAAGATTAAGTGCTTATCCTGAAAGTTACTGAACTTTATTCAATAATGTATCCTGATTTGCTTTGATCTAGCTATTTATATATACTATCAAAGTTCTAGGTATAATGAAATAGTAGTTGATTTTTAAGATCTTTTTTTTTTTTTTTTTTTTTTTTTGGAGAGAGACACAGAGAGAGACAGAGAGAGAGGGAGAGGAAGACAGATGGAGATGGGCGCACCAGCAGCCTCTCAGCTGCTGCGAATGAAATCCAGATGCGTGCGCCCCCTTGTGGTCAAGTTTGGCATTGTACCCTTGCACCACTTTGCATCTGGCTAAACATGGGACCTGGAGATTGGAACCACTGGAGATTGGAACCAGCGTTCTTAGGCTTAGGAGGCAGGCGCCTTAACCGCTAAACCATCTCTCCAGCTCATAATCTTTTCTTTTTATTTATTTATTTATTTATTTATTTATTTATTTATTTATTTATGTTATTTTATTTTATTTTTTTTGGTTTTGCGAGGAAGGGTCTCACTCTGGTCCAGGCTGACCTGGAATTAACTATGTAGTCTCAGGGTGGCCTTGAACTCTTCGATCCCACCTCTGCCTCCCGAGTGCTGGGATTACATCCGGCTTTTTCTTTTTTTAAAGATTTTATTTTTATTTATTTATTAGAGACAGAGAGAGGGAAAGAGAGAGAGGCAGAGTGAGAATGGGTGTGCCAGGGCCTCCAACCACTGCAAACAAACTCCAGATGCATGTGTCCCCTTATGCATCTGGCTTACGTGGGACCTGGAGAATTGAATTGGGGTCCTTAGGCTTCGCAGGCATGTGCCTTAACCGCTAAGCCATTTCTCCAGCCAAGTTGATGTTTTTTAAACCTGTACCTTTATGTGCATACTGGACCTAGAGTTCTCTAAAGAAATAGAAATAATTTAGTTATATACAAACTTAGTTTTATTTTTGAGATCATTTTATATTTTTTTACCGTGGGCATTTGGAAAGAGTAATTGGTAATTTGTTTATGTTATTATGGATGCTGAACAGTCTCACTATCTGTTGTCTCCCAGATAGAGAGTTAGGCAAGTCATTAGTATAATTCAGTCCAAGTCTAAAAGCCCAAGAACCAGAGGAGCTGATGGGGTAATTCCCATTGACAGAGGCCTGAACACCAGAGGGTTGTGGCTGTAACTCCTGATGTCTGGAGGCCCAGTTAGGTGTTCTGACATGTGAGGGCAGGAGAAGATGGGTGCCTCAGCTCATGAAGAGAACACTCACTTCTACCAATGATCTCTGAAGACTGACTGATGCTTGCCCATTTGGTAAGAATGAATGTTATTACATTTATTTATTCAAGTGTTCATCTCTTCTGAAAACACCTTCATGTAGACACACCCAGAAATGATGTTTTCCCAGTTACCTGGGTATCCTGTAGTCCAGACATAAAACTATCAACTGGTTTTGTATATACCAGACTGAAAGTAAGTGAACAAGTAAACCAAATGGCAAAAATTGATGAGACTTCATCTACTGATGGTCAGAAAGAGATTGCTTGTTGTATAACCACTCTAGTTCCCTCTGGAACTTTTCATATGTATGCTCAACATTTCCCTTTCTTGGTTTATTTTTTTTCATTGTTATTTTATTTTTATTTCTTTAAGATTTATTTTTATTTATTTATTAGCGACAGAGAGGAGAGAGACATAGAGAGAGAGAGAGAGAGAGAGTGAGAATGAGAGTGCCTGGGCCTCTAGCCACTGCAAATGAACTCCAGACACATGCACCACCTTGTGCATCTGGCTTACGTGGGACCTGAAGGATTGAACCTGGGTCCTTAGGCTTCGCAGGCATGCACCTTAACCATCTCTCCAGTCCTCTATTGTTACTTTATTTAACTCTCTTCATCTTAGAAAAATTTTACCTGTCCACCTACAAAGTAAATGATAATTCCTTAAAAACTACCCTTGTTCTGATGTAGAACTCCATTTTCAGGTAGGTGACATGGAATCCCAATGCAGGAAACATGATTGATTGTGGTTGGAGTGAAGGAAGCAGGAAGCCAGGTGCCCTC
This sequence comes from Orientallactaga sibirica, assembly GCA_036365145.1. Lineage (NCBI taxonomy): Eukaryota > Metazoa > Chordata > Mammalia > Rodentia > Dipodidae > Orientallactaga > Orientallactaga sibirica. The sequence continues at coordinate 27,014,169 of JAEOAD010000019.1, forward strand.
AGTACCTCTGCCTCCCTCCTCCGTGACGGTCCTTTCCTCATTTCCTTAGGTACCTGGGCCCTTGAAAGCCATGGTCAATGAATAGATTTCTTAAGAATTCTACTTACTGAAGACATGATTTGTTTCATTTCTTTTTTGTCTACACAGAAAAAATGCAACTTTTTAACCTGTCAAAAATGGGAAAACCAGCTTAGGCATTTGAAATTCTTCAAAAATCATGCTAATTGTTATCTCTTTGCCTAAGAATGGAAATGGAAGTTGATAGTATGTCACATTATTTTGTTTTAGTTGTGCTGACTTGAAAGCATGGGGTCTTGTTTTTCTCAGAGCACAGGGAGTGGGGGGAGCAGAAGAACACCAATAGTTGTGACAGAAGTACGCATGGCAGTTGGATAATGAGGTTTCAGTGGGACATTGCTATCCCTGTGGAAACAGCTCATCTTAATTTCAGTGAAAATTTCTAAGGAGCTGTAATGAGCTGGAGCCTTCAGACCTCAGATCCAGAGGCCTTTTGAAATACAACTCAAACGCTGCTTTGTAGTGTTTCTAAAATATTGACTTTTAATTTTTCTCTTTAAGTAGACATCTCTGTTTCTAAATCTCCCACTGTTTTGTCTCTTATTTATCATTAAGGTTATCTGCTTATCAGATTAAGTACCTTATAAGGACCCCTGGTAAGAATACATGGAGAATTGGGGATGGATACTTAGTGGTAATTAATTAGCATGTGAGGGGCAATTGGGTTCAATCTCCAGTTAATCCATGTAGGGCTTTGTTGCAGTTTAGTTTGCATTGCTGGCAGAAATCACCTGACCAAGAGCTGTTTTGGGGGAAAAAAGGGTTTATTTTGGCTTACAGACTCAAGGGGAAACTCCATGATGGCAGGGGAAAATGACAGCATGAGCAGAGGGTGGACATCACCCCCTGGCCAAGGTAAGGTGGGCAATAGCAACAGGACAGTGTGCCAAACACTGGCAAGGGGACACTGGCTATAACACCCGTAAGCCCGCCCCCAACAATACACTGCCTCCAGGAGGCTCCATCACCTGGGAACCTAGCATTCAGAACACCTAAGTGTATGGGGACACCTGAATCAAACCACCATAGGCTTCTATCAAAATGCCTTATTATTTTACTTATTTATCTGTTTATCTTTGATATGGGGTCCTTGCTTTGCAGCTCAGATATCTTGAGACTCACAGTCCTCCTGCCTCAACTTCCCAAATGCTATATTTACAGGCATATGCTGCCATATCAAGCTTTAAGCTATTTTAAAGTATCTGCTGATATTTTTTATTTTGTTAGATATTTAGCCTTTATAACAAACTGGTTCTTAAGTAGAAACATGTACACCTGTAGTATATTACTGTCAAATATATTAAATGCCTTGCAAGTTTGAAAGTAGGGCTGGAGAGATGGTATAGCTGTTAAGGTGCTTGTCTGCGAAGCCTAAGGACCCAGGTTCGATTCCCTAGTACCCATGTAAGTCAGATGTACAAGGTGGAGCATGCATCTGGAGTTAGTTAGCAGCAGCTGAGGCCCTGCCACACCCATTCTCTCTCTCTCTCTCTCTCAAATAAATAAACAGACAAAATATTTAATTTTTTGAAAGTAGGTTCTCTTAGAATGAATAGCTCCTTGTTTAATGTCTATGAAATATTTCTCCTGATAAATTTGCTTTTAATTTTTCTGTGCTAAAAACTCATATTTATGGGTGTAAAAAATACATAGTGAATTCTAATACTTTTTTCATTTTAATTTTATCCTTTAATTTTTTATTTCTAGTCTTCATGGTTTATTTATACACTTGATATTAAGTACAATAGTTTGATTTATGGCTCAGATTTCAGGGGTCTGGTGAATGTTTAGGGTCTTTAGGCCAGAAGTTGGGCACACTCTTGTGTCCTCTTTTCAAGGACACACTTAATTATTTTTTAAAATAGCAAGGAGTCTTATAAGATAAGCAGTTCCAGGCTAAAAGTATTTTCCAATTAAGTCCCTTTTTTATTTTGTGCTGACAATTATATTAAGAAAGAGTCAGCTGGTGTCCCCAACTGGCTTCTCAGCCCTCTGCTGGTGAGATTTCTTTCTTTGAATAGTGAGCAGAGATGGATCTTCTTGACTTAGCTGAAGCAGATCAAAATGAACTTCTCGTGGTTCACATTTTTGCTGTTGTTTTGATCGGTGCCTTCTTGTGGCTGAGGTCACACCCTTTTACAAAATAGAAGCAATGCCCATTATGTTGTTTAATTACTGCTTTTCCTTCTCCTCTAAGCACACTGAAAGGGAAGGCTTATCTTCTACTGGGAACAGAACTGAGTGTAAATAACTGGTCAGGACAAGGGCAATGTTTAAGGATATTGTATAGCTTTCATTCCCTTCCCTTGTGAACTTGTGTTGTCTTTGCCTTGAAATAAATATGAAGGCCTTGCACTTGTGGAATAGGGTGACATTTGAAAGTAGGTCAAGCTTATGTCTTCTTGGTGCAGAAAGCTTTGCCACATGTCTGGTGGTCGAGAGCCTGGGCTTACACATCTTTACAAGTTCTTCTGGTATAGTTGATATGGCAGGGCCTCACTGGTTCTACGTCTCGTGGGACAAATGAGAGGATCAGAGAGGAGACAGTGGATAAAAGCCCTGACATTCTCACATCTAAACGAACAATTTCCTCTTTTTTAAATTTATTTTTCATTTTGTTTATTTATTTGACAGAGAAAGAAGGAGAGAGAGAAAATGCCACTGCACATGAATTCCAGACACATGTGCCACCTTGTGCATTTGGCTAACGTGGGTCCTGAGGAATTGAACCTGGGTCCTTTGGCTTTGCAGGCAAACGCCTTAACTGCTAAGCCATCCCTCCATCCCCAATTTCCTCTTTTTAAGCCACTTAGAGTTGAGTGAGGCTCAAGAGCCCCTGGCTAGGTGTCTTGTCCAATTTGGGACTTCAGTGTGACTATTACTATTCTCGTTACCGTTTTAAGAGAGTTGCTCTCAGAATCCATAAGGAGGGGCAACAACTTTCTTTTTTGTGATAGTACGAAGCCTGTGCAAAAATGCTCTACAATTAAATACACATTTAAAAAACCCTGTTGCTTATCACTGATAATACGGTTGGTTATTGGAAAAATTTGTTCCTGAAGGAAATGATTTAACCACATTCAATTGAACGTCCTAACAATAGGAGAAATTATACCACCTACTGTTGGCATAGGAAGATGCTCCAGGTAATATGTGGTCCATACTGTCTGAGATTATGCAAAGGGAGCAGTTATAGCCCATTAATTTAAAGGAAAAAGTCATAGAAGAGGAATTTTGCAGCATATATATTAGTTATAAATTGCTATAAAATAAGAGTGAAAAATAAATTGTATTTTTTAAAAAATATTTTTATTTTTATTTATTTATTTGAGAGAGAGAGAGAAAGATGGGAAGAAAGAGAGAGAATGGGTGTGCCAGGGCCTCCAGCTACTGCAAATGAACTCCAGATGCATGCGCCCCCTTGAGCATCTGGCTTATGTGAGTCTTGGGGAATTGAACCTGGGTTCTTTGGCTTTGTAGGCAAACACCTTAACCGCTAAGCCATCTTTCCAGCCCAAATTGTATTCTTAAAAATTATCCTTATTCAAGTGAGAAAATAGGGCATAGCAACTAGAAATAATATTGTGATAAAACTTTCTGGGATAAAGGCTTCTCACCTGGGGCTCTTGGGAGAGTTTGAGGAAGGCTTTTTTTTTTTTTTTTAAATTAGTTATGGACATACTCAGTATGTAAACAGCACATGTTGGTACCATCCTTACCCTCATCCCCTTGCCCCCAAAGGATCCCTCCTCATTGGGGATGCTGGTTATCCCCATGGGGATAGTGGGTCATGCATTATGGGGGTAGCCATCAGTTATGGGGAAGAGGCAATGTCTCTGTGCATAATGTCCCAACTTGTGGCTCTAACAGTCTTTCTGCCCTCTCTTCTGCAAATTTCCCTGAGTCATGTTGGGTTCATCTTAGGTCTACTTCAGTGATGGGCTCTTGGGAGCATTTGTGTCTCTGGGTCTCTGGTTTGGTAGGAGTTCAGTTTTCTCTGTGTCTGTCTCCTTCACCTTTGTGCTGATGCCAGGTTCACAAAAAAAGCAGCACTCTTGCTCATTTCCCCAATTCCTCTATGGTTTCAGCTGGGGTAAAGTGAGATGGGCTGATTCTTCCCTCAGATTTTGCGTCCATCTGAAAGAGAGAAGCAGATTCTCCAATGGAGAGTGAAGTCAGCACAGGTTAAATGGAATAACCATTGTTAGTTTAGAGGGAATTTAATGGGTGAAGGCCTTCTTGTAGCCCAAGATTGGTGAGAGCTTGATATTGGAGAGTGAACTTGTTATCTGGATATGGTTCTGACTTGTTTCCCAGTTCCAGATATGGGCTCCTTTCCAGTGAGCAGATCCGTTAGCCAATCCAAGAGCAGTTGGTTACCCACCATGGCTGTGTGTCACTACTGCACTTGTGTGAGCATCATGTCAGGTGTCAGGTTGTTTGCTTCTGAGTAGCTCAGACCTCAAGGTGCTTGGACAGATGTTGACCATTTCCCCCCATCCCAGTAGCTCATATAGCACCTTCTGGCACTAGACAAGATAACTTTCTGGGGACTGACTCTCTTCCAGATTCCAGCCAGGTCTCTCCATGTTCCATACTGACACCATATGGTGTCTTCGGCAGTGGGGTCTTACCATTAACCTTTGGTGGGTGATAATGTGCTCTGACAGAAGTCTGACTTCTTTTGGGAAACCTTGTGGGTCTCTCTGATCAACAGTTCATTGTAGGTGTTAACCACATCCTGGTACTGGGAGTTACAGGCCAGTGCCAAGGGAAAAGAAAGAAAATATAAAAGAGAAAGAAAAAGGAGAGAGATAAACAGGAGAAAATTAAGATTAGGCTTCATCTCACCTTCTCCAGGGCACTTTGATTCAGGTGGTCCCTCTAAGGTTGAGGAAGACTTTTCTTTAAAACTGTATCTTTGAAAGAATTATTAACTCTGTAATTATGCCCTTTCTCCTTAAGTAGCAATAAATCATATGGGATGTTGAGATGTTGCTACATCATGGACTATGTTCTTTTTATCATATGGTGATTTAAAGAATATTTGATTCATGTTAGGTGTTAAAGAAAATACGAATGGTCATTTTTACTTGTACTCCTAGTACTTGGAGGTTGAGACAGGAGGATGGCTGTGAGTCTGAGGCCAGTGTGGGCTACAGATTGAGTTCAAGGTCAGCCTGGACTAGAGTGAGACCCTGTAACCAACAAAAACAAACAAACAAAACAGACAAAAAAACCACAATGTCCCCTAGAAGTTAAACAGGTCCTTCCATTTTGATTATGAGTATCATTTTTCACGTGAAGTCTAGAATAAAACTTAACTAGCAAATTTGTTCCATTTGTAAGTAAGAAAAGCTATGTACATAGAGATGTCATGGAGGCCTTGTGTGCCCTAAACATGATAAAAGGGTTGTGCTTTAGCCTGGAGGAGAGGAAGACATTAGAAACAAGTCTTTTTGTCCAATGGTGACTTCCAATGTGTGGCCATCTGTTCTCTATATAGACCATGTATTGACAACCTATGGCACTTAGGTAAAAATCCACACTTAATATGACTTACTTGAGTATGTTTTATATTTATTATATTCCTCTGGATTTTGGTTATGCATGTGTGGGAAGCACATGTGTGTCACAGCTCGCTTATAGAGGTCAGAGGACAGATTTGGCTGTAGGTATTGTCCGTCCACACCTCGTTCGAGGCAGGATCTTTCATTGCCCTTACTCAGAAGCTCTGTCTCCACCTCCCTTCTCCCCACAGGCATGCTGGGATTATAGGGACCCCCTTACAGTATCTGGGTTTACGTAAGTTATGAGGCTGCAAACTCAAGCCTTCATCCAGGCACTTATCCACTGAGCCATCCCCACTCCCTAGATTTATTTATTTATTTGCAAGCAGAGAGGGAGACAGAGAGAATGGATGTGCCAGGGCCTCTAGTCACTACAGACACATGTGCCACTTTGTGCATTTGGCTTTATGTGGGTACTGGGGAATTTCATCTGGGTCATTAGACTTTGCAGGCAAGTGCCTTAACTGCTGAGCCATCTCTCCAATCAGGATTTTTGAATCCTATATTTCTGGGAGAGTAAATTAAGATAGTAGGTCACACTAGTTGTTGAAAATGGAAGCTCAGGTCAAGACTTTTCCCCTCAGAAAAATTTCTGACACAGTATAAGGACATGCTTTTGACATTTTGTATATATGCCTTATGTGCAATTTCTGTGAAGACAAGACTGGTACCATTTATTAGATCTTTCACTGAGAGCTGTGGCTCAAATGTTAATTTCCAGGATTCTGTGGCACTTAGAGAAGGACATGGAAGGAGATGCCATCCTATTTCTTATACCAGGATTACTTGAAAATCACATGGACTGATTTGACCATGATTAGAAACAGATCAAGGCATTTTCTATGCATTAGGAAGGTCCTTAAGAAAAGCCAAGTGGCTCATGTTATTATCATAAAATCAAATGTTAATCTGTAGACAACTTCTTTTTAGTACTAAAATGAATCCCTCCAGCCAAAAAAAAAAAAAAAATCAGAATTCATTTTTAAGAAGTATGTTACTGAAGCCCCTCTGTCCTCTGAACTACCTTGAGTGTGAGTCAAGAACAGGTTGTTGATGCCAAGGAAGTTTATTTTACTGTGCCCTCCGTCCAAGCAGGAGAGACTCTGGTGAGATTGTTATTTTTAAAATATTTTATATTTATTTGACAGAGAAAGAGGGAGGGAGGCACACACACACACACACACACACACACACACACACACAGAGAGAGAGAGAGAGAGAGAGAGAGAGGGAGGAGAGAGAGAGAGAGAGAGAGAATGGGCACACCAGGGCCTCCAGCCACTGCAAATGAACTCCAGACACGTGTGCCCCCTTGTGCATCTGGCTAATGTAGGTTCTAGGGAATCAAACCTGGGTCCTTTAGCTTTGCAGGCAAATGCCTTAATTGCTAAACCATCCCTCCAATCCCTCCAGCCACCCCCAGTTATATTATTGCTAAAACATTAACTGAAGGATTAAAGTTAAATTTGTAATCATGTCCAAGATTTCTTCTTTTGCATATCTTTTTTTTTTTTTTTTGGTTTTTCAAGGTAGGGTCTTACTATAGCCCAGGTCAACCTGGAATTCACTATGGAGTCTCAGGGTGGCCTCGAACTCATGGCGATCCTCTTACCTCTGCCTCCCAAGTGCTGGGATTAAAGGTGTTCGCCACCACGCCCGGCTTCCTTTTGCATATCTTCTTTACTTTGAAAACCTGATAGATGGAAAAGGAATGTGGATGCATGTGACAGGTGGCTAGGCAGGCATTAGCAGGCTTGGAGGCTATTGAAGATGGACTCTTCCCCTCCTGGTCAGCTTGGTCCCTTCTCAAGATTTAAATATCATATGAGAAGGAAGAAGTATGGGGACTTTGTTGAAAGTTCCTCCTGGGCAAAGGAATAAAGTCTGTGTTTAGCGCTGACCTCTGGGTAGAGACACAACTTTCTAAGTACTCAAGGACCTAACATTACAAAGGCATGCTATAGTCCCTCCTCCCCTGCTTAAGAGTTAATTCCAGGGAGCTAGTCAACTTCATGGTCAAGGAGACCACCCCTCAGGAAAGCTGATTCATCTCAAAACATGCCAAGGAGGTGGGAGGAATGATTATACCCTCAATGAGATAACCTACCTATAACCCAGAAGCCTCTCTTCCTTCAATGCAGTTGCTTACAGATCTTCATTGCTAAGCCTGCCTGCTTTTCTGAGTTCTAACTCAAGTAGCTTCATCGTTCTTCCCAACCCCCTTTCTGTTTTGCATACTGGCTAAAATCCATAGCCTGGTTGTTCTGACGCTCTGGGCTTTCTCACTTTCCTTGGTCGATCTCCTTTGCTGGATTCAAGTCTCCTCATTGTTCGTGTGTCAGATTCTTCATGGTTGTAAGGTAAGGGCCCATGGTAAGAAACTCTGCAACCCTTGGCAGTATGATAAATAAACCCTTATCCTGTCAGACTGGGTTGTATCAGAACTCCTCCCAGAGACAAATCTGCGTATGGTCCATAGTTGAATCAAATATAAAATTGAAGGGCTGGAAAGATGGCTTAGCGGTTAAGCACTTGCCTATGAAGGCTAAGGACCCCGGTTCAAGGCTCGATTCCACAGGACCCACATAAGCCAGATGCACAAGGTGGCACATGCGCCTGGAGTTCATTTGCAGTAGCTGGAGGCCCTGGTGCACCCATTCTTTCTCTCTCTCTGCCTCTTTCTCTCTGTCTGTCACTCTGAAATAAAAATAAAGAAACATTAAAAAAATATAAAATTGAAAAATTTTAAGTATTATTGTTTTCTAGTCTCTTCTGTCTCCTGTTCCTTATGCAAGATTATTTATTATTATTGTTGTTATTTTAGACTTGGAAGAGCAATCTCAAAATTGACCTTGAAACGAGGGAACGAGGCCTGCTTGCAGCCTCCCTCTGGAGTGGGTAGATGAGAGGTCTGGTTGGAATGCTGGGCTTGTCACTTGTTGTGGTGTTCCTTTATGGCTTGATTAAACGCTTCATGCAGTGCCAGCATGTAGCATGCTGTGGGATTTACTTGCTGCTTTGGTTCAGTCCTGAATCCCCAATCCTGATGAGGCTGGTACAGAAAACCAGGGGCTCTTCTGCTCCTCATGACGCTCAACTGCTTGGTTCTCACTGAGATTTGCAGACTTTACTTGTGGGTTTATAGGGCAAAAGCTTTGACTCTGGCAACTCCCATCAGGCCAGGCTTGGTCACCATCCCAGTATGTGAGTTAAAGAGAGAATAATGGTTAAAAAAAAAAAAAAAAGCATATAAATGAGACAATCAATGTAGCAAATAAAGTAGAATGGGTCAAGAGGTACAGTGACCCCTTTGGGATACTGACTTGAGCTTTATGTTGAAATAGATAAGGAGGTCACACGCCTTTAATCCCAGTGTTTGGGAGGCAGAGGTAGGAGGATCGCTGTGAGTTCGAGGCCACCCTGAGACTACATAGTGAATTCCAGGTTAGCCTAGGCTAGAGCGAGACTCTACCTCGAAAAACCAAAATACCAACCCCCACAAAAAAACCCCAAAATAAATAAATGAATAAATGAATGAATGAATGAATGAATAAATAAATAAATAAATAAAAGACCTGAGGCCAAGGGCAGGAAGTGTCTATAATTAAGCAGTCTTGGTCAAGGCAGGGTCTGGTTGATTATTGTTCAGTTCCAGTTCCACAAGGTGCTGGGAAGCTGTCATCACTGTTATCAGTTGAGGGGTGGGATCTGGCTTCGGGATGCACCATCCTCAGGGACAATCACCTTTGTCGGGGGGGGTGGTGGTCTGTACTCTGTGGCTTTACTCTTCGTGGAATCCAAGGTGAATGCAGGTGTAGGCCGATGACTTCCATTTGTACCTTTAGCTGGGCAGGAGGGTGAGCTAGGCCGATGGACACTCTTGGTGATGCATGTGTGGAGTCCAGCGAGGGTTTGACCAAAAGTGAAAGAGACAGACACAGAGCCAAGGCGGAGGAGCCAGGTTTCCTGTTCCTCATGCTTGAGGACCCAATGCCTTGAGAGTGAGGTCAGTTTCTAAGTCTCTGTTACAATTCTTGTCCTGCCCTTTCTGGGTGGTATGACCTTCATTCAGCTACTTATGCTCTGACTCTCAGCCTCTTCATCACTAAGTGAGAATGAGAGTCACCTTTATGCTTGTGCCAACAGCTGGCCATGGTGGATTTAAAGATCCTAGAACTGGCCTGGCTCTATGACATGACGTTTTTACTTGAGCATGTCAGGAACAGTGAGGTCATTGCTTCTGAAGAACCTCCATCCCCGTGAGGCTCAGTTCTCAGTGACAGATCACTTGCTGGTCTTGGTTGTGTGTTCCCAGCAATAGCGAGCTTGCCTTCTTTGACACAGGATGAGCTTTTCCATTGTTTGAGGACAAATAGCATAGTCTCTAGATATATCTAAAGACATCCCGCCTTATTAGACACCATTTGGAATGTCAGCTCCTCTTTTGAATCTGGCATCTAAACCAGGATATCACATTCTAGAAGCAGATGAACAAGACCAGGCCAGAATAGGTATTTTGTTACTTACAAACTGAGTTCCTGGAAATAGAAAAGGTTGTTCTTTAATTATTAGAAACTCAGTTTTCTCATTTATAAAATTAATTGAGGCAAACAACCCAGGACTGCTTCCTACTCTGAAATATATTTTAATATTATCCATATGCATTGAATCATATTTCATAGATATTAAAGTTTTTTATTTTTCCAAGGTAGGGTCTCACTCTAGCTCAGGCTGACCTGTAATTCACTGTGTAGTCTCAGGGTGGCCTCAAACTCATGGTGATCCTTCTACCTCTGCCTTCCAAGTGCTTGGATTAAAGTCATGTGCCACCACACCCATATTAGAGGATTTTTTTTTTTTTTTCAAGGTTGGGTCTCACTCTAGCTCAGGTTGACCTGGAATTCACTATGTATTCTCAGGCTGGTCTTGAACTCTTGGCGATCCTCCCACCTCTGCCTCCTGAGTACTGGGATTAAAGGTGTGTGCCACCATGCACAGGGATATTAGAGTTTTTTGATTTTATTAAAACCTTTACTTTTCCCCTCCCTTTCCCCTCTCTCCATTATTTTCTCCCTCCCTCTCTCCTTCTCTTAGGGAGGATTTAATCCAGGGCCTCATGGAGTAGATGCTGGACAAATGATCTACCATTGAGCTACATTATCAGATCTATTTTTATCTTTTATTTTTGCCTATTTTGAGATAGGGTCATACAGAGTTACCTATCCTTGCAGTCACCCTGTATCCAGGCTGGCCTTGAACTTGTGAACTTCCTCTTTAACCTTCTGAATAGCTGGGATTATAGGTCTGCACAACCAGACCCTGCTTAATAGTTTTTCCTGTCTATTTTGGGCTAGACTCAGTGAGCTACAGAAAAATTAAATGTTTCAAAATACACACAAAATACCCCTTATACCATCTTCGGGAAAAGACATGAAACAGAATGTTTTAAAAAGATGAGAAAAGTATCTTATCTTTAGTCAGTCTGCTGTGGGTGGTTGATATCATGATCGAAGTAAAAGTTACTGTCAGGCTGGAGAAATGGCTTAGCAGTTAAAGCGCTTGCCTGCAAAGCCCAAGGATGCATGTGCGACTCTCCAGATCCCACGTGAGTCAGATGCACAAAGGTGAGGCAAGCGCAAGTTTGCACAAGCCCACTAGGTGGCGCAAGCATCTGGAGTTCGATTTCAGTGGCTGATTCTCTCTCTCTAAAATGAAATTAAACGTGTTACTGTCAACAGCAGTAGTAGCCCCACTAACATAAAATTGACATAGCGAGCTCATTCAGCAAACTGTCTTTGACAATGTGTTTATCTGTGTACAGGGAAGAAAATGAACAGTGTTCTTCACATGACCATTGTGCTTCAGGGTATATCAGGTTGGTATCAGGGCACCAAGTGAGAATTAAGAACCACAGAGCACAGTGTTGTATTAGTTCCTTGTGAGTTCCCACTCCTACTCAGATAGTATTGACACAGGATCAAGAAATGTAGTTCTGTGTGGTCGCCCATGATTAAACACAGGCATTGTCTAGTCACCCTCTCTTTTTTGGTGACTGGGGAGCATGGAAATGATTTTCAACAACCTTCAACCTTCGGAGCCTTAGTCCCTGCCTCCATATGCTCAAGTCCTCTGCCGCACGCTTGTTTGGGTTTGCCTAAGACTGTTTGGATATTAACAGGCAAGAAATGGTTTATGGAAATTTGTATCCCAATGGCCAAATGAGACTGGTAAAAACAATGATCAAAAGAATGATGAAAAATATCAGATACTCCTGGTACTGTCTTACTTGAAATTGTAAGACAAGTTTGCCTCGAGATGAAGCTTCTTTGAGCAGTTTCTCCTCCATAGGTTCGTCCTTCCTTCCTTCCTTCCTTCCTTCCTTCCTTCCTTCCTTCCTTCCTTCCTTCCTTCCTTCCTTCCTCCTCCCTCCCTCCCTCCCTCCCTCCCTCCCTCCCTTCCCTTCCCTTCCCCTCCCTCCTTGGCCTTAGTAGGCAACTCCGTGGGAGGTACGGAACCGAACACAAAGCTCGCTGGAGCTGCCTTTCTCAAGGGGACTGAGTCTGCTCGGCTCCTGCAGAAACTCACGTTTTTCTTCTGCCCACAGCCTTGCTCGACTAGGGGGACCAGAAATAGCTTTCTGTCTTGCAAGGGGATCAGCTCAGAGTCATTGTATACTGGATAACAAATGCGTTCGCTAGTGTATCTGGAATAGTTCTTTCCCTGGGCTGGTTTCAGTTTGAGCTTTTTCCATTCTAATTTATTCTGGCTGCATATTTCGTGTGTGTGTGTGTGTGTGTGTGTGTGCGCGATGCTGTGGCATTTAGCAGATTAAAAGCTACAGATAAACAGGCAATTCAACACCAGGCTAGACTAATCACAGATAATATGGGGCAACCTTAAAGGATTTAATTCTGCCTTTTGTTTGAAAGGCAGAGAACTTAAAAGAGTGACCTGTACCTCAGCATGGAATGAGAGATGGACAGTTCACCTTGGGAATAGTTCTTTATCTACAGGAGGATTTGTGAGCCTTAATAGTTGTGCAGTTTATTGGGATGGGCTTTTAAAAATCCCCTTTCTAGTCCACCATGGCCTATTTGAGGCTGTTGTCCTCCAAACGGCTCCTCTAATGAGCAGTCAAACTCTGTTGGCAGATGCTTTACTGGGCTGTGATTAAGAGACTTGGTTGTATCTGGATCCTGAAAGATCTTTCCATCAATCCTGCAGGTAAACATTTCTACCCTAAAGACATCCAAGTGACAGGACTGGAATGTAAGTCACGACACCCAGATAAATGTCTAAAGCCACTTGCTTATTAGCTTTGTACCTGCTTTAATATCCAGCTCTGCCAGCATTACCACTTCGTGGCCTGTGGTGTGCTAATGATGGGCGTAGGAGGGAGTGCAATTGAAACTGGGTCAAAATGAGGACTTCTCAAAGCTATAATGAAACCAAGGTATGAGTTGAGATGAATGTCCAAATAATTCAACTGGAAAAAAAATATTTTAAAAGGGAAATAGGTTAATTTTTGTAATTAATGCTTGATCTTAATGATCCAGGTTAGATTTGTGGAATAAATTCACTTGACCACACAATGCCACAAGTAACAGATGGTGAGGCCAGATATTGCCAAAGAGCTCAGAACGTGATGCTGGATGTGGGAGTCATATGATAGAAACTCAACCTGGTGGCAAAAGCCAAGACCAGCGGTCAAGTTCGATGGAGACACCTGGCAGATACTTCAGGTGGTGACAGGATGTCAGGTTGGAGGAGGAAAGGTCATGTGTCAGATCAAAACAGTCAGGATCCAGGGCCGTCAAGTCAGGGGCATCAAGTGTGGGGTCCAGGGCAGAGATCGCCTACTTCTTGTTCACACTAAAGAACATGGGCAGTCCTGTGTCATCACACACATGTTCATCAGAAAACGACAGGTGGTCTTTGTTCCTAACAAGCAAGTCATAGAGATTTTGTGATATTAGTGTGACTTCCTTGGGCACCTAAAAGTGAAAGACTTTAGCAATGGCGGTCAGTCGTGGACTCCCTGCCCCTTTTGCTGTGGAGGCATCTCACCAGCGATACACTGTACACCCTCTACTTGTAATTTTTACCCTTATCTCTTGTTCCCTCCTATGACTTCCTTCTTTAAATATCCACATTTTGTCTTCTTTCTACAAAATCTTTGTCTTTATAAGCAACCTCACTATTCTCCTATTTTGATAAATAAAAACTCCCCTTGTGTCAGTCTACTTGGGAGCTGTCACAAAATAGTTTGGACTGAGCAGCTGATAAAGAACAGAAATTTATTTATTTATTTATTTATTTTTTGAGGTAGGGCCTTGCTCTAGCCCAAGAAATTTATTTTCTTATAGTTACGGGCACTGAAAAAAAAAATCCAATATCCACAGGAGATTCAGTATCTGGTTGGAATCATTGTTGACAGATGGGACCTTCTAGGTGGTCTACTCACGTGCCAGAACTGGTCCATGAGCTCCTTGGATGAATTCATAAGGGAGCTGACTTTATGATCTGATCACACCTGTGCCAAGGTCCTTGCTTGTTAGTGTTATCACATTATGGGTTAAGTTCTAAAATGTCCACTTTGCAAACCTTCACAAACCTTCAGACCACAGTTTGTGATTATGCTTCTGCCAGACTGTCTTTCTCACGCCATTGCTCTTTCGTGTTGAACTTGCCAAAGTTTGGTTTCTAGTCATTGCTTTCTTTGCTTTTGGTTTTTCAATTCTTCCTGTCCGTTTATTTTGAATGGAATCTTATTTTTAGAAACTCTTATTGGAAGTTTTCCTTTCTTTATTCTTTCCAACTAGTTCCTCTTCTACTTTCGGTATCTTAGTTTTTCCCTTTCATCGCCATCCATGGTGGCATGTAGCATATCATGACATGTACTGTAAGTTTATGCATGTAATGGACACATCATGTCCAGAAGACGGTGTTAACAAAACACTCTTCCCTCTCCTCTGGCTCTTCCATTCTTTCTGCTCCCTCTTCCACGATGTCCCCTGAGCCTTAGAGGAGTTGAAACAAATGTCCTGTTAAATGCTGAGCATGCAATAATCACTTACTCTCAGCACATTGATGTGTTTTGAGTCTCCCCGATAGTCAATCTCTCCAGAGAAGCTTCTCCGACCACAAGCCAGAGCAGCACTAATCTATGGGCATAAACATAACTATTAGAGGGCGATCTGACGGGGACCACACACCCGTGCCATTGCTTCCTTTTTGGGGTTACTCACACATGCAGTCCTGTGCAGTTCAGCTGCCTGGATGCCTGCCCTCATGGAATGCTTCTTTTGTGGTCACCATCCCCACTGAAATCTCTACACCTTCCTTCATGACCACCCTCGGCTCTTCCTGGCTGCTTGCTGCCTTCCTCTGACACCCCAGCACCTGCCGCACCGCTTTAAACGCTCCTCGCCCTGTGGCAGGCCCCAGGGCTCTAGGGCCATGATCTCGTCTTCTCTCTCAGGCTCTCTTCTTCCTTATTCTTGTTCAGGCCTAACAGTGGGTTAATCCAACAGTCAGCCTTGACTGTCTTCCACTGTCCTTTTGGCGAGCCCTCCTGCCTTTATGTCACAGAACGGCTTCCTTGTCTCCAATTCTCACCTTTATTCTCATCTGATTCCCATATATCTTGCTTCCTACAAAACACGTTTATGTAACTCTTGGCCTGCTACCCAAACTTAGTTTATTTGAAACCAAAGTTAATCATGTCTATCTCTCATTTGCCCCTGTCCTCTTTTCTGATGTTTTTATTGTGTCTGAGCACCAATGTTTCCCTGGTAACCAAATCTCTAAGTATGAAATCATTTTTTTCCTTTCTTCTTTTTTGCTCCGTAATTTAATTATTCACCTCATTTTATCACTTACTCTCTCATAGCAAATCTTATTTATTTTTCTCCTGTAATGGAGTGAAGTTTAGTAATTGTCACTAAGTTGGTTGATGTCAAAGGACTGATCAGTTGTCATTCCATCACCTGCGCTGCCTGATGGCCACCGAAGATATACAGGTCTTGATTGCTAGGACCTGTGTCACCCTATACTGTAATAGCTCTGCCTTCTGTAAATGGTTAAAGATCACAAAAAAAGAGTCCTTATAAAAGAGAGGGAAAGAGAGACTAGGAGGCGTGGGAAGGAGAAGGAAGATGCTCCGCTGTGGTTTTTGAAGACAGAAAGGGACCACCAAAGCCTAGGAATGACAGAATGCGGGTCCAGAAGCTAAAGGGAACAAAGTGATTCCCCTCCACTGCCTCTAGAGGGCGCACGGACTCACCGACACCTTGGTTTCAATCGTGTGGGAGTTTGGGGACTTCTGATACATAGAAGCAAAGGGAAGAAATTTGTGTTGTGAAACCTGTCAGTTTTGGGACGCTTTATTTTACTGTGACTCCTCTAAGCCAGTACACCATGTTTTGGCAAGAAGAAAAAAGTTCTTAAAACACAGCTTTCTTAACATCCATTTATCACGAAGCTTAATTGCCCAATTATGTCAAGTGAATGTTTTGGATACTCCTATGTGCCAAGTTCTGTGCTAACTCCCCAGATGCGCACAGCAAGTCTCTTTTCACCCCGTTTCTGGATTACATTCTGTTGGAGAATATATATGAGCCAGCAAACCTTTGCATAGGAACCAGTCAGGAATTATTAGGCAAGCAGGCACAGGATACTCTGGGAGCCGAAAAGAGGGGTAGCTGGTCTGGTACCCTGAAACAAGAAGCCAAAGATCGGGCTGCGTGGCTGGTGACCGGAGAATATGCTGGAGAGAACCAGGAAGGAAACTATCTAGAGGCTCCTCTTTAGAAGGAAACAGGTCAGAAACACGACTTAGCTTTTTAAAAACAGAAATTAGCTTTTAATCAGGAAAATGCTTGCCAACCTGATTGAGAACTTCTGTCAAGCTTTTGACATGTAGGGAGAAGATAAGAATCCTCTTGGTGCTAATGAGGTTTTTAATTTACTTTCTTGTTCCACACATTAAGATGCTTCATATGATTCCCTAGTTCCAAATTCTTGTGAAACGTTGTTGGCATAAATTACCTAAGCCATAAAACAATAGTTTCTGTGAAAGCTAATGATAGCCTGAAAATTGCACTAGTCAATGTAAACAATAATTTTATTAAGTGTTTTTTAATTACAGGAACAATGTATTTAATGATTATGGAAACTTCAGTTTGTGACTTTCTTTTTTAAAAAAATATTTATTTTATTTATTTGAGAGAGTGAGAGAAAGAGGCAGATAGAATGAGAGAATGGGCATGCCAGGGCCTCTAGCCACTGCAAATGAACTCCAGACACATGCACCCTTTGTACATCTGGCTTATGTGGGTCCTGGAGAATCGAACCAGGGTCCTTAGGCTTCACAGGCAAACACCTTAACCGCTAAGCCATTTCCCCTGCCCAATTTGTGACTTTCTTATTATAGAAGTCATTCTACTCTTTATTTCCCCATTGTAGGATCTATTGAAACCAAAATGATTCTTGATTTTTTTTTCTCCCTGGAACTGACTTGTAACCTAACGTTCTTGGTTATGCTTGCTTCTTCTTCTACAAGGAAAGGAAGCGGAGCTCAGAAGCTGTGTGCTGTGCTACAAGACTCAAAATTGACCCTGTTGATTGGAAGCCCATGGAACACAATCCCCCCACCTGTGTGTGCGTGCGTGCGTGCGTGCGTGTGTGTGTGTGTGTGTGTGTGTGTGTGTGTGTAGGCCAAAGGTTGATTTTAGGCATCTTCTTCTCCTGCTTGACACCACATTTTACTGACACAGAGTGACCAATTATAGACTAGCTAGCCCATGAGCCATAGGGATCTTCCTGTCTCTCCTTCCTCAGTGCTGGGGTTATAGGTGCATGCTGCCATGACCAGCCTTTCTGTGGGCTCAGAGGATCCATGTGCTCATTCTTTTTTTTTTTTTGGTTTTGTGAGGTAGGGTCTCACTCTGGTCCAGGCTGACCTGGAATTAACTATGTAGTCTCAGGATGGCCTCAAACTCTCAGCGATCCTCCTACCTCTGCCTTCTGAGTGCTGGGATTAAAGGCGTGTGCCACCATGCCCGGACCCATGTGCTCATTCTTGCATGACTGAGCCATCTCCTCGGTTCCCATTTTTTTCCCCAAATTATGTTTAAATGTGGTAAAGTGCACAAAACAACATTTACCATGTTAACAATTAAAAAAATTTTTTTAAAATTATTTTCTATTTATTTTTGGAGAGAGAGACAGAGAGAGATAGACAGAGAGGGAGAGGGAGACAGAGATGGGCGTGCCAGCAGAGTCTCTCAGCTGCTGTGAACGAAATCCAGATGCGTGCGCCCTCTTGTGGGCAAGTGTGGCATTGTGCCCTTGTGTCACTTTGCATCTGGCTAAACGTGGGACCTGGAGATTGGAACCGCTGGAGATTGGAACCAGCATTCTTAGGCTTAGGAGGCAGGCGCCTTAGCCACTAAGCCTCTCTCCAGCCCAACAACTTTTTTTTTTTTTAACATTTTATTTTATTTATTTGAGAGAGAGAGAGGTAGGGAGAGGGAGGGCACACCAGGGCATTCAGCCACTGCAAATGAACTCCAGACGCATGTGCCACCTTCTGCATCTGGCTCATGTTGGGGATCGAAACAGTCCTTTGGCTTTGCAGGCAAGTGCCTTAACCGCTAAGCCAACTCTCTAGCCCCCATGTTAACAGTTTTTTAAAAGAGAGAAAGAGGGAGAGAGAGAGAGAGAGAGAGAGAGAGAGAGAAGGAGAGAGAGAATAGGTGCACCAGGGCTTCTAGCTAATGCAATCGAACTCCAGACACATGTGCTATCTTGTGCATCTGGCTTTATGTGGGTACTGGGGAATCAAGCCTAGGTCCTTAGGCTTTGCAGGCAAGTGCCTTGATAGGTAAGCTATCTCTCCAGCCCCCGTGTTAACAATTTTTAAGTGCATGATTTAGTAGTGTGAGGTACATTTATATTTTGTTGTAAATAATATTCAGAACTTGCTCCATCTTGCAAAACCAAAGCTCATGAAGCAATAGCTCTTCACTTCTTGGCAATCATGGTTTGACTTCCTGTTTCTATGAATTTGACCACTCTCAATGTATCAGTGAGCACAAATATTTACCTTTTGTGAATGACTTTCTTCATTTAGGAGAAGGTTTTGAACATTGACCTAGGGTATAGCCTGTGCCAGAAGTCCCTTTCTCTTAAAGGCTAGACCATATTCCATTTTAAAGGATAGGCCATACACTGTTTCTGCATTCATCCATGGACATGCACTGAGTTGCTTCCATCTTCTGTTGATGGTACAGTGTCTGTGGTATTGCAAATTTCTCTTCCAGACTTTGCTTTCACGTCTTTTGGTTACATTCCCAGGGTGGAATTTCTGGATCATATAGCAATTTTATTGTTAATTTTTTATTTTTTGTTTTGAGAAAGAGAGAGAGAGGAAAGAGAGAGAGAGAGAGAGAGAGAGAGAGAGAGAGAGAGAGTAGTTCCACTAGGGCTTCCAGACACTGCAAATGAACTCCAGACACATGTGCCCCCCCCTTGTGCATCTGGCTTATGTGGGTCCTGGGAAATTGAACCGGGGTCCCTAGGTTTCACAGGCAAACACCTTAACTACTAAGCCATCTCCTCAACTCATATTGTTAATTTTTTTGAGGAAATGCTATACTGCATTCCATAGTGAGCACACCACTTTACATTTCCACTAACAGGACACAAGGGCACCATTTTCCACATCTTTCCTAACTTAAAAAAATTTTTTTTGTAGAGCTAAGGATGTGATGTGGAATGGCCTGTCATTTGATTTGCAGTTTCTTTATGATCAAAGGTGCTGAACATTTTTTTTCCATGGGCTTCTTGGACATTTGTGAGTCTTTCTTTTAAGAATCATGAAAGAGAATTCAGTCAAGAGCATGGTATAACCAGTTTTTGGGTTTGAAGGGTCACAATGACAGCTAAGGAGAAGCAGGACCAGAGAGGGAGGTGGAGTAATGTAGGACAACTAGGCAGTAGACGACTGTGGCTTTGGGATTGACGTGTCATTGCTTTCTTTCTTTGAAGGCCTGCTTGTTGATATTTAATTGCTTCTACTATTCTTATTATGTTTATTTATTTTTTTTTTTCACTTTCACTGTTGCTGTGCTGGTGAATTCTGAGCCCTCTTCAAGCTGGTCTTATGTCTCACCAGCATTCCTATTTTGAAACTTTGTAACTTTTCTTTTTGTATGCTTGTGTTTGTCAAGTGGTGTGTGTGTGTGTGTGTGTGGTATATGCATATGCATTTACCATATAAATTTGATCATTCTCAGTGTATCAGTGAGCACAAATATTTACCTGTTGTGAATGACTTATTTCATTTAGGAGAAGGTTTTGAACATTGAATCTAGGGTATAGCTGCCTGTGCAAGCAGTTTTGTGTGGCGGGGTGCTCTCACCTGCAGCGACTAGAGCCAAACATCGAATATCCTGCTTCATGGATTTCCTCCCTCTTGTTCTTTGAGCTGGACTCTCTTACTTACTGATCCTAGAGCTTGCCATTTATATTCTGGTAATTCTTCAGCATCTGCTCCCTAGCGTTACAGATACATGTGGCCATGCTCAGCTGTTTCTGTGAGTTCTGAGGCTTGAATTGCAGTGGTCGCTCAGGCCTTCCCAAGTTCTTATGCTTATACTGGAAGTTCTCTAACCACTGAGCTGCCTCTCCATCCTCAGTGACTATTTTAATGTATCAGTAATGTACTTATCTGTCTTATTATTACTTGAATATGGATGGATATCTTTCTTTGATGATGTATCCGAATTTCTTTCCTGCACAAATATTACTTTGATTGCCACACACTCTTTCTCTGTCTCTTACTCTCTCTCTCATTCATGGGGGATTGGAGTATCCATTTAGCATGTGTGATATGTTATCTTATATGAGTTATGTGTATATGAAATTATCAAGTCTGAGAGCATAGATGTTTTCTTGTATCTGTGTCATAAGTTCTGGAGCTTGTGTGTGTGTGTGTGTTATGTGCAAAGTAATGACTGGTAAGTGTTTGTTGCTGGTAATAAAAATGAGCTTGGAAATACTTTGAATTAGATCCCATTTATACAACTGAAGTTATCTGCATAATTTGGCTTTTATGCATATAAAATTATGGTTCATTAATTCAGGCTTGCAATACAATTACTTTCTCTCATAACACTCAGATTTGGAAGGCAGCAGAGTGGCAAACAATATTTTAGGAAGGAAAACACATTCTTACACTAGTCTCTGGGCAAACACTATTCCTGGCCCTCCATGCACGTTCCCTAATCCCTACACCAATAATTTATACTAGAGATTAAGATCTTTATATAGAGATGACAAGGTTTAGGGACTTTTGAAGAGGCTGGGGCAAAGTCAGAGAATGAATATAAACAGCTAATGATCATGTGCTCAATCAGCCTGGGTGAGTGAGAAGGAGGAGGTAGAGGATGCCTTCTAGAAATGACTATGAGCCAAAGAGAACAGAGGTGTGTCATGTTGTGAGAGATGGACAAGAATTTCAAATATATGGAATATGATGCTATTTACCCACAGGGCATAAAGAAAAGCAGGATTTTGGGACTTTACAGTGAGGGTCTCATGGGACAGCTGAGCTGAATGAAGATCCTTCTAGAAATATATAAGACCCAGTGTATAGGACAGATACCTGCTTGAAGAGGCCATATGAGGAAACATCCATGGTCAATACCACTCCAATGTTGGAGATTAAGAAAACACAGGGACTGGATAGAGTAAAACTAAATAGAAAATTTATAATATTTATTATTATCAAGTGCTATAATGCTAGTGATCGAATACTTCCTCTTGAAAAAGTCTTTTTTTTTTTTTAAGTCTAAATTCTTTTTTTTTTTTTTTTTTTTTTTGAGGTAGGGTTCACTCTGGCCCAGGCTGACCGGGAATTAACTATGTAGTCTCAGGGTGGCCTTGAACTCACAGCGATCCATCTCCTACCTCTGCCTCCTGAGTGCTGGGATTAAAGGCATGCGCCACCACGCCCGGGAAATCTAAATTCTAAGCAATCATTATGGTCGTGACTGAGTTTTAGCAATACATCTGTAAGCACAGAACACTTTTACTCTTTATTCTTACAAACGCTGACATCTGTGTCAGCTTGTAAAATTTCCATTGTTCTTTAGACCCTGGCATTTGTGGACTCAACTCTATGCTTTATTTTAAAGAAGAAGTTTACAGTGTTTGGAAATCCTTTGAGCTCACTGTGAGAGCTTGTCCTGTGCTAATCCCCATGTGATCCTACATGCTTTTATGTTTAAACAGTAGATTATAAGTAAGAAATATTAGCAACGTGAATTGTGAAGATAAAGGAATAGGACTTGAGTTCTACCATCTCTGCCATTTCATCTGACAACTTTCACATTAACTTTCAGTTTAAAACAGTGGAACTGAGTCTGCAGCTGGGAAGCCTGAAACGTTTCAATGAATGTGAATGTCTTATAATTGAAATTTATTCTCTATTGTACATTGAACTAAAATTGAAAATAAAATTAAGAAAAGAATTACTACTAGTTATTTTATACAATCTTGTTTCATACAGCAGAAAGTAGTGTTTAAAAAATGCTCTTTCTGAATGTCAGTCATGCTAGGTGAATCACTGCATGTCACCAACCTCTTAGTGTCTGAGGAGCTGTTCTGCGTCCTGTAGGTGTCATGGTGAGCAAAGCTGTGAGGTCAGGCTGAGGTGGATAAGATGGCCAAGGGGAATGTATAAGAGATTCAAGAGCAACTCGGTGGAGAGCTCTGGCAAATTCAGCTGCTGAGGGTAACTTTCAGGAGGACTGCCAAAGAGAGCAGAGGGAGGGCCCCATAGGAGAGGACATTCAGGAAGGCTGGGTGGTCAGTAGCATTCAGTGTGACTTGGAAGACAGAAAGAAAATGGATGGAAGGAGCCTGCTGGGTTGACCAGTCTAGAAGGCAATTGGTAAGATTCTGAGAACACCTTGGTGGGGAGGGTCACCTGAGGAGAAAGTGGGTTGAAGTTCTTTAAGTCTTTGCTCTCAGGGGAGCAGTAAGGGCAGTTAAAGTTAAGGAAACACTGTCAAAGAGGAGGTCTTATCTGATTTTCCTCATGCTAAGAAAATGGTCGTTGTTGAGAAGGTGAACGAAGTTGAAAAGTTAAGGAATCATAAATGCACAATCCCTTGGTTTGTATTAGCCACTGAGGATGAAATACTTGTCTGTCACAAAATTCAAGCGTCTTCTTGTGCTAACAGAGCCTTAGGACGTCTCAAATTGCTGCCATTTGTTAATTTGTAACAGTTTCCAGATCCAGTCTTAACTCCTTCCCTGACGCAAGTCCCAATGCCTATGGGCTACAAAGGTACTTGGAAAGTCGCTGCCTCCACTTATGAGAACACTGAGACCTGTGGGGAGGGCACTGCTCAAAGATGTGTGGGTTGTAAGACAGGCCTGCTGGAATTTTCAACTATACCTATGTGATCAGATGGTTCAGAATTGCCCTGTCTTGGTAAAGACCTTGGTCATTCTTTGGCCATCTCTCCACATCAACTGTCCTTTCAACCCGTGGAGCAACACAACTCAATTCAGTAATAAATATTTCCCCATTCTTCTGTCTTTTAAATTCCAGTCCCTTCGCTCTTTCTTTGCCTCTCTTTTCCATGCTTCATTCTTTTCAGACTTTCAGCCTCAGATTATCCAAACTTCTCCACTTGAGCCATCTTCTTTTTCTATGCATAATTTAAAAGTCTCAATATAGTCTTTCTCCCCCCCAAAGAAACTGTCTGCCCTCAAAGGTGAATTCAAATATGAATTCAAATTCAAATTTCCATCCCTTGTTAAACAGAAAGTACTTGAAACCAAAATTACTTTTTTTCCTTTGACTTCTATTCTTCCATTATATTTTAAGACAAATTTTTATTCATGACTAAAGCACAAAGTACTTCGGCTATGTGCTGGCTTGTTCTCTAGCAATTTCTGTAAAATGGAGAAAAATAATAGGAAAAATATATAAGTTGACCTTTAATCTTACTTAAAGACCTTTCTTTATGGGTCTCAGCACATGTTTGATACTAAATAAGTACATCTTGGCTGAATATAGAACTATATACAGCAATTGGGGCTATACCTATAAGCACAAGTTTTATTGCTCATTTTTCTATACATTAGAAATATCTTTGATAATTTAACCACTCTTCAAGTTTTAGTTTTATTATATAGATTCCACATGTAGCATAAATCATTTGATTACTTCCAAATCATTGATTATTTAGAATGATTTTATACAGCAATTACTTCCCTGCACACAACATTTGCCTGCATTTCTGTTAATTTTCTACAGATATATTTCTAAAAGTAGAATTCGTGAATGAAAGGCCTTAGAATAATGCATGTTTCATAGTGAATATTAAATAAATATTTGTTGGTTATTATGCTTATTTCTAAATCATATTTCAGAAAGACTTTACATCTGAAGACTACTCCCAACTGCCGCTGTATCACTCGGGACATAACTTCACTGTACCCCCCACTTTTGTATTTAGCAGAATTTTTAAATCTCAGTTAATACGACAGGTGACAATGATAGTTTGTTTGTAGTTTATGTTTCTTTGAACACTAACAAGGGTGCCTAGGTCCCATTAGCTTGTTTCATACCACCCTCTTGTGAGTCATCTGCTTTTGTGTAGAGATCTGTAGATCTCTTTAAACATTGGTGGGATAAGACCAGAACATATCCTCATTCTAAATTCTTGTCTCAGTGTTGTGAGTTGAATAATTTCCCTCCAGACAAAAAATGTATTCTTGTCTTAGCTCCTGCCACCAGTGACCATGACCTCATTTGGAAATAGGTTCTCTGAAGATGTAATCCAGTTATGGTGAGGTGATAGTGAATTTGTTATGGTGAGCCTTGAATTAAGTGATCTTTTTTAAGAAAGGAAAAATTTGGACACAGAGATGCACAGACACAAACACAAAAGGGAGAATGCCATGTGCTATGGGAGAATGAGGCAGAGATTAGAGCAATGTCTATGAACTGAGTGATGCCAGGGACTGCTATACATAGGGCAGATTTGTGTGTGAAATGGGTGCCATTATTAAGCAGGAATGACAAATGTAAACTTGAACTGTTGTGTTCACTATTCCCTCAAATCTCTTGTTTCACCTGACTGAGACCTCCAATACCTTAGACTTCCTCCTCATCATTGGTTCATATATACATACACAGACCCTATGATCTGTGTTTTAGCAGAGTAATTCATTCAGACAATTCTAAGATCTCAGCTGCTGAATACAATATGTTTTTCTGTTTTCTCATTGAAAGGCAATGGTAAACTGAGTAGCCATGCTTGGTAGTTACTCTAGACTTTTCAGTAGAACTTTTCAAAATACAATAATTCAGATGGAACATAAGTATGTCAATTCTTCTTCTAGGCATAGCAACTCACTCAAATCTCAGCAGTTTCTTATTTAGATAGACAAGGTATGTTTAAGGTATTCTAACTAAAATGTTCTAGAATAACCAAAACGGTTTTGAAAGAGAAGAAAAAGAAGAAAAGGAGCAATCATCTTCCCCATGTTAAGGCATATGTATTAGTCAGGGTTCTCTAGAGAAACAGAAAGGATAGGATGAATTGTATTAAAAGGGAATTTGTTGGATTAGCTTACACAGTCCAGCAATAGCAGGTTGTAGGTCCGAGAGTCAAGCAACCCAGTAGCTGCTCAGGCCACGAGGCTGGAGGCCTCGGCAGTCCCAATCCGGCACTGAAGACCTGGAGGCTTCCTGGAGAGACGCTGTTCTTCAGTCCACCCTGGTCTTCAGTCCACACTGGAAAGCAGCAACACCAAGCAGCAAGTACCAAGCGGAAAACACCAAGCACCCAGTGGCAAGGAGCGAGCAGCACCGGCAGCCAGGTGGGAAAGAGAGAGCCTTTCTTCCAAGAGCTTCTTTTTATCAACCAGCCCCCTCCTCCAAGAGGGGCCGCCCACTCTGGGCCGTCCACTCTGGGGGAAGGGCTTATCCCTGGGGGAAGGATTATTCCTTTTGTTAATCCTTCCTAGAGGCAGCCTCAGAGACACACTTATGAGGAATGTCTATGGATTCCTAAACAAGTCAAGTTGACACAAACTTAACCATCACAGCATACCAGTAAACTATACTTATGAAGACCATGAGGGTGTTGGTGGAAGAAATAAAAGAATGAGACCAAACTTGATCCACATAAATATTCCCAGTTCATTTTTGAGTAAGGAAGCAAAAGCAATTCTGATGTTAGAGGGAGTTTTAATACATGATACTGAAGTTAATAAGACATTCATTGGACAAGAAAAAGCAGAGATTGATTAAATATTGCATCTTATATGAAAATCTATTTACAATCAACCACAGACTTCCACATAGAGCAGACATTTGTAAAACTTCTGGAAGCAAAGTCAAGGGAGATATCTTTGAGATTTAAAGTGAGACAAAACAATAGCTTTTAGACCTGACATTAAAAGCACAGTCCAGAAAGGAAATGTTGATAAACTGTAACTCATCAGAATTGAAAGCCTTGCTCTGAGAAGAGGATGAAAAGGCAAGCTGAGAATAAAAGGAAATATTTGCAAGACATATGGCTGATGTACTGATGTCTATAGAACACAGCATAAGGCACTTCCTCAGCTCAGTAGTGGAGAAACCAACAATGCACTTAGGAAACAGGGACAATATACGAACAGACATCCACCAAAAGGAAATATCAATGGGAAATAAACAATGAAAAGGTATTCAACTGCATGAGCCATCAGCAAAACACAAATTTACAATGGGCTTTCACGGCAGTCAGCCTGGATGGCTAAACTAGAAAAGCGTGTCAACTCCAAGTCTAGTGAAGATACTGAGGAACTGGACCCCTTACAAGCGGCTGCTTGAAACAGACGTTGTTTACAGTGCCTTAAATGCTGAGCCATCTCCCAAGCTCCACACAAGCTCTTACTTCATATCTTTGGGGGCGGGCATATGTGTGTGTGTGTGTGTGTGTGTGTGTATGTATGTGTGTGCAGATACACGCACTCCACATGCACACGTGCAGAGGGAGGCCAGAGAGGCATCAAGTTTCCTCCCTGTTGCTCATCTGCATTGTTTCATTAAGATGGAGTCTCTCACTGGATCCAAAGCAGGCGTCTGTCACACTGGTGGACCAGTGAGCCCCAGTGTCTGTCCTCTGTCTGCTCTCAATAGTGGCTTGCAGAAGTGTGTGGCCAAACCCACCTTTTTATGTGGGTGCTGGGGATTGTACTCAGGCTCTCTTGGAATCTCATGCTGTACAGGCGTTATCTCTAGTCCTTAATTCGTATCATGTTAATCAATGTCTAATTTCTTTGTAATATGACTTTTCACCTATGATTCTATGTTCCTTAATTAATATTGCCATTTTTTTGTGCCTGAGGGTAGATTTTTGCTAATCATTTAGACTTCTGGATTCTGTTATTTTTAATATTTTTATTTATTTATTTATTTGTAAAGCAGAGAGAGATAGAGAGAAGAGAGACAGACAGAAAGAATGGGTGGGCCAGGGCCTCCAGCAGCTGAAATGAACTCCAGATGCATGTGCCATTTTGTGAAACTGGCTTTATGTGGGTACTGGGAAATTGAACTCTGATCTTTAGGCTTTGCAGGCAAGCACTTTAACTGCTAAGCTATCTCTCCAGCCTGATTCTGTTATTTTATTTTAAATATGTTTAATGTAATTAAGGTTTATTTTTAAGTCCAATCAAAAGTTAGGGGGCTGGGAGATGGCTAAGCAGTTAAAGATGCTTGCCTGCAAATCCTGATGGCTTGGGTTTGATTCCCTGGTACCCACATCAAGCCAGATGCAAAAGTGGCGCATGCATCTGGAATTTGTTTGCAGTGGCAGAAGGTTCTTGCATAGCCATTCTCTCTCTCCTTGCAAATAAAATAGTATGTCTCTTAATAATAATATACAATTGTTTTCACAGGTTATTTTCTGCTTGTTAATGTGAAATTAAATTCTTATATATCTTGCTTTAAATGTGTTTTAAAATCATCAATATATTTCTTTTTACAAAATGCAAACTAAGTAAGAAGTGAATTTTGTCTTTACATATGCTAGTTTAAGCAAGATTTTAGGTAGATTTTTACTGACTATTTTAACATAGAGCTTCCTTTGCCCAACAAATTTCTCCCAGATTTCTTCTTGTTCTTCTTCTTCTTTTTTTGAGGGGGGCCCAAGCTGAGACCTTGAATGAGGAAAACTATAAAAGTCTGATTCTATTACCTTCACCTCCCAAGCACTGGAATTACAAGGGTGGGCCGGCATGCCCAGTTTAGGCAGTGTGGGGGATCAAACCCAGAGCCTTCCTTTGGTGTTCTAGGAAAGAGCTCTACCAATTGAGCTACATTCCTGTACCCCTCTTATTCTTTTCTTATGTCAGTTGGTTCAAGGATGCAGAGTATGAACACTCATCTTCAATGCCAGCGCTTTGTATTCTATGTGACATGGTGCAAGAGACTGTGGGGAGAGAAGCTAGAGGGAAGCGCCTTTTTTCTGTTTCAGACATAGATCCTAGGAGAAAGAAGTGTGTGTGTGTGTGTGTGTGTGTGTGTGTGTGTGTGTGTGTTATGTGCTGCTTTGGGGAAAGTTTTGAGTTCTAAGCTTCAAGAAGAAAACATTTAAACTAAGTACTATCTAAATTGCAGTCAATGGGACGATACTTCAGGTTTTTGATTTGTTTTCATGATTTATGCAAGATTTTGCCTTTTCCTGAATCTTCACAGGTATGTAAATTAGTCAGTTAGTGAGAAGGAAAGTCTATGGACATAGATTTCCATTATAAAAATGAATTTCTGAGGTTGGCATTTATATACAAGTATATAAGCAAGCAAATTGGTCTCACACAATACAGTTTTTATATGAAAAAAAATTAGAAAAAAGAAAAATAATCCTAAATCACAAAAAAGGAAATTTCAAGGTTAGAATTCATAATTACTGTTCAAATGACAGTTTTTAACTAGAATATGAGCCAATACCTTATTTTGTCACTTAGAAATAAATATCACTGCTCATGTATTTATTTTCTCCTGTATCCCCAGGACCTTATGTAGTACTCACTGAGTTGTTTCAGTTAACCTTCCTGACATGGTGGACAGGGAATAGAAAGTTGTTCTTTTCTGTGATTATTGGGAAAGTTCACGTATGTACTACATAGTCTTTTTGATGGTAAGAGAAATAGTAAACATT
Organism: Orientallactaga sibirica; assembly: GCA_036365145.1. Lineage (NCBI taxonomy): Eukaryota > Metazoa > Chordata > Mammalia > Rodentia > Dipodidae > Orientallactaga > Orientallactaga sibirica. The sequence goes on from JAEOAD010000019.1 coordinate 27,043,051, forward strand.
TTACTTGAATTTGGAGTGTGAGAAATTCTTAAACAGTATGAATACACTCAAGATTTAGATTGACTGCAGAGTTCATTGGTCATGGAGAATTGGAAAGTTGGGGTTGGATGGTGTCATACTGTACGTATTTGGGATCACAGCAGCTGGTATTAATAACACTCATCTTAATATCTATATTATTCCATCTATGTCTTTATTATCTATATCCACAATGCCTACATTTCATTTATTCAATACCTTTTACAGGTGATCACTAATCGGGAGCTGGGATGGGATGCATTAACTGTTTTGCGTTAATGTCAAGTTAAGCAATAGGACTCTCAGAGGCATGATTAACTCACAATATTGAAATATTATGTTTTTTCACAAATATAATATGGCTTAAACTAGTTGTGTAAAGAAGCACATACACCTGGCATAAATGAGAACTTATCCTACTACTATTTTACTATTGATATAATTAATTTAACATACCCCTAGCTCTGTACTTCTTTTTGAGGTTAGCTGTATGTCCTCCTGTTTGAGGCTTAGTCATGGTCCCAAGGCCTCTATCAATCCCTTGCAGGTGATCAAGCTCCTTACACCTTTCCTTTAACAGAGGGTTTTTGAGCTGTCCAACATTGCCTTTCATTCAGCATGCTCGCTCACCTTGTGTTTATTTGAATCAAGGAAAGATTGCTTTATGCTCCATTTAGCTCCTCAAAGGCCAGAAAGGGAAGGGAACCACCCCAGTGTGCACGCAGGTCAGCACCCTGAATTCAGCCTTAATTGTGTTTTTCTAATTACTAGGGAAACCTCTTCCCTTCCATCAGGTATTTGGCTTCACTGATTAATTACTGCCACCCATTTAAAACTAATTTCCTTCAGAACTCCGCTTGCTGACTCTTAATTATGTTTTCTTCCAGCCTCTCCACTGTCAGAGAACGTATGTGGTGGTAGAGAGATTGCACTTTGTTCCCGTGGATGTTTAATGGTTTTAAAACTTCTCTGAATGGATTTTAAAGTAGAGGTGTTTATCTGGGGCACAGAAAGCAAACTGAAGGGTGACCAGGGAGACATGAAAGAACATTTACAAGAATGTGGGGGGGGGGCTTGGAGAGAATATACACCGTGTGTTTTGATTTCCATAGCAACATTTTGATAAGATTGATTTGTCTAATTCTCGAAAGGATGTAGTGTGGAAGAAATTCTGGATGAGTGCTCATGCAGAACACAGAATTGGGATGGTGGAGTAGGAAGTGGAAATATAAAGAGGTAGAGAGGCGAATGTGTAATGAACTGTCCTTCCATAGCGTCCCTTAATTCCCGCTGGGACACAAAGTGTTCACTGCAGGCAGCTTGTGAGCACAGACTGGAAGAATTGATAATCTTGGAGATAAATGGGTGTAAGTAGAAGTTTATAATTCACTGATTACTCACGTAAGGACTATTGGGGGAGGGGAATATCTGGGTTGTTGTTTTGCAAGCAAACCTATGCTTTGTGGATTAATGAGATGCAGTTACATTTATAGGCAGAAGGTAGTTATACAATTAACTAGTAAGGGCTAGAGGCATAGAGACCCCCACCCTCAAACCAAGTGATTTCTCTCTTAGCTCATACCCCCTGTTTGTTCAAAATGAAATCTCATGGCAATGTGGAAGCAGGAGGTTACCAAACAAGAGTGCAGCAAGGTGTGACAGCTTCTATATGACATTCTTTGCTATTCACTAGCTACAATGGCTTATATTGATTGTCGTCTTACTAGGATCTAGAATCTTCTGTCAGGGATTATCTTGATTGGGTTAATTGAGATGTAAAGACTGTGGGAAGCACCAGTTCCATGGGCCAGAGTCCTGGGCTGTATAGAAGAGAAACTGACTGAGTCCCAGCCTTGTCTGTGTCCTCACTGTGGATGTGACTAGCGACATTAAGCTCCCGCCACTGTGCTTTTTAAGCCATGATGGACTGTGAGCTAGAAATGCAAACTGAAATAAACCTTTTCTCCCTTACACTGATTTTTTTTTTTTTGGTCAGGTATTTTGTTCTATCAACAAGATATTGACTAATATACTAGTGTTGTTTGGTGTTGGGTCAGATTTATATTTTGTGTGTGTGTTTGATTGACAGTTTGGCCTTTATGGATTATGCACCAGTTTATTTTAGCACTTGTCCTCTTGTGAGTGATTTTCTTTCTTGTTTCCATGACAAAATGAATGCAAAGACCCTCAGAAAATACAGGTAGGGAGATCTAACCTATTTTTTTTCTGATATTTTAATGCCAATTTGATTTCTAGATTTTTAACTTAGCGTAACTTTTTTTTTTTTTTTTTTTTTTTTGGTTTTTCAAGGTAGGGTCTCACTCTAGCTCAGGCTGACCTGGAATTCACTATGTAGTCTCAGGGTGGCCTCAAACTCACAGCGATCCTCCTACCTCTGCCTCCTGAGTGCTGGGATTAAAGACTTGCACCACCATGCCCGGCCTGCATAAACTTTTTTTTTTTTTTAAATAGGAAATGCAATTTTATTAACAGAAATTTATTGTAGAGTTCTAAGTGGCATATGTGCACAAGGTTTGTCTTCCTTCCTTTAAAATGAAGTTCAATTCGCTTTCCTTTGAATATGAACCAGACTTAGTGACTCACTTTTAACAGACTTAGGTCAGCAAAGGTGATGCTGATATCTAAAGCTCAGTCACCAAAGGCTCATCTTGCTCTTGTTCTTAGTTATGAGCTTTAAAATCCAGTCTTGGGCTGGAGGGATGGCTTAGTGGTTAAGACATTTGCTTGCAAAGCCAAAGGATCCTGGTTTGATTCTCCAGGACCTGTGTAAGCCAGATACATAAAAGGGTGCATGTGTCTGGAGTTTGTCTGCAGTGGCTGGATGCCCTGGTGTGCCCATATTCATATTCTCTCTCAAATAAATAGATAAACAAAATGTATTAAAATAATCCAATCCCCATTCAGTGAGAATGCTCAGGCAGCCCTATGGAGATATCACAGGGAGAAGGCTGAGTGCTCCAAAAGTCAGTATTACCATACTATCCAATCTCTCGACCTAAGAAACTAGGAGCGACAGTAAATGGTTACAGTTGAAGCTGCCAAGTTGAGATGTGTTAATAGATTTTGATAGAGCCAAACGTGTGGGGCTGGCATTGGGTATGTGAAGCAGACACTGAAAAGTCAATGGAGGCTGTTAAGAAGCCTTGGGACTCCCAAGAGCCCATGGCCAGAATCTGACCCCTGCGGGGAGGCTTTGAGTGAGTGCTGAGAAGAGAGGAAAGATGATTGTTTTTGGGAACTAGTGGAGAGCAGATGCTTGCTAAGAAGAGGTTGGAAGTGTAGCAGCATCGCCATCTGCGGTCTATGGAAATGTGCCTTTATGAACTGGGTCACGAAGAGATAGGCAGAGTGTTGAAGGTGGCTTGTGGTCTTTTGGTGCTGCTTACAGGAGAATAGGAGGGGAGAGATCAGCCAAAGAAAAATTATAACAGCTAAAGAATTAGTTCTTGGTGGGCATGAAGATTCCTGGTCTCATCCGTTGGCAAACAATACTCAGAAACCAGCTTATGGCCAAAGATCAAGTCCAAGCTATTCTCAGGAACAGATAAGGTAAAGATGAGGCCAAGGGGATGAGTGAGCAGAGAATTAGTTGTGAAGAGGCCCAAGAAGCATTTGGCGAGCTAAAATGTCCTGTGGACAATCTGTGCGGGCAACCTTACAAGGAAGGCTAAGCCGGATGTACTTGGTTGAAACACTTCTGAGTTTACAACCCATGGGTATGGTTACTATTGCGGCAAGCCATTGAGTTTTAGTTTAATTTTCAGTGAGCACAATAGATACCCAATACCCCAAGTTAACAGTGATCTTTATTGTTAAAAATCACTTTGAGGAAAATCTTGACCTCATAGGAAGATTTAACTGACATGAATAGACTTTCTTCCTGATTTTACATATGGAAATTCTTGGAAGAAAACCTCAAATACATGGCCAAAAGAAGCCATATAAGTGAATAAAAATGAATCTCTAGATAATCCCTTGAAATCTCAAGCAAAATCATAGTCATGTTGGCACAGGTAAGTGGCATGCACGAACGTGGCCCACTGAAGTCTCTCCACCTATCTGATGGGGTAAAGTCTGAGGCCAAAGTATCCTGCAGAGAGAGTAGATGGAGACAGATCCCCTTGTACAATAGAGGGTCATGTTCCATTTGTCAGCCAGGAAAAGCAACAACAACAACAAAAAAGCTTTTTAAATAGTCAAGACTTTTTTTTTTTAATCCAGTGAATATTGTTCCTTACGAAGGAATTCAACTAAATACACAAAGCAAGACAGAACTATTTATAGAGGCTTAAAAGATGGCTTAGTAGTTGCAGGTGCTGGTTCTGCAAGCCCGATGAGCTGAATTCATTCTAGCACCTATGTAAAGTTGGATGTGTAGTGAAGGTGTGGCTGCAATCCCAATGTGCCTGACAGCAATGGGAGGCAGAGCCAGGAGAATCCTGAAACTTGCGAGCCAGCTAGCCTGATCTTCCTGGATGAAAACAACAGGAGAGACACTGTCTCAAATGAGAAGGAAAGCAGGTACTAACACCCCGAGGTGCTCTTCCTGTGTGCTGTGTCATGTGTGCTCATACATGCCACACAAAATGAAAGAAAACATTTTATTTTAAAGAACATAAAGATTGAAATGATTACAATTATCTTGTCTAATAGCAGCAAAATCATGATTTTCATACATATATAATTTCCAACACAAGCAATTCTATCGATGAAAGTGCTAATTATACTGACCCTGAAACTTGAAAGATGAATGAGAAAAAAATTGTTTTCTTGATGAATTGTGATTGTTTTGAATTGGGACGAATATATTGAATTGGGATGACTATATTGTCAGTATACTTACTCCTTATTGCAAACATTAAAGCTAAAAGACAGACATTCAAACCTTTTAGTAAACATAAAATCATGTATAAAATCACATACTAATGATATGATGCATTTGCTAATATAGCACTATTATTTGTACAATTTTTGTATAGGCAGAACTCATATAGTGTGATATTCTAATTTTTTTTTGAGGTAGGGTCTCACTGTAGCCCATGCTGACCTGGAATTCATTATGTAGTCTCAGGGTGGCCTTGAACTCACGGTGATCCTCCTATCTCTGCTTCCCAAGTGCTGGGATTAAAGGCATGCTCCATCACGCCTGGATTGATGTTTTAAATTTTTTAAATAATTTGTGAGCAGAGAGAGAGAGAGAGAGAGAGAGAGAGAGAGAGAGAGAGAGCTGCAGGGCCTCTTTCTGCTGCAAATTAACTCCAGATAGATGAACCACTTGTGTATCTGGTTTTATGTGGGTACTGATGAATCAAACCTGGCTCAGCAGGCTTTGAAAGCTAGCTTCTTTAATCACTGAGCCATCTCCCTAGCCTAGGGTAATGTTTTTAAAGAACAGTTTACATATGAATGGGTACTCATTTAGTTCATGATTCTGTTGTATGCAGCTACTTTGGACTGGGACAGGTTTGTCTTTGCTGGGTTTGCTGGGCTGATTGGCTGGCTCTGCTGGATATGGCTGTCTGTTCACACATCTGGGGGGTGGCAGGCTGCTGGCTCATTCAGGATGGCCCTGGCTGGGACAAGGAAGTGTCTCTGCTGTGGTCCATTTCTGCCCTCTAGGAGACTCAACTAAACAAACATGGTGGTGGTTTCCGAGCTCACCGATTTTGAATTAAGCCAAGCAAAACAAAAACAGGGCAGAATTGTAACTTCCTTAATCAGAGATTCATCTAGGTACAGCAAAAGATATAAATATATCAGAGGGATATTTATTCTTAGGACTGCCACAAAAAATTAAACTATGACTGGAGGGATGGCTTAGTGGTTCAGGCGTTTGCCTGCAAAGCCAAAGGACCCAGGTTTGGTTCCCCAGGACTCACATAAGCCAGATGCACAAGTTGCACATGCATCTGGAGTTCATTTGCAGTGGCTGGAGGCCCTGGTGTGTCCATTCTGTCTCTGTCTCTCTCAAATAAATGACTAAAATAAAAAAAGTTGAACTAATAGTACAAGTTAATAAGTTGGTAGTTTCATATTATAATTTAGTATATGACACATTTTAATTTTTATTAAGGTGTATTAAAGCAGTGGTTTTAAAACAATATTTCTTATTTATTTGAGAGAAAGAGGCAGAGAGAGAGAGAGAGAGAGAGAGAGAGAGAGAGAGAGAGAAATGTGCATTAGTATCTTTAGCTACTGCAAATAAACTCTAGATGCATGGCCACCTTGTGCATCTGGCTTATATGAGTACTGGGGAGTCAAACCTGGGTCCTTAGGCTTTGCAGGCAAGTGCCTTAACTGCTAAGCCATCTCTCCAGCCCAGCAGCGATGTTTTAAGGCATACTTTTATTTTTTATTTATTTATTTTTATTGACAACTATTCTTACAGACAATAAACCATGATATTTCCCTCCCTTCTCCCCCTTCTCCTTCACAACTCCACTCTCCATCATATCTCTTCCCTTTCTCCATTAGTCTCTCTTTTAATTTGATGTCATCATTTTTTCTCCTATTATGAAGGTCTTGTGAAGGTATTGCTAGGCACTGCGAGGTCATGGATATTGAGGCCAATTTCTTTCTGGACATTTGCATTGTAAGGAATGATCCCCTTCCTTTGGCTCTTACATTCTTTCTGCCACATCTTCCGCAATGGACCCTGAGCCTTGGAGGATGTGATAGAGGTGTTTCAGTGCTGTACACTCCTCTGTTCCTTCTGCTCAGCACTATGTTGCCTTTTGGGTCATCCCAGTGGTCATCGCCATCTGAATGAGAAGCTTCTCTAACCAGAAGTGAGAGTAGCATTAATATGTGAATATGAACATTGAGTGTAGTGCTTTCAGGGCAGTTTGGTGGGAATAATTTATACATTTAGCTAGATAAGGGCAGGCTTTATACCCCTAGAGTTCATGACCTCTCCTGCCATAGGCTTTGGATTAGGTTTTTCAGTACCAGGCATGTATTCCTTCCCGTAGAGCAGGCCTCCAGTCCAATTAGAGAGCAGTTGGTTTCCCCCAGAGCAGACATGCCAAATTTTATTTCTTTCATATTAGAGAGACAGAGAAAGAGAGAAGGAATGGGCACGCCAGGGCCTCTAGCCATTGCAAACGAACTCCAGACACATGTGCAACTTGTGCATCTGGCTTACGTGGGTCCCAGCGAATCAAACCTGGGTCTTTTGGCTTTGCAGGCAAGCACCTTAATAGCTAAGCCATCTTCCCAGCCCAAGGCAACCTTTTGAAGGGATCCCATGGAAAAATATCTTAAGTCTGTATTCACCACAGTTAGAAGAATTCTTAAGCTTGTGGGCCAGTTAGTCTGGTCTTCCTAGTGGCAAAACAAGAAAGACCATGTCTTCAAATAATATGGAAATAAAGGACTTATACCTCAAGGTTGTCCTCTGACCTCCATACATGCACTGTGGCATGCCCAAGACCATACCATGGACACAGATTGCTTACGCACGCGTGCGTAAACACACACACACACACACACACACACACACACCTGGTCTTTTGATGATCTATAGGACATCATGAAAATATATATAATCCTTTAAGATGATAAAGACACTGAAACCCAGACATACTAATGACCTGACTAAAATGTCATACTTAGAAGCTCAGCTTCACAATGAGAACTTCAATTTACTGTGATAGATGTAGTCATTTTTAAAATCAAACTACAAAATGTATTTATTGGTAATACTTGAGAGTTTCTGTTTGAAACAAAAGCAAAGTAGCATGTGTCTAGAAATAACGTTTCACAGTAAACAGAATGCTTGAGTACAGATATAAAAGCTCTTATTTCTCTAAAATTATATAGACGTCTGTGAACACACATTTTGAAAAGAAAGCTATGGCTGTGCACCATGAATTACTTAGATCACCACACAGATAGTATATTGAATGACAAGCTATTAAAGCTTATATTTGGTTCATATCAATTATGATGTAAATTTGGTCATATTTGGAGAATACAATAGGCCCAGTGCATATGTTAGTATAGAATCAACAATTTATTCAATAAAAACCAAAGCTCGTCATTGTTTGGAATTTTGTAGTTTTTCGTCCATGTGACAAAATGCCTCCACAAACAAAAGAAGGGAATATTTATGTTTAGCTCCCAGTTTGATCTCCACCCATCATAGCTGGCTTCCTTGTTTCTGGGCTCACGGTGAGGTATAGCATCATGGTGGTGAGAGTATGTGGTAGAGACACTACTTACCTAATGGTGTTCAGGAAGTAGATAAAGGAAACACAGGAAGGGGCCAGCACATGATCCAGCCCCCAAAGGCCCCCACAGTGACCTGCTTCCTCTAACTACACCCTATCTCCTACTTCTCACCAGTTCTCAATAGCGTCCTCATATTATGAATCCATCAAGGGATTAATACATTAATTGAGTCAGACTTCACGGTCTTTTGACTTCTAAAGGTGGATGGATAAGCAAGCCCCCAGTGTATTTAGTCTGTGGAGGACGTTTCATATTCAAAGCATAAAATTGGTTTTTATTGATTTTTGCATGTATTTGTGGTGTGTGCATGTGTGTGCAGGTGCATGTGTCCCATGGACATGCTTGTGGAGGCCAGAGGGGAATATTGAGTGCCCTCCTCTATTACTCATCCACATGTTTCCTCGTTGTTTACATAGGTGTTGGGGAACTTAGGGAGAATTCAGGTCCTCTCAGGCCCTCACGCTTGTGCAGCATCTGCTCTTAGATGCTTCGCCATCTCCCTAGCCCTCAGTTTTTATGGTAGAACTATCACCAGTGTGGTTGATTTCAAATTATACACATTGCGAGACTCAACACAGAGGTGAGAAGACATGCACACAGGAGGCTCAGGCAGGCCAGTGCTATCCTTAGTACACCACTCAGTCATGTGACAGCCAAAGGCCACTAGAAAAAAAAATTAGTGAAAATGAGGAGGCATCATAAAAACAATGAAAGAAAGAGAAAAAAAAATTGACAGTTTTCAAATGTGTAAGAATGAACCTTGGCACAAAACAAAAGCGCACAGGAAGTAAAAAAGGAAGAGGTCAGCTTATTTAGAGAAACTAAACTTCTCATCCCACTTCCCACTCTGGTCTGCCTGCATAGATGAGGGATGCATACCCAAAGAAATCCTGGGTCCTGATTGGTTGGTTGCAGACCCCAGTTCGTTTGGTTAAGTCTGCATAGCAAAATGGCCCTTTCCAGCTGTTTATCTTGACCCTTGCAACAGGGCATACATGCCTGGACAAAGCCTGCAAATCTTAGGTTGGGGTTCTTGCAGTAACATAGAGCACATGTACTGCCCCTTACCCCACCACCACTGGATTGCATCCAGACTCCATTCTGAATGAGACCCAGTCAGCCACATGCGCCTCTGCCTGGAGAGCAACAGGCACATGCCTCTCTGTAAGATCTCAACAATTCACGTTTGTTAAGATGCATGGAAAACAGCTTATTTAGAGCTTTTCCAAAGGCCCTGCTATCAAGATGCTTCCCTCAGCTCCATCCTTCTCCTTATAACATAGCCAGTTGTGGTTCTGGTAATCTTACTTCGTGTCTACTTCCTTGTGTAGAAATTAGAATCACCGGGTGTGGTGGCACACACCTTTAATCTCAGCACTTGGAGGAGGCAGAGGTAGAAGGATCATGGTGAGTCAGAGGCCGCCCTGAGACTAAATAGTGAATTCCAGATCAGCCTGAGCTACAGTGAGACCCTACCTCAAAGAAACAAAACAAAACAAAACGAACAAAAAAAAAAAAAAAAAAAAAGAAATTGAAACATGAAAATCCCTACTTCTTATATATTAAATATGAAATACTTTACAAATGACTCTTCATTTCCCCATCTCCATTATTCTCTTCTTCTAGTCCATAAGCTGGTCTTTGAACTCAGGAAACATGATATTCTGATATATCTCACATTCCCCTGATGAAGACAACTTGCCTTTGATTAACTGTTAAAACCGGCTCTGAAAATGGTGGAGATGTTGTCAGCTAACCAGACCCTAACCTTTTAAGGTTGAATGCTGTAGCTCCTTTTCTTCCCAAAGTTCCACTGACCTTTTATGAACGTGAGACGAGTTGGCTGTGTTGTTTTCCTTCTTGTCACCAGTTCCTTTTCAGTAAGTCATCAACAAGTATGCGTAAGGCTGGGTTGATGTGGTTGGATTTCTAGAGAAGATACTATGCTATAAAAGCCAACTTTATGAAGGAAATTTCCAAAATTATAGAACCCGATTATTCTGTGCTCTGAGTAAAAGAAATTCGTAGGCCTATGTTTTTCATTTGGCTTGCTGTGTTCTTTTGCTTTGTAGCATTTGGTGCTATTGTTGACCGACTCCTTAAAAGATTCTTTACGGTTTCCTTGGCAATGACCTTTGAACGGTTGAGATTTTGGGGAGCCCATCTTTTACTCTGATTTCCTTCACATCTTTCTCTCCCATGCATAATTTCATGACTTCTCTACGCATGGAACTCCAACACGTTCTGTCTATACTTTCACAGTCTCCCTGCTAACATACCTGTTTTAATTCATAGCTACTCATGACATTGGGAGGCTATATAAAAAAAGGAGATTGGAAACTTACTAATCGTGTGCTTTAACTTCTTTGTTCTATAAATGGGAAATCAGATACAGTTACTTTAACTAAAATCAAAACAGACATTACGGGAGAAAAAAAGTGGCCTTGCCAAATTGTGTCCCAATCTTCATCAGAGTTGATTGTTAGGCTTAATTCTTAAATAACTTGTATTTCCTCAGATCACTGACTAGTCTATAGAAAAATAACCATGTATGTGACAGCTATGGAAAGGGAGGGATTTCAGTGGAGCAATTTTGTATGAGGGAGAGAAATTGTGGAGTCATTCTGTTATATCTTCTTTTCTTGATCTTTTTCTTCCATGTATTCTTGAAGATAGCTAATTTAGAGACTTAACTTCTCCATCTTCCAGATTTGACTTGGAATTCATGAAACAACCCAGTTTCTATTTCCAGAGAGGATTAAAGCATTTGAGAATTTTTTTTTTTCCTCTAGCCGGTCAGTTTTTCATAAAGTATTACAGAGTAAATAAATTTCTAGAAGCACTTTTCTAACATGCATCATCAATTGACTGAATGTTTTCTCTGCTTAAAAATTCCTGTTCCTCTTCCTGAAACTATAATGTTTCCCTCAACACTCATTTGTATGCTTAACATGGTTGATAATGCATAAAGTCATAATAGGGAAACTTTTTTCTCTGTTTTGACCTTGTTTTTTTAATCTGCAGCAAATCGGATGGAAATTTCCTTGGTTTCCTAGTTCCTATTAGTTTCCTATCTTCGTCTCTCAATGATATCCTCAGGATGAAGAGATTTATTGTGCATTATTCTGATTTGAGAGCTACTCTCATTTAGTTTTATCCCCCAATGCCACCTTCTCACCTTTCTGAAGACTGCAGCTCAGCATTGTCTCAATTCACCCATAGGTTTTCATTCAGCACACATGTTGAATCTGTATGTCAGCCATTATGATAAGTGCTTGGAATACAAAGATGTGTAAGTCGTAGTCCTTGTCCTCAAAAAGACCTCATCATCCTGCAGGGGAGACAGGCGCAAAGACAGGAAATTACATTACAGGATGATAAGTACCGCTGCAAAAACAGCACAGGGACAGCGCTCCAAGGAAAAGAATTAATTCTGCCTAGGTGTAGGGAGAGCCTTTGAGTTAAGTAAGCACTCAGTGCTTGAATTATTCCTTGAATGGTGAGTGCATTCAGTAACATTTGGTCATGAGTTTTGTTCCAATTAATGTGAAAATACAGGAGAAAGCAATTCATCTTCCCCCATTCCCTTTCCTTCAATGGAGGACACTATTAATGATCATGAGTCAGACCATAGTTATACTTCTGATATAGTTCTTCTGTGGAGCTAATCCTTGCAGTCATACTAATTTGTAATTTCTCATTTAGGATGGCTCTGGAACTACAATTTTGTATTTGCATTTCCCATCCACCATACACTTTTTTTTTGAGAGAGAGAGAAAGAGAGAGAGAGAGAAAGAGAGAGAGAAAGAGAGAGAGAGAGAGAGAATAGGCACGCCAGTGGCCTCTCAGCTGCTGTGAACGAACTCCAGATGGGTGCTCCCCCTTGTGGGCAAGTGTGGCATTGCACCCTTGCATCACTTTTTGCATCTGGTGGGACCTGGAGAACTGAACAGGCGTTCCTAGGTTTTTCAGGCAGGCACCTTAACTGCTAAGCCATCTCTCCAGCCCCTATACACATTTAAAAAAAAAACAGACTTGTTGTGGTTGCCAGAATAATGAACCCTGCTACCAATATGTTCACATCCTAATCTCCATATCCTATAAATATAATGTTATGATTCCTTACATGGTAAAGGGAAATTAAGTAACATATGCAACTAACTATTGCTAATTATATTCCCTTAAAGTTAGATCACACTAGATTATATCAGTGGCCTCAATATGATCACAAGGGTTCTTAAATATGGAATAGGGAGACAGGCATATGAAAATGATATAATATATGAATTACCTAAGTCCTATTCCTGGTCTTGAAGACAAAGGAAAGGACAAGAAGTCAAAGAGTGAGAGTGGCTTCTAGAAGCTGAAAATAAAGGATGGTTACTAGGTTCCACGTAGAGTTTCCAGAAAGACAGAAACTACAGAAAGAATGCAGTTTTACCAACACTTTGATTTTGGCCAAATGAACCCATTTTTGCCTTTAGACCTCCAAGGCTGCTAAACAATAAATTTGTTCTAATCTGCCCAGTTGTGGTAATGTTACAGGAGTAATAGGAGATAAATATAACTATGAAATTGGTCCTCATTAGTCTTCTTTTGCTCATGAGTCACACTGTGTTCCACTCCAAGTTGTCCAAGAACTTCCTGCTTCCTCATAGCTTGACTACATATCAGGAAGTTCTGTTAGTGCAATTTACCATGTTATTTTGTTCCTTAAGGAATATTTGCACAATTTCCATTTAGTGCTATTTTCACACAAAACCATACCTAACATTCCATATATATGTATTTCCACTTTCCAAGTTTACATCAAGCTTAAATCTCCAATGATTGCTTATCTTAGTACTTGCAAATATATCTTAACCTTAAAATACTTTTCTTGCTATCCATCCAAGAGCTCACTTTTTATTTAAAATTTTCTGTTACTTCAATGATAAGTGAATACATTAGAAACATTTTTTTTTGTAATGCCATGAATAAAACCTAGGACTTTATGTGTGTTAAGCAAGCACTAAATCACCAGCCCATAGGAACAATTTTTTGACAAAATCAGGTGACTAATTCAGGGTCCACTTTATTTAGACTATTGCAAAATGAAGAAAAAAAAATTCCATGAAGTAATGGTAGAAGTTAGTGGAGAGATGAGGGGAGTAAGGCAATGTGTTGGTCAGTTAACCAATGGGGCATGGATTTCTGTTTTGGTGTGCATATCAAGGTGACTATTCTCCCAGGCATATCTCCCAGGCACTTCTCATCATGCCCCAAACACTGATCATCCTGCTTTGGTGTGTGTCAATGGCTTGGTGGTGGGAACTCATTGGGACATGAAATGTTGCTGAAGAACAACTACGGGGAAACAAGTGCATGAAACTTCAAATGAAAGGAACCTGATGGAGACCATAAAGTATATGGGACCTTCTTCAGACCATACACTTGGTTGTACTAGGTCTGTGTTTGATGACTCATTTATGGGAGAACTAATGTTGGTCCTTGCTCTGCAAAGCTTGCCGAGATAACATGCTTCCCCAAATTGCATTTCTTTTCTCTATACATCTCCACCCAATGCAATTTCCAGCCAATGTTACAAATTATATCCAAGCAGGAAATCATTGTAAGAGTGTCCTGGCAGGAGGAAACAAAATTTGAATCAGAGTGGCCCTCAGAGGTAATGTTTGCTGACATGCAAATATATTGTAGCCCACATCAATTTTCTGATATTCTGTCTTAGAAGGAATCTAAAATATAAGCCTTCCCTTTCTGTCCTTATATTACAGTATCCTGCTTAGTTTACTCCAGTGTTTGATTTTACCTGGGTTTATTTACAGTTTGGGGAAAATAGCTTATGTCCTAAAAATGATTTTTGGTTAGAAATTCTCAAGTCAACCCTCTACTAAAATATCAATTTATAATACACGGTGTTATAATTATGGTTTTTTAAAAATATAAGCTAAATACTTTAAAAGCATGAATTAGTACTATAAGAAAAACATTATTTTTTAAAAAAATATTATTTATTTGACAGAGTAAGAGAGAGGGAGAAAGAAGCAGACACACACAGACAGACAGACAGAGAGAGGGAGAGAGAGAGAGAGGAAGAATGGGCACACCACTGTAAATGAACTCCTAATGTCTGCACCACTTTGTGCATCTGACTTTTACATAGGCACTGGGGAAATGAACCCAAGCCACCAGGCTTTGCAAGCAAGTACCTTTAATTGTTGAGCCATCTCACCAGCCCCAAGAAATATAATTTCTTACCTATGGTACCTGTGGTAGAACTTGAAAACTTATGCATGTTATAACCGACAAAAAGAAAACAATTGAGAAAGAATCAAAGCTGAGAGAGAGAGAGAGAGAGAGACAGAGAGAGAGAGAGAGAGAGATTATTTCTTAATATGATCTTTTGCTGTAGAAACCATGCCATTTCTCTGTAACTCTAGGAGTTGGAAACTGTGTCCCTTAGACTCTACTGTTCCAGGACCATGGACATGTTATCCTTCAGTCTCTGCTACAGGATCCCTGGTTCTTTCTCTCTCTCTCTAATAAGTAAAAATAAAATATTTAAAAAAAGAAGTAATCTTCTCTCAGGCGCTAGGAAGATAGTTTGGTGGGTGAGAGTGCAGCTTTCCACACAGCCTGAGGGCCTGATTAGGTCTGATTTCAATCTATCAGTACCCACATAAAGAGATGGGCATGGCCATGCATGCCTGTCACCCCATCTTGTGGGGAGTGACAACTGGAGAACTGATGGAGCTTTCTGGTCATCCAATCTGACCCAAAACAGTAGCTTCAGGTTTGGTGAGGTACTCCACCTCAGACTAGATGTGTTCGTCTGGCCTTTACATATGTGCACACCTGCACACACATGTGCATCCACTAGAGAACTATATTCCCCCACAAACTCAAACAAAAGAAACGATCTTAATTTTAAGTTCATTTAATCAGTGTCAGCGAAAACAATACAGGGATATACCTATGTTGGGAACTAAAGAGGGGTCATTTTCTCTGTGAGCTTCATTTTGAAAAGGCAGTTATCTGAAAACGTGGACAGGGGAATCACGTTGACATGTATTTGCTTGACCGTCGCCTGCAGCATGGCACTAATGCTCACGGCAATCTTAAGTGCCTGACACTGTTATCTCACCTCTGTTTTATGGGTGAGAATGCCCGACTATGACTCTTGATACAAAGGTATCATTTTGCTTGCCGATCGCAGATGTGAGCTTTGATCCCAGGTCCTCCAAGTTCCATGGCCAGCAACATGTCACTGCACTCACTTGGGGAAAGCTTTTGGACGATGGAGAGTCATAATGGTTCATTCAAAGGATGAACTGATACATCCAAGTCCCTGTCATGGCAGTGATGAGATAAGAGTCGGAGATTAAGCCTGCCTTTAGCAGGACAACAAGAATAATAAAGAAGACAAATGGAGCCAAATCAGTATTTCCAACGTGGTTGAAAATGTTAATAATTTTCTGTTGGTTTCAACAATCCTCCCGAGGCAAAGTCAGTGGGCAAATTGTATAGAGAGACGGGAGCTTGCAGCAGGACTTCCAGAAGGTCTTGGGAATTGGAGATGGGATCTGAATGGAGGGCTGAGGTCTGAGCAGGAGAGCCAGGACTAGGCTGTACCAAGTCACAATCATTACCACAGGTAGTTTTGTTAATTTTTTATTATTTTATTTATTTTTGGAGAGAGACACAGAGAGAGACTGACAGAGAGGGAGAGGGAGACAAATAGAGATGGGTGCGCCAGCCATCTCTCAGCTGCTACGAAGGAACTCCAGATGCATGAGCCCCCTTGTGGTCAAGTGCGGCATTGCGCCCTTGCGTCACTTTGCATCTGGCTAAACGTGGGAACTGGAGATTGGAACCAGGTTCTTAGGCTTAGCAGGCAGGCACCTTAACCGCTGAGCCATCTCTCCAGCCCAGTTTTGTTATTTTTTGGAGCATAAGAATAATGAAGGTCACCTTATATTTCATATCCTGAGGAACTTCCCATGACTAGGAAATTTTTCGGGGGGGGGGAGGATGCTCTGATCTTTAGTATCCAGGGTTACCATCCTTCTAGAATATTAGCGCTTCCCTGGAGTTGTGCATAAATGCTTTGCTGACTTGTGGGCGATGATGGAGAGGAGCCAGCAGAGTTTGCAGTCACTGCTGTTCAACTTCTTGACTTTGGAAGATGGGGAGGTGTGTTGTCCCCACGCTCCGTGTAGCTCAGAGCTCTCAAGTTGATAAGGACTTTCCAATCAGCCTTTTTCATTATCTCCTGCTCGCTTTAACTTCAGACGTATTCACATTCATCAGTCTTGTCTTATCTGAACAATGAGCAGGGACTGGGGCCAGGCACAATGGAAGAGGAAATATGCAGAGGCTGTAATTATATTCACACTTGAGGAGCCCTAGAAAGAACACTTTGCCTGTTAGAAACTGCCAGAGTGGGAGCTGCCACCTACCTATTATCTGACTGAACTGATGAAGGGCCTGATGGGTGGCAGGATGCCTTTGGGGTGTCCTTTTGGTAATCCCTTTATTGCATTGTATTCCAGACTTTCTGGAAAAAAGTTGCTCTTACCCGGTAAGGTAATTTTGGTTAGAGAAGTCAAAGGAGTATGCCCTGTTGGTTCAACGATGCAGTTGGCATTTGCTGAACATCTTCTGTTTGTGGTGTTGAGGCCAGAGGAAAATGATCCCTGTTTTCAGGAGCTCAAGGTGAAGAATTGAGGAGGCACACTATATTAGATATTTTTCTCATTGCTGTGACCAAATAGCTAAGGAAACCAACTTAAGGAAGGAAGGGGGTTTATTTTTGGCTTGCCGTCCAAGAGGATACAGTCCACCATGGTGGAGAAGGCATGGTGGCAAGAGTAGGAAGTGGCTGGTCATTTTGCATCCATGGTCTGAAAGCAGATTGATGAATCCTGGAGCTCAGCTATCTCCGTCCAGGATCCAAGACCACAGAATGACTCTGCCCACACTCAGGGTGGGCGCTCCCACCTCTACTCATTTAATCTAGAAAAATAATCCTTCACAGACATATTCAGAGACTTGTTTCCATGGTGATTCTAAATTCTGTCTAGTTGGCAAACATGGGGCACAGAGGGATTAACCACATTGGCTTGAGTCCCACATGGCACAAGTGTTGGAATCAAATCTGGTCAGTCCGATTTTTTTTTAACCATGCCTTATCTTATGTCTCTCCACTATAAGGGTTTAATCAGAAGAAAACTAGTTTGGGGAAGAATATAAGAATTCCATGGCTTATTGAGCTGCTATGAGATCTTGAATCAGCCATTTACCTTCTCTGGGCTTTAGTGTTTAATTTAACATGACCAGACATGAGATAAAGGGACAGTTTTCTATCTACTAATGCCTTGAAATATGGGTATATGTTCAAAACAGCTTTATAATATCACAGACATATCCTTACTTTGGGGAGAGAGAGAAGAGAGAGAGAACATGCATGTTCACACATACATACATACATATTCATATATATATACATATGCATATGTATATGTATGTATGTATGTATATGTATGTTACCATATATACACACACCCAGAAGAAGAAAGTGTACAAGATTCACTTTGTTTTGGTGAAAATGTCATTAAAAAAAGATAACGTTTCTTTTATCAGAAAATACTACCTTTCTTCCCATATTCCCAGTTGTCAAAGCAGGTTTAAGTTTGACCTGCTTAATTGGTGTGGCTTCTGTAGTTATTGCTCGAGTTTCTCGTTTTCATTTGCTTTTGTCAACACTATCCCATGTCCTGCAGACGATGCCCCATTTGTCTGACTCCCTGATCCTTCTTGATCTCAATGGATCTTCTCAGCTCTTGATCTGCCACGGAAGGTTCTAAAACAAGCAGATTGGGCCCCTTGGGAAATTAATCAGGCAGAGAAGGCAGTTCTGAGTCTCTAACAGGTACATTACGGGGAGTTCTGAAGCTTGTCTAGCTTGACAGGAAATTGCCTGGGGGAGTCTAAGAAACCCAGACATGCCTGACTCAGGCAGGCACTGAAGTCTGGACTTGCTTAAACTGTTTAATATTGTTAGGGCGTAGGAAAAAAAAAAAAAAAAAAAAAAACTTCAGTGGCAGAAGGGTGCAATCCATTTAGCATGGGATACTAATCATCTAACTGATGTCAGATTTGCTGGACACCAGAAGGTCCCAGATTGATCATACCCTCCAAGGGGTCCTTCCCATTCTGTGATCCCAGATTCCTCTCCAAACTGAAGAGGCTTGTTCCACGGGTATGGATGAGATGCTAGACTCAGGAAGGTGAGGGAGAATGAAGAACAGTGCTGTTCTCAAAGGGCGAGAGCTGGACCAAGGAAGCACCATGCTGGTGCTTCCCTCCCTCCATCTGTTCAGTTGCCTGTCCCCTGGTCTTCACACTCACTGTCACTGTCCCTCTGAGAGATTTGCCATCTTTTCCATGGACCAGGGCCATAGACCCGTGATTGTTCAGTAGGCTCTACTGGGGTCTTCCTGTATTACTCCGATTTTCCCTCCAAACTCCAGGTTGATGACCTTGGACTGCAGTTACAATGATCACCACAGACTACAGTTAGCATGACCACCGTGGACTACAGTTATAATGATCACCCTGGACGGCAGGTTACAACCATCACCACAGAATACAGGTTATAATCTCATCTCTTCAGTATGTCATCCAATCTCCTTTGCCTCTGACCTTAATGCCTCTCACCCCCAAGGAAGGGCTGGATCTTTATCAGTAGTCTGTCCTCCCATTGACCACACCTATTCCTGAGGGGAGCTGAGAGACAAAGGTGGGCAAACCGAGTTGAATGGAGATGGAGACTCTCTTCTCTCCAGTCTTCCAGGCCCTTGCTGGCAGTGGACCCCAACTTCAAATCATAAGGCAACTTGTTCACCAATCCCCTAGTTTCTCAAATGCTTTTTCACTGTGTACTCTGCATATAATTTTGTCATATCTGACCTGCACAATTTGTATGAACAATAAAAATAGGAAATTTAAATTATTTTTTAAAATATTTTTAAAATTATTTATTTATTTGACAGAGGGGGAGAGAGAGAGAGAGAGAGGGACAGAGAGAGAAAGAGAAAGAATGGGTGCACCAGGACTTCCATCCACTGCAAACGAACTCCAGACTCATGCACCACCTTATGCATCTGGCTAACGTGGGTCCTGGGGAATCGAACCAGGGTCCTTTGGCTTTGCAGGCAAATGCCTTAACCGCTAGGCAATCCCTCCAAGCCCTGAATTTAAAATTATTACATGTAAATCCCACATCAAGAGGAAAGTCACAAACAACTCATTCAGAGTCACCACTATTTGAAAACATTGCTAGGTTTGAAGAGTACCTTACTCCTCCCTCACCCTGACCAAAAACAAACAAACAAACAAACAAACAAACAAACAAACAAACAAAAAGATATTGGTTAAAATCTTACTTCTATGGAGCAAGACGAAACTCAAGTCTTCATTGCCTGTTTCCCAGGGACAATGTCTACTTCAGGCTGGCCTCTGCCATCACTCGTGGCTGTCCCCCAGTGGCTCTGATCATGATGATTCACAATGAGGCTAGTGGAGCATACAGGACCTCCCCCATGACCTAGTCCTTTCCATGTCTCTGTAAAGAGCACCTGGTTCTGTGCATTAATAAAGTTGGCACGGTAAGATGCTTTAACTCACTGCTAGGACAGCAGTGAGAACAGTTGCCTTCTACCCTGCTGGTTTCCATTTCCTTTGGTTTCAGGCAGAGATGGAGAAGGAAGATTTCATGGGGATGAGGGCTTTCGTGCCAGTCCCGAGTGTTAAGTTCTTGTTTGCTAACCATAGATTCCAGGACCGCCCTGGTTTAAACTAGGTATTTAATAAATATCTTCTAAATGAATTTCTATGGTCCACAAAGCCTTGAGAATCACGATTTCTGGCAACGTGATGTCCTCTTGTGTGCTAGGACTATGGCCAGACTCTTTCAACATGGTTGCTGGGTTTTCTGAGAATACAGAATGAGAATTAGAAGCCCCCGGAGACCATCTAACTCAGGGGATTTCAAACTGAAGCTGAGGATGGATACGTTACATGAAACGCTTTTTCAAACTAAGTTTTCCCAGCTCTCTCATACTTTGTAAGCTCCCCTGTGAGGGTATCTAAGCAGTGGGAAGGAGAGTGTGATTTTGGAAAGTCTTTCTCATGGTTCTGTGTCTTCCCTGATTTAATACCGTCTCCCTTGTGCCAAAGAGCATGTTTGGCATATAGAGAAGTTTTCTACTGTGCTGTACCCCATTTCTGCCTACATGTAGCCTTTTTTTTTTTCATTTTAATTCTCTAATATTTGGAGAACACATCAAAACGTTTACTCTTGTTCTATATTACTTTACGTCACTGCTAATGACTTCTTCTGCATATTTCTCATACTTAAAACTTGCCAAAACCAGGTAATATATTTTAAACTTTGAATTCCCGTGGTTCTTTGATGAGCTAGTGTTAAAATAGCAAAAAAAAAAATTAGTTGGTGATTAGTCCATTCATATCTCAAAATGATACACTGCCTGTGGCGAGATGCTACTAGATGCAACATTTCAACTGCAAGTGAAATTCTTGTTAGGGATATTGTCTACATTGTGAAATGTATGTTGATTAAAGATTGGCATGGACGGTGGAGCCTAAGAAGGAGAGATGGTAACAGAATTTCGTAGCACACTAAGAAACCCCTTAGGGGGTCTGTACTGGCTGATTTGCCAATTGCTATGGTAAAATACTTGACAGAAACAACTTAAGGGAGGAAGGATTTATTTTTGCTCATGGTTTAGAAGGTACAGCCCATCATGGTAAGAAAGGCACGGTGACTGGAATGGGTCGGTCCAAGACAACAGGAGCTTGTGGAAACTGGCCACATCCCAGTGGCACACAGGAAACAGAGAGCTTTGTTTGGAAGCAGAGCTGGACCAGAACCATTAAGACCCATCCCTAGTGGCCTACAGCAGCCAGCTAGTGGTTCTACAACTTCCTAAAACAGTTACACTGGTTGGCAACCAAGTATTCAAGCACATGAGCCTCTGAGGAACACTTTACATTTAAATCATAAGAGGAACCAAGATAAAGAGACAGAGTACGTTTGCTAGCACTCTGAGAATTTGAGGGTAGCCAGCGGTCCAGCGTCAAGGCGTGTTTGTGAATGGCTTCTGTTCTGCTGGTGGACGGCCAAGGCTTGCTCCACACTTGCAGGTAACCTGGAAGCTGCCTAAGCAGGTGAAGGCTAAGACAGGAAACCAATGCCCAGAGCTTGGATTTTGACCATTCAACATAGATAATTTACTATATTTTATGCTCCTATTTCTTTTTCTCCTTCATTTTCATCTAAGAGCAAATCATAGATTTTTTTTCCCCTGACCGTTAAAACAAATGTAGTCACTTTAATTACTTAAGGCAAATTAAAAAGTAGAGTTTTTTAGGGGCCATTAAAATTTAAAAGATGTTAACATGTTCTTCTAATGAATTTTTATTATTACTAGGAATGTTATTTAATTATTATGTCTGCGCTGACTGTTAGTTTTGGGAATGATTTATAGGTTTGGAATTTTATGAGAAATCATTCTGCCTGAAGCTAAGTTTTATTTATTTACTATCATATTTTCTCTCATCTTTTTTTTTGTCTTTTATAGCCACATATTTGATTAGAACTAGAAATAATTTAGTGAGATGAGATGGTATTTTATTCTGCTCATTCTTTATACCATAAACTTTATTTCTTGATGCTCAGTTAAAAGAAAAAAAACACAACACTATTATCTTCTGCACCATGACATTCCTAGCATTCATGAACTATTAACAGTCTCCTGAAAGTTTTTCTCTACAGCACAGAATGGCAGGGACTCTTTCTTATTAGTTCTGTGTGCCCCAGAGCTACAGTTTCTGAAGTAGCTAAATTAGAATTACCTGAGGTTCTTTCAGAAAAAGCAAAAACAGCTCTTTAGGCTTTCCTGCTCTGTGTACCCATTCCTTTTTGTTTCCGTCCCTTTCTCTCCCCACTTCTCTTTTGATGTATGCACACATCCTTTCTCTTCCTCTGTCTTCTCTCTACCCTGTTATAATAAAGAAAAAAGCAAGCAAACAAACAACAAACTAACAAAGAAAACACAAAATAAATAAAGTGCTAGTTAGGGCTCTAGCTTAGACACTCTGATTTAAATATTTTAAAGACAGTCTCAAAACTAAATTAAAATGGTTTGGTTTTCTTGTTTTGTTTTGTTCACCCAAATAAGTAGAAATGTGGACCAAACTAGTTCATTTTCTCAAAGGGTATAACCTGTGCATTGTGGCTTATGAAGAGCCATATGAATTGTCTGTTGAATGGACATTAGCTTGAACTTAGAGATTAAATATTATTGCCAGCATCTGTCCTTTTGTGAACTCAGTATCAGAATACTTGCACTCTAACACCTTCTTTATAAAATGTGTAAGTTCCTCAAAACTATTTGAAGAGGAGTGGTATTGCATGTAGATAATCATAATTTTGAGTTTGCCTTAGTATTGCTAAAGCAAATTTCTTCATTTATTAATGCCCTTCAATATCTCAAAAAACAACAATAAAACCCCTTGTAATTTGTCTGACTTTAATATCATCCATAGTCAGGCGTGGTGGTGCACGCCTTTAGTCCCAGCATTGGGGAGGCAGAGGTAGGAGGATTGCCATAAGTTTAAAGCCAACCTGAGACTACATATTGACTTCCAGGTCAGCCTGGGCTAGAATGAGACCCTACTTTTAAAAACCAAAAAAAAAAAAAAAAAAAAAAAAAAAAAAAAAAAAAGATCAGCCATAAATAATCAGAAATTTTCAAAAGCACGTTTCACAGATAGGTTGTCAGAGTTCTACAGGGAAAATCTGCTCTTTTGGCATTTCCCGGTGCAGAACTCAAACCTCCTCCAAAACCTTATGACTGCTGAGAATAACCATATTGATGAAATCGTAATGCATGGTTGAGTTTCAGAAAAAGATATTCATTGTACATTAATCATTTAGACATCATTTAAATAACAAACAATTGTAAAGACCTGTACAATTTTGAGAAAATAAAGATTTCAAAGTGTGAATGTGTGTGTCTTTTAAAGAAGGTTCCATTTTTCATATATTTGAGTGATTTCTGGGAACTGTGGAAAAATTGTTCTGTATCTCAGGGAAACATGTTTATTGCAAAAATGTTTTTAGGGCTGGAGAGATGGCTTAGTGGCTAAAGCATTTGCCTGCAATGCCAAAGGACCCAGGATCGATTCCCCAGGACCCACATAAGCCAGATGCACAAGATGGCGCATGTGTCTGGAGTTTGTTTGTGGTGGCTGAAGGCCCTAGGTGTGCGTTCTTTCACTCTCTCTCTCATAAAATAATTTAAAAATGTTTTTTTTATATATTATGCAGCAGGGTAAAACAGTGTTATATAGAATAGAATTATGTAAACTAGACCAGTGGAGAAGTTGTCATTGAGTAAAGGTATTTTAATAAAGTAGTTGACTTGGAAGAGAAATTTTCAGGTTTGTTACTAGAAATAAGTAACACAATGATTCTTTTTCTGAAAATACTTAATTTTTTCATAAAAATAAGTTGGAATAAGCACAGTCTAAAGAATACTGAATTTGACAACAGATTAATGAATAAATGAACAAATGATTTAAAATTGTATTTATTTTGAGAGGAGAAAGAGAGAGGGAGAGAGAAAGAGAGAGAGAGAGAGAGGGAGAATATGGGCATGGCAGGGCCTCCAGCCATTGCAAACGAACTCCAGACACATGTGCCACCTTATGCATCTGGCTTACATGGGTACTGGGAATCAAAGCTGGGTCCTTAGGCTTTACAGGCAAGCACCTTAACTGCTAAGCCATCTCTCCTGCCCCCTCAAAATCTTTTTTAAAAGCTCATCTAGATAATTTTTCTGGATAGTTGGGTTTGAGTATCACTGGCCTGTGACATGAAACACTATCTTGCTCTAGCAAGTGTTTGAAAGTTTTTCTTTCTTACTCTTATTCTTCTTTATTTTCTTTTGTGCTTGCATCACTCAGGGAGCCACATAAACATGTTTTAGTGCGTTTATTTTTCTCTCTGGACTTTGCTATGCTTCACCAACTACACAACAAAAATCCAATTTAAATGCATTCTCTTTTGTTTTATGGTACATAATGGCAGTCCAATAACCAAGACTTTCCATTGCCCTTTCAAAGTGTAGAAACAACCTCGTTGACAGTGCTGGGTGTTGGATGCGGCTGGGAGACTGATGTGTGACCAATGTCGATTTCACTTTGTTCCTATAGAAACTCTGTTCTTCCTAACCTTGTGACTGCTGCTGTTTTGAGACTTCTCATGTCTTAAATATATTCTGTTTATTTGTTCTGGAAGACCATCCTATGGCTGAGCATTTCTTGCATCTGACATTCTGATCATGTCCCGTCACAGCTGGCTCTTCCAGGTTATCTTGTGGTGGCCATTCAGTCTCTGTGCGTGGCCAGTCCAGGGAAATGGTGACAGAAAGCTGAGTTTAGGTCTTGCTCCTGCACTGAGGTGGCTCTGTCTCATTCTCACATTTTGCTGTGGGTGAGCCAGTTGGTAATTTGAAGTTCAATCGATAAGCATTCTCTGTGACACCGAGGAAGCTTTTCAAGTTGCTGTATTTAGGCTCTCATAAGTCCATAGAGACATGTTCCTGGCTTATACGCTACATAGGAGTAGAGTAACCTGTTGTTGGGAAAAAAAAATACAGGGGAAAGAGAAATGAGAAAGTGTGGAAAAAAGAAGAGAAGTTCTTCTTTTTTTTTTTTTTTCAATAAAGTAGTACCATGTAGTGACCAAGAGATTTTTTTTTTTTTTTGGTTTTTTATTTTACTTTTTTTTTTTTTGTGTTTCGAGGTAAGGTTTCACTCTAACCCAGGCTGACCTGGAATTCACTATGTAGTCTTGGGGTGGCCTCAAACTCATGGCAATCCTCCTACCTTTGCCTCCCAAGTGCTGGGATTAAAGGCGTGCACCACCACACACGGCTGAGCAAGAGAAATTTTCTTACAAGATTTTTCAATGAAGGAATAATTCACTAGACATTTCAAAGATTATCTCAAGCATGTGATCACATTGGTTAATCCATTTTTTTGCAGATTTGGAATCTGGCTTTTCAGTTCATCACCCTCTCTTCCAATATTTAGGAACATCTTTTTAAATGTCATAATCAGATCGGGTGTAACATTCAGTCTCATGCAGCACAGGCTGGCATGAAATTCACAATCCTCCTGCCTCAGCCTCGAGAGTGCTGGGATGACAGACGTGTGCCACCATGCCTGTCTGTAAAATTTGTATTTCATCTCCAGGAAGGTGTGCAAGAATTGATCAGATTTTCAAATCACTAGTCAGAAAACATTTTTTTTTAATCAAAAAAATTTTTTTACGAGGTTGACCAGTTGTACTAGTCAAACGTGCCGGCTGAGGAGACGGTTCACTGTATAGGATGTGCTCCGGTTTGCAGTGAGTGGCTCCGTGTGTGAGCTTGACAGTGCAGCTGGTCCCCGGGCCGATGCTACTTCCTCTGCTTTCCATTACTTGAGGCTCCGTCAATCCTCAGCGACACCTCTGTCATCTTCCAGACAGTCTTCAGACACTGAATGTTACCTTCTTCTTTTCAACTACTTAAAAAAAAATGATTTTCTCTTCTTTTCACCTAGATAATAGACGCCTCTCTTTTCTGATCTGAATTACAAATGCAGATCATTTCTTGTGTTTAAACGTTCTCTCCAGCAAGTTCACAAGCGCATCTGCATTTGTATTCTTAGCTTTTTTTTTTTCTTTCTTTTTTTGGAGGTTACATTGATTTACTTGCATGTAACCACTTAAATATAATTTTTCCCCCCAGGGCCAGTTTCAGGAACACAATTTTCAGTGCAGATCCCACACGACTACAATTATCTTTAGGACTCTTGATAATGTTTGTGCTTTCCTGTCTGGAAACATTTTCTGATACGGAATTCAAGTCTACTGATAGCATCTTGCACAGTTACATAATCTCTATTTTATGCTAATTTGTCAGTCTCTGACAGAAGCAGGAGTTCCATCAGTCTGGCAGAAACTTCTGAGCTGGCGTTTCATTGGCTCTGAGTTCATTCTCAAATGCATTCTAGCTGTCATTCAGTTAAGCCTTGAGTTCCTAGGGAGAAGCAGAGGAAGCTCAAAAGAGGAAGAGACAGGAAATGAGGTCAGTGATGCAGTGTGAACCTCTTAACCAGCCCTGGCCTGTGGCTCGGTGATAAATTAAAGATAGGACGGCTGTTTTTGATGATCCTAGTCTTGGGATCACCATGGGGACATTTTTGTGTCCTTTATGTGGCTCTTATTGTCAAGCCAGTGTTCTAAAAATCTACACATTGCATTTATTTATTTATGCAAAGTAATATGAAGTCCTCTATTTTGTGGAATATGTAGGTGTTTAAAGTTTAGAACAAAAGCTACTTTCATAGCCTGCTTAGTATTCAATAATTTCCTGCCTGGTTGATAGCTTAATTTATTTCAGCTATTATTCAGATTTGGCCCACCAGTTAACATTTTGTCCCCTAACAGAGTAGAGAATTCACATATGGATTTATCCTTCTATATATCTCTATCTCCTAGCAACTATCCATAAGGCCATAGTGATAAATGATCCCTGTGAGATCCAAGCTCTTTCTGTATAAGCACGGGGATTAGGGTAGCATTTGAGCAGGGCCTGACAATTTGTCCAGGAAAGAGCCATCCTGACAGATATCAGGGCCCAAAAGGAGCTAGGACATATACAGTACAGAACGTGCCCTTACTAACATGTGCAAGAGCCTCAATGGACAGTTTATGTGCACTGTCTGCTGGACCTGGAAGAGGTCAGTGTGAGGCAGGACCGAGCCACAGACTGGGCAGAGACGAGAAGCAGATTAATGGAGAGCCAGATGGTTCCTGATAGTACCTCTGGCAGCATCTCCCCTGGACCTGGGTGGATTGCTTATGTTTGCATTTTCTCTGTCTCCTCCATCGCTTTCCTTCATTGGTCAGTAGCGTGGTATATTGTACCACATGGTGCAAACTTTCACCCTTTGTGCACTTTCAAAAAGATTACACGAGGGCTGGAGAGATGGCTTAGCAGTTGATGTGCTTGCCTGCAAAGCCCAAGGACCTAGGTTTGATTCCCTAGTACCTACGTAAGTCAGATGCACAAAGTGGTGTATGTGTCTGGCCTCTCTTGCCTCCAGTTAGTCTTTGGACCTTGGCTATTTCCTTTGACATTGAAGGACCAGATGAACTCAGAGATGATCTTCACAGATTGGCCATGGTACTCTTCAGGATCTTTCTTCTCTCACCCTCATCCCTGTCACTGTCAATGTGCTGCTAAGCCTGGCTCCTTTTGGGAGGTTTTCCTGAGCTTATCTCCCACCTATGTTTCTCACCAACCAGTTTTCTATAAAAGTACACATTTGTTTTCTAGGACTCCACTTCTTGCTTTTATCTCTTAATCCCACAGCTATCCACCCAGTGGAATACAACCAGCCCAAACCCCCTGTAATTTTTCCCTTCAGTAATTCATTGTATATGCCCTTTCTGGTTTGCCAGCAACTTCACATTAAGAGTTTGCACTTAAAATTTATTATGTCCTATTAATGCCAAAATGCTAAAATTTTGTGTTAGCCAAGGGGAATTGTGATGTATGGATTCTTTTCATATAGGCTATGAGGAGAGTATGAATAAGCTTAAGAAAGAAGGAAAAATAGTCTCGAATTAATAAAGGGGACCTTCTCTTTCTCACCCCAGTTGCATTGAGGCTAATGGAGTAACTAGTCTATGTCCACAGGATTACATATAAAATACCACATAGATGGTTATCTTCATCTTATAAGAGACATTTCATGCGTGGGAATTGGTTTTAGAATAGGAAAAAGTGCAGAGACAGAATACATGGAAAAGGTTTTGCTATGAATTTTTTTTTGAACAAAGATTCCCTCATAGAAACAGGAGCAAATTATAATCAACGGAATGCTTGAGGATAGCATTGTGCCATATGGATCAAAAGGAAGTCTAAGCTTTTGATCCTTTTTCTCAGGTGGGGAATGGGATTTGGGGTAAGTCAGCATCTACAAATTCAGCTCTAAGATGTTTGGAAGGAGCTTTGAAGCCCATAAAATGCACAAGGCAGGATTTCATTAAAAATAGTTGCTCAGGAATATGGAGCAGTGGTGGGGTGCAGCTGGTGGTGTGAGGACACAGGGTGCTTAGTCTGGGCTGCCTCTGCACCATTGGCTCTGAAATGACTCTATGGGAACTCATTTGCTGGGGATGCCATGCAGCAACCCCAGGCTCTGAGGAACCCCTGGGCAATCTGATGCCTCAATGAACAATCTGGGACCAATGGCCTTTAACCCTAATGGTTGCATCTTGAGTTAGAGGTGGATGAGCCCATTTTATAGGAAGCTGTTGCAAAAACCTGTGCTGATGAAGGTGTACATAGTCATCAAACCTAAAAAATGAACCAGGGACTGTCTACTAAAAGTTATATTCTAGTTGGGCATGGTGGCCCTTGCCTTTAGTCCCAGCACTTGGGAGGCAGAGGTAGGAGGAGTGCCGTGAGTTCAAGGCCACCCTCAGACTACATAATGAATTCCAGGTCATCCTGGGCTAGAATGAGACCGTACCTTGAAAAATAAAAAACAAACAAACAACCTCCTGCCCCCCAAAACAAAAAAGTTGTATTCTATATATTTATTGCAACTATAAAGTTAGCATGGGGTTCATACCACTCTGTGGTGTCATTTAGCTTACTAAGAGCCCTTTACTCAACTCATAATTGCTTTGAGATCGTATTGCTAAGGTCTTATAAAAATGACAACTTGTGTATTCAAACCTTGTCAGTTCACAGACTTTTTTATATACTGGTTTATGGAAGTAATCACCTCTGTAAACTAAAATCTAATGAATCATGTTCAGGACTTGACAGGAGTTGAATTGTGACTCCCATTCATGGTTTGAGTCCCAATTCCAAATTCTGGATATTACTTGGCATTAGAGGGGCTATAGATATAATTAATTCAAGATGAGATTATTAAGGTGGGACCTAATCCAATATTACTGATATCCTTATTTTTTTTAAAGGGAGATTTAGATATAGTCACACATACACAGGGAGAGTGGCAGGTGAATATAAAGGCAGAGATGAGGGAGGAATGTCTTCAAGACAGATAATAGCAAAGATGCCCAGCAATGCTCTCCTTTAGATGCTGGCAGAGAGCTGAAGGACTGATTCTCTTCATAGCCTTCAGGAGAAATCAACCTTGCCGGTACCTCAATCTTGGGTATCTGTCCTCCCAAACTGTGGTCTGATGCACTTCTGGTGTTGAAGCAACTTGTTTATGGTACTTGGTTAAGGCAGCCTGAGCAAAGTAGCTCAGTTGTCATCAACACATCTGTTGTTAATCCCGTTAATCAGCCGAGAGTGAGTATCTTTCTTTTCCACATTTTCCTCTGAAGGCATTTGACACTGGAGCCTGATTTCCTTAGCAAAGGTGTGAGTGCTGGCTTTTTGGGAGTGATAGCAAAGGCTTATACGAGGAGGTGGAGGAATAAGGAGGACATCTGAGCTAGGAGAAGGAGATAGATGTCAGAGAGTGGAAGGGTGGTGCTTGTGCTTATATCAAACCCAGCTCCTCTTCTTTTTTGTTCTGCACCTTCCCCCACCATGTTCATCCTGGAACCAATCCCTTGTCATTCATTGATAGTTCTCACATATAATGCTAACCCATTCCTGTCTCCTGAGCTGTTCATCCATGCACTCCACTTCTGAGTACTTCCTTCTTGGAACACACAGGCACTTCGTATTCAGTAAGGGCACACTATTGTTATCTTCTGCCCAAACCTGCCCTCTTCTCATATTGTTTCTTTTGTTTAATAATTGCTCATTTGCTCATGTCACAGGATCCCTAATCTAGGACCTTACAAATCATCTATAATCCTTCCATTCCCTTACCAACTTTGGCCAATTCTTATAAATAACTATGAGTCTGACTCAGTTATCTTCCTTAAATTCATCTCTTGCTCTACATTTTCCAGTCGTTCCTCAGTCCAGCTGTTAGGTAGACCATGGGCATGAGTGGTGGAGCTGGGAGTAGAGGGTCCTTTCTGGAAGGTGGTTTGAGCCCTGTACTTACTTGTGCTGGCTGATAAACTATTGTAAGACCTGGAGCCTGAGCTTTCATGGTAAGCGTCAAGTAAAAACATAATAAAATCTCTTAAACAACAATCAAAGGACCTTAAGCAGTCTTAAAAAGGTGTTAGAGGGTTGGAGAGATTGCTCAATGGTTAAAGTGCTTATTTGCAAAGCCTGATGGCCTGGGTTTGATTCCCCAGTATCCATGTAAAGGCAGATGCCCAAAGTGGAGTGTGTGTGTGGAGTTCATTTGCAGGGACAAGAGTCCCTGGTGCACCCATTCTCCCTCTCTCCCTTCCTTCCTCTCTCTCTCTCCTTGCAAATAAATAAATAAAAACATTTGTTTAAAAGGTGTTAGATAGGAAGCAGTCAAAAAACCTGCTGCTCTAGGTTGGTAGTCATATCTTGTAAAGGTCACCATGTTCCCGTATGGTTAAATGTCCTGGAGGATGCAGTTGGGTTGTTCATGCCATACCAAAAACTAAGGTGCCATTGCATTTGCCCACATATGCACTAGTGAAGGGTCTGCATTGTCAGAAGGCCTTGGCTTCATTCTGGTATTGTTTATATTGTGGTTCTGTCCTTCCTTGTGGGCTTTCCTGAAGGATCATACAAAGAAATACTCTAAAAGGTAGATCTAGTCCATCAAGACTTGGGAAGGAAAAAGTACCCCCCCCCCGCCCTTCCATGAATAGAGCACCAACATCAGCAAAGCATGTTTTAAATCCCCAGGCTGGAGAGATGGCTTAGTGGTTAAGGTGCTTGCCTGCAAAGCCCAAGGACCCAGGTTCAATTCCCCAGGACCCATGTAAAGCCAGATTTATAAGTTGGCACATGCACCTGGAAGTCATTTGCAATGGCTAGAGGCCCTGCACACCCATTCTGTCTCTCTCTTTCTGTCTCTCTTAAATAAATAAATAAATAGATAGATAGATAGATAGATAAATAAAAATCCCCAATGCAGAACCCACGGTGCTGCTCTCCCCTTTGAATTAGCCAATCTCTTTTGGAGTGCTTGCTTTGATTTCCTAAACAAACTTCTGCTTAGGCTGTCCATGCCTTTCCAATGAATTCTCTCTCTGAGAAGACAAGAGCCAAGAGCTCTGCACACAGTCATTCATCATTATCCAGTAGCTTTCCATTTGATTTCCTTACAATACATCTTTTTCTTCTTTCCCTCATGGTGCTATGCAGAGTAACTTTCCTGAAATGCACACCATCTCACTTTTGTCCTCCCAAGCCTTCCTTTAGATGCTTAGGATGATATAGGATGATATTTAGATTCCTTGCCATTTCTTCTCATTATTGGATTCCTGTCTGTTTTTTCACTTTTTCAGCTTTACTGAAGTGTAACCGACAAATGAACGCCATCTGTATTCAAAAGGATGGTGTGGTGCTCTGCTCTGCACACACGCTGTGGAATACAGAAAGAGGGTGTTCCATGTCTCACTTCGATGTGGAACCCAATGGCATGAAACTTACAGAAACAGAGTAGAAAGCTGCTTTCCTGATTTTATCTCCTACCCTCTATTTCCTCACTGAGCTCTAGCCATAAGGAGCCAACTGCTGCCGACTTTCCTGGGTGCTTCCTGCTCTTCCATGGGAATGTGAGGGAGGTTCCACATGCTTTCTTCTCTTTCTGAGATGACATTTCTTTTACTAGCCTTTTCCCTGCCCTCCCCCAATATGCTAACCCTCTTACACAGCCCAAATTTGGTGGTTCCCTTTGAGTTCATGCTGGGCATGAAGAGGGTCACTGTCTGGTGTGGTGGGGAGCATGCATATCAAAAGTAATCTTGAATAATTATTCTTTAAGATGAGCATGCTGACACATGCCTATAATTACAGAGCTCTAGTGGCTGAGGCAGAGGGATTGCTGTGAGTTTGAGGTCAGAGTGCACTATGTGTTGAGATCACTGACAGCCTGGGTGACAGAGTAAAACCTTTCTCAAAACAAAAGTTATTTCATTTTCATTCTTTTCAGTCCTCTGAAGATGAGTCTGTCCAATTGGGATGCTATGGGTAGACTCTGTCTAAGTGTTTCCCGGTTCTTAGCATTTTGTTGAAAGAGTTGGAACATATTCCCACATAGAAAGTAAAGCAGTGGGGCTGAGGTGGTGGCTCAGTGGGGAAGAGTGCTTGCTTTGCAAGTATGAGGGCCTCCGAGAGCCCAGACAGCTTGAGCTTGATGGCCAGCATCCACATAAAAAGCCAGGTGTGGCCACGTATGTCTCAGTGCTGAGTGGTGCAGAGAGTGGACTTGAAGTCCTAGATTCAAAGGGAACGGTATTTTCAAAGACCCTGAGAAAGGAAAAAACTTCCCTTTCTGTACTCACGTGGTATCTTGAATATATTTGTAAGGAAAGTCGTATGGCTGCAACAATTATTGACTCAACAACTCATTTAAAATCAGAGTTTAGGGCTGGAAGGATGGCTTAGTGGTTAAGGTATTTGTCTGCAAAGCCAAAGGATCCAGGTTCCATTCCCCAGAACCCACGTTAGCCAGATGTGCACGTGTCTGGAATTTGTTTGCAGTGGCTGGAGGCCCTGGCAATCCCTCCCTCTCTCCCTCTTTCTCTGTCAAATAAATAAATAAATAAATAAATAAATAAATAAATAAAATATTTTTAAAAATCAGAGTTTAGGTAAGTCCTACTCACAGCATCCAGAAAATATATGTCACTTTAATGATTATGAATAATTGGTTGAATGAAATAATGACTTAGATTGAGGCCTGGGGTCGATGGGCTCAGTTTTTACAAGAGGCAGTGCATATAGGTATAATGTGGGAATATGTTCCAACTCTTTCAACAGTATTAAGGTGATGAACAGCAGAAGTAGGTGAATGTCAGAGTCAACCTGATCTTGGGTCAAGATAAGAAAAGTGGAATCTTGAACTTGGCAGATCCATGCAAGAACTGGGAAAGTCTCGTGTAGGAAACTGAGTTCAGGAACAACATTGACCTTCATCTTTATGCTGCTGTTTGTGCTGAAGAAGAACTGAGTCGACTGTGGGTTTAGAACAAGGCTGGCCGATGGTGGCTCAAAGGTTTCCCTTCATACAGAGAAGATAAATAATTTGCCCAAGATCACACAGCTAGGGAGTGACACCTTGTACCACTGCATATCTGACTCTGTAAAGAAGCACCTGCAGTGGAGGGAGGCAAAGGAGAGGAGCAAAGGAATGGGTTGGGAGGATATGATGCAAATGTTTTTAAACAAAGTTTTTATTTATTTTAATTTAATCCCAATCTCCAAATCATTAAATGAATTTTGTCTGGGGATTAAAGGCAAAACAATGTCTGCAATGGCTGTAAACATACTTGTGCCATTTTATACCACGTGCAATAAATAAATAAATAAATAAATAAATAAATAAATAAATAAATAAATTTGGCGCATCCACATTACATAATACTATATAGCTCTTAACAGTTATATGTACAAACCAGGCGTGGTGACACATACCTTTAATTCCAGCACTAGGGAGGCAGAGGTAGGAGGATCGCCGTGAGTTCATGGCCACCCTGAGACTACATAGTGAATTCCAGGTCAGCCTGGGCTAGAGTGTGACCCTACCTTAAAAAAACCAAAAAAAAAAAAAAAAAGTTTATATGTACAAAGTATTTCAGATAGTATGGTGGGAGAATTGTTTTATAAATTACAATGAAAAAAGAAGGCTGGAGGGATGGCATAGTGGCTAAGGCGTTTGCCTGCAAAGCCAAAGGACTCAGGTTTGATTCCCCAGGACCCATGTTAGCAAGATGCACAAAGGGGTACATGGGTCTGGAGTTTGTTTGCAGTGGCTGGAGGCTCTGATGTGCCCATTCTCTCTCTCTCTCTTTCTCTGTCAAATAAATAAATAAGTAAAAAGAAGAATGGAGCTTCCTAGAGGGAAGATAGATGATTGAATTACTGCTTTAAACACAAGCTGAGGTCAGGGTTGCTGGGAAATTCTGTTTTTATTTTTATTTTTTATTTTTAGAAGGTTAGTCTGAAAACCATTGGGAAGACTATGTAAATAGAATTTGGTTACTGTTTTTTTAGTCCAGGCATCACACATACACTTAAAATATCATTTACTTACTGCTCAATATATGGATTTCACAAAGAGAAAGTATTGTTTTACTAGCCTGGTAAAATGTAAGCTATAGTCTGGTATATTCAGTTTTCATTCGACTATGTGTGTGTGTGTGTGTGTGTGTTTGTGTATACATGCACATACATACACATATATATTTGGTACAATTTCCCAAAATTGAGTAAGTCAGTGGAAATGGCTTAGGTTGAAGTATTGAAGAACTTTATAAATTTTGTAGATAACCTGAACTTTTCAAAAGAAAATCTAAGAACCTGGACTGGGCATTAATAATGATGGCCAAGATTATATGAATGGCATCCATTTATGTAGATCTTTGGACTTTTCAAGGAAGGAAATTTCAAAAGTGATGTTTTATGTGGAGCCTTTTCTTCAGAGAGAAAATAAGAGAGATGGATTATCCATCACGAATGCATCAAGGCCATCATTTCTCCCTGTCTTGCTCCAAGAGGAAAATAAGAGACATGATGGATAGCTGTCAGGCTGGGATTGTCTCTTTGTCTACTGGAAGCGGAACTGGAAGGCCAAGCTGACACTGATCGATATGTGTTGTGACACCAGTTGGCATGTTATCATAGTGATCACTGCCATGACTGGACAGTGGACTTGAGCAGTGTTTCCTGAAACAGGAAGCTCTAGTTTCCATGGGGAGGATTTTGTTTTCCTTTTGATGCCTCTTACTATGGAACTCTGTCTCAACTGCCCCCAAGTCTCCCCTGGTGTCTCGGTAGAAGGAGTTGAAGAGGGGACAGCCATCTGTGACAGATGGTGTGGACGTTTGCTTGCTTGGAGGAGGAATCTGAAACAGATGATGGATTTCAAGCTCAGGGTCCAGGATCCCTGCTTAGAATGATGGCTCAGAGGCTGGAGAGATGGCTTAGCGGTTAAGGCGCTTGCCCACAAAGCCAAAGGATCCAGGTTTGATTCCCCAGGACCCACATAAACCAGATGAATGGGGGCACATATGTCTGGAGTTCATTTGCAGTGGCTGGAGGCCCTGGCACGCCCATTCTCTCTCTCTCTACCTGCCTATTTCTGTATATCTCTCTCTCTCAATTAAATAAATAAAAATAGACTATTTATTTAAAAAGAATGATGAGTCAGTTTTGCAGTGCCAAAGGGTATTGCTTGTATATGGGTTGGATGGGTGCTATTACGCTAACTCCTGGGCTCTGAAGCATGACTAACTGGGTATATTAGACTGGGTGCTTTATGAAGAAAAGGAGTTTGTTTAGTTCATGGTTTTTGAGGTTAAAACTCCACAATGAGAAAACCTCATTGGTCTGTTTCTGGTAATGATGATGACCCACTGGTGGGAGCATGTGCAGAATAGAACATGAGGTGAGCATGGGAAGCTGGAGTAGTGGAAGGGGCCAGTATTGCCCTTTTATAGCTATTCCTTGTTGTGGAAAATGGACTGGTGTCATGTAAGATTTCAAATTTTTATGAAAGCAGGACCCTCTGCCATGAGCTCCCTGCAGGCTCCAGTTCTCAGAGGTGGGGACCACTCTTCCACTGCATGTCCCCGTTGGAAGACATACCCAAATCATATCCATGCCATAGCCCTGGGGCGAGCGAGTCATTTGATCCACAACCAGTGTCTACTTTCCCATTACCATCATTCTGTGTCTTGGGGCTCACAGCCTATTGTTATTGGGGTTTAAAACAAAATATGTTTTCTTGTCCATGGCGAATGTGATTTTAGTGTTAACAAGAAGGAAGAATGATAACACTTGTCACCTGAGGAATTCGGAGCAGTTGGAAAATTAATGTATGTTATGTGTTAGTAACTGTCTTGTTGCTGGGACCAAATACCGGAAAAGAAGAAACTCAAGGAAGGGAGAACTTATGTTGGCTTACATTCGGGGCTACAGTTCATCATGGCGAACAGGGCATGGTGGCATGGAGCATGAGGCAGCTGGTAACATTCAGTTCAACAGGGAGCAGGCAGGAGGAATGAATGCTGCTGCTTGGCTTGCTTTTTTAAAAAAATATTTCATTTTTATTTATTTATTTATTTATTTATTTATTTATTTATTTATTTTTAATATTTTATTTATTTATTTGACAGAGAGACAGAGAGAGAGAGAGAGAGAGAGAATGCACCAGGGTATGCAAACGAACTCCAGGCTGCACCCTTGTGCCGCCACTGCTGGAGAAACAAGCTCCAGATGCATGCACTCCAGCCCTTATTTATTTGCAGCTGGCTTATATGGGTTTCTCCAGATGCATGCACTACCTTGTGGGAATCGAACCAAGGTCCTTTGGCTTTGCAGGCAAGTGCCTTAACCGCTAAGCCATCTCTCCAGCCCCATTGGCTTGCTTTTGATGTCGTCTGGGACCGCAGTCCCTGGGATGTTGTTGCCTATGCTTAGGCTGAGTCTCCTACCTCAATTAACCTAAACTAGAAAATCACTCACAGACCTTCCTAAAGATTGTTTTTTTCCCATGGTGATTCTAAGTCCTGTCAATGGACAACCTGAGATTAGCCATCCCAAGTTATACAGAGTGGGAAATGTAGAAACTTGGTGGGAAGATGGAGTAACCACGCTTTGCTGAGTGACTACAGAAGAGCGTCACAGGAGTGCCATCTGTTTTCTGTTTATGCTATGCAGTCTGTCAGGTTACTTTTTTGTTGCCATATACATTAAATTTTGACAGTGAACAGAGTGGCTAAAAATAGAATTACAGCATCATTTTAATTACAGCCATTTCAATTGCTCATCACCATAACAATGAGAAATGAAAGGGGCACCACAAGGTTGCTGAGTTGTCATCTCTTTTAATAGCTTTCTATGAGAGCAGCGTGTACTACCAGCTAATTATGAAGATCAATTCTTGCAGATGGAATGCATGTCCTTATTTTTAATGATCTCTAAGTACCGAAGGCGGATGACAGGTTGAAAAATGTAAGAATCTTAATCTTAATTTTAGGATTTCATCCCATGTTCCATCATCACTGTGAAACTATTGGGTATTTAGAATTCTGTTTTTGTTTATTCTTTGCTTGATTTAAAAATTTTATGTATTTGCACTTGTGTGTGTGTGTATGTGCTGCTTTGTATGTGTGTATGTGTGTGTGTGTGTGTGTGTGTGTGTGTATGCTGTTGTCTTTTCCACTGCAACTGAATGCCTGTCCATTTTTACATGAGTGACTGGGGAATTGAATGTGGTCTGGCAGGCTTTGAAGCAAGTACCTTTAATTGCTGAACCATCTTCGCAGCTCCTTTTTTCATTATTATTATTATGGTAGAGGAGAGACCTGGAATAGCCAAAAAACATAGGCCTTTTTTTTTTCTTTCACAGAATCACAGCCAAAGCTGTTTAGATGAGAACAACGTGAAGTTCTTAGGAAAGATGATCTATATCTCCAAAATGCGCCCCCCAGATTATCTAATGTTGCACAGAAAGTGGGTACTTGATTTATGTGGGTTGTGGATGGCAGGAGGGTGGGTAGTATATTCTAAGAATTTTCCCCAGGCTCCAGAGTTGCACTAAGCAGGGACGACTTATAATCACCTACAGGGTCTTTATATATCCCTATTGACCCACTGGCTGTATCATGGCCATAGATACAAGGCAGATAGCAGTTTGTGTCATGTCATCTTGTTTATGAACATCATCATGAGTAAGCAAACACCAGGAGTCTTTGCCCTCGAAGCTGGCTTTCATTACCAGTGGATAATGCTGCGTGTATATAACTTTATAAATATATCTTTAAAAATCTGATGTTTAATACAAATCATGGTTTAGGACCAGTCTCACATATAGAACTTGACATTTCCAAAATAGATAACCAATATTAACTGCTACTAGCTGGATCCACATGGAGAAATCGTTTCAATATTAGGGGATCATTTGAACTTACTGAAGCTTATTTATTTTGATTAAATTCACTCAACCCATACTTGAGTCTCTTTGTAAATGTTACCAAGTGCCCACTGGTCAGTCAGTCTGTTTGAATCAGTGATCTTTAGAGTCAAAGAAATGATTGCTCATGAACATACACAGTTATGTCAGAACTTCTATCTTTATGATGCCTGGGGATTTCTTTAATAAAAAGACTACAAAATTGAAAATAACTAGGCATAAAATGGGTTTTTGTTTAAAATGCAAAAATCACAAGTTATGTGATTAAATAAGTATACAAATAACAAATTACCACAAAAATCCTGAAAAATTATGCAATGATTTTATTAATTAACGTTTTGGCTCACTTCTATAATTGCTACACTTTTACTTGCATTCACTTTGCTTCTTCAAATGAAATAATTTTAATTAAGTTATTTGAGCCTAGCCACTCCTTATTGCTAATGTCACACAAATGTTTAAGACTTTTGTCAAATTATTTTTAAAAAATCTTTAAACTTTGCTTTATATATGTAAAATTAGAAATTTTGTTTTATCAGGCAGCATCTATTCTGAAAAAAATATTTGCTTTAATAATAATCACTAGCCTATGATGAGGGCTTTGGAAAGAGCTCAGTGGTAGAATGCTTACCTAGCAAGTGGGAGGCTGTTAGTTCAATTTCTAATAAGTCAAACAAAAGAAAAGCACAGGAAACAAGCATGATAACTGACAACACAAAACCCTAATCAACCCCCTACCCCCCACCCAACCAACCAAGTAAACAAACAAACAAACAACTCACGATGGTGGACAGCATCATACAAATGACGTTTTCTCTACCATCACATTAATCTTCCCTTTGCTTTTTAAAAATTATTTATTTAGGAGAGAGAAAAAGAGAGAGATTCCTACACTTTAAAGAGACAGACAGAAAGAGAAAATGGCACATGAGGTCCTCTAGCCACTACAAATGAACTCCAGATGCACACGCCACCTTGTGCATATGGTACTTTACCTGGGTCCTTTGGAACTGGAGAATCCTAGCCCTGGGTCCAAACCTTTTGTTTTTTTTTTTGCAGGCAAGTGTCCTAGCCAAACTTTGCTTTTAAAAAAACTATCTCTCCAAACCCACCTTTGCTTTTAGGAAGATAGTGTAGGCCATCCTGAGACTACATAGTGAATTCCAGGAGCCTGGACCAGAGTAAAACCTTTGCTTTTTAAAAAACTTCTTGTTTGGGATGGTCCAGGTATAATTTCTCATGTTCATTGTATTTATCTACAAGTTTTAGCTTCTGTTGGGACATCAAAGCAATTTTGGTGACGTGAAACCTTCGGTTCATCTTACTTTTTCTTTGATATTTTGTATTCTTTCTTATCACATTGCGTTTTTTAAAAATAATTTCATTAGTTCTGAAAATACAACATGAATCTAAAATTAAAGCGTAAACAAGTTTAGCTCCATGCATTTGAATATGCAGCTTTGTTTTATTCCCCTGAAAGTGTCTGTAGTCTAATTGATCTCATGCCACAGTGACTTATTAATGAATATTTACATGTGTTTCTTTGTTGCATCTCACTGCACTAGTGCAATATTGTGAACTATTTCATCTAGAATTAGTAGGCTTTATTAGGACGATGTGAGCAAATGTTCTAAGGTGCAATCTCACGTAAAATCTTAAGACACATAAAACATGTAACAACTATGAGTATGTGGTCTATGGTCAATTCCATTAAAAAAAAAAAAAGGATTCTCATCAGAAAAGGAGAAAACCCATGGTGCATTTATATTTGTGAAGACTGCATAATTAAGTACATTCCCGAGAGGTGAAAGTTTCAATTTGGCTTTTGCATCCATGCAAACAGAATCTTCTGTGAAAAATATTACCAAAATAGCTTTTGGATTCCAACACTTTCAATTCTTGTTTCTGCTTCATAGCTCATATAATAACTCTGGGTGCTGGATAAACTTGAGGGCACACTGGCATTACAGTATAACTTCTTACTATGCATCTCAGGTGGCAATGCTGGGCAAGCTGGCTCTGGGAGGATTTCTTGAGGCCATTTCTGCACTGGGATCACAGATCAGAACTGAACAGAAATGAGTGGAAGCTGAAGAAACCTGTTTTATTAAACCACAAGTCAGTGGTTTAATAAGTCACCATGCAACTTCTTAGCTCCAAACTAAAATGATGTGTGATCATACCAATGTGACTCTGCCCAGAAGAAATGGTGATAGGTAGGAAAAGAGACAGTGACTGAAATCACCGACACCGCATTGTACAAAATGAGGTGGTAATGCACGGAGCTGGGTCTCCCGGGGATCCATAGGATGAAAGACCGTGAAGTCAGCATGGACCTCAACCGGGGGCACATCTCTTTCTTGCTGTCTCTCCATTGCTCTCTCTTCTTTTCCTGCTAAGCTCATTCCTCAATGAATGTGCAATCCTAAGGAGCAATGTCCTCAGGAAAATGCACAGGATTATTTTGGGAGGATGACCATGGAACAATTATGACAGAGTGCCTTGTTGTCCCATGTTTTGTTTTTTAATCACAGCAACTTTTCAGTTGCCAAATGACCTTTAATTGTGCTCATCAGCTCTCGCTGCCATTTTCCTCCTTCCTTCCTTCCTTCCTTCCTTCCTTCCTTCCTTCCTTCCTTCCTTCCCTTCCTTCCTTCCTTCCTTCCTCCTCCTCCCTCCCTCCCTCCCTCCCTCCCTCCCTCCCTCCCTCCCTCCCCTCCTCTCTCCCTCCCTCCCTCTCCCTTTCTTTCTTTCTTTCTTTCTTTCTTTCTTTCTTTCTTTCTTTCTTTCTTTCTTTCTTTCTTCAGGAAATAAAGCCCAGTATTTCCACCGTAAGGTAGTGGTAAAACACTGTCAAGCTAAAACAGATTTTCCAAGTTTATACACTGATTAAATGACATGGACATTTGAGAAATGCTTACATTGTTTTATTTAATGAGGAAATTATCAGAGCCCTGAGATGTTGTAAACATCAAAGGTGCTTCAGGAAGGGATTAGAGTATGCAACATTTCCTAACTTAGTTAATTAATTAATTTTACATCCAGAGGATCTCCTGTGGAACGGCCCCAGTAAAGAAAGACAATGTTTATGTTTCTATTAGCCACAACCGGGAGAGAAGTCTCCATTGGCATTCCCAACTGAACCTACAGCAGTGAATCACAAAACAGATGCCTGTGGTTCAGTGGTAGCATTGTTTTCAGTAAGAATCTGTTCCAAATAAAACCACATTTTTTAAGCAGTCTGTGATTGTTAGATTTTTTTTTTTTTTTTTAAACAGGGTCTCACTCTAACCAAGGCTGACCTGGAACTCTCCCTGTAGCCCAGGCTGGTCTCGAACTCATAGTGATCTTCCTATCTTAGCCTTCCTAGTGCTGGGGCATGGTAGTGAACAACGTCATTGATATTTTGTGGATTACATTCTACTGAACAACATATTATATTAATATAGGCGAAGTAGCAAAAACAAAGGTAAAGAGGAACATCAGGTGTGTGTGTGTCTGTCCGAGCTCTCTCTCTTTGTGTGCATGAGTGTGCTAATTTTTGTAGAGGGTTCATTGACTGATAAGGGGATACTTAAATAGTCATCATAGGACATGAGAATCAGCTTTGTGTGTGGTAAGCAAAGCAGCAGTTTATTTATTTATTTATTTATTTATTTATTATTATTTATTTGAGCGAGAGAGAGAGAATGGGTGTGCCAGGGCTTTCAGCCACTGCAAATGAACTCCAGATGCATGTGCCACCTTGTGCACCTGGCTTACATGGGTACTGGGGAATCGAATCTAAGTCCTTTGTCTTTGCAGGAAAATGCCTTAACCACTAAGCCATCTCTCCAGCCCCTATTTATTTATTTATTTATTTATTTATTTATTTATTTATTTTTCAAAGCAGCAGTTTAAAGAGAACCCCTATCCAGACCAGTGAGGCCAGCCCTCCCCAGGACAGACTAGGTCTTCAAGAGTAAATCTCAGGGAAAGAAACGGAAGGAGAAAAGAGGGAATACTGGCTTTGGACTCTGCAACTCGGGTTTGCAGGTGGCCAGTGGAGTCTGGGGCCCAGAGCACAAAGATGAGAGCATGCCTCTTGTTTCCATTCTTTTCACCTGGCCTTTGGGTGCATATAGGCATGGGTGAGGATGAGGGCATCTGGGACTATGTGTCTTTCTGCATAAATGTCATCTTTGAGACAGTTAAACAGGGTGAGGGCCAGAGCACACTCTTATGAAGGTGGCAGCCTTCTGAATTACAGATTCTGGACAGTGCAGATGGCTAGAAGGCGCATACTGGATGAAGAGACTGAGTCAGGCCCCCCCACTCCTCATTCTTGGCCTTCTCAGTGGGAGCATTAATTTGAGTCAACATGAGGACAATTCTAAAGAGGAACTGACACAAGAGCATGTTCATGTTGTCAACATCCCAATTGTAAATGTGGACAAGACAATACAAGTTATCAGTGAAATGGCATGCTCATAACATGGAGTATTTCAAACAAAACTCAAGGATACATACCTGAGACATCAGTTCTTTAGATGAGAAATGATGTTGTCAATTACTGGAAAACAAGTATTTGTACAAAAAAATGTTTTAGAACCAACAGATAATTTTCACTCTGGGTTTAGTTATGTTAGGTAATGATGCTATAATTTTGTGAGGGGATATGCTTCAGCCATCAACTATACCTTGCATGAGGAGGAGAGACCAGAAGACTTGATTTGCTTATCTAATTAAATATCTGCTTTGTTTCAAGGTCATTTCACAAGACTAACTGTAACTTCAGAATTCAGTTCTTAAGGAGCCTAATGGAAAGTTTTTAAGTATAGAGGTTTTTTGTTCAGAGACAGAGAGAGATAGAAAGAGACAGGGAGAGAATTGGCACGCCAGGGCCTCAGCCACTGATATCAAACTCCAGGTGCTTGCGCCACCTAGTGGGCATGTGTGACCTTGCACTTGCCTCACCTTTGTGCGTCTGGCTAACATGTGATCTGAAGTCACACATGGATCCTTAGGCTTCACAGGCAAGTGCCTCAACCGCTAAGCCATCTCTCCAGCCCTAAGTATAGAGATTTAGTGATAGCATCTGCTTTTAAATATTTGTTTTAGCACATTATTTATTAAAAACCAAAGAAGTCTGGGAGATGATTCAGATATAAAGCACTTGCCAGGAAAGTGTGAAGACCTGAGTTCTGATACCCAGAACCCATGTAAAGAGCTGGGCACTGCAGTGCTAGCATCAGCAATCTTATTGCACCTATGGCAAGAAAGGAGCAGAGATAGGAGCTCCGGGGTCAACTAGCCTGGTGAATACAGTGGTGACAACAAAATAAGAGACCCTACCTCAAATAAGGTAGAAGGTGATGAGTGACACCCAACATTGTCCTCTGTCCTCCACGTGCACACAATCGCATGCTTGTGCCTGCACACACTTATATAAACAAGCACACACATACACACACACAGAGCATAAATAA
This sequence comes from Orientallactaga sibirica, assembly GCA_036365145.1. Taxonomy (NCBI): domain Eukaryota; kingdom Metazoa; phylum Chordata; class Mammalia; order Rodentia; family Dipodidae; genus Orientallactaga; species Orientallactaga sibirica. The sequence continues at coordinate 27,086,946 of JAEOAD010000019.1, forward strand.
TGAAAGAATAATAATCTAGTAGCCAGGCATAATGAAGCATGCCTTTAATCCCAGCACTTGAGAGGCAGAGGTAGGAGGATTGCTGTGAGTTCAAGGCCACCCTGAGACTGCATGGTTAATTCCAGGTCACCTGGGCCAGAGTGAGGCCCTACCTCAAAAAAAAAAAAAAAAAAAAAAAAAGAAAAGGAATAATAATCTATTGTTGACTCTTGAGATTTGATGTTTTATAAAATGTATTCTTTACTGGTAAATGGATAGATAGAGATTTTAAGGTAAAATGAATATGCTCATACTAGAGTTTCAATGCAGTCTCTTTTCATGTAAATTTTTTGGTGCATGCCTTGTGCAAGTGGCATATTCCAGGCTGGTATAACCCTTAGGATTTTAAAAAATATTTAATTAATTTATTTATGACAGAGAAAAAGAGGGAGAGAGAGCATGCGCCACCAACACCTCCAGCCACTGCAAATAAACTCCAGATGTATGTATCACCTTGTGCATCTGGCTTATGTAGGTACTGAGGAATCGAACCTGGGTCCTTAGGCTTTGCAGGCAAGTGCCTTAACCACTAAGCAATCTTTCCAGCCCTGCCCCTAAGATTTAATTAAGTGATAGTCCTAGTATGCTTGCAAGTTTATGGGAATTGGGCTGTGCATGTGTACTGCTTTATTCAAATTGGTCACATTTATATAAATATAAAATATAAGTATGGATATTGGGCTGTAGAGGTAACATAGTGGTTAAGGCACTTGCCTGCAAAGCCAAAGGACCCAGGTTTGATTCCCTAGGACCCATGTAAGCCAGATGCACAAGGTGGTGCATGTGTCTGGAGGCCCTAGCATGCCCATTCTTTTCTCTTTCTCTCTTTCTCTCTCCCTCATCTGCCTCTCTCTCTCAAATAAATAAATTTAAAAAAAACCTTAAATTATAAGTGTGGATATAATTTAACATGAATTGAAATGGGAGGGATTCTTGTAATATAGTCACTAATCAACCTTACCCATTTTCAGTCTCCTCTTAGCAGAGCACCCATTGGAGGAGGTCTGCTGCTGTGACCTTTGCCCTTACATGGGAAATGCTTACTCTCAGATATCCACTCTTGCCTCCCATGAACAAATAAAAACACTGATCTCAACAATGAGCCAGGATACAGAACATTTTTTAGGATCTATGCTTTTGTTTGATGTCTTCCTGCCATATTTAATACTTGAGCTATCTGGCATAGATTAGGAACATGTACAGAAAATTGTATAAATCCTGTTTGTGAAATAGGATTAAGGAGAAGTAGTTGAATACAAAATGAAGTCAGGTCATCATTGGGAAGAATTCTCAATTATTTATCTGTTCAGTCTTCAATAGACATTGATTCTTTTGTTGAGAATTTTTATATATGAATATACTCTAAATATACTCCACTTTGGTCCTAAACCTTTCCCACTACTTTCTTTTGTCTCTCTGCCCTGACCCCAATCCACTAACTTCTTGTTTGTCTTATTTTTCCTTCCTTCCTCTCCTTCCTTCCTTCCTTCCTTCCTTCCTTCCTTCCTTCCTTCCTTCCTTCCTTCCTTCCTTCCTTTCTTTCTTTCTTTCTTTCTTTCTTTCTTTCTTTCTTTCTTTCTGGAGAGAGAAACAGAGTCAGAGAGAGAGGGAGAGGGAGACGGATAGAGATGGTTGCGCCAATAGCCTCTCAGCTGCTGTGAACGAAATCCAGATGCATGTTCCCCCTTGTGGTCAAGTGCAGCATTGCACCCTTGCATCACTTTTGCATCTGGCTAAACGTGGGACCTGGAGATTGTAACTGGTGTTCTTTGGCTTAGGAGGCAGGCGCCTTAACTGCTAAACCATCTCTCCATCCCTTATTTGTTCTTTCTAAGGGCCATCATTATTTTATGGGCCACTAAAAGACAATGCTTGAAGTTAAACTATGACATGTCGTTTCTTACACCTTATTATTTTTCTTTTACATTATCAACATGCATTTCAGACTTACACTGTCCACCATCTACCATCTTTTTGCACACATAATAAAGAAAATGTAAGTAAAACAAATTGGTTGTGTTTATAGTAATATGTGGAATTATAGACCCCTCCCCCCATGAAGAGTATTTGCTCCACTGTTACTAGGTTTGTACCAGGTTGAGCAACAACCCTGACCGTATTCATGTATCATCACACTAATACCAAGTCCTCATGCAGTCTTTAAGAGACAAGCGATAGAGCTATCATGTACAGTAGTGCCATCAATGTAAATAACTCAGGTAGAGGGGCAACCCTGTGAAACTCCGTGACACAGTTTGCACCCGTTCAGTGAATTAAACATTACACCTGCTATCTAGTATTAGGTACGTAAAGTGCTTGGTATTTTAAGGTGCTTATAAGTTAGAAAGTGCAACTCAACTTCAGAGACATTTAATATGTGCAGGAAAATGTGGATCTAGTGTTAGGTTAAATACAGCAATTACAGAAACATAGGGTGAAAAATACCCGTAGTCTTTATAATTCTATGGGATAATGGGGGGGGCGATATTGGTGAGAATATGTTTGAGTTTAGTTTCCTAATTAATATATCCTCAATTCCCAGTGAACCCTGGCATTTAGGAAGTGTGAGCTTAATTTAGAATGAATATATAATGCCAGTTGACTTTCCCTCTCTGAAGGAGAAAGCTAATTCTTACCATTGCTTATTATTGATTTATAATGACAGTATAAGTTGATTTTGACAAAAGGAAGCTCACCAGTGACCTCACAATCCTACTGAATATTTTTATATTTCACCTTAATGGTCATCTATCTACATTCGTAACTTTTTATGGTTGTAATCATAATGATGAATTAACATTTTAAACATATCCACTGAATAGTATATCCAGAGACTATAATTATAATTGTATGGTTGTGTAACACTCCATTGAATTATCCTCAACAATTTATTGAAACACTCCTTCTTGTTATACACCTAGGTTATTTCTGATACTTTAATACCTTAGAAGAAGCTGCAACTAACATTATTGTGCATTTTTTTTCTTCTGTTGAGTTACTTCCTTAGGAAACATTTCCAGGAGTGGAATTTTTGGGTTGACGAGAATGATACATTTTTATGGTCCAAGGTATAAACTGCTGTAAAAGCAGACTTTAATGAAATTTCACTGGCAATTTCTCCTTGAGGATTCTAAAGGACAAGGGACCGTTTCGCTATTTTACAATACTTGCCTATTGCATCTTCTGGAATGGGTGTGGCAATGGAGACCTGTAATTAGGGGAGAGGGAATGACAAATGGGACATACTACAGTGATCAGTGCCCACACGACTCCTCAGTGTCTGTGACCTGGAAGTTGTGGCTCACTTCTGGGCTCTGCATTTCTGGCTTTCTCAGCTCTGGGCAATTGGACATAAAGGCTGTCATGGTTTTGCAGTCAAGGAAAATCAGACATGGCGTGTAAATAATATTCCTTTGAATCTTTCAGAATTGGATAGGAAGAGATAAGACCTGGATGAGAGAGGTGGATTGATGACCACACCATCTGCATGGTTACCCTAGGGTACTTCCTCAACTCAGAGAGTCAGAATGACTCTACATGGTTTGTAGGGTCCAGGATAACTTGTACCATCACAGGCTTTGAAAATAGTAGCTGCGCCTGCTGAATACAGATTGCATCTCAAAGTCAAGATCACATGAAAGTGATGCATGAGTAGTATGGACCAGAACTGGAAACATGTACTATTTTGGAAGCAAGCATCTTTAACCACTGAACCATCTTCCCAGCTTCCAATGTGTGCCATTTTGGAAGATTTAGTGACAGGGTTTAGATCACATCTGGGGTTCTACCATACCTTCATTTTACACTGAGAAATTCTGCAACTGGAAAGACAGAGATATTTGTCTCATGGCACTGAGGAAAAAAATTAAGCAGGCATTAAAATCCAAACAATTCTTCTGTGAACTGTTCTTCATATGGAAGGGTGGCACTGTTGTCCTATCCTACATAGAGCTCCAACTCTGAATTTTTTGCTTCCAAACAAATAGCCCAGTATCGTTAATGTTATTGCTCTGTTCTTAGTTGCATAGGACTCGAAGCATTTGTGTAGACAGAAGGCAAAGTCGGGCCAGATGTGATATCTGTGAAAACAAAACAAACCAAGCCTTTGTTTTAGTGGATGCCACCAAGGTTCTTAAAACGCAGAGATTGTATTTGCTAGCTGTGTGAAAATGGCTATAATACTAACTCTAAAAGGAAGTCTCAACACGTCGTGTGAAGTTAGACCAGCGAGGTCAAATAGGATAGTTTGAGCTCATGTTTTCTTTTTTTAAAAAACATTTCTAATTTATTTTTATTTGAGAGAGAGAGAGACAGACAGACAGTGGGTGTGCAGGCCCTCTAGCCACTGCAAAGGAACTCCAGACACATGCATCACCTTGTGCATTTGGCTTATGTGGGTATTGGGGAATTGAACCTGGGACATTTGCCTTTGTAGGCAAGCACCTTAACCGCTACACCATCTTTACAACCCTGAGCTCACATTTTCAATCATTTTGGTGTTATGGCATTTATGATATAAGCTTGTGAATTAGCAAGTCTGGGTCTTTTTAGTCTTGATTAAACACTGTGTACTGCATGCCCACAAACAAGGAAATATAGCCGTGTTGTACAAGTCAGGATTTGCTCAGGAGCAAGTAAGAGGGACACAGCACAAACAAATGAATGGGAGCTTACTAGTTCATGCTACAGGGATGTTTGAATAGTTTTGAGCACAATAGGATCCAGGGCTATGTATCATCATATTCCCACTTTTCAGATTCTGTGTATTATGTGTATATATTTTTTATTGTGATCTCTAGCATATGTTAGGAAAGTCGAACAGTGGAAGTCCAAAACAACCACTTATTTGTGACTCAATATCTAAAGAAACACCCAGTCTCTGTTGGCAACCAAGTCAAGATCAAGTTTAACTGGCCACATTGTCATTTGCCAATTTCTGAATACTCTTCCCCCAAGACCCTCCAAAACTGCTGTAGTTAGGAAAATAATGTCCTTTGATTGTTGGATCTTGTAACCCTGCATTCCTTGGGCTTGGGTGAGGCTGGGATTAAGATGGTATTCCATAGAGAAGGGTGGGGTTTAAGAGGGTATACAACAAGGAAAAGCAGGTGGGCCAACTAAAACAGGGGGAATGGATTCTGGACAAACTCCACAAGTGGTCAGTACAGCGGAGAGTCTAAATGCCAACATAAATTGTTGAATCATTGATGGATTTTTTTGAAGACCCTTCCCACATTTTTTTCTTTTAGGTAGGCTAGCCATGATCCCCTGTGTAGTCTGGTATTTATAACCATGTATTTAGAAGTCCACATTAACTGCTTTCTCTTTTGTGTATAAATAAATATGAGCTTCAGATGAAAGGGTATAAAATTCAAAGCTGTAGTGTTTTGAATGATTTTCTGTTTTTTTAATAGCCTGTTTAGTGGGCTTAGATGTGTGGGATTTATGTCTGTGCAAATCTTTGTTCTGTAACTTTGTAGTTGGTTTACAGCAGACCCAGCACCTGGAGTAATAATGGTTTTCTTTTCCTGTGCAAATTTCTAGTCCACACGCCATCATAATTAACAGAGCTCCAACCTCAAAGAGCTTTCTCTTGAGAGAGATTTAGATGCCATGTGAACCATCTTATGCACTCATTGTCAAATGTGGATGCATCAGACTGAGTGGCTCCTCTCTTAATTTTCCTTAAGGAGTCATTGTCCTGTAGCTTAGCAAGTAGCAAGTTTTCCCATTTAAATGGACTTCTCAGTTCTTTTCATAGTATGCTTTTGTCTTCCTTTAAGAAATCTTGACTCCAGGATTTAATTGGATGTACATAATAGAGAGTCCTTATTCTTTTTAAACAAAATTTTTGTTCATTTTTATTTATTTATTTGAGAGTGACTGACAGAGAAAGAGGCAGAGAAAGAGATTGAGAATGGACACACCAGGGCCTCCAGCCACTGCAAACAAACTCCAGATGCGTGCACTACCATGTGCATCTGGCTTACATGGGAACTGGGGCATTGAGCCTTGAACCGGGGTCCTTAGGCTTCACAGGCAAGTGCTTAATCACTAAGCCATCTCTCCAGCCCCTTATTCTTTTTTTTTTTTTTTTTTTTTTTTTTTTGGTTTTGCAAGGTAGGGTCTCACTCTGGCCCAGGCTGACCTGGAATTAACTATGTAGTCTCAGGGTGGCCTTGAACTCACAGTAATCCTCCTACCTCTGCCTCCCGAGTGCTGGGATTAAAGGCATGTGCCACCACTCCCGGCAACCAGCCCCTCATTCTTTATTCTAGTAACAGGATGATGAGAGTACAGAAATGGACACAGGATTTTTCTGAACTGTCTTATAAATATTCATCCTACAGAAAGTTCTTCCAGACACACTCTTGTTTTCCTATGCTCATGTTAAGGATTAGGATTAAAGCATGATTATATAAAAAAGGAAAAGAGAAATGTTGTCTTAGGAATCAATATGTGGTCTGTGCACATAAAGGATCACTCCACTTCTCAGTTGCACTCTATGTATTTTCTGAAGTTGAATTCTTCCTTCCTTCTTTCCTTCTTTCCCTCCTCCCCTTTAAATAGGTTCAAAATGAGAACTAATCAATATCTGAAACAATATCTTTTCCCCAATTCTTTAAGAAATTTAATGCTTCCAGTCAAAGAGCATTAGATTTTCCCATAGTTCATGAAGCAGTGTTATTGATATAAAGTTAAAATTGAAAGTAAGTTGTAAGCTGGTATTTATAGCCACATATTTAGAAGGCTATATTAACTGTCTTCTGTTTTGTGCATAAATATGAGCCTCAGATGAAAGGATGTGTATGTATGTGTGTGTGTGTGTGTGTGTGTGTATAAACACTACATATGTATTATATATGTATATAGTATTTATATGTAGTTTTGTATGTATATAGTATATATGTAGTGTTTAGTATATATGTATGTATATATGTAGTATTTATATGTAGTATTTTGTATGTATGTGTATGTGTGTATGTATGTGTGTGTGTGTGTGTGTGTGTGTGTGTAGTATTTTGTTTATGTAGTCCCCTAATACCCTATGTAATCCCCTTCCTCTCCTGGTCCTGCTGAACCTTTTCTTCTTCCTACCATTTACTAGCACAAGATGGGTGTAGTGGCCATGTCTACAACACTCCTTCCCACCTTCTAGCTCTTGCACTCTTTCTGCAGCCTCTTCAGTGATGTTCCTGAGCCTTGGAGGGGATGATACAGACATCCTCTATAGGGGTGAATGCTAAATTGTCACTTATTTTCAGCACGTTAACCAATTATGAATCTCGGTATTTGCCATTAATATGGTGGGGTTGTGGATCGGGGACATTTTCTGACCATGGCTGTGAGCACACTGATCTGTGGGTACAAACTTAAATACTTGGGGTCTGGAGAAATGGTTCAGCAATTAAGGTGTTTGCCTGCAAAGCCTAATGATCTGGGTTCAATTTCCCAGTTCCCACATAAAGCCACATGCACAAAGTGGCACATGTGTCTGGAATTTAATTGCAGTGGCTCTCTCTCTTTGCCTGTCTTCTCTTTATCTCTTTCTCTGATTGCAAATATAAATCAGTTTAAAAAAACTTGAATACTTGGAAGGCAGTTTGACAACAATTGTAATAGGTTCCCTCCAGGATCCAGGGCTTTCCCAACCATGGGCTTTTGACCTGATTTACAGGAAAAGACATGAATATCTTCTCTCATTATTTATTATTATTATTTAAATACATTTTCTTTATTTATTAGAGAAAGAGGTAGAGAGAGAGAGTGAGATACAGACACATATTTATCTTTCTTTTTAAAGTTTTATTTAAAAAATCTCATTGTTTACTTTCTTTTTTAATATTTCATTTATTTACTTGAGAGAGAGAAAGAGACAGATTGATAGATAAGTACAGAGAGAGAAGAAGGAGGAGGAGGAGAGAGAGAGAGAATGGACACACCAGTGCATACATTACCTTATGCATCTGGCTTTATGTGGGTGCTGGGGAATCGAACCTGGGTACTTTGGCTTTTCAGGCAAGTTCCTTAACTGCTAAGCCATCTCTCCAGCCTCATCATGTTTTTAATTTCTTCTCACCTTATTCTTATTCCATTTATGTGCTAGTGAATGATAGCTGCCACCGATGACAAAGGTCAGAATAGCTTTGTTGATATACATGTTAAGGAAAAAGTAAATCTCGAGCTCTGAAATGAAGTAAGACCTAATATGTAGCATTTCCTCCTAAGTTATTATGTTATATTCTAGAATCTAGATGTCCCAAATAGCTTGGCTTTTTTTTTTTTTTTTTTTTTAATTTGAGAGAGAGAGAGAGAGGCAGAAAGGAAGAGGCAGAGAGAGAATGGGTGTGCCAGCAGCCTATCAGCCACTGTGGATGAACTCCAGATGCATGTGTCCCCTTGTGGTCAAATGCAGCATTGTGAGTTTGTGTCACTTGGTATCTGGCTGAACATGGGACCTGGAGAATGGAATGGGTTTTCTTAGGCTTGGCAGGCAGGCAGGCACCTTAACCCCTAAGCCATCTCTCCAGCCCTTTTTTGTTGCTTTTGTATTAAAATACTTTTAATCAAGCCACATTTGAGTTAAATTTAAAACAAAAACTTGTATCAATTCTCTTTTTAATGTTTTTTTTTTTTGAAAAGTTTGCTTTGTTTTATATATTTACACAAAGCAGGTAAAGAAGATTTACTAAAGGACAGTAGCAAAAAGCATTAACTGATGTCTAATTCATAAAAACAGGCTTTTTAATTAACAAATATGTATGGCAGGTAACTTAACTGTTCTGGCTGACTGAATTTCCAGTCTCGACTTCCATGTTTAACAATTACACGTCATGTTTTTCCTGAACAAATATAGGGTGCTAATTGTATTTCTTATTATTTGAGTAAGTAGAACAAAAATTAAAGCTGGTCTCCTGGAATCACTTTCAATAAAATGCTCTGTCTGCTGCCTGTGAACGGCTCGGATACAGCTCACATGTAAGAAGCCACCAGGAGACCATTCTTGCTTTTACTTTCCCTTTTCCAAGGCCAAGAGCAAGACAAGAAATATTTTAAAAGTCAGATTAAATACTCCAATGTCTTTGTTAACTTATTTTTTTATTTCTCCTTTTCTCCTTCTAACAGGGGTCTCCTTGTATAGTGAAGGATGGCCTGGAACTTGCTCTCTCCAATCACGTCACCTGAGCACGGCACCACCACTTCCATTCCTAACTTCTTCATGCATGGTGCTCATATATATTCTTTTAAATTAAAATTTATACTGCATCAAGGCCAGTGATAGTGTTGAACAAAACAGGAAACATCTCAGACCCCAGGATCTTACAGTTTCTAAAGGAAGTTTTTTTTTTTTTTTTCAGAGGAGAGAGAGAGAGAGAGAGAGAGAGAGAGAGAGATGACAGATAGAGAATGGGCACGCTAGCAGCCTCTCAGCCACTGTGAATGAACTCCAGACACATGTGCCCCCTTGCAGGCAAGGGTGGCATTGAGCTCTTGCATCACTTTGCGTCTGGCTAACCATGGGACCTGGAGAATTGAACGGGCGTTCTTAGGCTTAGGAGGCAGGTGCCTTAACTGCTAAACCATCTTTCCAGCCTTATAAAGGAAGTATTTTTGAGAAATGGTGAGTGGCATGAAGGTTGATAGCATGGGAATGAGTGAGGGGAAAAACTGATCAGTGAATGTGGGAAAAAAGACCATTGCAAAGACATTGAATTTGATGCAGGGAGGTGTGAGTAGAATCTCCAAGCAGAGGTTATAAGTGTGTAAAGTGGTCAGGAGATTTGTTTTAGTATGTCTGGTGTGTAAAGATGAGAGAGTGAGAAGATCAGTGGCTAGTGTTCCAGTCAGTCAAATAAAGCAAGCTGACCTCTGGGTTATGTTAAAAATTTCAACTTTAACTTCTATCCCAAAGGGAGCAGTTGAAACATTATTCAATGTCAGAGAATTTTGAACAGTCAGGACCCACTTCTTTAACACTTTTATTTTTTAAAATTTATTTATGTATTTATGAGAGAGAAAAGAGAGAAAGAGAGAGAGAGAGAGAGAGAGAGAGAGAGAGACAGAGAGAGAATAGGAGCACCAGGGCCTCTAGCCACTGCAAGTGAACTCCAGATGCATGTGCCACCATGTGCATGTGGCTTATGTGGGTTCTAGGGAATGGAACCTGGGTCCTTAGGCTTCTCAAGTAAGTGCCTTAATCACTAAGCAATCCCTCCAGTCCAACTTAAAAAAAATTCCTTATTAAAGTGACATAGAGCAGAGATCTGTTTTCAAAGGTGAATGATCACAATTGAGAGATATCTTAGATAGTAATATAAGTTATCTTAGGAGATTTAATGAGATCCTTACTCATTAAATTTATACCACAACCTGCTTTTACTACTAGCCTCTGAGAACATGAACAAAACAATATTATCCCTTATCCACAGAAGTGAGTTTTGATGACCAACAAGTTGAAGGATTAGAAATCTAGTGGAGCAGATATTTTCAGTTCCCCCTCCCCCAACTCTTTCAGTATATTTGCTTGAGTGTATCCTCTGAGCGCAGCCATAGCGATCTGCTTGTTCTCATCAGTCACCCTGGCTTTGGCTGCTGGAGTCTCTTCCCATACTTGTGTCCTTTGGCTTGTGTTGACAGAAAAATATAGAAACTCATTATTAATATCTGTTCAAGAGCGGGAGATTAAAGATTCAGGAGAGTGGCTGTGAAATGTCTCAGTTTCCAGCAGGATGCTCAGTTGTTTTAAAAGTTATTTCTTATAAATCTTATCTGACATGATACTCTGAAAAGAAAGCAATTTCTGGTTAAAAAAACAAACAAAATTAGATCATTACTTTTTAAATTTTTATTTATTTATTTGAGGGGGGAGAGAGGGAGAGAGAGAGAGAGAATGGCATGCCAGGGCCTTAGCCACTGAAACTGAACTCCAGATGCTTCCTCCACCTTTGCCTCACCTTTGTGCATCTGGCTTCTGGCTTATGTGCGATCTGGAGAGCTGAACATGGGTCCTTAAGCTTTGTAGGCAAGCATCTTAACTACTAAGTCATCTCTCTAGCCCTCATTACTTTTTAAAAAATTATTTATTTATGAGTTATAGGAAGGGAGAGAGAAAGAGAGAGAGAGAGAGAGGGAGGGAGGATATGAATGAATGGGCAAGTCAGAGCCTCTAGACACTGCAAATAAACCCCAGATGCATATATCACTTGTGCTTCTGGATTTACATGGGTACTGGGGAATTGAATCCGAGCAAGCAGGCTTTGCAAGCAAGTTCCTTTAACCACCGAGAAATCTCCTCACTCCTAGATCTTTATTTTTGAAATAAACAAGACAATCAACACACAGGTACATGGATCTTCATTTTCTAGGCAGTTTTTCTATGTAACTTTTTACCTTCCCAACAATCTGAATGATGAGATAAGCCACACATCTCCCCTCACCTAGTGAATGAAAGTCAACATTGGAGAGGTAAATTTGTCCTTGGATACACAGCCAAGGTATAGTGGAAACATGCTTTAAACTCAGGTCTGGCTGCTTCAAGGGTTTATGCTATTTTCACGGTCATGCATTGCTTCCAGAGGGGTTCTTTAATATACATTAAGTGATTTGGACCATTTGTTTCGTGCATTGTGAACCTGCACCATAGATTATGAGAAAAGTGGTGAGTGAAGTTCTGTTATTAAGCCATTTGCTATGAGAACATATAATGAGGTTACCCTGTAGCATGGCTGGCTATAGGTCAGCTGGCTGGGCAAAAGACAGTTGTGGGGTTGTGAGTTTCTCATCCTGGTCTATAGGGATTCTGTGGTCAGGAGAGAAACCTTCCTGCTTGTTTTCTTGCTTACCATTTATCTGAAGATAATTATGCCTAAATGAGGAGGGTTTGTGAAAATCCAGTCTCCTTAGGGTTTCTTTCAAACAAGATTGACGGTCAATATGAAACTGATAAATGTGTACAAGTTCCTGGATATTCATTTCCTTAGAAAAACAGACTTAGCATTTCTCCAGTTATATTTTGCTGAAGATTAGTGTTTTGTTAGATGTTAACAAGTCTCCTGCCAAAAATGATCTCATGGTTAAATGGATTTGGAAATTCATATTCACTGTCAAACGTCATCTATTGATTGGATTTCTTAGTGTGACTCTCATTGGGATCGCCTCTTGGCTCCTGTGATCTCTGTATAAAAAAATGTCAGATGAGACACACAGTATAATGTAAAACACAGGTAATGTAATATGCTTTCAAGGGGTGGACAGTGCCCTAAGGAACCATCAACCCGATCTAAATTTTAGTCAGGCTTTATATATTTTCAAGTTTCTGGAATTGATGTCTTTCCTGAGGATATTTTCCTATCTAGTTGATTGATAGGCCCTTTGAGGTGACTTACAGAAAGTCCCTTATCAGAAATCATCCTGCTAGATAGTCTTGTGAAGTTCAAGGTCCCTGGAACCAGGCTTGGAAAGTAATCTATTAAGGAGGGACAGCACATCTCCTCCCAGGGTCAGAGGTATACTCAGGTCCCATTCCTCTGACCCGTGATTAGAGTCTTAGAGTTCCAGTCCTTGGTTTTACAAGCTGCTGATTAGAAGAGAGGGATCTAGCCCTAATCCTGCCAATATCTGACCCGCTTCCTAACAACAGGACTTGTGATAGGCACATTATTTCTCAGCCTTCAAACCTAGCAAATCAGAAACTCTGGACATGTCTCATAACTTCTGGCGTGCTCCCCCACCCACCCATGACTCAGGTATGTAAAAGCACCGACATAATGTGCCTATCTCTCATCTAGAGGCCAGTTATTTTCATATCTCCAAGTATTTGTCACAATGGAGAATAAATGATGACACACAACACAAAGTCGAAGGACTTCTGTCATTTGTCTTGCCTTCCATCCTTTACTCAATGAAAGCCAATTTTGATCAGATAAACGTGCTATGAATCACTCACGATGGGAAAACAGGGGCTCTGAGGAGGAGGAGGAGGAGGAGGAGGAAAATGACCTGAAAACCAGACCCATCCAGCCCTTGTCTCCTGATTTCTGTTCACAGTGCTTCCTACTTTGTCTAGAGGCTGCAGCCAGGACCCCTCGCTTGCCCAGTGCCCTCTGCTGCTGCAGCTGAAGTCTAACCCTCACCTTTCATCTTTGCACTGTAGTCTTCTTGGTTGTTCTGGCCCAGGCTTCAGGTCCTATTAAGCAGGTTCTGTTCTCTTAGTCAGCTTGATTTGCCTAGAGCTTTGAGCGATGAGTTTATGATAGATTAGAGCTGACGGTACCTCTGCTGTTTCTTAATTCCTTTCATGGAGCCCAGAGGCTCCAGGGTTCAGAGGCGTGCTGAGAGAGAGTGCTTCTCCTGGGGGCTTGCTTCCGAGCTCTCACTGTATTCTGCAGCTCTTCTGCGTCTCTCTACCACTGCCACACACTCCCTCTCCTACAGTTCCACGGGCTCTCTTTCCTCTTGGCCTTAAATGTTTGTGTACATTTCCCCCGCCCCCTGTAAGCACTTCCTTGTGTGCATGTGTTTGGCTAATTTTGCTTGATATGGCTTTCACGATTTAGCTCAGCAATTGCTTTTCCTGGCTATGTGTCCTTCCTCTCTGAGACCCTCACTTGGCTAAAGGCCACTAGCGTTCTTGGAAGGAGCAACCTTGTGGGAATCACAGTGAGATTTACATTTACGTCTCCCCACTGGGCTTCAGGGTCCATGAGGAGCAAGGGTATGCCTTTTTCCCTCTTTCCCAGCTTAATGCCTTTGGTCTATTAAAAATTCTCAGCTATTATTGAATAAATGCAGAAGTCTGTCTGATGCCCCTATGCAGTGAACACACCCTCTTATATGTCTAGGTTGTGATCTTTCAGTATAATTTTCATTTCTTTTCCTTTCTTTTTCCCCCTTTTAACCTGTGTGTGTATGTGGGACTGTGTGTGTGTTTGTGTGCACGTGTGTCTCAGCACAGGTATGGGGGTCAGGGAGCAATTTGGGAAGCTGGCCCTAGTCTTGTTCCTCATTCCAGGCAGAATCTATCCTTGTCACTGTTGCATACGTCTGCCCACAAGCTCCTGGCGTCTCCTCTCTCCATGTCCCATCTCAGGAGCTCTGGGAGACAGATACACACATGACTGTGTGCTGCATCCCATGGGTTCTGGGGAACCAAGCTCAGGTCAGCATGTTGGCACAGCAGGTGTTCTCATCCACGGCACCATTTCTCCAAGCCCCGTTCCTGTATTTTCTAAATCACCTCTTCTGTTGATCAGTGTGGTTCTAGTCATCCCCCTCAGAACCAGCTTTCATTAACGTAGTTCTTAATTTTTTACTTTGTAATGTGTAGTTTATAAAATGTGTTCAACATTTCATCTCTCCAAGAAGTCTATGAAATTTTTGAGGTCATCTACTTTCAAGGTATTCTATTTCCAATTCAAATCTATATCAAAGAACTACAATTCTGATGATGTTACTCATGTCTATGTTTTAGTTTTTTTTGGAGAGAGACAGAGAGAGCGAGACAGACAGAAAGAGACAGAGAAAGAATGGGTGTGCCAGGGCCTCTCAGCCACTGTGAATGAACTCCAGATGCATGTGCCCCCTTGTGCACATGTACAACATTGCGCGCTTGCATCTGGCTTAAACATGGGTCCTGGAGATTCGAACAGGCATTCTTAGGCTTTGCAGGCAGGCACCTTAACCACTAAGCAATCTCTCCAGCCCCATGTTTTAATTTTATACAGTTCATATACGAATATTTTCTGTCATTGTGGCCTTGCTTATGGTTCAAGTGATTGGCTGTCTAATCACAGATGTCTTTATTCATTATTTTAAGAAACCAATTTATCCATTCAATATATGTTTACCGAGTATGTGTTCCAGTTTTGGTGGAAGGCAGCAATAAAAATCAGAGAGCAAATTTCCTGCTCTGGTGCATTCAGATAGAAAATAAACATCAAGTCAAATATATAGTGTTACATGGTGACGAAGACATTGGAGAGCTTTTGTATCATGGAAAAAGAACAGGGAAGTAGCAATTCAAAATAGAAAGATCCAGAGAAAGGGAATAATGACAGGAATGCCCTGGCGCAGGAACATGCTTAGCGTGTTGGAGAAAGAACAAGCATATCAGATTAGGTGCGTGGCACATGTGAGAATAGTGGGGGAAGAGGCTTGAGAGGTAATGGAGGTGGACAGAGACGACAGGGTCTGCATGTCATAATAACAACTTTTAAAATGTCACATTTAATGGGCATCCATTGTGGAACCAATGGCACTTTGGTGCGTGAACTCTTTTGTGGTGAAGCTGATGAGCAGTGGCTCCCCCAGGCATGGCATCTCTGACAAGCTAAAGGCTGATTCCATCAAAGCTGACCTTAGAGGACCAATGAGTTTGTCAGGCTTTCTGGCAGAACAAGGGCAAAGGGTAATAGGAGTATGGACGTCCCAAAGTAGCTACATTGAAAGGTCTTATCCCAGCATGCATGGCTGGATAGGTGGTGATCCTACCCCTGCCCTTAGATTTAGATATACTCCGTCTTCACCCCTGAGGTCACACGACCTTGTACATCATTGCATACAGCTTGCATGGGGTTTACCTGAGATCTCCGGTGAGGGGCTGACCATCTTTCCCTGCTCCTCTCCTATGGGGAAATGACAACAGGCCCGATCTAGAGAATCTCTTCCTTTCTTTTCACGGTGGTAGTAGTTGCTTTCCTTAGAGGATGGCGTCATACAACAGGCATGCTGAGTGCTTTGCAGCATACATATGGGAATGAGGCTGCCCCTGACATCCGAAAGTCCAGACTTTCGTAGTGTGGGTTTGTTAGTCATCTTTGTGTTACTACAACAATTACCAGAGACAATCGCTTAAAAAGTAGGAAGGATTGGGCTGAATATGTGACTTAGCAGTTAAGGCACTTGCCTGCAAAGCCTAAGGACCCAGGTTCGATTCCTTAGAAACCATGTAATCCAGATGCACACGGTGTCACAGACATCTGGAGTTCATTTATGGTAGCCAGAGGCCCTGGCATGCCCATTTTTTCTCTCTCTCTCTAATAAATAAATAAAATTTTTAATAAAAAGAAGGCAGGGGGCTGGAGAGATGGCTTAGTGGTTAAGAGCTTTCCTGTGAAGCCTAAGGACCCCAGTTCAAGGCTCAATTCTCCAGGACCCACATAAGCCAGATGCACAAGGGGGTGCATGCATCTGAAGTTTATTTGCAGTGGCTGGAGGCCTTGGTGCTCCTATTCTCTCTCTATCTGCCTCTTTCTCTGTCATTCTCAAATAAATAAACATTTTTTAAAGGCAGGTTTATTTTGGCTCACAGTTTTGGAGATCTCAGTATATGGCTGGTTGGTTATGGCTTTGAGGACATCATGATAAAGCAGTACATCATGTCAGGAGTGGGTGGCAGAGGAAGCTGCCAACATAAGGCAAGAAAAAGAGGAAGATGAGTAGTTGGGACATATGAGTTCCTTCAAGGGTATATCTACAATGACTTGACTCCATTCTGCCAGGTCTCATGTCCTAAAGATTCCACCACCTCCCTGTACTGGGGACCAAGCCTTCAACACACGAGTCCTGAGCAGCCATTTAAAACCTAAACTATAGCCATGAGTAAATCTCATTTGGGGAGTGAAAAATCCCAGCTTTCAAACAGAAGCTAAGCCCTGACTCACACTGTTGGTGAACATGTCAACAGATACAACATTTTCCCTCCAGAGTGAAATCTGACAGAACATATATGAATTTCAAGTATACATTCCCTTTGACCCAGCATTTTCACATTTAGATTTCTTCCCTGAGGAAATGATTATGCAAAGATGCGTAAGCCAGGGTGTTTAGAATGCATTGTTTGTAATAGTGATAAATTAGATGTGTAGTGATGGGCATAGACAAGGGATACATTTTATTGTTATTTGAAGTGAGGATTTGGTTACTGATACAGCGAGGTGAGCAAGATATTCAGTTATGTGGACTAAAGTTATAAAACAGTGGCCAAAAGAGGAATTCATTTTTATAACATTTCCATAATTTATAATATAACTTATGTATCTATCATGGAAATCTAGATGAAAATAAACAAGGTCAAACAAAACTAATAGAAGCATAGTGGACTATACATGAAATAATTTTTCCCTTTCTTTTACCTCTTTGGTCTGAAAAGAAAAACATAAATGCCCAGTCTACACAAACCCTGTGGTCAGTATGGGTGCTCGTTTTCATTTCCCTGAGTTTACTGATGAAACAGCATTGCCAACTGGGTCCCTATTCTTCTGCTGTATGGGAGGGGCAGGGGTAGATTCTGCATAGAGCGGCTCTTTATGCACAGACATATTACACTGATCCTATTTTCAACCACCCCATGGAAATACCACAAAATAGAAACTGTGTTGATCAGAAGAACATATAGAGCCAGTTAACTGGTTTTCCACGTGGTGTACCTAGTTTGAGAATTTCCAAGGCTGGAGGGATGGCTTAGCACTTAAAGCATTTGCCTGCAAAGCCAAAGGACCCAAGTTTGATTCCCCAGGACCCACGTTTGTGTCTGGAGTTCATTTACAATGGCTGGAGGCCCTGACGTGCTCATTCTCTCCCTCTTTCTATCTCTTTCTCTCTCCCTCATTTTCTGTTAAATAAATAAATAAATACATACATACATAAATAAATAATTTAAAAAATATAAAAGACTCCCTGATTATAAGAAAATGCTTCTAGATTCCCAGGAACACTTATTATTAATGGATGCTACCTTTTGAATATGGCCAGTACCTTTTCAGGATTTTATTAAAGTGTTTTAAAAATGCATTTATCCTGCCTCTTTGCCTGTCCCCTATATAGTCCTGACTCAGCCAAGCAGAAACAAGTTAACGGAGTTCTGAAAGGACTGACTGGAAGGCTCTAGTTCCCAGCCAGTCCCCATGGGGTGCTGACGGTACTTGGGCTGAAGGTTGGAGGCATTAATTCTGCTGGTTCTGGCTTTTCCAGCTGTGTTTTATTTCATTTTCCCCCTCTCACCGGGCACTTTGCTGTAGAATTCTATTCATAAAGGAATGTGTTCAGCCTGTCTGGCCCTTTCCAGGGTGTGCTTTAGGTAGCAGATGCTGTCAAAGGCACTCAGGGTAATACCACGATGACTCTCATCAGTGGTTTTTATTATTATTATTATTATGGATTTCCTAGCTCTCTGATAGGCTGCACCTTTGATTTAGGATTTCAAAAAGAATCTAATCATAAAAGTGAGCTCCGGGTGCTGGGTGAACCCTCTGGAAAGCAATTACCTTTTATATCCCCGGGTTCTTAATCGCTCCTTCACTCTGTTCTGCTCCTTTTAATTCCCTTTTATGTTAGGATCAACATGTACACAACAAAGGAAGATGTGGATTTTACTTATGGCAAATGGAATGACAGGTAGAGAGGCAATCCAGGCTCCACGGAGAAGAGGAGAATGACCATGGGAAGCTGGAGGCATAGGTTGCCAGTCCATTTTTCCAGAGGATGGCTTTTCATGTCTAAGTTTTTATTTTTATTTTTTTATTTTTGGAGAGAGTAAGAGAGAGAGAGAGAGAGAGAGAGAGAGAGAGAGAGAAAGAGAGAATGGGTGTGCCAGTAGCCTCTCAGCCTCTGTGAATGAACTCCAGATGCATGCACCCCCTTGTGGGCAAGTGCGGCATTGCACCCTTGTGTCACTTTGCGTCTGGCTAAATGTGGGACCTGGAGAATCGAATGGGTGCTCTTAGGCTTAGCAGGCAGGCACCTTAACCACTAAGCCATCTCTCCAGCCCATGTCTAAGTTTTTGCATCAGAAACATGGGACTTCTTCATGTTCATTTTTCCCAAAGTGTGTTTCAAGGAACAGACATCCCATGAGATACTGTGGGATAAGTACTCCAAAGTTAGATATGTCTGGTAAGTACTATGCGCTCTGTTATCCTCAGTTGTTTGCAGTTCATGTTTACTGCCAGGAAGCCTTGGCATACAATTCTGTTGCACACATCATTTTCCAGTGTTATCTGCTTACCGGGCTGTTTTAGAACTACTTTTCCCCACCTGATTTTTTTTTGTTCCATTATTACTCTTAGAAAATCAAAAGCATTAACAAATTTTTTAATGTACAAGGAAAATGTAAATGTTGATTGTATATAAGCCATTGGAGTAATAAGCATTTATCATTCAATTTATTCAACAAATGTTTAATGAGCACTTAAAGTACATCATATGATGTCTCAACTCGAGGTATACCAGTGAATGACCAAATTAAGAGCTCTGTCTTTGTGGTCACAATTATAAGTGTCAAGTTTTCAACAGAAAAATCTTATGGATTGTCAATCCTGGTTTCTAATGTCTGCGTGAGTGCCTGTCTTACTGATCCTTCTGAAGGAAATACATCCAAAGAAAAATAAAACAAAGACACGCCATAAGTGTGCATGCACATGCGCACACATGCACACACACACACACACACACACACTCTCTAGAAAAATAATTTTTAAGAGAAAAATGTGAATGAAGGTCAACACCAAGATAAATTGCCGGGGTCCAGCCCCAGCAGGGTTGTAGAACTCGAAGGGGGTGTGTGGAGTCAGCGTTGTGATGAAATGATTTGGACCATTTGGACCAGTGGTTCAGTGAAGCACACTGGACACAGAGCAAAACTCTGCTTCTTTATTTATACTTTTACAATATATTATATATTTTTTGCAAGCAAGATATAACAACTTATTCATGTGGCTTCTATTCTCTAAGAAATCTTGCACAATATTCTTCTTTTTCCTTGGTTTCCCCTGCTTCTGCTTAACTCATGAACCTCTTGCCCTGTAGACATTCTGATAACATCTTAAACAAGAAAGTCAAAGATTACTAGCTGGTTAATATCTTACCCAGGCTCATGGAAACTAGCCAAGAGCCCTGGCAGGCAGCTCTTGTGGTTATAAGGTGATAGACATTTTTGACCTCAGAAAGGGCAGTTATTTTTACTCTTACTCCAGTAATGTATGCCCCATATATGGTAAAGGTTGATCTAGCCAACCAGTGTTTTGCATTGATGTCTTTCCTTTAGGAGCCCACCAAACTCTAGTGTTAATTCTGAAAGTTACATATTCTGTTTTACTTCCATGTGTGGGCCCAATCCAATTATTTGAAAGATTTTTATTCCCGAGCGTTTCACGCTCCTTTTCTAGTAAGTCATTGTAGGTTCGGGAAATGTGTCCATTAATTCCTGGAACTATCTCGACAACAAGAATTGTCTTATAAATCATGTTTCTTAGGAACAATTGGTAAGGCATGTGACATAGCATTCCAAGGAACATGTTTCATTCGTGAAATATACATTTGTGCTGTGGAGAAATTTTGTACATTTAAACTAGTTGTAGTTTCAGGATCCATGATCTGTTTAAACATTACAGCCTCAGAAATTTCTCCAGCGACATTCTTTTCCTGTTTAATCATTGGTGACTGTATAAACACATCTGAATTCGATTCCCCTATTAGTAATGAAAGCAAAAATAAGCAGTAATAAACTTATGATAATTCCAAAAATTGTAAGAAAGAGGTAGCAATAGTGCAAACTGTCAGGCAACAGGCACTCCGGGAGGCTGCTGAAAGACTTCTTGGCCCTGACAAAGAGCATCTCGGATGCTGCCACCCTGCTGCACGGTGTCCCAGAGCTGACTTCAGAGCTGACTGTTGCTCCCATTTGGCCACCGCCAATAAATAAGCAAATTAAAAAAATATATTTTTATTTATTTATTTGACAGAGATAAGGAGAAAAAGAGAGAGAGAGAGAGAGAAATGGTTGCACCAGGGCCTCCAGCCACTGCAAACAAACTTCAGATGCACTTTGTGCATCTGGCTAATGTGATTCCTGAGGAATCGAACCTGGGTCCTTTGACTTTGCAGGCAAACACCTTAACTGCTAAGCCATCCCTTCAGCCCAATAAGCAAAACTTTTTAAAGTACTGTGATCATAGTATAGGACATGAAAATATGATTATGATCAATTAAAAGAAGGTAACTTGTACCTGAGATATTGAAAGAACAATCCTGGTATTTTTTCCTTATTATTTTTTAAATTGAATTTTTAAGCTACCATACACAAGAATAGGTTTTATTATAACAGTTTCATACATATGGGTCATTATGCTTTATATTTATCCACTTTCCTCTTCTACTGTCTCCCCTGTCTGCCTCTCGTCCCCTCTACTCAGTAGTTTTCATCTGGGTGGTCTTATTCTATAGAAGAAAAAAGAGCGGTTAAAGGTGAGTTGATGAAAACAGATAAAAAGAAATGATTGGATCTGACGAACAGAAAATATTTAAAAAATTCACAGAGCCTCAGAAACATGTGCTAAATCTCAAAACATTTTCTGCAGGTGTAATGTTTCAGAACAAAAAGAAATGATGGAGAATCATGATTTTTCACCACTTTCATAAAAGATAGATTGGCTAAATTGAGAAGCTTAGAGAAAATCTAGATAACATGTGCACGCATGCATACACACACACACACACACACACACACACACCACACACACATGAAGCTAAACAGAGTCAAAGCACAAACTGCAGAAAACTAAAGATTAAATAAAAATTTTGAGTATAATCAGAAAAATAAGCACAGTATGTAACAGAAAAATACAGTTCACCTCATTACAGATCTCTTGTTGGAAAACAATAAGGCCAGAATACATTTGAACAACATGTTTAGCATGATGGAGATTTTATCTCAAAAGAAAAATAATCTGAGCAGTGTACAAACTTTAGTTACTGATATACATCCTGACAGTTGCCAGGAAAATGTATCACTATCATAAATTTATTTTGAAATGTGCTAGAAACAAAGTAGATTATTAAGTGTGTTTGGAATAAGTAGAATAAATCTGTTTTAGAAAATGCTACTGGTAGGATGTAGGTGGAAGCTATACACATGTCTACAGTGTTGCTTTTCTCTGTGTATTAAAATATTTTGGGATAATATTATAGGAACTATGAGCCACTAACAATGGACTTGAAATGTGTCAGGTCCGTGATATCCTAAATCATTCATAATGGTTCTTTGTTCTCAAACATGTCCTACCTTGTAGACAAACAAATATTCAAGCCATAGAGATCGTGTACTATAAATTGAAGACACAAGCACAGTTATGGAAAAACAGGGCTCATGGGAAGAGGTATGGTATCATAGATGGCTTGTGTTGAGTCCTAACTAATGAATAAGAGCCCAGGCACACTTGGGAAAGAGGGTAAAAGTAGGAAAGGGCATTCCAGGTGACAAAGACAGCATGGGTGAAGACAAAATGAGGAAAGACAGCATGAGGTAGGTAAACACTTGCATTTTGATGTAACTAAAGTTTGACTTATAAAATAAACTGGTCTGTCTGTAATCAGAAAGCAGATATTGCAATTTGGTCATATCTATGGGGAGTTGTAGAAAGATTTAAATAAAGAGATAACGTGAGCATAGTTGAATTTTATATCGAGTCTCCTGGCAGCTTTTAAGTGTAGAAGTGAAGTCTCATCTCTAGAAGAAAATTTAGATGGCTGTTACCTTAATGAAACTTGATGGAATGCTGACCTAGGACATATAGTTTTAAAGATGTCTCTCAGCCTACCAGGTGTGGTGGCACATGCCTTTGATTCCAGCACCTGGGAGGCAGAGGCAGGAGAATCGCCGTGAGATCAAAGCCACCCTGAGACTACATAGTGAATTCTAGGTCAGCCTGGGCTAGAACAAAACCTTACCTCAAAAAACCAAACATAAATGAATGAATGAATGAATGAATAAATAAATAAATAAATAAATACAGGAAGAAAGAAAGAAAGAAAGAAAGAAAGGAAGGAAGGAAGGAAGGAAGAAAGAAAGAAAGACTCAAGATGTAGAAAGCAGGAAAGGTTGGTTCTGGGTTCAGAGTTATCATATAATTTATTGCCTTTAAGTGGCACATTTAAGTGAAGGCTGGCATTTTATTGTTTGGCCCAAGGCAATGGGAATTACCTGAATCGTCTAGACTGTATGGAACAAATTGTGATTGAGCATTTGGGGAAATCTGAATTAGAGGCAACCACATAGAGTAACAGAGACCTTGCATGATGGACAGACAGAAACTGGTTAAAAGTAATGATAGCATATGGATGATAAGGTAAGGAAATTGTGATTGATTCCTACTGTAAAGGATTTGCTGTCTAGAAGAACTCAGTTGTTGGCTTCAGAAATCAAGTATCAGTATTCTATCTTTACTGGAACATTAAGAATGAAGGATTTTGATTTCTAGAGAGATAGGAGGAGACTTAAGCACACAGTGAATTTGATGTGTACACCCCTGACAATAAGTAGAGCTGTTTGGATTATTGGAAGAGCTCTAAAGTGCATGCAGCTCATGTACCCATTTGGAATGTTAGGAGTCTGTGTGAGAAACAGACACAAAGATGATGTGCGAGATGATATCCATCTCCTAGCTTTCGACTGAAGCAGGTGGCTTGGACCTGTAATGACAGGTGTGCCTTTTAACATCTGCTCAGTGGGTTTGCATCTTGGGATACCACACTGGGGCAGGAGTTTGTGAGGCAGATCATTATTAGCAATGATGATATTCATACTCTTTAGGGGATGTAGTAGTTTGAATAGATGGTCCCCAATATATTCAGTATTTTATTAGTGTATAGTTTGCATCTGCAGCCACCTGGCTGAAGTCAAGTGTCACTGGGTGGATCTTAAGGTATGGTGGTGGGTTTAGGATTTCAATCTAAAGATATGCAAAATGTGTCTAGCTGGAGTTCCTGAAGTGTGCTGTGCTGTGTAGTGTTTAGCTTGTGGCTTTCTCTCTCTCTCTCTCTCTCTCTCTCGCCTGGTCCTGTGAAGGCAGACCAGCTTCTTCTGCCATTATGGAATTTCCTCTGGATCTGTAAGCTTCAATCAATATCCCTTCCTCCATAACTGTGCCTGGTCTGGAAGTTCATCTCAGCAAACCTGCAGCTGTCTGCTACAGGGGTGTTCTATAATTGCTAGTAGAACCCCTATTCATATGGAAAAATATCCAACTAGGGAAGGAACCATTATCTCCATCCTGCCACTCTCTAAGAAAGACGTCGAAAGGACAAAGATCATGAGAACATCTCGCTTTTATACTGTTATCATGCACTCAAAAAAGCTCAATCCACAGATGTCAGATTTTTCTTCTGTTTTTATACCAGTGAAATGGCTCACTCATCTCGCTGTGGAAGGGAGTAAATAAAAGGTAGGGAGAACAGATATGAGTGGTATGTTTCCCTTAACAGGCTGCAAACTACTTAGTTGAACCATGAAATCTGGGCAATAGAGTCCTTTTCATTAGAGTTTGGACATGAATTTTCCCCAAAGGCTCATGTGTTAAAGGCCTGGCCCTCAGCTGGCACATCCATTCATTGAGAAGCAACTGGAGAAGGAAAACTCTGATGTAAGCAGTGCATCCGTCTATTGATAGATACACCACTGGATGGCATTGTTGGAGGTGGTGGGAAGGTTCAGTGGTGAAGCCCAGTGGGGGCGGTAGGTCATGTGTAGTTGTGTCCTTGGTGACTCTAGGTTGTCTTGAGCTCTGGCCTTGTTCTCTCTGTGCCTCTTTGCTCTCTGGCTGACATGAGGCGAACATTGCTCCATCATGTGGTCCCCACCATGGTGTTTTTCCTCATTATTGGCTTCGAGATAATTGAGATAGCTGGCAATGACTGAAATCTTTGAAACTGTGAGGCAAAAGTTTTCTCTCTGTTATTTCATCACAGTGACAAAGTATATAACAAACACACCTATTGCTGCCATTCCTTTCTCTATCCTAACTGAAGCCCGTTGCTTTCTGCACATTTAAGACCTCTACGCACAACCTCCCTAACGTCCCTCCTTCAGTAGCCTGCCAGCAATTCTTTTATTTTTCTCTCCACTTGGTGATTTCTAGGCATTAATAGTCTCATTATGTAAATTTAAATTGTTACAAATTCCTTAAGATGTAATAATTTTGTTTCTGTTTTAATCTACTCACTTGCTTTTGAACAAGTGCACTTTGTAGTCACTTTTCTCATAATGATTCTATACCACTAGGTCTTGGGTGATATTTGGGGGGTAAAACTGATCTCTGCAAGCTTTGAGTTCATTTGATTTTTAACTTCATATCTATAGTGTATGTTTTGCTGTATAAAGTTTCTGCTGAAATAGAATCAGAGTTTTGTATTGTCAACAATTGCCTGATTTATTGTTAGTCTTTTTTTTTTTAATGTAAAAAGTGCTATTGATGGTCTTGATATTTTCCTGAAGAAAGTAGAGTCCAGTTTCCTCATTTCAACTGAGAATATTTCACCTTCCTTTTCAATTTCAAGTTTCAATCTTCCCACTCAGAATAACATCTTGTTTTCTTCTTAATAATATGATTTTTTCAGAAGCATCCCATAACCTGCAGTTGAAACTCCAAGGCAAGGGCTTTGTTCCCTCTGTCGAAGTCCTTTAATGTGGAATTAGAGACTGTAGGTAGAGGGAGCTCTCACTCTCCAGACTAGATGACATCAGGCGGGGTTCTCGTCTCTTTTCTTTCCAAACCAACGTGCTGCATAACACATGTCTTTTAAAAAAGATTTATTTAAAAATTTATTTATTTATTTATTTATTTATTTATTTATTTGAGAGAGAGAGAGAGAAAAACAGAGAGAGAGAGATTGGTTGCACCAGGGCCTCTAGCCACTGTAAACGAACTCCTGACACACATGCCACCTTGTGCATCTGGCTTATGTGGGTCCTGGGGAATTGAACCTAAGCTTCACAGGTGTAGTAGTTTGAATAGATGGCCCCCAATATATTCAGTGTTTTATTAGTTTACAGTTTGCATCTGCAGCCACTTGGCTGGAGGCAGTGTCACTGGGCAGATCTTAAGGTGTGGTGGTGGGTTTAGGATTTCAATCTAAAGATATGCAAAGTGTGCCTCGATGGAGTTCTGGAGATGTGCTGTGCTGTGTGGCTTTTGGCTTGTGGCTTTTGTTCTCTGTGTTTGGTACTGTGAAGGCAGGCCAGCTTCTTCTGCCATTATGGAACTTCCCCTGGATCTATAAGCTTCAATAAATATCCCTTCCTCCATAACTGTGCCTGGTCTGGAAGTTCATCTCAGTGAACCTGACGCTGTCTGCCACAACAGGCAAGCACTTTAACTGCCAAGCCATCTCTCCAGCCCAATACTTGTATTTAGAAGTGGTCATGGAACAGTTAGTAGAAGAGAGAAGAGGAAGCAACAAAAGACAGCTTTGGTAAGTTTGGTTTTGAGTTTCTGAGAAAATATGAGCTCTTTGTCTGTATATTGTCACTATGAGAAAAAGTGTCTTCTGGAGATCTAGGAGGAGGAAACATTTGAGTTCA
Source organism: Orientallactaga sibirica (assembly GCA_036365145.1). Lineage (NCBI taxonomy): Eukaryota > Metazoa > Chordata > Mammalia > Rodentia > Dipodidae > Orientallactaga > Orientallactaga sibirica. Next base: position 27,113,335 of record JAEOAD010000019.1, read on the forward strand.
TTTTAGCTTCAGCCTGAAGCCTATGGGGTGAAACTAACCCCATGGCTTCTCCAGCCAAACGTTAGGAAAATAGTGGTCATCAGAGACTAGCAAGGGTTGGGGAAGGGAAATGGAGTTGTATAACCAGTATCCAATGACAGTTAGAAAGGAGGAACACATTATCGTATTCCACTACACAGTAGGATGACTGTAGTTCACAATTTATTGTATATTTAATGAAGAGCCAGGAGAGGCTTGAATCGTCCCAACATGACGAAATGATACATGTTTAAGCAAATAGAAATACTAATTACTTTGATTTTCTCATTACATTTGCATCAAATTATTATGCTATGCCTCATGCATAGGTATAATTAGTATGTGGTCAGTGAAAATAAAAGGAATAAATGGTTTTGATGGAAGGGGAGAGCTTCTGGGGCTTGGCAGCTGGTGTTAGTCTGTACTTCTGTTGAGGGGACTCGACTTGATGAGTTGGCCTCCTGCTAAGCTCTCCAAAGGGACATGGGAAGACTCTCCAGGAGGAAGCTCCATGAACACTAGAATCATATCCAATTTACTCTAGCAGGTATGACTCATGGCAGGTTTATTTTATTTATTTATTATTATTATTTGAGAGAGACAAGAGAGAGAGAGAGACAGAGACAGAGACAGAGAGGAAGAGGCAGATAGAGGGAGAGAGAATGGGCACACCAGTGGCCTCTCAGCTGCTGTGAACAAACTCCAGATACATGTGCCCCCTTGTGGGCAGGTGCAGCATTGCATGCTTGTGTCACTTTACGTCTGGCTAAATGTGGGACCTGGAGATCAAATGGGTGTTCTTAAGCTTGTCAGGCAGGCACCTTAACTGCTAAGCTATCTCTGCAGCCTTTTTATTTCCTCTGCAGCCTTTTTATTTCTTTCTTTTTTTTTTTTTAACTATGTCTGATATCCCAGAGTGCAGGGCTTACCTTCTCAACTCACTCTGGAAGAACGTCGGTCTCAACCATGCCATGGAAGCTGCTCTTGTCAAGGTTGTTAATGCTGTGTTACAAACATCCAAAGGCTGCTTCTCTGTTCCCTGTGCCCTGTAGTGTGGGGAGACAGCTCACTGTTCTGTTCTTCTGGAAGTGCTGTCTTTTTCCTGTCTTTGAGGAAACCGCCTTTTCTTTCTATGTCATTGATGGCTTTCTCTTAGCATTGTGCTGTCTCCTCCAGTGCAGCCTCTGAGTTTCAGTATTCCACAGAGTTGGCTCTTCTCTGTTCTTTCTCTATAACTACCCTCACTTCGTCCCCTGGAATGAATGATAATTCTGCCTGATAATTCAAAAATTTATCACTTCTGTTCTGACTTTGCCCTTGAAATTCTTTTGTGTGTGTATGTGTGTGTGTGTGTCTGTATTTGAGTAAATAGTACTTACTTCAAGTTTAATGTTTAGAAGGCAGAAGTGAACCTTTTCCCTCCAATTTTCCATTTATCATACTATCTCTCCTTGCAGATGGCTGAGTAAAAGCGACGTCATTATTTATTTCTCTTTTTCACAGGCTCCATATCTAAGCGATAACAAAGAAGCTCAGCTAGACAGCCTCTCTCTGTTTTACTAATGTAAGTCTTCTTGGTGGACTATTTACTGTTTAAAAAAATGCACCAACTGTTCTCCAAATTCTTCTCCCTTCTGCTTAAGACCTGCTTCCTGGGGAAATAAGTAGGAGCTATATTCAAAAGAAAAGAAAATCACATCTGCCTTCTGCAGGGAGCCTTTGATAACTCCGGAGTATGCTCAGAGAAAACCCACAGTTCTTTCCTTGTGTATACTTCCACCCACATCCCTCTAGTGCTATCTGTCCCTCCCTCCTTCCCTTACTTTGCTTCAGGTACATTGCTTCTTGTCGTACGAACCATGGCTCCAGTTCTTTCTTCTACCTGTGATATTCTTCCTCCCTGGATCTTTGTAGAAATAACTCTGCTTCTGGAGCTCAGCTCAGAAGTCATCTCCCCAGGGTTTTCCTTACCATCCTTTCAATGTTTTGGTCACCAGCTGTAGACTCTGCCTGTCGCAGCCTTATGCTTCTTTTTTTTCCCCTAGCTTTTGCCATGGTTATAAATATATGTATGATTATGTATTTATTGTGTCTTTCCCACTGAAAGACAAGGCCCTGGTAACGGAGACCTTGTCTGCCTGGTTGCTTCCTATCACCTAGAACAGTATTTAGCAGAGGTAGCTCTTAATCACACACTGAAAATGGATGGGTACTATAACACAAAAAGCTTTCCTTTCTAGCTATACCAGGAACATTGTCCACTGTCTATTCAGCTTTGTCTGGCAAGCAATTGAATCTCTCGGCAGCAGGTCACTGAGACTCAGAATGCATCTCCTCTGTGTGAGGAGACTGGGTTTCTGGATCTTGTGAGACTATACAGGGCATTTTCATGATATGGCTTGATATGACTGTCCGTGTCTCCGAATGTGACTCTAGAAGGTCCCTTCATTTCTTTCTAGCTTAGTTTTCCATCCAATTTACTTTCATTACTTTTCATTACTTAATAGTATCATTATTTCATCTTTTTTTTTTTGAGTTAGGGTCTCACTGTGGCTCAGGCTGACCTGAAATTCACTCTGTAGTCTCAAGGTGGTCTTGAACTCATGGCGATCCTCCTACCTCTGCCTCCCAAGTGCTGGGATTAAAGGCGTGCACCACCACCATGCCTGGCTTATTACACATTTTTACATGTATATTTATGTGTGTGTGTGTGTGTGTGTGTGTGTGTGTGTGACATGTGTGCATATGGAGACTATATAAGTTGATGTCATACATCTTCCTGGTTCACTGTCCATTTTGTTTACTGAGGCATGGCCTCTCACTTGAGCCCAGGACTTATTATTTTGTCCATTCTAGCTAGCTAGCTCAGCCTGGGAAATCCCTTATCTCTGCTTCACAAGTGTTGAGATTACAGGCGGGTTACCATACCCACACAGCATTTACATGGATGCTGGGGACTCTGACCTCTGGTCCTTATGCTTGTGTGGCAAGTGCTATGTCCACTGAGCCATCTCCCCAGTTCCTCCTTTCACATTGTCTTTGATTATGATACATACCAGTGCACCATGAATCCGTGGACTCATGATTCCAAACTGTTTCAGCTTAGAAGTATCTCATATGGGGCTGGAGGGATGGCTTAGCGGTTAAGGCATTCGCCTGCAAAGCCAAAGGACCCAGGTTTGATTCCCCAGGACTCATGTAAGCCAGATGCACAAGGTAGTGCATACGTCTGGAGTTTGTTTGCAGTGGTGGGAGGCCCTGGTAGGCCCATTCTCTACCTCTCTCTCTCTCTCTCTTCCTCTCTGTCAAATAAATAAATAAAAACAAAAGTAAATTTTTTTAAAGAAATATCTCATAGGGATGCCTTCCATTAGGCCAGTTTGTAAGCAGGCGTTCCTGCACTTTCACCACTGAACCTCAGTTCCCCCCATTTTTATGTCCCTGGTGAAATAAAACTGGCCTCAGGTGGCATTATGCCCTCAGCATATCCCCAGGGGTACCTCATGATGAACTGTCACAGCTGGCCACTGGACTCTGATTTGGGCGTTAAAGCCACGATCTTCTCCTAGTGGAGCAGACAGACTCATTTATCTAGGTGAGATGAATTAGCAATTAACAACTGGCCTCCCCAAAGAGCTGCTGAGCTGCCTTTTCCCAGGGACTTGTCTGCCTCAGACAGCTGAGTCATCAGGAAAGAAGCCACAGCCTTCAGGATCTGAAAACCTCTCATCTCATCTCTTCCCTTTCCTCTTCCGCCGAGTGAACTGTTTGCTCTGTAAAAGAGTCTGCTGGTTGAGCCTGGAACTTCTTTCTTTCCTTCTTTCCTATTTTTTTGTTTTGTTTTTGTTTTTCACATTCATTAGCATTACCCTTCTTGGTTCAGTTGCTAATTATTTTACTTATCGATGATATTTGAAAAGTATCATGACTTTCTACGTCCACACTTTGTTAGGCATTTATTTGTATGACTGAACATGCTATCGTGTACTCCTTTTTATTTTTGTTGTTTTCTTTTCAAGGCAAGGTCTCACTCCAGCTCAGGCCGATCTGGAACTCACTCTGCAGCCCTAGGCAGGCCTTGAACTCATGGCGATCCTCCTGCTTCAGCCTCCCAGTGCTGGGACTAAAGGCGGATGCCACACTCCCGGCTTCATGTGGTCCTTTTGAAATCATCTGTAATTCAGAGTCCCACCTAACAGTGATGCCACTCTTTAATCCAATTAAATTTACCCCATTTTACAAGGGAAGCCCGTAAAATGAGATGGTGCTTTACTGGAGCAGCTGTGGTTTTGGGTCTATCTTAATGGCATTTTTTTTTTTCAGCTATTCTGCTATCATTTCCCCAACATTCCCTGCCTGTGATACACATACACACATATTTTTTGTCATAATGTGCCTGCTTAATATGGCATCATCACTTGACATTTGGAGAATCTTCTTTATTTTCTGTTTTTTTTAACCAATCAGTTAAATATGCTTTTATATGCACATGCTCATTTGATTCACTTGTGTTTAAATAAATAAGTTCTAAGGTTCCTCATTCTGAGATGGTTATTTTACTGGCCAGTTTTGTTGTCTAGAAATTTAGCTGTTTAAGACTTAACATGAACTACTACTTAGGCTAAGAACTTGTTGAGTTGGCAGTTTGGAGAGAGTTTGGCTGGGTGGTCCTGTGCTGATCTTATCCAGGTCCACACATACAGATACGGGGACACTGATCTCCTCCAGGCACTGCTTAGAAATTGTTTGGTATAAGGACAGCTAGGCCTTGTATGTCTTATCATTCAGAATTTGGGGTTGCCTTACTTGTATTGTTGAGAGGTTTAAGAACATCACAAGGCTAAGCTCCGATATGCAATGGTTTTCAAGTCTCTGGTAATAATCACATTTGTCAATACCTATTTCAAAGAAAGTCATATTGCTAAGACCAAAAATCAGTCTGAGCAGTCATTATAGATTGCTGTAGATGCAGACAGCAGAATTATTGAGCCTTCCCCTGATTTTTGGTGGTGGGGCAGGATCTCTGTATGTAGCCCAAACTGGCCTTAAATTTGCTATCTTACTACCTCAGACTACTGAGTGCTGGGCTAACATTATTGTGGTCTTTTTTTTCCTCCAGCAAATAGTTTGTCAAAAGCTTGTACACTGAAACATTGTTATAATCATGCTTTTTGTCAACTATATTTTAAAATATTTTATTTATTTATTTTTGAGATGAGCAAGAGTGAGCAAGAGAGAGAAAGAGAGAGAATATGGGCGCGACAGGGCCTCCAGCCGCTGCAAACGAACTCCAGATGCATGCCCTGCCCTGTGCATCTGGCTTATGTGGGTCCTGGAGAATTGAACCAGGATCCTTTGGCTTTGCAGGCAAATGCTTTAACCACTAAGAAATCTCTCTAGCCCAATTATGCTTTTTGCATAGGATTCAGTGAAATTCTGCACATCAACTCTCAGGAGGTGTGGTGGGTAATCTCTGGCTGTCATTTTTGACAGGGCAATCACTGTGAAAATGAATTACATGGAATATCTGTTAGGGATCTTCTAGATTAGAGTCACTTAGATGTGAACATTCTAAATAGATGTTCTCTAGCTGGGTGGTGCCATTCCATGGGTTAGGGCACCTGGATTGTATAAAAAGGAGACGTATAGCTTGGGACCACATTCATTGCTTTTTTTCCACTTTTTTATTAGTTATGATAGTGTGTATTCAGTCATGCTGGTACCATCATTAGCCTACTCCCTGTCCTCCCCCCTCCAAAGGGACCCTCCTTGTTGGGGAATGTGGGTCTTCTTCACTGCTAATGTGACAATGTGAGTCTAGCTTTCTGCTCCTATAGTACCTTAACTGCCACCATAACGGTGGAAGCAGGAAGATCAGGAGTTCAAGGTTATCCTTGGCCACATAGTGAGTTCAAGCTCAGGCTGAGCTACATGAGAACCTGTCTCAAAAGAAAAAAAATGCTTATTTTCTCTATTGTATTATAACTATTTAGAAGGACTTGGGGAATATATGTATATATTAACCATTCTCTCAAAAATCATTACTTAAATTTGACTCTGCCCCACTTTATTATTTTTCTGATCATTGAACAGAAATAGATTAGAACACACTGATCCAGGCCAGGCCAAGGCTTTGGGGATGAACATGACTATATAAATATGTTACTTTGTCATAATACTTGGTTCTTTAAATTATAATTATTTTGTGTGCTCATGGTTATGGGTGCTCTTTTGGGATAAACACTATTTACTTTATCTCTGTTGTCTATTAACTAACCAATAAATATTTTTGATTAAACATACGTGGAATGAGTGAACAAAGAGAGGATGATGACAGGCTTAATCTGTATAAGTGAGATATTAGGGATTGTGTATACAGGAGCTATTCTTTTGGAGTTCTTGGAACCACAAAGACCATTTCTAGAACAGATGCCTCTGAGGATAGAAGTTGGCTGTATTTTGGAAGATTTCATTTATTTATTTATTTAGTAGAAGTGATTTGTTTTCTTATGAGGATAACTTTGTATATGTAGGTTTCATTTCCTATTATTTGAGCATTCTTAAAAATGCTAGCATGCAAAAAGCCATGGCTTTAATTCCTAGTATCACATAAACTGGTCACAGAGGTTCATACCTGACATCCCAGAATTCAGGAGAATCAGAAGTTTCTGGGACAACCTTGAGACACAAAACCTTGCCATGCCACTCTCCACATTGTTATTCCTGAACTCACAGTGGCTGTCTACAAAAACCTTGCACAATATTGGGCCTATCCATATTCTATCATGGATGATGGAGGAGGACATAAGGATCCACCCCTTCCTGCAGAGGCATTGGTAGTTAATGGTTACTTGGGGGGAGCCAGAGACATTTTCTTCAGTGGTGTAGTTACTGGCAAAGTGTCATGTTCTCTGGCAATTCATTCCCGATCCATGCTCATGCAATCAACCTTAATTAAACTCCGTGGGTCATACACATAGATGCACATACATACAATACATACATACACACATACATACATGCACATACAAGTCAAAGGGAGCTGAGGAGGTGGCTCAGCTGTCAAAGGCACTTGCATGAAAGGTACTTGCTTGCAGGCCCAATATGCAGATGCAAAGTGGCACATGCAGTTGCCCACCAGAACTAGATGGTATGACTGTCTTGCCAAAGACACTGAATAATAATCAGAAACCAAGCTCTAATCCTGCTCCCTGCTGGAAAGCTAGCATAATATGGTAAAGTGCCATGCAGGCTTCTTGGGGGAAAATGTCATTAACAGTCTTATCCTTGCTTGCTGTATCACAGACCAGCCAAGAAAGATGTACCTAAAGGTGCAATAGTGGCACCAATGTTATGAGATAACCAATTATTTTTTTGTTTGGATCTGAAGCCCTCTCCATGGGAGAAGATCCATTTCTAGCATTGAAGACCATGTCACAGACCAGGGGGCGTGGAGAAGCTACTACTGTTGTCAGTTAAGTATATATGAGGTAAGCATCAAATTGCCCCTAAAATTATATTATATTTATGCCCGTAGGTTAGTGCTGCTCTTGCTGTTCAGGGAAGATTCTTTTTGCAAATTCTGGTGGATGCTAGGGGGGACTCAAAACTTACTACAGGGCTGAACATAAGTGGTTGTTGAATGCTCATTGATAAATGAGACATCTTTAGCATACCATCCAAGGTTCCAGAAACGTTGCAGAAGTGGGGTTAGAAAGAATACAAGAGTCAGATGGTAGGAAAGACTATTTTGGTACACTGTCCTCCAGACGTGAGGTCATTGTTGCATACATGACCTCATAGCAGCTATTGGCTGTTGGTGCTTTCACAAGACCAGCATACTATTGATCCCAACAACATGTTTCCATGGATGAGGGAAGAGGGCCAAAAAAAAAAAAAAAAAAAAAAAGACATCAAAATAGAAGAGAAGGGGCTAGAGAGATGGCTTAGCAGTTAAGACAATTCCTGCAAAGCCTAAGGACCCAGTTTCAATTCCCTAGTGCCCATGTAAGACAGATGCCAAGGTGTCACATGCATCAGGAGTTCATTTGCAGAGACTGGAGGCCCTGGCATGCCCATTTTCTATCTGCTTCTTTCTTTCTTTCTTTCTTTCTTTCTTTCTTTCTTTCTTTCTTTCTTTCTTTCCTTATTTCTTTTTTTCTTTTTAAATTTTATTTATTTATTTGCAAGTAGAGAGAGATAGAAGAGAGAGAGAGAGAGAGAGAGAGAATGGGTATGCCAGGGCCTCTAGCCACTGCAAACAAACTCCAGATGCATGTGCCCCTTGGGAATCTGGCTTATGTGGGTCTTGGGGAGTCGAACCTGGGTCCTTTGGCTTCACATGAAAACACCTTAATCACTAATCCATCTGTCCAGTCCCATTATTCATTCCTTTCTTTCTTTCTTTCTTTCTTTCTTTCTTTCTTTCTTTCTTTCTTTCTTTCTTTTATTACTTCTTTCTTTCTCTCTCTCTTTTCAAATAAATAAATAAAAATATAAAGTAGAAGAGGGACTGATTAAACAGAAGAAGAGGTTCAGTGGAATGGGGGGCAGGGGAGATAAAAGAGGGTAATTGGAGAGGGTCAAAAAGAAGAGAAAATCATGTTCAAAAAATTCTCAATGGAAAATAGATATAAAGACCAGAGTTCTAAAGTGGAATGGGGAGGGGAGGAAATATTAATCCCAGCATGTAAGATTAAAAGGCAATAAAAATAAAAATAATTGTTAATGAAAATAAAAAAAGGCCAAAAAAAGAATCAAATCATGTTTGAAAATTCTCAGATATCAGCCTGAGCCAGAGTGAGACCATAGTGAATCTCAGGTCAAAAACAAACAAACAAACAAACAAAAAAAACAGTAGATATAAATAGTCCCATTAAGTATGTAATATTCTGGTCCAAATGACTTTATGGACTGCTCAAATTTGTGTTTTGAACCCTCAGTCCCCACTGTGATGCTATTAGGAAGTGGTTCTCTGTTAGGAGACTGGGTTATAAGAGTAGAACACTCGTGTGTGGGATTGTTGTCCTTTCAGAAGGACCTGATAGAATTCTTTTTTTTTTTTCCCTCATATGAAGCCCTATCAAGAAGATTGGTGCTTACATTCCCAAGAGAGCATTCACCAGAACCCAACTCTGTTAGCATGCTGATTTTGGACTTCTAGCTGCAATTATGGTGGAAATAAGCTTCGATTGTGTGCTAGTTTCTCAATGCTATTTTGTTAAAACAGCCCCAACTGACTTAAACACATGGTACCTACAAACCCAAAGAAAAATACAAGGCAGGGAATAGTAGCCTTGGCAAGGATTTATTAGAAGGCCTTGTTGGAACGATGCACTATAACAGCTCTGAACATAAGAGGAAGCAAGGAACTCAGCTCGAGCTGATGAAGCGGGGCTGTAATCACTCAAAGTGTCTGCAGGGAAAGTACACTGCCTTTGCATTTTACACACAAGACCAGGTGTTGTGTCTGTTCCACTCTTTGGGGTATCTGCTTTTAATAACTTGACCATGGTAGCAACATATCAGCTTCATAATTTAATTTAATTTAAAGCTAGGTTGAGACTTTGAAGCCAATAACTAGGGGAAATAACTCCTCTTGAAGCCGACATAGGCTCAGATGTACAGAGAATAAGAAATAAAATGCATGAAATAGGAACTGTGCATGGATATATTAAGCAAAGAAATTTAAAATTGAGACTACAAGAAATATTGTTTTTAATTAGTTGCAATCTCACTGAAATGGTTGCTTCTTTTGGTAGATTTAGTTGCTACACAGCTTGAAGAATTATACTGCTCTGTTAAGTAATGTCACATAAACATATGTTACTTTCAAGACATTGTATAATTAGCATGGAATCCTGTGAAATTGATTAGCACTGTGCAAAACTCTTTAAAGAAATTTAGAAAACATTTAAGACCATCAAAAGAGAAGGATGTTCATGTGAATGAGAAAAAGTTAACATGCTGAAAATAATTCATACTTTGTAGCAGATTAGTTGTGTAGAAGCAGATAATATTGATTTGAAGTAGAAAGAATGTGGGTGGGAATCCAAAGAAATCACAGCGTTTTCTCAGCAGCAAGGTTACTGTCAGATTAGAAAGTGAGGTTAGGAGAGAAAATAGACATTGACTCCAAAGTAGTAAAGGGTCAGAGCTGTCCTTGTCTTTTGGGGTGAGGGGATGGGGGGAGGTAGAAGGTCAGAAGGCTAGAACTGGGAAAACCTTTGTCTTGAAGTGGAATGAAAAGTGAGCTTCTCTACTTATCACTTTTATTTATTTTCAGCTTATGTATTCGAATATTATTTACCATTTATGACCTCATTAATAGATTGGCAAAAATCTTTAAAAATTGTAAAATGTAAACCATATTTCCATTCTTGACTTTCCATTCTTGTATCTCTTTATAGGTGGTCTAGATTTCCTGTGCATTTCACTTATAAAAAGAAAAATAAACTGCAGCCTTAATGGATGGACATTCTAACAAGATATTCTGTACCTTGCTCTCACTTTGTAACACATTTTATTTTTTTAACTTAAACTTTTTTTTTTTTTGAGGTAGGGGCTTTCTCTAGTCCAGGCTCATCTGGAATTTACTATGAAGTCTCAAGATGGCCTGAAACTCACATTGTTCCCCTACCTCTGCCTCGTGAGGGCTGGGATTAAAGGCATTCACCACCACACCCAGTTTAAAACTTTTTAGACATGTGACATTTCATTAAAAATAACATCTCACTAAACAAGATGCTAGAATATTCTCTTCTATGGACATGCCTCAGATGTTGCACAGGCTTAATGATCTCATATCAATAGTTCATGGTTGTTTTTCTCTCCTGTTTTCTCTTGAGGGAGATTCTTATCTCATTACTTTTTGTTTCTTTTTAAACAATAAGCATATTTTTATTTACTTATTAGAGAAAGAGGAAGAGAGAGAGAGTGAGAATGGGTGTGTCAGGGCCTCTAGCCACCGCAAATGAACTCCAGACACATGATCCACATGTACATCTGGCTTATGTGGGACCTGGAGAATTGAACCGGGGTCCTTAGGCTTCGCAGGCATGGTCCTTAACCGCTAAGTCATCTCTCTAGACCTCTTTTTAAACAGTAAGTGTATTTATGGTGAGGGGAATTTACCTCTGGTCTTTCTCATGGAAATATATATGTATAGTACCTTCGTTGTTAATCATTTCAGTTTTGATTACTTTCCCTTTTCCTGAAACACTCCAGACATGCACTACATGAAGTGTTTTAGTCAACTCCAGACTGCATGTTTGACAGTAGTCCTATGAATTATATTGTCATTATATTGTCTAGTGACATGATGACTATGTTGTCTTGTGTGAGTGCACTCTACTGTGTTATCACGATGACAAATGACCCAATGACATATTTCTTAGAGCCTATCCCTGTTACGAAGTAATTCATGACTGCATTTTAAAAGTTTTTGTCTTCTCCAAGGAGAGACATCATTTTATTAAAAGCATAATTTTATTATACATTGGCTATAAACTAGAGTTTGGCTTCCTATTTATAATTTAATTTCCATGATAATTTTAACATTGACTTTTTTCCTGCAACTCTTTTTTTTTTCTTAAATATTTATTTATTTGCAAGCAGAGACAGAGGACAGACGAGAGGAGAGAGAGAGAGAGAGAGAGAGAGAGAGAGAGAGAGAGAGAGAGGGCACGCCAGGGCTTCTAGCCACTGCAAACGAACTCCAGATGAATGTGCCCCTTGTGCATCTAGCTTATGTGGATCCTGGGGAACCGAACCTGGGTCCTTTGGCTTCACACACAAATGCCTTAACTGCTAAGCCATTTCTCCAGCCCAACACTGACTGTTTTTAAGGGGAAAAATAACATGATTGTGGATGTACTGCTCTATGCTAATTTTCACTTAGTAGTGTCAAGGGAGTCCTTCACTACCATATGCTAGCTCTGGCTTTAGCAGTGCCAAGGAAGTCTTTCACTACCATTCGCTAGCTCTGGCTCTTAGCTGTGCCCAGCGACTCCTTCACTATGATGCTCTAGCTCTGGCCCTGTTATGTTGGCAACCAGAGCCACACAAGAAAAATCACTGAGATTTTGGAAATGCATACTGCGATCTAAAGCAATGACAGTAACATTGCCATAAAGCTAAATTACGCATTCTATGTCAGCAAAATGGACTGCAGTGCTACCTACTACTTGTCACAAGCCTCTCCCCGATGTTTCTGGCCATATTGGATGGATTCATAAATCTAGTTTTTAATATTCTATGACTTGAAGAAATTGTTTCTTCTCCATGATGAAAAATATTAATTAGAAAGTTAAGTCTCTCTTCTCTCCTTAATACAGTCAAGACCCTATTCACAACTTAAAATGACTCTTCTTACCTTATGACTCAAGAGTTACAGTTATTTTATTAAATGCAAACTGCAAAGTGACTAGAACTGATTTGGTGGAGAGATTAAACTTCATTTCTCAGAGGGATTAGTTATGTCATAGATATAGGGTCCCCTTCATCCTGCACTACACACAGAATATCCTTTTGCCATAGAAACCTTGCAAAACATATGTAAAACATAAAATTAGAAGCATTTTTTTTTTTTTTGCCTACATTCAGGTACTAGAGGGACCATTCTCAGAGAAGTCTCTCTGTGTTGTTCAAGTATTTATGAGTTATTAGTTATACACAAGATGATGGATTAAAAAGTACCATTTCCTATGTTTAAAAGAGTGATTTGGGGACAATGAAGAAAACAACACTGATGGTGCTGAACAGCTTTAAACAAATTAGAGAGGTACAAAAGGATAAATATTCATGTTTTTAACTTTTATATTCACAATATTCTTTTCAATTATTTAAATAACCTTGGGTAAAAGTAGTTTGTATGTTATAAATCATAAAGCTTTGTATGCATGGTAATACTACTTTACACAGTGAGACAATTCTGTTAGCATCTAAGTGATGCTGAATTTATGAGTAGTTTATGAGCTCAGTATTATAGCTCTGTTATAATCATTTATAGACAGACTCATTGAAATGTGTAATATGGTATTATAACATATTCACTTGAAATGTGATATCTTGTGTCCCTTTTCTGCAAAAAGAAAGTTCTTACCCCAATGGGATTTTTTTGGGGAGAGACAGAGAGAGAGACAGATAGAGAATGGGTAGGCCAGCAGCCTCTCAGCCACTGTGAAAGAACTCCAGATGCATGTACCCCCTTGTAGGCAAGTGCAGCATTGCACCCTTGGGTCACTTTGCATCTGGCTAATCGTGGGACCTGGAGAATCAAACGGGTGTTCTTAGGCTTAGCAGGCAGGCGCCTTAACCGTTAAGTCATCTCTCCAGCCCCCAATGGGATTTTTTAATCAATGAAATTCCTATATGAGACTCCTCAGCATACACAAAACTCTTCCCCAGTGTCTTCCAAAGCAGAGGCATACTGAGCAGGACTTCTGAAAACCTGGGTTCTTGTTCTAGTTCTGTCACCAGCTCTCTAAATGATGTGGGTTTCATTTGTCCTTTTGGGTCTCAATTTCTCTCTCTCTCTACAGTGTATGCATGGTGTGGTGTGTATGATGTGTGATGTGTGTGTGTATATGAAAATACCTGTACATCCATGTGTGGGCACAGGAAGACCAGGAGAGAACATTGGGTGTTCTTCCTTATTTCATCCATGCACTCCTAAGAGACTGTCTGTCCCTCAAATTGGAGCTGTTGTCCATCTCAGTGCACATTGGTGGATCTCTGGTCACCGCACAGACTGGGGTGACAGCCCTGTGTGGCCATGCCCAGCTGTTTCCATGGGTTATACTTGGTGGTGTGTGGCCTGAGAGGCTCTCTTAATGACTGAGCCATCTGCCCAACCTGGGTTTCAATTTCTTTGTCCTCTATCTGAATGAATTAGAATAGAAATACTTGTTCATAACTCTCAAATTTGGGAACTGGGAGAAATATGATAACTACATTCCCAAGAAGCTTTCAGACAAAAGACATAATTACTTGAATTTTGTGAAAAATTTATGCTCTCCCTTTCCTTCTACATATCATGAATTTTCACAAAAAGTTGTCTGGAAAGAAAGTTTTTATCTTTAATGAGAAAAATGTATCTGAATAGCTACTGGTCCCTGGAAACTGCTCAGTAATCTCACATAAATAACTGGTTATTGGGGCTGGGAAAATGGCTCAGTGGGTCAGAGCTCTTGTTGCACAAGCAAGAGGGCTTGAGAGGGTCTAATTTGTCCATATTCCATATACTAGCCCATGTACACAGCTGAGCTGTCCATGCATACACTGCTGTGGGGAGCAGAGACCCAAGAGTCATTGGGGTAATGGCCAGTTATTCTGAACAAAACAGTGACAGATGCTGTCTGTCCTCTGGTCTCCATACACACGTGCACACATCTGTACACAGGGTACTCACCACACACACACACACACACACACACGAAACTTTTCTTTTTTGCATGTAGGGTGAGTGTGTGTATATGTTCATATGTGTGTGGGCACATGCATTCACGCATGCATGTGGAGGCCAGAGATTGATGCTGGGTTTCTTCTTTTAGTGCTCTCCAGCACACCTGTATTGATGTGGGCTCTGCACATCTTAACTCATGCTTGTACAGGAAACACTTTACTCACTGAGCCATCCTGCCAACCCTCAAGAAATGATTGTTTTCTCTTGACAGGTAGTGTATCTTTTACAGTAAGAATAGAAAAATACAAATTATCTCCATAACCTTTTACATCCTACAGAACTGAAATTCTCATATGCAATACACATACTTTGTACTTGTTTGCTCTTAGGTCCTGACAACGGCTGGTCATAACTTTTTATTCTCAAGTCCAGTTATCTTTCTTCCATCTTCATGCACCCTGACATCTTTGGAGCATTGGTCAATTTGGCTTTTAAAATTTTTTTTAAACTTCTCTATTTTTTTCTGATTGTTCCTTTGCTTTTGTAATCGTCTATGTCCTTCCTTTCCTAGTTGAATGCTTGGAAAATGTCACTTGTGACCCTTAGTCCACCCCTCTCATCACCACTTTTCTTTAACACGTGTGTGCCATGTGTGTGAGAGAGACAGATGAGAGAGAGAGAGAGAGAGAGAGAGAGAGAGAGATTTTACTGAATTCATGTAGATACTTCAGAAATTTAAGAGTCTAGTCTTGTTCTAATATTTCAATCTGTGTTAACCTCCTTCAGCTGGGCATGGGGGGTGCATGCCTAGAATCCCACCATCTGGGTGGCTGAGGGAGGAGTATAAGAAGTTCAAGGTTATCCAGGACTGAACAAGAGCATTATCACTCAAAAGTGTCACCATTACTTCAATATACTTATTCATCTTCTGGTCATCTCCTCCAGGACTAGTTTCTCTGTTTTCTCTTTTAGTCTTGTCTTGCCTTTCCTTCCTTCCTTCCTTCCTTCCTTCCTTCCTTCCTTCCTTCCTTCCTTCCTTCCTTCCTTCCTTCCTTCCTTCCTTCCTTCCTTCCCCTTCCTTCCATTCCTCCCTCCCTCCCTTCCTCCCTCCCTCCCTCCCCCTCTCTCTTTCCTTCTTTCTTTCTTCTTCTTCCTTTTTTGGTTTTTCAAGGTAGGGTCTCACTCTGGCCCAGGCTGACCTGGAATTAACTACATAGTCTCAGGGTGGCCTTGAACTCACAGTGAGCCTCCTACCTGTGCCTCCCAAAGTGCTGAGATTAAAGGTGTGCACCACCATGGCTGGCCTTGTATTTCCTTTTGTTTGAAACCACGTTTGGAGTTTGGGACATATCCTGTATCATAGTTAAATTAAAAAAATAATAAACTGGGCTGGGGAGATGGCTCAGCAGTGAAAGGTGCTATTTGCAAAGGCTGTGTGCCCAGGATGGATTCCTTAGTACACATGTAAAGCCAGATGGACAATGTGGTACATGCATCTGGAGTTCATTTGCAGTGGCAAAGGCCATCATAGTGCAGTCATTCTTTCTCTCTCTCTTCCTTCTCTCTCTCTCTCTGCTTGCTGATAAATAAAATGTCATTAAAAATAAACTTTTAAAACCAAGAATTCTGGTTATAAAGCCTGTTGTAGGAACAGACAAATTTGTGAATTGTTTTGACACTCTTCAGAGCTGTTCCTGAGAATAATCCAAGTTCAAGAATCAGTATTCTACCCACCATGTCTCCTTTTTGGTTTAAACCATCAATTTTATAGACTTAAGGAAGAAATCAGGATTTTTTTTTTCTTTTTGTCATAGAATCACTGAAAAGTGAGAACTTTGTGAGGAGAAATGTTAGAAGTTTGTGCTAATGATGAGAACAGGGAGCATGTTTGCTACGATTACTGGACTGATTTAAGGACTCTTAAGAGACCTTGAAAGATTTTCTATTTTTAGTAATGTTAGTAAACCGAGGAATAGGCAGTCGCTTTATCAGAGTCACATTTGTTAGCAAAGTGCTATCTTGGCTAAATCTCCTTTTGTTAAAATATTTGGCAATGCCACTCAACTACACAAAAATTTAAAGTAGCACAGAAACATTATAGAGATCAGGGCCTGGACAGAGGATTTTATTCATGTGACTTTTTGTAATAATTTTTGAGAAACTTTTTCTGAATTATTTATTTTCTTTTTGTTAGTCTCTCTATAATTAATTTGTTCTATTTGTAATCACTGAATTGGTATTAGCAGTGCAGACATGATAATGAAAATAAGTTCAAAGTGAATTCTAGGGCCTTATTCAGGAAACATCTATGATTTATTTTTAAAAATACAATGAAGGAGGGTTGGAAAGATGGCTCAGTGGTTAAAGGTGCTTGCTTGTAAAGCTTGATGGACTGGATCTGACTCCCTGATACATTAAGCCAGATGCACAACATATAAGTATATATAATATAAGTATATATAATATAAGTATACTATTTTCTTGTTTTTTCTAGTATTGATTGCATTTGATCTTAGGATTTTTTTTCTTAGCCTTATGCTGAGTGCTATTACAGAATATTTTAGTGAGTTCTCAGGAAAATCTTGTAGAATTGATTTGCAACCTTAATAGATTACTTTGAATAACCTAAAATGGGCCCTGTCAGAATCATATCCAGTTTAATGCTTTTTCCCATGTTTTCTCCATATTTTGAGATATTATAAACCAAATCAAATGAAGAATTGACCCTCAGAACCTCACCACTGTTGTACAATTTTTTGTGCATAACAATCGTATTAGTTACCTTTCTTGTTGTTGTGGTAAAATATGAGAAAAGATACAGCTTAGGGAAGGAGAGGCTAATTCTGGCTTACTGTTCAAGGGGATCCATTTTGTCATGGCCGGGAAGACACAGCAGGAGGAGCCAGAGCCTGGCTGGTCTTGTTTCGCTCAGTTGGTTAGCATGGTGATGGATGGATGCTGATGTTCAGTTCACTCTCTCCTTTTCATCCAGTCCAGAACCTCAGCCCACGAAATGGTGCTGGCCACAGTTAAGATGGGTCCTCCCACTTTTTAATTAACCTCATCTAAAACATCCCTCACAGACAAGGTCAGAGATTTGCTTCCAGGATGACTCTAAATCCCGTCAGGTTGGCAACTGACCTTGTGTGTGAGGGATATTTCAGCTGAGGTTAATTCAAGTGGGAGGACCCATCTTAAGGGTCAGCCATCACAACGACCATTACTACCTTCATCAGAGCTGCTGGGATGACTCATAAGAGACCCTCGAGATGGCATATGTCTATGCTTGCTTACAGTAGGAAGGGGTAGAGAGGGTCATTAGATCTTTACCTGACGTTTCAGTTCTTCCCTCCTGACCTCCTTTGTGGCTGTATGTACATCTGCTTGAGCTGCATGTGGTCTCAGAAAATTCTAGAGTGTGTAAAGCGTGGAAGATTCCCTGAAGGGGGGACTCCACATATGCTGCTCTGGGGACGTCATCACCTCTACTGAAGTATCCCATTTTGGTGATGCAGCCGCTTTGGGATCATTCACATTCCTATACATAAGCCCAATAAATGCACTGGTTTACCAAGCTAAACTTGAGTCAGATTGTTGCGCTGGCCTGTCATTGGTGCCCTAGCTGAAATTAGATGTTTCTTCATTCCTTCCCACAGTCCCCTACTTGTGATTTGTACTGGTAAGATAATTCAGTCTCTCTTTCTTCCTTAATTTCTTTCTTTCTTTCTTTCTTTCTTTCTTTCTTTCTTTCTTTCTTTCTTTCTTTCTTTCTAGTATTATTTGAGAGAGACAGACAAAAAGAGAGACACAGAGAGACAGAGAGGAAGATGCAGAGGGAGAGAGAGAGAATGGGTGCACCAGCGACCTCTTAGCTGCTGTGAATGAACTCCAGATGCATGTGCCCCCTTGTGCACATGTGTGACATTGCATCCTTGCATCACTTTTGTGTCTGGCTAAACATGGGACATGGAGAATCAAATGGGTGTTCTTAGGTTTGGCAGGCAGGCGTCTTAACTGCTAATCTCTCTTCTCCAGCCTTGATTTCTTTCTTTTTAATAAATGTTTCCTTGACAAGTTCCATACAACGTACCATGATAATAATGCTCTCCCACCATCTTCCTGTTTCTCCTTCCCACATCACCCTTCCACTGAATCCCTTCTCTTTTCTAACTTGCCTCTCTCTTATTTTGATGTCATTATCCACCCCCCGCCACCCCCAGTACACAGGCCTTGTGTAGGGAGTGTCAGTCACCATGAGGTCATGAATTCCACGGCCACTTTGTGCGTGGAAGACAACGTTGCAAAACACTCCCCACCTCCCTTGGCTTTTATATTCTTTCCACCACCTCCTCTGCAATGACCCTGAGCCTTTGAGGGTGTAATAGAGATTGGCCATCCATAGAACTTGCAGAGTCTGTTGCTGGTTAACACTGTTGGTGACTTTTCTCTCCTAACAGGCTGTATTGCTCTTTCAAGCGTCATGACAGCTAGTTAACAGGGAGGAGGATGCTATCTCAGTTTTTCTATTTCTTTTTATTCCTGCCACAGCTGGCTTATCTAAATTTGAAGTTTCCCACTGACAAAAGATGTAAGATGGCACTCTAGCTGCTCTGGGTATATTCTAAAACATCTCCCTAAAAATAATACAACTGGGTATATATGCACCTAAATTAACAACAAAGAATACCCTTGGAGTTTCTTCTGCCATGTAATCATATTTTTGAATTCAAGTTATTTCTGTGTCTGAGCACATAAGAATTTAAAACTGTGCCTTTAACTTTTCACAGATGACATGTATGCTACCCATGTTATTGCAGATGAGTTAAATGGGATAAGATAATCAACAAATGAGTTACACATGGAGAAGAGTGCATTTTGTTAATTAGATTTTGTAGTCATTTTTTGAGAGAGTCCGAGAGAGAGAGAGAGAGAGAAAGAGAGAGAGAGAGAGAGTGAGGGAGAATGGGTGTGCCAGCAGCCTCCCAGTCTCTGTGAAGGAACTCCAGACACATGCACCCCCTTGTGGACAAGTGCAGCATTGCACCCTTGCGTCACTTTTACATCTGGCTAAACATGGGACCTGGTGAATCAAATGGGCATTCTTAGGCTTCGCAGGCAGGTGCCTTAACCACTAAGCCATCTCTCCAGCCCTGTAGTCATTTTTTGGAGGCTTAAATGTAATTTACCGCCACAGTAATGTATTGTGGACATGGATCTACAATTTTTAATATCTGTTTGGTTCTCACTCATTTCCACGGCATTGTGTTTTCTCTATGCAGTGATGTATTAGCCCATGCAGTGATGTATTGCAAAGGAGAACACAGTTGGGGTAAGGTTTTTCCTATTTACTTTAAAGAATTGAGAGATGATTGAGGGGGCTGCGTTCTTCCCACCACGCAAGAAGTCAACCTTCTACTGTAGTTTCTTCAGCTTCCTAGCTCTAACTTGAAGCTGAGAAGTCACTGGATCCAAGCACACTGCCCTGCTTCATGTTTCTGGATCGGGAGGCCTGAAGGTGAGGTGCCATTCCAATGCCATGACATAGGATTTCAGTGTGTTCTGATACAGGTCTCAAATAGCCTTTGATACAGAACATTGCAACACTCCAGGCTTAAGGAAACTCCAAGTTAGGGTCACAGAACACATTCTTCTCCCCAGCTTGTTAGAATCATTTCTGGACAGCATCCTTGAACTTGCACAAGTTTTCAAAGAGTCTCTCAAGGGCAGGTGGAAGCCCAGAAGTGGATGATAATTAGCCTTTGTTGCCCTGGTGATCAAGATAATATTCCAGAGAAAGAAAGTGAGTCGCAAAATCAAAAGCAAGTGTCCTTGTATGATTTTTCTAGTTCAGACAACACAGAGGGGGAATTAATTATGAAGAACTCAAGCAGAAGAAATAGACTTCAGTAGGATTCTTCGTGATAACAGAATTCATTCAGGAAAAGTAATCACACAGTACTTAGTTCTAGCTCAGGATTTGTCTGCCTTTCAGAAAAGGAAGAAAGATTCTTAGCATAACTGAAGCTCAAACTTGGGAAGGATATTATTCTTTTCAGAGGGGGGATGTGGATAGATTTTATGAATATGATGCATTCAGCAATAATAAGGATGTTTTAGCCACGAGGTCAAAACTAAGACTTACAATGGGACTTTTCTCTTGCAAATTTCTGTAGCAAATTATGAATTATTTAAAAGGATGACATCTTCCTAACTTATCTATTTCACTTATTTATTATTAAATTTTATGACTATTTATTGTTTTTACTTATGTCTTTTATGAACATATTTTATAATTTCATGGAAAAACTTAAAATGACAAACAAAAGTTTCCTACTCAATTCCTATCCTGCGGTGTTACTTCTGCAGTGTTGTGCCCATTCTCATTTCTGTTCTTGGTTCTTCTGCTTAATTCTTATTACATTCACAAATCACTCCTAATATTTTTATATATGTAATTATTAAATTTTAAAGGTCAAATGTAGATTCCTGCAACCAAATAAATGGTAGTTGGAAATAATCCAGCATACTCATAAACACTTTTTTTGAGATTTACAAATTTTTAAGTTTGATGTTTCTTCTCTGGGGTTTTTCTATAAATGGGACTATATGGTGTACTGCCATTTTAAGTAAGACTCCAAAAGCAAAAGCTACCAGTTACAGAGGGAAGAGAGAGACAGCAGGAGAGAGAGAGAAAGAGAGAGAAAATGAGAATGAGAATCTTGTTGCTAAAGAAACAAGCAGTCAAATTGTCCTTGGGCCAAAACATTGCATATAGATTAAAAGGAAAAAGATTGGTGGGCTAAAATACACACACACACACACACACACACACACACACACACACACATATATATTCCTATAATAAGTCAGCATCATTTAAAAACAAGATATTATTATCTATCAAGTTGAAAAGAATAAGGAGAATGTTAATGTCTACTTACTTTTTTGGGGGTAAATTTCTCCAAAAGACCCATGTGTCAAAGGATTGGAACCCAGCCCATGGCACTTTTGCAGATGGTGGAACTTTTAAAAGTGGGGCTGAGGGCTGGAGAAATGGCTTAGCAGTTAAAACGCTTTCCTATGAAGCCTAAGGACCCAGGTTCAACTCTCCAGGTCCCATGTAAGCCAGATGCATAGCCAATGCATGTATCTGGGGTTCATTTGCAGTGGCTAGAGGCCCTGGTATGCCCATTTGTGTTCTCTTTCTCTCTCTCTCTTCCCCCGCCTCTAATAAATAAATAAAAATATGAGTAAAAAAATTAAAATGGGCTGAGTAGAAGGAAGTTGGGTCACTGGGAACATGCTCTCACATAGGGTGTGCTGGGATTCTGGCCTCTTTGTGTTCTTTTCTTGCTTCCTGGCTGATTTCAGTCTTTCTTGACCATGTGCTCCCACTATGATGTACTGTCATCACAGGCCCAAAGCAGCATGGTAAAGTGGGCATAAACAGAGACCTCTGAAACCATGAGCCAAATAAATCTTTACCTTTACTGAACTGATGACTGGAGCTATTTGTTGAAGTAATGGAAAGCTGACTGGCTCACAGTGTTAATAATCACACAGAGACATCAGTATGCTAATGGTGAAGGCGTAGTTGAGCTGAAATTTCTGGTTGGCCACTTAAGCAATAGGAAAAGTTTTAAAATGCTCATATTTCTCAATCAGGTGGAAATGAGAGCAGATATTCGTCCTAATGACAGAAATGGGTAGAAGTACAAATACATGTATTTTTTTTAATTATACATATTTTTATTTTTACTATGATTATGTTGGAAACCACTGAGATATCTGAAAATATTAAGTGAATGATGGTAGATGCTTGAAAAAAATACTATGTACTTATTAAGGAAACCAACAACTAATGCAGATAAATATTCAGCAACCTAGGAAAGAGATGGTGCATCTTTAAAAGTTATATTGTTGGGTGCCGGGCGTGGTGGCACACGCCTTTAATCCCAGCACTCGGGAGGCAGAGGTAGGAGGATCGCCATGAGTTCGAGGCCACCCTGAGACTACATAGCTAATTCCAGGTCAGCCTGGACTAGAGTGAGACCCCACCTCGAAAAACCAAAAAAAAAAAAAAAAAAAGTTATATTGTTGGGGCCTGGTGAGATGGCTAGTTAAGTGCTTGCCTGTGAAGTCTTAGGACCCTGGTTCAAGGCTCGATTCCCCAGGACTCATGTAAGCCAGATGCACAAGGTGGTGGGTGCATCTAAAGTTCATTTGCAGCAGCTAGAGGCCCTGGCACACCCCTTCTCTATCTGTCTGCCTCTTTTTCTCTCTGTCACTCTCAAATAAATAAATAAACAACAGCAACAAAAAATTTTAAAAGTTATATTGTTGACATTAATAAACACATTTGGTAAAATATTTTCATACAAAAATCATATATATATATTTGAGATATGTGTATGTCTTGCAAAGAAATACTATGTATATATTAAGAAAGATTATATATATTCATATCTACATATATATGTACACATACAAATATGTTTGTTTATAAGGAAAGATGCTCACAATGGCTTTAAGGAACATTCTGATGTCAAAAACACTTGTACAATATAGGCCCTGAAAGGAGTGAAAACACTGGCTATATTTCATTTTTATTTATATTTCATTTCAGGATTATGTGTAATTTTTATAAAGTGAGCTAAATTCAGCATTTCTTATTTAAATGACATGGAACACTATAAAAGAGGAATATAGAAATGAGGAAGCATCCCATGGTCATCCTCAAATTTGTCTTTTGTACAGTAAACAACAATTATTTTTTAGCTGTTTCAAGATCTCTCTAGGTTTACTTTAGCTCTTCTGATTCCTCCAAACTGCACAATATTTAATGTTTTTTTTTTTTTTTTTTTTTTTGGCCCTAGAGATGCTGGAAAAAATTTGCTGTGTATTAGAGACATGCTATCCTCAACCTTTCCATGCTAATGAGTCTCTTTTGTTTAGTTACCAAGTTGTCGGGGGAGCTTGGATGCCAATAAAGCTTGCTTATTACTTCCAACCTGAGATAACTGTTCCTTCATTTCTTGTTTATATAATCTTTTTGCAGAAATGGCAAGGAAAACCAAAAAAGACAGACTCTTATATAATTTTGTTCTGTTGTAAGATAATTTCCCTAATACCTTTCTTGTCAATTTAGTGGTGCTGGTCAATTTGGAGCATTTAAATTTTCTCAAGCTATTACTATAAACTTGATATCTCGTGTGAAGGATAACATTAGATTGGATTATGTGGAGCCACTTTGTAAAAGATTTTAAAGTGCAGAAATTTGGAGGTGATTTAAGAAAAGTGGGATGCGTTTAGGAATATAAGAAGCTTCTCATTTTTCATTCTAAGTTTTAGAGTGGTGGTGAGTGAGAAAAGAGATATGTGCATGCTTTTCTCTTTTAGTTTAGAAGAATGCTTTAAAATAATGGGAGAATGCAGGATGTTATAAACAATCTTGTGTTGCTAAAGACCTGCTTTATATTAAATACAAAAAGAATACTTGCCAAATTACTAAAATAACAATTAACCTCTGCTACCTTTTAAATAATTGCCTAAGTTGAAGATTTGCTTATTTACAAATTTCATTTATTTCTGTTAGTAGTAGATATTGGCACTTCAGTTTCATGTGCAAGAACCTTTAAGTGTGATATGCTTCAAAGAATAAATACTCTTTTAAGTAAGGCCTAGGAAGTTATTTACCTTCATTCATTTCTACTTTTGGCAAGCAGATGGTTCTTGAACTTAGGAATGTCTCATAGCTATGTTATATAAAGTATTTTATTGTCCAAATTGCACCTATTTTTAAGAAAAGCCAACAACTAGTATGTATAAATATTCAGCAAGGAAATGGTATGTCTTCAAAAGCTAAATTGTTAAATAAACCCATTTGGTAAAATATTCCCAGACAAAAAATTATTCTCTACACACTCCTGGGGATTTTAAAAAAAGGAATCTGTTTATTATATAGTGAAAACTGATATCTTCCTTTTGTTTTTAGGTCTTGAAGAATAAATGATATTGAGAAAGTTAGAACTTTAGTAAGGAATTTGTCAGGAAAAAAAAAAGAAAGTTTAAACTTTGACCAAGAAGAGAGACTTCTCTGTATGAATCAACAATTGATGCAGTGGCAAAACCTTCTATCACCTTTTAGAGTGCATAGCCCTAGTTTTAGATATCAGAAGTTTTTTTATTTTTATTTTTAGTTATTTTTGGAGAGAGACAGACAGAGAGGGAGAGGGAAACAGATAGAGAATGGGCACGCCAGCAGTCTCTCAGCTGCTGTGAACAAAATCCAGATGCGTGAGCCCCCTTGTGGGCAAGTGTAGCATTGTGCTCTTGCCTCACTTTATATCTGGCTAAACGTGGGTCCTGGAGATTGGAACCGGGTTCTTAGGCTTAGCAGGCAGGCGCCTTAACTGCTCAGCCATCTCTCTAGCCCAGAAGGTTTTTTTTTTAAGTTGAGAGATATATAGAGAGAGAGACAGAGAGAAAACAGGTGCACCAGTGGCCTCTCAGCCACTGTGAACAAACTCCAGATGCATGTGCCCCCTTGTGGGCAAGTGTGGCATTGCGCCCTTGCATCACGTTTTCCATCTGGCTAAACGTGGGACCTGGAGATTTGAATAGGCATTCTTAGGCTTCACAGGCAGGCACCTTAACCGCTAAGCCATCTCTCCAGCCCTAGGAGTTTTAATCACTTGACTATGGATAGTTATGTTGGAAGGTATGGTCATCTAAAGAGGGAGGTGAAAGAAGACAGGTTGAAGGAGAAAGAATTGAGAGAAGGAAGTAGTCAGGTGGCATGGTTATGTAGTCATGGATATTAGCGATTGGAAATTTTCTACTGTATGGATCAGCTGTACATGACATGCAAGGGCCCAGATGGAGTCCATGGAAGAACAATGGAAAAAATATTATATGAACCCTGCTATAACCTTCCATTTGGTTCCTTAAGCTCTTCTCTCAAGCTAAGAGGAATAAAACAACACGTCATCAGAAGAAGAAAATGTGGCTTTCCCCTTCCTCATTAGTGGCTGGATGTGCTACTCTTCTGTGTCCTTGAAGAAGCTTGGGTCTCCACCTCAATGAATAATCCATGCAGCCCAAACAGGTCTCAGGGGGAGGAAAGAGACCAGAAAATAAAAGACATAGTAAAAGGTTAGGTACAGAAGTCCATAAATTAGATAAAAAGTTCTTACCTTATTTGTGTTTGTCTCATATGCTGTCCAGTATTTCTGAAAAAGTCACCTTATCCTATGATGGTATAAGCATAGGCTGATAATAGTGCTCCCTGCTGACTCTGATCCTAACTCAAAAGCATGCAGGTAACAAATAAATTTCAAGCAAAGCAAAACAAGGCAGAAGAAATATAACAGAAAGACTCATAATGAATGGACAGGTAGACATAATTTTTAGGTGGTAGCCTCTGTTCTAGATGTTATTTAACTAGTATCTAGTTCCACAATAGCATATGAAGTCTTGTTATAATTGTATATTTTCTTTTTTTTCTAAATGTATTTATTTATTTGGAGAGAGAGAGAGAAGAGAGAGAATGGGCAAGAAGCCTGGGCCTGTTGCTGCTGCAAACGAACTCCAGATGTGTGTGTTACTTTGTGAGTCTGGCTTTATGTGGGTGCTGGGAAAGTGAACCCAGGCTGGAAGGCTTTGCAAGAAAGATCCTTTAACTACTTAGCCATCTTCCTAGCTTCTCTTTTTCTTTGCTTTGCTCTTGTATGTATGTGTGCTGTGCATATAGGTTTGTACATATGTGTCAATGCATGTGTGTACGTGTGTGCATGGAGACACCAGAGGTAGAATTTAGGTGTCTACCTTGAGTACTCTACAATTCCATTCTTTGATTAAAAGTCTCCTGATGAGTCTAGAGGACCCTGACTTGGTTAAACCAACTACCCAACTAGCCCCAAGGATTCCTTATCCCCACTCCCCCACTGCTGGGATTACAGACATGCACCAAGATACCTAGCAGGTTCTGTGGGTGCTGGGGATTGGTGATCTAAGGTCTCCATGATTATACAGCAATTTATTTATTTATTTATTTATTTATTTATTTATTTATTTATTTTGGTTTTTCGAGGTAGGGTCTCACTCTAGCCCAGGCTGACCTGGAATTCACTATGGAGTCTCAGGGTGGCCTTGAACTCACAATGATTCTCCTACCTCTGCCTCCCAAGTGCTGGGATTAAAGGCGTGCACCACCATGCCCGGCTTACAGCAATTTTTTTTAAATTTATTTTTATTTATTCATTTGACAGAGAAAGAGAGAGAATGGGTGTTCCAGGGCCTCCAGCCACTGCAAATGAACTCCAGATGTATGCACCCCCTTGTGCATCTGGCTAACATGGGTCCTTGGGAATAGAACCTGGGTCCTTTGACTTTGTAGGCTAACGCCTTCACTGCTAAGTCATCCCTCCAGCCCAGCGAATGTTTTGTTTTTACTCACTGAGCCAGCACCTTGGCCTCTTTTGATTACATTTTCTTGATAAACAACTGTAATTTAGGTAGTTTAAGAAATTGCTTGAATACTTTGCAAATAAGGAAGTAGATTTTAAGTGTTCTCAAATGCACATGTTCCTTCTAATAGCAAAACACAACTCATGATCAAGTATCACCTCATTTTTATTATCCTCATACTATGCAAGTCTTTTATTTTTAATCCATCACAATAGGGAGCAAAATCCTCTCTTATCTACCTCTTCTACTCATTTCAAGAATTTTTCCACTTTTTCATTTTCTAATAATTTTTTATTCTATTTTTGTATTTTAATTTTTTTGTATTGACACCTTCCACAATTGTAGACAATATCCCCTGGGAATTCCCTCCCTCCCCCCTTTTCGCCTTTGAAACTCCACTGTCCATCGTATCCCCTCCTCTTCTCAATGATGATCTTGTGTAGCTTAGTGTCAGGCAATGCGAGGTCATGGAGGAGCACTTTATAAGGAGTCCTACCCTTCCTTTGACATTCTTTTTTTTTTTTTTGAGAGAGAGACAGAGGGAGAGGAAGACAGATAGAAATGGGCACGCCAGCAGCCTCTCAGCTGCTATGAATGAAATCCGCCCCTTGTGGTCAAGTGCAGCATTGCACCCTTGCGTCACTTTGCATCTGGCTAAATGTGGGACCTGGAGATTGGAACCACTGGACATTGGAACCAGCATTCTTAGGCTTAGGAGGCAGGCGCCTTAACTGCTAAGCCATCTCTCCAGCCCCCTTAGACATTCTTTCCACTACCTCTTCGCAATAGACCCTGGGCCTTGGAAGATGTTTAGTGCTGAGCACTCCTCTGTCACTTCTCAGCACCATGGTGTCTTCTGAGTCACCCCAAGGTCACCATCATTTGAAAAGAGAAGCTTCTCTAACCAAAAGTGAGAGTAGCATTAATATATGGGTGTGGACATTAAGAGAAGTGCTTATTGGTTCTTCTAAGTGCAATGTCATTCATGTTCTTTGTGTGTTTGTGGGGCAGCAAATGTGTGTTCAGATGCACATGCCCCATGTGTGTGTATGTGGAGAGCGGGGGAGAACATCATGTCCTCCTTTATCACTCAACGGCGTGCTTCCTGAGATGGAGTCTTTCACTGAACCTGCAGCTGCGTGGTCTGTGCTCAGACTGGCTGACCAGTGAGCCCAGCAATTCTGCAGTCTCAGCTCCCCAAAGGACTGAGGTTACACGTGTGCATGGCCACGTGCAGCTGTTTGCATGGACACTAGAAACTCCAACTCAGAGAGAATCGGGCCCTCTCATGCCCTCTGCTTGCTGAGCAGGTGCTCTGACCCACTGGGCATTTTTCCAGCCCCTCTTTTCATTCTTTTGCCTTTGCCTTCTCCCTCTTTCAGAGATAAGCAACAACTTATTGGTGAGGTGCTCCCATTGCCCATGTCAATTTCTTTTACAACCTAGTGCTTTTACCCAGTGCTGATGATAATATGACTGCCAGTCAACCTTTGCCAAACATTTACTAAACATTTGTAAACTACCCTCTGTCAGCTGTCCTCCATTTGCTACCCATATTGTTAATTGACATGAAAGGAGATAAACCAACTAAGCCTTAGTGCCTGGACTCAAAGAATTTAGAGTTTAGGAAAGAAATAATAATAATAATCAAACTGATGACTAATTGGAGTCAAAAGTTCCCCATATCTTGGAAGTGGTATACACAGGGGCTGATAGTCTTTGAAAGGGGGTGGCAGGACAGAAGACTGATGAAAGCCAGGCAGGGATTCTGGGGATCAGAGCTGACCTAAGTGAAGAAACAACAATGCTATTTGAAAAGGACTAGAAGCATAATTAATCAGAGAATGTAGCATGCTGATCCAGGGGTGTGAACTGGGAGGTGCTATGACTATATGACTGCCACTCTACATGTGTGTCATTTGGAAGAAGGATGTCAGCCTCCTACAATGACACATTTCCTCTCCAGATAGAGGGAGAGTACAGGGATTAAAGGCTCCAGTGGGACTGGATGCAAGGGCATCGTGTCTGCATCTCTGAGCAGAGCGTGGAAGGGTTGTCCCCTGAGTGGGACGACCAGCTGCATTCAGTCCTCATCTGAACCTTGTTCTCTAAAGTAAACCTATGCTTCCTTTCCATTCTTCATTCTTTCTTTATTCCCATTGAAGAGCTTGATCCTTGCTTTGCTAAACTAGGACTAACAAAATGTCTCAAAATGTGGCAGATGTAATAGAATCTCATTCAGCACTCCACTGGTGACCATTTACATCTTTTCTTGTGTATGAAACTGAATTGTGCAGAGTTAAAATGGAACCACTTTATTGTCAAGAATAAGGGTATTGAATTTTCCAAAGCCAGACTCCAAGAACTGTTCCATTCTTTTCCTGCAAGAAAAGCTTAAATCAGATGGTTGACTTGGAGAAGTGTAGGATGGGAAGTTATGTTTACCTTGCTTCTTTACCATGCTGGACATGCTGGAGAGAGGGAGGGGGAGGAGGGAGAGAGACAGAGAGAATGGGCATGCCAAGGCCTCCAGCCACTGCAAACGAACTCCAGATTCATGCGCCCCCTTGTGCATCTGGCTTACTTGGGACCTGGGAAGTTGAACTGGGGTCTTTTGGCTTTGCAGGCAAACGCCTTAACTGCTAAGCCATCCCTCCATCCCTCAAAATGATTTTTATAATAATCCTGAAAGAGTATTTACCTCTTTCTCTGTACTGACCTTTGTACTGTTGGTACAAAATCAATGGTAGACAGAGTGCTGGTCTCTTGACATAAATCAAATTGAATGAGTCGTTAGTATAGTCTTCACTATTACACACTAGCAGAAAAAAAAATTTCATTTAGAATGTGCTACATGAAACAGTAAAAATGATTATCCTTCAGCAATTGGGCAGTGGAGTGACAAGCTGAGCTAGCCAGTTTTTTTTTTTTTTTTTTTTTTTTTGAGCACACCAGATTTTACTGGAAATGCTGATTGTATTCATTGAGACTGGATATTTGGGAAACATTTTAGCAACACAACACAATCTTATTAATTCAAAGAAAACAATAGCACTTGTTAAAAATAATAAAATATGAGCTTTCAAGGGAAAATTAGAATTTTGGAAAACTTTTCCCTGACTTGTGAGAATGGTAATTTTCCAATGTTTTAAGTTAGATATGATCATCCATTATGACTTTGAGGACCATGAAATGATTGTGGAGATAGGTGTAAATAATGTTCATCTAGGAGGATGCATGGAAAAGCTAGGGTGGGTGACTGGGGCCATGGGATACTGATACACACCTATTTCAGACTTCCATTTGTATGCAAGCAAGCAACACTTTACATTTTCCTTTCCAGAGGCATCATAGAATTCAACCTTCTCAACAGCAAAGGAAGGAGAGAGGCAAGTTACAATTATTGTTGTAAATTTCAGGCAAGGGCATTTAGACTCAGAATGTACATGAAATAACTAAAGTTTGGGGAGAGTGGCGGGATCAGCTCAAAATCCAGGTCATTTCATTTGTTAAGACAGAGTATTACCGGCCACTCCACAAATGCCTTTTTTTTTTTTTTTAATCTCACATACTCTTGCAATATGCAGGAAATTGTCTTCTTTCTTACAGATTCAGTATTCTTACAAACTCATCTTAAATCTGCTCCAGCTTTTCTGGTATCCTCATCAAGTTACCATGAGCTGTCGCAGAATAACTTTCTTTCACACAGCCCAGACAATCACTTCCTTCCGGAAGCCACCCGGAGTGAACTTCGGTCCTTTTAGTTCTTTCTTACTTAATAGTATGAATGGATTTAGTAGCATGTTCTTTTCTCTTTTGAGTATTTTTATTTACTCATTTCATATATTTTTGTCTTTATTCCTGCAACTTTATGCTAAGGGAATGTTTGGCATATTTTCTTTTCTTTCTTTTTTGGAGAGAGACAGAGAGAGAGGGAGAGGAAGACAGATAGAGATGGGCGTGCCAGCAGCCTCTCAGCTGCTGCCAATGAAATCCAGATGTGTGCGCCCCCTTGTGGTCAAGTGCGGCATTGCGCCCTTGCGTCACTGTATCTGGCTAAACGTGGGACCTGGAGATTGGAACCACTGGAGATTGGAACCAGCGTTCTTAGGCTTAGGAGGCAGGCACCTTAACCACTAAGCCATCTCTCCAGCCCTAGCATATTTTCTTTTATACAGAATCAATAAATTCATATTATAAGGATTTGGGGGGGGGCAGGATGATTACTGGGTACCCTAAATTATAACGATTTTTTTTGCCAAGTTTATACTAAGCAAGGTTAACAAAATAAGTCTGTGTTAAATTGTTGTATTTAATTTTAACCTATTGACTCTCATTTGCATGCATATTTTGTCTCCCATAGTGGCATTCCTGAAGTTCTTACATATTCATGGAAGACACATGCAGATGTGTCTTGTAAATAATTTGAATTCTTCCATAGTATATTGTGTATAGTATATTGTGTATAGTAGGGCTCAGACACTGTTTGGGAATGATTTAACTGGGCAGTAGACTTGGAAAAGATGACTCAGACATTTGGGATTTTGACTTTTGTAGAGTAAAATACTTGACGGATTTAATTGGGTCAATTGTTATCTTTTTGTTAGGATAACCCTTTTTTGTGAGCCTGCATTTTTACTTTGCTAGACCTATTGGGACTGCTTACATAGGTGGAGGTGTACTAGTCTAGGAGTAATAAAGCATAATTAGGGCTGGGCATGGTGGTGCACGCCTTTAATCCCAGCACTTGGGAGGCAGAGGTAGGAGGATCACCATAAGTATGAGGCCACCCTGAGAATACAGAGTGAATTCCAGGTCACCCTGGGCTACAGTGAGACCCTACCTTGAAAAACCAAAGAAAACAACAACAACAACAAAAAAAACATAATTAGGGTTAGTAAAAAATAATTTAGATTGATCTAATTCCATTTCAGCTGTCAAAACATGATTGTGACCTCCCTTTAGAAAATTATGTAAATGACTTTTCTGAAATTTCATTTTAAAAAAAATTGTTTTTATTTATTTACTTGAGAGCGACAGACAGAGAGATAAAGAGGCAGAGATAGAGAGAGAGAATGGGTGTGCCAGGGCTTCTAGCCACTGCAAACAAACTCCAGATGCATGTACTACCTTGTGCATCTGGCTTATGTGGGTCCTGGGGAATCGAGCCTCAGACCGGGATCCTTAGGCTTCACAGGCAAGTGCTTAACTGGTAAGCCATCTCTCCAGCCCTGGAATTTAAATTTTTAATTTTTTTTAATTTTATTTTTATTTGTTTATTTATTTATTTGACAGAGAAAGAGGGAGAGAGAGAGAGAGAGAGAGAGAGAGTGCAAATGGGCGTGCCTGGGCCTCCAGCCACTACAAATGAACTCCAGATGTGTATGCCCCTTGTGCATCTGGCTAATGTGTGTCCTGGGGAAGTCGGGCCTGGGTCCTTTGGCTTTGCAGGCAAACGCCTTAACTGTTAAGCCATCCCTCCTACCTGAAATTTAATATTTTAAGTTAAGAGAGTCCTAGTAAGCTATATCTTCCATTTTTATCCAGGAAACGCTCCAGCAAGTTTTCTGTGTTATTCCTTAAGTTCATCTGGCTATTATCCTTTCTTGGCACAATAATATCACTGCATATAACTACAGCCGGCCATTAATCTGGGTGTATTAGACTGTCAAACAATTGTTCCTCCAAGCCATATACTGGATTTTCACTTTGCTGGATGACATTTAAACAGTTTGCTTGGACATAACACATTCCTAGCACAGCTTGAAAACCTATTTACCAAGGGCTTTTGTCTGTGGTTTAGATTAAAAAAAGCAAAAGGAAACTTTCCTCTCTCTTGAGATGTTTAGATTATGTTTAATTGATTTTTAAAATGCACTAGCATGAACACAGCACTTTAAAGCCAATGGACTTATTTTATTTATTTATTTTTTGAGTAAAGCAGGTACATTAAAGGTTTTCTTTCCAAAGCTTTGAATAGTGAAATACCTCAGGTTTCAAATTTGAGTAGACATAGAGTTGCTTCTGTAAAGAAGGCATTCTCTTCAA
This sequence comes from Orientallactaga sibirica, assembly GCA_036365145.1. NCBI lineage: Eukaryota > Metazoa > Chordata > Mammalia > Rodentia > Dipodidae > Orientallactaga > Orientallactaga sibirica. Next base: position 27,146,273 of record JAEOAD010000019.1, read on the forward strand.
AGGGACATGAAGTGACAAGCTGTTTCATAGGTTACTGTTGGAAACTTATGTCCTTGCTGTCCAGCTAATGTAACTTTATTGACTTAAAGCTCTAGAAACAGATCGATATAGTTTTGGAGACACATAGGAAATGGTAGAAGTTCCATTTGTGAATATAGTGGATGCTTACTGCTCAGGATGTATCTCCCAAGTCATAGTCCTGGGGCTACATAGATCTGCCTCACCATTTATGAATGTGGTATTGAACAGATGGTTTTCTTATAGCAAAAAAAAAAAAAAAAAAAAAAAAAAAAAAAAAAAAAAAAAAAAAAGCTGCTTCCATAGAGTCATTCTGGATCACTTGACCGCTAACTGTCTTAACCAACAGTTGATTATAACCCAGCCTTGTAAGGTAAATCCTTTAAGACATGGTTTTACATTCACTTATTCAGGTAATTTTCACCTCTGTCCTTAAGTAGAGAGCCATACGGTTTCAGAATTCTTCCATGTGAATTTCTTCTCTGAATCACCACTTTCAGTTTAAATTTTGTGTCTTCAGATCTGTTTGCATTTGGTAGACAACGTGGGTTGAAAGTACACTGTCTGTTCTTCTGTGCGCACAATCTCATTTGTTACGTCTGTTAAGAATTTGTTTTTCTGACTCACTGTTTTGCTCTCAATTATTTGGTTTGCTGTCTTCAAATAACCTGAAGTGTTCAACATTCTTGCCTCTGAGAAGACTCCAAAGGAAATGTAATAGGCAATCCCAGTAATCGTATCAAACTTTATGCTTAGAATTCATGCTTTCTCCTCCTTCTCCACTTACCTCAGACATGCCACTTTTCCAAGAGCTTTGCTGTGTATACACATGGATTTCATTGTAAGGTATCTTAAATCCCTTTTGCAAATCAGAGAATATAAACAATGTTAAGAGTAGGGTAGGCAAGGGCTGTTCAGATGGCTGAAGGATAATGATTTTATAAACTAGAGAAGTATAGAAGCATAAAAAGAAAATGGTAGTTTTGGTTGTCATTTTACTGTTAGAGTGACCTGTTTCTAGCTCCCCCTCCCCACCAAATAGATACATATTCACTAGTGGTACTTAACAAGTCCCACATTATATAAAATACTTTTTCTGTAGACTCTGATTGGGAGAAATACTGGACATGGATAATGACATTGGGTTCCAAAGCCTCCATATGAGGCTTTTAAAAAAAATAATAAAAGATTAATAAGTAAAAAATCGAGTTAAATATTTGTACTGCAATAGAAATACAATAAGGAGCTGTCAAACATATTAGCTTCTTTAGTAAATGCTCAGTGTTGATTCTCTACCAATCAGTTTTTTTCCAAGGATAAAGAAAATGAGAATTTTTGACTATCTGAAAATTACTGCAATGAAACCAAAGTAAGTTGAATGTAACCTGGGGAAATTATTATCTAAGATCTATTTGTATGTATTTCAAAATTGCATTTATTTCCTGTATATGGTCACATACTAGAGTTATTTAACAATTTGGATTTATCTAAGTCTGTTTCAGTTGTCATAACATAATTATGACTTCATTTCAGAAAATTATGTAGAAGACTTTTCTCAACTTTGACTTTTCTTAAAAGAGTCCTTAAAATAATGTAGATGCCAATATAAGATAAATTTAAACAATCAGGCAGAGAATTATTTTTTTATTATTTATTTATTTGGGGGGGAGAGACACAGAGAGAGACAGACAGAGAGGGAGAGGGAGACAGATAGAGAATGGGTGCGCCAGCAGTCTCTCAGCTGCTGTGAACGAACTCCAGATGCGTGCGCCCCCTTGTGGGCAAGTGCAGCATTGCACCATTGCATCACTTTGCATCTGGCTAAATGTGGGACCTGGAGGATTGAAACCAGGTTCTTAGGCTTAGCAGGCAGGCGCCTTAACCACTAAGCCATTTCTCCAGCCCCAGGCAGAGAATTATATGGTTGAATTTGCCTGGGAAATTAATTTACTTCTCCAGTCTGTTTGTATCTAAAAGACACAGGTTAAATAAGTACTAATAAATAACAAAATAAAATTATTATTATGGTTAAAACTTCCATAGTTTTGCTTTAAACAAGCAGATCATCTGAAATGTAATCATAAAGCAAATCTTTCTCCTTCCTGTTTTCATTGAAATTACTCACAAAGATAGTTCTTACCATTTCTAGATGAAGGGACTGGCAGTTGTGGTCACTTTTATGGAATAGACAAGTTTTCTATAACTTTAAGGCTGAAGAAACTGACTCAGAATTTTTAAAAATTGAAATTCTCATTATATTCAACATTTGAAATTTGTTTAAAGCTAAAGCCTTTTCTCTTTTAATTCTCACACTGTCCAGAGCTCTTCTCCCCTCTCTTGTTGAGTGAAATGGAGACTTAAAGATCAGTATGGGAGGGCTGGAGAGATAGTGGTTCAGGCGCTTGCCTGGGAAGCCTAAGGATGCATGTTTGACTCTCCAGATCCCACGTAAGCCAGATGCACAAAGGCAAGCGTAAAGTCATGCATTCTTACTATGTGCAGAAGTATCTGGAGTTTGAGTGCAGTGGCTGAGGCCCTGGCCCACCAATTCTCTCTCTCTTTTAAATTTTTTTAATAATTTATTTTTTATTTATATTATTCTAATTTTACATTCACATTGGTGACTCCATTATCCTCCTCCCTGTCCTCCCCCTCCAAAGGGACCCTCATAAATGGGGAATGTGGGTCATGCATTGTGGGGGTAGTCAAGAGTTATGGGGATAGGCCAAGTCTCTGTGCATAATGACCCAACTTATGGCTCTAACACTCTTTCCACCCCCTCTTCAATGAATTTTCCTGAGCCACGTTGGGATCATTTTAGTTCTACTTCAGTGATGAGGTTTTGGGAGCCTTTATGTCTCTGGATATCTGGCTTAGTATAAGTTGGATGTTCTCTGTGTTTATCTCCTTTAGCTTTTTTTTGGTGTCATGTTCACAAGAAAGCTGCACTCTTGCCCTTTTCCTGCATTACTCTATGTTTTCAGCTGGGGTCCTGGTGAGGTGTGATAGGCTGATCCTCCCTTCAGGTTCGTCATCCAACTGAAAAAGACAAGCAAATTCTCCAACAGAGAGAGAAGTTAGTACTAGATAGATGGAATGGCCATAGTTATTTTATAGAGAATTTTATATGCATAGGCCCTCTTCTAGCCCACATTTGGTGGGAGCTTGATTTTGGAGACTGGGCTCATTTTTTATACATGGTTTTGATTTATTTCCCAAGTCCAGCAATGAGTTCCATTCCACTGAGTGGATCTATTAGCCAAATCAAGAGCAGTTGGTTATCCATCATGGATGTGTGCCACTACTGCATTTGTTTGAGCATTACATCAGGTTATTTCCTGCTGGGTTGCTTAGACTGTGAGTTGTTTGGACAGATGTCAGTCATTTTCCCCCAGTCACTCGTGTAGCACCTCTGGCACCAGACTAGCTAACTGTCTGGGGACTGACCCTCTTCCAGATTCTGACCAGTTCTCTCCATGTTTTGTCTCACCTGCGTATTCTGTCTTTGACAGTAGGGTCTTACCATTAACCTTTGGTGGGTCCTCAAGAACTCTGACAGAAATCTGTCTTTTTTGGGAAACCTTGTATGTCTCTCGGATCAACAGCTCATCATGAAAGTTAATCCCATGCTGGTTCTGGGAGTTATGTCAGCACCAAGGAAGGTGAAGGAAGAAAAAGATAGGTAATATAAAAGAGAAAGTGAATATAGAGAGGAGAGGGAGAAAGAGAGAGAGAGAGGAAGAGAGAGAGAGAAACAGGAAAAGATTAAGGTTGGTCTTCATGATGTTCTCTCCAGTTCCCTGTGGTTCAGGTGTTCCCTCTGTGGGCCTGCTGAAGGATCACTGTTTTAGCCTGTTGTTCAGAATATAGAGTTTTACAGTACCATTTCCTTTTAAAAAAGATCAATATGGAGAAGGGGAAATAGAGAGGAAGTGTTCCTTTGGTTCAGGATCTGTCTAAATGCTCTCTAGCCCTTGTGGGTCATCAAAGCTCCCTGTTTCACTTGTGGGATTATTTTCCATCAGTTTGTCAAGGTTCTGCCTTATCATTGGGGATCCCTCAGGTGAAGTTCTCTGAAGGAAATGGATGTCCGTTTTGTAGTTGTTGTTCTGCTGGGCTGGGCACTGGCATTTGAATTCGGGTCTTGTGCATGCTTGACAAGCTCTCTGCCATTGAGTGAAACTAGTTTTCATATGAATGATAGATGTAAAGACAGATTAGGGGATGGCTGCATACCATTTGGGTTCTCTTATACTCTTTATTCTCATTTTCTAAATGTGCACACATTACTCCCCTAATAAAAGTGAAAATATTTTTCCTAATTATATTTAAGTACATGAAAAATGTATAGACCCAAACATGTGCTACATTCATGCGACATCATCATAAGTGTCTTTAGAAAGTCGATGAAATACCAAAAAGGAAAATTAGTGTATCTATGAGGCAAATATGTGAAAATAATCTGTTAAAAATATTGGGGAGGGATATAGGAATGCTTTGCAAATGAGTTTAAGTAATTTTGTATTTAAACACAAATGTGTCTTTAACTCCAATTATATATTAAAATAAATTCTAGGTTAATGTTAACTTATAGTGGTTAGGCCATACAACGCTAATGAGGACACTGTGTGTTTATCAGAGTTCTACATGAGGCAGGACTTTCTGAGTTTCAACTAAGTGGAATAATTCACAAAAAGGAAAGATAAGAAACTAGTTTCCAGGGTTTAAACCGTGCATGTCAAATTAAAAGATAACAAAGAAAAATCATTATGACAAACGTGGAAATGCTTGATACTGTCGGTTTATAAAGAAGTAATGCAATTAGTTTTTATGTTGTTACATGCAGTGCCAAGGTTCCATGAGCACTGAGCATGACAAACATGGTTTTGCAAACCAATGAGGAATGCTTTACCACAAAACCAATGTGAATCCCTGGTAGGCGTCAGAAAGGCAACTATTTGTTGTATGACCAAAGCTTCCATATAACAATGGGACACACGGGATACTAATGAAATATGCAAAGGGAAATCCCAGTGTGCTAGGAAGTGGGGCGCTGCAGAGACTGCTGCAAGGGTAATGCTTTGACTTTTTAAGAGGCAATTGGGAAATAGGAGTATAGTTTTATGGCCAGAAATTTAACTTCTGAGGTTTTTGAAAAGTGTCTTAATTTTTTTGTTAAATTTATAAGGAGAGAGAGAGAGAAGAGAGAATAGAAGAAAGAGGGAAAGGAGAGAGAGAGAAAGAGAGAGAAAGGGAGAGATGGACGTGCCAGGGCCTCTTGTCACTGAAAATGACTGTGCCACTTGGTAATTGAACTTGGGCCATCACACTTTGCCAGCAAACGCCTTTAACCACTGAGCCATCTCTCCAACCCTGTTGCATTCTTTTTTTTTTTTTTTTTTTTTTTGAGCTAGGGTCTCACTCTAGCCCAGGCTGATCTGGAATTCACTGTATCGTCTCTGGGTGGCCTTGAACTCATGGTGATCCATGTATCTATGCCTCAAGTGCTGGGTTCAAAGGTGTGTGCCACCATACCCTGTTTAAATTTCTTTTTTTTTTTTTTTAAAGCAAAGAGTGGAGACTTCAGTCATAAGGAACTTCCTACACAAAGAATTAACACATTTAAAGCAATTGTAGACATTAAAGTTGATATTCTTGTATATTGTTATTTAAGGGTATGGAAATGTTTGTAATAAAATTTTAATGTAGAACAAAATTCTGTTAGATATGCAGGGCAATATGTAGAAAAAAACAATGCATGATGACAAAATTTAGTAATTTCTTTGAGTTGGGGTTGTGATTTTAAATAGTTTAAACCATTTAATTTCTCTAAAATGAATGCATATTATTTTTGCATCAAGAACGAACTGCATAGAAGTGGGTAGGAAACAGTTAGCTAAATAATTTGTTAGCCATGGGAACATGAATAAGTGACCCCTTCATTGAGGTGACATTGCATCCTGTCCAGTTTTAGTGGTATTCTGTCAGACTGCAATGGTTCTCCCACATGTAAGCGATTATCATGAAATCAGTGGTCTCAGTTTTGGTAAGTTCTGGTTGCACCATCCAGGTCACCTCCCCTTTGCTTGTCTTCTTTGTGGCCATTGAAGTTCATTGACAACTTTTTTCTTTTTATTACTTCCTCTATTTGGAGAAAAATAATGCCCCAGAGAAGTGAGAAGCTTGATTACATTTATCTACATTTGTTCTAGCCTCTACAGACCTAGAGTTACAAGTTGAATTTTCAATTGGAACACTTTTTTCTTCATCCTTTGACCTTGAGTTGGTCTGCATGCCTCACTCTTTTTAAAATGTAGCCTTTAACTTCTGCTACGCACCAGCTAGCTTAAATTAGACAGAAAAGGGCACATGGATCCTTGATAGGAACCCCTAGTCTTTATATATTGGAAAAATAAATCAAATGTTTTTTTTTAAAATTATTTATTTATAAGCAGAGAGAGAGATAGGGAGAAAAGATATAAACAGAATGGGTGCACCAGAGCATCCAGCCACCACAAAAGAACTCCAGATGCATGCAGTACCTTGTGCAATTGGTTTTACCTGGTTACGGGGGAATTGAACTCAGGTCATTAGGCTTTGCAGGCAAGTGCTTTATCCATGGGGCCATCTCTTCAGCCCTGATTCTTTCTTTCATACTTTGGCTTTCTGTCTGAATCGGTGTTGGCACAAGATAAGTTCTCTGTGTCTATCGCTCTGATTTGACACTTTCCCATAAACCTGGGTTGAAGTTTTGGATTAGGGAATCTGTTCCCTAGGGGAAAAACAAATGACATTGACTTTTGAGTCTGTTCAGGGTTGTTCTTGAGAAAATATATTTCAACAAGCCTTTGGATCCTGAGGTATTCAATACGTTCATAGCTCTTTCCAGTTGGGAACATGTCATAATGTGATGGACCATTAAACCAGGGCTCCACCTTTTGCACAATTCCTAATTTAAATGTCAAAGAGGCTCATCACTGAGCTTTCACAAACAGTGGGTGTTTACTTTCTTTCCGCTAAAATAACTACTGCGAATACCCCTCTGAGAATGTATATTTCCAGACACCAGGTAATCAAAGCCTAGTTGTACTCAGAGGTGTTTTTTTTTTTTTCTTTACAAAACCAAATGGAAAATAATTGCTCTAAAGTACCCACTTGTGAGGATTTCTGCTCATCACTGTAATTGCTGGTAGCCACTGCCTTTCTGCCACAATAAATTCACAGTGATTCATTAGCTTCTATTGAGGTAGGCGGAGGGATGAAATAGAGCACCCTGCCAATGTTAACTTTCAATTTTCTTGACTCCATATTAGGATTAGTTTATACATAAACTAAAATAATAAGCCCCCGCCCTGTTTTAAAGAACAGTGAAGATAGAAGAGAATAAAATCAGAACTCAGTGAGCCTTGCAGTATTTAAATATGAGCTCTCAGTGGGAATATTTACTCTAGGAACATTTTTAATGCCGTTCCTTTTGTCAAAGGAATTTAGCCTCTTAACTGTAAACCTTTGCTTGCAGAACATAGCAGCTGACAATGAATCCTTAGGATGTAGTACCAGTTCATTTGTCCAGTCTTCTCTCTAGCATTGAGCAGGTTGACTGCTGAAAAAAAAAAAACCTGGTGATAATGCACATCCAGAACTTTCTATCACATCCTCTAGATAGATGGGATTATAACGTACAGAACTGTAGCACTTTGTAGGCTTTTAGGTTCCAAGTTAGTTTACCTTTGCCAATTTGCTTTTTTTTTTTTTTTGGAGAGAGACACACAGAGAGAGACAGAGAGAGAGGGAGAGGAAGACAGATAGAGATGGGCGCGCCAGTGCTGTGAACGAAATCCAGATGTATGCGCCCCCTTGTGGTCAAGTGCGGCATTGCGCCCTTGCGTCACTGTTTCTGGCTAAACGTGGGACCTGGAGATTGGAACTGCTGGAGATTGGAACCGAAGTTCTTAGGCTTAGAAGGCAGCACCTTAACCACTAAGCCATCTCTCCAGCCCACCAATTTGCTATTTTTATGTACATTGGGAAATATGTCTGGTCTTTATCTTTGCCATAAAAGGGCTTGTTGATTGTCTACTTGCATTGCTTGCCTTGCTGGTATTCTGTCAACATTCAATTTGCAAGTCTTCTCCAAGCTGTTGTGTACCTTCTTCTATATGACTGGGAATCACTGAGGAGATGCCCAGGGCTGTACTTCCTCAAGTTTTATCCCATTATTGTACCACATGAGATGTCTCAGCCAATCAGAGCCCATATTCTAATTTCTAGGTCTAGCACAGTTGAAAAAAAAAAGTTAACCTAAAACAATGGCTGCACTGGGCATAGTGGTGCATGCCTTTAATCCCAGCACTCAGGAGGCAGAGGTAGGAGGATGGCAGTGAGTTCAAGACCATCCTGAGACTCCATAGTGAATTCCAGGTTAGCCTGGGCTAGAGCAAGACTCTACCTCAAAAAAAAAAATCATAAACAGGGCTGGAGAGATGGCTTAGTGGTTAAGGCACCTGCCTCCTAAGCCTAAGAACGCTGGTTCCAATCTCCAGGTCCCATGTTTAGCCAGATGCAAAGTGACGCAAGGGCGCAATGCCGCACTTGACCACAAGGGGGTGCACACATCTGGATTTCGTTCTCAGCAGCTTAGAGACTGCTGGCGCGCCCATCTCTATCTGTCTCCCTTTCCCTCTCTCTGTCTCTCTCTGCGTCTCTCTCCAAAAATAAATTTAAAAAATTAAAAAAATCTTTAAAAAATCATAAACAAAAAACAAAACCAAAAAAATGCTTTTGGGCTATTTTAAAATATCAAAATCAAAGTGCAGAGAGAGCTTTTTAAGATTGCTTCAAAGACAAATTAACCAACTGAGAGTAGATTAACTATTTCAGGCAGCTTCACTGTAACAAAACAAAACATAGACGACTCAAAGGGAAAACAAAAAATCCGTCAGAACCTACAGGCAGTGACTTCAAAGAGATAACCTTGGGCCAAGACAAGGACATTTTGTTTGGCAACTCAGGGTGAACCAAGTAGTCAGCAAGCAGGAGAGTCTGGTTTGGACCCAAACCAACCAAACAACAGGAATGCAGACCTTGTCAGTGAACATCACATGGTCCAAGAGCTGGAAAGCAGACTAGATAAATCACCGGCTCTTGACTGACACAGTGAGCAGGGTCTCACTCCACAGCAAAGCCAACACCCCCTGTGCTGTATCCAGTCATCTGTCCAGCAGGTTAAAGAGGTGGCCTGTATGCAGCCCAGTATCACCGATCTGAAAAACTATACTGAAGGGAAGAACTAAGCATTTCTTAGAAGAACAACAACAACCTAAAACAGCTCACTGTATATTTTCAGATGCGGAGTTTGGGAAGCAGTAGCCTAATTTCCTGGCTAACAGGAAAAATAAGAAAGTGCCTAAGTTTCTGGAAGAAATAATGAAATAAAAGGATATCCATCAAAGTCTCTCAGAGTTAAACCAGGGCAATTTTCAGCTGTTTTGGTGGAGGGTCTGAAACATATTGTGATGCGAATTCAATTTGGAAGAAAGCTTGTAAATTAAAATTAAAATTCTAAAATTAAAATTCATTAAAATTAAAATTCATTAAAATTCTAAAAAAGAATTTCAAAGGAATTTTAAATCTAGGGCTGAATAAACATGACTATGCTGTATATTCTGCTGTAATATTTGTCCTAAGAAATGTTTTTGTTAATGTAGTTAAGGAATACAGGGTGTTAAATATTTTAGCCTTTCTATCCTTAAATTTGGAATTTGGAACGATGAGTAGTTAAGGTAGAGTTATGGGGAAATCCTCTGTGTATTCCATGTAAGAGGGAGGTGGGTCAAATACTCTGTGCCTTGCATTTGTTAGAGGTCCTGTAAATATTTGCTATTGGATTGGCTGAAGTGATAAGTGCAAAGGGCTTTATTTATATGTTATCCGAGTTTCCCATCTCCTTCCTCTGTGTGGAGCATTTGTTGTTATTCACCTTGCTTCCACATAGCACCTCATGCAAGCACCTGACTTCTTTGTGATGGCAGAACTGAGTTGCCAGGATCTGTTAGGATTGGAGTTCAAAAGATGTTCCCCAAAGTCTCATGGTTCTAATGCTGAGTCCCCCCAGATGGTGGCATTATTTTCAGAACCTGTGGACACTTTAGATGGTAGGGCCTATCTGGTGAAAGTAGGTTACAAGGGAGTGGGGCTGTGAAGGTTATAGCCTGACCTCTGGTTCTGGCACGCTGCTCCCTGGTGTCATGATGTGAGGAACTTGTGTCACATGCTCCCACCATGCTGGCTACTTTTCCTTGTACCTTCCCCATCGTGATGCCTGGGCCTCTCTGAGATCATGAACCAGAGTAAATCTGTCCTTCCATAAGACGTTTCTGCGTGTGGGCAGAGTTTAACACTAGCTGGGAACTTGTCTTCTCACCCACTGCCATTGTTCATCCTACCTGCTTTGGCCCCTTATCAAGGTCTTATGAAATTATTCCCCTCTAAATTATAAATGACCCATGCCTAGCTTAAGACTTCTCCAAATAAATTAATATCGTCTTTGAATTTTGGATGACACCTTTGGGAGTGGACATATCTGGCAAAGAGACCCGATGCAACTCAAGGTGGCTGCGGAGAAATCACTAAGGAAAAGCACCGTGTGTCAGTTCTCAGTGGAGGTGACCATCCGGAACTGAAAGTCTTCGGACGACGGAAACAAACACTTCGGTGACCGCGTGCTCTGTTTGATGGGCTCTCAGTACACATTATAATGTCCCTGTGTTAGGTTGTGGTCTTCAATCAAAACATAGTATTGCACAGTTACTGCTGGTCCAACTAGCAGAATACACTTGACATTCCCGGAGTCATTAAAGCTGCAGAAGCATCAGCATGCAAATTTCAGCATGTTTACTTGGAAGGAAGTCCCAGAGAAAGTGACAAGAGTATTCTCTCAATCCCTCCGTAGTACCAAGTTATGGCAAGGAAAACCAGGCGCTCTAGCTCCTTGTCATTGCTTTCTCCTCAGAACCAAGGGATTTTCATTATTTTTGTAGATTTAAAAAAATACTGCATCAACCATATGGTATGGAACAAACATTCATTGCTTGTTCAAACCAATCAGACCCTGAACACTCACGTGGTTTTCAAGATTATCCATTAACCAATGTATTTCATGTATGTTTTGGTTTAGTGTTGTATTCCACAGCAATGAAATACATCCGGTAGAGCTTTCTCAATTTTAATATAATAAAATTCTAAGTGATAAGTACACATTGTGTCATAGTTTAATAGATAAGGCTTGCTACTTTTTTTGGTCTGATTGGCACATAAAATAATAAGACTTCTTAGGATCTGTGGTGTCAGATTCCAGAGCATCTGATATCCTCTTCAAAGGGTTGGTTCCATGAAAAATTATTGTTAAGTTTGCAAACTATTTAGGACAATGTCTTCCATCTACAAAGCCTAGTATCCAGTCTACCAGTAAAGACAATAAATCACTTTAAATCCAAGTAATGAAATATTGCTATCTACAGAAAGGAGAATTGACAAGTGTGTTGACAAGAGTATTGTCTTGGAATTTTAGTGAACCAGGCTTTTTTTTTTTTTTTTTTGCACCCATTCTGCACATGGCACAATGCACAGGGCTGCTGTAGCTTCTCCAAAACTAATTTGAGATTTACTCAGGCTGTGAAATCTGATGAGGAAAATAGGCCATTTCACTGATTGTTCGTGATTCTCGCCATCTCACTCACTCTCTGTCTCTCTCTTTAGAGGAAGACCAAAGTTATTTATGGGCCCTATTAATTTAGCTTAAATGATTCTAGCTCCTGGCTATGTCTAATCAGCTTTTTCCTTCTTTCTGCTGGAAACACACTGGATGAGAGATTACAAAAATGTATCACTTGAAAGCATCTATAACTGCCTTGGTAATACAAGTTCGGCAGCCAGACCAAACACAAAAAAATAGGCTGACTCAGACCTCTGTGGGAGGAGGTTGGATTGATCACTGGGGCTTAAAACATGTGGACACTGAAAGGCTTTTAACGGAGGAGAGCCCCCTAATGTCACATTGAATGGAATCTGAGGGTCCTCCCCTGTGTTTTCAAGCACGCAGAGCTAATTCACAGTAAGAAATTTTTTAAAAGAAAGGATTTGAGGGAGATTCCTACCAGGAGATTAGGAAAGGATTATTTGTGGGCACCTCTGGAGGAGGATTTTGCTTGTCCCTGGGTAACTAGCCTTCCAGTTAATGAAGTGTCCATCCTGGAATTGAATGGGCCAGGCTGTTCTATCATAGCCGTGGGAGGCTGGTGTCCGCCTGGTACAGGGAGACAGTACATGGAGACAATTTGCAGCACTATAGCAAAATTTCCTCTTTGATGGTGGGGCCAACTTGATTAGCTCCCAGGGGCAACACTCAGGATGCAATCACCCTGGCTGAAAGCTTAGATGGGCAGCACCTTTCCCATACCTCACCTGGTTAAAGGAGGTGACTTGAACTTACTTTTTTTTTTTTGATTTCAAAATTTGAAAACAGTTGTGCAAATAGCACCTAAAATTCTGTAATATTCAGGAAAATGTTACATTTACTCTCAGGCAATTCATTTTTTCTTCTTGAGCTGTATATTATGTGTGTCTGTCTATAATCTACATCTGTTATTCTTTATTTATTTATTTTTTCTGAACCATGGAGTACATTGACTGAGAACAACACACATCCCACAACTTCCACTGATGAGAGAGTCCTGAGTTCGGACCCAGGCCCTAACTATATTATCTTTTCGTTCTTGCATAATGAGAGCCAGCTGTGGCCTCGGCCTTCTTCCTGATCCCTGCTGCCTGCTCTCACCTGGATTTAGTCAGCTCTCACATCATATTCTTCACGACCCGACCTCCTGAGCATCCTGATCACATTCTCTCCCTGGCCTAATGGGTAAAAAAACGGGACTGTTATCTCCGATATTCTGGGCTTGCAGATTCTTTCTTCTTGCTTGTGTGTGTGTGTGTGTGGGGGTGGGGTCTGTCCTGTGACTCTTACAATGATTGACAGCATCTCTGGACTCCACCTGTGGATGCCAGTAGCATCCTCTCCCCGCCCCCCACACCCCCAGTAGATTGCGGGGAGGGAGAAAAGACCTTACTAGGAAGGAGGAGTTAAGAAGGGGAGTGAGGATAGCAGAATGCTTGTGACATGAAAATAGAAGAGGAGCTGCTGGGTGGAATAAAGGAGCCAGTGGAAGGGTGCTGGGAAGAAAGGGAAGGAGTGGGGTCAGGATGACAAATATGAGCCAAGTATTTAAAGCAGTGCCACACTGACGTCATTACTCATTTTGTATCTCACTTGAAAATGAAACAAGTGGAAGTCAAACCTAGGGAAACTCGCCAAAGTTCTCCCATCTTCCACTCCTGCTCTTTTTTAAAAAAATGGGACTGTGTTTGTAGGCTTTATGTGACTGAATTTCTCATCAGTTATCCAAATGGTCACTTATTCACCCTTTTAGTAAATATGTGTTTCCTGGGCACTTCACCCATGTGTCAAATGCTGTAGTAATGACTAAGGACACAACATTCTCCCTCATTCATAGCTTATAGTTGAAGCTTGAAATGTACTCACCTTTTATATTTATGTACACACATCCTTGTTTCACATTTCTAACTTTTGTGTACTTAATCACCATATATCATTCTTTAATTTTTTTATTATTTTATTTATTTTTTTATTGAAAACTTCTATACTTACAGACAATAAACCATGATATTTCCCTCCCCTCTCCCATATTCCCCTTCACAACTCCACTCTCCATCATATCCCCTCCCTCTCTCCATTAGTCTCTCTTTTAATTTGATGTCATCATCTTTTTCTCCTATTATGAGGGTCTTGCGAAGGTATTGCTAGGCACTGCGAGGTCATGGAGTTCGAGGCCAATTTCTGTCTGGTCAGTTGCATTGTAAGGAGTCATACCCTTCTTTGGCTCTTACATTCTTTCCTCCACCTCTTCCATAATGGGCCCTGAGCCTTGGAGGGTGTGACAGAGATGTTTTAGTGCTGGGCACTCCTCCATCCCTTCTTCTCAGCACTGGGTTGCCTTGTGGGTCATAATAACTTCAAAATTGTACATATTAATGGATGATGGATTAATGTGACGTACATGTATTCAGTGTAAGATGTTTAAACCAGGTTAAATAATGAATAATTCTTTGATGTGTTATTGTTAATTATTCACCCATAAAGAGCATTCATTGCTGGTCTACTTATTAAATATTAATTGTTGGTCTAACTGTTAGCTATTAATTATACATACCTCCCTGAATGTGATAATTATCATTCACTTCCAGTCTTCTCATATTGGCTGCTCTGGGCTTTTCTGAAGAGACCCTTCTGTATGTAGCCTTAGGCATGCATCAAGCCTTGACTCACTAAGATATTTCTTTGGATTTGCTCAGTATTTTACTTCATTTTTGAACATCATGTCTTATTTACAACCTATTGTTTGATCTATTTGCTTTAGTTAATACTTGGCTGTTTATGACATTAATATTCCCAGTTCCTTTCATTAACATGCATGGGATTGTTGTTATGTGTAACAACAGCAACATACAAAGGGGCATGCATGCTCACAAACTGGTGTGGTTCCCGTTATGACAAGTTGATATCTGATAGTGGGCTCCAATCCAATGACTACACAAGTATTCAATATAATTATTGTAAATGGCTCAAGGGTAGTTCCATTCTCTAAGCCATGTCCTTTGAGAACTATTGAGTGCCACCCACTCGGAACGCTTGTATGCATTATACAGGAGAACAGTTAGCTTCCTGTGTTTGCACGGCACGTAAGTTGTGCTCACAGAGCTTGTGTGTGCAAGTGGGTGAGGATGCAAGTTGTGGTTTGTTAGATGTCAATTAAGTCAAGGGTTTGAAAATCTTAAGCCTTATCTCGTTAGCAATGGGACCTGTGGTATTATGATGACTTACATGAAAGGAACCTTTGATGAGGTCACTTTAGGGAAACATTTTGTTGTCAACATAGCCAGGCTTACTGCTTACATAAAACAATAGCTGCTCGAGTTATTAGCATCAATATTGCTTTCAACTTGCTGCATACCTTGAAAGCAAAATTTAATTTACTTACAAAGGTTCCCTTTGCTTTTCTTTCAGTTTTGCCATTTTCCATGTTGGAAATTGATAAGAAATATAAAAAATATTTAGAGTTGTCTGACAACTCCCCAGGAAACGTTTAAAAGCTATTAATTTAGAAGCAATTTTGCCTCTACATTTCATTTCTCAATTGGTTGTGATGGAAGTAATTGTCATATCCAAAGAAGAATCATGACTTTGGGCAATACATAAACATCTAAACTCTTTAGAAACCGTTTTGTTTTCATGTAAATGCCCTCAGTCGTAAAGAAAAATGGAATTAGATCTGAGAAACATAGTGTCATGACAGAACTCTTTTTCAGTAGCAATAAAAGTTACAAGGCCTATGCATCATATACTTTAATAAGAGAAAGGGACTTATTTGATACTTCAATCCTGTAATCCCCTGTGTGATGGTTAAATTGTGCTGTCAACTTGATCAGATTAGGAATTAAGGGACATGTCCCTTGGGTGGGTATGTGAGTTGTTTCCATCTGGGAATAACGGAGGGAGGAAGTCCTTCCCCCAGAGTGTTTGGCCCTTCATGTCCAGGGGTATATATCAAGAAGCTCTAAGAGCATGCAGTTCCTTTTCGTCTGCATTCCCATGCTACTCACTGGCGAGTGGTTTTTACCTGGCTGGCCTTGTTAAGTGCATCTAGCTGTCCTTTGTGGTCACTGAAACACGTTTCATCAGTCTTCCAACATAGACTGCAACTCTCTTGGAATCCTCTGGGTCTTCAATGTTGATTGGGACAGCTCATATCTGTAAATGAATCCCATAAATCCCTTTATAATACAAATTCATTCCTTTGGTTTTGTTGCTCTAGAGAACCCTGACAGATACACCCTGTAATGGATAATCTTGCCTGTCAAACTTGACTGCATTGAGAAGTGTCTAGGAGATTATTAAAGCACACTTCTTTTTTAAAAAAATATATTATTTATTTATTTATTTGAAGAGAGAGAGAGAGAAAGAGAGAGAAAGAAAGAGAGAGAGAGAGAAATGGGTACATCAGGGCCTCCAGCCACTGCAAACAAACTCCAGACACCTGCGCCACCTTTTGCATCTGGCTAACATAGGTCCTGGGGAATCGAACCTGGGTCCTCTGGTTTTGCAGGCAAAGTCTTAACTGCTATGCCATCCCTCCATCCCAAAGAACAATTCTTGAGTGTGTCTTTGAGGTTGTTTGCAGAGGGGAAGATCCACCCTGGATGTGGTTGGCACCATTCCATAGACTGGGGACCCTAAGTGGAATAAAAAAGGGAATGGCGAAAAACCTGTTAGTTCAGGCATTCTCTGTTTACTCCCTGGCCCCATGATGTCACAGCCTCTGTCACATGTTCCCCCGGCTATGGTGTTCTGCCTCACCTCAGGGTGGAGCTGGCTGGCCAGGAACTGAAACCTCTGATACTATCAGCCAAGATATATATTTCTCCTTTAAAATTAGCCTTCTCAGGTGTTTTTCATAGAGATGTAAAATTGTTCAACATATACCCTACATGTTAAAGCAGGTGAGACTGGCTCCATATACCTACCTACACATTCATCAAATTCTCAGTAAAAATACTCTGGTTATTATCAACCATGCAGTATGTTTGTGTCAAAAACCTAAGCCAGGGCTGGAGGGATGTCTTAGCCATTAAGACATTTGCCTGCAAAGCCAAAGGACCCAGGTTCAATTCTCCAGGACCCACATAAGCCAGATGCGCATACCTCTGGAAATTGTTTGCAGTGGCATGCCCTTTCTCTCTCTCTCATTTATCTGACCCCCTCTCTTTCAAATAAATAAATAAATAAATAAATAATAAAAAGCTAAGCCAAGCCGGGTGTGGTGGTGCATGCCTTTAATCCCAGCACTCGGGAGGCAGAGGTAGAAGGATCACCATGAATCTGAGGCCACCCTGAGACTGCATAGTGAATTCCAGGTCAGCCTGAGCTAGAGTGAGACCCTGCCTCACAAAATCAAAAACAAACAAACAAAAAACTAAGCCAATTAATTTGTTAGAGTTTTAATTTGAAGTTGTAAAGACAAGAGCCAAGTTACCTGTCTTACAGAATTGTTGAGACCTACATAAATTAGCTAGGTTATAGTATCTGAAGGTTTAATAAGATGATAATATTTTTGCCTATATGCAGATAAGACTTTTATGCATTTGGGTTATAGATCACTAGAATAAAAATAAATTTGGTTGGGGCTGGAGAAATGGCTTAGCAGTTAAGGTGCTTGTGAAGCCTAAGGACCTGGGTTCAATTCCACAGTACCCATGTAAGCCAGATGCACAAGATGACACATTCATCTTGAGTTTGTTTGCAGTGTCTCTGGCATGCCCAATCTCTCTCTCACACACAAATAAATAATAAAATATTTTAAGAATAAATTTTGATTCTTTTGTTTTTGAATGGCTTTCAAAGCAATTGAGTTACAAAAGGCAGCATTCTGGTTAATGGTGTTATAGCATCATTTAGCATATCATTTAACATCAGAGACTCTTCAAAATGACACTAAATGACCATTTTACATAAATTTAGCAAACTCAACAAGTTGTTTTAACTATATAATACTCAGAAAATAATATATTGATATCATTAAGTGAATTGATCAATTATTTAAAAAAAATGTGAACCTGTTTGGTCTGTACATCTGGCTTTGAGCTAGTTTGTGCTTTTCAGTAGCCTGTATGGATCATCTGTAATGAGAAAGGCAATGTGAGAGACAGAAAGGATGGAAGTGCTTACAGCTATTGTGTAGGTGCTTTCTCCCCAGACAGGCCACAGTTGGCAGATCAAAGGAAGATTATAAGAAAACCAGTTTTGGTGAGCCAATGTGGTTATTTAGAGAGCAGGCTGAAGGGTTGCTTAAAGAAGCAACAGAAAACTCAGAGGCAGTTGCATCACCAAAAGCCCATCCTAGCAGCATAGGTGAGTCATAAAAGCTGCATCTCTGGGGCACACTGTACCACTTGCAGACAGCTCAATCCATGAGTCTGTCCAAGTGTGCGTGTGTGTGCGTGTGCGTGTGCGTGTGTTTTCTGTTAATAGCCTTAGGATAGGGTCTTGCAACTCCTTCCCAGACTTGTTGACTCCCTGAATCTCTGGAACTTTCTTCCTGTCTCCCTGTCTCTCAAAAACCACCTCCAATTTTTTTTTTTTTTTTAGTTTTTCAAGGTAGGGTCTCACTCCAGCCCAGGCTGACCTGGAATTCACTATGTAGTTTCAGGGTGGCCTCGAACTCATGGTGATCTGCTTACCTCTGCCTCCCAAGTGCTGTGATTAAAGGCGTGTGCCACCATGCCTGGCCCAATTTTTTTTTTTTTTTTTTTTGGTTTCTCAAGCTTGATTTCTGGAATCACAGCCTCCTTCCTCTCTTCAGAAGAGAGTATTTCAATTAGGATGAATCTGCTACAGAACAACTACACCAGACATCTCAACCAAAATCCTGTGTTTGAACCGAATACATGATCCCATCCACCAATAAAACCTGTATTTTCTAGGCTTCTTTGAGGAGAGTTTGATTGGATTTGGGCCATGTGAAAAATAGTATGTTCAGCTTCCTAAATATGAACTGCTTTCTCTCAAATTCTCTTTTCACTTTCTTATGAAAGACCAGAGATCCTGATCTTTGACTTGGAGGTAGAAATAAGATCAATCTTGGGCGTTTAAATTTTGTGAAGGAAGGATAAGAATATGATGTGTGGTGGCATGTATAGAGAACGGGTGACCAAAAATATCTCCTGTGGCAATTATTTTTTGTCTTAAATATTTTTATTTATTTATTTATTTATTTATTTATTTATTTATTTATTTATTTGCAAGGAGATAGAGATAGACAGATGATAGCTAGATAGAATGTATGAGTGCACCAGAGCCTTTTGCCACTGCTACTGAACTCCAGATGTATGTACCACTTTGAGCATCTAGATTTAGGTGGGTATTAGAGAACTGAACTCAGGCCAGCAGAGTTTACAAGCAAGCACCTTTAACTGCTGAGCCATCTTCCTAGCTCCACCTCTGGAAATTACTTGGATGTGTACTTGAGCATACAGCCCTTCCCCTTTTTCTTTTAGTAATAGACTCCCAATGTCTATAGGCCGACTAAGTGTTCCAGCTCCCCTTTAAGCTAAGAATGGTTATAAGTCAAGTGTGCATTTAATTTCTGGATCACCTCCCTTTTGCTGAATTTCTTCCCCTTCCAGTCATCCTGGAATATGGTCATGAACTGTTTGTAACAATGTATCTGAGGGCAATACCACAGAAGATGGAGCCATAGGTTGGGAGTCAGATGGATTCTTCAATGACTTCATGTAGCCTCGTTGCTCACTGGTCCCTTATTGGGAGTAGTTGTTCAGTCCCTTAGTCTACTATGTCACTAGCATATATGCCCCTAATGTATAGAAATGTACCCCTTCACTATTTCCAAATACTCGTAAGTATCATACTTCATTACATTGGTTTTTCAAAATCAAGCACCTACAGTAGCATTTAGCCCTTATGCCAGGGCTCTGTGAATCACATATTCATCAAAGACGGGGGTTGAGGATGGAACAAGGATGTTTGTAAGATGAGAGTAATATGGGGAGTAATATGGGGGACAAGGTGAAACTGGAAGTATAGGAACTGGGGCTTCCCTTAAAAAGAACCTCTGTCTCTTTACTTGTAATTCAGGGGAACTCTGTGGTCTCTATGCAGCACCATCTGCACAATAAGCGAACTGATTACAAGTGCAAATTTCCAGCTCCTTTTGCCTAGGCCCATTGCATTGGAAACACTGGGGCACAGCCATGTATGTTCTAACAAGCCCTTCCTGTGACTTAGATGCATTCTTCATGCCAAAGCTTGAGAATCATTGCTTATTGTCTTAGTAGCTCTGGAATTTATTTAGTCTAGAGAGTCCCGAAGATACATGTTTTATGTCTGAAAGAGCTACTGAGGCGGAGTGGGGTAAGGTGGTCAGCAGTGGACTCCAGGTTAGAATCCATGTTCTAATTTAATCGTCCAGTGCATGCTTAATTCTCTTTTCCAAATCTCTATGGAGAGGATCAGGATTGGTTTCATAGATGATATCTGTACACATGGCAGTAAAGGAATGGATTTTTAGGTTGTAAATGGAAAGTTTGATGCTATTGACTTCTTAATAGAGAGGGAAAAGAAAACAGTGTTTTGCTATCATTCTTTCTCCTTGGAAACCATTTCCCCTTGAGTAGGTATGTGTAGCAGACAGCTTCAGGTTCGCTGAGATGAACTTCCAGACCAGGCACAGTTATGGAGGAAGGGATATTATTTATTGAAGCTTACAGATCCAGGGGAAGTTCCATAAAGGCAGGAGAAGTGCCCTGCTCTTCACAGAGCCAAGCAGAGAGAGAGAAAAAAACCAACCAGCCACCACAGCACACAGAGCAAAACTACAGCCAAAAGGTCACACAGCACACTTCAGGAACTCCTGCTAGGCATATTTGCATATCTTTACAATGGAATCTCAAACCCACACCTTAAGACCAGCCCCCAGTGACATTGCCTCTAGCAAGGTGATTGCAAATGCAAACTATAACTAATAAAATACTGAATATATTGGGGACATATATTCAAACTACCACAGTGTGTTTCACATTGACCCAACCCTGGGGGAAAAATGGGCTTGAGAGCATTTCTATACAAATACGGTTTTCAGTGGGAAGATGGTCTTGGCTGTAGAAATGCCCAGGAGGCCCTTCCTGCACGTGCTTATTTGTCCACAGTGATTGAGCCCTCGACGTCCGCTTTCCAAGTGGCATCTGTTCGTAAGCAACACTGAAGCACTTTGCAGTCTGAAGCAGAGGTTAGTAAAATGCTGCTTTATTGTCCTCTTGCTGAGACAGGTGTACCAGACACTCCTGCAAAATGACCTCTCATCAGGGACAAGGTTGACCCACACAAGTAAAAGCAAAAATATGTGGCAAGTAGCATTTCTTATGCTTTGGAATTAGATGCCAATCTCAAAGGTGTACTATAATCCATTATAAAACTTACATTGACTTGATACTAAAATTATTCTGTTTTTCTAATTTCTAATATTACTCTTTCTTTTAGAAAAGAGAGTAGGATGCATTATGCTTACCTCAGTCAAAATGTTCAATAGAAAATTTTAAAAATGTTTAATTAATTTATCTATTTGAGAAAGAGAGAGGAAAGGATGGAGAGAGAAAGACAAAGAGAGAGAAAGGGGGTGGGTGGGAGAAAATGGGCATGCCAGGGCTTCTAGCCACTGCAAAGTCCAGCTATAAGTAGTGGGGACTTGAACTCTGGTCCTTAGGCTTTGCAGGCAAGCACCTTATTCACCAAGGCATACCTCCAGCCCAATAGAATTAAAAAAAAATTTTTTTTTATTTGACAGAGAGAAAGAGGGAGAGAGAGAGAGTGAGAGGCCACACCTGGGCCTCCAGCCACTGCAAACGAACTTCAGATACATGCACTCTCTTGTGCATCTGGCTAACGTGGGTCCTGGGGAATGGAACCTGGGTTCTTTGGCTTTGCAGGGAGATGCCTTAACCACTATGCCATCCCTCCATCCCCCAGTAGAATTTTCAATTGTTGTGTGTCCTTTCTTTTTTGGTTTATGTGGATTGAAACAGGGCTACTAAGTTTTCAGAGGTGACATAGATCCACATTACGTTAAAGGAAGTGCTGTGGAATAGATTTTTTTCTGTCCGAAGACATAGAGGATGGGACACTAAGGGTAAAGGTAAATCCTGTTACACAGTAGACCCCATTCCTATGGGAAGGATTTGCACATGAAAGCCAAGGAAACCCTGTGGCTTTGGACACCAGGTATGTTATGTATCGTGATCTTTGCTGAATTGCAGAGAGTGCACACTAATCCAGCATAAAGGCAGACCTATGTTCTCAAACTATGTGAACATTACCCTCTTCTTAAGTGTATCTGGGAATCTCCTTCTTCCACAGGAGGGTAACTCAGTCGGGGAGGGATAAAGGCAAGAAGACTAACGTGAAAATCTAGAGTTGTGTTCATTGGGGTAGGCTGCCTTCAAGAGGTGGCTTTCAAGAAGCTTGCCAAGAAGAAAGGATGCATTGAAGCTGGGCTCCATGCACATAGAGCTCTCTGTACATTTACACACAGATGCCCAGTAAAATGTGCTTTTCGTTGACACCAACCTATTCTTGGTAGAGGGCTAAGGACGATATGGAGGATGGAGCGCAAACTCCATCTGTGCATCTCCATAACAAAATTGCTGGCCTGTTTAGAAACACATTGAAGCAAGTGTCTAACCAATTCCTTAAGTGTTTTACAAAAAAACCTAACCTAATGAATGAATGGACTTTTTTTTTTCCCCTTTTACATTTTTCCTTGTCGTTGAACTCTGAAACTATTTATTTACTCATTTGATCAATTCAAGTATTCAAGTTCTTCATAGCAGACTAAGATTGTGACTACAAAGATAACCAAGGAATAGTTGTAGACAATGCAAATTCCCTTCCCCTTTGAGAGACAGGATATCCAAGGGAGAAATTAAACCAAGTGTCTATTAATGAGAATGGCAAGGAAAAGAATGCCAGGTGTTCCTTATTGTAGGATGAGTGGTCTCACCGCCTTGCGAAACCCCCTTGGCAGAACTTCAGCCCTGGTCCTCAGAAAGGGTACAGTGAGTAAACCCCACCAACTCCAGTGTTTCTAGACACCTGGTTTTTATGCCTTTGTTCTTTGTTTTCCTGAGCTGACCTTTTGTTAATGATGTTTTACTGTAACCCAGGTTCACGTTGCATCAAACACTATGTTTTTTTTTTTTTTTTTAATCCCATAGGACTTTCCTGGTAATTTTGCAGTTGTTTGTTAGAATTTTAAATACTTTAGAAAATGGTCTTTAAGAACTCACTTGAAAGAATTTAAAGAGAGAGGAAAAAAAAAAACATTGACCTTTATAATAAATTGATACTGTTATAAAAATATACCCTAGGGAACACTGGAAGTGGTCCATTTAGAGTTGGACACCAGAAAAAATAAGCTCTTTAATGCATCTCATAAATATATTTCAGATGCCTTTCAAATGGTGAGAGCAGTACAGGACATTTCTTTTTCATCCATAATGATAATTATTTTTTTTCCATCATTGCTATCTGCCCAGTATAATTTGTACATGACATTTGTGTAGAACATTTCCATTTTCTATTTCTAAATACAGGGGCATTAGCAGTGTCAAGCAGATCTGATTTATTGTAATCATGTTGAGGCTAGTGGTGGGTGCCCACAGATAAGAACTGTAGGAGGCTTTATGTATCTCGGGAAAAATGGTCAAATGGAGCTGGGCAAATAGTTGGCCATGGTGACTGCTGTTTTAACCTGGAAGTAATATGTTGTCTTTTTGAATGTATAAAGGCCATGGTTTGAAATTAAACACAATTCACTGTGGGCTAGGTTCGGTATGGCCAGGTTCTCTGAAGGTGTCCCTACAGGAGCCTGTCCTGGTGCCCTTCCTCCTGTGCTCACTCAGATTCCCTTAGTTTTGGCTTCTTGACTAGGTATTGGCCAAGGGGAACTCACGTTGATATTGTGATTACAGCTAGCTTAAAAAGAAAGGGACCATTGTGGAAGAGGTGACAGAAAGTATGTAAGAGCCAAAAGAAGGGGGGGAGGGAGTGCTTTGCAATACTGTTTTCCAGAAACAAAGGGCTGTGTTTCATGACCTCACAGTAGCTAAGTCTACCTACCCAAGACCCAAGGCAAAATAGGAGGAAGAAAAATGAGGACATCAAAATAGAAGACAAGCCGGGCATGGTGGCACACGCCTTTAATCCCAGCACTCGGGAGGCAGAGGTAGGAGGATCGCTGAGAGTTCGAGGCCACCCTGAGACTACATAGTGAATTCCAGGTCAGCCTGCACCAGAGTGAGACCCTACCTTGCAAAACCAAAAAAAAAAAAAAAAAAAAAAAAAAAGAAGACAGACTAGATAGATGGAAAGAAGAAAGGATTCATTGGAGTAGGGGCCTCAAGGTGGGGAAAAGGGAGGCTGGTAGGTGGGGAATATAATCATGGCATATTGTCTATATGTATAGAAGTCATCAGTAAAAAGTAAAAATAAATAAATAAATAAAAGACCAGAAGATCTAAAAGATTAAGTAGAAAGTAGCATCATTTATTTACTTATTTATTTTTGGTTTTTCGAGGTAGGGTCTCATTCTAGCCCAGGCTGACCTGGAATTTACTATGTAGTTCCAGGCTGGTCTCGAACTCACAGCAATCCTCCTATGTCGGCCTCCTGTGTGCTGGGAAGAAAAGAATGCACCGCCATACCTGGCAGGACTAGGATCTTAGGTGAAGAACAGATAGGTCATATATGTGATCTTCAAGGCTGGCAAGATCTCCGGAGGCAAAAATAATTGTGTTAGGATATAATGCTGCTGTAGAAACTGAGTCCCCAGGTCAGTGACTTACAGCACAGACTTATGCTCCTCTCACTTCACCTGTAGTGACTGGGAGAGGGCTAGAACCCATGTAGTTGCTCTTCAGCCCACTAACAGGTACACATAGTTTGTTGTGTCCTGTGCAGTCCCTGTAACAGAGATAATGAGTGGGGTGTATGTAGGGGGTCCCTGTCAGTTCTTAAATACTTTGGCAGAGATGGGACCTGAGTTCCTTTCCGTTGTTGTCCATTGGGAAGAATTAGTTCAATGGCAGCTGATAGAGGAAGAAAATGGAAGGAAGCATGTGGATACTCAGAGCGTATCATGTTAATGAAGGTCTGCCTCCCCATTGTAGCGGGTCTTGTGGCTAACCCAGCAAGCTCAGGGGAGTCATTAAGGCCCTTTGACTACTGGCTGACCATGAACCTGTTCCTTTACTCTTGGGTTAGCCTGTGCTTATACCCTCGGAACTGTTTGCTTTGGATCTCACCTTTGGTGTCTAATTGTGCCTTTGTCTGAGAAGTCCCTTCTTTCCCTCACCAGGCTTCAGACTGTGGGGAAGCAATGACTCACCAAGAGGCTGCCAGCTCCTGCTTTATCTGTCAACAGTACTGATGGGAAAAGGCAGCAGATTTTTATGTGGCATTTCCCTTTTCCACTGTCTCCCATGTAGAGCACACTGGTCTATGTTGTGCAATTTTCTGTGCAACAGACTTGAGAAAGGAGTCAAATTCTTCCACAACTTCCATTGTGCTTTGAGTTCTGTTTGCAGTCCTATACTTTCACACGAACAATCTCCTCCATACTACCCTAAGGGAGAGATTGGCAGTTCACCTTTTTTGTTGGCAGGACAAAACACTTGACCCAAAGCAGCTTGTGGATGGAAAAAGGCTTATTTTGACTTGGAATTTTGAGAGGAAGAGAAGAGCAATCAGCAGGGTATCACGTCTTATCACATCAGCCTCAAGGAAGTAGTAAGAAGGAGATAAATAGCACTGGCAAAGGGGCTGGATTTTTTTAAAATTATTTCTATTTATTTAGAGAGAGAGAGAGAGAGAGAGAGAGAGAGAGAGGGAGAGACAGAGAGAATGAGTGCACTGGGGCATGAACTCCAGACTCATGTGCCACCTTGTGCATCTGGTTTATATGGGTCCTGGGGAATTGAACTTGAGTCATTTAGCTTTGTAGGCAAACACCTTAACCACTAACCATCTCTAAGGGGGCTGGATTTTAAAGTTCCATGCCTCACCTTCATGGGTACAACTCTTCCAACAAGACTCCGCCTCTCAAAGGCTCTACCAGCTGGGGATCAAGTAAGTGGCTTAATCCTAAACACATGAGACTATGGGGACATTTTTGCATTCAGGCCACCACAGAGAGATTCCCATAATCTGTCTCCACTGATTTTGCATCTTGTCATTGAAGAAAGGCAGCAGAATTCAGTGCCAGGGAAATCTGAATGGTATCTCTGCCTCCAGCTCTGGCATTCCACAAAGCCAGAACAAGCCCCTGTCTGGCAGAATCAGGATTTCATGTCCTTGTTTATACAGGCTGGGAAAGTCTCCCTCTGATGAAAGGGCACAGCCGAGTCCAATGGTTGTATGGAGTGACTAGAAAACATGGTTTCTATCATTTTGTCTGCTCCCAGCCCTAGTCCACAGACCTGCAACACAGATGACAGGGACCAGGAGAGTGTAGGAAGATCAATGAAACGCTAAAAGGGTTGAGAATGTGAGCAGCAACATGTGTGCCAGAAACTCCTACAGCGGGAGAAGGCAGTGCCAGCAGCTTTTGTTAGGACAAGAGACAGGGAATTCAGGGTAGATAATAGGGCTTGTGACATCAGGTACAGGTGCCCTCAACACAAACGTCAGTCTCCTTGACATGCAGCGCTGGCAGCATTGGGAGCCTCGGCAGTGCTTGGCAGGTGTGGAGGGTTATACTGGAGGGTGCCAAAAACCCCTCTTCTGTTTTGGTCTTGGCAGATAGTGGCAACTGGTCTATAGCCAACAAGGGCAGAGGAGGAATAAAATGACCTATGGCAGGCAAGAGGACCAAGCCATGGAGCACACAGGAGACCCTGTTCATAACTTTCAGAATAATCTTGGATCGATACGAACAGGATAAGCCTTTATGCAGAAGGACTGAGTGTGCAAAAACACTTTCTGGCCTCAGTTTGTAGCCTAGACTCCACTTTTGTTCTTTCAGTATTTGTTCACTGTTTGGCTGAGTTAAATTCAGCGAACTGTAGTTGAGTTCAGTAAGTTGAAACTACATCTCACTTGAGCGGTAAAATGATTGTATACGCCATTTAATTACCATTTCTTTTATGATTGGCACTTGCTATGTACAACAGTTTCTTTTTATTTTAATTTATTTATTTGAGAGAGAGAGAGAGAGAGAGGGAAAGAAGCAGATAGAGAAATAGAGGATGGGTGCCAGGGCCTCTAGCTGTTGCAAATGAACTCCAGTTGCATGCTTCACCTTGTCCATACAGCTTACATGGATCCTGGGGAATTGAACCTGGGTCCTTTGGCTTCGCAGGTAAGTGCCTTAACCACTATGGCATCTCACCAGCCCTGTTCGACAGTTTTGATCCTAAACAACTTCTTGGGAGGAATTTGGTATGTTATACCTTTGTAAGTTAAAAAAGAAGAATTTAGGACTGGAGAGATGGCTTAGTGGTTAAGGCATTTGCCTGCAAAGCCTATGGACCCATGTTCCACTTTCCAGGTCCCATGTAAGCCAGACCCACAAGGTGATGCAAGTGTGTGATGTCACACATGCGCACAAGATGGTACATGCATCTGGAGTTCAATTGCATTAGCTGGAGGCCCTGGCATGCCGATTCTCACTCTCTCTCTTTCTAGCTCTCTCTTTCTCATAAAAAAATCCTAAAAAGAAGAGAAGAATTTATTTGTGTAACAGTCTTACACTGTGACCTGCCTCATTGCAGAATTTCAGCTGGTTCCAAGTCTGACTCTCTCTGGAGTGTGTCGTGGCACAGTGCTCAAGCACTCCACAGGAAGTGGCAGCCACATTGGCATTTGTGTTGGACATTCTCTTTCTTCATTGCATTAAAGCTCTTGACTTTGAAAAGAGCATCACAAGTTATTCTTGCCACAAAGATGTGGTACCATATTTCGCATGAAGGTCTTGGTATTATGTGTTCCAACAGCCACCTAGTTGGCCTACCTTCTAACATGGCACTAATGTGGATTCACTATTTCTAGCCTCCTGTAGAATAAGAAAAGCTGAAACACATGCACAGGTGATGCCACTGGCCCATCCTGACTAGGTCCAGTGTTGAGGGTGGGTCTTTGCTCTTTCTTTAAAAAAATCATTTATTTTTATTTATTTATTAGAGACAGAGCAAAAAGAGAGAGAGAGAGAGAGAGAGAGAGAGAGAGACAGAGAGAAAAAGTGAGAATGGGTACGCCAGAGCCTCCAGCCACTGCAAACAAACTCCAGATGCATGCACCACCATGTGCACCTGGCTTACATAAGACCTGGAGAATCGAACTGGGGTCCTTAGGCTTTGCAGGCATGCACCTTAACCACTAAGCCATCTCTCCAGCCCGAGTGACTGCTCTTTACGACTCCTCCTTGAGTTACTCTTGCCTGGTTTCCTTGCTAAATCCCTGGACGATAATATTATGTCATCTTTACAATTAGGTCCTCTCTGGGAAGGTTTCTAAGTTTTCCTGAGAAAACTCACTGTATAAGAGAAGAAACATGCTTTTGATCTCACTTCCATCTTAGCTGCCCTATGAAACTTGGGGTGCAGACCTTCCAATCTGAAATATCCTCACACAGGAGTAGTTCAAAACATAGAAAGAGAAAAAAAAATGGGGCTGGACAGATGGCTCAATGGCTAAAGCATTTGCTTGCAAAGTCTAACAACCCACGGCTGGAGGCCTTGGCTTGCCCATTCTCTCTGTATCTCTGTGTCTCTTCTCTCTTTGCTTGCAAATAAATAACTAAAATTATGTTTAAAAATAAAGAAAGAGAAAAAAAATAAACTATAGAGTTTCGAAGATAATTTCAAGTTGTACTTTGGATTTGCTAGGGGAAACCCAGGGTATCCTCTTGCTGACCTCTGACCATACTCGCAGAGCCTTTTGCAGGGAGTAAAGGAGAGTAAAGTCTTTAAGGGGCAACAGAATGTGCCATTGTTTACACATGTCTACACTCCTTTCTTGTGAGAGTTATGGGCATAGCAAACCAGCGTTCATGACTCTCCGTATGCCTTCTCTTGTAGCGGAGTTAACTTTGACCTGTACTATCTGAGAGGTTGTGACATTGAATGTGCCCCCAAAAGGAGCGTACCACATCTTCGTGTAGGTGACACAAAAACATCCCATCCTACACAGAGGTGGCTTTTTTTTTTTTTTTTTTAACAGCTTGTAGGATGGGATGTAAGGATGGGCAGAGTCACTGGGCACCCCCCCCATGGTGCCGTTGAGCCACAACGTGCCACATGAAACAAAACAGGCAAATCTATATGTGGCACTTACTAAGATTTTGGAGGGTCATTGTTAGGTAGCATATATACAACAGGTGACTAAAAGGGTTAAAATATTTCTAGAGTGAAACCCGGCCTTGATCACAAAGTCATTCAACAGATGTAGTCATGGAAGGACTTGGCAGAGTGCATGCAGTTAAGCTTGTTGCCTATTTGACACAGAAGCTACGGTGAGTGTAGCATTATGAGAGTGTTGCCAAGTCTGAATAAGTCGGACAACAAATGCCAGGATTTTTACTTTATTCTCGTCCTCATCTATCATTTATTTGTTGAGTGCTTGCTCAGCTACCATGCCTATGCTGACTGTAATAAAGATGTATAGAATCGATGTAACCTGTAAGCTTTTGGGATGCCAATTGGCTGAAGGAGAACTCGTATGAACATGAGCTACAGAGATGATATATGCCATAATAAATTTCAAAGGGAAGTTTGGGATAGATAGAAACAATAAACAACTGTGGGTGGAGGGAATTGGTTTTAGATTCAGCCGGTAGGTAAATATCAGCAATTTACTTCATAATGGGCAGGGGCTAATCTTTAATTGTAAAAGGTGTTCCCAGACTGTAGTGTGTCGCAGCTGGTTGGATACTGACTCGAGAGTGTCAGTTTTGCTTATCTCTTCTTGAGAGAATTTACATTGCAGAAGTCAGCAGATGAAAAAAGTTAGGGGCGTTTTTAAAAGCCAGTTTACCAGCTCATGCTACTATAGCAGTGTCCTCAACTAATGTGGGGTGTACACTACTATACTGCTGGCATCAGATAATCAGCATTATCATCAATCAAATTAAAAAGAATTTTATCTTAGATCATTGAGACTTTTGGAAATGAAGAGCAGTGTTTCCAAAGACAGCTTTAAGGGGTTGAATGTGGCACTGATACATAGGAAATACCAGGCTGAGAGACTAGGTGGCCAGAACATGGTTATGAGCCTCTTAAAGATAATGCAGGGAGAAGGAACAGAGATCAGAACTTGGGTGGTGGTGATGTAAACAGAACCGACGATGCTTTTAGAGAAGACTGTGACTTTGACAAAGAAGGTCAGGGTGATGGGCCCTCAGTAGATACGCTAAGGATTTGCTGAATCAAATCAATTTCAAATAGAAAACGTTTCTGGATTTAATTCTTTTCATTTTTTTTTCTCCTCTTGAGTCCTTGACCTTTCTTCATTATCTTCAACTTGGCTTTGCTTTTTTTTTTTCCATTTTCTTTTTCTTTTATATTTATGTTGCTCTTGTATTAGCTTGCTCCTCATTGCTAACAACAACAAAAAACAGCCTGTGTAACTTCTTATATAGACAGTAAGTTTTATTTTGGCTCATAGGCTGGGCTTTTTGTTGACAGTCCCAAAGGGATGCAGGATATCATACAGAAATAATGACAAGAGATGACAAATGCATGCTTGTGTATGTGTGCATCTTTTTATCTCACTTTTCTTATTAAGTTATTAGGATTCAATCATAGGATCTCTATCTTAATAAGCTTATCTAATCCTAAATCATGTCCCCAAAGCCCCACCAATGAAAAACATAGATCAAGCCAGGTGTGGTAGCACACGCCTTTAATCCCAGCACTTGGGAAGCAGAGGGAGGAGGATCACCATGAGTTCCAGGTCACCCTGAGACTACATAGTGAATTCCAGGTCAGCCTGGACTAGAGTGAACCCTTACCTTGAAAAATCAAAAACCAAACAAACAAAAAACACAGATCACGTTTTTTCTCCACTATTTTCTCACAATGGGAATTAAATTACCATGCCCAAAGCAGTAGGTGATAGTCAAGCCATATATAAAACCATAGCATTGTATTTTTCCATCATTTTTTCTTTAATTTAGTCCTAGAACAATTCATAACCATTATTGATTGATTGATTGATTGATTGATTTTGCTAGTTGTCTAGAAACTTGAATGATAAAAGATCTCTGGTCGATGGGTGCATGGGGAAGGGATGAACCTATTTCTTTCAGGCAGCAGGCACTTGGTATTCTCCCAATGTGTTGATATTTCTGTATTGAAAAATAGCCTTATGCTCTCAGCATGCTTATGCAGCTTATTTTAATAACATTTTCTAGATGGAAACAAAAGGAATGAAATATGAGTCACCTCCAAAACTTCAGTGGGCCTGTCAAATTAATTGCTCAACCTAACATCAAATTCACTCGTTGAACTGAACATCTTTGCCGGTGACACCTGGCAGCACATGCCACAGTTGATGATCAATTGTTGCCCTTATTGGTTTAACATTTGGGTACACCTGAGATGGCACGCCATAATTTAAGGAAATGCCAGTGCTTGGAAGTAATCACAAATAGTGATAAATGTGATGTCAATTTTCATATAATTGCTCTAGATCTATCATCCCGCTTTGGTGTGTTGAAATGCATTAGTGCATAACTATGCCCATCTTCCCAGTGATCCATACCTTATTTCACATGAGAGTGGGTTACTGTGTAATGATCATGTTTGCTTTGTGGTGACTTTCTGTTCAGTTGTGCCTTATTTCAGTTTTTTTTTTTTGGGGGGGGAGCGGGGGGGAGACACAGAGAGAGAGAGAGAGAAAGAGAGGAAGACAGATAGAGATGGGAGCTCCAGCAGCCTCTCAGCTGCTGTGAACGAAATCCAGATGCATACGTCCCCTTGTGGTCAAGTGCAGCATTGTGCCCTTGGGTCACTTTGCATCTGGCTAAACGTGGGACCTGGAGTTTGGAACAAGGTTCTTAGGCTTAGCAGGCAGGCGCTTTAACCGCTAAGCCATCTCTCCAGCCCCTTATTTCAGTTTTTTAAGACCACGCGGCATCAACGTGGATTTAAATTGATGCGCTGGCCACAATTAGCACATGGTTGACATGTATAATTTTAATTTAGACATTAATTATGGCCGTGACTCCACTGTTGTGAACAATAGCTTCTTCTCTTCTGGCTAGCTAGGGCATGCCCTAAATAAATTTTACTCTCTGATCATTTGCTCTGAATATTTTTTGATGCGTTTCTTGTTTTGCAATATTGCTTTGCTTTCTAGTTCTTGATTCTGTTTATCTCATCTTCACTCATTTCAAGGTTCCGGCCAACGAGGTCTAAAACTGATAGTTGTACAATATAAAACTACCTGACAAGGAACACAGATGATTTTGTGGGGCAAGATTCTTCAAGAACTTTCTGGTGGTTTTAACAAGAATTAGAGAGAATATACTCCTTGCAATTTTGCAGCCTTTCTGTCCTTTCTCATTCTTATAAAGGAGCCACAGAGAACCCCTGGCCAAAGACATAAGGAGAAGGGAGTCAGCCATCATTTGGCTGAAGCGTGACTCTCACATGCCCCTGGCTTCAAGTCTCATGTCAGCAGGTCACCTAGGGCACAGCGGGAGCCCCCAGCGATGCCCCGCATTCTTGTTATGCAAACAGTCAATTTTAGCATTTATGTAATCTTGCTTCCTTTTTGTGTGTGTGTGTGGGGGGAGGCCATTCACAGACACAAGATTCCACAAAAGGTTTGAAAAATTAAGATCCCTTGTGACCTGAACACTGAAGCAGTGAAAGGGTGATTCTGGACAGAAACATACTCCAGGAGGGAGTTAGCAGCCTGAGGTGTCAGTGAGACCCTTTCTAAACCTGTGGATGGGGGTCCACGTGTTAGCACGTGGGGTCTGTGGAGAGGCAGTTGCAGCTATAGCAGCCCCGTTTTCTGCGATGCTGTCATCTCTGAGACTAGTACACTCTTGTGCCTTGGGCTTCTATATTCAGTCGAGAACATGGGATCTGACAGAACAGACGCAGACACCCCCAGGAGAAACCTGTTCTTAGGCATCGTTTCTGACTACAACTCCCGATCTCAGCTTACCCTTCCCGTTCTGTGAGCTCCATTGCTTGTCTTTGTCTGGTGTTTCCTTGTAAAGATGTCCCTGGATCCCTCCAACTTACTTACTGTTTCTTATTTATTTATTTTTTTTTAACATTTTATATTTTATTTATTTATTTGAGAGAGAGGCAGAGAGAGAAAGAAAGGGAGAAGGAGAGAATGGGCACGCCAGGTCCTCCAGCCACTTCTGAGGAACTCCAGATGCATGCTCCCCTTGAGCATCTGGCTTATGTCCTGGAGAATCGAACCGGGATCCTTTGGCTTTTCAGGCAAATGCCTTAACTGCTAAGCCATCTCTCCAGCCCTATTTCTTATTTATTAACTTATATTTATTTACTTTTGACAATTTTATACAATGCCATACAATACAATTTTATACACTACCCTCTCATCTCCCTCCCTCCCCTGCTAAAGCCCTTCCCAGCAGGTGTCCCTTTTCATGTCTTTTTTGGAGGGGGGTTTTGGGGGAGACTCTCATGATCAACCAAGTTCATTATCTGAGTTCTTTATTCCCTATATTAATTCCTAATATGAATTTTAAAACAGGCCCTTTGATGATGTCATCACTGGTTTTGCCTCTTATCCTCACTTTCCTAGTTTCAAGCCCACAGGCCCATCTTGGATCATCCTTGCCCCCATCCTGTATACTGGCAGTGCTCCTTGCCCAAGAAAAAACATTTTTTCCCCATAACAAAATGGGGGTATTTATGGTATAAAAATATTTTCAGTATATTTAAAAATATATAAGGTAACAATATTTTCAGTCTAATTAAGATTTAATGCATATTACCCACCTTTATCTTAAATGCCATTTTACATTCTGGTGAAACATATGCATCTTATTATTTTATTATTATTTCATATTTATTATTTTAATGATGTTTTGTGGGAGGAAACTGATAAAAGTCAATGAAAAGTGGGTATGCTTACCAGTAATGTTAATTTACATAAAGTTTTTATGATGTGGTTGCAAACTAACATACTGTAATAGTTTCTCCATGACTTTGTATGGAAACATCTTGCCTTCTGGTAGAGGTTTCCAAATATCCATCTGATCATCATTTTGGCCGGCACGGCAGATAATGCTTTCACAAAGATGAGAGGTCTGAACCACAGCCAGGAATTGTTGAAGATGAATTTCATCAAAGAAACTCAGAACTAGTGGTGACATTTGCCTTCAGTGCCCTTGGGTGGTCAACAGATATTTGCAAATCAAAAAGAAATTAAAGAACTAAAAATACTGCATTCCAGGACAAGTTCCCAGTTTACTATTTGCTAAAGGTGCTTGCTCCTCCGCCCCTCCCTTCTTTCTCCTGCTTGCCTCCACCTCTACTCGGCCTACTGGGCATCCGTGCCTTCTGTCAGTGTACTGAGGAGGACAGGTACCTTGAACTCCAAGTAAGGAAATCTTTACTTGCGTGCACAATAACTTCCTAACCGAATGAAAGCAAGGATCAAGTATGTTACCGTAAATGGAAAAACCCAGCAGATTTATATGTATTTGAAAGAGTTTTATTCCTCTTATGGCTTCTTTTCATTCATACCTTTTTTTTTTTTTTTTTTTTTTTTTTTTTTTTTTTTTTTGCGAGGTAGGGTCTCACTCTGGTCCAGGCTGACCTGGAATTAACTATGTAGACTCAGGGTGGCCTCGAATTCTCGACAATCCTCCTACCTCTGCCTCCCGAGTGCTGGGATTAAAGGCGTGCGCCACCACGCCCGGCTCATACCTTTTTTTTGAGAGAGAGAGACACACACAGAGAGAGACAGAGAGAGAGGGAGAGGAAGACAGAAGTTGGGCACACCAGCAGCCCCCTTGTGGTCAAGTGCGGCATTGCGCCCTTGCGTCACTTTGCATCTGGCTAAGCGTGGGACCTGGAGATTGGAACCAGAGTTGTTAGGCTTAAGAGGCAGGCGCCTTAACTGCTAAACCATCTCTCCAGCCCCACTCATACCTTTAAAAAAAACTAAGGAAGACAGCTGGAGGGATGGCTTAGCAGTTAAGGTGTTTAACTGCAAAGCCAAAGGACCCAGGTTTGATTCCCCAAGACCCACGTTAGCCAGATGCAGAAGGTGGTGGCACACGTGTCTGGAGTTTGTTTGCAATGGCTGGGGGCCCTGGTGTGCCCATTCTTTCTCTCTTTCTCTCCTTCCCTCTTTCTCTGTCAAATAAATTAAAAAAAATAAAATATTAAGAAAAAAAGGAAGAGAGAGGATGATGTGAGAACTCTTGTCCACGGTGTGTGTAGTTAATGATTAACTCTAAAAGTATTTCATTTAAGCTTCCTTAAACTTATAAAGATGGAAAGCCAAAGTTAAATTATTCAGAACTATCATTTATTAATTTTTCATAGAGTCATAAAAATATTAAGGGACTAAATAGCTTATGGGAATCATGGGCCATTTCTCAAAGTAATAACTGAATAAATTATGATTAAAATAAGAGAACTATAATCTAAAAATATTGTGTTAGGCTTCCACAAAGTAAATATTGTGGTTTGAATGTACATCTTTAAAATTATACCTCCTCAGAGGAAATTAAAATGCTCTTGGGTTTGGTACATTTACCAACCTATCTGTTTGTTTACATCTGTATAAAGATAAAACTTAATTTTATAGGATTATAGGGAGAACTTGCTCTTAGAAAACTAAACTCATAACACACTTGAATTCTCATTAAATTCAGGAAAAAGACAATGATGCTATGAGCACCAGTGACTTGTAATTTTTTTCAAAGTTCATAGGAAAGGAGATTAAAATGAAAACACACACAGAAAGTATTGCAATATGAGAAACAACTTTGTTATTTCCAAATGATGTAATGATTTATATTAGAAAAAACCAGAAGAAGTCTATTGAAAAACTGCTTAAAACAATGAGACAATTCAGTAAGGAGAATAAAATAGTTAATATTGAAAATTAATAAAGTTAAGAATTCAAATAGCAACAGTGAAATGAAGTATGGACCTCAGGAAAAGTACACACACACATTATAAAGACAATTATATGACCTGTATAAACCAAACTATTCTGGGACAACTGGAGAGAATTCAAGTCCTTCTGTATTAACAGAAATTCAATGTAATGATACTAAACTTTAAAGCTTTATGGATTGAATGAGATGGAGAGGTTGAAGGGAACTTTTCAATTTGTTTCAACATTCATTGAAAAAAAATCTTGAGAGAAGATTTCATTAAAAATGAAATAAATGTATAATAATAAAGCTAGAGAGTTTAAATGTATTTGTTCTGGTACGTTGAGTAAAATGTACTGACTCTATTAAGCCTTGGCATTTAATATCTGTCCTCATTGCTCGTGGCTATATGATGTTGGGTAAATTACAGAGAAGTTGAGAAATAATACTGGTTATGAGCACATGACCTCTTTTCAATGATTCAACATTTAAAAAGTAGAAATGATAGCTCAAATTGTCTTCAACTTTAGGAAGTCATACTGTAGGAGAGCACAAAGAGACCAAACTGAAATATATTTTTTAGTTGTTGGCCAAACTCCCTTCATGGTCTCAGTAATCATTAAAAGAGAAAGTATTCCATAGAAACATTAGCAGAGCAGATGATGCAGTTTCACAGAAAAAGACATGCCCTTTCTTTGTGTTTCCTTGACAAGAGGATCGGGTTCATGTCTAATGAAAGAAATGCAACCCAGAATGCAGTAACGTCCTCTCCCGTCTGAGGTTTTCCTTCCCTTTGTTGCAGTTATTTGTGACCAATAGTGACATGAAAATATTCAACGGAAAAGTTTAGGAATAAGAAGTCCTTACATTTCAAATTGTGTGCTGCCTTGCTCTGTGTATTAATGCCTTTCCAGTTGCTGGGACAATACACTCACTCTGAAATAGCTTATGGAAGGAAAGGGTTTCATTCTTCTTACACTGCTGAGGAAAAGTTTCACCGTGGTGGGGAGGGGATGGTAGACCTGAGCAGAATGTGGGGGTCACATCTCACCAGGAGAAGTAGAGAAAGCTGGTTTGCTTAGAGGAAGGGAAAAAAAATGTCCATAGAAACCACTACTGGCCCACAGAATATTAAGAGGAAGATGCAGCTGAATGTGGAGCCTCAAACACTCTGTAGCAGACAGCTTCAGGTTCGCTGAGATGAACTTCCAGACCAGGCACAGTTATGGAGGAAGGGATATTATTTATTGAAGCTTACAGATCCAGGGGAAGTTCCATAATGGCAAGAGAAGCGGCCTGCTCTTCACAGGGCCAAGCAGAGAGAGCAAAAGCCAACCAGCTACCACAGCACACAGAGCAAAACTACAGCCAAAAGGTCACACAGCACACTTCAGGAACTCCTGCTAGGCACATTTGCATATCTTTACAATGGAATCTCAAACCATCACCACACCTTAAGACCAGGGCCCCCAGTGACCTTGCCTCTAGCAAGGTGATTGCAGATGCAAACTATAAGTAATAAACCACTGAATATATTGGGGGACATATATTCAAACTACCACACACTCCATACTTGGACAAATTAGAAGCCCATGAGAGTTTCATGTTGCCATCTTAGCCATTTGGATAGGTATACATGCAATGATATCTCAATGTGATTCTAGTTTCTATTTCCCGTGAAATGATGCAGAACCTCATTTCATGCCTTTATTGCCTATTTGTTCTTTTTTAAGGTATCGCTTCAAACCTTGGGTCCATTTTGGAGGATTGCCTTTTCCCTCCTGAGCTTTAGGAACTCTTCATTCCTTTGAGAGTGATAGCCCTTTTATATATGTCCATTACAAATATTTTCCACCAGTGAGACTCATCTTCTTTGTAAGTGTTATCTTCAAAGGGGGAATAGGGGGCTTAGCAGTTAAGGCATTTGCCTGTGAAGGCTATGGACCTGGGTTTAATTCCCCAGGACCCACATAAGCCAGATGCACAAGGTGGCACATGTGTCTGGAGGGCTTGGCATGTCCATTCTCTCTGCTTGCCTCTTCCTCTCTCTCTCTCTCTGAAATAAATAAAAATATTTTTAAAAAGCTGAGTGTGTTTAATCCCAATACTTGGGAGGCAAAGCTAGGAGGATTGCCATGAGATCAAGGTCATCCTGAGACTACATAGTGAATTACAGGTCAGCTTGGGCTAGAGCAAGACCCTACTTCAAAAAAAAAAAAAAAAAAAAAAAAGAGAGATTTTAATGTAATTAAATCTTTTTTTTTGAGACAGGACTTCACGGTTGTAATGCACACTGGCCTTGAACTCAGGATCTTCTGCCCCTGCCTTTGGAATCCCAAGATTAAAATCAGGTATCATCATGCCTGGTTGATTCAAACTTTTGATGGGGGTTTATTTTTTTGTTTTGTTCTTTTTATGGTTTTGTCCTCTTAAGGTTTTTTTCTTACATTTTCCTCAAAAACTCTAGTTTTAGGTTTTATACTTAGATCTTTTTTCTTTCAGTTCACTTTATTTTTATGGTCGACACAGTGGCAGGAACACAATGTTATTAAAATTTACAACAAATGTACCCCATGAGAGCAGGTGTTACTATCCATTTATGTTGATAAGACTTTGAAAAATGCCTTTTATGCTGTTTATTAACTGACGATGAAAAACAGCTACTCAGGCTCTAAGAATCTCAAGGTTTTAGTCTCAAGTGTTGCTTGTAGCAATGATGCTTCACTCTCAAGTCTGTGTGAAACATGAAGTGAGTTATGAATGTGAAAATATGCTATAAAGGGCATGAAGATGTTTTATATTTCCAGTAATTACTTAAGAACTATTAAGTATACTAAAATATTTTGGGGCTCTATGGATGAATTTTCTTCCCAATTTTAGTCACACCTCTAATTTCCTGGCTATTTCTGCATTATGTTCCTGTGCAGAAGAATATTTGGAAATCCTCCTCCAGTGGTACCTATTTGTCCATCAATGTATAAATCAAACTAATATTCATGTGATCAAGGTACTACAGAAAGAAAGAGTTGTCAGGTTAATATAAAAAGTACCAACAGGGCTGGAGAGATGGCTTAGCGGGCGCCTGCCTCCTAAGCCTAAGAACACCGGTTCCAATCTCCAGGCCCCATGTTTAGCCAGATGCAAAGTGACGCAAGGGCACAATGCCACATTTGACCACAAGGGGGCGCACACATCTGGATTTCATTCACAGCAGCTGAGAGACTGCTGGCGTGCCCATCTCTATCTGTCTCCCTCTCCCTCTCTCTCTGTCTCTCTCTCCAAAAATAAAAATAAAAAAATTTTTAAAAAGTACCAACAGATTTACAGAAGTTGAAATATAATGAAATGAAAGTTGTCAATACTATGAGCCATGTGAAAATGAATTGGAGCAGGACACCTAGGTTGAAGATTTTATTTCAGAAAACTGCTTTAAAGATTTGGTATAAAGGATGGGAATGACAGACAAACAGGTGCTGAAAGGTGACAGAACAGGTTATTTTGATTATTTTTAGCCATCTTTAAATAGAATTATTTTCAATGAACAGGTACACACTATTATAAGTTAAATGGAAACCAGAAGGGATAAAAGGCAAAGAAATAGGCTCAAACACGATGTGAGAGGTGAGCATTGCCTGAAACATCATGCTTCTTCCATTATCTGGATTTCTGAAGCTAGCCAGCACTGGCCTTCAATTGGGTCTGAAGCACTCTCTGTAGATGTATCTCAAATCTTTCCTAAGTCACCCTTCAAGATAAACATGATTGGGGAGAAGGGCAGGATGTGAACCTCACAGTAGACAGTTATAAAGTGTATATGCTAGGAGACGTGGAAGGAAATAAGAGAACACACATTTGAGGAAGAGGAGTGACTTGACAATTTCTTTCCTCATAAAACCAAATGGAGGGGTCTAGAGAGATGGCTTAGCGGTTAAGGCGTTTGCCTGCGAAGCCAAAGGACCCAGGTTCAATTCCCAGGACCCACGTAACCCAGATGCACAAGGGCACATGCGTATGGAGTTTGTTTGCAGTCATTAGAGGCCCTGGTTGTGCTCTGTCTCTCTTCTCTCTCTCTTTCTTTCCTTGCAAAATAAATAAATAAATAAAATTAAAAACAAATGGGCGCAGCTGCACCCATGCTATAAGGAATCATCTCCTTGCAGCTGATTGGTGGCTGAGAGACAGAGCCCTTGTCTGTCCGCTACATGTGAAATCCTGAAGTTCAATCTCTCTCTCTTCCTCCCTCCCAGTCTTTTCCTCTTCGTTTCTCCTCTCCCCAAAACAAAACACACCTGTTCAAAAGCATTTTCCCAGATGTATAAACCTTTCAAACGCCTGACCTGCATGAGAAAATTCTAAAACATCTTTTGACAACTAGTTAAAAAAAATCAGACCAAATAATTTACTGACTGAATATGCCACAGCCCAAAATAGGGATTGCCACTTTTGCTCAACTTTGAAATCAGCTAAAAACTGAGATCAGCTGTGACTTCAGAGATAGTCCATGCCTGGTCTTATTGATAACCAAGCTCTCTGTTATTCAGGGCGGCATACTAGTTATTTTTTATCTTGAAAGTAATGTATGTGCATTAAAAAGAAGTTTTGTAAACAGAACAGATGAAGAGTCACAGTCTTATTATTTAAAATAGTATCACTGTTCAGATGTTTTGTTCCCCTGAGAACTGTTGTAAAAAGTTATGTTTATCTGTGTATTGTTCAGTGAATACTATCATTGGGATTTTTTTTTTTTATTTTTTTTTTCCTGTTTTAGTAATTGCTGACCATATTTCAGGGTAGTTTGCATGTCATTTGCCTTTGGCTCTGGGATTGGAATCACACTCCATTGCATGACATTTTAAAACTGTTTTGACCTGATACAATTTCTCTCATGGAATAATAGATGCCCTTGTCTATAACATAATAGATGCCCTTTGTCTATAATACAGTTGAGGAGATTTTGGGGGGTTGATTTCACGAAACAGAGTATTTTACAATTTCTCTTTGCTAAGGAGCTACTATCTACAAATACTTCTAAAACGCATTATAGCCCTTCACCTTAGGAAGCGTTAGATTGTTAGGTATGAACATTTATAGACCTTTAAAGTTGATATAATACCTTCTGCGCATCCTAAAGCCAGTAAATTCTTAGTGAAGAACTATTACAAGATTCCTCTTAAGGCCAGAAATAAAGCAAACATGTCCACTGACCTCACTGTTACTTAACAATATTCTGAAGAGAGTAGCTTACACATTGGACTAGAGGAAAGGAATACATTTGAGACATAAAAAATTGGAAAGGAGAAATAAGACATAATTATTCCCTAATGATGTGGCCATATGGCTGCAAAAATGCCTGCTGAGAAGACACTTAAACAAGACGAAAATTTAGTAGTGTAAGTAGATGCAATAATACTCAGAAATAAATGAAAAATTCCGAGAACTATACATTAAAATAAAAAGGCAGAAGAGGAGCCAGAGAGATGGCTCAGTGGTGAAAGGCACTTGCTGGCCAGGATTCATTTTCCCAGCATCCACTTAAAGCCAGATGCAAAGTAGCACATGCACCTCTGATCTCAACAGTGCTTAGGACAATGGGAGGTGGAGCCAGGAGAGTTCAAGCCCATGGGCCAGCTAGTCTGACCTTCCTTTGCAGTCTGGAAGTTCCTTTTGCAGTGGCAAGAGATCCTGTCT
This sequence comes from Orientallactaga sibirica, assembly GCA_036365145.1. NCBI lineage: Eukaryota > Metazoa > Chordata > Mammalia > Rodentia > Dipodidae > Orientallactaga > Orientallactaga sibirica. The sequence continues at coordinate 27,187,783 of JAEOAD010000019.1, forward strand.
CAAAGAGAGTGGAACACAGACACTTCAAAACTGCCTCTGAAGTCCAGAAGTATGCCATGGCATGTGCATGCCTCCCACCACACAAATAAGTATAAAGGATGGGAATGACAGACAAACAGGTGCTGAAAGGTGACAGAACAGGTTATTTTGATTATTTTTAGCCATCTTTAAATAGAATTATTTTCAATGAACAGGTACACACTATTATAAGTTAAATGGAAACCAGAAGGGATAAAAGGCAAAGAAATAGGCTCAAACACGATGTGAGGTGAGCATTGCCTGAAACATCATGCTTCTTCCATTATCTGGATTTCTGAAGCTAGCCAGCACTGGCCTTCAATTGGGCCTGAAGCACTCTCTGTAGATGTATCTCAAATCTTTCCTAAGTCACCCTTCAAGATAAACATGATTGGGGAGAAGGGCAGGATGTGAACCTCACAGTAGACAGTTATAAAGTGTATATGCTAGGAGACGTGGAAGGAAATAAGAGAACACACATTTGAGGAAGAGGAGTGACTTGACAATTTCTTTCCTCATAAAACCAAATGGAGAGGTCTAGAGAGATGGCTTAGCGGTTAAGGCGTTTGCCTGCGAAGCCAAAGGACCCAGGTTCAATTCCCAGGACCCACGTAACCCAAATGCACAAGGGCACATGCGTATGGAGTTTGTTTGCATTCATTAGAGGCCCTGGTTGTGCTCTGTCTCTCTTCTCTCTCTCTTTCTTTCCTTGCAAAATAAATAAATAAATAAAATTAAAAACAAATGGGCGCAGCTGCACCCATGCTATAAGGAATCATCTCCTTGCAGCTGATTGGTGGCTGAGAGACAGAGCCCTTGTCTGTCCGCTACATGTGAAATCCTGAAGTTCAATCTCTCTCTCTTCCTCCCTCCCAGTCTTTTCCTCTTCGTTTCTCCCTCTCTCCCCCAAAACAAAACACACCTGTTCAAAAGCATTTTCCCAGATGTATAAACCTTTCAAACGCCTGACCTGCATGAGAAAATTCTAAAACATCTTTTGACAACTAGTTAAAAAAAATCAGACCAAATAATTTACTGACTGAATATGCCACAGCCCAAAATAGGGATTGCCACTCTTGCTCAACTTTGAAATCAGCTAAAAACTGAGATCAGCTGTGACTTCTGAGATAGTCCATGCCTGGTCTTATTGATAACCAAGCTCTCTGTTATTCAGGGCGGCATACTAGTTATTTTTTATCTTGAAAGTAATGTATGTGCATTAAAAAGAAGTTTTGTAAACAGAACAGATGAAGAGTCACAGTCTTATTATTTAAAATAGTATCACTGTTCAGATGTTTTGTTCCCCTGAGAACTGTTGTAAAAAGTTATGTTTATCTGTGTATTGTTCAGTGAATACTATCATTGGGATATTTTTAAATTCCTGTTTTAGTAATTGTGCCATATTTCATGTAGTTTGCATGTCATTTGCCTTTGGCTCATGGAATCACACTCCATTGCATGACACTACGTTGACCTGATACAATTTCTCCCATAATAGATGCCCTTGTCTATAACTCTCATACAGTTGAGGAGATTTTGGGGGGGGGTTGATTTCACGAAACAGAGTATTTTACAATTTCTCTTTGCTAAGGAGCTACTATCTACAAATACTTCTAAAACGCATTATAGCCCTTCACCTTAGGAAGCGTTAGATTGTTAGGTATGAACATTTATAGACCTTTTAAGTTGATATAATACCTTCTGCGCATCCTAAAGCCAGTAAATTCTTAGTGAAGAACTGTTACAAGATTCCTCTTAAGGCCAGAAATAAAGCAAACATGTCCACTGACCTCACTGTTACTTAACAATATTCTGAAGAGAGTAGCTTACACATTGGACTAGAGGAAAGGAATACATTTGAGACATAAAAATTGGAAAGGAGAAATAAGACATAATTATTCCCTAATGATGGGCCATATGGCTGCAAAAATGCCTGCTGAGAAGACACTTAAACAAGACGAAAATTTAGTAGTGTAAGTAGATGCAATAATACTCAGAAATAAATGAAAAATTCGAGAACTATACATTAAAATAAAAAGGCAGAAGAGGAGCCAGAGAGATGGCTCAGTGGTGAAAGGCACTTGCTGGCCAGGATTCATTTTCCCAGCATCCACTTAAAGCCAGATGCAAAGTAGCACATGCACCTCTGATCTCAACAGTGCTTAGGACAATGGGAGGTGGAGCCAGGAGAGTTCAAGCCCATGGGCCAGCTAGTCTGACCTTCCTTTGCAGTCTGGAAGTTCCTTTTGCAGTGGCAAGAGATCCTGTCTCAAAGAGAGTGGAACACAGACACTTCAAAACTGCCTCTGAAGTCCAGAAGTATGCCATGGCATGTGCATGCCTCCCCACCACACAAATAAATTTAAAAAGTGCAAAAGAGGTCTGGAGTGATGGCTTAGTGGTTAAGGCACATGCCTGTGAAGCCTAAGGACCTGGTTCCATTCTCCAGGTCCCACGTAAGCCAGATGCACATGGTGGTGCATGCATCTGGAGTTCGTTTGCAGTGGCTAAAGGCCCTGGTGCACCCATTCTCACTCTTTCTCTCCCTCTGTCTCTAATAACTAAATAAATAAAAAATTTTTAAGTGCAAAAAAATAGTTTGCTAAATAAAACTACAAAAGCAGAAATGTAAAAATTAAAAAGAAGCTGGGAAGATGGCTCAGTGGCTAAAGGTGCTTGTTTGCAAAACCTGTCAGCCCAGGTTTGATTTGCCGTGTAAAGCCAGATGCACAGTGGTGCATGCATGTAACCAAACATACAGACAAATAAATTGTTTATTTAAAAAAATCCGCGTTTAAAAACTAACAAATCCCACACCCAGAACAAAACACACCACCGACTATGTTGTAAGACACATTTTGACAGGTGGCTAAGGGAAGAGTGAATTATTTCAATTCTTTTTTGAAAGGCAGTTGGTAAGTGATTATTGTGGTAGATTGAGGAGGGCATTGGCCCTAGCGTCTCATGTCTATCATGATCAACAGTTGGCAGTTCTTCCCCTCAGCAAAACTGTCTCCCCTTCCCCGAAACAGGGTTCTAATTCACTAATGTGACATTTTAGATCTGAAAAGATTGATGTATCAGAGGCTGAGACCCCAAAGGGGCACTGGTGGTGTGGAGGTGGGCTTGTAAAGAGTGATTGGACCAGGAGCTTTCAGGTACATTCATAATTCATTACTGGGACATGGTCAGGTCTACTGAAGGCAGTAGATCATTGAGGGTGTGCTCTCAAAGGGTATATCTTGTCCCTGTATTGTATCTCTCTCTCTCTCACTCTCTCGCTCTCTCTCTCTCTCCCTCCCTCTCCCTCCCCCCTCTCCTTCCGGGCCTCCATGAGGGAGAAGATTGGCTCCACTTACATGCTCCCCACTATGACGTTCACCTCACCGTGGCTCAGAAGCAACAGAAACAAGTGGCCATGGTGTGAAACCTCTGAACCAGGAGTCCAAATGACTGTTTTCTCAAGTTGACTTTTCTCTTCAGAAACTTTCTCACACTTAAGGACACTTGACTGCCACAATATTAATACCATTTTTTTATGCTGTAGTATTTGGTTTATTTTCCTAAGACTGATGTGTTTCATTTTAGTTTTGTCTTATTAAGAAATTCTTTCTATTATAAAAAAACAACAACAACTGGTTTGTCCTATTTAGTTCTTGTGTGGGTATATGCTTTAAGAACTTATAATGACAATGATAACTTTATTTTACAAGTTGGATATGCTTTTGGGCTGGAGAGATGGCTTAGTGGTTAAGATACAAGGGAGCGAGTTTGCACATGTACGCAAGGTGGTACATGCCACTGGAGGCCTTGTTGTGCTAATTCTCTCTCTCTCTAAAAAAAAACAAAACAAAACCAGTTTGATACACTTTTTAAGTTGTGTTTTGCTGCCTCCTTAAGGGAAGAAAAGATTAAAAGGGATATTTTCTCTTTTTACCTCAATTCTCGCTGACTTCTCTACCCATCTTTCAATTGGGTGCATCATCTCGGTGTTTGCCTTTATGCTTTTATGCAGCGTTATTCTTGTAGGTGTGGTCTTGCTATGTCATCAGTCTGGCCTTGACCTTGCAATCCCTCTTCCCCCTTCTGTGGCCTCCCGAGTACCTGTGATTGTTAGCACTTATTACACATCTAGTGAAGAACTTTGTGCCTCTGAATATGCCTTGCTTATTCATTTTAAATAAAACACACTATTAAGGACATAGGGAAGATTGCTTAGTGGTTAAACATATTTCCCTGCAAAGCCTTACAGTCCACGTGTAGTTCCTAAGCTACCCACATATGATGGATGCACAAAGGGGCATGGGACCCTTAACATTCATTTGCAGTGGCAAGAGGCACTGTCTTGAGCATGTGCACACGTGCACACACACACACATAAAAAATTAAAAAAAAAGAACATAAACATATTTACATTGCCTCTTAGCTTCTCACCCTCTTGTTTATCATTTTGTTTTTTAATTTGTGAGAGACAGAGAGAGAGAGAGAGGCAGAGAGAGAATGGGCATGCCAGCAACCTGTGAACAAACTCCAGACGTGTGTGCACCCTTGTGGGCAAGTGCGGCATTGCGCCCTTGAGTCACTGCATCTGGCTAAACGTTGGACCTGGAGATTTGAACGGGTGTTCTTAGGCTTTGCAGGCAGGAGCCTTAACCTCTAAGCCATCTCTTCAGCCCTTGTCTATCAATTTTTAAAGAATATTATGTTGTTTTTAATAGTCAAACTTTCATTCCTGCTTATTGTTCTGTAACCAACCCTTTTAAAACTTCTACTTGGCATGAATTTTAGGTGGGCATGCTCATTGCCTCCCACCTTACCCTTTAGAGTCAGACCCACTATCTTGCTGGAGGTTGTAGTCCATCCCTTCCCAGGAGCTTTATTTTTCAACAAGACTCACGGGAGGGAGGAACATCTTTTGAGCTCTTGAATCTTCAAAAGCACTTAGTATAAATTTATGATTTGAAAATTCCCTCTCTTTGGGTACTTGTAAGCATCACTTTTAGCTTGTATGAATTCCCTGTGGATGTGTCTAGTATCAGCCCACTTATCTACTTTCATTACAGAAACCCGGGGGCCCCTTCCTTATCAGACAACAGAAGTATCTGTTTTCTCCTTTACCTAGAGGTTCACTAAACGCAACACTCCCTCTGCTCTCGTTACTAGTCACTTTCCTTTCTTACAAGCTAGCATGATGTTTCAGTAAATAGATTCAAATATTTTGCTCCTAGATCTGACTTGTTCCTGACCCATGCCATCAAATACTTCTTCTCGTCTATCTGCTTTATTCTTTCACATTTTAAAATTTTTTGCTATACATCTCCCCTTTCTAACCATTATGCTTGTCCTTTCTTCCAAATTGTCCACTCAGTTCATGACATTCTTGCACCCTTATTCTGTGAACTTTGTTGGATGCCTATTACACATCCCTTTTCCGTAGGCTGAGCATGATGCAGCCACGTTGCCCTCATTATCTGGGATAAGTTGGGATTAAGTACTGTCACCCGTTAGGCCATGGGACCAGATACTCTGCGTAGTCTTTGAGCTTTTGAACTGTAGCTCTGCCATCAATGCTGTCCCAAGCTATAGGTTTCTCTTCTAACCTCTCCTTTTGATAGGTGTACGGGGGATGCAAGATGGATCGACACCCTCATGACAGGAGTGCTGTGGTCAGGTCACCTCTGCTGAAGAATTTTATCCTGCTCTGAAACAAGCCTTCTAAAACTAACACTGGCCAGAACTAGGGTGAATTGGTTGATTCTTTAGGGTTTAGTGTCTGGATCCCAGTTGCTATTGCCTTAGTTAACACTGGAAACAATATTATTTCCCCTAACTGTCTGGATTCTGTTCAGTAAAGCATTTTGTAACCAATTTTCTTTTCATCCTTCTGGTGTTACAGCATATGCTTGATTTTTGGTATGCTTGCCTCCAAAGACTCTTTATAATTTTTTCTCTTACTCTCTCTCCCTGTCAATGCCCCCCCCCCCCACCACACACACAAATTCCTCTGTAATTTCCATAGCCAGGTTCAACAGTAGGGGCTCAGGGAGGGAGCAGATGAAAAGAGAGAAGAACAGAAGAGAGTTTAGTGAGTGACGACTTATAGAATGGAATATTTACTTTCCTGTTGTTGGGACAAACACCTGAGGGGAAGCAATTTATGGAAACAAAGGGTTTATTCTGTCTTACAGTTTCAAGGGGATACTTTCCATCATGGTGGGGTTGGGGGAAGACATGGTGACATTTACACATTGTACCCAGAGTCAGGAAGCAGAGAGAATGATCAGGAAGTAGGGCCCACCTCTAGTGACCCACTTCCCCCTATAAGTCTCCACTCACTAAAAGTTCCACAACCTTCCCAAACCGTGCCACCAGCTGAGATCAAGTATTCAAACACATAGACCCATGGGACACATTTTTTACATTTAAATCATAGCACAAGGTCACTAGCAGGACTAACAGAATCATATAGATTGAGGAAGAATCTAGGAACTAGCAAAAGTCACAAACTATATCTTTATGCCAGTAGGGTACCTACAAGAAATAGTGCCAGAGAGTGTGGAAGCTACTTTCAAGGGGAACATGATTTCTTGATGAGAGCAGAGACAATAGGGAGAAGTATATGGAGTACATATAGAAATTCTTTTTTTTTTTTGGTTTGTCAAGATAGGGTCTCACTCTAGCTCAGGCTGACCTGGAATTCACTCTGTAGTCTCAGGCTGGGCTGGAACGCATGGTGATTCTCCTACCTCTGCCTTAGAGTGCTGGGATTAAAGGCGTGCGCCACCACACCTGGCTCATATAGAAATTCTTATGTGACATTTGTCTCCCTTCCTTCTGCTAGGAGCTAGCCTCTTCAATGAAAAGTCATACACTTCAAGACCACCCAAGATCCCTTTGAGAGTGAAGACCTGCAAATAATTGACTAGAAATAGCAAACGGAACACACAACAAATAAATAAAACCAGTTGAAGGAATGGGAAGATTTGATATATATGAACACACATACACATATAGACATACATACATATACACATGTACGTATATACCCATATATGTGTATATGTACATATATTCAGAAGCCTAAGTAACGTATTCACAAAGCATGGATGGCCAACAGGGCGTGAGATCTTGATTCAGGAGGATCATCATTCTCTTCCTGGTTCCACCATCCTGATTCCTGAGCCGTGTGTCTCACAGTGCTGTGTTTCTCATTATCATTGTGGGTGTGGAGACAGGAGGATGACTGGTCAGTGAGTCTGGCAAAAAAAAAAAAAGTGAGGGCTGGAGAGATGACTTAGCGGTTAAGGCGCCTGCCTCCTAACCCTAAGAACACTGGTTCCAATCTTCAGCAGTTCCAATCTCCAGGTCCCACGTTTAGCCAGATGCAAAGTGACACAAGGGCGCAATGCCACACTTGACCACAAGGGGGCGCACGCATCTGGAGTTCATTCGCAGCAGCTGAGAGACTGCTGGCGTGTCCATTCTCTATCTGTCTTCCTCTCCCTCTCTCTCTGTCTCTCAAGGAGAGACTCCTTCGCAAGGAAATGAGGTGAATAACTCAGAGGGGAGGCCTGAGGTTTTCCTCTGACCCCCCTGTGCACACAGTGCATGAACATATACACACATTCACATACACCACACACACACACACACACACACACACACACACACTAGAGGGTGGTGGTGTTATTGTTTTTTTTTTGAATATTGATGTTTGATTTGGTTTTAGGTTAAATTCTCATGCATTATGCTGAGTTAATCAAGCAGGATCAATATTTCTGGGTTCAATCAAGTCTCTTCACACGCTGATCCTTCCTTACTACACATGTCTCATCCCAGGTCTGTACACATATGTTTCTGTGCATGTGTGCACATGAGTGAGGGAGCCCAACTTATAATTTACATAGCAATGTACAAGCATAGTTCCACCTGCGTAACTCATGGAGATTCTTCAACATGGCGGAAAGAAAATGGTGAAGTCAGTGTTGAGGATCTGGTTCAGTGTAAAAATATTACGATAGGTTTCACTTTCGTGCTGACCTGTGTGAATATGAGTAAGCACTCAAACAGCAGTCGGCATAGGGATACCTTTCACAGCATGTGAGAGCAGAGCTGAGAAGAGAAATAGTTTTTATTAGTAAAAACTTTTTATACGAAGACACTAAGCTGGGACAGTGCAGATAGAATGATTGCTACTCAGCAAGCCCCAGACAATGGAAAGAGTTTAAATGATCTGGAAAAATTAAAATTGATTGGATGAGTAGAGAGTTGAGCAATTTTAGACATACAGACTGTGGTATTATAACAAAGACAAATTCCTAAATCTTAATGATAATAGAAATAGAAAACGACACACAACTATATCAGAAGCAGGAAGGAAGAAGGGAGGGAAAAGGGGAGAGGGGTGGAGAAGGGGGGGAGATTTGTCTAGGTTGAGGGGGAGAGTGAAGTGGTATTACAGTGCGGAAGGTCTGAACGGTGTCACCAGAGGAGACATCAGACTGGCAGATCTCTGGAGTTTATCTACAATATTCTTCAGTTCAGGCAGGGCAATAAAGGACTTATTCTGTTGTTTCTGGAAGAAGAGAGGAAACCAAAGCATTTTTAAATTGCGAGACACATCTATCTACTGCTTAGGAAGAGACAGTGAAAAATAACTTGCAGTGGTTTGGTTAATTAGTTGTTCAACCTGTGAATGTGTGAGTTAAGTGCTGTACAGTATAAATTCTTTGTTATTTTGATAAGAATTCTCTGAGTTTTAGGTCATCTATCCTTTTTTATTGTCCGTTTTCACCATTGTGGATACATGATAATAGCTGAAGCTCCCTTAAGTGGAGAAAAGCTAAGTAAACTTTTCAGTCATGTTTCTTCTTAGCAGTTTGGTGAACACTAGAGAGAAGAGGTTGTAGCTGTTACTTCAAACGAGGTTCCTGGATTGTTCATGTATAGATAAAATCCCATTAGTGCTATAATGAGACAAGCTGAAATCTTGTTCAATGTCCCATTCTATGTTGGGTTTTGTAGCTATAAAAATCTTTCTTTATAGTAAAGCCCTTTACCAGACAGGCGGGCTATGAGATTAAAGGGAAAATGCAATATGCAGAAGTTCAGAAGTTACTTTCCTCTCATGAAGCAAAATTTCTTTAAAAAATAGAGCAAAAGGGGGAGAATCACAAATGAGGATTTGGGAGTTGGTTGAGAAGAAATGGATAGACACAACACCAGGACTTAAAAATTTATTGGAAACCAGTAGAATCACATTTAACTTTTTCTTATGAATTATCTGTAGAATATTATAAAACACAGCTAAGAAAAAGAATGATATTAAAATTACATTTTGTTATTCATGGGTTCTTATTATTTTGGTATATATATGTATATATATACATATATAGTAGTTTTAATGAATATTTTAATTACAAATCAATTTTTCATTATTGTTGTAATTTTTTTAGATTAGGTATGTGTGCATGTGTGCATGTGTGTGTGTGTGTGTGTGTGTGTGTATGTGTGTGTGTGTGTGTGTGCTGCAGGGAATAGAAACTAGGACTCTGGACATGGTAGGTAAGCATTCTACCTCTGAGCCATCTATCTCCCCAGCTTGGAACATTTCCATTTCTTGTGTGCATGGTACTGGGGATTGAACCAAAGGTCTGGCATATGCTAGGTAATTGCTTTACGACTGTATGCTCCTTGGTTTTGAGGACTTTTAAAAAAAGATTTTATTTTTTTATTTACTTATTTATTAGAGGCAGAGATGGGAAAGAGAGAGAGAGAGAATAGGTGCACCAGGGCCTCTAGTTACTGTAAACGAACTCCAGATGCATGTGCCACCATGTGGATCTGGCTTACATGGGACCTGGAGAATTGAACCAGGGTCCTTAGGCTTCACAGGCAAATGCCTTAACCGCTAAACCATCTCTCCAGCCCTTGAGGACATTTTTAAAAAGCACATCAGGAGTGTGTAAGGATGAAAAAAGAGGATTTTCTTAGCTATTCAAAGGAAAAACATGACATGTGTGGGAGAAGACTTGGGAGTCATGGAACGTGGTTTTTATGTTAAGCCAAATCATGTGAGGTATGTTTGATATGACTTAGAAAGCTGCTGGGTTCAGATATAGAAAAGGCAAAAATATAAGAATTACTACTGAAGATACAATTCTATCAGACATTTTATTTTATTTATTAGATTTGAGTTGCTGTGGATCTCATGAATGTGGCCTGCTTATTGTATCAGATTAGTATCTATAGCTACCAAATTTGAGTTGATTGGCCAGAGTGTGGAGGTGAGGCGTAGGGATCCCAGAAGAGAGAGTGAGCTCTCCAAATAAAGATTTAAGGGTTGGGCTGGAGAGATGGCTTAGGGGTTAAGGCGCCTGCCTCCTAAGCCTAAGAACGCTGGTTCCAATCTCCAGCGGTTCCAATCTCCAGGTCCCACGTTTAGCCAGATGCAAAGTGACGCAAGGGCGCAATGATGCACTTGACCACAAGGGGGCGCATGCATCTGGATTTTGTTCTCAGCAGCTGAGAGGCTGCTGGCGCACCCATCTCTGTCTGTCTTCCTCTCCCTCTCTCTCTGTCTCTCTCCAAATAAAGAAAGAAAGAAAGAAAGAAAGAAAGAAAGAAAGAAAGAAAGAAATAAAGAAAGAAAGAAAGAAATAAAGAAAGAAAGAAAGAAAGAAAGAAAAATATAAGGGTCCACTCCAAAGGAATCGTCCCTGCAAAAGCTTAGCCCTTGTAAAGATTACCTTTCCCAGCATTCCTTGCATGTGTTTAGCTGTATGACTGAGTTCTAGCTATTGAAATATGAGCAGATATGACAAATGTACTACTTCCAAGTCTGGTCTCCTAAAATTCCCTCTAGACATTATTTTCTTTCTTCTGCAACCTTCTTGTTTAATCTTGGTTAGATTACAAATGCCTTGGAACAACTTGAAAATCTACCTGTTGAAGATGGCCAACCTTCTGTCAATCAGGGTATCCAAATGACTAAGTGGGAAGGCTATTAATCTGTCTGTCTGCCCAGCACTGTCATGTGAGAGAGAAATACATTTTGATTGTATTGAAACCTCTAAGCTCTTAGGGAGCCTTTATTTTAGCAGTTTGACTATAATAAATAATGCAGTTACACAGTATATTTCATTTTAAGTAAAACATGGGCTTTTATAATAAAATTGAGAAATTAACTCACTTATCCAATAGATATTTAATGTGTATTGATTAAGTTCTAAGTACTGTTTCAAATGCTGGGGTAGAAGGCTGAATGAGATAAAATTTTGTCCCTTAAAGATCTCATGATGTAATTGGGATTAGCAGCCAACATATTCAAGTAAGTAATTTCATTTTAAATGGTGACAAGCTTTGTAAAGGAACCCAAAAAGGCACTAGACTGTGAAATGAGGGGATGTCTATAGTCACAGAGGTCTAGTTTGAGAAACTGTTATTAGAATTGAGAGACCCATGTCAAGCAAGGAGCAGCCATGCAATGCTCTGTACAGAGGCATCCTGTCAGAAGGTAAGGTAGAGGAATAAGCTTAGCATGTGGGAGACACAAGAGGAATGCTCGGGACATTGAGAAGATAAGAGGGTGATTAGAAGTTAAGTGAGAGACAGGGCAGATGCACATCATGCTGGGCAGATGCACAGGTTGATAGCCTTCCTACTTGGTCATTTAAGGCCACTGTTGAGTGGAATCAGAAGCCACGGAGTTTAAAGCTGACATGATCTGGTTTGTTCACTGGGTGAACTTCTGGTTGCTATACAGAGAATGGATTCCAGCAGGGCAAACAAACAAACAAACACCCAAGGCAAACTGTAATAGTCCAGATGAGAAGTTGGGAAGAGAACAATAGCGGTGATGGAAAAAGCAAGGCCTGGCTGAGCATATAGTGTTAGAATGTACTAGAATGTTTTAGATCACATTAGTAGTCACTGTTGTCCTTGGGCTGCTGGAATATGCAAATTAACAAAATGTGGAGTAGAGGAACAGGACTTACTATTTCTATCTTATTATCTGATCATCTGAAGACCTGTTTTTAATATCTGAGTAAGCTAAGAAGCTAAGATCAGCAATCTATAGCTGGTGGATCAAACACTGCTTTTTTGTAAATAGCATTTTTTTTAAAAAAAATAAATAACCACCCCCATTCATTCATATATTCCACATAGTTGTTTTACACAACAAGTGGAATAAGAAGTTATAATGACCCTTATGGACAGCAAAGCCTTTAAAACTTTCTTTTAAATTTTTTTCAAATTTATTTATTCACAAGAAGAGAGGCATAGAGAGAAGAGAGAGAGAGATAGAGAACAGGAGAGAGAGAATGGGCACACCAGCGCCTCCACCCTCTGCAAAGGAACTCCAGAAGCATGCACCTTTGTGCATTTGGCTTTATGTGGGTACTGGGAAATCAAACCTGGGTCCTTACGCTTTGCAGGCAAGCACCTTAACTGCTGAGCCATCTCTCCAGCCTCTATTTCATACTTTCTATCTGATACATTGAGAAAAAAGTTTGCAGACCCTTGCTAAGGAGTATTTTCTATATTTTATTAATTCAGTTGCCACAAGAAGAATGGAAATGGTGGAGTTACCCAATTGTCAGGCGGCTTATTGAACTGCTGGGGATTCTGGCTCAGTTCCATTTTGTGGTTTCACCACTTAGCAGCATATGTTTGCTTTAGGGCAGTCACTAACATCAAAATTAATCTAGGTTAGCATCACACATATTATGTCTTAGGTTTGGAGGAAACATTAGTAACCATCTGGGCTAATTTTTTATTTTTTTATTTTTTAAAGGAGGAAACTAAACTCCACAGTCCTTATGTCAGTAGCTATGGGCTACAAAGTCAGTCAGTGGTAGAGAAACGTCTAGTGTGCCTGATTCTGGTCTCACAGTCCAGTGCTTTTTCCAGCACAGTGCACACTGGACAGCTTAAAAATAGGCAGTGCACGCCTTGATTATCACAATCTGAACTGAGGGAAATTTTTTTTAATTATTATTTTTTTATTGACAACTTCTATACTTACATACAAAAACCACATGGTATTTCCCTCCCCTCCCCCATTCCACTTTAGAACTCCAGTCTCCATCAACTCCCCTCCCTCTCTCCATTAGTCTCTTTTAATTTGATGTCATCATCTTTTTCTTCTATTATGAGGGTCTTGTGAAGGTATTGCTAAGCACTGCATGGTCATGCATACTGAGGCCAATTTCCGTCTGGGCAGTTGCATTGTAAGGAGTCATACCCTTCCTTTGGCTCTTCCATTCTATCCACCCCCTCTTCTGCAATGGTCCCTGAGCCTTGGAGGGTGTGACAGAGGTGTTTCAGTGCTGGGCACTCCTCCATCCCTTCTTCTCAGCACTATGTTGCCTTTTGGGTCATCCCAGTGGCCATCGCCAACTGAAAAGAGAAGATTCTCTAACCAGAAGTGAGAGTAGTGTTAATATGTGAATATGAACATTAAGCGTAGTGCTTTCAGGGTAGGTTGGTGGGAATAATATATACATTTAGCCAGACAAGCACAGGCTTTATACCTCTAAGGCTCATGACCTCCCCTGCCATAGACTTGTTTAGGTTTTTCAGTACCAGGTATGTATTCCCTCTCATAGAGAGGGCCTTCAGTCCAATTATGGAGCAGTTGGTTACCCCAAGAACAGACATGCCACTATTTCACCCGTTCAGTCATTGGGCCTGTATGGCCAAACTTAAATATTCAGTGTCCACTGTTTTCACTGCTGATGACTTCTGTCTCCCATAGGGCTGTATGCATTGCAGCTTTTTTCCAGCTTTCAGTTGGCTGGTCTACAGGGAGAAGGTTATCTGCTCAGCACCAGCTTGCTTTATCAGTGACCTTGCCTCTCAGGCAAGAGATGTCTTCAGCAATAGGGTCTTATCATCTGTTTCTCAAGGGCATCCAAAGGCTTTGGCAATAGCCTTTAATGTTTTGGAGGCTACCGGGACCTCCTTGGTCAACAACTCACTGGAAGGTATCCCATCCCAGGCACTGAAAATTTTCTAGTAACAGTCTACAGCTTCTGGATGTGCCATTATTCAAAAAAGTAGGTTTACATAAGTCTTATTCACACTATCTTGAATTTTAATTGACCCTCCCTCTGCCCTTCTTTTATGCATTGTCTTCCCATGGGGAAATTGTTTTTTAACCTTTATACCTCATCTTTTTTTTAATAAGTCAGATTGAAAATGTTTTAATGCTTATTTATCTTAAATTAGCTTGTTTTTCATATTGTAAAAATGATTGAACTTATTCTACTTAAAACATTTTCATATTTGCTCCTTGCAATTTTATCCACATATATGTTGTATTTGGATACTATACTCATCTAACCCCACCTTAGTCTCCTATCCCCTCCTGCCAAGCTCCTTCTTTTCCACTGGTGTGATAATGGCATGACTGCTATGGTGGCAACCAACTGCTTTCTGTCTGGATTTGAGACCTGATCTAAAAAAGAGAGTTAACACCTGAGATTATTAACCACGTCAAAAACCCAAGGCTTGGAAGGTTATAGATGCTATGTGGAAACCTACTAGCGATGTTTTGCTAAACAGATATAATACTATTTCACTTTTAATGTCTGTATTATAGAAAGTTTTAAATAGCAAAGATATTAGCTAAATGAATCCCATGTGATTGTCACCCAGCAAGTGACATGTGGCCTTTTTTTCTTTTATTTTTTTAAAGATATTTTTATTTATTTATTATTAGAGACAGAGGGAGAGATAAAGAGAGAGTGAGACTGGGTGCACCAGGACCTCTATCCACTGCAAACATACTTCAGATGCATGTGCCACCATGTGCATCTGGCTTACGTGGGACCTGGAGAATCGATCCTGGGTCCTTAGGTTTTGCAGACATGTGTCTTAACTGCTAAGCCATCTCTCCAGCCCCTGGCCTTTTTTTCTTTAATCTTTTCCTTTTCCTCCACCTTCTGTAGTCTGTGGAACTGAAATAATAAAATATTTAATCAGTAAGTATCTTAGCATTTATGTTTACCAGATGATATCTTTAAAATAATTGTTGTACTAAAAACCTCACAATGGTCCTTTAATATCACAAATGGGTCATCAGTGTTTAAATCTGAATTGATTTGTAATTTTTAAAAATATTCTATTTATTTATTTGAGAGAGAGAGATATAGAAATAGGCAGGTAGAGAATGAGAGAGAGAGAAAAGAGAGAGAGAGAGAGAGAGAGAGAATGGGCATGCCAGGGCCTCCAGCCACTGCAAACGAACTCCAGATGCATGTGCCCCCTTGTGCATCTGGCTTACGTGGGTCCTGGAGTATAGAGCCTTGAACCGGGGTCCTTAGGCTTCACAGGCAAGCATTTAACCTCTAAGCCATCTCTCCAGCCCTGATTTGTAATTTTTAAAAAGTGAATATACAGGTTTCACCTTGGCTATTGTTGTTAAAGAAATATGAACATTCATCCTTGAAACTCTATAATTACAGCCCTATATTGAAAATATTAATTTACACAATGATGATCTAATTTAATTATCTGATTACCAAGTATGTAGCTTGAAGTCTTTTGAATAAACATCTATCGTGTAAAACACAGCAGCTCTGTAGTACATTTGCAGTCATATAGACATGGTCCTTACAATCCCGGTCAGATCCTACCACTCTTCTACTGAAAACCCTCAATGGTTTCTCATCGCAATCCAAGTTATAGTTGCCTCCTGCCTCTGATCTGCCTGAACCTGGCCTGATCTATCTTTGTACTAGCACTCTGCCCTCTTCCATTGCGCCCATCACCGATGGGGTGCCAGCCAACCGTTTCCCATCCTGGTTCTTCTGAAACAATGCTCACTCTGCTTTCTTGACACCAGGGTTTCCCTTTCCTGGAAATCTCACCTTGGATGTCCCTACGACTCATGACCTGTTTTCTCAGACATTTCCATGACTCATTCACTTACCCCCTGCAGGTTTCACTCAGATACCACTGGCTCTTCACGGCTTTCATAACAACCCACCCGAAAACAACAGTGCTCTTTGCCTTCTCTGCATCACCTCATCTGCAACATGGCAACATTCAGCTATTCAGTTATCCGCCAGGCTCCTAACATGGGCATCTAAGCTCAATAAAGTCATGAAATTTTAATGTTTTGCCTATTCCTCCATTCCTGGTGGCTAGGATAATAACCACTCCATCGTGGGTACTCCGTGCATATTTTTTCAGTCATGAGTGAATATACATACACATATTTTAGTAGAATTTTAGAAATTAGTCGGGTGTGATGGCACACGTCTTTAATCCCAGCACTCGGGAGGCAGGGGTAGGAGGATCGCTATGAGTTTGAGGCCAGCCTGAGACTACATACACAGAGAGTATCGGTATGCCAGGGCCTTTAGCCACTGCAAATAAACTCCAGACGCATGCACCACCCTGTACATCTGGCTTCATGTGGGTAGTTGGGAATTGAACAGGGGTAGTTAGGCTTTGCAAGCAAGCACCTTAACAGCTTTAACAGTGTAGGGTGGGCAAGCAAAGGGAGAGGGCAAATGAGAGGGGGCAAGTGATGTGCAAAGAAATCCAGGGAAGGAGGAGGATAAAAACGAGGGATAGTTTTAAGAAGGAGATGGATAATATGAATGGATACTAAAGAAAATGGAGGGTCATGGATATGCTGGTGACATTACTTGAAGTGATATGAAAAGAGACATGGCAAAGGAAAAGCGTCAAAGGTACAACATTCCCAAGACGCTGGGGAGGAGAGAAGCAAGAAGAAAGGAGAACAAAGGGATAGACAGAGAGGACGCCATGGGTGCCACAAATAAGCAGGTTCTTGGGAGGAGACTGAACCAAGAGCCACAGACAGTGATGATGGCACAAGGACGGTGTCACAGAACCTTCCGGAGGAAACTGATGAAGGTCTGGAGGACACCGTTGTGAGAAGGGAAGAGAAGAGTGTCGAATGCACCTAGGCAGTCTCAGATGAAGGAAGACTCAACCCAGTCCATGTGATTGCCAGTGAGAAGACCAATGTTGATTTCCATCAAAGAGGTTTCTGTGGAATGATAGCAATGGAAACCTGATAACATTGGGGCTAGGGAGACTTCTCAGTGGTTAGACACTGCAAAAGCCACCAGCCCCAGTTCAGTTCACTACGTAAAGCTGGACACACACACACACACACACACACACACACACACACACACAATGGTACATTTGTCTGGTGCTCATTTGCAGTGGCAAGAGACCCTGGCATACATGTGAGCACAAATTTAAAAAAAAAAAAAAAGGTAAAAAAAGAAGAAGAAAGAAGAACTTTATAACTTTGATTGAAACTTGAATAGAGGTGGCATTCAAACCAGGCATATTTGTTAGGAAGCAGAAACGAGGGAAACACACCATGTGGAACAGGGCATTTGTTGTTTGCTTTTTCTTCATGTATGGCAAGGAGGAGTGTGAGTGCGTGGTGAGGGATTCACATCAGAAGAGAGGAAAGCAGGGAAGGGTCGAGGGACATGTATCAGGGCAAAGGAAATGTTAGTTGAAAGAAATTACAACCTTTAAAATCTAACCTGCAAGAAACTGACAATGAAATATAACGGGGACTATTTAGAAAGAAGATGGGGTTCAGGAAGAATCAAGGATTTTGATTAAAATGCATGATGCACAAGTGTGAAAATTGTCAATTAAAAAGTTAAAAACCAGGGCTGAAGAGATGGCTTAGCAGTTAAGGCATTTGCCCGTGAAGCCTAAGGACCCAGGTAAGATTCCCCAGTACCCACGCACAAGGTGGTGCATGCATCTGGAGTTCATTTGCAGTGGCCGGTGGTCCTGGTGTACCCATTCTCTCTCTCTTTCCCTCTCTTTCTCAAATAATTAAAATTAAACAAAAGAATTTAAAAAAAAGTTAAACCAAGAAAGATCCAAGAAAATGAACAGGAAAAACAATTTCTCTTTCTCTCTCTCTCTCTGTGTGTGTGTGTGTGTGTGCATGTGTGTGTGTGTGTGTGTGTGTGTGATTGTGTGTGTATGTGTTTTACTATAGTATTGGGACGATAAAACATACCGGTAAAAGATGTTGCCACTAGCACAGGGTTGAGGCCTGAAAAATGTCCTGTCCCAGGAAGAATGTCCAAGCACTCCTGGGCTCAAGGCTGTTCTGACAGACCAGTTCAATGTTTGCCTAAACTGCGGGTAAGAAAGGGAGAATTTCTTGCAAATCCTCACATAAGGAAATTTTTTTGTAGTAGTAGAAGTGGTCTAAAACTAGACTGTAGTTATGGCTGCACAATTGTTTAAATTTACTAAAAAATGATTCAAATGCATGTTTAATTGTTATTAAAACTCAGACACCTTTGAAGAGCTGAGATATTCTTCCCTCCTTTCCCTATGATCTCAACATGATCTGAGAGTCCTCCACACCTTGTGAAGTGTGGAGCCAAATGACAGCTGGACTTCAAAGGAGATGGGGAGAAGTCCCCGTTGCTAGAGAGAGGGAATGCCGAGCTTTGCCATTTCAGAATCAACTGCCGCTCGGGCTCCACATTCCTTAAGATGATGGAAATCTTAGGAATGGTCTAAGCTGTTTTAGCCTTACCTGAGTTGTGAATAACTCTGGGCATTTCTGAATACCACATTTGCCACACATTTGATTTTTCCTGTGATGCTAGTAGGATGCATTCCTAACTGTGAGGATCTTCTATGAATTCGAGGAATCTTTGGCTAGAGTTTGCTATATTACTTAGTGACGCACTAGTTAAAAGACCTCGTTATAGGGCTGGAGAAATGGCTTAGTGGTCAAAGCGCAGGCCTGCAGAGGCTAAGGACCCCAGTTTAATTCTTTACGTCCCATGTAAGCCAGGAGCACGAGGGGGTGCATGCGTCTGGAATTCGTTTATAGTGGCTGGAGACCCTGGTGCACCCATTCTCCCTCTCTCTCTTTCCCTCTCTCTATCTCTAATAAATAAATAAATAAATAAATAAACAAACAAATAAATAAATAAGAGACCTAGTTATAAACAACAAGTGGTACATTAGGCCTTCACGAAATCCCTCTCAAATACCAAGTGTATTTATGTGATATTGGTTTCCTTAGAAACCAAAGGCAAAACAAGTAAGATGGGCTTTTTGTTTCCACAAAGAAGGGGAAGGGTGCTCCCGGGAGCTCATGGGTTTTTCTCCATATGGTTGAGGTACATTGAATAGTTGATCCCAGCTGAATTTTGTACCTGTGTGATAGAAACTGTGCTCATAGAAGTAAGATTCTGCTAACTTCACAGGTCTGAATTCAAATTTAAGTTGTAAAATTTACATTAATACCCATTATTCAGTGATTTGCTCAAAACTTCTTATGGGTTTCACTAGTTTAAATATCTGTACATATTTTAAAGGTTTTTCCAACATCAAGCAAAATATTTAACCTAGAAAATAATATTCCATAAGAGCAAGGTATTTAGGATGGTTATTGCTTTATCAAAAGTGTATGTGGGTTTTCTCAATTACTGAGGACAGATTTTATTGTTTATATGATAGGTTTGAAATGTCACCCTACTAAGATTCAGTAGTTTACATCATTTGGCACACACACACACACACACACGCACACACACAGACACACACAGGAGTGGGAAAAGAAATGATAATAAAAACAAAAATAAATGAAGATTCCTGAAACCTGAAGAAACATAGCAAATTCAAAACCTATTGGATAACCATGAATGATAAGGAAGCCAGGATTGTACTTTGACTTTTTTAAATTAAGAGCCTACTTTGTATAGCTACATCATGTGTTGGTATAATCTTTTCCCTCCTCCCTGCCCCCATCTGCTGGGATCCCTCCTCAGTGGGGCTGCTGGTATTCCCCATGGGGTTGTGGGTTATGCATTGTGGGTGCAGCAGCCAATTATTGGGGGGATGCAATGCGTCTGGGCATGACATCCAACCAGTGGCTCTCACAAGCTTTCTGCTTCTCTTCCACAAAATTCCCTGAGCCTTGGTGGGTGTATTTTAAATCTACTTCAGTGATGAGCTCTTAGGAGCCTCTGGATCTCTTCTTTGGTAGGTGTTGAATGTCCTCAGCGTCTGTCTCCTTCACCCTGGCATTGCTTATCAGGCTCACCATGGGAGCAGCACTCTTGCTCATCTCCCCACGTCCTCTCGGCTGGGCTTTGGCTGACAATGGGAGGGGTGGTGTATCTCCTCGAGTCTTTGTTACCTTCTGGAAAAAAAAAATGAAATCAACAACAACAACAACAACAAAAATAAAAACAGATTCTCTAACGGAGAGTGAAGTCAGCATAGGTTAAATTGGTTAACCATTATTAATTGTTTTTAAATATCTACTTTCCTTTATGAACCTAATGGAGGACTTTTTTCCTCATCTTTTACCTGATAGAAGAAGCATCTCATTTCTGACTTGTGATGATGTTACAGATTGCGGCTTATGTAACAGCCCCTCAGTTATGTCTGTGTTTTCTGGGAAGAAAAGACTGAGAATGAGTCTTTTGTTCAGGAAATTGACTGGAACTAGCTTGGGGGCCTGTTCTTGCTTGTCAGTCATATTCTTGTCTTTTCAAGATAATACAGCTGTTTTTGTCTTCTTAGCCTCTGGCTAATGAGGGGTACTGAAACTGAAAAATAACAAAGAAGTTATGTGTGGTGGCAAGCTTAGTGATATTAAGCAAATGCCGAGAAATGTTCTAAGTTGCAAGGACTAGTTTCCAGGTGTTTATATAACAGGTTGGCAATTTAGTGTTATTCTGAAGAAATTGAGGTCATCTATGAAAAAGTTTCAATGATCAAAAAAGCACGTATAATTATTTTAGTACAGAGTGCATGAAAGGACTGACACCAGTTTTAATAATTTGAGAATTAGAGAAAAAAAGAAACAGGAGGCTGAAGAATTCCATGAGGTGATAAGATATGTGAAGTTCTTTTCACCTTATAAAAATCACTTTGGGCTGGAGAGATTGCTTAGTGGTTAAGACGCCTGCTTTCCAAGCCTAAGAATGCCCGTTAGATTTTACAGGTCCAACTTTTAGCCAGACGCAGTGATGCAAGGGCGCAATGCCACACTTGTCCACATGGGGCCATATGCATCTGGAGTTCGTTCACAGTGGCTGAGAGGTTGCTGGCATGCTCGTTCTCTCTCTGCCTCTTCCTCTCTGTCTCCCCCCCTTTTACTTTATAAATAATCTTTTACTTTATAAATAATTGTTCATCTATATTGGGGCTTCCTCGTCAGATGTGGCCACAGTGCTCCCATAACTGAAGTAGTATGCCTTGACAAATGTCGCGTGGAAGCACAGTGTTGCAGCCTGCACACCTCCTGTATTTACACTAAACTTAGTTGTAACACCCAATTATTCATGTATTCCTGAGTTGTTGCCCTTCCTGTCTTCTTTCTGAATCCATAGTCCTCCTTTGGAATTAAAGTCTACCTCGGTTTAACCCAATACTTATGTTAAAAAATGGAAATTTAAAGAGAAAAAAATATTTCATGAGAACAGTGACAGATTCAAGATAAAAATAAATGAAAATATTTCCACAGCTGAGGGTCATAAGCCAATAGACAATGTGTGTGAAGACGCGGCACAATGTATGAGGGGGCATTGAAGCAGGGGCTTTTGTGACAATGCTGTGTGCACACCTGTCTCCTGGATTACCATGGTACTTAACTGAGTACAAAAGCAAATTTTCTTCCAACATTGTTATATTTCCTTAAAACAAAACTGTGTTCATGAATTAAATGAGAACTTCTTTCAGTCAGAACAGCATGGAAAATGAGACTAGAATCTAATTTCATAGGTTGAACGAACAGTAAATATTTCTTCTGAAGGAATGAAGAGCTGTGAAGACAGTGCAATCTGTCACCTTGATTCGGGGGAGAAGCAATATAAAACAAAGACATGAACACTGCTTTGCTAGGACCTGAACTGGGCTCTCTGCCCCACATTCCTATGTTGATATCCTAATGTTAACCTGGATGATGGTGCTAGAAGCTGGGGCTTTTGGGAGTTCCTTAGGACGTAGAAGCCTTTCATGAGTGGGGTCATGATAAAGTTGGTTCCAGGGAGCTAGTTCAAGCTTCCATCTACATGAAGTTACAGTGAGGAAGTAAGCTCTCACCAGACAATGAATCTGAGAGCACTTTGTTCTTCTTAGCCTTTTCAAAAGGTAAGAAATGGGCTCCAGGGGTTAAGAAGACTTCCTGTGTAAGCAAAGAGACCCAAGAGACTGCTTGAGTTTGACCACAAGGGCTCACACAAACAGCTGGGCATGACCACACACATCTGTAACCCAAGTCCTGTAGGAATACAGACATCTGAGAGTTGCCAAAAGCTCATAAAAATGGCAAGGTGAGGATCAGTAAGCAACTCTGGCTCAAATAAGAACAGGTAGAAGAGCGATGGAACAGGACACCTGGCATTCTTTTCAGGCCACCACAGGGGAGAGCACCCCACTTCAGGTAAGTGCATAGGGTACTGCGTGGGCTCATGCACCAGCACAACACCCCCCCCAACCCACCACTGCCATGAAATGTAAGAAATAAAGTGCTGCTGCTTTTAAGTCACCCAGTCTGTGGTAGTTTGGTATAGCAACCCACATTGTTTGGTTGGCATGTTTTTGATTTTCTGTGCAGGAGTTTGATATGACTGTTGTTCTATGCAAAGGGTAGGAAGTACACAAACAGGAGTCTATGCCATTTTCACACAAAAGCTTTCAATTTGAACAATGATAATCCTTTGGACCCTTGACCTAAATATCAAGAATTATGAATTCAGAAAGGAAAGGATGACTGTAAGATCCTGGAAACATCGGGATTACCAGATTAACTCTTCCTTTATTTAGGAGAGCGAAGCAAGGAATGGCAGCCATTTGGGGTTAGGAAGGAAGCTGAAGCTGGGTGACAGTGATGCCATTGTTCATGAGGGAACAGCGGCTATTCAGGAGTAGCCTGCACTGCATATGTGGTGAGAGATGACCTCGGTACTGCAGTGATCTCTGTCTGCTGTGCGTGCTGTGTAATACAGAAAACAATTGCTAGTGTCTAAACAGCTGGTATTGAAATTGCTCATTTTTGCATGTGCATAATGTGCTGTGTGCATATGTGTATGCATCTTCATATGTGTGGGAGCACATGAAGGCCTGAGGCCAACAGTGGGTGTCTTTCTCCATTGCTCTCTTCTTCCTTTTCTGAGACAAGGTTCTCCCAGTTGAACCCAGGACTCACGGATTCAGCTAGACTCTCTGGCCAGCTTGCCGTAGGAATCCCCTGTCTCAACCTCCTGGGCACTGAAATCACAGGCAGATCACGAAGCCCGCTCAGTGTTTACATGGGATGAAGTGGAAGCTGAGGATGTGAATTCTGGTCTTTACACTTGTGTGACAAGTGCATTGTGTACTGAGCCATCTCCTAGAAACTTCTCTTAAGAGAGGAAAATATATTTGGATGGAATTTTACCTCAGTAAATATCCTCAGAAGTCTTGCTGGTGTTAAGACTTCAGAGAAGATGGCAAATATAGCAGTGGGAAAGGTTTGCTGCTATTTAAAGAGGGAAAAGAGCTGGGAGCAGAGAAGGTAGGAAGTGAAGGAGAAAGATATACAGTAGTTTATACTCAATACCGTGACTGTTATGGCTCAGGAAAACCTCTCTATAGCAAGCTACTCAGCAACTCTTTTGTTCAAAGAAATCTCTTCAAGTACCTTCTTGATCTCCCAATGGAAATAAACATATTTTAAGTTAAAATAATGACTTTGCATGCAGTGAGTTTGCCTCTTCAAAACATTTTCCTTGTTTTATTTCTTACATGATTGTAGCTTATAGCATAGTAACTTGGAATTGCTAGACTCCATCTTTATAGAAAAGAAATCCTCTGTACAACTAAATTATTTTTGTGATTTGGGTGTTTGAGTAGAAACTGATGCAGGGGTCAAGTCCCACATTACATTGGTGCTCTGTAACTATAAAGTCACCCATGAACACGTATCTCCAACCAAGCTCTTATTTTCTTGACATGACAATGAACTATATATTTCAGAAATGTCCGACTCAATCTATCGCTGCCTATCTAACATCCAATAAGTCCTAATTGTTTTTATTATTTTGAAGCCATCGAACAAAACATTCGGAAGGTGGTTTAAAAGGCTCCTCCCACCACTGTGGATTGGGATCCCCAATCAGAGAGACTTTGATGTTCTCTAGAGTCTGTATACAAATGCCTATCTGAATTTTATGACATATATTGATTGTCCTAATTCCCTCTCTAAGAATGGGAAAATTTTGATGGTGGCAAAAATACTTCTAAATACTGAATGAGACAGGCAAGATGTCTGGATTCGAATCCTCAATTTCCCAATAACTTCCTGTGTGATATTGATAAGTTAGTCTTTTCCCCCAGAATTCAGATGCACAGTATAAAAGGGTTAGGTGTGCCTGTTTGTAAGGACTTTCCTTTTACAAATATTTGTAAATGTTTGAGTGACTGAATCCTATACTGTTTTGAAATTGAATAAGAACATTCCAAGGCAGTATTATTTACATTCCTAAAGGATAACATGCTATCTGAAGTTATTGTGGCATTTCGAATCATTTCATTAATTTAATTTAATCTCTGGATAATGAAAGCATATAAATTCAAAACCACATCTTTGAATGTAATCACTTCCTGGAGTTTCTGTAACAATATTTTATGAAAAGAAACTATTACAATAACAACATTCTTGCCTAAATTTGAAAGATAAGGTGTGATTTGATAGGACCATGATATTGTTTTAGAATATCTCTGCCAACTCTTCTAGCAACACACATAAAATACTCATCAGCACATCCCCACAAATCATGATTTAAGACATGTTTTTGCCTACCAGATTGGAAAAGCCTAGATAAAAAAAATGAGTGGAGATAACAATGTAGTGAGATAAGCTGCTTACATAGAGCTGGAGAAACACAGAGTTAAGCAACCAATGTAGAATCATTTGAAAGCCAGGAGAATGAAAATAAAATCATGGTTCAAATATTTCCACCTTTATTAGCTTCAACAGGATTTGGATATAGCTTTAATGTATATAAATCAATGAAGAGGTGGCACCCTTTATACATATTTGTATAGCATATTAACTGTTTCTGTGTGATTATATATCTATCTATATATCTATCAATCATCTATCTTATCTATTATCTATCATCTACATATCATTTTACTGGCCAGAACACACACTCTCTCTCCTCTCACTATCTTTCTTGTCTGTCTGTCTATCTGCCTATCTATCTTCTATCTATCATCTATGTCTTTGTCATCTACCCTATCATTTTACTAGCTACAACTCATTCTCTCTATCCTCTCACAATTTTTCTTATCTATCTATCTATCTATCTATCTATCTATCTATCTATCTATCTAATCTATCTATTATCTATCTATCCATCCATCTATCATCTGTATATCTATATAAGATAGTTATATCTGCGCTGAACATATGTATGTATTTCTGCCTTTTTGTTGACAATACAGTATAACAACTATTCACATATCATTTACATAGTCCAAGGTATTACACATAATCTGCAGATGTCTTAAAGTATGCACATTTAAAGTATGCATGGATGAGATGCAAATATGACTTCAATTTATACAATGCATTGAAGCAGGCACAGATTTTTATAATCTGAGAGGCCCCAGTACCAACCTCTTGAAGAATAATTATTTTTTTTTTTTTTTGCCAACACTGTACAAGGACATCATGAGCAAAAGAATTCATCAGTTGTCTTACTCAAGAACAAGGATGTACAAAATCTAGGAACAACATTGGCAAACTAATAGCAATGCATAGAAAAAGCACATATCCTCTACATATTGTGTTTTTCCCCTGCAGTTTAAGAGTGTTTTCTTAAGCAGTATATAAATTAAAATTTCTACTTTCAGACTGCTGATTGAAGTAGGTCACATTTGAAGCTATGCCTGCTCATAGTTCTAACACTGCTTTCAGCTACTTGGTCTGCTATGTTGTAAACAGGCTTTGCCACATGCTCCTGTCACCATGATGGATGGCAACCCTCTGAAACAATGAGCCAACATCTTCTTCTCCCTTATTTTGTTTGTGCCAGGTATTGTGGTCACAGCAATGTGAAAGTTAACGAATGCAACCTAATATTAGAGACAATCAGAAATTTTTAGCAATTTTGCTGGCTGTAGATACAAAAATTCAATTGAATTTTAATGGACCACCTACAAATAGAAATGAAATTAAAATGATAGAATTTATAATAGCACAAACCTAAGCATATTTAGGAATAAACCTAACAAAATATTTTAATTAAAATATAAAACTCTTTGAGTGACATCAAGGAAGGAGTAAATAAATAAATAAATTTAGGACTGGTAGACCGAAAATCATAGTATCAAGAAGATGTCTGTTGGGCTGGGGAGATGGCTTAGTGGCTAAAGGTACTTGTTTACAAAGTCTGCTGACCCACGCTTGCCTTTCCTGTTACGTAAAGCCAGATTCACAAAGTGGTGCATGTATCTGGAGTTCATTTGCAGTGGCAGGAAGCCTTTAGTGTGCCATTACAATTTCAGTCTCCCCCTTTCACTCTTTTTCCCTCTCTCTCTTTCCCAGTCCATCTCTATTTTTTTCTCTCTCTCCCTCTGTCACTCTCACTCCTTGCAAATAATTTTAAAAATTGAAAAATTAAAAAGAAGATGTCTACTATTTGTAAGTTCTAAGATTATTTTTTTCTGAAACTTGATAAGCTGACACTAAAAAATTAAGGGGAAGAAAAAGGGTCTTTTCTTTTTTTTTTTCTGAAGAAGAATCCGACATGGGACTTTGTTTTACAAGGCATCAACATGCACTTGATGTTATGTGATGCAGGGATATCTCTGCCTGGAGGAAAACTAACTCATGAAGAAAAATGAACAGCGCAGAAACAGAATCTACATTCATGAAACTCTAAGGTGAAAGAGCATTACAGATCAGTGAGAAAATAAACAATAAATATTTGTCATCCTTCTTGGAAAAATTATATTACATTCTTACCCCATATAGCAATTTGGTATAAGTTAAAGGCTTGTTTCTAAAAGCCCAAGCTGCAAAACTTTGGCAAAACGATAGAAAACACTTTTAAAAATATGGTGGAAATTATGTTTTAAGTGCACAAGAGAAAATGTATAAGAAAGATTAGTATAATCAAGTACATTAAACTGAATTATTTCTTCATGTAAAATCACTGAGAAGAAAGCCAAAAGACATTATTGGAATATATTTCAAAATATGTAGCTGACCAAAGAATGCAACGCAATGCTCTCCCAACTGAACTCTTGGCTGCAGATTACTAGCTATGTTATGGGCACACATAAGAAATGATAGATTCACTGAGCTATCATCTCATCACAGTTAGCAGAGTTGTTACTCAAAAGACCAAAAAAGAGGGCTAGAGAGATGGCTTAGCGGTTAAGGTGCCTGCCTCCTAAGCCTAAGAACACTGGTTCCAATCTCCAGGGATTCCAAGCTCCAGGTCCCACGTTTAGCCAGATGCAAAGTGATGCAAGGGCGCAATGCCACACATGACCACAAGGGGGCACACGCATCTAGATTTCATTCGCAGCAGCTGAGAGGCTGCTGGTGTGCCCATCTCTATCTGTCTTCCTCTCCCTCTCTCTCTGTCTCCCTCTGTGTCTCTCTCTCAAAAAAAAAAAAAAAACCAAAAAAGAAAAAAAAAAGTGCTTGTGAGAATGTGGACAAAAATGAACTTGCACACACTGTTAACTGAAATATAATTTAGAGTAGCCATTATATAGAAAAATGTGGACATGCCTCAGAAAACTAAAAGTAGGACTGCCATATGACTTATCTATCACATTTCTGTGCATATTATAGCCATAAAATAGCCACATTCTGAAGAGATATCTGCATGTCCATGTTTCTTATTCATAAAAGCCAAGATATAGCATAAACTTATGTGTCCATAGATGGATGAATGGGTAAATAAATAAAAGCTGGTATTTATATACCATGGAATTCTATTCCTCACAAGAGAGAATGAAGTTCTATTATCTTAAGGAAAATATATGGAAATGGAAGATACTATGTTAAGTGAAGTCAGACACAGAGAGATAAATATTATCATACACTCTTATGTGTAGAACTTTCTAGAGCAACATTTTATTCACTGTAGAAGCTCCATGTAGCTATCCTAACAGAGACACTACACAGCATTAAAGCAAAACTCTTGAAATGCATTCACATTCTGCAATTATTTTCTCTGCAAATAATTGAAATGATGTCTTACTTTGATTTTGAAGTGATTTGCACGTAATTGATTCATCCAAATTCTAATGGGAATTTGTCTCTATCCCGGGCTGGAGCAGTTCAGACCAGTTCAGTAAAGTCTGCGGTGTGCATGTTCCTTATGACAATGGCGAGGCCAGCAATAGAAAGATTGTCTTGACTTTCATAGAAGTTTCCCATTCCTTATTAGCACCGTGAGTTTGGGGATTTCAGTTATGCCATGTGACCTGGGCACTATTTTTGAGTTGGTTTGCCAGTGGGCAGGACTCGCCAACTATTCATAAGCCAGCTAGGTAGAGCAGCTGCTTCTGAGGAGAGGTGCCAACTGAGAGAGGACGCCAGTGTGTTGGGTGCTTAGTGGTGAAGGTCATTAGGAAGAATAGAACACGTTGGGTGAGAGTAGATGGCACAGGGCATTTGTTTTCTTATGTGAGGGCTTGAGGCAGAGAAGAAGGAGGATTCTAGGGCACCTCTTCCCATTGCCTATGATAGACAAAATTCTAATAGACTATAGAATCCACCAACTGTCTAAGCAGAGACTAAAAGGTCATTTGTTGTGGGATCTCTGGCCTGCGTTCTCTGCAGAATGAGTGATGGAGCCCAGATAACTGGCAATGTGTCTTCTGTGAATTCCCTTATGCTAGCTGAATTGTACTGGTACCAAAGGGAGTGTCAAGGGGCAGGGTGACTGAAGAGGCATGGATGGGTTTTTCATAGGAAAAAAAAAAGTCTCATGTTAAAACAAGTATTGCCTTTGAAAAAAGGGATAGAAATACACTTAATCCTATGCTAGGAGTCACAAAATACCAACTTCAATCTGTTCTCTCAAAATTTGCCAAGCTAACTTTCCCAGTAACATTTTGTATCTATGCAACATCAGCACCAAAATACTTGGGCATCCCCGTGAGGACTGGTCAGCTGATTGCTTCAGGGATGAGTTTTGGCTTTTGCTACATTAGCATCTTTGAAAGCACGCACACAGCATCAAAGGTATGAAATGTCTAGCCAGTGTGCCATTTTCATTAGCAAGATGGAAAAAGCTTGAATCTTGCCACTGTGAACCAGCTTGAAATTTGGCAAGTCATAGCCCTATTTTAGCTTTGCAGCCTTCATAAACTATATTTGAAGTGTCTTTTAAATTCATTTAGGAAGTTTTACAGTTTGTTTAAGGTCAGTAAAACCTATAGATTTCCCCCAAATAAAGGACTGCTTTCTTGGTAAATTTCATTGTCTGTAAGCATCTGGCATTCCTCTTGGTAAAGAGATGGTTGGTCCTGGTGGGAGGAAAATGCTTCCTAAGGCCCAGTAAGCTGAGGACATTTAGATAGGAGCAGACACATTTTGATTGGGCTGTAGGAAATTGAAAAAATATTTTAATGTAAACATAAAAATCTGATTTTTTTCCCACACATATTATTTTATTTTATTTTTTTGAAAAAGAAAATCTGACAATATGGCAACACCAAGCTCAGTCTTACCTGTGTTACCTGCAGTCATTAAGTGTGTCTGAGTGATCATGGCCTCACAGGTGGGACAATGCTCTTTAGCAAGGCTTCTCTTACCTGTCCTGCCCTATTGTCCTGCCAGATTCTATCATTCACATTATGTCATGCTCATGACTGAAGCTAGTCCTTAGATGAAGTCTGACTGAGTTGACCAATTATGGCCTAGGGCCTGGAGTCTTTCTCTCTAGAAAGTTCTCCTGTCAGAATTATTCTTTCTATCCAGTGAAGTAATAATTACAGACTCTTTGAAAAAATGTTTTTATTATTTATCTATTGGAGACAGAGAGAGAAAGAGAGGGAGAGAGAATGGGTGTGCCAGGGCCTCTAGCCGCTGCAAATTAGTTCCAGATGCATGTGCCACTTTGAGCATCTGGCTTATGTGGGTACTAGAGAATCAAACCTGAGTCCTTAGGCTTTGTAGGCAAGCACCTTAACTGCTAAGCCATCTCTCCAGCCTCAGACTCTTTTATCATATTATCTATCCTTTACTCCACCTCACCTCATATCATAAAGTTTAGAGGAAATCTATTACAGGAGCTTTCTTTTTTATTAAGATATTCTTTATGATGGGTCAGCAGGGATTTTTCTGGAATCTTGGAAACCGCGGGTTCTCTTGGCAGAGTGTCTACTCTGTTGATTCTGTCTTTAGTAAGCAGCAGGAATTCTACTTTCTACAAGTTGCCTTTGCTGACTTCGATTGATATGTGGCTAATCTGAGTCATGTTCTGGGTTCATTATTCTCTTCCCTGAACACAGTGATGACAACGTCCAGGTTTATGTATGGCCCCAGAATTTCTGCACGTGCATCTTTCCAGAGTCAGTCCTTCGATGCTACATGCTCTCAGAGGTTATTTCTTCATGAGAAATTATTAAGGGGCTTGGGGATTGTTGGTAGCAAGGAAGACAATCCCATCAACCTGTCCTTGGTGGCTTCTAAATTGAAATTGTGTAGAACACGTCTTTTTCCCTTACAATGCCAACTTGCAGGTTTCTGAGTGACTTGGCCATAGCTTCCAAGTTTTCTACATTTGTGCTATGTATACAAGAGCATCCATAAAAATAAAGAAATTGAAGATTTGTCTTTATAAGTTTAAAGTAACTATTCAGATTATCCCTCCAGTAACTATGCAATTTTGATACAAGTCTTTATATGAACAAAATTCATTCATATATCAACTTTCATCAAAGATTTCACTTATAAGGAATTATGACAAACCAAATTTACATTCATGCCATAGATATTAGAGCCTCATATTTTTCCAGGGTTGAGACTACACTCATATGGAAAAATCATTTAGTTTGGTTATACCTATTTTTAATTCAGCTTATTGATGTCTACACAATTTAGATTCGATAAAAATGTTTTTCAAGATATTAAAATAGTTCACAATGGTCAAATTGGGGATTGCTATGGTATTATATGTGATGGGTTATCTAAATAGGAGTAAAACCAGTAGTGATAAGTCATGGAGATACAGGGGTTTTTGACCAGAATGATATTTGTTGAAAAGTTTACTTAACAGCAGCCGAATACATATGAATTGAAAGCACACTTACAGTATTTATCAAGATTGAGCATGCAGTATGCCAGATGAACAGGCTTAGTACATTTAAAATTATTGACATTAGACAGAATATTTTTTTTTTCTGAACACAGTGGAATTAAACTAGAAATCCTAAACATAAAGTTAAATAAAATGTTCCTAGGAAACTGTAGCTTAATCACACACTTTAAATAACCATGTACTAATCACATTATCAGAAGGCAATTAAAGAAATTTTGAAGAAGTGAAAACATAACATAATAAGGTTTATAGGGTGCAGCTAAAGTAACAACTGGAGAGACATTCTTAGTACTAAATGCTTATACAGTCTTTCTCCACATATTGACATTTCAGAGATATGCTATATGTACAATGCTAGTCCCCCAATGTTATTTAGAGTAGTAAAACTGTAGCCCAGTTTTCATTGTACCCTGTGATGTTTTACCAAGGAAAATCATCTGACACTCATTTTCTCAGAGCCTATCCCTTTTGGGAGTGCATCAGCGAATGAAAAATCGAAATAAACAGGGATCACTCTGAAGAAGATTGAAGAATAAAGAGAAAATTAAGCCAAGAGGAAAACAGAATAAATAAAAATGAAATAAATCCAAGAAAATCAGGTCTGAATAGGAATAACCTCATATAATTCATCATATTAACTAAAATAGAAACTCCATATGATCTCAGTAGTTACAGAAATAGCATATGACAAAATATTGCATGCATTCATGATAAAGCTCTCTGAATCAGACTAGAATTTCCTTCATCTGATGAAAGGTGGGCATCTCTGAAAAAAAAGTTAACATTATGATTGAGGAAGAAAAGGATATCTTCTGTCACTACTAGTCAACATTTTACTGTAAGATTCTGCCTTTCTGATGAAGAGAAAGTAACGAGTTTTCAGAAGGAAGTAAAATCATTGTTACTTACAGAAAGTATAACCACTGATGGAAAAAATCCTCAAAAATAGGGAATTGCTCCCAGAACAACTACGTTTAGCAATTTCTCAATGCAGAAAGCCATAAACCAAACTGCATCTCAATATTCCATATTTTAGTATCATGTACCACTTTCAATAACATGTAAATACAAAATGCTTTAAGATAAAATAAGAAAATACCTACAACATCTTTATACTCTATGATGAAAAACATGAGAGAACTGAAAATGTAGACTTACAGAAATGGAGAGATTTGCTGTGTTTGTAAGTCAGGAAGCACAATATTGCTTTTCTCTTAATTCTCTTAATTTTATTTACAGATTATTTGCAATCTTAGTAAAAGTCCCAAAAAGGCATAGAAATGAAAGCTCACAGAATAGCCTAAGCAGTATGAGGAAACAGAAACAGAGTGGAAGTCTCATGTTGCCTAGTTCCAGACTTCTTATAATGCTGGTAGATATCAGCTGCTTTTCCTTTGAACAAAACCAGTGGATCATAGAAGAATTATAAAATAGAGAGATTACATTGTAGTATTTTCAACAGGGTTTATCTAATATGTCAGATATAAATAAATTGACTGAACATATTTAAATTAGAATTAACTAAATGCTGTTTAACTAGTAGTTGTGGGAAATGGTCACACATACAGAGAAATATTGAACCTGAGTGAGTTAATGGAGACAGGATAGGAAAGGTTTGTGACAACAGTGCGTTGTCCCACACTTATATTAAAAAATCAGTGATGTGTGCTATTCTGCAGATAACACTAAGAGTGTAGACCTTCTGTTTCTTGTTCTGGAAGATTAAATCCAAAAAGGCATGTACATATCATAAGGGTGGCATCCAGTTGCTCAGCAACACATGCACACTCTAGGGGGACACACAAGAAATAAAGTGATTTTAAACTCTCAGGAGAGTCATTGTGGGTCTGGGGAGATGGCTTAGTGGTTAAGGTGCTTGCCTCCAAAGCCTAAGGACCCAGATTTGATTCCCCAGTACCCACATAAGCCAGATACACAAAATGACGCCTACATCTGGAGGATGTTTGTAGTGGCTAAAGGCCCTGCCATATCCATTCTCTCTATCTGCCTCTTCCTCCCTCTCTCCCTCTCTCTCTTTTTCTCTCTCTCCTTCCCTCTCAAGTTAATAAATAAGGGCTGGAGAGATTGCTTAGTGGTCAAGGTATTTGCCTGCAAAGCCAGAGGATCCCAGTTCGATTCTCCAGGACCCACATAAGCCAGATGCACAAGGGGGCACATGCATCTGGAGTTTGTTTGCAGTGGCTGGATGCCCTAGTGCACCCATTCTTTCCCCACACCCTGCCTCTTTCTCTCTCTCAAATAAATAAAAATATATTTAAAAAATACTTTTAAAAAATGAATAAAATACAAAGACAGTCATTAGGCATGGGGTGAACCGAATCAATGTAATATCCTTTAAAACATATGGAATTTGCCTATGTGTGTTATTCTAATAGTAATAAGAAAGATGGCTCCTTAGAACCATTATCTGGGTTAGTCTTGACCTTACATAGAGCTCAGCTTGTAAAGGAACTTAATGAATATTTGATATCTTGCTACACATGTAAAATAATTTTGAAAAGGTTAAACAGTGTAATAATGAGTCCCATTAAGACTACAGAACAAGGATGGAGTGGACGATGAGGAGGAGAAGCTGGTTAGGAGGACAGAGCCAGAGCTGCTTCAGTCGCAGTAGCATGGTGATGTACGTTGTTTTGGTGGAGAGGGTTTTTATTACACATAAACAAATTTGTAAGCCCATTTTTATAAATGCTCCCCCAGGGGCTGTGGTGCGCCTGTCAGCAAGAGGTGGATCCTGCGGAGAACTGAGGAGGAGAAAGATAAACAGCAATTCACTTTAATCCTGTACTTTGCATTCAGATGAATATGCAAATGAGGTTCAGGGAAGTGAACCTGGCTATAATAGCACTTTGAAGCTCATGTTAAATTGTTTTAAATGGACAGAGTACAGACCAGCTCATGGGTTTAATTTATCTTTTTTAGGATCATGTGGTTTTGGTCTTATTTTCAAGTGATCATGATTAATCCATTCTAAGAATATGCAGAGAGGATAAAAATGTTAGCTTTCTTCTGCTTATCTTATGTGATTATAGAATTCATATTTGATCTGAATTTATGAAAATTTAAATGAAATATAAATATCTATCTATATTAATATATTTATAAAAATGTCAGAAATACAAAATATAATACTGAACAGTTAAAAACACATGTACATGATATACATGTGGTTTGTATCTGTCACATGTATCTGTCTATTGTTTCCTGGTATATCAGGAGGAGAACAATGCTAATAAACATTTGAATATCTTTCTAATTACAAGTATTAATCTATGAATTCTTTACTATTGTTATGTGTGCTAAGTATAAATTTAAGGGGAAAAACGGGAAGCATAAAAATGCTCTGAAAGTGCCAAGTTGGGTGGTGGCCCTTTGGCTCTAAAAAACACAGTGGGATGTTTGGTGAGCTGTGACTTTTAGAAAAGCCCAGGATCTATCTGAATGTTGTCCCAGGGCTAGTTTGTATGATCCTATCATGAGATAAAAACCTTTAGAATAAAATCAGTGTGAATTTGTACATACGGAGAGAGCACTAGATTAAGAAATAGGCTTTATTTGTGGAAGAGTTTCTTTTAGGGGAAGTAGCTAATTGTTGAATGTCATGGAGACAGCTTCAGGAGTCTAGGAGATGCTACAGGGCATGAATGGGCTTGTTTTTCCAGAGAAAGATCTTGCCTCTGTATCCATCTTCTTACAGTGCTGACAGGAGCATGGATTCCATCAGGGGGTAGAGCTGTTTGAAGACCAGACGCTGGTACCTGAAGGCTTCCTGAGAGTTTGACTTCAAGCTGCCACTTTGGGAATTAGGCAACACAGTAGATTTTTGTGGACACAATCAGCTCTAACCGGTAATGGAGAACACCCTTTCTCATTCATAATGAGCTTTCCCGGGCCTTCTATGGGCAATTGTGTTTGTCTCACTTCCATCCATTCAATGAGAAAATGTTTCTGTAGAAGTGAGAAAGTGTTGCTTTGCAGGAACATCTTATAGAAGGGAAGAGTTTATTTCCGTCTTACAGTTACGCAGAGACGTTTCAGCATGGAAGAGAAAGCATGGCATGCATAGACAGACAGTCAGGCATAGACAGTCAGGCGTAGACAGATACTCAGGCATAGACAGTCAGGCATAGACAGACCATCAAGTGCACACAGACAGTCAAGCATAGAAACAGAGTCAGGCGTAGACAGTCAGTCATAGACAGACTGTCAAGTGTACACAGACAGTCAGGCGTAGACAGAGAGTCAAGCTTAGGCAGTCAGGCACAGACAGACAGTCAAGCGTAGACAGAGAGTCATGCGTAGACAGTCAGGCATAGACAGACTGTCAAGTGCAGACAGACAGGCAGGCAGGCTTAACCTCAGTAAGGAGGAAATAGCAAAAATGAGCTGAATGTGGTGAACAGGGCTGGGCTATAGCACCCCAAGTTCTGCCCCTGGGGACATATTTCTTCCAATGAGGCACTAACTTCCAACTCTTCCCAAATAGTGCCACCAACTGAGGATGAAGTGATCAAATCCATGAGGCCATGGGGGACATGTTACATTCAAACCACCACAGACCTCAGTAATGCTCAATATTATTTTCATATATCTTACAATAAAATCACATTTTGTCAAT
Source organism: Orientallactaga sibirica (assembly GCA_036365145.1). Taxonomy (NCBI): domain Eukaryota; kingdom Metazoa; phylum Chordata; class Mammalia; order Rodentia; family Dipodidae; genus Orientallactaga; species Orientallactaga sibirica. The sequence continues at coordinate 27,223,774 of JAEOAD010000019.1, forward strand.
AATCATTCACATATATCGTCTATATCCAACCAGTCCGCCTTTCTATGGACTGGATATTGCCCCATCCCTTCACAAATTCTTGAGCCTTAGTGTGTGAGGAAGATTAAATGAGGTCACCCAAGTGGATAGTGTCATGACTATAAGAGGATGAGGCAGGAGCATGCTTTAATGAGATAGGAAAGATGACATGAACACCCAGTCCCAGGAAAAGAGCCTTCCTTAGAAACTGACCACGCTCGCACACTAATCTCAGACTTCCCGGCCCTAAAACTGCGCATGGTAAATTTCTGATGCGCGTGCCTGCTAGCCTGTGGGGCTTCATTATGGCAGCCGAGACACAAGATCTTCACTACTTTGGTTCATGCTGTCAGCTCTCCCTGAGCCTGTGTGCATACACTGGACTTTTCTTTCCTGCCTTATTCCAGAACTTTACTTCTGTCCTGTTAAATTTGGTCTTTGAGATGAATACCATCCCAATCAAAATGATCTGTTCTCTTTTGTAATAAATTACCTTGAAGAAAAAATTAGCTCATGCTGCTACAAACTATTGTGTTGGCTACCCCCAGCCCCACTTTCATTTTTGTCTCCTCTTGCTTCTTCTTCAGTTCTGGGCTCATTAGTTAATAGGGGGTCCTTGTTAAAGGGGAGAGGAGTGAGAGTCATTGGAAGAGGAGAGAGATAAATGTACCTTAACCTCCACTGCACATTTGCCGGTATCTGGTTCCCACCCAAAGAAATTCTCATTAAATTTGATGTGGGAACTGTCTGAGACTTAGGAGTTATAAAAACTTTCCTGGAAATTCTAAGGAGTATTCCAAATTGAGAATCATTCAGCTGTGCACAGGCTAGACTACGCATGGCACACCCAAAATGAATCATGCCTCAAAGAGGCCACAACTTTTTCTACTCTAGATTGCTCTGTTGACATGACAAAAAAAAAAAAAAAAATCATTGTACCGTGATAAGCATTTTGGAAGAGAACATTATTACTTTTATTTTTTTCTATTTTATTTTCATTTATTTACTTGAGAGTGAGAGAGGAATATAGAAAGAGAAAGAGAGAGAAAGAGAGAAAGAGAGAGAAAGAGAGATAGAGAATATGGGCTCATCAGGGCCTTTAGCTGCTACAAACGACCTCCAGATGCATGCAACACCTTGTGTAGCTGGCTTACGTGGGTTCTGGGGAATTGAACCTGGGTCCTTTGGCTTTGAGGCAAGCACCTTAATTGCTAAGCCATCTCTCCAGCCCAGAAATTATTTTTGAGTAAGCATTTTCTTTTTCCTTAAATGTTTTTTAAATGCAGGTGGTATTTCCATGAGTTAAATTTTCTCCCAGAGGGAGTACAATGTCCATTGGTTTGTAAGTCCAAAGACTGTGCAAGGAGGAGACTGCTCTCGGGAAATGAACAGAGCAGAACTAGGAAGGGGAGAGTCAATCACAGGAGTGCTTGCCTCAGGCACGTGTTCTCTGACATCCATGCCAACCAAGTTCACTCTTAAGGGGTGGATTAAGAAAACCTCAAAATTAATTTCGTTTTTTTCTTTTTTGAGAGAAACACCATTTTTCTGGGCTTCTAGTGGGTTAAAATGAAATTATTATAATCATTGTCCATTCTGTTTTTATTTGAACGCTTAGACTGGTCAGGAGAGCGTTGTCTCCAGTCCAGTTGCACTTTCATGTCTGGCAGCTGAACTCACACGGAACATCAAGATGCAAGTTCAGATGTCTGGACATCGGAGCACAAAGAAAGGGCACTTGGCTCTACAGGAGTCCTGTTGCCTCACAGTTATCCATTGAGGAAGGCTGATCATAGGTTAGCACTATGAAGTTAAGTTTAAGGTTTTCATCAGACCCCTTCATAATTCTCTAATTAGCTATGTTCTTCAACCTGCTCTACAAACTGGATGGTATAGGTTAGGCACTCCTACAATTAAATTCTTTGTGTCTGGAGTGAATTGGCTCCAGCCAAAGTATTTCATGTGTAGAAATTTCAGTATATTCTATCATATGCTCTATTTTGACTCTTGTGGCTTGCCACATTCAGGACAAAATTATGAAGTCAATCATTAGAAGTTTAGCGATCAACTGAGATAATTTATAGTAATTCTGAACCCAAATGCTTATGAATCAAACCTGTAAGGTATAATTGGCTGTGAGGAATACCTTCACGGGGAGGCATGGTAATGCAACCATGTTGGAAGGTTTGGGCAACTGTCAGTAGAGTCCTTCCAAGCTCCGTGTGATAACATGTAAACCGGGACCATTTTATCTTCTCTACGAGCAGTTACTAGGCTCACTATTCAACAATGTGGCTTTCAGGGCAGGAGAGAAAGAGAGAAGCCGTGCAAAAGAGCAGGCATGGCCTTTTCCTCCAGGTCATTCAACAAATTACTAGCATTTATTTAGTACAAGGCATGGGTGATATAGTGACACACACACACACACACACACACACACACACACACACACACACGCACATTTTTCCTTCTAGCAGAGAACAGAAATATTAAACAAGCAGGGCTGGAGAGATGGGTTAGCAGTTAGGGCATTTGCCTGCAAAGCCAAAGGATCCTGGTTTGATTCTCCAGGACCCACATAAATCAGATGCACAAGGGGACGCATGTGTCTGGAGCTTGTTTACAGTGGCTGGAGGCCCTGGCGTTCCTATTCTCTCTCTCTCTCTTTCTCTCTGCCTGTTTCTCTCTCTCTTAAATAAATAAAGTAATTAAACAGGTAATCACATAAGTAAACTTATGTGTCAAATGGGTTAAGTCCTGTGAAGAACAATTCAAAGTGTTGCACAGGCGTTTGATTTTTGTGGAAGGTGTTTCAGGATGTTAGTGTGGTTTCTTTCCGTCCTCAGAGCAGAGAGGCGCCACAGTCCGAGGGGTTGCTGCTTTGAAGGCAGAATCAGGACATGGAAGTAGGGAGCCTGGGCTCTTGGAGAGGCTGGGCTGACTCCTGGCTGACTCTGCTCTCAGCCAATGTTCTGTACTTCTGCCATTCACCTCTAACCCTGCAGTCAGCCCTGTCCCTCAGTGTCCCACCCTCAGCAGCACTTCCCTGTCCTGGCACGCGCTCCTCCTCTCCTCTTGCTCCCTTGTGCATGTAGCCTTTCCTCCTGACTGGGCAACGTCGCCAGAGAGCTCACTCCAGAGGGACACTTGCTTTCATTTTTACCTGTAAATGGCTAAGTTTCAAAGAAAAACATGCTTTCACGTGGAACCAGTAAGTGCACGTTTAATTTCAAAAATGTTCTCAAGAACATAATGAAGAGAGAGAAAAGAAGGGTGTGAATGCTGGTGGACTAGGAAGATATGTAAACACATCAGGGGAAACCGAGGACTTACAAGAGTAGTCAGCTGGCGCCTGGGTGCAGTTAGCTTTGCATCTTTCTTTTGGAGAGAATATTGGGGGAAGCAAGAGTATGTTATATTTTAAGTGACCTATAAGTAGTCATTCATGAATTGTAGAGTTATTTATACCACAGAAAAAAACCTTTTTAAAAAAAGTCTTACATTAAATGCCACCATGAATTGCACTTGTGTTAAAGTGGCCTATCTCTTCTCCGCTCTATGTCTAACTTGCTAGTAGCTTTATGTTGAGAGTTATTTATTAATTTATTCATTTATTTCTTGTTTTGGTTTTTTGAGGGAGGGTTTCAGTCTAGGTCAGGCTGACCTGGAATTTACTATGTAGTTTCAGGGTGGTCTCGAACTCATGGCAATCCTCCTACCTCTGCCTCCCGAGTGCTGGGATTAAAGGTGTGTGCCACTACACCCAGCTTAGAGTGAGTTATTTTTACAAGTGGCATTATTTTCTTGATAAATTGAGTTTATCGTAGTGTATTCATCTGAGTCCAAAGACTCTGAAGAGCTCTTTCTAGTTTTTTTTTTTTTTTTTTCTTTTGAGGCAACCCTAACAGACTGGCTTTTTTTTTTTTTTTTTTTTTTTTTTAATGAGAGAGAGAGAGAGAGAGAGAGAGTCAGAATTGGCATTCCAGGGCCCCCAGCCACTATAATTGAATTCCAGACATGTGGGCCACCTTGTGCACAAGTGCAACCTTGCTCATGCAGCAGATTGTGCATCTGGTTTACACGGGATCTGAAGAGACTTGAACACAGTTCCTTAGGCTTCACAGGTAAGCACCTTAATCTCTAAGCCATCTCTCCAGTTCCTCTCTTTAGTTCTTTAGTGGTTTGAGGTAAATCTGAAGTTAGTAATTCAAATTTTACCTATTTACTTGTGGGGACAAGTGTAAGTTCAGATAAGACACTTAACAAATCTGAATGGTGATTGACAAGGGTGAGAAATGTGCAAGAATCTTTTTTTCTTATTCAACCATATACAAATTCACTTCCTGTGTCTTTTCTCTTAGTGTTGGTCTGGGTATTCAAAAGGCTAAATATGTTTTGTAAATTTCTACTAATAACCAAAACAGGTGGTGCAAAGTACCTTACATTCCTCAAAGCACATGTGTTGTATCATTTCATTTAATTAAAATGCAACTATCCCGCATGGGGTGACACAAAGCTGATGAAAATCGTGGGACTCTCAGAGATCACTTCCTAAACTCACAAAGCTTCCCGCTGCCCTCCTTCTACTCACTCAGCCTTGGGTGAGTTTTTATCGCTAAGTCTTGCGCTCTTTATACTGTATCTGGGGCAAGCATCAGACCCTGACAGACACAAATCATTTGACAAGTTGCACCTCTCTTCCACACTCCATGAACCCAAGCAGTGGAGGGTGGGTCTCTTCTTCCTAGCAAGACAAACGTGCTAAGGAGTGTGTCTCCACTAGAGGGCGGAAGTCTGAGTTTGCAGCTCCGCTCCCGAGCAGGTGATAATGCAATTCAGTCAGATCTTAAGTTACTGTCTTTCAGCTTTACAGCACCTGGTTTAAACTCTCAAGCTGCAAGCATAGAGTGCAATGGAAAGCACTTTTAATTCCAGGTGGAAAAAAGTAAAAAACATATTTAACTTTCCCTTACGGGGTGTGGTGTCAATTGTGACCCCCTTAGAACACACTGTTTTATTATTCGATGAATTCTGATCTTGACTCCAATTCTGGTTGGAGCGGCGAGAAGAAAATGAGTATCACCTGTAGTTTTCAGCCACATTGTGTCTGATGACCTAAAGGACTCCAGCTACACTAATCTGCTTTGCAAGAGGAAAAAAAAAAAAATCAAAGAACAAAGCAACATTTTTACAGAAATTCTCCCGGGCACAGAGCACCAAACCTGGAAATGACTCTAAAGTCCGTGTTCTTAATTTTATAGACAACGAAACTAAGTCTGAGGCCAGGGGCAATGTCCTTTAATTACTCAGTTAAGTGAAACCAGGTCTCCTGTTTGCATGGTCCCAGCCTGTCCATCACACTGGGAAGAAGTGTGTCTGTGATTCTTGCTCGCAGAATGCACCGTGGCCCGACTATCTAGTTAACCAAACCTGCTCAGAGACTCCTGATGAACTGTATTGAACACGTGCGATTCAACGTGGATTAATACATACCGTCACTGCTTCAAATCAGTTCACCTCGAGCTAGATTTAGACAACTGGGGCTTTTGCATGCTGAATCCCAGCAGATCTCATCACAGAATTTCCAAGAATATCTTAAAGATGTTTGCTTCCTCACTGCTAGGTCTCTAGAAGTGAGGAGCTCTCAGCGTTGAGCTTATCTAATCATAGCAGTTGAGTAATTTTGATTAAGTCACCCCACATTCCTTTAGCGACGGACGGGAGAGAGGACAGCTTGGGAAATGCAGTTGGTTGAAAAGGTAACAGTATAAGATTTGCCGCCCTTTCTTATCTGATGATAAAGAAGGACGTATGGCTTCTGTGATTCACCTAAGGCCCGGAAGTTAGATGTCCACATAGGCATTATATCGTATGGTACAAGCCTCATCTGATTTGCACTGAAATGTTTTTAAGGCGTGATTCCATTGCATGAGAGACTTAAGTCGTGCCAGCTAGGCACTTTACTTCTTCAGATCTCTCTCTCTCTCTCTCCCCCCCCCCCGCCCTTCTTTCTATACAACGAGGAACTCTAATTCCTCTGAACTCCATCCTCTCCATTACGGATATGCCTTTCTCATGCAGCTGTGCCCAGAACTCTCCTATGCACTCCTGCTACTGTTGCTAGCAAGACCGTCTCCAGAGGCAATTAAAAAATCCTTATGAGCTCCCTGCTATCCATATGGACAGCTATTGGACTGTGTTTTGGAGGGGAGCAGTTCCATGTATGGAGCCAGGATATGTTATCCTCCTTGCTCCTTCATCTGCATCCCCCACGTAGGAGGCTCCTCCTCTGGCTTGTCCTCTCTTCCCTGCTGAAATCACATTTGTATTTGGTGGAAGAGACTGGATACTGGAAGGTGTTTTAGGAATGGACCACATACAGCAAAAAGAGGGATGGTATTTTAAGTTCTGTGCAGCAGATGCTGGTATAGCATAGTGAATCAGAAATATTCTGAATCATTCTACCTCCAAGGGAAATATATATATATATATAAATAAAATCTGGCTGAACAGTCATCTGTGCTGAACAGTCAGTAGGCTCCTGATGCGACTTGCCCTACATTCCTTCCTCCCTGGGGAACCACATAAGCATTTTGCAACCTCCTTTCACACCTCAGCCCACCATGCTGTTTGCTTCTGAACATTTGTATTCTGCCTCCTTTTTTAATAAGTGGGAATTTTATACATGACAGCTACTAACAAACTTTGGGGAGAAGTGATAGAGGGTCCTATTTAAATGAGAACTGCAAGGTTCTTGTGAATGCACTCTCTGTAAATAATATAGCACACTCAGGTAAAAATTTAAAACAAGAGATATTCAGCAACAAGGATTTTTTTTAAAACATCGGAAACTGGAGCTTCATTTCATGCAAGATTCCTTGTGAATATATCTTGGAGGGTCATTCAGTTATATTTTTTTAATCCACATCCAAACTCTTCTTCATTAGCATATGAGAGTTGTTTTTGCCCTGATTTTCCAACAAGAGCAGGAATCTGCCTCAGTTTGGGGAGGCCATTTAACACTACATTAATTCACCATGCATTCATTTTGTAGCTCTGGAGCTCAGAATTCATGTTAGGTTTTGTGGATGGAGCTACCTTGGTGATGGAGTTTCATCCTCTGACCCCTTGCAGTCAGGAGAGGGGAGCTGACATGTAAGTGGATGCACACCTGGTGTCTGTATCAAAACACGTGTCATGAATTTGTGATTAGAGTAGAAAGAAAATGGACTCGTTCAGATGTCAATGCAAGATGACATCTGGAGAATATGTTGGTAGTGTGGGCAAGACAGAGATGTTCGTGAAGGAGGAAGGAAGACTGCTCAAGAAGTGGGGCCCCATGGGCAAAACGGTTAGATTCTCTCAAGATGGCATGTGCAGTTGTGGGAAGGTGCTAGAATGCTTGGTTCTAGTGCATCATGGATTCTCAAGGGGGAGTTTTTGGTCAGGAACTCCTGATGCACAGTAGGATGTTAACCCAGCAGCTACACAACTAATTATCTTTATTGTCACCTTTTCTGCATGTTCTTGTGAAAGTTATTGTAGGTTTCTTTCAATTAAAATATTGACATTATTTTACAAATTCTAAATAAGCATCCAGTGTCATGGGATACTTTCCTATTGGGTCGGGTAATGTGTCATTATAATTTATATCCATAGTGTGATATTCCAAGCAATTTCTGAGTAGCAGAAATGAGAGAAACCTACCTTGACTGTCTTGATTTCTTGTCATCAGGAGTGGCTGAAAAGAAGTATGAAGGAAAAGGAACCGCAGTGGAACTTAAAAGATCCCACTGGTTTCTTTTCATCTTCAGCAGTGGGGGCATACCAATCCCAAAATGCTAAGGATTTTTGAGCCCAACAGTCTGAGAAACCAGAGAAAAGTCTTGAAGTGATTCTGATAGCATGGCCATGTCGAAGACCCCTAAAGGATTATTTCCTACCCAGGCAGAGGAAGGAAGTACCACTGATTAGGAAAGCCCGTGTCCTAAGCCTCAGTTTGTGATTTGCCATCCAGGAAAAACTAGAAATGTATTTCAACACCACTTAAGTAAAAGTCTGATGTGATTTTTTTTCTTTTGGGTGTTTGGCTACTAATGGGACTTTTCTTTGTCCTAGACCAAGAGAGTTATTAAGGAACCAATCTGCAGTATAATAAGACTCAAACTTGATGAGTTAATCATGTGGCTGAAATAGAAATAGAAAATAATGATAGGCATGCAAATCAATGGCTGATTGTCTTCTGTTTATCAACTCTGGGTAACTCCAAAAGCATGTCCTATATCTACTTACATGTTTACATTTTATACCAGTCCAATTTCAGTGGTTTATAATTTCTAAATATTCCAATTATCTTTGTTAGATCACTGCCTTGGAGCTGCCCAATGCTTGGGATCAGGAAGTTTAACAATGGGTCCTTTCCAAATGTATCATTCATCTTTATGTAGGTTCCTGAAAGGCTTATGCTGTTGCCAAATATTATCTATCTGTCTGCCCGTCTGTCTGTCTGTCTATCTATGTATCTATCTATCTATCATCTATCTATCAATATATTGTCTATTATCTATTATATATATATCAATTATCTATTACTGATCTCTAATATATCAATCTATCTATCTCTCTCATCTATCTAACATCTATCTATCATCTGTTCACATGTTTTTTTCGTGCATCCATTCATCAGCCAACCATCCCATTTTGTGATTTGGTGAGGACTTGACTTGATGGATTTCCATGGTCTTTGCAGATGTCAGGAGCCACTAACCCTTCTTTCCACCTATTTTTATTTAGTATTTTTCTTGAGCATTGACACTTAAGGCTAACCGTATGAATTTTTAATTTCCTACGTTTGAGCTTAAAATTTGGCATAACATAGATGTTTGTTTCTAGACAATTTTGCCCGACAGATGATTTTCTTTGGTGCTGAAACCACAAGATATAAGGATTTGATATCTTAAATGACATTATTAACATTTAAGTAATGGGATTCATAAAGTAGATTTAATGAAGATTTCAACTCAGTATGAATGTTTATGTTTGACCGATCTTGGTGTTTTTCCTATAATTGGGCCCAGGAATTGATCATTGTCCTAAAGTGACCGTGACCACGTGTGCTTTTCAGAGTGGACGTGTGGGGTGAATAATCGCAGGTCACACCTTGCTAATTGTTTTCCTTGTTGGGTGGACTCTATATTAGCTTTTATTACTGTCGTTCTGGGGTTTTCATGCACGTTGAATAGAGTGCCAGAAAGGGACAGAGAACATTGCATAAACAGTAAAAATAAAACTCAAGTGTTGATGTGTCCCAATATTTCCTATAATAGAATATAATGCACTTTTTCTTATTTTTAAATGGGACTTTGCAGAAAGAAGCAGTCATTCCTTACATATGCAGATTAACATTACTTGGGCAAAACCATTCTTTCTGTCATTCTTTGTGGGTTGATTGGTTTTGCAGGGTCTTTTGCTAGATAATAAAAAAATGCAAAAATAATATATTCCTCAGCAGACACATACAGGCTCTGTCTTCATGGAACACCTACATCAACTGTTCTGTCATTGATTTTTATATCATATAATGTAATAGACAATAACCGAGTAACAAAGCAGGTCACTGCCCAGTTTACCTGAACCTATTTTCGCAATGACAGGAATAATTCTTTTAGCTAGGTCATGATTTGGCTATTTCAGTAACATCCAAGAACAAATCAAATCCTCTGTATTTCAATCCAATTGAGGTTGCAAGGATCAGTGATTATTTCAGTTAAAAAAAAAAAATGAATTGAGTGTGACGCGACTCAGGGCTGTCACTCCCGTACCTGTCACTCTCACAGAACTGGGCCGTCTTTCTATAGACTGTGGTGGACTAAAATAGTAGACCAATATAATTAAGATGAACTGTATACACTTGAAAAAATATTTCAGTGCAGGTTTGATTACTTTGATACTGTGATGATTTTTAATATTGGGGGGGGCGGTTCAAATGCAAACCCCAAACCTAAGCTGCTGTCTGCTTTTAACCAAAGAATTAGATAAACCAGACTAAGAAGGATAATTATTAAATAATCAGTTTTCTTCAGAAGTCAGGAGGAGTGAGGGAGAGCCCCAGGAACAAGGAAGGGGGAGTGGATGTACCCATATGGTCTAAGGGCCCATAGAAAAGTCCATGGGCCTAGGGGAAAACAAAACTATCCTTTCCCACCCTGGCAGTCGCTAAGCTAAGCTACCAGGGTAGGAAGGACAAAACTCTACCAGTGGCGAAAACCTCAGGTGCTGAGAGATGAAGATCCCAGGAGCCAGAAAGAAGATAGACATCCCCTTGTGGGCTCCCTGGAGCGTTTTATTATGGTTCCAGGGCAAGACGCAGATACACCTGGGTGCTGTGTCGAGAAGGGGCTGGGCTTGAACTCTACATACACTGGAGTAATTCCAGCTTTGAGACAATGGCTGCAGACAGCAGGGCAACTGTGTGAGGTAATTTCCTTCTCAATACCACCCGACTCCTTGCTGATACCGAGGAGAAATATTTCTGGCTTGTTTGTCCAAGGATTCTGGGAATGTTAGGGGAGGTTCAGACACCAGTTCCTTCTGAGTGATGGAGTCCGAGAGGATGTCACAGAGGTATGAAGTGAGGTGTCTCTGCAAGATCAGCTCACGCATGCCCCTGATTCAGGGCTTCAAGCCAAACTTGTCCCTGTGAGCAATTTGGTGGCTGAGCAATGACATTTCTATCCAAACAAACTGTCAACTGAACTGAAATAATTGAGTGCCCTTTGCTCTTTGGAATATGGAATGAAAAACACATAATCGAGAGATATTTTTTACCTGCCTTAAAAAAAAGTTTCTAATTGTGCTGTGCTGAGAAAATATGAATTTGACAGAAATAAAGTTATCATATATCTGGTCGTCATGCCGTATCATCACTAAATTAATGAAACAATATGTCCACACATGTGTAGACACTGAATCTCTCTGAAAGAGACATGATACAGGTAAAATAGGGCTGGAGAAATGGCTTAGTGGTTAAGGCTTTTGCCTGCAAAGCCAAAGGATCCTGGTTCTATTCTCCAGGACCCACGTAAGCCAGATGCATAAGGGGATGCACACATCTGGAGTCCGTTTGCAGTGGCTGGAAGCCCTGGCACGCCCATTCTCTCTTTTTCTCTGTCTCCTTCAGTCAAATAAGTAAATTTTAAAACAGAGTGCTTATAAAAAAAGGTAAGAAATAGGAAATAATAGTATGAGATAGTACCATTATTATAATAATATAATAATAATAGTATGAGAGGGTTTCCTATCTGGTTCTCTGTTATACCACTATGTCAAGCTGTGTTCTAACTATTGGTGCTACTGTCTGTAGTCATATCCTAATGTATTTCTAAACCAATGGGGGATAAAGATGACAAGAAGGTAGAAGTAGTGAAGAAGCAGGCATAGGGCACATTCACTGATAACAATTGACCGTGCACTTGTAGCTTAACCGTCCACACAGCACTCTCTGGAGGATCATCTCAAGGGGGTAGAATGTCGTATTTCCCTGCATGTGCGCATAATAATGTCACTAGAAAGTAGCTTCCTACAACCATCTTTCTAGGAGGGCCCTGCATTAGTAGGAGGTGAGAAGGAAGAGTGGGGTTCACATTCATAGGATGAAGCTCCAAGTTTCTCCTCATCTACACAACTGATCCGCAGCCACACACTGCACATGTAGGCGAGCTTATTCCCACCCTGGTGCCTTCAGTACAGCCTTCTCCATTTCCTCCCAGCTGCCTGGCATTTGGGGGTGAGGGTTCTTGTGGGCTGAGATGAAATCTTGGTCGTGTCACGTAGCTGTCCTGGAAACAGGCATGAATTGGAGTTCAAACTTCTATTGACCACTGATTATTGGTCTCCCTGCCAAAGCTGATAACTAACTTAAGATTGCTCTTGTAAATTTTGTCTTAAGTCGGGGACTGTGGAGAGCACTTGCCTTGCTAGAGACACAGTGTTTATCGCCACGCAGCTCAGTCACCCTCCCTCCCCGGTGCTCTGCTGTCGGTGTTAGGGTCACTTATTCCACAGCTACAGGTTTCCTATCACTGAGTATTCTGAATTGTAGCTGACCCTGTCCAACTCAACCCCTGTGTCTATTCTAAATTTGCCTTTATACCTCTCTAGAAATCAGAATTCCTTTGTCTGTGTCTTTGTGTTGCTATTATGAACTACTGGAGGCTGGGTATTTTATAGGGCAAAGAGGTTTATTTATACTTAAAGCTGTAAGGATCCAAGAGCATGTCACCATGAGTTTCTGGAGAGAGCTTCATGGTAGACAGACTCACATGCCAGGAGTACTGACAAGACAGAGAGACAGAGAAAGCAAAAGATGAGGGAAGGGCCAGGCAGTCCATTCTCCTGGGAACTAGTTCACTTCTGCAGGACCTACCCTGGTCTGAGAGACTAGCGTGGATTCTTCATGAAGCAGCTGTGACTCAGCCGCCTCCCGCTAGCCTCTTCTCTGCACGGCCCCTTCCTCCCGCCCCTGCTGAACACCGCTTCAGAGAACTGCACACATGTCTGCAGCTGCCCTCAGGGAATGTTTGTGTCCACTACATTAAGCTGTTTGCTTGATTTTGCTGATCACGATACACGCTGAAAACTGCACAAAGCTGAAGCCTATCTTTCTGGACTAGAAACTGAAAACTCCCAGGCATTCCTAACCAGACAAACAGCAATTCAAAACATCCTTTCAGGACTGGGGGAAGAGGGGAGCTCAGTCAGAAAAAAACTGTGTAAGCATGAAGACTTGAGTCAGTCCCAAGTACTCAGGTCAAAAAAAAAAAATTAAAAAACAAAAAAACAAAACAACAACAACAACAAAACAATCTCCAGGCATGCTGGTACACACTTATAATCAATCCCGGAACTAATATCAAAGGATTTGAGCATTCAAGGAGCCCTCCAAACTTGTTATTGGCAGTCAGGTTCGCATTGCTGGTAGAAATCACCCAACCAAGAGCAGCTTGTGTGAAAAAGAGGTTTATTTTGGCTTACAGGCTCCAGGGGAAGCACCATGATGGCAGGAAAAATGATGGCATGAGCAGAGGATGGACATCACCCCCAGGCCAACATCAGGTGGACAACAGGAACAGGAGAGTGTCCCAAACACTGGCAAGGGGAAAGTGGCTATAACACCCATAAGCCCGCCCCCAACAATACACCACCTCCAGGAGGTTTTATTTCTCAAATTGCCATCAGCTGGGGAAACTAGCATCCAGAACACCTAAGTGGAGGGAGGCCACCTGAATCATAAACTGATAACCATCCATGAAATAAAATGTAATGCATTCATCCAACTTTAAAAGTTCCCATAGTTTTTATCAATTCCAACGATGTTCATACATCCCCATAGTCTAAGATCTTTTAACTGAGCCATAATACCAAAAAAATCCCCCCAAGCCCCATAATTAGCACAGAATAAACATTCATACTGCAAAACATGGCATTGGGCATAGCAAAGAAATATTTAGCTAATACACGATTTCCAATTCTACCCTTCCAGCTAGGCTACTCATAGTCCTAGAAAACATTATCTGGGGCTGGCAGCTTTCCTTAGCAGCCATCTTGTGGTCCTGGCATCTCCCTGGGTCTCCAGTGCAATCCACGGTTCATCCTCATGGCCCCATAGGATCTCCATGCAGGCATCCAGCAAATCTGTTTCACACTGCCCATGGCCATTTCCAAAACACAAGACTGCATTGCAACTCAAAGACCCTCTCTTTCTTGCATTTCTTATACACCTCAGTACCAGGTAGAGTGCCAATTTGTTAATCCAGGGGGGGAATAAATCAGACTTTGAAGAACAGGACACTCCTTAAGCACTCAGGCTCCTTCAATAGAGTCTACATTCTTCCTGTTGCTCCAATGCAGGTCAGCTGGCCCAGTCTCAAAGCTTATAATCTCTCAATTGTAGCTGAACAGGCAGAAGTTTTGGCCTAAACATTTTTTTCCTGTGCCATATCCCTCTGCTCACACCAGTCCATTTCTATGTAATGGAACCTTGCACAAATTCTCAGGACACAGGCATAACAGCAAGCTTCTCACACAAACTGTTTTAAGCCCAGTCCAGGCAAAGCTCTTTCTCACCCTCATAAGCCAAACCTCATAGTTCTTATTGCATTCAGGTCTTTCAACTCTGACTAGAATAGTCCATCAAGCTGTACTTTCAGCACTGCAAGGTGTCTCTTAGGCCAAGGTTTCAAATCCTTCCACATTCCTCTTGAAAATCAGCTCCAAAAGGCCAAAGCCACACAGTCAGGTGTCTAGCAGCAAATGACAACACTCCTCTGTACCAACATTACTGTTGCAGTCAGGTTCACATTGCTGGTAGAAATAACCCAACCAAGAGCAGCTTGTGGGAAAAAGAGGTTTATTTTGGCTTACATGCTTGAGGGGGAAGCTCCATGATGGCAGGGAAAATAATGGCATGAGCCATCACTCCCTGGCCAGCATCGGGTGGACAACAGGAACAGGAGAGTGTGCTAAACACTGGCAAGGGGAAAGTGGCTATAACACCTATAAACCGGCCCTCAAAAATACACTGCCTCCAGGAGGCTCCAAGTTCCAAATTGCCATCTGCTGGGGAACCTAGTGTCCAGAACCACCTAAGTTTATGTTCACACTTGTGAACTCCAATTTTGTGTCCTTACCCTATTATTAACAAAGAATTAATAAAATGCACTTGAGAAGGCCAAATTATGAAATATTGAGTTGATTTAGGGAGAAATCATAATTCATGAGATTTATTTAGGGGACATTGTTATCTAGAAAAAGGCTGCTGCAGTTACACACACACACACACACACACACACACACACACACACACACACACACGTGTGCATATGGGAGATCAAGATCAAACATAGAAGCCCCTTCAAATAACAGACCAGAAAGGATTAAGAAATAGTGGACTCAGAGATCACAGATAAATCTTACATATGATCAAAGTGAGACAGTACCCCCAAAGCATAAAGGGCAAGAAGGAAAATACCGAAGCCAATGTAAGTATTCTCCCCTTCCCAGCCAGGCTGATCCCAGCCAGCTTAAAAGGAGGGACAGAGTCACATGGATGTTCAGGCCAGGTCACCAGTCACAAGGAAGAGAAAAAAGCAATGGGAGATCCAGGGAGAAGAGAGAGCCAGGCCACATGGGTAACCATGTTTATAGGGTTCAGACATCCAATTAGTGTGAGCCTTGTCATCAGGCAGGGGTGTAAGCAGAGACTTGATTGGTTCTGTCTCAAGGGATGACACAGAAGGGGCTAAGGTCTGATTGGTTCATGGACTCAGGGCTGATCCAGGGAGGCTGAGCTGAAGAAGAAGCTGGAAGCTCCTGCTCGCTTGGTCACTGCAGGCATGTTGGAGAGACAGGACGAGACCCAAGCTTCGGTTTTGTCAACATGGGCAGAATGGCATCTTCTTGTTCCCTCTTTGGACTTCTATCTCTAAGTAACACCACGAAAGAGCTAGCTCTCTCCTATTTCTCCTTTTCTGGCAAGCAAAGGGGATCTTTAGGGTTTGCTGAACAACCATCCTAACCTGCTTGGTGAGCTGCAGGCCAAGGAAAGACCCTGCCCGGACAAAGGTGGACAGTGTTGCTGAGGAAATGGATCCAATGTTGTCCTTTTTCCTCCACAGGTTATGTGCACTCACATCCACACGTGGCTTGCATACACACATGAACCTGCATACAGGAATAGACATACATAGAACACACACACACTCCCCTCACATGCACATACCCTACTAATAAAAAAAGTAAATTAACAATAATAACAAACAAAACAAAACGCAAAAAAGAAATCCTTCCAGACTCTTTTTAAATAAAAATTATTAATTTGCAAGTATTTGTGTATGGTCATACTAGGGTCTTTTGCCACTGCAAATTAATTCCCATGTGGCTTTATATGAATGGCTGAGGAATTAAACTTGGGCCTTAAGGCTTTGTAAACAATGCCTTTAAACCATCTCCACAGCCCCAGGCTTTTTCATAAATAGATGTTGACCTGAATTGAAACATACTAAATATGTAGTATAACATAGCATCCACTTAAATATAATTAAAAATTTTTTTTATTATTTTATTTTATTTTTGGAGAAAGACACAGAGAGAGACAGACAGAGAGGGAGAGGGAGAGGGAGACAGAGATGGGCGCGCCAGCAGTCTCTCAGCTGCTGTGAACGAACTCCAGATGTGTGTGCCCCCTTGTGGGCAAGTGCGACATTGTGCCCTTGCGTCACTTTGCATCTGGCTAAACGTGGGACCTGGAGATTGGAACCAGCGTTCTTAGGCTTAGCAGGCAGGCACCTCAACAGCTAAGCCATCTCTCCAACCCTTAAATATCATTTTTATTTAATATAGACTAACACATTGCTACATATTAATTTACAGTGAGTTCATTCCTTCAAGCAGTTATCTGGTGTCTTACTTTATGAATAAAAGATAGTTTATTTAACCCAGTTCCTATTAATAGATGTTAAATTGTCTGCACTAATAAACATTCTTCCTTAAACATTTTTGTTTTTACTTTTTAAATTCTTTTTCCTACTTTTCCTTAGAGTTTTTCCTAGAAGTTAAATGACTAGATCACAGTTTGGATAATGTGTTAGATTGTACTTTGGAAAATTGAAAACTTAATTCTCTTTCAATGTGCCCATTTGGCAACTTCTCATTCCCAACAAAAACATTTGTCTTCTTAAGTTTAGCAATCCATTAAATAGACTAGAACTCAATTTAATTTGAATTTATTTAAACATGGATGAAGTTGTTAAATGTATTATCACACATGAACTGGCCTGAATATAAGGGTGTTAGAATAAAACCTCAGCTTTTCATTTAATCTAAAAGACAATAGAAAGATTTTTGACTTTTTGGCCTCTTGCCTTAGGCTTTAGAAATTTATTTTCTTTGGGTAGTTCTTTCAGTTTCTGGAATTTTTAATGCATCGATCATAATCTGCAGATTACAATAAAACAGTCATGTCATTCTGTCACAGCTATTGACTCTATGTCTTAGCCAATTCATAAAGACATTTAAGAATTAAATTCGTTCTCTCTCTACATATGTGTATATGTACATATTTCATGTATTTCTACACGTACATCTTTACACACAGAAATGTCTAATGAGTCTTTCTTCCCTTTCTCTATTTCTTCCCGTGCTGCTCTTAGAGTTATACGTTAATCAGGCCAAGCTAAGATTTAATTTTCACTTGCTTTAAATTGCTTTGTGCTATGAAGCAGAAAATCCATCCATCTCAAAAACACAGAGAAACACAAATACAGCCAACAAAAGAATCTCAGAAGTGCCTATCCTCTCTCAGGGAGCGTGCACAGTGTGGGACCTAGGGCATGCATGTCTGGCTAGTTGTGCACATGATAAGGCATCATGCGAGATATTCAGCCTTTCTTTGTAAGAGCATTTCGCTTTCTCCTCCATAATCAGTGGTTGACCTTCTGTGGTTCTTTTCTTTGTTAGGCCATCTCTTCATTTTCCATTACTCATGGAAACCAGGTGAGGGTTTGGGTTTGACACTAACCCTCTGTTTTGACTCCTTTTTTTTTTTCTCCCTCAAAACTCTATGCTGTTTCCCTTAAAAAAAAAAAAAAAAAAAAAAAACTCACATAACTGCTTCACTTTCTGAATGAGCACAGTCTAAAGTTGTCTCCCCTTGAATTACCTCCATTGTTCAGCATGCTAATGAGGAACCAAGGCATTCTACTCTGAAATGCATTTGAAAGGGTTGCTCTCTACCTTTGGCTCATTACAGTCAGCTATAAAACTCCCCGTCTTAATGTCAAGGCCTGCTGACTTTAGTGGGCTAATTTGCATGTTATTCCTTAGGAACAGTGTATTTGAGTCACAATATACTAGACAACCAAACTTTTCTTCCTACTTTCTCATAATGACATCATTACACATGCTATGGCTTCCCTGCCTTAGCTACTTCTTTCTCTAGCCTTTTTATATAACTCTCCATGAAGAAGATGAAGTTCAATTCCATCTCCTCAAGTCTCTAGTTAGTCACATCTACTCCCACTTCCCACCTAATAATAGAATACCCAGGTGACAGCTCTACAGTTTGGCCATATATACTCAACTCGGTGATTTCCAGTGACAGGTTACCGGGTATATCAAGAGAAAATTCATGCCAGTATGGACGAATGGATGAATTAAGCTTTTTTATTGTAAGGTATTTCTTCCTTTTTGCATCTCCTATACATCAATCCTATTTTTATTTAAAATATTTTTAAAATTTTATCTCTTTGAGAGACAGAGAAGTCTGTTGGTCAGTCTATCTATCTATCTATCTATCTATCTATCTATCTATCTATCTATCTATTGATCTATAATCTATCTATCCATTATCTATCTAGAGAATGGGTGATCTAGGGCTGCTAGACACTGAGAATGATCTCCATACACATATGGCATCCTGTGTATCCACCTTATGTGGGTCCTGGGGAATCAAACCTGGGTTCTTTGGCTTTGCAGGCAAATGCCTTAACTGCTAAGCCATCTCTTCAGCTCAATTCTAATTTTAATAGAGTGTATTTCCTATGATTCTTCCTCTCGTGTGCTGGGATGTTTCAAATATTTGGAAAGTACTATGTTGTCCTTTACTGAAGAGTTCTAATGTCTTATGTGGTTGGGGGAGTTTCTCCTAAGACTTCTCTCCCTTTTCCGAGTATACTTCTTATAACACACCCTTAATAATTAAACACAGTGTTTAAGGTGTGGCATGACTAATCCAAAGCATTATGAGGCTGTTATTTATGATATGATGGATTTACTTCTGCTCATATATTTATAAGGCCAAGTGTTGTATGAAATATTGTATGAAATGACCTGGTTTATTAACCTCTAATTAAATTATAGAATTTGCCATTCACATATCACTTGACATCTATCTATCTTCTTCATCACCATCTATCATTTATCTATCTTCTGCCTATCATCCATCTCCCTCTATCTATTATCTATCTATCTATCTATCTATCTATCTATCTATCTATCTATCTCTTTCTATCTATCTATTATCTATCTATCTATCTATCTATCTATCTATCTATCCATCTATTATCTATCTATCATCTATCTATCTATCTATCTATCTATCATCTATCTATAATCTATCTATCTTTGTAGTCAATGGCCCCCTCTGCCTCTGATCTCAGGCAAACATTGATCTGCTTTATGCCATCACAGATTAGTTTGTATTTACTAGAGTTATATAAAAAAATGGAACCATCCCCATATATAGTCTATTACAAAGAGACTGTGTCCTTTGACAGATATATGTTTGTCTGTGGGAGTGTGTATGTGTGTTTTCTTTTCTTTTTATAAATATATTTTATTTATTTATTTATTTATTTATTTATTTATTTTTGAGAG
This sequence comes from Orientallactaga sibirica, assembly GCA_036365145.1. NCBI lineage: Eukaryota > Metazoa > Chordata > Mammalia > Rodentia > Dipodidae > Orientallactaga > Orientallactaga sibirica. Next base: position 27,243,223 of record JAEOAD010000019.1, read on the forward strand.
AGAGAAAGCAGTAGACAGAGAGAGAGAGTGTGTGTGTGTGTGTTTTCTTAATGGAAGCGAGATTATACTAGATCTATGTTGTACAATAGAATCTTTAAACCCAAATTCAAGAGATTTGTCCGTTTAAATTTATCTTGTTATTTTTCAGTCCAATGTTCCTGTGTGTCAAAACGATTTTGAATCCTGAATCTGTCATCCAAGGTGTTATCTCGCTGTCCTTTCTAGTTGAAAGCTTTCAAAAGGTTTGATAAATAAATTTCAATACATTATGGCAGAATGCAGACTCATAAGATATTAGACCGGAACGAACCTAAGTCATGGGTAAAGTTGCTGATAGGAACAAGCACAGATATCGGCTCGTGGTACTACACTGGCAATGTTGGTGCAATCGTTCTACTGTGCTAAAACTTGGCCTTTTACCTGACCTAGAATGACATGGAAATTATTATACCTACTACTTCTGATGTTGCTTAGGAGCATTTTGCTTTTGATTCTCTAATTTTCTCACCAATTTTCTTAGGTAGACTCTATGCATGAGCATGTTTGATTCTTTTGAGATGTAAATCATAAAAATAAAATCTGAGTAGAAACTTGGATGGGCTTTAATAAATAGAAACCCTTACAAAATTATCTTCCCAATTATGATGAATACTTTCGGTACCATGAGGTTTCTTAATATCCTTTTCAGTCCCTAACTCTGATCTCAGACAACCATTGAGTGATTTTATACCTTTATAAATTAGTTTATATTTTTCTAGAGTTTCTTATAAATGGAATCACACAGGATACATACTGTCTTGTATCTGGCTTCCCGAATGTCTTTGAGATGCACCCGTGAAACTGGGAGTGCCAGTAGTTCATTCCTCTTCTCTAGGATGTCCTTACATACCTCCATGAAGCTGGGAGTGTTGGTAGTTCACTGCCCTTCACTGGAATGTCCTTACATGCATGCAGGAAGCTGGGGTGCTGGTTGTTCATTTCCCCTTTACTAATCAGTAGTACTGCATTGCATTTCTTTTTCACTGATACCAGAACAAGACAAATATGTCCACTGTCCCCACTTTTATTTAATATAGTATTAGAAGTCTTAGCTATGGCAATCATGGAAGAGATACAAAAAAAGGGATGCAAATTGGAAAGAAAGAGATGAAATTATCATCATTTGCAGATGATATGCTTCTATTCGTAACAGACCCTAAAGGCTCTACCAGCAAACTGTTAGAGGTGATAAACATTTTTAGCACCATAGCAGAATACAAAATAAACACACAGAAATCAGCAGCCTTCCTATATACTAACAACAAATATGCTCAGGATGAAGTCAGGGAAATACTTCCATTCACAATTGCCTCGAAAAAAATAATAAAGTACCTTGGAATAAACCTAACCAAGGAAGTGAAGGATCTCTACAATGAAAACTTCAAAACACTCAAGAGAGAAATTACAGAAGACACTAGGAAATATAAAGACACCCCGTGTTCTTGGATTGGAAGAGTCAATATTGTGAAAATGTCAATCTTACCAAAAGCAACCTACACATTTAATGCAATCCCCATAAAATTCCAATGCCATTCTTGATGGAAACAGAAAAAATAATCCTAAAATTTGTAAGGGAGGGAGGATAGGGTAGGAATTAAGAAGAGGGTATTGTATATGTGTAAATACATGAACAGATTACTGGGGGTGCAATGGCCTAACTGGGGTCAGAGGAAGGGATTAAGTGAAGGGAGGGTGGGAGGATAGTTTTTCAAAATTTAAGCTGTTATAAATAAGTCATAGGGAAAACTACTTCTTTGGATAATGGCACACCTAGAAGCCATATATTGTTTTACTAGAAAAATTTCAGTGCCAGGGATGGATACCTTTCAATGAGCTGGCTAGGGAGGTCCCTGTTACCCCCAAAACATTACAGGCCATTGCCAAGGGTCTTGGTTTCCTATCAGAACTATATGGTAAGACCCTGTTTCTGAACACTCCACATACTTAGGCTGAAGCTCACTAAGATATCAATCTGGAGCTGAGCTGGAAAGCTCCCTGTTGACCAGCTGACAGAAAGCTGGAAAAAGTTATGCTGCATGCAGCCCTATGGGAGAGAGAAAGCCATCAATGGTGGTAAACAACAGCAGACCTTGCAAGCTTTAAGATTGGCCAGCCAGGCCAAATGTACCAACTGCTCTCTAATTGGACTGAAGGCTGCTCCATGGGAGTGAATTCAAGGTCGGTAATGAAAACCTAGTCTAAAGCCTATGGCAGGGGAGGTCATAAGCCCTAGGGGAGTAACAACTGTTATTAACTGACTCAATGCGTACGTTATTCCCACAAAACTTCCCCGTAAGCACTTTTGAAAATGTTTATACCCACATATTAATGCTACTCTCACTTTTGGTTAGAGAAGCTTTTCTTTTCAAATGATGGTGACTACTGGGATGACTCAGAAGGCACCATGGTGCTGAGAAGAAGTGACAGAGAAGTGCTCAGCACTGAAACATCTCTAACACACCTTCCAAGGCTCAGGGTCCATTGCAAAAGAGGTGGTGGAAAGAATGTAAGAGCCAAAGGAAGGGTAGGACTCCTTACAACATGCTCTTCCAGACACAAAATGGCCTGGATATCCATGACCTCACAGTGCCTGACCCTCTCTACCCAAGACCTTCATAATAGGAGGAAAAATATGATATCAAATAAAAGAGAGACTAATTGAGAGGGGATAGGATGGAGGGTAGATTTGAGGGGGAAGTGGAGATGGGGAGGGAAATATAATGGTCTATTGTCTATATTGTATATATTATGGAAGCTGTCCATAGAAAAGTTTTAAAAGGGCTAAAAGATGGCTTAGCAATTAAGGTGCTTGCCTGTGAAGCCTAAGGTCTCCTATTTGATCTCTCTCCAGATCGCACATATGCCAGACACACAAAGGTGACACAAGCACAAGGTTGCACATGCACACTAAGTGGTGCAAACATCTGGAGTTTGATTGCAGTGGCTGAGGTCCTGGTGCACCAATTCTCTCTCTCTCTCTTTCTCTCTTGTTCTATCTAAAAAAAAAATTTAAAAAATTAATCTATAAAGAAAAAAGTGAAAAGTTTGCCAGTGTAGCTCTACTTGTCATGTTTAGCAGCAACATTGTGTGAAGAGATATATGGACCAGAATCTATCACATAATAGTTTTTTTTTTGTTTGTTTGTTTAAAGCCTTCAATTAAAGTCTTTAGTGTGTGTGTGTGTGACTGTGTGTTTATGTGGGAGTGTGGGCATACATGTGCCAAGGTCAGAAGACAATTTTGGGTGTTGGCCCGTGCCTTCCATCTTTTGAGGCTGGTTCTCATTTTTGTCATTGCACATGCCAGGCTGGCTGATCCAGGAGCTTCCTTGTCATAGATACACTAAAATTACAGATATGCATTTCCATATCTGGCTTTAATGTAGCTTCTGGAGATCCAAACTCAGGTCCTAATACTTGTGTGGTAGGTGTTTGATCCACTGAGCCCCCTTCCCAGTTCCATTTATTTTACTCTTGATCCTAAATATATAACTGATGTTGTCTTACAGAAGACAACACTTCACATTCACACATGTGTGCTATTAACACCAAATTAACTCAGGCTACTAAATACTTTACCCTTTTTTTCTGTACAAGATTAAGATTCCTTCTCAAGCTTGCTGAGACAAAGAGGAAACTCAAATAGAAAGTGAAACTTTCTACTTAATTACAATCACCCTCAAATTTTATATCAATGTTCTGTGGATATTTGCCTTTAAGAGACAAATCAGAAAGATCACGTTTGGTGGACTATCACCTCGTGGTGGATGAATGGTGATTTCAGGAGGTGTCTCCAGAAGCAATTTTCATCATCTGAGGCATCTACGGAATCTCAGGTTCTAAAAGCAGGTTAGCATGTGCATTGGAGAGAAGGCTAGTTCTTTCTCCATTCCATATCCCAGCAAAAAGAAATGAAGCCAAATTGCTCATCCCTCCCCCACCCCCACCCCCGCCCAGCATAGCGCCCACCTCAATGGACTGTTTCTTTTGCATGGTATTTTCTCTCTTTCAAAGCAAACTTCAGTTTGAAATCCAGAAGCTTCCCTGTAATTTGCTAAAGTGAGAAGGAGGACATTGCATTTTGTTCTGGGTCCCGCATCTGTTAAAGAACATGTATGAGAATGGATTTTTGAGCTCCTGTTGAGGAAATGAAAAATGGATAGAAGCCTTTGCTGCAGAGCCATGGGATCATTTGACAGGGCTGTGTTAGCAAGGCTGGCCTTCTAAGACTATTGATTTTCAGTCTATTCCTACTTAGATGCAACTTTTCAGCCATCTTAGCAAGGTTATGCTTTTCTATGATGCTGAACTCAGACACTACACTAATGGTTTATTTCCTGGTTACTGAGAGATAGTAAGTCTCTAATAATGGGAACTCACTGCTTAACCATACAGTTCAAGGGAAAGGAAGCCAAAAGCTAAGGTGTAGGGAATGGGGCGATTTGTTGGAAGAATTTAGCTAACAAGCTGTTTGGAATGATTGACCAAGGGAGAATTTAACCAAAGAACAATTGGATGAAGTGTGTCATTGATTCAACATGGGGTGCGTAGCAACACTTTTCCCACCTTCAGTATGTGAATTTCTGTCCCGAAAGCACTTTCCATCAAAAATTTGGAATTATTTTAATGCATTTGATAATTTTCCTTGGATACATTATTTCAAATATTAAATCATATCCACCCTCTGGGAATTGATAATAAATAAAGAATTTGAAACAATAAAACAGCAAAACATGTATATTATTAAATTATAGCACATATATTTATTGAATCATTAGGAAGTATTGCAAAAGTCCCAGACACACAGCCTCTACACAAAACTGTCTATCTTTATTGGCACCAGAAGGTACACTCATAGTCCAGCTGTCTTATGATTTAATAAGCTACAGTGAGCTCCACACATGTTCCTAAATCAAATTTGAGATATTAGAAAGAGGCTGAACCATCTCAGGTTTCTGTCTTTTTAGAGAAGCCACATTATAATCAACTTTAAAGGTAAGTATAGTCTACGTTTTAAAAATGCCCTTTCACCTCAGTATGTGTTGGAACAACAGCATAAGTTTAATTACGGTATTCATGTTATAACTTTCATGTACTTTTTGCTGAACATTGCAAGAAGTCCAAGAATATAGAAATCAATATATTTGTTGCTTGATTCTCAGGGTGTTACCTCTGAGGAAACCATACCAGATGACACTGAAAATTAAGGAAGCCACTGTGAAATATCCCAAGGCTTTATACAGATTGCATGCTTGAGCGGTTCTGGTACAGAACCCTACCCTTCTTCAGCAGATGCAAAATTGTGCCTCTTTTTCTGATTTTAAACTTCCATCAGCTATGCCTTTCAGCATCCTGGCTTGGATCCTAGTGGAGCATGTATGACCTTGAGTTCCCCTTTCATTATGTTAAAGATAATGGAATTTGATAGCAGGATTGTTTATTAAGCAAATTTGCATTTAACCAAAATGTCCAAGAAGATGTTATTAATTAAAAAAATCACGGAACATCTCTCTGCATGATTTTATGCTATTATTAAAATAATTTTGTAGCTGCACATTGTAGATTTGAAAAATGTTACCATATCAAGTGAAAAAAGGTTATACATTTTAAAAAATATTTTATTTTTATTTATTTATTTGAGAGAAAGAGAGAAAGATATAGAAATAGGCAGGTAGAGAGAGAGCGAATGGGCTTACCAGGGCCTCCAGCCACCTTAAACAAAGCTCCAGCCCACGGAATACAACCTTGTTTCCCTTTGAAAGACGAGATGAACTATTTTCTTCTCTGCTCTCCTTATAGTGGCAATAAGGAGGAACGTATGGGTAAGCTTCCTGACATGCTGAGCACGCATGCTGCATTGTGCCAACTAGATATGCATCATACGATGCAAATGTATATGTGAGTGCACATACTAAAATATGAGCAGGAACTAGTTGAGAATATTACATTATGCTTCTTGCTATTTTTTTCAATTTATTTGATTTTTTTTTTTATTTTGGAGAGAGACAGAGAGAGGGAGAGGTAGAGAGAGAGAATGGGCGCACCAGCAGCCTCTCAGGGGCTGTGAACAAACTCCAGATGTGTGCACCCCCTTGTGGGCAAGTGTGGCATTGCGCCCTTACGTCACTGCATCTGACTAAACATGGGACCTGGAGATTGGAACTGGAGTTCTTGGGCTTAGCAGGCAGGCGCCTTAACCGCTAAGCCATCTCTCCAGCCCTATTTGATTTTTTTAATACATGCTTTATAACAAATGTAGGTTTATTCTATCATAACAAATGATGACATTATGAATTAAGTAATAATGTATTATTGTTTCATAACTTTTTATTTTTAGAGAAAGAGTGTGTGTGTATGTGAGAGAGAGAGAGAAAGAGAAACAGAGAGAGAGGGAGAGAATTGGCATGCCAGGGCCTTAGTTACTTCAATCAAACTCCAGATGTTTGCATCACCTAATGGGCATGTATGACCTTGTGCTTGCCTCACTTTTGTGCATTTGGCTAACATGGGATCTGGAGAGTCAAACACTGGTCCTTAAGCTTCACAGGCAAGCGCCTTAACCGCTAAGCTGTCTCTCCAGCCCTGTTATTTTATACCTTTAAAAACTATAAAAAGTAAGCCCAGCACTTAGGAGGCAGAGGTAGGAAGATCACCAAGAGTTCGAGGCCACCTTGAGACTACATAGTGAATTCCAGGTCAGCCTGAGCTAGAGTGAAACCCTACCTTGAATGCCCCCCCCCTGCTCTGCAAAAACAAAACAAAAACAAAAATACTTTAAAAAGTATTTCATAAGCAAGGGATTTATCTTATGATACATTATTGTTTCTCACAGTGCCACTGTGATAAAGCTCTATTTCCCCATTTTTATATATGTAGAGACCATGAAAACCACAGGTGAGAGAGACTGGAAGGGGGAAGTATAAAGAGTCCAAGGCAAATTCAAAATCCTATTAACTGGTAAGTGACAGAATTTGAGACTGTGTAAAGTTTTTCTTTTACAAAACTAAACTTACTTGAGTATTTTTCCATGGCTAATTAGAATTTTTAAGATGCATTTACAAAGCATAGTTCATCACTCACCCCCTGCATTGTGAATCCCCCAAAATTCACCATTGCTGCTGTAGAGGGGGATAGGAGCAGTAGAAGATAAGGACAATTTTAAAGTACTGGATTAGTGCTTTCTTGTGGCCCTAACAAATGATAACAAATGAAGCAGCTTAAAGCTATATGGATTTATTATCTTGTACTTCTGTAGGCCAGAAATCTGCAGCCTTGGCTGAGTACAGATCCAGAACTTCTCCCATAAGGCCAAATTCAAGGATCTAGCTGGTCTGGGCTTTTTCCAGAAGGGTTTTGGAGACAAACTGCTTCCAGCATCCTTCAGGTTGCTGGCAGGATGTCACGACATGTTGTTGCAGGACAGAGGTCCCACTTCTCTTGTTGGCTGTAAATGAGTCATCCTTAGATTTTAGAGAATGTAGTAGCCCCTTCACACCAGACTTTCTCACTCATTTCTTCTTCCACATCTCTACTCAGACTAGAGCCAGGGAAATGTCTCTGTTTTAAAGGGTTCAAAGAGTAAGTTGGGCTTAGGTAGAAAGAAGATGCTTCCTTCTTTTCTGCTCACTGGACATCAATCACACATGGAAAATCTCTATTGGCCTTACTTATAGAGTATTTGACTGAATAATCTGAAAATAGAATCGTGAGGGGGTGCTGTTAAAATGTCCACCACAAGTTTTGTTTTTCTCCCCTAAAACTTGGGGATAGAAATATTTTTTAAATTTTTAAAAGACTAATAATATATTGAAAAACATAATTTTTAAACCTAACTTTAAGATATTTTAGATATTATGAGATATTTCCCCTAAATTTCACATCTTGAATAGGTTTTGCTTGAAGATATTATGTCAAAGTAGATTTTTTTTTTTTTGTTTTTTTGTTTTTTGAGGTCCTAGTTCAGGCTGATCTTGAATTCACTATGTATTCTCAGTCTGGTCTCAAACTCGCAGTGATCCTCCTACCTCTGTTTCCTGAGTGCTGGACTTAAAGGTGTGTGCCACCACACCTGGCTTTCAAAGTAGATTTTTAAAGTCACACATTGGGTGAATATTTGCTTACCATGCAGGTGACTCTGGGGTAAATTACAAGGTTATAGGCAAATACTGATTACTGAAAGTTTGTGTTGCCATTGTTTGGTTTCTAGAGCCCAAGGACAGCTGAGCTGCTGCTGTGTCTCTGCTCAGTGCATGTGTCGAACGAGGGTCCTTAGGCTTCACAGGCAAGTGTTTACTGCTAAGCCATCTCTCCAGCCCTCAATGAAATGATTTAATTTGACTTTCTTATCCTGGTTTGCCTTATACCACTTATGAAAGAGTACTGGTGTTTTTGTAGGGCAAAAAGAAAATAAGAATTTAATAAAAAATTAGCTGAAAACTAAGCTCAGTTTTTCCCCCATTAGAAATCATGATATGTTTCTTCAGTAAATTACTCTATTCCTTGGGAAAAGAATTCATTTTAACAACTATAACTCTGATAGATAGTATATAGATAGATGATTAATAGGTAGATAGGTGATAGGTGATAGATATACAGATGATAGCTAGATAAAGAGATGATAGATATGTGATAGATTGTAGATAGATGATATATATATATTATAGATATGATAGATGATAGATTATAGATCAATATAGATAGATGATAGATAAATAGATGATAGATAAATGATAGATTGTAGACAGATAATAGATGATAGATTGTAGATAGTTAGATGATAGATAGATAGATAGATAGATGATAGATAAATAGATAATAGCTTAAAGATCAGAGATTATGATGAGCCAGATATGTGGGATGATAGTTTTTGACAGGAAAGGGTGACTTAATCCCTAGATGAAGAAAAGGTGAGTATTAAGATGGTAGAAATTTGGGGGAAATTAAGACTGAATGGCATGGAACAAATTGTCCTTTTAGGATAGTCATTTGGAGAATTGATTGAGAATCTAGATCTCAAGGTAGGCACATAGAGTTTGCTTTACCCTTTACAATAAATGACGTTTTTGTCTAGAGGAGTATCTATATTAGTTAGGGTTGCTCAGAAAACTAGAACTAACAGAACGTATAGGCAAAAAAGGGAAATAATTTAAGGGATTGATTCACAAAATTATGGAGGCTGGAAAGTCAAAAATCTGTGGAGTGAGCTGGTTGACCAGAAACTCATGGAAGAGACAAGGCTGCAGTTGAGGCTGGAGAGACAGGGAAGGAATGGGCATCAAGGTTTCTGTCTGAAGGTTATCGTCTGGCAGACTCCCTCTTCTTCAGGGATGTCCATCTTTTGTTCTACTCAGGCTTTCCATGGATCGGCTGAGGTCCATCCACATTATGGAGGCCAGTCTGCTCTACTTAAAGACAACCAATCTTAATGTCAACCTTATCCAAACACATCCCTGCAGAAACATTCAGAATAATCCAGCCTGCAGATCCTAGGCACTATGGCCCATTCAAGTTGACCCATGAAACTAAACATCAGAGGAAACTGATAGCCTGAATTCTCACTCATTTAAAACATTTGATGATACATGATCAGATAAAATGTTCATATGAATGACCTGTTTGTTCAGATTCCTTTGCCTGACAGCAACAGGTCTAGCAAGTTGTAAATACATTATTAACACTGGTGTCTGGCATGCCCACTGCCCTCTCCATTCCAGGAAGCACACAGAGTGGTACATACATTAATTCTATCAAGTAGATACTACTACTCCCATTTCATTGAGGAGTATACAGCTTGAAAGGAATTGAGCGATCTGCCGAGGAGACAGAGTTCAGTAGTAAAGAAGAAAGTTATGGTCAAATCTCAGTTTCACAGTATATTACTCTGTCATTCACACAGCATGAACATGCTTAGCGTATCAGTTAATTTCTCATTGCTATGAACAAGCATCTGACCAGAGCAACTTAAAGAAGGAAAGAATTCCTTTTACTTTGTAGTTCCAGAGGGTAGAGTCCACAATGGCAGAGAAGACACTGGAGGAACAAGTGCCAGCTCATCACACAGTAAAATCAGCAGGGAGAAAGAAACCAGCCAATGACAAGTAAGACAAGGCCACACAACCTTAAGGCCTGCCTCCAATGCTGACTACTTCCAGCAACCTCCTAGAGGTTCTACCGCCTTCCCAGTCAGGGACACCATCTGGGGACAAACGGTTCAAACAAATAACCCCATGGGGGACATTTACATTCAAACCACAGCACCTGGGAACTCAATATTTTCTCTGCCTAAGCAATCTACAAGTGCGTTCTGAATATCGTAACCCAAACAGAGCAGAAAAATGATATAAGTTGAAATTAATTTATATAGTCAATGAAATTGAAATGTGTTAGGAAAACAGTTCAATGGCTGATGATTATGCAAAAACAGTCTTTCACCATAAGCTGAAAATAGGATATATTTTAGTATTCGCATGGTTCTTATCTGATTAATATGAGTGACATCACTGACAACATATTTTTGAATACTTGTATGTATTCTGCATAAACGGTTGTAGTAAAGGAGCTGTCAGAATACCAAAATGATTCTCTCTCATGTTGGCAGAACACATCTAATTTAGACAGGCTGGCTAGGGTATGTTTTGCTGAAATTGTATTAAAGCTGAGACTCTGTCTATCTTTCTCTCTCTTTCTCTCGGTCCTTTTGCATTCATTGGCAAGGAGCATGTGACAGTTTCCAAGGAATGGAATCTGAGAAATCCTATAATTTATTTGTTAATTTCATCCATTTATGAAAAAAAAATAAAAACAAGAGCTCTAGCAATTTGGAGAAGAATTTACAGAATTTAATTAAATGATTGCTGCCTTCTTGTACCAGCATGCTGATGCAGTGGATAATAAGCCAGATGCTTTTTTAGTCACTGTTTGTCATACACCTTGAAGTCCCAAGCAGACATCAGAAAGGAGGGAGGCACCGAATGGGTTTGAGCAGGGTGCCCTCCCGTAGTCTACCATGAAGGACATTTTCTCATGCCATCCACTGATTCCAGCTGGAAAATGGAACAGACACTAAGGTTACTTGCGCATCCCGTTCTGGTTGGGTTTTGATCTTCCATTTTGCTAACATAAAAACCTGATTTACCTAGGCAAGTTATGCCAATCCTATTGCTTTTTGTTTAAATATATTTATTAGTTATGTATATAGAGTATATACATTCGTGATGGTACCATTGTTAGCCTTCTCCCTGTCCTCCCCCCATGGGTAATGTGGGCATTGCCTTATGGGAGTAGTCATCAGTTATGCGGGAGAGGCAATGACTCTGTGCATAATGACCCAACTCACGGCTCTAACAATCTTTCCGCCCCTCTTCCGCAAATTTCCCTGAGCCCTGTTGGGTTCATTTTAGGTCTATTTCAGTGACGAGGTTTTGGGAGTCTCTGTGTCTCTGGATATCTGATTTGGTAGGGGTTGAGTGTTCTTTGTGTCTATCTCCTTCGCCCTTGTGCTGGTACCAGGTTCACTGATAAAGCAGCACTCTTGCTCATTTCCCCTATAACTCAGTGGCTTCAGCTGGTGCCCTGGTGAGGTGCGATGGGCTGATTCTCTCCTCAGGATCTGCATCCATCTGAAAGAGAGAAGCAGATTCTCTAACAGAGAGTGAGGACAGTGCAAGATACAAAATGGACCTATTGCTTTTTTTCACTCATAGTTTTAGCCAGCAACTTAGACTGGGTTCTGAAACATAAGTTCCAAGGAGAACTTTGAGTGTAGAATTTATTACTCAAATAGAAAGACGCAGAAATTGATGCTTCCATATTTTCTCACTGGTTCCCATTTTTGGTCTGAGTAGAGAAGAGATCTAGAGCAGGGTTCATCACTCACTGACCATGTAGGAAATTACCTTGAGTATTGACATGCTGTTGATGTTAGGGGCAAAAGGTCCCCTGTTTCTTCTGATATATAAATAAACAATTTGAATAAATAAACCCTGACGCTCTCCATTCTCATTATTTGTTTATAAAATGCTTCCCGGTGAGTCAAGTTTCTGTGATTGTGTGCTGAATGCATGCTTTCTTACAGGATTGACCCATTTGAATTCTTTTGATGGATACATCCCTTCTGTGAAGGATACGTGACATATTTAGTTGTTTTCTGCCCGTGACTTTACCTTGGAATATTGCTGAGTCACGCACTCACTGCCCTTGGCTAGGAGACATGTTGTGGAGGATGTGTTACAAGAAAGACTCGTGCCACACCGTGGGATTGCTGCCCAAGAGTGCTGTGGAGTGTGGAGAATGCGTGTGGAATACCAGCCAAGTCTGGATTTACTTACGGATGAACCAGTGCCATCAATTTCTCTCCACACACACACACACACACACACACACACACACACACACTCACTCATACACACACATACTCACAAGGAAAACACCCTCAAAGAACCTAAATGTCGGCTGGAGAGGTAGATAACTTAGCAGTTAAGGCACTTGCTTTCATTTCCCAGTACCCACATAAGCCAGATGCACAAGGTGGCACATGCATCTGCAGTTATTTTTCAATGGCTATAAGCCCTGGCAACCCATCCTCTCTCTCTCTCTTTCTCTCACTCTCTCTCTCTCTCTCTCAAATAAACAGATAGAGAGAAAGAGAGAGAGAGAGAGAGAGAGAGAGAGAGAGAGAGAAGAGAGAATTGGAATTCCACGGTCTCCAGTCATCACAATCCAACTCCAGACACATGTGCCCCCTTGTGTGCAGGTACGACATTGCACACTTGCATCACCTTGTGTGTCTGGTGTATGTGGGATCTGGAGAGTTGAACATGGGTCCTTAGGCTTCACAGGCAAGTGCTTCAAGCACTAAGCCATCTCTCCCGTCCAAATAAAATATTTTTTAAAAAAAGAACATAAATGCTTTTCTCAGTTGGATCTTGTGTATGAAGACAATCATGGTATTTGTTAGGTTAGAAATGAGTATTAGTGGATAATATTACTATAAAAATGAATGCAGTTGTCCTAAATATTACCTTTATTGAAATAAGGCTTAAGATAAAAGGCCTTCCTTTAGTTCTGTGTGCCAAATAAAACTGCTAATATAATACCCAAAAATAGTACAATGTAATCCCATTAAGACTACTGAGGTTTACAGCATGTAAATTAGGGAGAAACCATTTTGGTGGGTAGATTCATACCTAAGAAAGAGCAGTCTGCTCACACTTCTTTGAAATCTATTTTTTTCCTCAAGTACATTTCTATCACTACTTCCCCAGCCCCCATAGTGTGGTAATAATGACAGTTGAGATCTTTGGAAGTAGATAATTCTAGATAAGGTATTTAGGAAGTAGTTCTTGATGTGATCGAGACGCTGGGACCCTTTATGCTGGGATTTGCACCCTGTGACAAGAGACACAGAGCAGTTACTTTCTTTTTTCCACAGGGACACAGGGAGAAGATGGCTATCTATCAGCCAAGAAGAAGAAATTCTCACCACAAACCAAATCCACGGGTACTTTGATACTGGACTCCCAGGCACCAAAAATGTAAGAAATAAATGTGTTGTTTAAGTCACCCAGTCTAAGATATTTTACTATAATGGTCCAAGCAGACTATCATTGCCAGACTTACCAACCCTAGTGTGATCTCCATGTTAAGTAAATAGGTGGAAAGTGATCAGAAGCGATATTATTTTGACGTCCTATCATGACAAAGAGATTTCAGACATGAAAAGTCAAGAGGTGTACCTAACATTAAAATGGCATGTACTTTCTGTATGTAGAGGGATTCTCTGTGGGAACAAGTTCAGGAATTAGTGGTGGGTGAGGATAGCAATGGTCTCCTTTCCATAGTTTAGTGATGCTACTGCGCATTTTTCTGTTGGCTGTTTGTTTTTTTACCTGTTCTGGAGAGAAAAAAAAAAGGTTCAGTGGCAATCATTGGCATATGTCTTCCTGAAGAGAAAGAAAATAGGTAGGCAAGGCCTTTACCTCATCAAGTCTTACCCTCCTTTGTTACTGACCTGAGACTGAGTGGCAAATATGGTACCCAGGTTACCCGCTGCTTACTGGCCTCCCGATACTAGAAATCAAAGACACGCTTTTCAACTCCTACATAGTAGGTCCAGTTTCATGCTTGTCTTTTGAACTCTCTAAATCTCCCAACTACAGGAGGAAATATTTTAATCTTTTTATTCATTTATTTGAGAGACAGAGAAGCAATCAGACACACACACACACACACACACACAGAGAGAGAGAGAGAGAGAGAGAGAGAGAGAGAGAGTATGGGTATTCCAGGGCCTCCAGCCACCACAAACAAACTCCAGATGCATATGTACCATTTAGTGCATCTGTCTTTATGTGGGTGCTGGGGGAATCAAACCTTAGCTATCAGGCTTTTAAAGTAAACACGTCTAACCCCTTCAGCCATCTTTCCAGCCCAGGAGGAAATTTTTCTAAATGTGAAACACACCGTTCTTGTTACTGTCATGGCTTTATTGCTATGCATCTCTTAGCTTTCACTTAAAGAACTAATGTAAAACATTGTGAGGATTTATATGTAAAAGCACTCTATATACTTAGGGTTAGAATTGGTTCACATCTCTCAATGAAGTTGCAAGGAATTTCTTCATACAGTGTATTTCAAGTTTAATGGGGGAAAAAAAGGGAAAACCATACATGTGTTTCCATCATAAAGGTTTTTGTAAATATAAAGGGATTTAACTAAAACTGTTTATGTCTAGGCAGGTGAGAAACAGACTATTTTTACCCATTGCTTCCAGCTATGAGTTTATCAGGTTATAAATAACTCATTCTTCAGGCCATTTAGGAAAAAAAAATATTTGGGAATACATGAGGATTTGTGTCATCCTTTTATTTTAGAAAGTTGTGAGTTGTTAAGAATAATTACGTACCCGAGGAAAACTTTAGAAATGGAAACCAAACAAATTAACATGTGCCTTTGGTTCTGCCTCTTGCTTTTGGTAAATGTTCTGAAAATAAGGTAATTTTGCGCCCCCTCCCATCTTTAAAATAAAAGCAGTAATAAAACACAGAAGACTTTCATACTGATTAGCAATTACACATCAGTCTCAGTGTGTTTTGTGTTGCTGTAGCTCAATGTGTTTGCGGCTAAATAATTTGCAAAGAAAAGAGACATTCCTAGCTCACAGTTCTGGAGGTCCGAGTGCATGGAGCCAGCATCTGCTCAGCTCTGGTGAGACCCTCATGACTGCAAATTATTAACGGGGAGGCGGTGAAGAAGCAAGAAATAGGGCAGGCACTAGGCTTGCTGTTTTACAAATGATCTTTTCTTGTGGGATGTAATCTAGTTTCACAAGACCCGACCTCATGAGTGTGGAGCCCATGACCTAATTATTTTTCACAGGGCTCATCAAACTGGGAACCAAGGTTTCAGCCAATGAACCTTTGAGTAGCAAATCACATCTGAACTGTAGCATTGCCTACAACCTGGCCCAAAAGAGACATTAGTGAAGTTCTGGCTAAGTCACTGGGGTCCAGATTGTCACATGGAGAAGGTGAGGCCCATCTCCTTCTGACGGGAATGGTTCCAACTTACCCAGTCAACCCCCTACGATGGCAACTAGCTCATCTTTCCATTCTCAGATCAGGCGAATGATAAATGACTTTGCAATGCGACAGTAAGCCTTGCTTAGGAGCGTGGGTTGCATAGCAAAGCCATGGACAGGCTGAGAAGAGAATGCCTGAGAGGTCGTTTGGTTTCTGAAATTTTTCACCCACCCCGGGGGATGTGCAAGGGTAGTTAGGCTTGCATATTTCAAAAGCAGAAGGCAGTATCAGCCCCAAAGAAACAGAAGCAGCTTAGGTCTCAGGTAGTACTGAAGGATGGATCTGATGATGGAAGGAGACACGTATGAAATGAGACTGGTCTGCCGCTGAGCTCTTCCAGCCGCCGCCTGCCTCTCCGGCGACTGGCTTGTTTGCTTTTGAAATCTCAGTACTGACAAGTATAAAACAGACTATTCCGACAAATTCAGATTAAATTGGATTCGTGAGCTAATACAGTGTTATTATTAGGAATTGAATCACTCACTCTGCAACCATTATCTGATGCATTTCAGAAATAAACATTTAGTCAATGTGCCACTCTTCCAGCTTATCCTTACCAGGAGGAATACAGCCATCGCAAGGTCATCAGGGCACAAATTAGAGGGCAATTGTCTCTTGTGCGCATAGACAGGTTCTGGAAAGGAGGTTGAGGTCAATATTTACCAGTCTCAGGTGCAGACATTAGCCAGTTACTTATTCAGAGAGGGGATCTTTCTGACACAGGGAATATTTGGTATACAGTGGGCACGCATCTATTTATGGAGAAGTGGAAAACCAGGTCAAAATCCATTTTCTTTCCCTGGTGTCTTTTTTAGTTTTATTTTTTTTTCCTGTGTGGAGTATGGTGTGTGTGGTCCATGTGTATGGTGTGTGAATGGTGTGTGCACATATGTGCATGCGTGTTGAGATGCATGTTCTCCATGGGCCTGGGTGAGAAGACCAAAAGTGAAGCCGATGTCACTATCCTGCCTACACATTAAGAGTTCCTTCTTCACATTTTGCCCTTCTTTTTTTTTTTTAAATTATTTATTTAATTTATTTGAGAAAGAGAGAGAGAGAGAGAGAGAGTGAGCTAGAGGCAGATAGAGAAAGAGAGAGATAGAATGTGTACACCAGGGCTTCCAGCCACTGCAAACAAACTCCAGATGCATGCTCCACCTTCTGCATCTAGCTTACATGGGTCCTGGGGAATTGAGCTGCAAATGGGGTCCTTAGGCTTCACAGGCAAGTGCTTAACTGCTAAGTCATCTCTCCAGCCCACATTATGTCCTTCTTGATCGCTGGTCTTATTATTTCTATTCAGGATGTCCTAATCGCCTCTTGCATTGTTACTGTAGGTTTTATAACTGTAATATATTGCCTCCATTTTTTTTTATTAGAGAGAGAGAGAGGAAGAGGCAGAGAGAGAATGGGCATCCCAGGACCTTTTCAGCCGCTGTGAAGAAACATGACACATGTGCCCCCGTGTGTGCTTGTGCGACATTGCACGTTTGTGTCACTTTTGTGTCTGGCTAAATGTGGGACCTGGAGATTTGAACAAGCATTCTTGGGCTTCGCAAGCAGGCATCTTAACCACTAAGCCATCTCTCCAGCCCATATTGCTTGCATTATTACTGTAGGTTACCAACTTGTGTCATTACCTTCTCACCCAGCTATTGCTAATGTGATTTTTCTCAATATATAAGAACTTGATTAAAATTATCTGATACTGTTTACAGTGTTTCAATGGTTCCTGACTTAGTCAAGTCCATGCTATAGAGGCCTCTTCTTTTTCCTACTCTACTCCTGCCGGCTACCATGTCAGGCCATTTCCCACTCTCAGCCAGGCTGTGATGATGTCTTCAGAGGAGACCAAAGCTCTCCAGAAAAATAAGGGTTTTCAAACTGCTGCTTCAAGTCAGTTATGAGCACACATTTTCAGAGTTCAAATTCAGACTTCTCCAACTTACATTTTTATCTTCTCATATTGGAAAACTTAATTCACCTTTTTATTATTTTCTCATCTGTAGAGTTGACACTATTGCTTACATCTTTAGAATATTGAAAAATAAGTTTACAACTTATACATTTGAATCAGGGCACAGCAAGAAGTAAACATTTAAATGTCATCTGCCATGGAACAATATCTTTCATTGAATTTCTTACCTATTCTCTTTTGAATATTTTATTTATTTATTTGCAAGGAGAAAGAGAGAGAATGAGGAAGAGAGAGGAAGAATGGGTATACCAGGGCCTCCAGCCACTGAAAATGAACATCAGATGCATGTACCACTTTGTGCATTCTGACTTTTTGTGAATACTGGGGAATTGAACCTTGGTCATTAAGCTTTACAGGCAAGCACCTAAACCACTGAGCCATCTCTGCAGTACATTCTTGCCTATTCTTTTTTGTTTGCTTGTTTGTTTCTCGAGGTAGGGTCACACTGTAGAACAGGCTGACCTGGAATTCACTATGTAGTCTCAGGGTGGCCTTGAACTCATAGCGATCCTCCTACCTCTGCCTCCCGAGTGCTGGGATTAAGGGCGTGCGCCACCACGCCCAGCAATTCTTACCTATTCTTGAATATGTTTAGATGTTTCTTTTCAGGAGACAGTCTTGTATTCTCCACATAAAATATTTCTTTCTTTGACTACTTATGGTATTTACTACATGCTTCTATATTATAATACAGATTTGTTCTCCTCATCTAATTATTTTCAAGAACTGGCTGCTAATTTCCAGGGTCAGAATTGTGTAGCCCTCAAAAGTGAGCTGTTGGTCAGGGACACATGAGGTCTCCAAAATAATACAGGCTATTGGCAAAACACTTGGTTAATTAACTGCAAGAGCTAAAAGGTAAGTCCCTGTTGCTGAAGACACCACAGCCTGAAGCCACAGGCTATCAAGTGACCATGCTGGAACTGAGGGGGAATAAACTTTCCTCCTGGCTAGCCCTCATAGTGCTGGAAAGTGCTATGAGAATGGCTGGAAAATAACACTTGCCAACTGATTAATTAAGCAGGATATCCTACCAGTTACAGAATCAACCAGCCTAGCAAGAAGTTCACACTTGTGCAATAGTGGCACACCGCTGAGGTAGGTAACCAACTGCTTACAGATTGGACATGAGACCTGCTCAGTTGGGGAAGGAGGGCAGTGAATTCATATCTGGCTCTGGGAACTGAGCCAGATTCCTTACAGTAGACACCAGAGAGAACCTCCACTGCTCTCTAACTAAAAAGGTTGGATATACACATCAATATATCTTTCTCATTCTCACCTTTGGTTGGAGAATCTGTTCTATTTTACAGATGGAGGAGACTATGGGGGAGAATAAGAATACATCGATACATCAAGACGATAGAGAAGGCTATCTACCAGGAGATGGGTCATTCCTCCTCCTCTTACCTGGAGCCCAGAAGTCATTATAGAGGAAGCAGTGACACAAATAGTGTTCTCATGGCTAGCCTGAAAACCAGTTCCAGGGAAATGGTGATAGACACTGTGGTCACTCAAATCTCATAAAAACAGGGATCCAGAGTTTACAGGGAAAGCAACACTAAATTAGATCTCTATCTTGCCCACTAAGGCTCAGGGAGCATTACGGAAGAGGGGCAGAAAGATTGTAAAAGCCTCTGGTTAAGTGGGAAGACAATGTGTTTCTCTCATCTCCACAGAGACTGACTGAGGCCTCTTGGTCCCCACAATGAATACCAATAACCTCACTGAACACCCTCAGCAGAATTGGGGGTGTCTATGTGTGCAACCTTTTTATTAAAATAATCAATATTTTTTAAAAATTATTTATGTGAGAGAGAGGAGAGAGAGAAAGAAAGAGAGAGAATAAGAGAGAGAGAGAGAGAGAGAGAGAGAGAGCAAGCACATTAGGCATTAGGGCTTCCTGGAGGTACAAGTGATCTCCAGGCACATGTGTCCCTTTGTGTGTGTGTGGCTCTGGCCATCAGGCTTTTCAAGCAAGTGCCTTTAATCACTGAACCATCACTCCAGCCCATCATGCATTTATTTTGTTGTTGTTATTCTTTGATGACCTTGCTGTGGTAGAAGCCTAGTCATAATTCTCAAAGCTGTTGAATCAATATTCACTGAGAAACCATGTGTAGAGTCTGCCCACTAGGTCATGTGACTTTTAGAAAATGAGAATGATGGCTGTTGATCAACAGAAACAGGAGGCAGGGAAACAAGACAGCACATGCCGCCTAGCAGAGGTATACAATTAACCAGTCACTTCTCCTCCCTGATTCTTTACAACCGCATATGTACAGGCCAGTCACACAACTTGTTATTTTTTTTCCAAAGATTTAATGAGGAAAACCTTCACCACAAAAGTATATAATATGTCTTTTGCAAGTGTCTGAATTTTTTAAAAAAGATTTGGATGTGTGTTTTAGAAGCAGAGAACTCACACAGAAAAGTACCCACAAATCTAAGTAGACTGCTTGATAAATTTTCATAGTGTAAACACATCTATCTAACTAACCAACAATCAGATCAAGTTGTAAATATGTGTCCTATTTCAGAAGCCTCATTTAAAAATATTTTTATTTGTTTATTTGTAAGCAGAGAGAGATGGAAGAGAGACAGACAGAAAGAACGGGTGTACCAGGACCTCCAGCTACTGCTGCAAAAAAACCTCCAGATGCAGGCACCACTTTATGCATCTAGTTTACATGGATACTGGAGAATTGCACCGAGGTCGTTTGGCCTTGCAGGTAAGCATCTTAACCACTAGGCAATATCTCCAGCCCCTATAAGTCTCCTTTTGGGACCCCTGCCAGTATTTTTTTCTGTTTTTTTAAATATTTTTTATTGACAACTTTTTTACTTACAGATAATAAACGATGATATTTCCCTCCCCTCCTCCCCTTTCTCCTTAACAACTCGGGTCTCCATCATATACCCTCCCTCCCTCCATTAGTCTTTCTTTTGTTGATGTCATCATCTTTTTCTCCAATTATGAGGGTCTTGTGAAGGTATTGCTAGGCACTGCAAGGTCATGGATATCGAGGCCAATTTCTGTCTGGACACTTGCATTGTAAGGAGTGATATACTTCCTTTGGCTCTTAAATTCTTTCTGCCTCCTCTTCCACAATGGACCCTGAGCCTTGGAGGGTGTGACAGAGATGTTTCAGTGCTGGGCACTCCTCCATCCCTTCTTCTCAGCACTATGTTGCCTTTTGGGTCATCCCAGTGGTCATCGCCATCTGAAAAGAGAAGCTTCTCTAACCAGAAGTGAGAGTAGCATTAATATATGAATATGAACATAAAGTGTAGTGCCTTCAGGGTAGTTTAGTGAAAATAATATATACATTTAGCCAGACAAGAGCAGGCTTTATACCCCTAAAGCTCACGACCTCTGCTGCCATAGGCTTTTGATTAGGTTTTCAGTACTAGGCATATATTCTCTCCCATAGAGTGGGGCCTCCAGTCCAATTAGAGAACATTTGGTTTCCCCCAGAACAGACATGCCACTATTTCTCTCATTCAGTTATTTGGCTTCCATTGTCTACTGTTTTTACTGCTGATGACTTCTGTTTCCCATAAGGCTGCATGCAGTGTAGCTTTTTCCAGTTTTCAGTTGGCTGGTTTACAGGGAGAAGGTTTTCTGCTTAGCACCAGCTTGATTTCTCAGTGACCTTGCTGCCTACGCATGTGAAGTCTTCAGCAATAAGGTCTTACCATCTGTTACTCATGGGAAACCAAGAGCCTTGGCAATAGCCTGTAATGTTTTGGAGGCAACAGGGACGCCCCTAGCCAACAACTCACTGGAAGGTATCCCATCTCTGGCACTGAAAATTTTCTAGTAGCAATCCATGGCTTCTGGATGTGCCATTATCCAAAAATGTAAGCTTTCATATGTCTTATTCAGAATATCTTGAATTTTGATTGACCCTCCCATGATAGTCTCTTACTCAGTCTCTTTCCTTGGCCTCACTTAGGCCATCAGTATTTATTTCTTAAAGCAATATTATGGCATTAGGTTTTCTAGAGAACAATAATATATGTCATATATATCTATGACATATATTATATATGATATATATCATATATATACACATAGCCACCTGTTACCTGTCATATATAGCTTCCTTACATATCTACAGTATATATATAATCTCCATATATATGCAAATTAGTTTTACTAACACAGAGCATAAACGGTCCCAGAAAGCCATCTAAAGGCTGGAGAATAGAGGAAACCAGTAGCTGCTGAGTCCAGGAAGTAAAGCTTTAGAGCATCAAGGAGCAGTGATGGAGCTGCAGTGCTGGGTGCTTGTACAGGAGAGCTCTTCTTTCTTCTACTTATTCATCCATCCATGCCCCTGTATTATTCAACGGGCAGCCTGTGTTCAGAATGGTTCTCCATTCAGTCACTGACCCACACTCCAACCTTCTCTGCGTAGGACTCTCAGTGATATTCCCAGGAATGTGCTTTAGCATTTTTCTAGGCAACAGCCAAGATTAATCATTACAAATGGCAGCCATGAATTTTAATTCTAAAATAACTTCTGCTACCTTTTGAATCAAACTTGAATTAAATGGTATTGACCTACAGATTATTTTTGGTCTAAGATCTTTGGCTCATAATTTTGTCTAATAGATTTAGGTATATTTTTAAAAATATTTTTATGTATTTATTTATTTGAGAGAGAAAGAGGCAGAGGAGAAAAGAGAGAGAGAGAGAGAGAGAGAGAGAGAGAGAGAGAGAATGGGTCCACCAGGGCCTCCAGCCACTACAAACAAACTCCAGGCACATGTGCCCCCTTGTGCATTTGACTTACGTGGGTCTTGAAGAGCTGAACCAGTGTCCTCTGGCTTTGCTGGCAAATGCCTTAACTGATAAGCCATCTCTCCAGCCCCAGATTTAGGTATATTTTTGAGTGAAGCATGCCATTTTTATCATTGCTCTATATTTTCTGACATAAGAATATTCCATTATTTAGGTATTAATTATAATGTTGGTGGACAGTTGGGTCAGGCTATCATTTGTATCTGGAATGTGCTCCAAAAGGCTTATTTGTAAAATGGCTTGATCACCAGCCAGTGACACTATTGGGAGAAGTGGGAACATCTATATGTGGGATCTAGTAGGAGTGTGCTAGGTCATTGGGGCATTCCCTTAAGTTTCTTTCCCTTCCTCTCTCTCTCCTCCTCTTTCTCTTCTCTTCTCCTTTCCTCTCCCCTTCTCTCCCCTCTTTTCTGTCCACTTCTCTGTCCTCCATTCTCTTCTTTTCCACTCCTTTTCCACTCCCTCCTCCTCTCTTCTGTCACATTTTCTCATTTCCTTGTTTTTCCTCTTCTGTTCTCTTCTCTCCTCTCTTCTCCCCTGTCTTCTCCTCTCCTTTCCTCCCTCTGTCTTTTTCTCTCCTTCCTGGCTACACTCAAATGACAAGCATATAGTCTTCTTTACTACCCACTACTGCTTCCTCCTCCATGCACTTACAGCTGCACTGAAAGCACATTATTCACCAAGATAATCACTCGAGCCTCTACAATGCCAATTTTATAAGATCCCTATCAATTTGTACAAGGAATGATATTGCATTGAGTTTATAAGTATACATGAGACAATTGGCACCTTTAGAATATTGAGTTTTACAACTTATGATCTGCTATATTCTATATTGAGATCTTTAATTTTTCTAAACATTTTGCTAAAGATGCATTGTTACATCTTTTATTGGGTTATTTATATTATTTAATGCATTTCAAAATAATTGTTATTTTACACTTTAAAATTTTTCCATTTGGTGATAACTTATAGGGCTAATAAATTATTGACAATGACTTTTGTATTCATGTGATCTTGCAACTTTGTTCAATTAATTTCTTAATTCTAATAATTTCAAGGATATTTGGGTTTCTCTCTGTACAAAATTCATTCTATCCAAAAATAATTACATTTTATTTTTTTCTGCTCACATAATTGTTTTTAACTTTAAAAATATATTTATTAATTTGAAGAGAGAGAGAGAGAGAGAGAGAGAGAGAGAGAGAGAGAGAAGGGGTATGTCAGGGCCTCCAGCCCCAGCAACTACAAATGAACTCAGATACAGATACATGCATATCCTTTGTGCATGTGTTTTACATGGGTCCTGGGTAATCAAACTAGGGTCCTTTGCTTTGCAGGCAAGCATCTTAACTGCTGATCCATCTCTCCAGCCCTGTATTTAACTTTTTTTACATTAGCTAAAACATCCAGCACATTGTTAAAGGGAATGATGGAACATCCTTATCTATATAGGATATGATGGATTAAGCATTCAAAATTTCAACATTAAGTATTATGTGTTCTATGAAGTTTTGAAAAAGTTATCTTTTGATTTCTACTTTGCTAAGAATATAATGAAATCTCATTGGATTTTCTTAAATGCCCTTTCAGTCACCTATTGAGATGATAATATGTTTTTGATTTTACTTACATGCCTAATTATATAGCTTGAGTTCCAAATGTTAAACCAAACTTGCCTTCTGGGCATAAACCCAACTCTCCTACTAGCAGTGTAACCTCCTTAAATGTACTTTCTTAAATGTTTTTGAAAAACTCACCGTGAAGCCATCTGTGCTTATTTAATTATGAGAAGGCTTCAGAACACAAATTAAATTTCTTGATAAATATTGAACTATTTGTGTTTCTTTTGTTTTTCTTTCTGCTACAATAATGTAATTTTGTCATCCATTGTGCATTTCATCCAAACTATCATAGTTGTTCGTATAAATTAAACAAAATATAAGCACAATATTATACAACTCTTACATATAGGGGGCTTAGGATGTTGTTCAGTTAGTAGAGTGCGCGCCTAGCATGTACAAGGCCCCAGAGTGACACACGTCTGTAATCCCAGCCCTCAGGAAGTAAAGGTAAAAGGATTCCAAGTTCACAATCATGTGACATATGAGGCCAGCTAGCTTAGAGATCCTGTCTCAATGGTGATGAAAAGATATCTATGAATCTTTTCTATGTGGACCATGTGAAGTACTAGTTCCTTTTTAGTCTAGGTCCTTATAAATTGTGTGCTCCCTGCAATTCTACCTGTATAGCATTATTAAAAGTTTCAATTTCAGTCAATATTCAGAGTCAACTTTTGGCTTTGTTGCTATTGACATGTTTGTTTCTATTTCTTTGATTCTGGCTCTTTATTAGTTTCTTTCTTCTCCATCACATTCAGCTTGCTGTTATTTTCATAGCCCCTTTAAACAGAGGCAAACTCTTTCTTTGCTGATGTATGCACCCAGGGCTATGAACCTTCTGCTGGTGCTGCAGTATCAGTTTCAGGAGGCCATTGTGTGAGACCTTTGCTTTGATTGTGCTTAGTTTCCTGACTCATGAACCAAGTTTTAAAACTTTTTATTTTTTTATTATTTTTTTTGGAGAGACAGAGAGAGAGAGAGAGAGAGAGAGAGAGAGAGAGAGAGGGAGAGGGAGAGGGAGAGAGAGGGAGAGGAGAGAGAGAGAGAGAGAGGAAGACAGAGATGGGCGTGCCAGCAGTGTCTCAGCTGCTGCAAATGAAATCCAGATGTGTGCACTCCCTTGTGGTCAAGTGCGGCATTGCGCCCTTGAGTCACTTTGCATCTGGCTAAATGTGGGACCTGGAGATTGGAACCGCTGGAGATTGGAACCAGTGTTCTTAGGCTTAGGAGGCAGGCGCCTTAACCCCTAAGCCATCTCTCCAGCCCGAACCAATTTTTAAATTGCTGGGTTTTTTTAATTCAATCTTCTGTTTTTGATGTCTAAGACCAACACTTTATACACACTTCATAGATTCTGTTTTCTAAAAATGTGTCAAAATTCGAGTTGTTTGAACAGCTGTTGGTCATTTTCCCCCATTCACTCATGTGGCACCCTCTGACACTAGACAAGCTAAGTGTCTGGGGACTGACCCTCTTCCAGATTCCAGCCAGGGCACTGCATGTTCCATCCCAACAGCGTATGGGGTCTTTGGCAGTAGGGTCTTACCATTAACCTTTGGTGGGTCATCAAGAACTCTGACAGAAATCTGCCTTCTTTTGGGAAACCTTGTAGGCCTCTCTGATCAACAGCTCATCGTGGAAGTTAATCGCATGTTTGTACTGGGAGTTATAGGTCAGCACCAAGGAAGAAGAAGGGAGAAAAAGATAGGTTTTATAAAAGAGAAAGAGAGCAGAGAGAGGGGAGGGAGGGAGGGAGGAAGAGAGAGAGAGAGAGAGACAGGGAAAAGATTAAGCTTAGTCTTCATGATGTCTTCTCCAGGGGCCTGTGGTTCAGGTGTTCATATATGTTGTTTATTTCAGTAAATGTTTCAGAAATATGTGGGAAAGATTCTAATTGAGCTCCTTGTCATTGTTACTAGAATAAACACATACACACATACACATAGACATATATGTGTTCAAAGTCCATTAAGTTTTTAATTTCTGTGTATTTTTATGTGTTCATTGAAATAATTATCATTTAGTACTTCATTAAGATTCTTTGCACTTTGGAAACTAATTTCATATATTATTAATAGTATTGGCAAAGAAAGTCCTATAGTTACTTGTGCATGAGATGCCAGGATTGTTAGATCTCATTATATTAATGGGTTTCTGAATTCACATGGGCCATAGTGTCAGGAAGGTCTGAATTCCGG
Organism: Orientallactaga sibirica; assembly: GCA_036365145.1. NCBI lineage: Eukaryota > Metazoa > Chordata > Mammalia > Rodentia > Dipodidae > Orientallactaga > Orientallactaga sibirica. Next base: position 27,269,448 of record JAEOAD010000019.1, read on the forward strand.
TTTTAGCTGGGCACATTGGGAAAGCTATTCAGCTTGTCTTCTCAGGTATAACACGTCCATTCTAGCAATACCTGCTTGATTGTGAAATTCCGTGCAATCATCATCAGAAAAGCCTTTACAAAATCAGGCACAGTTCAACAAATATTGAGCTGTCATCCTGCACTTTAGAGAAACACAGGCAGTGAAGCACGGTTTCCTGTACTCATCTCCACTTCTACTTCTCTCTAACAGTTTCCATTGGGAAAGCCACAGATTTCTACATGAGCTATCACTGTTAGAGAGATGAAAGTTTTTTATTTTCTTTCTCATGGGAACAAATTATTTTTGCCATCTACTGTTGTGTAACAATGTTGTCCAAAACTTCATGGCCTAAAGCATCAAACCATGCTTATCTCACAGTTATTCATAGTTGGTCAGGAATTAGGGCTCGGCTTGGCTGAGGGACATGGCTCTGAGTTTCTCTTTAGGCTGCAATCAAAAAGTGTCAGCTCTGGGGCTGGAGAGATGACTTAGCAGTTAAGGCGTTTGCCTGCAAAGCCAAAGGATCCTGGTTTAATTCCCCAGGACCCATGGAAGCTAGATACTCAAGGTGGCACAAGCATCTGGAGTTCGTTTGCAGTGGCTGGAGGGTCTTGTGTGCCTATTCTCTCCTCCTTCCCTCTTTCTCTCTGTCTCTCTCAAATAAATAATAATAATAAAAAAGGTGTCAGCTGTGACTCCTCTCATTTCCACTTTCAAGACAAGGAAAAGGAGCTGGGGAGAGGAGAAAGGATGGAGAAAACACTGGCTTTTCTTTATTGCTAGTTTAGAAAGGGGCATCTGTCACTTTTTACCATATTTTATTCATTAGAAAGAAATCACTAGGTTTGCCCTACTCTGGGGTAGTAGGGTTAGATCAGAATATGTGTATTTGGAAGGAGATCATTGGGATCCATCACAAAGCCATCTTGTACGAAATTCAGATCCCTTGATATGTTTACCTTCCATTTCAACTTTGTAGGAGGAAAGGAAGAAGCATTAAGTACCTACCAAATGTAAATTAGTTAACATAGTTTTTTGAGATGCTACTTATCCACTTCATGCCTCAGTTTTTTTGGTCATAGTTTATATTATAGAAGAGGCTGAAAGGTTTAAGTAATAGAAGCTTCTCGCCAAGCAAACAACATACAAACAATTAGAAATGAACAATAAGCCTTTATTACAAAAGGCTAACGGGTTATATGTCAGTAAGATTATTATTTAACAAATAAATAACCAGGATATTCTCCATCAGTTCAGGACTTTAGGCTTCTGAAGCTTAGGAGGGTGGCACAGTATCTTGCCACACCTGGACAATTCAACATTTTTGGTGCTCCCTATTAGTACAGGAAACAGTATTGTCTTTGAAAAACAGAAGAACTGATTAAAATTTCTGTCTCTGTGATTACTAGCAGCATCTGCTTTGTACCCTGGAGACCTCCTTTATCCTTAGTCTGTTGAGAGTTTCAAAGATTTCTTTTCTTGCACCTGGTATCAGATGAATCCACGACTCTCATCAGAGAAGATGTTAGAGTTAATTTATTCTAAAACAGAGCGAAGGTACCTTTGCTCCTTAGAGGTAAGTATCTTGGAAAAGGAGCAGAGCCATCTTCTTCCTTTGTTCTCTGTCTGCATAAGGCAGACAGCCTGGGGAGCTTAGGATGCAGGCACACTTAATTCAAATTAGTCAAAGTATACTCAATTACAAAGAATTGACATGCAGACAAATAAGGGCATTTAAGGAAAGTTTAACTGCTGAGCCTTGTACTTTGTTATATTTCAGTTACTCAAAAGAGTTGTTGATAACAAATGTAGCTTTCTGGATGGATATTAAGTTCTAATTTTACAACTCTGATCATGATTGCGTTATAGAACCCTGTTGGAATTTTGAAACTTATGAACTATCTCTCTTTAAAAATGCACATTTCCACATGTATGCGAATTTCAATAAGTTTTGGAAGCTTCCCAAGCCCCCAGCCCCAACACATTTACAAATAAGTAACTACTGGGATGGAAAATGAGAATTTATAAAATCAGGAGATGTTTACTGGAAGCTGTGTAGATCCGAAGAGCTCTTATGCAAGGTCAGTGTTACATAGCAGTAGGAAACAAAGGAATTTTTTTCTGTTATAGCAGTTCTCAAATTTTTGTTTACTTATTGAAGAATAACCAGAGAAATTTGTTCAAAGTATAGAGTTCTGGGCCCACCACTAATTTTGATTCAGTGGGCTTCTGGTGATGCTCTGACCTAGAATGTAGAGAGGAAATTCTGATTCAGGTGGCCCTCACACCAAGTTTGGAGACATGCTCTGGGGGCAGATTCCATTATATATTTATTTATAAGTTATGTATGCATACATTATTTATGCACACATTATATGTACACAGATTATCAATGTGTATATATGCACACACATATACACACAAAAAAGCTTGGACATACTGTTACCTGTGTCATGGTTTTAGAAGTGTACATATTACTTTTAGTGGAAAATTGGCCTTTTTTGAGAAGTAAGTTTGAGTTAGATGGACTGATTGCAGAACTGAAGTACCAATTGTTGCAGTGTGAATATGATATACCCCCCATAGTCTCAGGTGTTGAAGGCTTGTTCCCAGGTTTTAGTACCATTTAGGGAGGTAGTGAAAACTTGGAAATGACCCTAGCTCTGCAAAGAAGTCAGTTACCAGGTGTTGGGCATTGCTAAACATAGGCTGGGACTGTGAGGAAGCTGGCCTGGACTGTTGGACATGGCTGGGACCTTGGGCTGTGGGCGTTGCAGCCAGCCTTATCGTCAGGAACCCACTCTGGTGACAGAGCTGGCCCTCCCTTCTCACAAGGTTGTAGTGTGCCCCATCTTTGTGCAGAGTGGGCAGAACAGGCGGGCCCGCCCCCCTTATCCCCAAAGCACCTGAACATTCCATAGTCAGGTTTTGTGCCCCCCCCCCAGTTCCTGACCTTGTGGCCAGCTGCCCTAGAGACCCTTATCCATGTAAGTATATATAGTAAACAGTCTTCCTGCAGCTGCAGACATCCAATATGTGGCTGAAGTCACATAGCTTTTCCAGCCACTTCTGTTATCTCCCCTGCAGCTTCTCCCTCAACTTCTGCCTTCCAACACCAGCCAATTAGATAGCAACCCATAAACCTATGTATCCAATCACCTTATGAACTATATGTGCCTTCTCAACCTTTCCCAAGTGTTTATAAACCCACTCCCCATTTTAATAAACGAGAGCACACTATCCATCAGACCAGACCATCTCCTGGGTGGTTCATTGCCCATTGCACTCACCAGCTCCAAGACCCCACTTCCCCTCAGCTCCTCCTGAGCCAGGGATGTCGGTGGCCATTGACCCCTGGGAACAGCAAGGACCCACAACCAGGGGTGTGCTCTTGATGGTTATATCTGATTTGTAGTACTTTCCGGTTTTTGCTTCTGCTCATCAGGGGCTGGAACACCTTTCCTGCCACATGTTCCTGCTGCCTAGATGCACAACTCCACCTCAGGCTTAAAGTAATGAAGCCAGCTGACTTGGGCCAAAAACTTCCAAAACATAGAGCCAAATTAATAATTTTTCCCTTCAGGTTGTTCTCGCTAGTGTTTTGGTCACAGCTATGGAAAGCAATATACCAGCAGAGGAAGTCTACATGTGACCACACAGTTAGGGCATATGTCTTTGAATAGTTCTTGTTTTGATTTCCAAATTGTTTCATTTTTACATAGTCATAGCAATTTTTATTATAGAAATGTTCATTGAAAACATCAAATGTTAGATGCACATCTGTCATGAAAGCTAAAACAGTGTGAACATAACTGGCTTGGCAGGAAGAAAACCACATTCAGGCAGCAATGTGTTTGAAAGCCGACAGAGTCTCTATCTGTTGTGATGTTGAGCTATAGAATGATTTTGAGTGTTGTCATCTTCTCTGTGGATCCTCGTTTTTTATTAAAACAATTTTATTTTTATTTATTTATGAGAGAGAGAGAGAGAGAGAGAGAGAAGATGGGCATACCAGAGCCTCTAGCCACTGCAAATGAACTCCAGATGCATGTGCCACCATAAGTATGTGTCTTATGTAGGTACTGGGGAATCAAACCTGGATCCTTAGGATTTGCAGGCAAATGCCTTAACCATAAAGCCACCTCTCCAGGCCTGAATCCTCATTTTTTAAAGTTTGGTAGAACTACAATTCCTGTCGGGTTGAACCTCAGCAAATAAATATATAAATGTGACTCCCCTAGGATTGAAATAGACCCAACAAAGAGATCAGCCACCTACGTTATATCTTCAAAAATGTCACTGTCCACCAACTAATATATCCATCATGAGTTTCTTACAGTCATGTGCTGCATAACATTACAGTCAACACACTGCCTATGATGGTGCCACATATGATTGTCATGGAGATAGTGACATTACAGTTGTGCTAACATGATAACATAAGCATTTTTCAGGAAGCACTTGAGTTATAATAAGTGTTGCACATGCAAGTGTGCACAACACATCACGATAATGAGAGTAAACGATAGCTACTTGTTTATATATTTATTGCTATGTACATTTTATCACTTATCTTGGAGCATACTCCTTTTAGCTATAAATAAAAAGTGTTTTGAGACATGGCCCAGGCCCCTTTCTCTTTGAGGCTTCCTGGAGTAGTCCAGGCCCAGGTGGAAGAACCTACTTTTTTTTACAGATGGCATAAATACTCAGGGAGATCCAAGACTCATCAAAATGACAAGACAAAGCCAAGTGCACAGCACTGGATGAGGCATCGCTATCACACTTGCCAGGGCCCAGGAAACACTGCAGAAGCAATGGTGGATTAAATATGCACGCTGCTCTCACTTCTAGCCAAAGAACCTTCTCTATGAAGATGGACACAGACACTAAGGAGACTCAAAATCATCAAAGCAGAAAATAAGAGGCTATCTAGAGTTCAGCCCTAAAGGAAACACTTCTCATACCTTCCAAGGCTCAGGGGACATTGCAGTAAAGGGGGCAGGAAGAATGTCAGAGCCATGGGGTGGGAAGGCATAGTGTGAGGCACTGTCCTCCTGTCATGAACTGACTGGCACATTTATGACCCCATAAAGGCTAATAATACCCCCCAAGACCTGTGCTGTTCAGAGCCCATCAATGTTCTTAAATAGAAGATGGAGGACAAAATAAATTAGGCAACAAAAGAGAGAAAGGGCTGCCTTGAAAGAGGGCAGTGGAATGGGAGCAGGGGAGAGGGGACAAAAGACCGTAATGCTACGTAAACATGACCAAATGACAGTATGTTTATATATTCAAATTCCCAGTTAAAGGGAAAAAAATAGGTCATGTTACCCTGGCAGTATATGTATCTCCTGCTTCCTGGGCCTGACCATATCAAAAGACCATTGTTGATAATCTCTGCCACCCAGGTTTGTATAAGTGTACTCTCTTGTTCTTGCACAATGATGAAATTGTATAATGGTGCATATATTAGAACATAGATTTGGAGTCAAATGACTTATGATTGTACTTCAGATTTTTGGATTTTGATTTGCTGACCTGTAAATTCTGAATTACTTTTTGAGGTACCTACTAGTTTTTTTTTTACTCTGAACTATCTTCTAAAGCCCTTTCCAGTTTTGTAATCAAGTGCTTATTCTTAAAGTAAAATGATGAGGAATTTCCTAGAGAGAAGTTTTAGACTCCCAAGAATTAAGAGGCTTTCTCAGGAATGGAGTGATTTGGCTCTGACTCTGATTAGTTCATATGTTCCCCTCTGTTTAGGAAATGCCACAGCAAAACAACCTCTGCCTGTCCCTCTGTATATTAGAACACTAGGGTGTTCCTTTAGATTAAGGATTCCTGATTAATCAAGAAGTCCCTTGAAAGAGGGATTTGAAAATCAGGTATTAGATGAAAAAAATCAAGATTTGGAAATAGTAATGTTGAAGGGTAGAGACCTGAGAAAGCAGAGGTATATTGGGGGTAGAAAGCCCTTGAAATCTGCTAGACTATCTGGGGTAGTGACTTAAACATGGAGATGATGGGGTTAGGGTGTAGTTCTGTTGTATAGACTTTGTCTTCAAGCATGAAGCCTTGAGTTGGATCCTTTGGGGGGGAAGGACAGATTGAAGAGAGGGAGAGAGAGAGACAGAAAAAAATGCTAGAGTCAAGACTTCAATGGATTCTACTGCATATATAATTTTGCAAAACATCTTATGCTTATTAATGTTTTGAAAATACCAAGCAGAATTTCAGGAGTCATCCATTTGGAAGTAGGGAAAAGGGGCTTAGAGGGGGGGAATCAATGGAGTATTAAAGCAAACAAAACTTCGACTCTTCTTTGTTGATTATATGGGGCAATTTTGGGCCCCTTCAGAGCTCCAAACTATTTTCTGAACTCCAGCTAGTCCCTCCTCTTGGCTGCTTGAGAGCAAAGATAGTGCTCTGTCACATTGGTAACTGGATGCTTGCACTCTCAGTTCAATTCTTGTTTCTAAATCCCTCTTTCCCATGGGTTTGTCAAAATCCTGGCAGGGGAAAAAGTCAACCCAGCTGCCTGTTAACTTCGGTAGAACAAGAATAGTTCCTAATTAAGCTCTTAATGTCTTTGATTTAAAACTCCATTCAATCAAATTATTCACTAACTTAAGGCAGTAGTTGATTACAGGGAAAGTACCTTGAATCTTTGTAAGGTACACCCGCCTTGAGGGCTTCATCAGCCTCCAAAAAGGGATGTAACCCATGCCTTCCTGATAAAAGCTGAAAGTTTTTTCATCATTTGCCTTCTTCTTCCTTGAGGCTCTTTCTTAAATTATGGGGTAGCAGGATGAATTCCAGGGGAAAATTACCCCTTTTAATGTTTTACTTTAGTATTTTATTGATTTTCAAGGAAAGAGGGGAGAGAAATAGAGAGAGAGAGAGAGAGAGAGAGAGAGAGCAAGAGAGAGAGAGAAAACAAACCAGGGCCTCTAGCCACTACAAATCAACTCCAGATGCATGTGCCACTTTGTGCATCTGGCTTTACATGGATACTGTTGAATTGAACCTGAGTCACTAGGCTTTGCAGGCAAGTGCCTTAACTGCTGAACCATATCTCCAGCCCCAAATAAATACTCTTGCTTTCATTATTTCCAACTTACCCCAGCCTTCAGAGGCTGCAAAGTGTTTTGAGGGCAGTTATAAAGACCACAACACTTGGACTGCTAGGGAGCTAGTTGTATCAAGCAGACACGATGTGCTGGGCTACCAGGCGAGCTGCTTTTGATCTGGTTGGCAGAAAGTATATTGGGGTCTATTGCTTTTTGGTTTTTACTGCTTCTGGTGTTTGTCCGAACGAATCTCTGAGTTGAGACAAAGAGACCACTTACAAGTCTTTTTTTTTTTTTTTTTTTGTCTCTTTTTTCTTTCTAAGGACTCTCAAAGGAACTTTACATGCTAGGAATTTTTCCTCATAACCCCTACAGAGGTGTAGTGTCAGGAAGAGAGGATGCTGGAACAGAGAGCTGTTTAGGAAAGGAGGCTGATAAATGCCCTTGTGCACATCCTCATCTGAGTCCAGCTAGTTGCCAGTGTAGCTATGTCAGCTCTTACCACACAGCTGGCACTGTCATGGGTTTGATGAACGTGGCTGTGCAAGACAGGTGAGCTGCCTCATGGTGGGATTGATCAGGATTCCATGGTTAGATGAGGCGATAAGTAGGAGGGTAAAGTGTCACAGGGGGAAGCAGGTCTCGTTTTCTTTTTGCTTTTTAATGTTGGCTTTTATAAGTTACTTCTGAGGCTCATTTTGAGAGATTAGATTTGAGTGATGAAGATAATATGAAATGTATGGTTGTCGATCACCAGCATTGTTATTCTTAGTGTGTTTAGATATGGAAGGACTTAACTTGTGCTTTGAAAACAAAGAGACATGAAGAGGGGACATGGTGGCTCCATGCATTCTGTTTTGCTATGGTTGAAACACACAATTAAAACCATGCACACATTCGTGTTCATGTGTGTGTGGCATGTATGTGCACATGCATGCTCACGTGTGTGTGGGCATGTTTGGGTGCCCAAGTGTGCATGCACACTTGTGTACTCACATGTGTGGAGAACAGAGATCAACTCGAAGTGCCTAACTCAATTGCTCTACATCTTATTTTTAATTTTTTTTTGTTATTTTATTTTATTTATTTATTTGAGAGAGACAGAGAAAGAGGCAGATAGATAGAGAGAGAACGGGTACGCCAGGGCCGCCAGCCACTGTAAACAGAACTCCAGACGCATGTGCCACCTTGTGCATCTGGCTTACGTGGGTCCTGGGGAGTCGAGCCTCAACCAGGGTCCTTAGGCTTCACTGGCAAGCACTTAATAGCTAAGCCATCTCTCCAGGCCTTCTACATCTTATTTTTAAGAAAAGGCCTCCTGTTAAACCTGGAGCTCACCAGTCCAGCTAGACTAGCAAGCCAATCTTCCTGTTTCTGCCTTCCCAGTGCTGGGATTATAGGCGTACACTACTTAACCCAGATGTTATGTGGGTGCTGGGGATCCAAACTCAGCTCTGTGTGTTTGTGCAGCAAGCATTTTGCCCACTGAGCCATCGTGCCAGTCCCAACATGCTTCAGAAATCTGATGAGCTTTTGTGAGCATACTATAAGCCGTTTTTGCACGAACACATAAGTCACACGGGGGTGGGGGGAGCAACCACCACAGAAAGCAGATGAACTCCTGGGCCCCAGCTGGTGACTGGACTGGAAGCATGGCATGTGCTTCTACTTTTCCTTATGCTCTCAGCAGCTGCAGCAGCTTAAACACCTGAACTCCTTCGGGCAAGGAGATGACTGCTTGCTCACCTACCCAGCAAATCAGTAAAGTCTATCTCCGTCTCTCTTTTTATTCTGAGCACAGTGTGGTCTCCTCTTTGGTCAGTGCTGAAGACCTTCTACTTGGCACTTGAAACTGTTAAAACTTCCCCTCCATGGGTGCATGAACACTTGCCTCAGTCTCTTTTTGTCAGTTTTGTGCCAAAGACCTTGTGCCTGGGAACAATGCCACAGTCACCTACAATAATGGTATTTTTAAAAATTTTTTTAAATTATTTTATTTATTTTTGGAAAGAGACACAGAGAGAGACAGACAGAGAGGGAGAGGGAGACAGAGATGGGCGCACCAGCAGTCTCTCAGCTGCTGTGAACGAAATCCAGATGTGTGCGTCCCCTTGTGGTCAAGTGCGGCATTGCGCCCTTGCATCACTTTGCATCTGGGACCTGGAGATTGGAACCGCTGGAGATTGGAACCATGTTCTTAGGCTTAGCAGGCAGGCGCCTTAACCTCTAAGCCATCTCTCCAGCCCTAATGATATATTTTTGTCCTTTTCTTTTTTTAATTACTGACAACTTCCATAATTATATACAGTAAACCATGATAATTCCCTTCCCCCTCACTTTCCCTTTTGCAGCTTCACTCTCCATCATATCCCCTCCTCCTCTCAACCAGTCTCTCTTTTATTTTGATGTCATGATCTTTTCCTCCGGTTATGATGGTCTTGTGTAGGTAGTGCCAGGCACTGTGAGGCCATATATATCCAGGCCATTGTGTGTCTGGAAGAGTGCATTGTAAAGTGTTCTACTCTTCCTTTGGCTCTTACATTCTTTCTACCCCATCTTCCACAATGGACCCTGGGCCTTGGAAGGTGTGATAGAGATGTTTCAGTGCTGAGCACTCCTCTGTCACTTCTTCTCAGCACCATGGTGCCTTTGAGTTACCCAGAGGTCATTGCCATCTGAAAAGAGAAACTTATTGCACCAAAAGTGAGAGTAGCATTAATATATGGGTATGAACATTAAAAGCAGTGCTTACCAGGTAGTTTGGGAGAGGGAATAATATATGCATTTACCCAGACACCAAGAAGCATTACACCCCTGGAGTTCATGACTTCCCCATCATAAGTTTTCAGTATCAGGCATGTATTATCACCCATGGAATGGGCCTTCAGACCAATTAGAGAGCAGTTGGTTTTCCCCATAACAGACATGCCACTATTGCACCCATTGGCTCATTTGGCCAGGCTGGCCAAACTTAAGGTTTGCAGTGTCCATTGTTGTTCATCTCCACTGATGACTTCTCTCTCCCATGGAGCTGCATGCAGTGTAGCTTTTCCCAGCTTTCTGTCAGTTGATCTACATGGAGGAGGTTTTTCAGCTCAGCTCCAGCAAGATTTCTCAGTGACTTTGTAGCCTAAGCATGTGGAGTCTTCAGCAATAGGGTCTTTCCATCTATTCCTGGTGGGAAACCAACAGCCTTGGCATTGTCCTGTAATGTTTTGGGGGCATCAGGCACCACCCTGGCCAAAAACTCACTGGAAAGCATCCCATCCTTGGTACTGAAAATTTTCTAGTAATAATCTATGACTTCTGGGTATTCCATTGTTGAAAAAAGTAGGTTTCCATATGACTTATTCATATCCTCTTAATTTTTTTAATTTGAAAGAGAGAGAGAGAGAGACAGATAGAGAATGGGTGCACCAGGGCCTCTCAGCCACTGTGAATGAACTTCAGATGCATGTCCCTCCTTGTGTGCATGTGAGACATTGCATGCTTGCATCACTTTTGTGTTTGGCTAAACGTGGGACCTGGAGAACTGAACAGGCATTCTTAGGCTTCACAGACAGGCACCTTAACCACTAAGGCATGTCTTCTTAGATTTTGATTAACCCTCCCCCCTTCCTTTACTCAATAATGATATCATAACTAGCACAGAAGAATTGCATTATTGTCCTCCCTTCCAACAGAATTATTTTAGGTGGTCCAAACACTGTCTAGCTTTTTATATCTTTTGTTTAAAGTGTAAAAAATATTGTAGATAATATTCATCTTGGTTCATTTTTACCCTTTTCTATCTTTAAAAAGGGTTAATAATTTAAATGTATTATTGTATATCAAGCTCTGAGAAGCAGTAATTCTAGAAGCTAATCTAATTACAAAGGTTAATTGCCCATAGGAATGTGAGATGCAATGTTGCTAACACTTATTTTCTCTCAGCCTTTTAAGGCAAAGTCTCGTACTCACTGTGTTCCAGGTGAAGAAACTGAGGCTTACGGAGTAGATTAGCTGGGTTATATGGCTAATAGCCAATCATGTTCGGACTTAAAACTAGGGTTGTCTTAATTAACATTCACCTTTGGTTCATGTTACAGTATTTTTCCCCCCATGGGTCTTTAGAAACCAGCTGGGGTGTAAGTTTCATATGTTATCCACATATTGAAAGTGGTTGGCTATATGAAAAGCATCTTGCATCTTAGAACATGCCAGACAATAACAAGTAGAATGTTGTCGCAATGTGTTGGCTCTAGAAGTCATCAGAGGAAACTGACAATCATTTAATTGCTTCTTGACTCAACACATTGATGTGGGTCATAATTCCACATGAAAATCCATTGCCTGACAACAATTCTACACTCCTACAAAGTAATCTATCATTTAAATGAAATGTGCATATCCCAAGGTAAGGTGTGTCATAGGTGGCACTGCCCTACCAGACCTCCTTTCACTGTTTTATTACTATCTCCTTGGGGAGCAATGATACGAACAGCAAAGCCATTGAGACCATCTGGATTCCTTTCAATTCTACCTTCCTTCTCCGAAGACACAGACGTTGACCATAAGGCTGATGACTAATTAGAGTCTACTCCGTAGCTCCAGCTGCTAGGTGGTAATATTAATGTCTCAGTACAGATTCTTGGAGTCCTGAAAGTAAATCTTCTGTTCAAGTGAATGTCCACATTGGGGGGGGGTCACATTTCTCTAAGACTCTTTCATAGGATGTGTGACCACACTAAATCCAAATATAGACTATTTCCTTTAACATATCCTTATTGATTTCAGTGGGTGAATTATGTGAGGTCCCATGTAAATTCTCACATATATATCAATTCCCTCTCCCAGCTGCTTTCTGAGCATCTATTTGTCTTCTAGAGGGTCCACCCAGTGCTGCTGCCTACTTCTTCACGTGAGCAATGCTCAACTCAGACACTCTGCATTTCAGAGTTGATGCTTGTAGATTTTTGCAGTCAAATTCATAGGTTGGCAAATACAGTTGTTTTTTTCTCACTGATGATTATCTAGTCTTCTTATGAGAAACATGAGAGTCCAATCTGTGTTCAGCTGCAAATTTTTCCCTAGGTCAATGTTACCATGTGAAAACTGCAGAAACATCAACTGAGCCAGTGTCTTCAGAAAAGGCATCAGTGCAACCAGTGATGTGTGAGGACAGTGTTTGAAGCATTGTAGGCTTTGACCTGAGTGACAATATTTAGCATGATGTTAGATGTCAATTAATGTGACTAACAGAAGTAAATTCACTGAAAATGTAGAGTTATTTGAAAGGGAGAAGTAGACTTTGGGGTTGCAGAGAATACAAGAAGCTGTTGCTTAGTGTTAGCATAGGCAAAGAAAGCCTAAAGCCATGACTACTCACCATATATTTAGGATCTTACTATCTGTTGTCAAGCAACTATGCGGTTTACATTAACATTTTAATATAAAAAGGCAGACTTAAAAAATACACAACTAAGGTAATTAGAGGTCATTAATAATAACAGAGACAATTGACTAATTGAAATTAAAATTCCAATCAATTTCCATGTCTTTTAAATATTATGCCTTCTTTATTAAGAACAGATCCTGGGTTTTCTCAACTTTGGCAGAATGTTTGATGGTGTGGGACTCTTAAACATTCCAACATCCTAGGGTTGGAGAGCTGGCTTAGTGGTTAAGGCACTTGTCTGCGAAACCTAAGGACCCAGGTTTAATTCCCCAGCACCCACATAAACCAAAGGCACAAGGTGGTGCATGCATCTGGAGTTTGCAGTGGCTCGAGGTCCCGGTGTGCTCATTCTCTTTCTTTTTTTCTCTCTCTCTGCTTTTTTCTCTCTCAAATAGATAAATGAGTAAATAAATAAAATATAAAAGTTCCAATATCCAAGTAGCATTGTAGAAAAAAATCAAAATTATAAATGTTAGCATGCAGAAACAAAAGCAGAGTTGTGCAGTGAAATTGTGTTGGGCCCACAGAGTACAGCAACCAGCTGTCTGTAACTATGAAACTGCCTAGGTGGCGCCAGTATGTATCTGAGACCTAGAAACACCGGTATGGAATAAATACTTTTAACGGGTAGTTTAAGGAAAGGCTAAATTACTATCCAATCCTTTGTCCACAAACTATTAATGTATTCGCTAATTCTTACTTTGAACCAATCATTGAAGCTACTTTATACACTTTTTTTAAAAAACTTTATTTTTTATTTTTTATTTTTAGAGACACACACACACACACACACACACACACACACACACACACAGAGAGAGAGAGAGAGAGAGAGAGAGAGAGAGAGGGATAGGAAGAAAGATAGAGATGGGCACACCAGCAGCCTCTCAGCTGCTGTGAACGAAATCCAGATGCATGCGCCCCCTTGTGGTCAAGTGTGGCATTGCGCCCTTGCGTCACTTTGCATCTGGTTAAACGTGGGACCTGGAGATTGGAACTGCTGGAGATTGGAACTGGTGTTCTTATGCTTAGGAGGCAGGTGCCTTAACTGCTAAGCCATCTCTCCAGCCCTATACGCTTTTATAACACACAAAAAATGAAATACGTACTATAGGGAGTCTTAATAACTTGCTATAGTTTAATCTTTTAATCTTTTTGTAAGTGACTTGAAAGTTATCAGAAGCCTGCTTTTGATATTGTGCAAAGGCAGCCTTGAGTAAGCTCTCTAACCATAAAATTGCCATACAGGTGTGGAAAAGCAACTTGTGAAGAGTTTAGACTTAGCTGTAGTATAAAAGTAAATCTAAGAAGTGGAACCTCAGCTCTGGGTCCCCACACTCACCTTGGCTTTTTCAGAGTAGCAGGCATCTGGTCCTGGTTTTAGTCTTAGCCGTGCTTGTTTGTGAGAGAGGGGGTAAGCATAGTATACCTTCATGAAGAAGTTATAAGATATCCATACTACATACTCACTTATTCCAACAGAGAAGTCCAGAAAATGTTATGGTGGAAAAAGAAGAGACGGGACTCACACAAGAGATATTAAAGGTGCAGGATGATCAGGCATACATTTCCATAAGCAATTCTGTAAGGAAAGACAAGTCCATTTGTTTCTGCCAAGCATGGAAGAGCATTTGCTTCTGCCAAGCATGGAAGGGCATACTTAAATGGCAGGGTATGCCATGTAATTTGCATTGACCATTTCTAGATTTGACCTCTTGATGACTTCTCAGAGAACAATATGTTCATTTTAATGCCAAATATTGGCCTATTTGTCAAGGTTATTTTTTAGCTCTTGATTTGGCCCATGAATAGAGTGATAGGACAAAAACAAAAGCTATTTATTTAGTGGATAGGCATATCCATTAAGGAATGGAAGTTGTGGACTGAATTGAGGATTAATAAAGAAATCAAAAACAGACTTTCTGGTTTGTTATTCTCCCCTTCTCTTCAGCTCAGACCTCTGAGTCACTGATGTGGTGGAGGACATGGGATATGCATGTAACTTCTTGTCTTCATTTATCTTCACGTGACACTTGGAGACCCATCTCTTCTTTTTCCACCATAACATTTTCTGGACTTCTCTGTTGGAATAAGTGAGTATGTAGTATGGATATCTTATAACTTCTTCATGAGGTCTTCAATACAAGCAATTTTTCATACTCACGCAGTTGGCACTCTGTCTTCTATAAGGGTGTTTCTTTTGAGTTATCTGAGAAGAGTTTTTATGATCTCATTGTTCTAAATGTAGTTTGTACTTTTGAGTCTAAAGCCCTAATGTTGCGGTGCCTAGACCTGTTTATTAGGACATTTGCCTCTAAATTCTGGAGGTGCATTTTACTGCAGGCATTATCAAAATCTAACCCTCACTATTGATGGAAGCACAACCATTGGCATATCTAACTGTTGATGACAATAAAACTGAAAGTGTGCCCTCTGTTGCTTTTGTACTCATATTAGCCAAAGGACATTATCTTGCTAAATACATAGATATTGTTTATCTACATAAAAGACAATTATCCAATTATTTCTGGTCCTCCCTCTCAATAAGATTGGAAGCCACAGGGAATAAAATATGATGTATAAATCAACCACAGCAATCAAAGTCTTTGCCAGTGACTTGGTTAGGGCTGAGCTCCTTAAACTTTTTCACTTGCAGTGTCTTTGGCCTGAGAGTTTTCTGTGACACTGGAAATATAGGTACACAAAATAAATATACAAATAAAACATTTGCTATATAATAAATCACAAAAATATTTTAAGAGCAATTGTTTAGTATACACATAATTTTATCATTTGTTAAGGATGAATGCAAACTGAGATGGATGTCCTTGTTTATTTTACATAAAGAATTAATGTGGGCAGGTCTTTGATACTTTGGGACATTGAGCATTTTCAACATTTTTCAGAGTTGATCAATTGTTTGAATATATATATATATATATATATATATATATATATATATATATGTGATGTTTATTTGAGAGAGAGAGGAAGAGAGAGAGTGAGAGTGTATACGAGTATGCTAGGGACTCCTGCCAATGTAAATGAACTCCAAATGCATGCACCATTTTGTGAATCTGGCTTTATGTGAGCTTTCAAGAACTGATCCTGAGCCTCTGGGCTCTGTTAGCAAGCACCGGTAACTACTTGTGCCTTCTCTCCAGCCCAACAGTTTGATTATATAATTGTCAATGCTGAGAATATTACTTTGCATAAATATATGGTCCAAAATGTCAGAAGTATATTAATGGCCTTTTCAGAAATTATTGGAATTTATGCCCTATCCTATATTCATTTAATGATTATTTTGTGAAACTCAGGTCAGCAAATCAGTCATTTTTAAAATTAAACACTTTAACACAATAGAATCCAGAGATATGCTAATTTGGTATTAACGTGCTGAGGAATGATGTAGGAAGAGTGTAAGTCTTTATTCTCTATAATTATACCATACTTTGTCTATTCATTTTAAAAGATCTGAATTCCAGCCTAGGGTATGCAGAGAAGTCTGAGCTCTGGAGGTCGTGCTTTCTGGCTCTTTGGAGGTGTCTCTTTGCTGGGGCTTATGAATGTGAGCCAGCTTCATTTGCCAATTGACGGAACTTCCTCTGGATCTATAAGTTTGAAATAATATCCTTTCCTCCCATAAACTATGTCCGTTTAGAAGTTGATCCCAGCAACGTGGAGCTGATTACAACACTTACTCACAAAAACTGGATGAGGGCATTGTCAGGCAGTAGAAGCCCCGCCCACTTGCAGAATGGGCTTGTTTTGGAGGGTAGCCTCTGCTTCCCCAAGGGAATGAAATGTAGCCTTGTGATTTCACAGGGAAGAGGATGGGCAGCTCTTGGCCTGGGCTCACCAAGAATGGTGGTTTCAAGTCCTAATTAGTCTCACCTGGTTCAGAGTATTAAGCAAAACAAAAATAAAATAAAATAAAAAGGTCTAATTAATTTGTAAGTCACCAAGTGCTAACAGTAATTACCGTAACATCATGATAGCATTAATACAATGTATTGCTGCTAAAATGCCAAAATGAGCTCTGGAGAGGAGAAGTAGGCTTTTGGTTGAGCTTGTTGTGAACTTTCTGGGGTCCTTCATTGCAGAGGGGACAGGGAGGTCAAATGAGACTCATCTTTCTGTTAGTTTTCCTAAGTCATCAGTAGGTTGTGTTACGATATATTGCTGCTCAAACAGTCTGTGGTTGACTTGACCAACTTTACAGGACAAAAGGTGAGCACTCTCTAGCCAAGGGCCATTTCTTGCGTAAGTGTTATCTTATGACTCTTCAATCTCTTCCTTTTTCTTTGCCCACAGAGCATCAAATTATTTACACTGAAATCTCTTTTAGGTTTGCACTGACATGCAGAAGTTACTATGTGTGGATGGGTGGGGATTGAGTTGGGGACATGTCTCCATTTTTCTCCATGGTTGGAATACCAGTATATTTAAATGATTATTGCATTATTGGTCATTATAGTGGGTGCTAGGGATTGAATCATGGCTTTATCCAGGCTAGTTAAGCACTTTACCACTGGGAGACACCTTTGTCCTTGAGTGCTTTATGATTTCAAAGTTGAGTGTCATCTGAACACCACACCTACAACTTTTCACTTCTTCTGATCCTCCTGAATACACGGAGGTGGAGCATAATCTACTCCTTTTGTGCTCTAGTTTTTCATTCTTTTTTTTTTTTTTGGAGAGAGAGAGAGAGAAAGAGAGAGAGAGAGAATGGGCACGCCAGTAGCCTCTCAGCCATTATGAATGAACTCCAGATGTGTGCCCCCTTGTGGGCAAGCACGTCATTGTGCCCTTACATCACTTTTGCATCTGGCTAAACGTGGGACCTGGAGAATCGAACGGGGGTTCTTAGGCTTCACAGGCAGGCACCTTAACCACTAAGCCATCTCTCCAGCCCATAATTTTTCATTCTTTAACTCACTCCCTGGTCTCCATAGCTGTAAGATAATCTATGAGAGGAGAGCATATGGGTAATCAAATGAACTATTGTTTATCTGGCTGATGTGTTGTATAGTTCTCTGCAAAGCAGCACCAGTGACCAGGTAAACTTGGACTAACTTATGGATTATCCAGGCCATGGCTATCATTATAGGGACGACACAATGTACCAACAGAGTGTGTTTAAGAGATCCTGAGATTAACCTCATGTGTGGTGATGCCTCCAGTCAGTATCCCTGCTGGAAATAAGGGACCAGCATCCACAACATTATTTGATCCCAGGCTTTATTATCAAAACTATTGCTCTTGGTATATAGGCTTAGGCCTGTGAAATTTTGATGCTAGAAAAATATCCAAAGTGGAATTACATTTGTGTCCTTTGAAACTCAGACCCCTTGTGTTCTTAAAGGGTAGGCCTTTTGGAGACACTGCCATTCTCTTGGAAAATTCAAGGGCACAGATGTTACTCACAAATCTCCACTTTGCTTATGGGTTCAGAGTTCTCCTGACTATCTCTAGGCTAAAAAACATTAGGGAAGAGGCTTACATACACTGTAGTCAATTCTGTGAAGTTGTCTACTAATTTTTCTGTATAACATGGGGCTATCATTTCCAATTGTTCAAAGAGCGAGCTCACATTGAAGATAAAAAAAAAAAAAAACTTGCTCAACAACCTAGTATGCATTTATGCAACCAAAAATATTTACTGGTTTTGCTCAGCGCCAGACTCTGTTCAGTATTAAGGAGCCCAAAGTATTTTTGTTCATTAGACTGACTTTCTTTTTCGGGGGGGGCAGTGGAAAAGAGAGAGTGAACAAGTGAGATAGCCAATTTATGCTCATGTTAACTATGCGGAGTTAAAACAGGGCTCTATCAGGTTGCTAGATAATTCACCTGGAGAGGCAAGCTAGAAAGAAGGGGGCAAAACCACTGGGTGTCAATGTTCATTTGATACGTTGAGACCTTTGGGAAGCCTCATTAGGCTCATGCTGTTGGCTCAGGATTCCTAATGAGCCAGATTGAACCTGTCACATCTGTGGTGTGAACAAAGTTTTACTGCGGTGTAGCGGGCACCTACATTTTAGCATGCTATGCGCATGGCTGCTTTCATGCGCTAAGCACAGCACCAAGGAACAAGACAGGGACTGTGGGTGTGAATCTAAGAGAGTTACAGCTCTGATTCTTAACAGGAGTTTTCTCACTGCCTATAATAAAAAAGAACTTGCTATAAAGCAAGGATTCACTGAGCACAGACGGGACCTAACAAGAGAAGTTATTATTTATTTATTTATTTATTTATTTATTTATTTATTTATTTTTACAGTGAATTTAGTCAAATTTAGTCTTGCTGTCAAACAGTCCACCCTAGCACCGGCCAGACCTTACTCATTAAATCTTGCTATTGAATCGGAGTCTGAGATCCATGGAAATTTGCCTGGACAGGCTGTCAGACAGTAGGCTTCTCATTCACGCGATTGATGGAGGTGATCCCGAGACTACTTGCAAACCCCCCATAACAACCTTTAGCTTCTCACTTAGGGAGTGTGACTGTTCCTAGGGTCCAGCATTCGAGCCGAGGCATGCTTTCAGAGACGCCCGACATGGTTTCCTTGCACATTTACTTCCTGCTGTTTGTCTGGCTCCTGTGAAATGCTTTTAAATGTTTAGCCTTTCTAATTGGTGTCCTTTTTCAAAATGTTTGTCAAATATTGATTCTCTTTCACAACGGGCCTTGGAAGCAGCTGAAGCTTGTTTTGTCTCCCTGCTTTGGATTCGAGCGACTCCTGCTGCTGCCAACATCCTTTGTACCAGATTCATCGCTGACCTCGGGCCCGTGCTGCCAACAGGGCTTGTTTGTGGCTGCAGCTGGGAGACCACAATCCTCTTCCTGACTGTATATGTACATTGTGCTATGACAGAGCTTTTCATCTTTGGTCTCCCTGCCTTTTACCGATGTTCTAATTGAGGGAACACAACCACCCAGTTGTAGCAGACATAATTATGCTCCTTCTTTTGAAAATGAGGTAAAGGAATGTGTCTAAATTCACGTAGGCATCCTTTGCTATCCTCAATACAAAGTGTATGGTGCGGTTTATAATCAAATATGAAACTATCATTTGTTCATTTTCTGATCACAGTTGCTTCTATCTTATGATTTAGACCATCCGCTCTATTAATAGCTTTCCTATTTGTGTCCACCAAATGCTCTTAAAGCATTGGACATTGTCCCTTGGCATTACCTACTTAATATATTATTTATTTCAAGCAACATGCTTTTTTTTTTTTTTTTTTTTTTTGAGGTAGGGTCTCATTGTAGCCTAGACTGACTTGGAACTCATTCTATATTCCCAGGCTGGCCTCAAACTCACAGAGATCCTCCTCTGTCTTCAGAGTGCAAGTGCTAGGATTAAAGGAATGTGTCACCACACTCAGTTGCACTTTTTTAAACTATCAGAATTTATCTATGTTCTTTGTTAAGAGCCATGGGTGCCTATATTATACCCTCAGATAAACTGGGCCCCTAGCACTTTGTGTTTGCTGAAAGTTTCCCAAATCACTAGATTTACTGACAAAGCCCTCTCTCTGGTCTATTTTCTAGCATTCCTTCTGTTTCCTGGTCTTGACTTTTATTTTATGACTTTTCTTTTTCTTGATGAGTGGACATATGTGGTGTTGGCATGTGTGTAAACCCGTGTACTTTCTTCATCTTAGTCCAGCTTGCTTCTCTCTCTCTCTTTTTCAAGATAGGGTCTCGCTCTAGCCCAGGCTGACCTAGAATTCACTCCAGTTTCACGGTGGCCTTGAACTCACAGAAATCCTCCTACCTCTGCCTCCCAAGTGCAGGGATTAAAGGTGTGAGCCACCATCTCAGCCCAGCTTGCTTCTCACCTTCTGTTTAAAACTAGAACAATGACACCTTCGGTATCACAGCATCAACCATGGCTGCCACATTGCGTTTGTATTCCAACATGCCACTTGATCCTAAACAAAGGGCACGGGACAAGGTGAATCTCACTTTCTGTCCTCAAAATATTTGATGTCTCATACATTTATATCATATAATTTACTGAAAATCGTGGCTTTTTTTGAACATTGAAAAGGTAGCAATTTCCACCAATTATAAAACCATCACGTAGTGATTTATAAACACTTTTACATCTATGAAAAAATGAAAGAGAAAGAAGTTAATCATGAGCTCTCTGCTCCTTCCCCAAATAGGCGATTATCTTTCCCTTAATATCTTAATATCTTCCCACTATTGGATGGTTTGTCAACATAAAATATGCAGTACTTTAGGTATTTCTCAAGTGAGAGTCAGACTATAAAAAGTAGAATCAACAAGAAGATTTTCAGTACAAACATTTCATATTACTAATTTAATAATTCTTGGAGCCACAGCTTATATTCTTGTATGTACACATACCCACCTACTCCCTGCACCCACACAATTCTGTAAAAGCAACTTCAAAATTATTTGTAAACGCCAAGCATTCTTTGTATTCTTTCTGTTAAGCATTCTTTGTAATTTCAGTGGTGGCAAGACATGATTTAAAAACATAACTCTATATTAGCATATATAAGGAGAAAGCTAGGATTTGTGGTCAGTGTACAACAGATCTTATTAGATTTAGCTATTGTCATGAATGCATAAGATCTAGCAAACTATCTAGGGTAATATAAAATCAGAAATCATCTTGCTTGGGAGGGACATTCTTTATACAATTGTAATTTTGACAAATTAGTCACTTAGTATTTTGGGGACAAAAGAGGAAGGAACATTTAACAGTGATGCCACAAATTTCCAAACAACATTCAGAGGACTTATGAGGGCATGAACTCAATTCTCTCAGAATAATGTCAGTATGACTTGTATTTCTTTGGTTTCAAGTGCCTGCAATGGTCACACGTTTAGGTCAGAGAGATAAGGGAAGGGCACAGGATGCTGTAAGGACTTACACAAAGCACGCCCACTGACTCAGTTCCTCGTGTTCTGTAAGTTAAACATCCACATCTGCCGAGCAGCTTCCATTCAGACACACAGCTATGCAAGCCTTTTCATTCTACTCAGAAACTTTGCACCTAAAGGTTACAATTGAGTTGCTACGTTCTTCACCTTGATTCACCCTTTCCCCATCATTCATGCTTAGGTGTGTGTATATATAGACTTGCTCTCTCTCTTGTAGTCACCTTCTGCTTCTTGCTGAGCTCGAACTAGGTAACAACCACCTATCTGGGAACAAATGCTGTACTCCGTATCGTGAAAGCAGTGAGCACTTCAGGCAGGGGAGGAGAAGGTGGCTCATTTTAAAGGACGGAAGCTGTGATTTGGACACAAATAGGTTGGTAATGATCCCTAAAAGTCCCTGCCATTTAGAACAAAGAAAAGAAAATTCAGACATGCAGAGCTGTTATGATAAAGTATAGTCCTGATTTCAGACTCGTGGAGTTATAAAGAACCAAAAGAGCCAGTCCTTTAACTTGCCAGCAAGAAGGTCGTTCACCTGTGAGTTCACACTGCCCCCGAGGGATGATCTGCACTTTCTCAGGTAACTTGGCAATAGAATGCTTTTTATGGCTCTGGCTTACTCTCCCTATAATTCTTTCTCACTGAGCTCAGCAGAGGGGAGTGACTTATTGTATACAGTGCCCTTTCCATTCTCTGCGTGGGTCTCCATGCCCTCTACTCCACTATACTTAATCATAACTATGCTGATTTTCTGCCTTCCATTCTGAAGGAAACATACTTTACTCTAAACTTCCTTCATAGGAAAATATTTAGCTTTCTAACCACTTAACCTTATAACCATTCCAATGAGGTTAGTTAACCTTAATGGGTGTGATATAGTGTGCTTATCTTGGACACCAGGTCGGGACTGACCATGTATCTCTTACAAGACATGTGGCTATAGTCACTGAAGTTTTTTTTTTTTTTTTTTTTTTTTTTTCATTTTCTTCTTTGGCATCTATACTATGAGCTTGACTTCCATTGACTTTCTGGCCTATTAAGCTATCTGTTATTTTGAAGAGCCATTGTTTTTATTTATAAGCACACAAGTATACATGGTATTAATTTCTGTTTTGATAAGTTTTATACTATAGAAGGTATTTGTGGATCAAAAATGAACACTGAATGTTGGCAGATGCCAAAGGAGAGGCATTGAGCAGCAGAGTCTTGTATTGTCTGGATTCTTGTCTCCATTTGGGAAGATGCTGTGTCCTTCTGATTTTCATCAGTGTGTCCCGAATAAGAACTTTAACCCAGTGACATGATCTATGAGGTTTTAAAGGTCATCACAAGTATTTATTATACACTTGACAAGTGAATGATAAGATGTTTTTCAAAAACGTTTTACTGTGGACATTTTCAAATACATAAAAACATAAAGAGGATGACATATTATTCTAATATAACAATTTTTTTAAAAAATCAAGTTTAACAATTATCAGTGTATGGTAACTATTTTAAAAAATATTTTATTTATTAGAGAGAGACAAAGAGGGACACACAGAGATAGAGAGAGAGAGAGAGAGAGAGAGAGAGAGAGAGAGAGAATGAGCACACCAGGGCTTCAAGTTACTGTAAATGAACAACAAATGCTTGTGCCATCCTAAGATGTTTTACAAAAACTGGGAGTTGAGCCTGGGTCATTAGGCTTTCCAGGGAAAAACATAAAGAGGAAGACATATTCCATCCTGATAGTAAATATTTTTATTAAAAACATGTTTAATTATATATCAGTAGGTTTTATTATCTATTTTAAAAAATATTTTATATAAAATGCATTTTAAAAAATATTTTATTTTTAATTATTTATTAGAGGGGGGGGAAGGAAAGAGAGAAAGAGAATATGAGTGTGCTAGGACCTCTAGCCACTATAAATGAACAACAAATGCATGTGCCACCCTGTGCATTTGGCTTATATGGGCACTAGGGAATGGAGCCTGGATCCTTAGGCTTCACAGGTAAGTGCTTTAATCGCTAAGCCATCTCTCCAGACTGATGGTAAACATTTTTACTGGCATGTGTTAAATATATGAAGCATTAGGTTTTACCATCCTATTGTCCCCCATGTAAACAATGTATTTTAAAAAATATTTTGTTTTTATTTATTTATTAGAGAGAGAGAGAGAAAGAGAAAGAGAGAGGGAGGAAGAGAAAGAGACACACACAGAAAGAATATGAGTGAGCCAGGGACTCCAGCAGCCTACCACATGTGCATTTGGCTTATATGGGCACTAGGGAGCAAGGAGCCTGAGAACCTGAAATGAAAGGGACAAGAGACACACAGGTACAGCAAGACAAAATTTGATCAAGCTGTGTCCATTAATCTCAGGGTGCCATTTATACAGGAGAAACATTTTTACTGCTCATGTGTTATAATTATGTTTCAACAGGACCAGGTTTCAGCCCCAAAGCCATAAGATGTTCCACAGGATAAGAAGCCCCAATGTAAGATGTTTCGACAACAAGGTGTTTAAGATTTTATTTTATGGGTTACATTGTTCTTTCTCTGTGCATGGGTGACATCCCAGAACAGACAACTTATCACAAGACAGAATCACTACTCAAGATGGAGGCACTTTTGGTTACCTAGTGCCCAATGGTTCCCGACACTCCTGGCTTTTGTGGGTCCTGGGAAATCAATCCTTGTCCTTTGACTTTGCAGGCAAGTGCCTTTACCACTAAGCCATCTCTCCAGCCCTACAATGTATTTTGTTTAAATCACATTCTACTTATCCTATTCTGTTTCCTTCCCACTCATGCTTTTCTCCTCTCTCTTGCCAACCTATCTCCTTTCTTTATTCTTGTGATCTGTTGACTTTCATTAGAATTTCCCACAGGATCCTGGGTGTGAGGTTATTTACAGTATTGTGGGTCCCTTATCAGTGACTACACTGATGAAAATGTCTCTCTTTCTCCTAGGAGATGGTTAGTCTTTAATAATTGATACCCATACACATTTTGCTTCTACAATTTTTGAAGCAGGCTCAACAATCATCTCCTTTATTGATGAATATTTTATTTTCTGTTCCAAAAATAAAGTCCATTTTAACACAATCACAATAGCATGTCTATAGCTAAAAAGTTTCAGCAAGGATTCCTCAGTATCATCAGTGACACAGCGGGATTTGGAATGCCCCCAAGTGCCTACATATTAAAGGTCAATTCTCTGGTTTGTGGTATATTGGGATTATAGGCTGTTGCAGTCAGGTTCGCATTGCTGGCAGAAATCACCCAACCAAAAGCAAGCACCTTGTGGGAAAAAAAGAGGTTTATTTTGGCTTACAGGCTCCAGGGGGATGCTCCATGATGGCAGAGAAAATGATGGCATGAGCAGAGGGTGGACATCATCCCCTGGCCAACATAAGGTGGACAATAGCAACAGGAGATGGTGTCAAACACTGGCAAGGGGAAGCTGGCTATAATACTCATAAGCCTGCCCCCAACAATTACCATCTGCTGGGGAGACTAGCATTCAGAACACTTAAGTTTATGGGGGACACCTGAATAAAACCGCCACATAGGCATTCACCACTATGTCCAGCTGTTTCGTTAAAAACAACAACATATTTAAAAACAGGCAGAAAATCGCTGAAAGGCCACCCTGAGGCTGTTAACAGGTCAGCCTGGACCAAGTGACCCCCGCAAAACCAAAAAAAAAAAAAAAAAAAAAAAAAAAAAAAAAAAAAAAAAAAAAAAAAAAACCATATTTAAAACAGGAAAAAATAAAGAAGGCTGACATACAAGAGACACAGCAATCAATATAATCAGTACAGATACATGTGTGCGCACACACACAGACATTGAAGATATATATATATATCCCTCTAATGCTTCCTTTATATTCCCTTCAGCATCTGTGAACAGTTAGTGTTCATTTTTTTTTATTTGAGAGAGATAGAGAGAGAGGAAGAGGCAGAGAAAGAATGGTCATGCCAGGGCCTTTTCAGGTGTTGTGAATGAACTCCAGATGTGTGTGCCCCCTTGTGCACATGTGCAACATTGCTTTCACATCTGGCTAAACGTGGGACCTGGAGATTTGAACAAGTGTTCTTGGGTTTCACAGGCAGGTGCCTTAACCACTAAGCCATCTCTCCATCCTTAGTGTTCATTTTTGGATATAAAATGTCTTTAATATTATAAAGTTTATAAAAATGGAAATTAATACAAATCTCTTTCTTTTCATCCATACCAGTACACTTAAAAGTCAAGACAATGAAGTTTGAAAATAACAGATAGCTTAATAGATGGGAAACTTAGTGGAATCTAAACACACACATACATACTATATTTATTGTCAGTGTTATATATAAAATATGAAAGATAGTCTTAGAAATGTGAGCTCTACCTGAATATCTCATTACATCTATATCTGCTTTATAAGTTCTGAGGCAATTCTCTTAGACATGACTAGTGGGGTGTGTATGTGGTGTCTGCCATCATTATGCCTTTATGGATTTAAGCACATTGATTTCATTTCAGCCCACTGCACTTATTACCTTCATCTTTGCTTTGTCTCTTCTTTGACCAATGGCCATTTCATTTCATTTGGAACCTCACTCCTTATTATGGAATTTTACTAGACTTTCATAGTTGCATTGCCTTTTGATATCACAAAGTTAATCTAATATGAAGAGTGGTGAATAAATTGTAAAAAATAGGGAAAATATTTAGAGTATCTTTATCGAGGGAAAAGGAGGAAATTTCATGATTAAGTGAAGCCTTAATTTTGTTTTCTGAAAGCCAAGAAATATAGCTACAGTTTTAAACTTAGTGCTATGTTCAGTGATGAAGTGTGGATTGTTCTGGTTTTTGTTGGGAATAGGTTGTGCAATAATAGATGAATCCATCCATCAGTGTAATAAAGGGATCCTAGTCAAACCAAAAATACTTTTCTATTAAAGTTTTCTTTTTTATTTTCAATGATTCCACATTCAAATTCTAATATTTTTAAATCTCTTTTTTTATTTATTTATGACAGAGAGAGGTAGATAAAGAGAGAATGGGCATGCCAGGGACTATAGCTGCTGCAAATGAACTCCAGATGCATGAACCACCTTATGCATCTGGCTTATGTGGGTACTGGGGAATTGAACCTGGGTTCTTAGGCTCCACAAGCAAACACCTTAATCATTAAGCCTGACATTCAAATTCTATATAGTGGTAGACAAACTCAATAATCAGATAAATAATGACATATGTGAGATATGATAAATTATATATATATATATATATATATATATATATATATATATATATGTTTTGAAATTCCCACTGTGCTTTATTATATATTATCTCCATTTGATTACAATCTATGACAAGTATCTAAGGGAAAATTGTAACTAAATAACTATGCTAGCTGATTATTGCTTGCTTTCTGGGAGAAATAACAGTGGATACTGCTCCTCAATGATTTAAAGACTGATGAAGCATGCGATGGTAAACAAACCCCTTCCAACTCCATTCTGTTGTCTTCTTGTTGCAATACTTTAAAAAGTGAAGTTAGGGCTGGAGAGATTGCTTAGCGGTTAAGGTGCCTGCCTTTTAAGCCTAAGAACGCTGGTTCTAATCTCCAGGTTCCACATTTAACCAGATGCAAAGTGACGCAAGGGTGCAATGCTGCACTTGCCCACAAGTGGGCGCATGAGTCTGGAATTCGTTCACAGCGGCTGAGAGGCTGCTGGTGCGCCCATTCTCTCTCTGTTCCCCTCTCTCTCTCTCTCTATCTCTCTCTGTGTCTTTCTCAAAAAAAAGTGAAGTTATTTAGCATCAGAAAATCTCAAGTACTGCCAGCTTTTTCTCTTCACATGGAAATGCATCATTTTAAAACCCTATGTTTATCAGTAGAATTTACCACTCTGAATTTTGTTCCCTGATGGATGGCAGAGGGTCATATCAATAAGTGCATTTATCTGTTTCTTCACAGGGTCAAATGCTTTTCCACTTAGATTCCACGAATCTCATTGTTTCAACTATAATAGGAAGCTAGGTTGCTTAATACCATTACGTATTTAGTGACATTTCTGGAAAGTTAAGGAACATGTATCTGAGAGTTGTATATAGAGTGTTACACGCTGATTCTGGAGAAACTATGAAAGAGTATTTTATGGTTACCTTCATTGGTATTATAGCACTAAACCCCACCCTGATTTCCACTATTGTCTTGTAGGTGTGCTTTATCTGTTTCCACAGCAGGAGAGGGATTATACTTCTGGTTCAATAAATAATCCCGGGAAGAGGCTGTAAGCAGGATGTGCCACATCACACTAGAGGATGCTTGGCACTCAAGATGAACATGAGTAAGCACCTGTCCCTGCTCAATGAGAAGTCCAGAGGGTTTACACCTGGAGGACGTGTAAGATAAATAGAGACAATCGGGCCATAAATGGTCGGTTTCATGATAACCATAAGTGTGGGACACATGGGAGTGCAGGAGCAGAAGTCTTGGCTTGGATTAAAAGGCCAATGAGAAACATACTGTCTTTCCATCCCATTCATTAGTACAGTATCTGTGCACATAAATCAGGTGTTCATTTATCTATAGTAAAATCAAGTTAAGGTTTGTCAGTATTTCAAGAGAAATTATTCTACTGCCTTTATCAATATATTTTCACCAATGAGTTTTTTAAAATAGTACTTTTAAATAGTCTAGCAAAATCAAATCTGTTAATCTGTTTTCAAAAAGGGAACAGAACACTGCAAAAGTCCTAGAACCACCCTTTAATGGTAGGAATTAGAGATTTGAAAACATTACTTTCTCCTGTGGTTGACAGAATGGATCTCATTAACTGGGTTGTACCTTCCTTCCCTAAGGCATCCCCACATGGCATGTATATGATTATCAGTGATTTTTTAAAACAAAGTTTGGTTTATTTTAGAAAATTTCTAGAAATGGTTCTAAGTTCCAGCATGTGAGTCAAATGATGGCCACTACTTAGTAGTACTTTAGATGGACAAGATCAACTAATGGTACATTTCTTTTAGTAGCTAGGATCCAAGTGGCACCTTAAAGTTTCAGTTGTTTTAAAATCTCGCTTTCAAAAGAAACTGCTGATCAGGGAACTTACCATTAAGTACCCTATGTGAATAAGAATCATACAATCAGGATTACTTAAATTACTGTGTTGGCCTATATGGACAGTAGAGTTAAATAAGCAGTCTTCAGCAAGCTCTCTTTTAACTTCTCATTAAAGCAATAGTGGCAAAAAAAAAAAACAAAAAAAACAAAAAAACAACAAAAAAAAAAAAAAAAACCAGAAAGATGTCCAATTAAATTCCATACCATGAATATCCTATGATTTTACTATGTAAAAATATTCTACTGCCATTACATGGATAAAATAGCAAAAAAAGATCACAATTAGTTGATTAGATTATCAGCTTCATCCAAAAAAATATTGTTTATGCCTTTCTTAAAAATCAAACTCTAGGCGCTGGAGAGATGGCTTAGCGGTTAAACGCTTGCCTATGAAGCCTAAAGGATCCCAGTTCTAGGCTTGATTCCCCAGTACCCATGTAAGCCAGATGCACAATGTGGCACATGCATCTGGAAATCGTTTGCAGTGGCTAGAGGCTCTGGCGCGCCCATTCTCTTTCACACACCCACACTGTCTCTAATAAGTAAATAAATAATAATTAAAAAAAAAAACTCTAGACCCTGTGCCAGAGGTTATGTGTGGCATGGAAAGGTAGCAAGATCAGAGGAGATAAACTATCTCTCGCATTCAGAATGCCTGATTCAAAACACATTAGTGATTTTAGAGGTAGTTACAGGGACCTATTTGTTGAGAACTTTCTTTGCTTTTTTTAAAGATTTGTTTTTATTTATTTATTAGAGACAGAGAGAGAGAGAGAGAGAGAGAACGAGAGAGACAGAGCAAGTGAGAATGGGCATGCCAGGCCTCTAGCCACTGTAAACAAACTCCAGATGCATGTGCCAACCATGTGCATCTGGCTTATGTGGGACCTGGAGAATCGAACCTGGGTCCTTAGGTTTCACAGGCATGTGCCTTAACCGCTAATCCATCTCTGCAGCCTGAGAACTTTCAATACTAACATTATCTAAGGCAAATAGAAAGCTGTAACACTGATTTGGGAAAGATAGATTGCTCAGTAAATATGCACATTCCTTCTCAGAGAATACAGCTATGGCTGTAATTGAGTTTCATGTCTTTTTAATTGGATAAAATCTTCAGCTTGGGAACTTTTCATTCATTTTAGGAATGATAAAAAAATGCAAATAAAAATCAAATCCTATTGCATTGGCTTTTTATAAGATCCTATACAAGATAGGAGACGACAAGAGGTGATTGGAAAGACTGTGGGAAGGGGCAATAGGAGGAAACATGTAATATGAAACAGAAAACAAACAGGTTATAGTAGGGTAGGCACAGGCCAGGGAGGGCCATGGAAAGAAAGTGGTAACAAAAATAAAAAAATATTTTAAAAACACCATAACAAAATCTAATTCTTTGTGTGCTAATCACTCATGAAGCCATGTGATTTCTTAGTGCAGTCACTTACAGTTTGGATGGAATGGAGACAGTCCCTCATAAGCTCATAATGAACACTTCTTCCCCAGGTGGGTTGTTACATTTTGGGGGATTGTGAAATCAGTGTGTGTGTGGGGGGTAGGGCCTACCTGAAAGAAGAGGATCTCTGTTGGCTGGATCTTGATGTATTCAAGCCCTATCTGATCCCACTTCTGGTCCTGCCTCTGTTTCCTGATCTGCCCATATGTGATAAAAAAAACTCCTACACTGCCACGATGCTTTCCCTGAGAGGGTGGACTACGTCCCCTCAAACCATGAGCCACAACAAATTCTTCCCCTTTAAGTTGCCTTTTTTTCCCCAGGTGTTTTACTACAGTGAAGAGAGTCAGCTAATGTCTTTGTGATCATCACTGAAAGTGCGCATGGTGGTGTGAGATATGTAACCCAAGCACCCATGCCAGTACTTTCTTTACTTCAGATGATTATATTACTAAGGGCTTTTATTGTTCTCTTTACCTTAATTTGGTATTGTAGTATTTCCTCTGTTTTTATTTTATTTTAGAAACATGAGATTGCTAAAGGTGACTTGGAAAGATTTATAATTTTATTGGGGGTATGTTAGTTTAAATGTATGTCACCCCCAATAGACTAAGATTTTTAAAAATTTTTTTATTACTTTATTTTTGAGACAGAGAGAGGAGAGAGAGAGAGAGAGAGAGAGAGAGAATGGGAACGCCATGGCCTCTAGCCACTGTAAATGAATACCAGATGCATGTACCACCTTGTGCATCTGGCTTACCTGGGTCCTGGAGAATTAAACCTGGATCCTTTGGCTTTGCAGGCAAGTGCATTAACTGCTAAGCCATCTCTCCAGTCCTCAGATTTTTTTGAATTAATTAATTTATTTTTATTTGAGACAGACATATTAACACACACACACACACACACACACACACACACATATATACATAGAGAGAGAGAGAGAGAGGGAGGGAGGGAGGGAGGGAGAGAAAATGAGCAGGCCAGGGCCTCTAGCCACTGCAGACGAACTCCAGATACATGTGCCACTTGTGCATCTGGCTTACATGGGTCCTGGAGAATTGAACCTGGGTCATTAGGTTTCACAGGCAAGCACTTTAACTGCTAAGCCATTTCTTCAGCCCCAGATGTTTTATTAAAGCTTACCTCCAGCTGCCTGGCTAGAGAAGGTGTCTCTGGGAATGGATCCTGGGGTCTAGCCCTAAGGTATTACAGGTGGAGGATTTGATTTCCAAGCCAAAGGTGTGCAGAGTGTTTTGGTCTCTGGCTGGGTTTTTGGCTGGGATGTTTGCTGTCCTTTGTGCTTGTTTGTGGAGCTGGCTGTTTGGTGGTTTTTCTCTGTTTGGGTTTGTGAAAGTGGTCCAGCTTCTTTCATCACTATGGAACTTCTCCTGGATTTGTAATCTGAAATAAACCCCTTCTGTCTATAAACTGTGCCTGGTTTGCAGGCATGTGCCTTAATTGCTAAGCCATCTCTATAGCCCCTGATACTCTTTTTATAGCTTGCTGATGTTAAGCATGAACTAACTTTCCAAAACCATCTGAAAACACAAATAGCAGCTTTTTCAAAATGGAGACTTTTTCTCCCAGAATCATCATGTTCCTCTGGGATGCTTGGTCATTTATTTTAGTCTCTATTGCCTTTTGGGATTTCCTAAAAAGATATTTTGCTCACATTTATGCCTGAAGAAATGCAAGTCCACTGAAATGTCTATGGGCTTTTGTGAGGCAGTACATACGCTGCATTGTACTTGCAAAGACAGGGATTGTGCACTAAGACCTGGGAGAGTCAGTTGCTAAAGCTCTGATCTGCTTACCCACCCGCTCTCCACCCTACATGGGATTTCTTCCAAGCACACCTACTTTGCAGCAATATACCTGCAATTCACACTCCAGGCTGGTACTTCCTCTGCCATACTTTATCAGTTCTTGTATCTCCATCACCATTCTGGAGTCATTTATAGGTGGAGATACCCTGTTATTGGACAGTTCAAATTTTCTGTTTATCTTGACTACTCTTTTAATTTTGAAAATGGTTTCTAGCTGTTGACATACTAAAAGGATCTTGGAGACACAAAGAAGCATGTAGAACACACTTTATGATGGCTGGCCCAAAGTAATTACAAAAAAATATTGTACTATCATTTTTTCATTAACCCTTTGAACTATAAATGTAGTGGAAGTCTTAGAATAGACAGAAAATGGGGCTAGGGAAATGGCTTTATGTATAAAGCATTGCCTCTCAAGCCAGAGTACTCCAGTTCAACCCAAAGACCCCACATATCAAACCAGAAGCTACGGTGGGTTTCTTTAATCCCAGCATGCTGATGGCACAATGAGAGACAGACACAGGGAAATTTCCTACAAACAAGTGCAGCAAGGAATAAAAAGCACAGAGTAAGATCCAGACAGAGAGAAATCCTGCATCAAAATTAGGTGGAGAGGTGAGGAATGATCCAGAAGTTGTCCTCTACCTCCACACATATGCCTGCACTCACACCCACATGGACACGCACACCCAAACATAGCAAAATCATTATATGACCAGTGTGTCACCTTGAGAGAAGCTTAATCAATTTTTAACTCACTTATACTATCCTGCACACAGTAAAGACCTTGAAAGATAGATGTTTTATTGAATTTATAAATTTATCAACAAGATAGACACTCTAATACACTTAATATATGCATGTATTCACAAAATCAGTACAACTCCTATAGTGAATGTAAGCTATCACCCTCCAAAGTTCCTCCATTTGGTCTTGCCCTTTGTACCCCTCCAAGACCTTAACATCTTCAGACAACCAGTGTTTGGCTTTGAGGCCTATAGGTAGGTTTGTATTTGCTATAATTCCATAGGATCTGATTGTGCATAATGTCTTTAATCTGCCTTATTTTGCTCAGTATAATTATTTGGATATATGTTCGTGTTGCTCATGAATTCACACATAGAACAATGATTTAGCCTTCTATGATTTGGTAAAATATTATGTATGGATATAGAAAGGTCTGATTAATTGTTTTTTTTTTTTTTTTTTTTTTTAGGAATATTTGGGTTGTTTCAGGGTTTTAGCTATTGAAGAGAATCCATCAGGCCAGGGACTGGCTCAGGTGCAGCTCATGAAGTGCTTGCTGTGCAACTCTGAACCTGGATTCAGATCCCCGGAATCTGCAGACCCTTCACAATGTCCAGAAGCTGTGCTGGGCTTTGGTACTCCCAATGCGCCTGTGAGGAGAAGGAAGGCAGAGACAAGAGAGTTTCTTGGAAGCTTGTAAGTGGAACTGAGAACAATGAGAGACCCTGCCTCAAAAGAGGACTGCCCTGAATGTCCCCTGAGCTCTACAGTCCCACCACAGTATGCACTTGCGCTCAGCCACACAGACACATATACATCAAATTAAAAAAAAAAAAAGAATAAGTAAACCTCAGGGTGACAGAATTTGCAAGCAAGCACCCTTAATCATCTTCCCAGTCCACATGTCCTTGTAAATAAAAAGATGAATGCCAGAAAGACTTTAAAGGTATAATGCTACTTATTATTTTTGCAAAGGTGAATGTATGTAAGTTGAAATTTAATTGAAGAAACCAAGCCAGTTCAATAGAATTCTGGAGAGGCAATGTGAAACAAGCTTCAGGATACTACCCACATCTCAAGGACATGGAGGAGGTGACGAGTGGAGACCACATGAGAGTTGATGGGATAGGCAAGTATCCTATTTATTAAGCTGGGGGAGATGGACATTTACCCATATTTTCATTATTTTTTATATATCCAGAATATAATATTTATGAAATTTTCTGCATATATTCAGGTTTTTTTTTTTTTTAGACAGAGTTTCATGTATCCCTGGCTGGCCCAGAACTCACTAAGTAGCCAAGGATCACCTTAAACTTCTCATCTTCCTGCTTCTCTGCTCCTGAGTGCTGTGATTACAGGTTTGATTACAGGGTGCAGCACACCCAGTTCACACCCAGTTTACACCCATTTTACATAGTACTGAGCATCAAACCCAGGGCTTGGAAAACATGCTACTCCGCCAGTTCCCATACTTCCTCTAATGTATGCCTACTGTCAAAGTGCATAACATATCACAACCCGATGATAAAGCACTGCTTTTAATTTATGGAATTTATAAGGCATCTCTGACTCCAATTGCGAGAGATAAAGGATCTTGTGCAGGTGAAGTTATACCCTTGCTGTCATTTCTCCTTCACTCTCCCCTGACTTTATTACATTATTATCTGCATGTTGTCAAGGATTATAATGACATTTCTGTCTGATTATAATAAAGTCTACTGAGCTTTATCTAAAGGTTGAGTCTCAATATTTCACTTCAATTAATTCACTTGCATTTTATAATTGAAGTAATATTATATGCAGCCTAACTAGGGACTGTGGTTGCGATATTAAATCACTGTGTACATTTTTCTGCTTGAAAGTGAATTTTGAAGTGTGGCAGTTGCACACATTATTTCTTTTTCTGCATGTGTATGTGTGTGGCATGCATGCATGTGCATACTTGTGTTTGTATGTGTGTGGGTGCCCATGTATATGCATGTGTGTGGAGGCCAGAGTTCCATGTTTGGTGTTTTTTTTTTAAAATCACTTTCTCTGTTGTTTTTCAAGACAGGATCTTTCAAAGAATGTGGAGCTCACCAATTCAGCTCGTCTAGTTTAGCAAGCAAGCCTCAGGGATCCCCTGGTCTCTGCCTGTCCAGTGCTGTGACTATAGGAGGGGACTGCCACACACAATTTTTACCTGGGTAATTGGGATCTAAATGCTGGTGCTCATGTTTGTGTAACAAGCTCTTTTCCAACTGAGCTATCTTCCAGCTCCAAGAATTATCTTAAAATTCATTTTATATTCAACAATGATTGTCAAAGTTGATTTATCTTGGGAGTTTAGAAAAAATATGAATAACTGAGTTTCATTATTATGAATTCTGACTATTTTTTAAAACAGTTTGGGCCCAGGATTTAAAATCTACCATCTGATTCTAATATGGTCTGTATCAAGACACATTTGCTACTATTTCTTACATTCTATGTCACCATGTAATTTATAATGAATTTTCTGCCCATTTGGAAAAATGTCCTATTTTAGTCTTATATTTGGTTAATAGCGTACCTGAGTACAGTTATTCTGAGATCAAAAGATGTTCAAAAATTGTATGTCTGCTGGGCATGGTGGCATGTGCCTTTAATCCCAGTACTGGGGAGGCTGAGGTAGGAGTGTTTCTGTGAGTTCTGGGCCAGCCTGAAATGACATAGTGAACTGCAGGTCAGCATGGGCTGGACCAAGACCGTACCTTGAGATCCATGTATATTTAGTATAGGTAGTAGGTCTGATGTGAATTTACTTTTTTATTTATACAGTATGATTAATGTAGTTTTAGAAGTTTATAAAGTATGTTGTTTCTTCATTTTCAGAGTTGTACATTCTAATGGCACATGACTTGCTTCATCTTTCTTAGAATTAGCTAGCCACTGGCAAAATGAATTTTTTTTCTATTAACTCTGGGGCATATTCTCTTGAGTTTCTGACTAATCTCTGCCCTCCTTTTCCCACTCTGTGCTCTGTTTCTGAACTTCCATTACAGTAATGCTCAATAGAAATATTACAAGATATTTATGTGAGTTAAAACTTTTAGTATCTATATTAGAAAGTGAAAAGAAATGAATGAAAATAATTTAAATGAATTAAATAAGCAGAAATAATTTAATTTCTACTTTTTTGCAGTTTCAAATGTTCATTTTGACCTGTAAAAGTATAAGAATATTCATGACAGTTTGCATTATGGTCTTTGTTTGTAGAATTTAGTCTGTGTATTTTACAATCATGATGTATCTCAATTTAGTGTTCAATAGCCAAAATTACCATGGGGGTTGATGCCATTGCCTGTCAATCAGATGTGAGCCCACGGGGTTCACTTGACTTCTTCTGTCTCTGATATTTTCAATGTGAGTTCTAGCTCTTTCAGCTCCAGAATCCAAATTGTTTCACATGTCAACTCTCAAATTACTACTCTGTTCAGTTCAGTCCACTTTATCATTGTTCATATTCACTGTTAGCTCTCCCTTCCCTCCTTCTTTTTCCTTTCTCTTTGCTCTTTTCCTATCTTTCTTTTCTGTATAAGGCATTCATGAGGAATGATTTTATAACATCCTGTTTTATTTCTGATTATAAAATTTCCTTAAATTTGAGGATGATAATTAAATATTAAAAACAATTTTAAGAGTTTTGTTTGGCATAATTTGCCTTTTTTCTGGACTCAGTTCAGTTTAGAATGCTTTGCTTTGTATGAGTGGGTTTCATTTTATTTTAATTCATATTGATAAATGAGTAATTTGATTGATGAGCACAGGTGATGGGCATGTCTTCTGAGAAATATAGCCATGCCATGAATAAATACTAGGATAGCAAACAGGCGGAGTTCTCTGGAGCCACAGCACAGTGAAGAAGACGTGGAATTTGAAGCCATGAAGACTTTATTCTGGAGTGTGTGGGGATGAAAATGCACGTTTCATACTGTTGAGTAACCTGGGGATAAAAACAACAACAACAACAAAACACCACATTGCCTCTTTCTTTCTTGAGTATGTGTTACCCACATTTTTATACTGAACCTGACATATAATACACTGTCAATAATTTTGAGTTAATAAAGAATTGTTGTTTTTGTTGTTCTGTAATCCTCTCTTTTTTAATTTCAGCATGTTTTTGCTATTTTCCTATTTAGATGCTACATAATTCTAATAGTAGTTATCTTTACAACCTGAGAGTAGGATGGGTTTAAATCTTTATATCAAGTATTAATGTGTTTCCATGTTTGTGTGTACATTTATATTATATATGTATATGAATAAAAATGTGTAAGTACAGATTTTCAAATGTAAAATAAAGGCTTCCTTTATAACTCATAGCCAAGTTAGTTCCTTTATATTACCTGCTTTTTCCTCTTCCTCTTTAATTAGCATGTTCTATATTAGTCCTGTTCTAATAATGATTTATTTTAACCTGTACAGCTAGATTTATTTCAAGTTTGTAAAATATCCATCTATTTATCCTCATCACAAGTACTGTTTTGGACCTTATTTGAACATTTTAGATCTAGTTCACTCTTCCTCACCTTTCTTTCTATGATTTAACCACTTAGCCAATTAGAAATAAGTTATTCTACTTCAGCTTTTGTTCTTAGATTTTTCCATCTTCTAGTGGGTGGTTAATGAAGGAAACATTACTGCTTTATTTACTTTTTAAAAAAAACTTGTTTTCTTGAGACCATGTCTTCCAGTTCATGAAAATGTCTTCCAGTTGGAAAACTTAGCTGGGCATACACTTTCTGAGTCCTGTAAATATTCTTATGAGAGCTAGAAACCAGCTTTATTTACCAGTTTTTCTTTCCAAAAGGATGTGGAGGTTTTACTTAAGTGTTTGAGAAATTCCTTTTAAAATTTTTTTTGGCATTCCTGTAAATTTACAGGAATATTATTTGTTGTGTGCACTCCTTTTAATAATCTTTTCTTTATTTGGACCCTTCAGCTCTATTCTTTATTTCAGAATTTAGTTCTTACTTTGTACTTTTACACCTTTTTTTTCCTTCCTTGTGTTAGTCTTTCCCAAGGTTTCTTATTCATAAATTTCCCCTGCACTTCTCTCTCCTCTCAACAATAAGGTGTCTATACTGTAATTCCGCTCCTTTCTACCTGTAGTGGGGTTTCAAATGCATTAAAGGTTTTAATTTCCTCTTCACTTTCTTTCCTGGGTTTGTCAGCTACTTTTCCTTAGTATTGTATTCTCAAATCTCTTTCTGTGCCTGTACTATGTTCAGTCTCTTTCACCAGTTCATTCACAATGTAATTTAAAAATTCCTGTAGAATGCAGATAATTTTCGCATCCCATTTTCTTCCATTTGATTGCACTTTAGAAGAAATTTTAATCTATATTGTACCTTTACCTTTCATTATGCCTCCTTTGTTTTGCCTTTTGTTCCACATAGACAAGTGCAATTCATTCCTAGCCTCCCATTGCTCCCCTATTGCCAAAACCTTCCTTTCTGTCACTTTCTTAGTTTCTAATATTACCATAGTTTGAATTGTTTCTTTCAGTCCATTGTCTGGAGAACTGTACACTGGTTGAATGTCAGCATTCCTGTTTCTGCCATTCAACCATTTGAGGGACTCATCAGGAATTGACTGTGATAGTGTGGCCTCCACAGTGAACTCAGCTGCTGGTTTTCCTCTGTGAAGGGAGCTATCAATACCTAGTCAGGGGAATTTTGGAAATAATTGTGATACAGAGTAAATAAATGATCAATGAGTTGTTGTTGCTTTGGAAGATTTCTGTTAGTATGAGTCAAACTCCAATGAAGCATACCCTCTTTCATGGAATGGTTTTCTACTATCACGTATCTCAGAGATATTTCCATGGTAGTCTTCCTGCTCCCATGGGCTTCTGTGTTAAATCTGCAAACTATATAGTGCTTCCTATGATTTTTTTTTGTAGACTAGTCTTGCATTTTTTTTTATTTCACAGCAACAACAACAATGGTATTTGCTTCCTATATTTCATAACTCCCAGTGCATTGAGGGACATACTCTTAGTTCAAAAGATATTTCCTGATTGGTATGTACACTAAACTCTGTCATTAGAAAACATTGGTTTGAGTTACATTTTAATCCATATAATTAGATGAGAATGGCAGAAGCATATATAAAGCCTTTCCAGTGTCCCTGGAGTTTCTGGGTGTCATCAAATACATGTCATGTTGTTTGATGGTCCAGTAAGTATTGCTCACATCCTTTTATAGATGAAAAACTGTGGCTTCATGGTGAATTATCCCCTCCATGGTCTTGCCACTAATAAAGGATGGAATTAATAACTAAGTGCTTCCTTTTAACTCTGAAGCTTATACTTTCATTCTGAAAGTTCTAGTAATACCTCCATTATTGTTGCCATAAGGTATTGTCTTCATAACTGGAAATGTATTACCCAAGAATGAATACTCTGAAATTCTATTTGGCTATAACTAAGATGAAGAAAGTTTCATACTCTAATTCCCACTTGATCTGGCTAGTCATGAAGTACACAGCTTGTCCTCATTATCCAAATTGGTTGATAGAACTACAGCCATCACACATATAGCAATACCTTAAAGGAAGGGGGATGCTGACTGGTCCACTTGGCTACTCCTATTGGTTGTTTGAATGCTACTGTTTCAGTAGTCCATTATAATGTCAAAGAATGGATAGAGGAAACATGGCAATTATAGTTTGGAAGAAATTTCTTTGAACATTCTTTCAGCACAACTGCAGATCAATTATATGGCTGAAAGCAGAAATAAAGTGCACTGAGCAGCACTGCGTGGTCCCAAAGGATGTGAATTGAAAAGGAGTGATTGGCAGTATTTTATGGATAGAAATGCATCTTTGAATGCCTATGGAAAGGGCATTGTGTTACAGTTCCCATTTCCCAGTGTATATCTCCCCTTTACTAAGTAAGGAGACACATTCCCTTTAGAAGTATTTCTGAATTCCTTCCTTCCTTCATTCAATGACTATTTTAAGAGATTTATTGGTGCATAATATACTTATCATAGTTACCCATTTAAAATTTAGAATTCGGTGGTTTTTAATATGTTTGTAGAGTTGCAGAGTCATTACCATGATGTAATTTTTGAGTATGTCCATAGTAACCAAAGGAAGTCCTATCTCCCTTAGTAATCACCCCATCCTCCATCCCCTTCTCTCTTTTGTTGTCCTTGGAAATCACTAATCATCTCTGTCAGTTGTATATTATGTATTTTTGATATAAATGGGACAATATGGCATATAGCTGGCTTCTTTTATCTAGATAGCATTTTGAAGTTCATGCACATATAGTGGAGATTAGTAATTTATCCAACAAATATATTTAACTATAAATAAAATGTGATACCGTAGGCACATGTATCTGTTACCTTTCTTTTTTAAAAAATATTTCTTTTTGGTTTTATTTATTTATTAGAGATAGAGAGAGAGAGAGAGAGAGAGAGAGAGAGACAATGGGTGCTGCAGGGCCTCTAGCCACTGCAAACGAACTCCAGACCCATGTGCCACCATGTGCATCTGCGTTATGTGGGACTTGGAGACTTGAACCTGGGTCCTTAGGCTTTGCAGGCAAGCACCACTAAGTCATGTCTCCAGTCCACCTTTCTTGTTACTGTAACAAAATGCATGACAAAAGCAACTTAAAGAACAAGGATTTGTATTGGATTTATTGTGCAAGGTTATGGTTCATCATGGTGGGTAAGGAATGATGCCAAGAGCATGCAGTAGGAACCAGCACTAGATATCAGCCTATAGAATGGTGTTATCTACAGTGAGGGTGGCTCCTCTCATGTCAATGAACCCGACCTACACAATCCCTCACGGAAATCCCCCAGGGACTGGTTTCTTTATCCTGTCACATTTCTAAATCCTGTCACATTGGCAATGAGAGATTAACAATCACAGGATGTGACTACAAGCCAAAGGAAACGGGGTGCCTGTCCTCACACAGCTTGAAACTAAATGTGTGATGATTTTAAACAAGTAGTCCCCTGGATGTCTGCATAGTTATGATTGTGATAAAGCTACTATGAGAATCTTTGCAAATATCAGGCATTGAAGTCTCACGAGGTGTCAGGAAAGGACACCTTTAATTGGAATACATGGAAATGGAGGTTTCGGTCCTGGGAGGGAGTTGGTCAGAAGGAGAGTCATCAACATAAAATTATTGAGCTGTATACCAGAGGAAAGATAAGGGCAATAATCAGAGAGACCAAGGGCAAGGAGATGGTATTTCAGCACCTTGTGAAATAGAGCAACATCACAAAAACAAACACACACCATGGCATACACTCCATGATGATGAGACGCTCAGGCCAGAGGCCAGTGGTAGAACCAGCATGCTGAAGCTAGGAAAGTCAGTCTCCTGAACACTGAAGGACCCCTGGGTTCTAACAGAAAAAAAAAAAAAAAGATTTGTCCAACTGAAGAAAGGAAAGGGTGATTCAAGCAAATTTTGCCAAACTGCCAAAAATGTTGAGGTGAAGTGTGAGCAGGTGGCTGTCAGGAAGCTCATCTTGTGATACACAGGGCTTCTCCTAAGTGCTTTGATTCATCCAGAACCTCTAAATGGGTTGTAATTGCTTACCTATTTTCTAATATTATGAAGCTTTGGATTGTTTCCAGTCATGAGAGATACAGCTCCATCTCTCGCATGCATTTATTTTATGCAAAGCGTTCAATGATAGTGACCCTGTTCCAAGAATGTAACTACCTCATCTCATGAGATTGCTCCGCGTTGCTGTGGGTTGAAATGAATCATGCTGTGCAGGGCTTATTGCCTATCCAGAGATTACTCTGCAGATCCACATTTAGTTAGGCTTATTGAGTTTGGTTCATATTATTAATATTATTATCCAACTAATAATGGAAGCCTCTTTCATTCTTCACTGGCAGGGGATTCTACTTGTAGCAGTGTAGTCATGGCTCTAGAGATATTTTTCAATGAAGTATCCCATTTATAGTCTGTCAGAAAAGTAAAAAATTCTTCCAGTATAAAGATGTAAGCTTCTTGAAGTGAAGTTGGCTTGATGACTGAAGGGATAATTCCTTAAGCTGTTAAGCCATGCCACCTGCATCTTTGAAGAGAAGGTCAGAGGTGAAGAGAACTCAGGATTGGCACCAGGAGCTATTGATAAATCTCTCCGCTTCCAGGCACCTGTAATGTCATAAAGAATATACAATATATTGGCTGAATAAGGCAGCTTCTGAGCCTCTGATTCATGTCAGGAATTTTACTATGATGTACTTTGATCCTTGCCATACCTGGAGAGGGACTCACAGAATGGGCTTGCAATCTAATTGTTACTGGCCAGCCAATTGAAACCATTGAAACGCCTTCAAACAAAACTTATTTTTCTTATTTTGTTTTGTTGGAGAAGAATGAGCTCTTGCTCATTTTGGCATATCTCAAACATATATATATATGAAATTAAAATATTTACTTAATGAGGATGTCACTTTTCTTACCCAAATATAAACTACATTTATGTCCACAAACAGAATTGTGATTGATGCACAAATTCAATTATCTTTATTCATTTCTCAACAGCAGACTAAAATAGCAGAGAGACTGAATGTAGTCATCAGCTATCTTTTCATACTCTCCACTTCCTCTCTCCTTTCCATCTCTTATCCCACTAGTTACCTTCCCACAGTATCCCTCTCCATATATATGAAATTATATAGGGTTTTGTGTATCTATATTATATATATATATATATATATATATATATATATATATATATATATGATTTTCGAGGTAGGGTCTCACTCTAGTTCAGGCTGACTTGAAATTCACTCTGTAGTCTCAGGGTGGACTCAAAGTCATGGTGATCCTCCTACTTCTGCCTCCCAAGTTCTGGGAAGTGCCCTTTCACATTGAGGCTGTGTTTTTCTTTTCTAGTGAGGTGTATTCCTTGTAGGAAACAAATAGGTGAGCCTTGACTTATAATCAAGTCTGTAAACTTAGATTTTCAGGTAATTGAGGCTATAAATATTCATAGTTATTATTGCAAAACATGTATTCATTCTTGTCACTTTTGTCATATTTTATGCTTTCCTAATCCACATGCTATTTACTCTTTCCTGTGACCTCATAGATATGTTTTTCTTTTGCTTCAGGATGTAGGGCTTCTTTCAAGTATCTTAGGTGGTGCTGGCTTCGTGGTCATAAGTTTCTCTAGTTTTCCAGTGTTTATCATTAAAAAACTTTCTTCCTCTTTCAATTGTTGGATAGCTTTGCTGGGTATAATGATATGGATTGGCAGAGCTTGAAATACATTTTCTATGGCTTCCTTGATTTCCAGTTTCTGTTGAGAAGTTTGCTGCTATTCTGGTGGGTTTGCATTTATACGAATTGGCACTTCTCTCTTTTAGATTTCAATATTTTATCTTTTGGTTCTGCTAAGCTTAGTGTTTGCTCTAAGTATGTGATATAGAGAGACTCCTTGTGCTCTTGTTTGATTGACATTCTACATGTCATCTGCATCTGGATGGCCAGTTCTTTCCCTACATTTGGAACATTTCTTCTATGATTTCATTCAATATTTTTCAGGCTGACCTGGAATTCTCTTTGTAGTCTCGGGGTAGCCTCAAACTCACGGTGATCATCCTACCTCTGCCTCCCAATTGGTGGTATTAAAGGTTTACACCATAACACCCGGCTCTTATTTTATTTTTTATTGCTATGATTCATAGATTTGTTCTTTTAATGGTGTTCCATGGATATGTTCTGTTCATAATTTCTGAATATTTCATCTCTTTCTGTTTGAATCTTCTATCATGTCTGACATTATGTCCTCCACTTGATATATTCTATTGGTGATATGTTCTGCAGAGTTTTTATTTGACTTGTTAGGATTATAATTTTTACAATTTCAATTTGATTTTTAGCACTTCTATTTGTATTGCTCTTCCTCATCTTAATTGATGTTCTTATTTCATTCAACTGCCTGCATTATCTTTGAGTCCATTCAGGAGTTCATTCATGTCTTTTGTGATTTTGTAGAACATACTTATAATTATTATTTTCATTTCTTTGCCTGAGATTTGATATGATTCACTATCACTGAAGTTCATTACTCTGGGATTATTAATTTTCAAAAGAAGTTATGTTGCCTTGATTTTTTTCATGTGCATTGTGTCCCTACATTGGAACTTGTATATTTGAGATTAGGTCACTGCTTGAATATTTTTTTAAAATCACTGATATACTCTCAGTGAAAATATTTTCAGAATTCAAGTGATAGTAAGTTGTAGTAAGGTTGAGATGTCATTTATCTCCCATTGGACTGGTGGTATATTTTAGTACCTATGCCCTAAATCCATATGTTCAGGGCATGGGATCAATTTCCAGCTCTGTTCTAAGAAACCAATACTAATTGCAGAAGCAACCACAAATGGATCACAAATTATGGATCTTCACAATATAAAAATATAGAAGAGGCCAATTAAAACCACCTCTTCAATTTCAATAATTTTGGGTGTTTGCAATTACCTTCTCATTGCTGGCACAAAGCACTGACCAAAAGCAGCTTGTGGGAGGAAAGGGTTTGTTTTGGTTTACAGACTCAAGAGGAAGCTCCATGATGGCAGAGGAAACCGTGGCATGAGCAGAGGATGGACATCACCCTCTGGCCAACATTAGGTGGACAACAGCAGCAGGAGAGTGTGCCAAACACTGGCATGGGAGGAAGCTGGCTATAACACAGATAGACCCACCCCCCAACAACACACCTCCAACAAGGGTCTAATTCCCAAATTACCATCAGCTGAGGATTCAGCATTCAGAATACGTGAGTTTATGGGGGACACCTAATTCAAACCACCACTACCACAGGGATGTTAATAAATAATATAGTATAATGTATACCAGGATATTACTGTGTAGTAATGGAAAAGAAAGAAGCAAAACAAGACTAGCAATTAGTATCACAGCAGTAAAGAATAAATAGAATTAGGAAAAGTCAATCTGGGGGGGGGTCAAGATGGAGGGATGAGATAAAGGTCAGATAAAGGTAGAATGGAAGGAGAAAGTAGTTAATAAATACAAACAACCTGAAAGTGATGTCAGCTCTTGGTAGGCTAACCCAAACACCAAGCCAGTCTGTGTCCTTTGTGAAAGCATATCA
Source organism: Orientallactaga sibirica (assembly GCA_036365145.1). Classification (NCBI taxonomy): domain Eukaryota; kingdom Metazoa; phylum Chordata; class Mammalia; order Rodentia; family Dipodidae; genus Orientallactaga; species Orientallactaga sibirica. The sequence goes on from JAEOAD010000019.1 coordinate 27,314,194, forward strand.
AACAAAATAAAAATGGACTGAAAGAGGGAAAAGGAAATATAAACAAAGAAAGAAAGAAGGAGGACTAAGAAGTACAAAACTAATTTATCTTGATGAGATCAAATATCAAGTAAGAGGAGTAGACAAGTGAAGGAAAGAGAATTGACCTCCAGGTCAGAGTTTCAATGTAGTCCCTCACAAGCGTGTGGGTGCCAAGCCTGCCTGCCTCTGTGTGGTACTTGACATGATTTCAAGGACTGGGTCTGTCTGCAAAGTGCCTTGTTTTGGAGCAAGTGCTGGGCCTATTTTTATGTGGTCGACTGCAGTCTCTAGCTCACATCAGCTTTTTATCTCATGGAACACTGTGTTGTACTGACTCAAAACTTTCCCTTGAGCTGAGCTACTCTGCAGGTCAGGGCTGAGTATAACCCATGACACTTTCTCTGTTTTCTCAGAGTCTTAAATGCAATTGACATTTGTTCAGTTTGTTGTTGTTGTTGTTGTTGGTGGTGGTGGTGGTGTTACAGTGAGCAACACATAGAGACCTCTGGAGGCATAGCTTGAGAGAAGAGGAATGAATCAAAGTTATCAGAATATAGGCTGGATTTGCTCTAGATTTCTTGTGCAAAACATGCTACACATTACTTGTACATCTGACACAGCAAGCATGAAAGCCATTTTGTGTCCTTCAACACTGAGATATCCTTAGAATACTATACAATATTAAATAATCTGGGCCCTGAGAGTTAAAGTTACCTTAAAACTGGTACTCTTTTTTTCCTCTCACTTCTCAAGTCAGTGTCTCAAATTAGAGTTCAAGTATATAACAGTGAACATGACATTCCTTCATTTCTTTATAATGGCCAATAGCATAAGAGGAGCATTGGGAAGCAGTAGAAAAGAGAAATAGATACTTTTTTAAAAAACAAGAACAACTTTTACTACTATTTGCCAAGCCAACATTCTCTCATGGGTTTAGCTACAATAATTAGGTACCATATTGTAAGCTAAAATTATATTTTAATTTATTCTTCCTTATCTTATTTACTATGGCTATGTAATCAATTTCTAAAAGATCATTGCTGACTATGTAAATCACATTTTTTATAAATAGATATGTCAGTTGGATATTGATCTCAAGTCTGTCCTATTTTTTTTATTAGTTATTGATAAAATGTGCAAAGAGCCATGATGGTAGCATCGTTAGCCTTCTCCCTGTCCTCCTCCCTTGGGGATTGTGGGTCTTGCATTGTGGGGATATCATCAGTTATGGGGGTGAGGCAATGTCTCTGTGCATAATGACCCAACTTATGGCTCTAACAATTGAGAAATAGATACTTTTGACATGTATAAATACTTGTAAAATTACCTCTTGATTCACTGGAAATATTGGGACTACCAGGCTCAAATACTGTGCTGATGGAGCTTTTTTTTTTTTCTTTCTATCCTTCTGTAAGTGTGATCACATCTCTCAGCACCTCTCTGTTTAAATGAGCTTTCTTATTGTTCTCTCCCTTTTGAATTATTACAATCTGATAATGCCCAGTGAAGAAGAACTGAGAAAAAGCGCTTGTGGTTCTCATTTAGCAGATACAATGAAGGAACACAGAAGGCTGTTATCAAAGCTTTGTTGGATTGTTAAATGAAATGGAAGGTTAAATGGGAGATTTGTGCTACTTAAACTATTGGGAAGATATGTATCTGTAGTGGCGTTGAATAATTTACCTTCGCTTTCGAATTTAATGTTGAAAATGTCTTTGTGAACAGTGAGGTGTTTGGACTGATAACAGTTGCTGAGGGCAAAATGAGAGGAAATGACTCTTCCATATGCTGAGTGGAAAACAGCTAATGTTAGTTATCTGAATGAACTGCTAATATGAATCCTCAAGGATCCATGGGAATTTTTAAAGAGAAGAATTGGAAAATCCAACTTAAGCATTACTCTGGTGTCTATTTCACAGTAATCGACAAGAATATGAGCATTCTCTGTTTGAGAAGTGTGGCTATGAAGTAATAGGACATGTCTTATAAGGGATCTCAGGAAACCATTTCCCCCTGAGGCAACAAGAATGCAGGGCTTCTCCCCATATAGGGCACAGATGAAAGACCAAAGAGTGATTGTACAAAAACCCAGTTGGTGAACCAATAAGTTTATTGGGGTTACTTAAAGAGCAGGATAAGGGGTTGCTTACAGGAGCAATAGATGACTCAAAGGCAGCTGCATCACCAAAAAGCCCACCCCAGGCCAGCATAGGTGTAGACTCCACAGAAGCAGTTGTCTCTTGAGCACACTGCACAACCTACAGGCAGCTCAGCAGGTCAGAGATTCTCTAGAGCACACTACACAGCTTGCAAAAGCTCAAAAAAGAGTCTTGCAGGCAGCTCAGTTGGGCTTTTAAGCACACCACAGTACTTTCAGAGAACCTCAACCCCATAGTGTCTTCCAAGAAATGGTTTTCTCTTTTTATGTAGACTCATGGTGAACTAGTCTTGTAATCCTTACCCAGACTTATTGACTTCTTGAGTCTCTGGAACTCCTTCCTGTACTACAGCCCAAGAAGAACTGTTACAGTTAATAATTAACATAACTTGGAGAGTGGTTGTTTGACCTTTAATTTTTAGGTATCCCAGAATTGATTTCCTAGATCAGAGCCTCCTTCCTCTCTTCAGGACAGAATCTTTCAATTCAGAGGAATCTTCTATACAGCATAAGCAAAGGAAGGTTGTAGGATCAATTCCACCAATTATATTTTATTAAAAGGATAACTATCTGTCCTGCCAATGACTGAGATATTTTCTCTTTTTGATGTATACAACTCACCCTATTCCATGCTGAATGCCTCCTGGTACTTCTCTGGAGACATCTGGCAGTCTTGTAAAGAGTCTTGTCTGCCTCTTGTACTCATTGGCTTTATTTTGTTATGCCTGGAGTCTTACTCAGGGTACGTTTAATAATTTTCCTAACGAGTTTAAGGTTGAATCACAATGTCTCTTCTCAAATCAGAAAGCAATGAGTAATAGTGGGATGGTTAATCTTAACTGTCACCTTGATTTGATTGACAGATGCTAGAAGATTAGTAAAACACATCCCTGACTGTGTCTATGAAAGTATTTCCAGAGTTGATGAGTTCATGAAGACTTTGACTTGATGAATGTTTTAATAAACTATTGGGAAATGGCACACCTGTGTAAGGTGTGTGGTAGAAAGATGGAAAGAAGGCCTGAGGCTGCTATGGCAACCCATTCCTGCCTAAGGACGAGAGACCCGCCAGCACTGCTTGCTGAAGATGAGAACTGCACATTCTGGGTTTTGGAATTTCTTCCTTGTACACCCCTTCCCCATCTCTTTTTGGGATTTTAGCTGCTAACCACCATACATCTGCTTCTGTAAGGCCCACTTGCTTGCTTGGCTCAGCTTATCACTGAAACTATACATTGGGAGGATACAAGTGCTGGGGGCCAAAGACATTCTGAAGCTATCCTGACTCTGGGCCACATGTGAATAAATCTCCTCTTTTCTATCCAATTTGGTGTTGGGTCACTTTCTGGAGGGGGGCATTTCCACAGCAGGTGAAACCTGGTTGGAGGAAGTAAATCACTAGAGATGTGTCCTTTGGGGCTATGTCTTGCATTGGTATAGTGGTACTGTACCTCTCTTATTCTTGTCTACCATGTCAATTTCTCAGCCTCATCTTCCCTAACATGACAGACTAAAGCCTCTGAAATCATCAATAATATTATTTCCTGTCCTTAAATTGTTTTCTTAGGAAAATGTCACAGCAATAAAAAAATAACCAACACAGAATAATGAGTCAATTTGTCAGTCATGATGGTACACAGCTGTAATTTTAGCACCCAGGACATATACACAGGATGATCAAGAATTTAACACCTGCCTTAGCTCCTTACTGAGTCTGAGGCAAGCTCTGTGTTATGTGAGACTTTGTCTCTAAAGAAGAGACAAAAAAAGCCACATTGATAAAAATGTGATAGTAATAAAAATAATAGGAAGAAAATAAGCATCTCAATAAAAATAAGAAGAAAGTTATTGTTAAATTTTCCTTCATTTACTATAATGGTGTTGATCCTCTTTAATATCATCATTCAAAAGTTTAAAAACAAGTTCTTTATTTTAGGTGGACTGTTGATGTTAGCTAAATATTCACTTCTGAGCTGCAGTTGAAATGTGAGTTCAAAATATCCAATCTAAGTACCATCTCATTTTCTTTAGAAAATCTTAGCGTGGTGTTTTCAAATAAGCACCTGCTCTGATATGGGGGAGTGCCTCTTTCTTCCCTTTCCTTGTCTTCCTCAAGACTGACCTTCTCTGCTGCCTTTTGGGTTTCAAGCTATTTAAAGTCAACGTTTTATCAGGCTTGATGTTACTGTTGAACATCCATAGTCATATTTTGGCATGGAAATTGGAGTCTGGCAGCCTTTTTCAATAATTTCCTATAATGCAAGAGGGCTTAATGTCCCTATTATAGAGCTGATTCTATTATCTTCTCCTCTCCAGAACTAATGGAGCACTCAACTTATTCATGTTAAAGAAAATGATTGAATATGAAAAGCTTCTAGACTCTGCTTCTTGCCAGGATTAAAGCTGCTCTGTTCTTTATACTGCCCAGAGAAGTCACCGCTTAATTAAGTTTATTGTTATTTTTCACCTGCCAGGAAGTTTCTCACAAAGTACAGAAAGGCTCATTTGTTGGAAACTACTTTAGATTTAGATTTTTCTTTAAATCTCTTATTTTTGTTTTAAAATGTACAATATTAATGACTTTTATTAAGTGTTTACACTTAATAAAGATACAGATACCCTTCCAGTTCTTTATATGAATTGTATCTCATAAACCCTAAGCTACAGGCATTGATATAATTACCCCATAGATGAAGAAAGTAAGGCCTGATAAGTAAATGTAGATCACAAAGTACAGGTTTGAATATAAACCATCTTGAGCTTCTCACCCCCATGCTAAATTATGTCTTTCACTTTCATTTTTTTTTTTTAGTTAAAGAGATACAAAACCCAATTAAGGTAGTGAGTTGGGAATCAACAGTGTTATTTAAAAATACTAGTTATCTACTTTTGTAACATCATAATTTTAAGATAGGCTAGGAAGCTAACTAGGCAAAATCAAGTTGCAGATTAACTGAATATTCTATCTAGTGAATTAGCTACAAAGGCACAAAGCTAAGGAAAACGTAAGGTAGCATATACTGTGTGATGGTACAGGTACAGATTGAATAACAGAGTCAGAGAGTAAGTTTACTGCAATTATTCTCATGGTGACAGACAAGCTTTATGGAAAACAAGTAACATTCAAACATACTTTTCAAGATTTATGAAAGTTGTAGACAAGGAATTTTAGATATGATTTCAGGGCAGAGGGGAAATGTGAGCCAAAAGAAGGAATATTTATGATGTTGTTGAGTTATCTTAGAAGAGGTAGGATATTTGTTTGAGTCTAAAAAGCAGTGTGGGATCCTATAATAAGACATTTGAATGATCCCATAGAGACTATTTACAAAATTTTCACTGAAATAGGAAATCAAGCCCAAAGAAATCACATGCATCAATTTTATGCATATGATTTCTTTTTGTAGAAAGAAAGAAATTTGGAAGGAGAAACATTACCTTGGAACAGATAAGTGACATTTATCTTATGGATAAAACTAAATGCTCAATTTCAGAATTTAGACTTGAGTAGAGGGCCAATAAAGACATTAGAAGTGTGCTTGGCAGTCTGTATTGTTTTCTGGACTCAGATCAGGCTTAAATTTTGCTTGTTGACTTTCACATGCTGTTTGATTTGGGACCAGTTTGTTAATTTCTTTGTTGAGGATAAACCTGTTCCTACCTAGATTAGCTTGATATATCTTTGATATTAAATGAGAAGTGTTTAGCTGATCTGTGGCATAGAGTAAGTAAGTATTTGTCACATTTGATTTTTATGTCAGTGCTTTAATAAAATTGGGGTTTAAAATAACATCCGATAGCAATGTAGATTACTTTTTATTTTGGTTTTCTGAGGCAGGGTCTTACTCTAGCCCAGGCTGACCTGGAATTCACTCTGTAGTCTCAGTGTGACCTCGAACTCTCCAGGATCCTCCTACCTCTGCCTCCGAGTTCTGGGATTAAAGGCAGGCACCACCACACCTGGCTAGATTACATTTTTTCAAAGTGGAGAAATTCAAATTAAAGCATCCACAGAAAGAGGTGAGAAGTCAATGAACTGGGTAATAAAGAAAGGGAATAAGACTCAAAATTTTATTTGCAACACAAATGTATCATTTGGTCACAAGGATGTCAAGAGTCCAAAGGGAATGTGGACAGGAGATCAGCAATAGCATTTATTAACATCCAGACATAGGCTGAGAACCAGCTTGATGAGGTGATATTGAGGCATAGTTTTGGGGTGATCATCTGAACGTGTATGGAAAGATTTATAGAATGAGAGGTGAAAGCACCACAGAGTTCCGAGAAGGTATTGTTAAAAGGTGTGGCTACAGAACAGGAAACAATGTGATGAAGTACACTCTGCATTCCTGCTGGTGGCCTGGAGGAGGCCAATTTGTGCTTACAAACCCTGAGTTCAAAGTTGACCACAAATTGAGAAATAACTAAGAGAAGAATCAGAGTTCACATGGTGTTTTAGTTTTTTAAACTTGGTAGAAACAATAGTGAGTTGAGAGCAAGTTGCTTCAAGGTCAGTTTTATTTTTATATGAATGACAGAGCTTTAAGAAAAGCTCACTAGTGAGAGACAAATTGAAGACATCTGAAGGTACAGACACAGTTCCCATGGAACATGACATAGAGGGGAATCAAGTACAAAGTTTGAAGGATTTACTTTGAAAACTATAAAGCCTCAGTCCTCTGAGATAACAGGGAATGATCACATAATGGGCAGATATAGAAACACGTTGAACTTGGTGGCAGATAAGCTGAGGGAGTTCAGAGAGGATGAAGTTGACTTTCATATAAGTAGAAAATTAGATCAATCCCTGGTGTAAAAAGGCAGATGTTCCATTCATGAGAGAACAACACTACTTAAGAAAAAAATAAAACAGATTCTGCTGTGAATGACTGAGTGAATTACAGTACAATTGTATTTGATACAGAAAATAGTATAGAAGTGCTGAAGATATAGATTAGTGGTAGAATGCTTGCCTGGCATGTGCAAAGATGAGGTTTCAATCCCCAGTGTAACAAAATAACACAGATTTGTACAGTAGGGATTGTGTTGTGTTACATTTGTATTTTTTTTTTGTTATTGCTTGGGAGTTAGAATAAATGCTAGAAAATATGAATTTCTTGTTTTTGCTGGGTAAATGTGGCATAATACCAAAAAGTAAAGATGTTCTTGTGTACTATGGAGAAAACTTGATATGGCCAATGTGAAGTACAGTCTGAGATAAATGTGAAGAAAAATATGTAACAATTGCAAGGTGTCAAGGATATAAAGTGGCAGAGATGAAACATAATCTGTTAAGAGAGATCAGCTTTTGCACTTGTAATTTAAGAGAAAAGACATTTGAAGCAGGACTATTATAAATTAGTGATAGTTGGTGATGGAATCATGTTTTCATAAAGTCAGACATGGGAAGGACCAACATAGTTCTTTAGCTATGTTGAGCTATAATTTATATAAAACACATCACCAGTTAAAGTGGAAAGTTCCATAGCTATTAATATATTTGGAGGGTCAAAAAACAATCACCAAAAACAAATTTTAAGCATCATTGCCTCCCCCAAATAATTCCCTTATCCATTAGCAGCCACTTCTCTTCCATTCCTTCAGTATTTCCCTTTCTGCTGTTCAAGTTCTAAGCAGCCATCAATTTACTTTCCATTTCTGTAGATTTGCTTATTCTGGAGTTGTGAAGAAATCTAAACATACATGATGTGGTCTCTTGTGGCTGTTCTATTTCACTAAGAGTGTTTTAACAGTTGGTCATGTTTTTGCATGCTTCAGGTTTCCCTTCTTTTGTGTTACAAAATAATCTTCTATTATAGTCATTGATCACATTTTGTTTGTACATTCATAACATTATCAAAACCTGCATTACTTCCCCCTTTTGTTGCTATTACAAATACTCTTTCTATGCACTTTTCTGTACATTTTGTGGGAGTGTATTTTCCATTTTTCTTGAGTAGATTCTTAGAAGTGGAATTTCTGGGTCTTTTTTTTTTTTTAACACTTTGAGGATTTTCTATTTCAATGCATAAAATATACATTAGCCTACTCCCTGTCTAGGAATGGATGTGACTTCCATTTTTTTCAGACTCTCCAATATTTGTTTCTTTGGTTATGACTATCTTAGTAGATGGGTGTGGAGTGACATCTCATTGTGGTTTTGACTGACATAGAGACAAAATATCTTCACATGTGTTCACTGGTCACTTTATATCTTCTTGGGGATTATATAAATTCATATTCCTTTCTAATTTTTAAAATTTATCTCTCTCTTTATTACTAAGATATTAAAGTTATATATTTTGTAGAAGCTTTTCATTAAATAGATCATCTGGACACATTTTATTCTGGTCAGTGGCTTGCCTTTTCACATATGAGATGCCACCAGTAGCAAAACAGAAGTTTTATTTTAGTTTAGAAAATGCTCATAATGTCACCAATTTGTGTTTGGTGTCATGCTTCAAACATATCATCCAATGCAAGATTACAGTGACTTAATTTCATGTTTTCCTCACAAGAATTTAATAAATTTAGCTCATGTTTAGGTCTATTATTGTCTTAATTAAAATTTAATATTATGGTCCTTTGCTCTGCCTTCCTGATCAGGTTCCCAATTCCTGGATCTTCTGCACCTGAGGGTGCATGTGCAGAGTGAGTAGGCCAGAGCTCCTGGTTTGTTCCTCACCTCCCAGTTTCCTGGTCCAGATAGCCCTGCTCTTTGCTCGTGGCTGCCTGGACCCTGCATGTGTGCTGCAGAAGCAATCCTTTTGCTCTACTTTCCTGACTATCTGACTCTTGGGTCCTCAAATCCCTGTTCCCCTGAGCTAGGGGGTGTACTGGCCACTGTGAGAGCTATCCTCTTGCCCCTAGCTCCTCAGCTTCCAGGCTCCTGGATCCCCAACCTCTGGTTCCCCTGTGCTGAAGAATGTGTGAAAATATAGTAAGTAGGTCCCAGCTCCCAGTTCCCCACTTCCCAGTTTCCCAGGTACCTTTGATGTACTTTCAAACTCCACAATCTGCACATCTGCAGTAATAACCCCATCCTACTATAATCTGAATCACATTTAAAACAGAATACTCACTGAAAATCCTACAAGGACAAATAATTGCTTATACTTCAATAAAATAAGACTGTTACCCTGAGATAAGTAGACCACAATACAAACCACAGCAGCAGCAGCAGCAGCAATGAAAACAACAAAAACCAAAAACAATGAAAGTCAGAAAACTGAGAGATCTCCACCAAGGATGCCTATTCCCACAATGGAAACCTCCAATGAAATCATACAGAAAACAATGGAAACTGAATCCCAAAATGAAAACACAACAAAGTATGTGACCCTGATCAAGAGAATTGCTAAACTAGAAGTAAATGATTAAAAAGCTAACAATTGTGTAAATGAAATTGAGCAGAATCACCTCTTAGAGTGCTCAGATTTTGTCACTAGGCTTAGCTTAATTGACAAAAACCAGAAAAGCCCCAAAACAGAGAAATTAATTAAAGGTGAGTCAGAAATGGATTGAAGGTGAGCCAGCAAATATAGGATCTCAATAACCAACTGATTAAGCTTAATGAAGATATGATCAAATACAAGAATGAGTACCAGGAAGCATCAAGAAAACCAGACATCCTACTGAAATTGTATTTCAAATCAGAGATGGACATGATGCAAAAAAAAACACAACAGACAACAAAAATTAAATAGAGTTTTTAAAAACATCTCTAGAATCCCTCATTAACAGTCACTCATGTAGAAAACAGAACCTCTGAGCTGGAAGACAAGAGAGAAGAAATTGAGTGGGAGTCCAAAAACCTTGCTATGCTCAAAAAATCACGCAAATAGAACATGAGGGAAATGTGGGATACCCTAAAAGGACCAATCATCTGGATCATGGGTCTACCAGAAGGTGAAGAAATCCAGACCAGAGGCACAGAGAACATATTCAACAAAATTGCTGAAGAAAATTTTCCCAATCTCACTAGAGATACAAGATGCTCAAAGAACACCAAACAGACATGACCAAAGAGGAAACTATCCAAGGCACATTATAGTTAAAACTCTTAACAATGAAAACAAAGAGAGTGGTAAAAGAACTAAGCAGGAAAGACATCACTTCATACAAAGGTAATCTCATTAGAATTACCTCAGATTTCTCAGTGGAAACCCTAAAAACCAGAAGGGCCTGGAATGGAACACTTCAAAGTCTAAAACACTATGGCTTCAAATCCAAGCTACTCTACTCCACAAAAGTATCCCTCATAACAGATGGTCAAAGAAAAACTTTCAATGAAAAAGTCAACTCTATTATTACATGAACACAATGCCAAATCTACAGAGAATACTTTAGGGAATTCTCCATACAGAATACTCAAACAATCAATTTCAAGTGCCTACAAGGAGAATATCACAATAACCTAAACTAGAGCAGGCTCAAAAGTACAAAGCCCAAGAAAGTAACAAACCCCATAAAGCATCACAACATGGCAGGGATTAAATTGAACCTCACAGTTATAACCTTACATATTAACAGTCTTAACTCACACATCAAAAAACAAAAAGACACAACACGGTGTATCAGAAAAATGAATTCCTCTATCTACTGTCTTCCAGAAACCCACCTCATCATTAAATACAGACACCTCCTCAGGGTGAAAGGATCGAAATTGATTGTTGCAGTCAAGTTAGCATTGCTAGCAGAAATCACCCCACCAAGAGCAGCTTGTGGGAAAAAAGATATATTTTGGCTTACAGACTCAACAACAACAACAGAACCAATAGCTCTCTGATTGATTATCTATGAGACCACTCGGTAGAAATGAACTGAGAATTGGTACTGGGAACAAACTCAGAATTCTATGGAGAACAGGATAATGACTCCAATGAGAAGCTCTCACTAGTTTTTGGCCAAAAGAGAGGCTTACACCCATCAAAATGTCTCTTTATTAACTATGCTTTCTCCTTTAACCTACACTGCTTCTCACACTTCATTGGAGAATCTGTTTTTCTTTTAGAGAAGGCAGCAAAAACCAAGGACAACCAAAATCTATCGACGAGTCAAGAACAGTTAGCAGACTCCCTTTTATGAGATGAGCCACTTTTTGCATATCAACAAGGGCCCAGGTGGAACCACAGAAGAACTGGTGAGATGAGCAACAGTGCTGTTTCCACAGTGAAGTCTGACATCCTGCACTGGGGTGATGGTGATAGACACTAAGGATATTCAAAATGTACCAAACAGAAATCCAGAAATTAATGAGAACTCAACACTGAAATAGACTTAAAACATGCTCACCAAGGCTCAGGGAATTTGGAGATGGGGGTGGGGGGGTGGAAAGATTGTAAGAGCTACAGGGTGGAAAGGAATATCCAGAGGCATTGTCCTTCCCCCACAATGACTGACTGCTGTTCTTAACAACTCATGGTGAATACCAGCAATCCCACTGAGGAGGGCTTTCCATGGAATAAGGACAGGGAGAAGGGAAATGGTAGCAATACATGTATGTCCATACAAAGTTTCTTCTTAATAAAAAATACAACCGTCTGTGACTATAAGGCTAATTTCTGAATTGTAAGCACAAACCCATTAATATTTATCTGTACCTTTGTGCTTCATTCCCGTTGACTTTGCCAATGTAGCTTTTTACAGAATTGAAATTGGTCAGTGTGGATCCTTCAGCACTATTGCTTGTCTTTTTAAGGATTGCTTGGACTATTTTGAGTCCCCATATTTCTTTATGAATTGTAAGATCACCCTGTTACTTTCTGTAGAAATTTTCATTTAAATTTTCTTTATTGGTTTTCTTTTCTGTAGTTCATTTTTTTCTTTTCTAATTATTTACTTATTCTTGCTATATGTTTGGTTTACTCTTCCTTCCCTTTGAGGTAGAAAATATGTTATTAATTTAAGATTTTTTTTCTTGTTTAACATAGGCTCTTATAGCTCCTAACATCCCTTTTTAGTAGTACTTTAGTTTCATTCAAAAGTTTTTGTAAGGGATGGAGAGATGATTTAGCAGTTAAGGCATTTGCTTGCAAAGCCAAAGGATCCTGGTTCAATTCTCCAGGACCCATGTAAACCAGATGCACAAGGGGGCGCATGTGTCTGGAATTTGTTTGCAGTGGTTGGAGGCCCTGGCATGCCCATTCTCTCCCTATCCCCCCTTTCTCTCAAATGAATAAATAAATAAGTGAAAAAGTTTTGTAAGTTATATTTTCATAGTCACTCATCTCAAAATATTTTGCAGTTGTCTGTTATTTAATTGGTTTATTGAATATTTTAGGCATGTGATTTTTGATTTTATTGCATTTGGAAATTTCTAATTTTCTTCTGTTATCAAGTTCTAATTTTATTTCATAAGATAATTTGTACAATTCTATCCTCTTAAGTGTAATGAGGCTCATTTAGTAGATGTTTAATATGTGTCATTGAAATGTTGATTATTGTAAAAAAGTATTCAGGGGTTGGCTCAGCAGTTAAGAGCATTTTGTTGCAAAGCCTATTGGCCTGAGTTTGATTCCGCTGGACCATGCAAAGCCAGAAACAAAATGTATATATGTCTGGAATTCATTTGCAGTTGCAAGAGGTCCTAGAATATTCATTCTCCATCTCCAGTTTTTTTTCTCTCTCAAATAAACAAATAACTTTTTAAAAAAGTAATTCAGTCTTGTACAAATGGGATCATTTCAATATGTACAGAAAAACATTTGAAAAAAATCCAGCATATTTTCATCATAAAATATCATAAAAACTAGATACAGAAAGTTCTTCAAACTGGCAAAGTAATCTACAAGAATTCTACATCTCATACTGCATTTACTGTTGAATAGATACATTTACTCTAAGATTAGATACTTTTGCTATAAGACAATAATGTCTTCTTATTTTTCTTATTTGCACTTGAAGTTTTATTCTTGGCCATTACAGAAGAAAATGAAATAAAAGACATCAAACTGAAAACCATTTCTATTTGCAAAAAACACCATATGTAGGTGGAAATACTAAGGAATCTACTAGAAAATAATGAGAGTAATTTGCTGAGCAATGTTATTGTATACAAAATCAATCCAAACTTACATTCTATATACTTGTAATGAACAATGTGAAAAGGTAATTATAAATATTCACAATAGCATCAAAAGAATAAAGTAGTTAGAATAAAATTTAAAAGATAGTGTAAACTTTGTCCTATGGAAACTGAAGAACATAAATGAGAAAAAGCTAAAACATTATAAATAAATCAAAAATCATTTTGTATTCATGAATTTGAAGACATCATTTCTAAGATGGATTACTCTCCAAATTAATGTACAGATTCATCACAACCCAAGTCATATGAGAATCCATCAAAATAATTATGTCAATTTTCTCCATTCTCCATATATCTGCCCATTATAGTGTCCATGACTTTGCCAAGAGTGCATCAAGTTCTGATTTGTTCCTTGGCATCTTCTGTAAAAGTCGTTTTAAGAACCCATAAGGGTTTGTGACATACAGAACTCAATGGTAGCTCCATTACTTTGGTAGTTTAAAGCTGACATTTTTATTTTCAGCAAATCATGAGAAAAGCTACCATATATCTACTATTCTGAGCACCAGTGAAAAGATCTCTGTGAAATGGAAGTATATGAAACCTTAGTACATATTTCAAAACAATAATGGAAATTAAGATTAAAAAAACAGTACTAGGTTTAATGTCATATGGATTATCAACTGTAGTAAACAGAATTAAAAATACTCAGTGATCTTAAAATCAGTATGGGATCATATAGTACTCATATGTATCAAAGAAGTCAGTAAAAATGAATAAGCATAGAAAAATATTCAACAAAACTATTACTGAAAGAATTAAACAATGAAATGAGGCAACATACTTCATGTAACAGATTAGAAATTAACTTTTAAAATGAACTCTATGTCATAAAATACACATGGCATGAAGAATATGTGTATGACTTTGTGTAAAAGGTAACCCTAGTGATTGGCTTGGATGCATAAAAAGTAAATTCTTTCACACATTTCCATGGACAGTAAAGATATAAAATGTTATCAGCAAACTATTTACTTTTAGGTGATAAGTATAATTAAAATGTCTGTATACTTTCACCTCTTCCTTCCACTTTTTTGCAATGGATATTAAGGAAATAGTCAAATGCATATTCCAGGATTTATTTCAAAGCATGCTCATTGTAATGTCATATAATGACACACTGATAGTACTTTAAATATTCTCCCAAAGTATGCAAAGCCGTACACAATCTAACATGCCCAAAATATTAAAGACTACTGAACAATGCTGATGGTAGCTTAAACAACTTTATTACTTACTATTGAATGCATATCAAGGACTATTTATCACATACATGCAAAATTTGTAGCATAATTAACAAATATGCATGGGCCGCCTAGTAAGCACTAGCGTAATCTGAAGCTATATACAGAACTCTTACCTACTTTGCCAATGCATGGTTTGATTTTTTGGTTATATCTACTATTCTCCTAAACTATAATCCAAATCAGAAAAATATCCAAATGAATGATTACCATCCAATATACTAGCAGCAAATTATTTATAATGAAAAGAGGAAAATGATTTCATAAAAGTAACTAACAAAAGACATGCACTGAAAGCTGTAAGCCAATATTGAAAGAAATTATAGAAGGTATACATAAGTAGAAAGTATTCCATAGCAATGAATCAGACACGCATTATCAGAAAGTATCCCATAGTAATAAACCAGAGGGATTAACTGCTAGATGAAAATACTCCCCAAATCCATCTATGGAATACCTACTGAAATTCCATCTCATTTTTCAACAGAATTTGAAAAGGTGGAACTGAATGTTATTGAGAAATTAAGAAGCTCAGTGTAGCCAAACCAATATTAGAAGTGATGAACACAGTTGAAGGGCTCTCTACCTGACACTGTATGTGACTACTGCTGTGATTTCTATGCTACAGTACACTAATTTTCTGTCTTGTCATTGCTACATTTCCTACTTGGTACTATGTCGGACTCATTGCATGATCGTGACTGCCTGTTTGGATTTCTGTCACCTAACAGCTTCTCTCCACTGGTGATTTGTCTTGATTGACAGTTGCACTCGGGCCCCTTCTTGGATTCCTTCATGATGTGCTAATAAGACAGGAAATCCCTGCTATTACTTTGGTTTTCTATCTTCCTGACCTTCCAGGCAGGTTGCTGCCAGCATGAGACAGAGGCAGTTGTGACTGACATCTTGGGGACTATGATCATTAGCAGTAAGCAGGAACTGTAGGGATGAGTAACAATGACACATGTCCTGTCTGTCACAACCAGTGAAATTTCTGGTAACAATAGAACTAACAACCAAGGCTCTCCAGACCTGAGCTGGTTTCTGTTGGCTCTTGGAGCCTGAGGTTTTGGACAATTGCTTTGCATTTGGCTATCTCTGGGCTTTTCAGGGAGGAGTTTGTCCCCTAGCCTCCCGTTGTTTCTGGGTAGATGACAGTCTCCAGATATCTCCAGTGATCTAGGACCTCCCAGACTGGTGCAACTTGGATCATTGCCAATATCCAAGAACCCTCTTCTTTAAATTTACTCTCTTGGTTTGGCCCATATGGTCTCCAGCACATTTTACTTTCTATTGTGCAGGAATTTCTCTTATTCCTTCTGACATTCTTCATGATGTGACTTCACTGATGAAATCCATGATTAGTTTACTGATTATAAAATTCATTTGTTTTTACATGGATATACAATATAGTGTGATACATATGTGTGTGTTGTGTTGTGTGTGTGATGGGTATATCTGCCTGCAGCACAGTGTGCTTGCCTACGGAGGCCAAAGGGAAACATTAGTGATGTCTTCATCACTCTCCTGTCCATTCTTACTTGAGTTGCAATCTGTTGCTGATCCCGAATCTTGCCATTTTTTTTTTTTCATGAACACAGGTGGTTCTTGGGTATCTGTTCTCCTATGGACTGGGATTACAGACCTGCATGGATACACCCAATTGTTTATGTGGGTCCTGGGGATCAATTACAAGCAGTCTCTCAAGCCTCCTCAGACCGTCCTTCTTGCACAGGAAGTGCTCTTAACCCCAAACCAACTCTCCAGCTCATATAATATACTTTTAAGTTCAAGCCGTCTTGATTATTGACCCGCTCAGGACCATGGGGTGTAGTATAGTGTACTAATAAATAGATGGAAGCAAAATGTAAAGAAGTGTATCAAAAGATGTTCAAATCAACTGTAATTAAGAAATACACAAGAGCTGAGTGTGGTGGCACACGCCTTTAATCCCAGAACTTGGGAGGCAGAGGTAGGAGGATCTCCATGAGTTCGAGGTCACCCTGAGATTACATAGTAAATTCCAGGTCAGCCTGTGCTAGAGTGAGACCCTACCTCAAAAAAGTCAGAAAAAAAAACTGGACATGGGTATTGCTGACCCTCATAGGATAAAAAGATGATGACATCAAAATCAAAGAGTGACTAATGGAGAGAGGGAGGGGATATGATGGAAAGTGGTGTTGTGAAGGAGAAAGTTGGGGAGGGGAGGGAAATATCATGGTTTATTGTCTGTAAGTATAGAAGTTGTCAACAAAAAATTTGTTTAAAAATATGGCCTTACTGTAAAAAAAAAAAAAAAAAAAAAAAAAGAAAAGAAAAGAAAAGAAAAAGAACTGAACATGGGGGTGGGGCTGTAAGATGACTTAGCAGTTAAGGCACTTACCTGAGAAGTGTAAGGACCCAGGTTCAGTTCCACAGTATCCTTGTAAGCCATATGCACAAGGTGGCACATGCATCTGAAATTCATTTGCAGTGACTAGAGGCCCTGGTGTGTTCTCTGTCTGTCTGTCTGTTTCAAATAAATAAAAATAAAATACTAAAAAAAATTGACAGGGGGCTTCTTTCAGAGGTGATGAAAGTGTTCTGTGATTAGATCATACTGCTCAATGCATAGGTCAAAAATTTATTTATTTATTTATTTATTTATTTATTTATTTATTTATTTATTTATTTATTTTGAGAGAGAGAGATAGATAGGAAGTGAGTCTGATAGAGAGAATTGGTGTGCCAGGCCTCTAGCCACTACAAATGAAATCTTAGTGCATGCTTCTACCTTGTAACTCTGGCTTTATGTGGATACTGAGGAATTGAACCTGGGTCCTTTGACATTGCAGGCAAGCACCTGAACTGCTAAGCCATCTCTCCAGCCCTATGCATAGGTTTTTATATTTAGTAAAAATCACAGTATTACATGCCTTAAACGTGTCAGCTATTTTATACATTACATCTCAATAAGATAGTGAAGGAGAGAATGGGCGTGCCAAGTCCTGTAGCCACTGCAAATGAACTCTAGATGCATGAGCCATCTTGTGCATCTGGCTTATGTGGGCACTGGGGAATCAAAACTAGGTCCTTAGGCTTTCAGCAAGTGCTTTAACCACTAAGTCATCTCTTCAGGGAAACTGAACCTGAGAAACTAAGGTAGAAGAAGGAGCAGAGATAAAGAGTAAAGGTATAGATAGTTCACTCAATGAAATTACAGAAAAAAGGGCTGGAGAGATGGCTTAATAGTTAAGGCACTTGCCTGCAAGGCCAAAGGGCCCAGGTTCAATTCCCCAGGACCCACGTAAACCCAGATACTCAAGGTAGAACATGTGTCTGGAGTTCATTTGCAGTGGCTGAAGGCCCCGATGCTCCTATTTCTCTCTATATCTCTTTTCAACTATCTCTCTTTCAAATAATAAACAAATATTTTAAAAATGAAGAAATTGCATCAAGAAATCCCCAAACTTGGAGAAGGAATGACCATGTGAACACAAACGGAATTCCAAATACAGGTAACCAAAAAAAAAAAAAAAAAAAAAAAAAACCCTCTCCAAGGCAAATATCATAGTCAAATATCAGGAATGCAAAGCAATAGAACAGTATTGAAAACTGTAAGGTGGGCTGGAGAGATGGCTCAGTGGGCTCTTGGACATTTTTGCCATGCTCACTTATTTTCCCCTGTAAATGTGTCTGAGTGTGTCATCACCTTACACCGTCATTTCTCCCTCGCCGTTTTTATTCCATTTGGAGTTTTCTGCAGATGCTTTCCGCTGTGCTCCTGCTCTTGGCAATTACCATCGGCGCTGAGCAATATTCCTGTGGATTACTTCATGCCAGAATGTTCTTGTTCCCCACTGGGTAAATTCAGGTTTAATCTTAATGACCAAATCATGAAAGCAAAAACTCTTTTCAGTACATGCTAGTCTCTTGACACACAATGCCTTAGGTCACATGAAAACCCTTGCTACATACTCTGGTGAACAAAAACAAAACTCCCCCCCCCCCCACCGACATCTAGGACTAGTAGATTCATAGGATTTCAGATTATGGAAGAGGGACGGTGATTTATGGACACATTTTTCTAAGTAGATTACTGGGCATTTCTGAAGCTATATTTAGTTACTTTGTTGTTGTTGTTGTTTTGTTTTTCGAGGTAGGGTCTCACTCTAGCTAAGGCTGACCTGGAATTCACTCTGTAGTCTCAAGGTGGCCTTGAACTCATGGTGATCCTCCTACCTCTACCTCCTGAGTGCTGGGATTAAAGGCGTGTGCCACCACGTCCAGCTGGAAGACTGTTTTTAGACGTAGCAGGGACTTGTGTGAGTGACAGATGTACATTTGCTCAGTTAAGTCACTGGATTACTGTGCTTATTTGTTATCACAGTATAACTTGCTTGTCCTGATTAATCGAATCTTTGCCCTTCCCTTATGTACAGCTACTTTTTCATGTCCTGTGTCATACAGACATGTCAAAAGCAAACTCAGACTTTTACAACTTGATAGCTACTGGATGCTGTCTTTACTTAGGGGAAATATCATATTATGGCATGAATAGTCCACAGCTAATCCTTTCAAATGAGGCATCTACTTTTACCTGATATTGCAATTACTCATCGGACTATACTTCTGGTTCTATCCTTGAGATACCAGAAGTATTTAGCTGTACAAAATGCATAGGAAAACCTCCCTCTCTCTCTTTTCTCTCTCTCCCCCATTCCTCCCTCCCTTCCTCTATCCTTGCCTTCCTTCCTCTTTCCTTGTCTTCCTTCCTTACTCTTTGCATGAACAAAAATAATTAACTTTGATCCCTTTATTTCTTCAAATGTTGGGAAAATTACTTGGTAACAAATTTTAACCTTCAGCTCTTTCTCAAGGGGACAAAGATATGAGGTGGGAAAGCAATCATCTACATGGTGAATATTAAGCTACATTTTTCAAATACTTCTATTTTACAGCTTGGATTTTATTACTAGAATAAAGCTTCTCTGGTTCTGCTTTTATACAAGTGGATTTCTGGCAGTCTGCCTTTACCAATTCAGCAAATGTATTCAGACACTACTTGAGATTCAGAAGTAAATATTATTTAGGCTCAAGTTGATAGCACTGTGCAGGTTTGAATTAAAAATTTTCAGAGAAAATACAGTAATCGTCCTAAGGCCAGAAACTCCAAATGAATGTAATTAAGAGTTATAGGGACATTCTATAAGATGAATTTCTGACTGCTGTTCTTTGTATAATCCTATCCATGAAGGAATGAGGTGATCTAACAATTCAGTGATGTTAGTCAGGATACTTTCCAATTATATTTGATACACAAAGTGCAGGAACCAAAATTTGACAATAGAGAAAGAAAACTCCATATGTGCATACATATAACAAAACACATATTTACAAACATATAATTTTATATCTGTGTCACTATGAGGAAGATTAAATTTATTTTTTTGCATGTGCATGTGTGTGGTATGTTTGCCTTTGTGTATGCATATTTATATGTATGGGTACATATGTTACTGTAAGTGTGTGTATGTATGCATGTAGAGGCCAGGGGTCAATGACAATTTCCTCTATCACTCTTTATTCATCTTCTTCATAAATAGTCTCTCAATAAACCCAGAACCCACAGGCTGGGTTAGACAATCTAGCCAGCTAGCCTTAGGAGCCCTGTGGTCACTGTCTCCATAATACTTGGCTTACAGTTGTATGCCACCATTCCTAGTTTTTATCTGGACTCTGGCAGTTCAAACTCAGGACCTCATGCTTGTGTAGTCAGCTGAGCCACCTCTCCAGCCTGAATGATTAAATTTCAAAGTGAACAAGGCCTTTGAAATGTCATATGGTAATTTTAACAACAGGTATGGGGAAATAGGAAAAAGAAATTCTGTGGCAACCTCTCTGCTCATGTGAAAAATGCCTACCCACTAATGATCAGTTCTTTCAAGGGAGGTAGCCACTGCTTTCACTTTCCCATGCAAGGTGAGGCTTAAATTCAACAGACCCAGGCTGCATTAGGTCTGTTGTGTTTAATATAGGAAGGAATGTGGTAGAAGAGATAAACAGTCTTCCCACAGACAGGGTCTGCTGTTCTCCATCAGAAGGTTAGGGAGAAAAGGCAAAGCAGAAGACACTACTTGTCTCTTGAACTTTCAGCAGAAGAAGATGAAACAGAAACTGCATGCTAAGCTGCTCTCTAAGACTATGACTTTGTGTAAGGCCACTTACTCCTATGTGTATGCATGCATGTGAGTTTGGTGTGTGTATGTGTGGTGACTTTACTTATTTAATATTCATCTACCTTGGCTGACTCTCAATTCCATAAGAGAAGGTTCTATGTGATTTTGCTTTTTTAATTATTAATTTTTTTATTGACACCTTCTATACTTAAATACAAAAAACATAGGATATTTCCCTCCCCTCCCCCCATTCCACTTTAGAACACCAATCTCCATCATATCCCCTCCCTCTCTCCATATTTAATTTATTTTATGTTTTTGAGAGAGAGAAAGAGGGAGAAGGAGATAGAGAAGGAGAGAGAGAGGGAGAGAATGGGTGTGCCAGGGCCTCCAGCCACTGGACTCCGGATGCATGTGCCACCTTGTGCATCTAGCTTACGTGGGTTCTGGGAAATCAAACTGGGATCCTTTGGCTTTGCAGGCAAACACCTTAACCGCTAAGCCATCTCTCCAGCTCGTGAATTTGCTGTTTATCTCCCATGGTAAGAGACAAATGCCTGATTCTCTGTGGTTATTAGTAACTATTCCAGGGGCTATGTATTATCAAGTGCTGGCTTGTGAATGGCAGCTAGGAAATATACCTAAGTAAGCCTTGCTGAAGAATACATAAGTGTCTATGGTCATATCACATACCATTGTGAATGCATCCATTTAACACACACACACACACACACACACACACACACACACACACACACTCATCAATGAAATGCATACTTCAAAGAAAACATTCTTAATACCCACAGGAAGAAAACCCTGAAATTAATATTTGACTCAATAATATTATATGAAATAATGTAGAATTGCTAATAAAATATGACAATAAAGAATTCTTCCTCACATTCTCCCATGGCTCCTTCAAAGAAGATAAAATAAATCCAAGAAGTAAGTAGAATATTATGAGAGCTATACAATGTAATTAAAAGGGAGAAATTAAAAGGGTGCAGTGAAACTAGAAGACTGAACAAAAAATATGAAGATTATAGCAGGGTTACAGTATCTGCTAGAGTTGGGATTTAGGCAATAAAAAGTCAATCTGTGAATTATATAATAGACCTGAAACTATCATGAAGATGATTGTACGAGATGTATAAGGAAATATATGTATATATATATATGAGATATATGAGAAATAAAAATATAGTCAAATCAATAGTTAATGCGTGATCACAAATTTATCATAAATTCCAAAATTGGAAGATGGTCTGTCACAAAGATTAAAAGAAGATCTTTAACTATGCAATTGCTATAACAAATTTTCAATGCAGAGTCAAAAATAAAAAGCAAAGGAGGTATAACAAAATGTCACCTTCATGAAACAACAGTGACAACAACCACAATAGCATGAAAACAAAGACAGCAGTAGTTCCTGTCATTGGAAGGTTGGGTTTGAATGATCTAACATTCTTCTATATTGGAAGTTTAGAGAAGCAGAGAATCCCTAGAATGCTATAAGATGAGCTTATCAGGATCTCAGCAATGACAGCTCATGAGTTCTCATTCAGGAACAAGGATTCTATTAGGACTTAGAATATAAGTCATTCGCAATACATTTAAGTAAAGGCTATGTCTACAGTTTGCCTATATCTTCATTAGAGGTTTAAATGAAATGATATGGATTCAATAATTTGGTGGAGGAAAATTCAAGACAGTTTAGCAATAAGGCTATGCAGGGGATCTTGTGGGCTGCTCTTAACCAGATTTACAGGGAGAATTGGGAGCTAAAAACAGAGCAGAGGATTTAAAATTGTGCAGTCTGGTTAGAAAATGAGGACGTAGTTGTTAAGGAGATTAGTGACTTTGAAAGACATTAAGTACTTTACAATAGGACCTTAGGAAGGCATATTAGAAACTTGCCAAACTCCAACTGTGGAAGGCTCCAGGTTATAAAATGCAAAATCATTGGAAAGTGGTTCCCTGCAGAAGAGAAAGCCACTGGATTGCCCTACAGGCACAGGGTCACACAGGGAAACACACAAGTGATTCTACAGGTTCAGCCATCCAGGAATTCAGGGACCAGTGCAGTCATGGTCCAAAGGGGTCAGGATACTATTCAAGCTGGGCCTGATCTTTGCAACCTCCATGTGGTGCTAGTTTTGTGAACAGGCAAATGCAAGTGTTAAGTCAAGGAGACTTTCCCTGATTCCAAAGGATGGCTTGTGATGTTGGGAAGTCAAGCAGTGTGTAACAATACCAGAGTTCCGACAGCAACAAAAGAGGTGGGGTGGACGAGAGGGAGAGTGAGGAATTGGATAAAGCTGTTAGAGTGCAGCATGAGCGTAATGGAGACCTGCGGATATTGGAGATGTCAAGGATTACTATATCGCACCTCTCGGTATTTCTACAGTGGTATTTCCAGAGACAATTAGATGGTGAAAGCTCTGAAGCAATGAACTAAGCCCCTGATGGATGCATAATATAATACCATTATAGGAAGGTAATGAGAGAGAGGAGATTCAGCATTTTTGTAAGAAGCGGGGCACTCCCCTTGGACATATATCTCACCCCAACACCTTACTGATTTCCTCTTTCTCTGCCTCCTGTCTGCTAAGAAGTGAAGAATGGCCTTTGCCAGCCTGATGGTCTGACAGTGTTCCATCCAAGTGTGCCATTTCAAATGACCAAGGAACAAACCCCCAGAAACCATGCACCAAAATAAATATTTTCTTCCTTAAGTTGTTTCTGTGAGATAATTGAGTCACAATGATTTTGTTAAAGCGGGGAAATATACTATATTCATTCACTTTTTTTCTATTTTTTCACAATTAATCATATGTTACATTTATAAGTGGTACAATACAATTGGCAAAACCAAAATATTATGCTATATAAAATTTCAAATCTTTTCTGTATTGAATAGGTGCACATGTGTTTATTTTTATTTTTTATTGTTTTTTTCGAGGCAGGGTCTCACTCTAGCTCAGGCTGACCTGGAATTCATTCTGTAGTCTCAGGGTGGCCTCGAAAAACCAAAGGAAAAAAAAAAAGATCTGATATTTTTCCATCTTTGATACAAATATCTTTTGGACTAGGAAAGGGTAGGACTTAAAAGTATGTTCAAGGTGGCATAGAAAGAATATTCTATATTTAACTCTTTTCAGCAGATTAAATCTCTTAAATATTAGAAAATCAGGGCAGATTATTGGATAAATGGTTATTATATATTGAAAGACTGTTGGTTATTTCTCAGATACACAAAACTCATCCAACTTATGTAGGACCTCAGTCTATACAAACAATTTTATTAAAATTATAATATTCACAAACATACTTTATTTTCTATTCAGGGACAAGATGCACATATTTGACTATTATCCTATCTGCATGAGAAATTATTTGTTCTGACCAGGTACCATTGATTTCTTTCAGACTCTGGAATAATTGATTCTTGCTTTCTGTTATTGAATGCATCATTCCCCACTGACTTCCTATCTCCCCTTGAGAGAAAAAGGGAATGATTCTGATAATATTTATGTATGGCTCTTAATACTTTGTTTTCTTTAAAAGTATATGTATCTTCTTGTTTCCTTAATATTGTTTATTTACAGTGAGTTACATCACCCATGATGCTGCATCTTCCATTATGTAGGTCATGGGGACTGTTGTCTATGTTCCTTGAAGGAGTTTACTATGTCTCATTTGTTATAAATATAATGGAAACTGTGACCCAGTAAATAAAGGGGAATGTGAATAAGAACTCACTTTTTTTTGTTGTAGAGAGACTCAGAGAGAGACAGAGAGAAAGAGAGGGAGAGAAAGAGAGACAAATAGAGAATGGGCGTGCCAGCAGCCTCTCAACTGCTGTCAATGAACTCCAGATACGTGCGCCCCTTTGTGGGCAAGTGTGGCATTGTGCCCTCGCATCACTTTGCATCTGTCTAAATGTGGGACCTGGAGATTGTGATGGGTGTTCTTAGGCTTAGCAGGCGGGCACCTTAACTCCTAAGCCATCCCCTCTCTCCAGCCCAAGAATTCACTTTTGATCAAAATAACTTCATGATGTGAAACATAAGACAGCAAGCAGCATGACTCCCACCACATTTTCCCTTCAACTCTTTAAGCTGTGGCTCTTACACTAGCATGTGATCTTTTACAATCGTTGTCTAGGCTTTTGCCTTTTCTACAGTGCTGTTAGTAGGGAAAAAGATAAGAACTTGGTGTTCAAAGCAAAAATAGTCCTGTGCACTGACATCATGAAATGAATTCTTGTTTTATATCTCTTGAAAGAAGAATGTGTTGAAAGATGAATGTATTGAGAGTTTTGCTCTAATATCCTACAGAGATCCTAGGTAGATGTTACTACTTTAGCATCTAAGAGAAAGAAAAATGCCATAGGTTATAGAACTTGAGTCAGACTTTCGGCCATAGGTTTTATGGATCCTTTTTAGCTATATAATCAAAAGGTTGACATGAACAAGTTGTGTCAGGGAAAGGAAGAATGTAGTCAAATTCTGCATGATACTGTCATTCATTGAGTTTGATTCCTCACTTTCAGTAACAAATTAGATAAAGTTAGAGGAGAAATGCTTATTTATTTTGCAGTCTATGAAACCCAAAGTGACATGACATTATATGTCACAATGAAGATTCAAAATGATAGGCTAAAATAAATAAAGTAAATTTAGCAAAAAGAAATGTAAGACACATGGGACTTATTGAAAACAATTCTAAAATGGCCACTAGGGAGGGCTGGAGAGATGGCTTAGCGGTTAAGGCGCCTGCCTGCTAAGCCTAAGAATGCTGGTTCCAATCTCCAGGTCCCATGTTTAGCCAGATGCAAAGTGACACAAGGGCGCAATGCCGCACTTGCCCACAAGGGGGCGCACACATCTGGATTTTGTTCGCAGCAGCTGAGAGACTGCTGGCGCGCCCATTCTCTGTCTCCTTCTCCCTCTCTGTCTGTCTCTCTCTGTGTGTCTCTTCAAAAATAAATAAAATAATTTAAATAAATTAAAATGGCCACTAGTACAAAACTTGCAAGTTTCCAAATTTAACATGTAAAATTGGTTCTCAGTTGTGAATAGAAGTGGCTGAGAGACAGAATGGACCATCAACTACACCTGGAACTCTCACAATTTTGCTTCCCAGTGGAGATGTTTTGGAAACTTGTGAGAGGGAAACTTGTTAAGTATATTATGCATAATTTCTTGTTTATTTACTGACCCTAGAGCTATGCACACTTGTGATCATCTAGTATGGTCTTGTCAGACAATGCTTAGTATGTTAAACATCTTGGGAAGATTACACACCCAGTTATTGTAAATGACATTTGACAACCAGCCTGGTGCTCTGTCTATGATTCTATGTAATCACAGATGCAGGGACAGAGGCTTTACCTGTGAGTCTTCTATGCCTCATACCTTTGGCAAGATGTCTTCAACTCAAAGAGAGGATTCATTAAATAGGAACAATATGTTAACTCTTGAAATAAACATTTCTTTCCAAAAGAACTACTTACTTCATTTTTCAGATTTGATTTTCCATCTTTTATGAGTACACTTCGTTTTGGCTAGCCTTCCTCCTCCCCATCCTCTGCCCCATCCCCGGACTTTCACCCTCCACTCCCAGCATTCTCCTTTGACTTTCATATCACTTAAGATCTATTACCACCCCTATCTTCTCTCCTGAAGCCTCTTTTTTTTTAAAAAAAAATTATTTATTTGGGGGGGGGATGGGTATTCCAGGGCCACCAGCCACTGAAAACAAACTCCAGGTGCATGCCCCACCTTGTGCATCTGGCTTATCCTTTTTTTCTTACCCTATCTTTGTGTGCCTTAATGACTAAGCCATCTCTCCAGCACCAAAGACATTTTTAAAATATCAACTGACAGACAAATGAGGTCATTTCAAGGAACTTTTCTCCTTTTATTTTTCTTTGCAGTGCTAAGTATTGAACCCAAGGCATTGAACATACTAAGCAAGCCTGTTCTATCCATGATCCATATCCCCAGCTCTCATTATAATCATAATGTGGATTTATTTTTTAATTTTTGTTTATTTTTATTTATTTATTAGAACAGAGAGAGAGAGAAAGAGGGAGAGACAGAGAGAGAATGAGCACACCAGGGTCTCCAGCCACTGCAAACGAACTCCAGATTCATACGCCACCTTGCGCATCTGGCTTATGTGGGTCCTGGGGAATTGAACCTTGAACTGGGGTCCTTAGGCATCACAGGCAAACGATTAACCACTAAGCCATCTCTCCAGCCCACAATGTGGATTTATTAGATGTTTTGCTAATCGAGCATAGCCAACTTTGCAAGATAAGTAAACCTCATAAAAAGGGTGAAAGAAAGTATTATTTATGACAGACTAGAACGTATGGTGGAACCCTATGAATGGGACACCATGGAGATTCTTGGGGATTAGGTGGGATGTTTATCTATTTACTTAAAAATATGAAATGCTGGGCTTGAGAGATGGCTTAGTGATTAAGGCATTTATTGGCAAAGCCAAAGGACCCAAGTTCTATTCCCCAGTACTCACATAAAGCCAGATGCACAAGGTGGTGCATGTGCCTGGAGTTCATTTACAGTAGCTAGACGCCTTGGTGTGCCCGTTCTCTCTCTCTGTGTCTATCCAGCATGTTAAGTATGTATGAATTACCTGATGGCAATCCTAGAAACTTGACAACATAAAAGTTAGTGTTCCCAAGGTTGTCCTGGGGAATGGAGTTGTGGATTTGAAGGCTTGTAATGAGAAGTCAACTGATTTTCCTAATCCTGAATGTTGCCCCAGAGATCTTGGATTTTCAAAGGGAAAACTCTCAAACAAATAAACCAATCCAAAGAGGTAAACCAATCAGCATAGCACCACTTTGTTTACATCCATACATACCAAAAGCAAACTCTAACTGTGCTTCTACTTCCAGCCTATTTGCAAATGATGTCATCATGCAGGCCTAGCTTTGGCATGAAGACATAATTAGTATTCAATCCGACAGAAAACCAGTTCATTTAATTCCACTGGCTGAGATTCAACAGGCACTATATATTTATATGACAGCACACAAAGCAAGCACTTTGGGTAAAAGCAAGGCTTGGCATTAATATGCTTAATGCTGACCTGGAATGGGAGCTGGGACACAACAAGGTTGGAAGGAGCAAAGGAACAGAAAGAGCTGTCATTTTATTCAGGAAGCTTCTGGGTTTACATTTGGGATGCAAAAATTGGGTGTATTTACTAAAGATTCTGATGCCCTGTTAGTCAGGCTATCTGACAAATTTATGAACATAGCCATGATTAACTTTTTTTTTTTTTTAACACCACCAAATTACTGAAAATTTCCCAGGAATTTAACCTGGAATGAGAATTGTGTCCTGTGGATAAAATGGCTTTTTGGAATACTAACTGGAAGCTTTATGGCATCTCTTTAGCATACTAATTTCATCTTCATGACCTGAGTCATTTGATTGAGCTGTGAAATGTACCCAATTGACTTAGAGATTACAATTAGTAATGATAAGGTTTAGCACTCAAGATCCATCTCTAGTGTTCTCCTTTCCATTCCCCATTTTGTGTCCTAGGAATTGACTTAGCTAGATTACATCAGCAGACTCCCTTGTCCCATGTCTTCTGATTGGACTTTGTTAACGGGAAGAACCAATGGGAAACCGGGAGGGCGGGGGTGGTTACTTGCCAATGCTCTGTGCCTCTTGGGTGCCTGTCTTCACGGCCTGCTCTGAGCACTGGTGTTCCCCTTGCACTTTATCTTTTGGGGACTGGTCAGTCTTAGTAACCTTGGCATGTTACATCATTTAATTTTCCCCACTAAATCTTACCTATGTCTTTGGCCTTAAGTGGTATAATTTCGGTTTTTCCTCTGTTTTCTTTTGGCTCTTATTGACAATTACAACTTCTGTCATTGGAAAGAATTTCCGAATCGTCTAAAGGAAGGTGAGAAAATGCAAATGGGGCTGCCAGGAGAGTTTTGCTTAACAAGGAGAGAAAACAGGGGATTGATCTGTAGAACTGTACCTGGAAGAGCCTCAGATATGAGGAATTTGTTGATAATTCATTGTCTTGAAATTTGTCTTCATCAATCTTTCTATTGGCTCATCACAAGTAGAGTACTTGTGCCTTCATGATTTTTACAAAAATGAGTTCAAGTTTTTATTTTAAAATTTTATATGGTGTGTACACTCATGAATGAAAATAACAAGTTTTTAGTCAAATTTTCCATGACAACTTCCTTGCATCCTTTTCAAATCCCTTATCACAACACTAAAATTCTTAGCCAAGGTTTTAGATGTGTCAGCTATTGTAACAGGGAGAAAAGCAAGACTTAGACTCAAGTGGGAGAAGAGATGGAAGGTAGGAAATCCTCTGATATGGTTTCTGTTTTCTTGATGACTGCTAAGGAGCTGAACTCATGTGAATATGGATGGGGCTGTGGGTTTTATGGAAAACATCATTTATGGAAGAGTTGTTCATGAGCATATGCTTGCTAAAATTTGTTAGTTTCAAGAAAAATTGGAAGGAAGAGAGGACCAGACATCCTATTAGGAGCATGCAGCTATCTGGATCATTTGACTCCTGCCAGAGAGGTGTGGGGGCACAGGTAAGGTCAGTGGACATTAAGTGAAGGTAAGACAACTACCTTGTGTGCCCTTTCTCCAGCCATTTCTTATTGAAGAGTGGCGGGAAAACACTGGATTCAATTAAGTAGATGCAAACAAAAGTGATACAAAGTGCGCTACAGAGAGATCCTACCTCAAAAAAAAAAAGTGATACAAAAGATTTCAGGTGAATGTAAGAGGTCAATCTAGTTTAGACGATGATATCGAAATTGGTTAGAGGAGGGAATAAATGAGGATAAAGGGACTGTGAAAAGGAGGCAAGTTTCATGGCTTCTAGGTATTAATATGGGGTGAAGAAATGTGACATCCAAAAGTAGCTAGAAAGATAGGTGGTAGAGAGTTGGGCCCTTAAAAATGAGGTTTGCAGAGTGTAGAGGTAGGATGTCACTGTAAAGCTATGTCTGTGGAAGAATGGGAAGTAGATTCACCTTAGGCAATTAAGGAATTGCAGTCTGGTTTTTGGAACAGTCTCCTGCGTGAAAATTTAATCCACTTAGAATCATCAAGGACATATTGCTGCGTAAAGTGAGGGTCAGAAACTAAAATTTTGAAGAAATAAGTATTAGTGACTTCCTGGATCAGTAGCTATAACAAAGTGGTCTAGAGAGCTGACTGTGAAGCCCTGGCTGGAAAGGACATTGAAAACGAAACACTTGTTCCTCTCCCTACAAGTTTCAGGTTATTCAAACAATGTCATCTCCATGGGATTAAAATTCCATGCTGGGAAAGAGAAAGTTTAAAGCCTTAGGGTCTCTTAGGAAGAAATTTCACACAGAGCTGATCTCATAACTAAATTATTATGTGGATAGTTTCTAACTCTTTTTTTTTTTAAAAATGGTATTTCTTGAGAAGCAGAGAGAGTGATAGAAGAGAACGATAGAGAGGGGATATGGGTGGCAGGAGAGAATGGATGTGTCAGGGTCTCCAGCCACTGCAAATGAACTGCAGATGAATGTGTCACTTTCGCCATCTGGCTTTGTATGGGTACTGGGGAAGTGAACCCAGGTCGCAGGTAGGCACCTTAACCATAAAGTCATCTCTCCACCCTATTTTTAGCTCCCCCCCCCCTTGTTTTAGTAAAGTGGGAACACTGTTCCAGGAAAGATGTAGAGAAACATGAGTCTGCCTCCTTTTGGTTTGACTAAATCGTGAAAAAAAAAAAAAAAGTACTTTCCTTTATCAACTTCTGTTTCCTAATTTCCTTTAAAATATAAGGAAACTATGTGCCATGCTTACAGTGATGGTCTAGGTTATATAGCTAACATAAGGTTGGTTTTCATTTTCTAGGGAAGAAAGACAGAAGGTGGTTTGGGAGGAGTTAAAGTGCACATCTGTGTTCATTAAGGAGGGATTAAAGGAGAAGCACGATTAATTGATAGAGATGCCAGAGAAGTTAGGTTTCAAGAACAAAAAGTGTGACATGGACACAGAAAGGAAAGTTAAAGAATGTGTGAGATTATGTTGGCAATAGTAGTTGCAAAGAAATGGAGGGCTGGAGAGCTGGCTTAGCAGTTAAAGTGCTTGCCTGTGAAGCCTAAAGAACCAGGTTGGACTCCCCAGAACCCACATAAGGCAGACACACAAGGTGATGCATGTGCACAAAGTGCCACATGCATCTGGAGTTACATTGCAGTGGTTGAGGCCCTGGCTTGCCAGTTCTTTCTCTCTCTCTCTTTCTCTCTCTCACATAAAACAAATATATATATATATTTGGTTTTTCCAGGTAGGATTTCACTCTAGCTCAGGCTTACCTGGAATTCACAATGTATTCTCATGGTGGCCTCGACCTCATGATGATCCTCCTACCTCTGCCTCCCAAGTGCTGAGTTTAAAGGCGTGCACCACCACACCCGGCACAAATAATTTAAAAAAAGGAGTTACACAGAAATGCAAGATAGGGCCTAAAAGGCCTCTGGAAAATTAGATTTGGAGGTTGAGGGTAACCTTAAACAAGGATGTCATGCATGTGGGATGGAGAAAACATTGAATGAAAGGAGGGTGATTGATGTGGGATTGATGAGAAAAGAGTAGGCTTTCCATTGGGAATGGTAATTCTGGAATTTATTTTCCTCTTGTGTAAGAAGCAGAAGTATGAAGGCTAAGGCAAGATCAGCTCTATACAACTCCATGTGTGTTTGTATACAGTATAGAAATTAGATTTTATATTCATGAAGGTATATCCTTCCTCTTCCTCTTCTCATTGTTTCATTTATAACCAAGAAAGTTAGCCACTGTATGTCAGACATTGCAGTTGGAGTTTAATCAAGTTTTGTCTTATTAACTTCCCATAAAAACAGGTATTGTGAAGTCTATTTTAAATTTTATTGTCATTTTTTAATTGGCAAATGAAATTTACTCGATTGCTGCACACAAAATGTCTATTTATTTGAGAGAGAGAGAGAGAAAAAAAACAGAGGCAGAGATAAAGAGAGAGAGAGAGAGAGAGAGAGAGAGTTTGGGTGTTCCAGGGCCTCCTGCCACTGCAAAGAACTCCAGAAGTATTCACCACCTAGTGCACCTGGCTTTATGTGGGCACTGAGGAATTGAACCTGGGCCATCAGGCCTTGCAAGCACGTACCTTTAACCACTGAGCCATCTCTTCAGCTTCCAAAATGATATTTTGATAGGTATATATGTTGTGGAATGCCCAAATGAGGTTATTTAAGAAACTTAGACATTGAGTGTGTGTGTGTGTGTGTGTGTTATGAGAACACATAAACTACTCTACTACCAATTTCCAAGTATGTTGCATATATTTTTTATCATGTTATACAGAATACATGTTCCTTCTGCCTAATTGAATTGTGTATCCAACATTTGCCAGGGTCCTCAACTCCCAGTCTCTGGTATCCATCATTGTACTCTGTGAGTAAGTCATTTTACTTGAGTTTAGCTTTTCAGGTTCTACATTTAATTGAAATCACATAATCATTCTCCTATGCATGGGTTGTTTCATTCTGTACGGTCTCCTCTAGTTTCATCTGTATTATATCTCACATGCATGACATCCTTGTTTAAGGCTAACTGCTATTTCATTTACATATTAACACATTTTCTTTATCATCCACTTGTTGATAAGAACTTAGGAAAACTCCATATCATGAGTATTGTGAATAGGGCTGAACTGAGGGTGCAAATATCTGTTAAATATTTTTATGTCATATCTTTTGGGTATGTGCCACATAGTAAGATTTCTAGAGTGTATGGAAATTGTATACTTAACTTCTTTGAGGAAAAAAAAAAAAGTCTGGCTGTTTAAAAAATGACATGGGAAACAACTGAGGAAGATACTTGACTTGAACTCGGGCATATACGCACATAGTATTAACATGCCTAAACATGCACATCACACACACACACACACACACACACACAAAATTCCAATCATAGAATACTTGACCTTTTCCATAGTTCAAGCAAATAGAAATTTATGTGATCTTTGTCTAAAATAGAATTCACTGTTCTCCATTATATTTTAATATTCTGCCCACTAAGATTTTTTTTTTAAAGTGTCTGACTTCATTTAAATGATTTCTTTAAGTGGACAGGATATTTGGGTCTGTCTGGGCTAACACATTAGCTTTTATATGATCATCCAAGAGATCTGTACCTTAGACAGTGCAGTGACTGACACCATTATCACGAAGTATCAAATAACAAAGAAAATAACAAGCCTCTATTGAGACCAAACTGCCACAGCATCACCATCAGAAACCCATTTGACCATTTCCTTTTGTCAATACTGAGGGGTCAAACTGCCTGCTCTAGCCAAAATACAAATGACTTTCCTTTAGACTGAAGGATTTGCAGACTCACACAAACTTTCAGCTTCTTCCCTCTACTGTACAGAATGCATTGTTTACATGGCTTCTCCTTTCTTTTCTCTTTGCTGACTGTTCCATATTCTTGTCTCACTTTTATGCTAATTCTTATCATGTTAGCACGTTACATAAAACGAAATGAATAATTCCCAAAGAAAATTTCATCTATAAATTAACCTTCCAACTTATACAAGAATTTACATGCTGGAAAATAGAATTCTGTAGCTGACAACATGATTCCCCATCAATCCAAACATAATAATCCATGAGCAAATATTAATCAAAAGTAAAATATGCAAATTTAGAAGTAATTAGCATCTTCTCTAAGGCGACAGGATTACCTTCTGTGGTGATTTGAATGAAACATCCCTCATAGGCTCTTGTGTCTGGAGAGTACTTGTTCCCCAAGGTGGTGGCAGCTTGGAAAACCTGCGGGGCCTTTGGGAAGTGGTTCCTCTCTGAAAGATGTGCATTGTGATGGGCAGGCTTTGGGGTGATATAACCCAACTCCAAGCAAAGTACTCACATTGCTTTCTTTCCAATGATACGGAGATGTGATGCAAGCTTCCTGCTCAGGCCTGCCCTGCCTTTCTCACCGTGATGAAACATTCTGAGAAATGTGGCATTTTAACTAATCGCCATGAGTTTCACTAACAAAGCAGAGCAGGAGAGCCAAGACAAATTGCTGTTTCTGAACATTAAATGTTTATCTATAGTTCTGTAATTTGCCTATTATTCACCAGTGAGAAAGCACTTTATGTCAGAGAATGTATCTAATTTGTTATGATTTCTATCCTTCCTTCATCCCTCCCTCCCCCTCATTCTTTCCTTCTTATTTATTCTATTGAAAGTAATTTTTTGTCACTGTGTGTGTGTGTGTGTGTGTGTGTGTGTACATGTGCACAGGTATGTGTGCCATTGTGCTAAGTCTAGGGAAAGCAATAATTCACAGGTCCTATTTTGACTTATTCATTCATTTATATCCTTTTGTCAAAAAAAGAGTCCCCCCTTCCCTAGACCTAGAAAAGTGCCTGGACACGTGGCATGAGGGCCATGCCTTCTTTACTCCACTTAGCTCTATTTCTATAAACTGTGTAAGAAAAATAACTCCATTAAGATATTGCTTACAAGGCCCGATATCCTGGGATTAAGTTACCAGTACCCACTTAAAGCCAGATGAATGAAGTGGTGCAAGTGTCTGGAGTTTGTTTACACAACAGGAGGCCCTACCAAACCCAAACTCCATCTCTCTCAGGTAAATATAAATAAATATTTTAAACTAAATTTTTATTTATTTACTTTTTGTATGAAAAATACCAATTTTCTTTATTTCTCCTCTTTGCATTGAAACTTCTATATAATAACATATGGACATGGAAATAAACTAGTAAGGTTATAGTTTAGCCCAAATAAACCCAATTAAATTTAGATTACATTTACTGGGCACCATCCCAAATTGTTTATTGTAGATCCCTTATTAAATAATCATTTCCCATGTACAAGTTTAGTAAAATATAGAGATGTAAAGACAGAGAGAGATGTAAACATTTCATTCAGTGAAATGTTTTCTTAGGAAATTTAACAGATTCGATTCAGGGAAAACCTGCTGCTCCATGCTGTTGCACACTTGTCTCATATA
The DNA here is from genome assembly GCA_036365145.1 of Orientallactaga sibirica. NCBI lineage: Eukaryota > Metazoa > Chordata > Mammalia > Rodentia > Dipodidae > Orientallactaga > Orientallactaga sibirica. The sequence continues at coordinate 27,348,963 of JAEOAD010000019.1, forward strand.
TGATGCCTTCAGTGAACAAAACCAGGTACCATGTTATTTACTTTTAAAAGGTTCTATTTTTATATCCCCTCTCCCCTGCTCCCACTCCACTCAGGGCTCTCCTCAGTGGGGTTATTGGTATTCATTGTTTTAATAGGAGGAAAATGTAAACACCATTCTATATTGTCTGTGGATTTCATTTGTCTAAATTAATAAGACAAGGACCTAGAGGCCACAGACTCAGGGGAAGTTTTGTGGGGCCACGAGAGCTTCTGACACCCTAACTCCTGAGTTACAGCTCATCAAAGAGCTGAGAAAAGTGCCATCATCCTCAAAGGCACCCACATTCCTGTGTCAGCGTGCGTTTAAAGGTCACAATTGCTTCCTGTCTGCAGGATAGTGTCCCAAAGTCGTCCCTTCAACCTCCGGCTCTTACATTCTTTCTGCCCCCTCTTCCTCAATAATTCTTGACATAGAATATCCATTTCATTCTCCTCTACTTCTTGGGATTTTGATAGTGCATACATTCTTTCCTCTTTTCCTCTGCTCTCCTTCTCCCTTCTTTCCTTTCTTCAGTTTTCCTTTTTCCTCTCCTCTTTCCTCTTCTGTCTCCTCTCCTTTCCTATCCTTCCCTTTTCTTCTCTCTTGCCTCTCTTCTCTTTTTCCCTCTCCCTTTATTCCTTAAACCTAAACCCATCTTTACTCCATATCTCTCTTCTTGCCATGATGCCATCGTAACACAGCATACAATGATGGAACAAAGAGTCATGGACTGAAACCTTCTGAAAACATGAGCCAAAATGATGTTTCCTCATGTTAAGCTGATTTTATGAGTTTTTACTCTCATATCACAACAGGAAACTGACTAAGAGAGGAAGAAATTTTAGGAGAAGGATGTCATAGCAAGGAGAGAAGTGCATGAAAATAAGAGTGGCCAACAATGTCAAATGCTGCAAGTTCTCAGAAAAATGAGGTAAAAAATATTCCTTGGAATTTAAAATATAAATGTTATCAGTGGTATACCCAAAATAATGTGGATCATATTTTTTAAAGGCACAGGAAGTAAATGAAGTTCTTGAATAAGTGTTCTAAAGGGGACTGGTACAGAGAAATCTGCATAGAGGCTCAATTTAGAAAATAGGTCAACACTGATGTAAATTGTATCAATTAGATAATGTGCCATTTATTTAGTCTTTATCTTTAAGAATTTTGTCCCTCTGCTTTTGTATATCTAGTTTTAAGCATGCTACTACACAATAAAAACAATGTGTGTTTTTATAATCTGAGCCTATTTTATTTCCCTGGCTTCATGTACGAATACCTATGAAAGAGATTCCCTTTCTATTGGTTCTCTGTCTTTGCCCATTAATTATTATTATTATGTTGTTATTAACCATCATAGTCAATAGAAACACAAGTCTTTATTAATCATGTAAAAGTGATTAATGTTTGCAAATAAATTTAAAACAATCTGAGCTCGAAACAGATGATTAGTCATTTGAAATCTTGTCAAGTAGTTGAAATCATACAAGATTTACATGAAGAACGTTTCCAAATCCACAGACCCTGAATTTTATAAGCATGGATACCTATTTGCAAACAATGCCACTGGGCGTGAAGGGGAGGGTAAATAACGGAGAGGGGTTCAAGATGAATTATTTTCCTCTTAGGGAAGAAGCTCAAAATAGAATTCCCTGCTGATGGTCAGGTCAGCAGGGCCACATCATATGCAATGTGCTAGAAATACATTTGTTGCTATGAGATGACTGCTTATCATTATACCCAAATAATAAATGCACTTGTTTTCTTATTTTTTAAATTACCTTTACATCTTTTCTTTTAGAAATCACTGCCATCATGTTTCTAATAATCTGAATAATTCTAATAATAAATTATAGGAATAAAAAAATCCCAACTACTTATCCAAGATAGCATTCTCCAGATCAAAATGGTAATGAATGCCTGCAATATTAAGTCTATAAAGCTTAAATTAAATCTTACCACCTGTCAAAGTTCTGGGAGAGATGGTTTTATCAGGATCCCAAATAAGCACCAAGGGTCCATAAATAGAAGTGACTAATGGGAGATTTTCAAAAGTGCATATTCTAAATAATCCCTGTTCACTCATATCTGGACATGATGAAGACAAACATATGCTATACACATGGGTTTAAGAAAGTATTGTGAGCTAAGAATGGCATCGGTATTGGTGATTAACAGTCACAGTCCACCTTAGTTATTTCAGTTATGCATACACCCTTGGGCAAATACACACTTTCTGTCCATGGGGATAGAGAGCATCAAGAAGAGAGAGAACCTCCATGTTTTCTTCTCTTACTAGTATAAACATCTGGTGCTCTTGCTTATTTTTCAAGTCTTCATTGTGCGTTAGGTCACCTCTTCCTAGCTGTGGGTTTAGTAGTACTGTCATCAAGCCCCTAGCACCCAGAAGCTACTTCTGGTCTTCTCACAACATAACAACATAGAGAATTGAGCATATTTATACCTAAAACCTGAGGCTAGATGCTCAGTGTTTGCCTCCTTATTATTTCCAGTCCCAGAAACACTGCAGACTTCCCTGACAGAGAAAACAGACATCTTAGGGAGATCTGATATTTCCCAAATCATTAACATCAGAGAAGATCCAGTCTTAAACATGAATCTGTAACACCTTGTCCCACTTGAGCCCTCCGTGACTTCTGATTCCTGTGGTCTTTTCACTATTCTGGGCATCTACATGATCGACTTTATTTATCCAGTATTTGTTGAATACCAACACAATCCTCAGCCCCGCCCCATTATTGTATGACATTTACAAGGGTGAGATGACATTCAAGCCTTAAATTGTAAACATAGACAATCCTGCCACCCAGATGAGTTTACAGGTACATGTCTGGGAACTCTATGTCTTATATACCTACTAACTACACACCAAGGACTACCTTACACTAATTCTGTGTTTGGGAGATCAGGATCTTTTCACAGATATTCCAAAGTTACGAACTTTTCTGATTCAATACTGCTATATAATGTCCCAATAGTGTTGTTTCTAGGGCCTTGTATGCTAGAGATATTTAAGTTCCATCCCAACATTGTATGGCTTCTTATCCACCTGTCTTCAATCCTCTCCCCATAATGACATATACGATCAATGGACATGTGATTTTGAAGGCTCTTCTGTAGTGCTGTAATTTCCATGAACTGTTTTTTTTTTTTTTTTTCCATATTGATTTTCACCCACAAAAATCTCACATAAAACGTTGTTTAATCTCATATGGCAAAATTTTTTTTTCAAGGTAGGGTTTCACTCTAGCTCAGACTGACCTGGAATTCACTATGTAGACTCAGGGTGACCTCAAACTCATAGTGATCCTCCTACGTCTGCCTCCCAAGTGCTGGGCTTAAAGGTGTGCGCCACCACGCCTGGCCACATTTTTAATATTTATTTATTTACTCAGTGTGCGTGTTGGGGGTGGTATGTGTATGAAGGCTCATTTTCACCAGTGTGTGTGTGGCAGTCAGGGGACAATTTTTGGATTGGTCCTTGCCTGTCACCTCATCTGAGGTAGGACTCTCACTGCTTACCACTCCCTTTAGGAACTTCTGGGAGATACTCCTGCCTCCACCTTTCTTTTTGGCAGGCACATTGGGAGTACAGAAGCCCGTCTTAGCTTTGGTTAGCTTTGGGCTTTTACATAAGGTCTGGGGCTCTGAACTTTGTTATTCATAGTTGAGCCTCCAGCACTTTATTGACAGAGCCATCTGCCCAGCCCTGATTCAGTTGAGCCCTGATTGCATGATGATAGTTTTCTACTAGTCTTTATTTGGTGATTTTATAAGTTGTAACACAACACTTTTGTAGAACATTAACTAAAAGTTTCATTTTGAATCTACTTCCTTTTGTTTTTCCATACCATATACACTCTTAAGTTGTGGGAGAAACAAACAAACAAAGAAAGAAACAAACAAACCAAGACTGAAACCAGTTTAGGGTCCAGGTCCAGGTTTGTAGGTCCTCTGAGAGACTTCTCCTTATGTTCAACATGGTTGTCAAATGTCCACTGCAAGTGATTCTGAAACTTAGTCTGTGCTGCAAGTAGGATTTTTGAATTTAATTTCCCAATCTCTGCCATGTAAAGAAGAGGTACAACAATGGAATGATTTTAAGAAAGCCAAAATAAAACACATATATTATAGCAAGGGACTGTAATATAATGACTCACCAGAGAGTATATTGCAAGTTGGGCCTGGCTCTTTCATATGGCCAGGTGTAGTTGAACTCTTGCACCATTCTGATAGTGCCCAGCAATGGTAGTATGAATGGGTAGTTACTGAAGGTATTTTTCCCTCTGTAATATCCACAAACATTCATCCCCTCAACTTCAGAAACAGTCTTCTTACATAGAGACAAGTAGTTATTTCTCTGTATTACATGCTATGCAGGTTTCCTCACTCTGTAACACATCCTGTAGAAAAACTGACTCCATCATTGACAGAAATTCAGCATTACAACAGTGTTTGCATTTATCACCAGAGCTTCTGAGCCAAGTCTGGACATTGGTAAGTCCTCCAGAGCAAAATATTCTTGTAATCAACCCTAAATCGTGCCCATATGCTTATCCTCCATCAGTTGCATCTTTGTGTGAGGAGTGCGGCCTCAGACAAGTCAATGCCTGAAATGGGATCTATAATATGAATATCTCTTTAATAAGGTTATTTGGACAAAAACTCATGGAAAGTATTTATCATAGCAATTAGCACATACTAAACATGGAAGAATATAAGCTTTGATAATAAACATGAGCTTTCTATGAACCTGTTTTTGCCTGAGGCACATCCTGGCAGTAACTGCAATTCACACTCAATTCCATTTCTGCTTCCTTCTCAATGGAATATTGGATTTGATCCCATATCCCCCCACTAAGATACACCGGGTCTGTTCTATATTATTTACTTTCCTCATTATGGTGAAAAAGTACCTGATAGAAGCAACTTAAAGTGGGGTATTTGTTTTGGCTTGTGGCCTAAGGGACTATAGCCTATCATGGCAGGAAAGAAATGGCATCTGGGGTTCCATTTTTTGTAGTATAAACTTGCCATATCTGCGTATTGTATTGTGCATGCCAGGAAGCAGAGATTTTGACCTGCAGTCAGTCAACTTTAAGGCTAAGGCCCTATTCCTGTAGCCATACATATACCAACTAGGCCTTGTGTCTACACATTTCCACAACATCCTGAACAATGAATGCCACTAGCTGGGGACCATGTGCTCAAACACATGATCTTGTGGGGAACATGTCATATTTAAACCACAGTGTGTCCAAGGAATGTCAGTAGATTTCTGAAACAAGCAAAAATGAATAAATGACCTTAAATCCATTCAAATGAGACCATATAGACCACTGGGTTTGTGGGAGAATCTTACAATGTCCAAACACATTTACATTATCTGAGGAAAATGTACAGTTAATTCTATTAAAATCATGCATACATAAACAACTTCAATTTTCTGTGTTCTTTAAATTTTATATTTACATTCATGGTGGGTTTTTCATATACAGAGAAGGCAATTGCAATATCAATAATCCTCCCATCAGCTGAAAGCTTTGGTATCACTTGTGTAAGGCATAGGCATGTAGTTTTATTTATGTTGGCACTTAGAGAATGATCTAGCCAGTGACATGTAGGTAGGTGAGGGGTGACGTTACATTTCAACAAAGATTAAAAAACCTTCATAACTTAAGTCAGTACAAATAGAATTTTCCAAAAATGGAATGGCTGTGGGTATTTATAATGGATATTCCAAGCAAATGATATATTATGTTCCTTTCCATTTTTGTTTATTTAGCTTGACAGAGTATATTAAGAAGGTGCTTTTGATTAAGCACCTTGATATCTTACATTAATGTAGTGCCTTTCACCTCGAAGCATAATGAACTATGTTTATACGGCTTTATAAACTTTGCACAGGATTGGCCTCTCCTTCACCTGGGATGGTAGATAATCATCTGTGGCCCAGGGCACTGTCCCACTAAAGGGCTTAGGGAATTCAAGCCATAGTTAGCAAAGGGGATTTAGTGGGTGTAAAATAAATGTTCTGAAATTCTTTATTTTTTTATTTTTTTATTTTTTGAGGTAGGATCTCATTTTAGCACATGTTAACTTGGAATTCACTATGTAATCTCAGAGTGACCTTGAACTCATGGCAATCCTCCTACCTCTACCTCCTGTGTGCTGGGTTAAAGGCATGCACCACCACACCTGGCTTACAATTATTTTTTTAATTATTTTCTTTTGAGAGAAAGAAAGAAATGGAGAGAAAGAAAGGCAGATAGAGAGAGAACAGGCATGCCAGGGTGTTCAGCCACTGCAAATGAACTCCAGACATTTGCACCACCATGCATCTGGCCTATGTGGGTCCTGGGGAATTTAACCTGGGTCTCTTGGCTCTGCAGGCAAGTGCTTTAACTCCTAAGCCATTTCTGTAGTCCTAAAATTCTTTTTATTGGACAAATTCTGGTTTGTCTGATGAATTTGGGGAAACCATCTAGTTAAAAACATTAATCAGGGTTGGAGAAATGGCTTAGTGGTTAAGCGCTTGCCTGTGAAGCCTAAGGACCCTGGTCCGAGGCTCAATTCCCCAGTACCCATGTAAGCCAGATGCACAAGGTGGCACATGCATCTGAAGTTCATTTGCAGTGGCTGGAGGCCCTGGTGCACCCATTCTCTCTTTGTCTGTTACTATCAAATAAAATAAATACAAATAAACAAAAAAAATAATCTATACATTATTTAACAAATAAACATACTTTAAGACTGCATATGTCTTGTCCTTGCTCGTGTGTGTGTGTGTGTGTGTGTGTGTGTGTGTGTGGTGTTTCATGAAGTTTCAGCATTTTGTGTCTAAACTAATTCACTTTCCATAGCATGATTAAATATGGTAATGAAAAAAAAAATCCCATTTAACCTGTGCTGACTTCATTCTCCATTGGAGAATCTACTTTTCTTTTTCAGATAGGTGCGAGACCCGAGGAGATAATCTACCCCTTGCACTTCAGTCAAGCCCCAGCTGAAATCACAGAGGAACTGGGGAGATGAGCAAGAGTGCTGCTTCCACGTACAGCCTGACAATCACCACCAGGGTGAAGGAGACAGATGCAGAGGATTCTCCACACCTGTCAAAGCAGAGATCCAGAGGCTCCTAAGAACCCATCACTGAAGTAGACTTAAACTCACCCAACACAGCTCAGGGAATTTTGTGGAAGAGGAGAGGAGGCAGAAAGATGGTTAGATCCACAAGTTTGGACATTGTGCACAGAGGCTCTCTCCAATACCTAACTGCTGCTCCCACAATGCATAACACTCAACCTCACAGTGGAAGGCCCCCCAGATGAAATAGAGGCAGGAATGAGGGAAAGGATGGTCCTAACATATGATGTATCCATACTAAGTATGTCCGTAATTAATAAAAAAAATACTTCATCAATTACCTACTTCAAGTTTTCACAGATGTGGAATTTCAGAACTCAGTAAACTAACCTTTAATTTTGTACTGCTGATTTTTGGGTTTATTTCTTTCTAACCTCAGTTTCTTGGTTTATATTGTATCCTATGAAAAGTGGCAGTGGAGAAATTCCACTTATGATGATAATTCTATATTACATATACGGATCTTCTGAGAGATTTGTTTGACTCTCAAATTTCAAATATCATTAAGATGTCAATTAGCAAGTTTCTCAAGGTCCAATATCCCTGGAAATGTAAATTTTATAATGGGTTTTATACCTTTTTAGGCTAATGTGTTATCCCCTACTATATAAAATCAGGCATGAATGGACATGTGAGACCTAAAGGATTCCTCATGCTCAAACAATAATTGTATTGTTCTATCTCTTCAGAAAATACCACTATATGTTCATTTGAATTGAAGACTACCCTAAATTGAATGAATTGTATAAGTAGCATAAATCATTAACACACATATTTTGGAATAATAAGACTAAGTCTTGTGTGAGATATATCTACATTGTAGCTACACATTCTCTCAGCCTTCGTGTGAACAAAGACAAACTGAAAAATGAAAAATTATCCCAGGCATGAGGGACATGGAGGTAGGTGACAAAGTGGATAATCCTCAGCACAAATAGACACAGCAAGTTTTTATGTCAGGAATTAGGATGCTTCCTAGTCCATAGGCACAGAAACTGAGCACAATATTGTAGAAATCACTTGTCCAAGGTCATATGACTCATGAAAACCAGATCATTGCTTGAGATGTATGTTTCTTACTCAAAACCTAGTGCAAATTACTATGTTTTATTTTCACTGTAGTAAGTTAGTCTTTCAACAGAAGCTCTCAAAAATAAAAACAATTAAAAGAAAAGCTAAAATTATTATGTGTATAAATAAAAGTGTCTTGATGATAAATTAAACCTAGGGCACCCTATAAGCAAGGTAAGCCTAGGTGTTATCTGGAGGCAGTATGAGGAAAACGGGTACATATGCTTTATTCTTTACCACTCTTGGCTGCTAATGCCTATTTTCTTTCTCACATTGCTGGCAAAGTCTCAGAATTCCTATCACATCCATACCAAATTAGCTTTGCATGCTCAGGGCCTTAGGCATGAATGTTTCTGCAAATTGGATGTAAAGAGCATTGTGATGGTCCACAGGCTCACAAGTCAGCTTGAATTCACAGCACAGCTTGGCCCCTAGCCTAAGCTGTCAGCTTGGGGTGTGTGTAAGGGAGACTAGTTGAAAAAGCTTCCAATTTCATATGTCAATTTCAACAGTAACAGAGAGAAGTGCTCCCAATATTGTATTATATATGTTACTTCCAAATTCCATTCTAAACTGACAATGTCAAGTAAATAGACTGTGCTGAATTACAGTAAATGAAACTTTCTCAAATCAAACTGAGAAGCAAACTTATATTACACAGTTTTAGACTATTAAATGTATTTGTTTCTCTGCAGGAATTTTTTTAGCACACTATGGAAGTTCTGAACACTGCTGTGCAAAATTAAAAATTGGACTATTTTAGTACATATTACAATGTGACATCAGAACATACTGTAATGAAAAGCTGAATTTTTAAAATGTTCTTTTGAATATTCCATGTCAAAACTTTAGAGGCTTGAGAAGCGGGAAAGCCACTTGTTATCACTGATTATCACACAAGGTGTTTCACTAGGGATCAAGAAGTGGAAAAGAGGAAGGGGTGGCATCCAGACGGGCAGCTTTGCTAAAGTGTGTTATTTAGTATCCGTGGTAGCAAAAGACAGGAAATGGGAAATGCATCATCAATTAAAGGAGAGCAAAGCAGAAGGTACAATGAAACCAGTATGTGTAACAGAATAAACTATCACAATTACTGTAAAAAAATATGGAAACCATTTTGACAAAGACCAAGTATAATAACTCACATGGAGTGCTAGAGAGAGGGAGAGAAGACCTGGGTTTGTTCCCCCAGTGCCTACATAAATGCTGGGCAGGTACAGTGCCTACTTGTAATTCCAGCATTGGGGAGATGGGGACAGAGGATCCCTGGAACAAGCTGGCTAGCTATATGAGCTGAATAAGCAAGCTCTGTCACTCAAGTGAGTGGCCCTGTTTCAACAAATAAAGTGAAGAGTGATCATGGGGAAAGCCCGACAGAATCTCTGACCTCTATATGTACCCTCACATATGCAAGCACACGTGGAAACACACACATCACCCATGCAAACTTGCATGTGTGCTCTCTCTCTCTCTCTCTCTCTCTCTCTCTCACACACACACACACACACACACACACACACAGAAATGGGGGGGAGACACATAACACAAAAGATTAATAGGAAGACAATTGTCAGATATGGAAAAGGATGAGTTCCACTCAGATGGACTGTTATGAACCAGGCATAGGCTTTGAGGGTGGGGGGATCCTATAAGAATATTAGGCAGAAGTGAGGTCCAGTAGTTTTTGATTAAATCTAGACAAAAGATGCTGGGAGGTTTGTGAGTCAAATTAAGGAAATCGAAAGTGAAAAGTGACTCTTTGGTATTTAGGGTATAGTTAGAGGGGTGTAGAGATTTGACTATAATGTTCCCCCATAGACCAGTACCTATGGATTATTAATCCCTGGCTGTTTGGTAAATGTGTGGTGTGCTTAGGAGGTGGGAACCATGAAGAAAGAAATATGTCTTAGAGGTTAGGGAGCTTAAGGTTTGTAGCTGGCCCTGCTTGCTCTCTCTCTCTCTCTCTTTCTCTCTTTCTACATCCTCCCTGCTGAGGGGACAATATGATGTCAACTTTCTGCTCCGGACCTGCTCTTGCCATGGTGATGCACTCTACCTTCTGACCTGTAGGCCAAAATAAACTCTTTCCTTCTTTCAGTTTCTTCCAGGCAGGTAATTTGTCCCTGTGATGATAAGGAAACTGATGTAAGAGAAAAACCAGTGTTGCCTCCTCTTTCACATTCTATCTCTGAAAATTAACTCTTCAAAGAGTCACACCACATGTGATGGTACATGCCTTTAAACCAGCACTCAGAAGGTAGTGGTAGGAGGATCACCATGAGTTCAAGGCCAGCCTGAGATTAATAGTGAATTCCAGGTCAACCTGGGCTAGAGGGAGCCACAAAATTACAAATTACATTTGTAAAATTTATGAGTAAGATGCATTTAACCTCCCAAGTCCTACTAATTTTACTATTCTATCCATATCTACATGAAAATAGTATACCATTCTAGGTCTCTGATATAGCTTTATATGTATATATTTGTTTCAATGCATAGCGCAAATACTAAAGGCTTTTTCAACACTGATACCTCACTGTTTCATTCTTTCCACATTTGAAAGTGGATGTCTGAGATCTATCACATGTTTGCATATGAATATATTTTATTTACTTTCATCATTGTGCAGTAGTCCCTTGTAGGCATGTACTGTAATTTATTCATCCATAGACTTTCATGCTTCAGGCACTTCCATACTAGAATATGCCTGGTGTCCACACTGCTGTCTCTGACAATCACTGGAGATACCAGTTGAGTTTGGAGTCCTATTGAGGTTTTCAGGTTTAGCTTGGAGAGAAATGGGACTTTGAAGAGTTCTGTTCCTACCCTTACAAGAAAACAAAAGCAAAGCAAACTGCTCTTGAAAAGCTAGTTGTGACTTCTCAGAGAAATTAAATGCAGGACTAAAAGAAATAAAAATATGGAAGGAGATAAAGACCTCTGCGGGAAACATACGCTTACTAGTTTGCTTGTGTGCAGTCAATGGTGTCTGTGGTCTTCTGGGCCAGTACAGATTTTCAGTTATAAACTTACATAAAAGGCCAACAGGTTGCAAGATAGTGTGAAGGTGTGAAGGCCCCGGGAGAAAGATATAGAAGCTTCATACGCCCTTCCATACCTTCCTCCTGGAACCATGTTAACTACTTTCAGAGAAAACCAGGAAGAATAATGAATGATCTCATTTAATTACTATCTGAGTGAGAAAATGGCAGCTGCCACCACCAGGTTTCATCTTCTGTGGCCCTCTGAAAGAATACATTCCTTAAAATGAAGGAGAAGGATCACAAACTGTGTGGTCATTTTGGGCTGGAGGAAGCCATCAGAGAAGAATAAAGTGAAGAAAAACTTCCTTGTCTTGGAAATAGCCAGAAATGTTGGACTTTTACACCTACAGGAAGGGCAACAATCTTGTGAATGCTACACCTTTAAAGGAAAATACACAATGTTTGCATGAGACTGCATTCCCTCCACTTTCCTTCTCCGACAGCCAACTGCTAACAAGGAGTGAATGGAAATTGATGTCAACATAAAAGAAGGTGGAAGAGACAAGCTCCAAGGGAGGACTCAAGGACAAGTGCGAAAATCCACAACCAGCCAGAACCAGACCTTGAGGAACAATCCAGTGAAACAAGTCTCACTCTAAACACAAGATATGACATAATTAATTACAGGTTCACAGTAGGGAACCAAGGATAATCATAACAACACAAGTCTTAACATAATTCCTGACTATATTAACAAAAGCTCTCATGCTGAAGTCCTAGCATAAGGAAACAGAGGTTTCTAGCTTACATTTAAACTTACATATTGACTTTGCTATCTACTGTTCTATATAGCATTATTGGGATTTCAACAGAAATTTAAGAGATGTACAAAAAAGTCAATAAAACACAGACAGGAGGGACAAAGCAACTATCTAAATAAGACATATAATAAGGTAGATATTGGAAATATCAGACTATCAGACAGAGAATTGAAAATAATTGTGGTTAATATTTTAAAGCTCCAATGAAATAAAGAAAATGCAACTTTCTGTGCAATTTAAGAAGAGCAGAATGAAATGCTAATAAAAATAAGACTTATGTAAACCTACTTTTTTGAATAATGGCACATCCAGAAGCTGTAGACTGTTAGTAGAAAATTTGCAGTGCCTAGGATGGGATACCTTCCAGTGAGTTGTTGGCCAAGGAGGTCCCAGTAGCCTCCAAAACGTTAAAGGCTATTGCCAAAGCTCTTGGTTACCCTTGAGAAACAGATGGTAAGACCCTATTACTGAACACATCTCTTGCCTGAGAGGCAAGGTCACTGAGAAATCAAGCTGGTGCTGAGCAGAAATCCTTCTCCCTGTAGACCAGCCAACTGAAAGCTGGAAAAAGCTGCACTGCATGCAGCCGTATGGGAGACAGAAGTCATCAGCTGTGAAAACAGTGGACACTGGAAAAGTCAAGTTTGGCCATACAGGCCCAATGACTAAACGAGTGCAATAGTGGCATGTCTGCTCTTGAGGAAACCAACTCCTCCATAATTGGACTGAAGGCCCTCTCTATGAGAGTGAATACTTGCCTGGTACTAAAAAAACTAAGCAAAAGTCTATGGCAGGGGAGGTCATGAGCCTTAGGGGTATAAAGCCTGCTCTTGTCAGCTGGAGATGCCCACTGGGATGATACAAAAGGCAATATAATGCTGAGAAGAAGGGATGGAGGAGTGCCCAGCAATGAAACATCTCTGTCACACCCTCCAAGGCTCAGGGTCCATTGTGAAAGAGGGGGAAGAAAGAACGTAAGAGCCAAAGGAAGGGTACGAATCCTTACAATGCAACTGTCCAGACAGAAATTGGCCTTGATATCCATGACCTTGCAGTGCCTAGCAATACCTTCGCAAGACCCTCTTAATAGAAGAAAAAGATGATGACATCAAATTAAAAGAGAGACTAATGGAGAGAGAGAGGGGATATGACGGAGAATGGAGTTCTAAAGGAGAACAGGGGGAGGGTAGGGAAATATCATGGGTTTTTTGTATGTAAGTATAGAAGTTGTTGCATAAAAAAATGAAATAAATAAACAAATGGTGAATTTTGGGTTAAAAATAAAATAAAATAAAACGAATATTCTGCATTTCAAAAACAAGGTGGTAAAGATGAAGAATAGAATGCTTGGGACAGGTTCGAAAGTAGCCTCAATGGAGCAGATGGAAATGGTAGTCAGCTAGAAGATAAGGCAACAGAAATTTCTTCAACTTAAGTGTCTTTGTGTGCATGTGTTTGTGTTTTTGAAAGGGGGGGGGTGGAAGAGTGAAATAGGTAGTTAGGAGAGACAAGATCCAAGATCTATGAGTAACTGGGTATTGGAATACGTGTGACTGGAATTCCATAATAAAATGAGAAACATATTAAAGAAATATTTGAGAAATAATTGCTGAGAATTTTCCAAAAGTAGCAATAGCCATGAAATCACAGATACATGAAGCTGGTATAAGGAAAACATAATGAATACCAAGGAACGCACATAGACACTCTATTATTAAAACTGAAAATCATATATAAAGAGAAAAACCTTGAGTGTAGCCATGTAAAATGGATACATTTCTCACAGAGCAAACAGAATATGAATATACATGACAGGTTCTGAAACCATGTAAGAAAGAAAACAGCAAGGTGGCATCTTTAAAGTGTTGAAGGAAAAAAAAATGTCTTGAAACAAAGTTGTGTATTTACTGAAAATACTCATTACTATTAAAGGAGAATAATATCTTCCCCAGGAAACAAAATTCAACCCTATGGGGATCCATTCAGAGCATAAATAATGCATATGAATTATTACAAAAATTTCTCTACACAGAACAGTTCTGATGTTAGAAACTGAAATACATATAATAAAACTAAAAGCATCAAAAGCAGAAAATAAAATTGAGATAAAATCATTCAAAATTGATCTAAAAGAATTTTTAAAGCTGAAACAATGATGTATTATGCTTTGTGTTATATATAAAAACAAGATATGACAATACAAAAAAATAGGAAAAAATGATGTGGAATACATCACTATAATGTACTCATGCCAAATAAGAAGCATACAACATTTTAAGGTTGACTCAAATTAAACATTTAGTTTGTAAAATCTAGGATAATCACTAAAGTTGTTAAATAATGAAAGATTTATAAATAATTCAACCAATTAATAAGGGGATAATTAAAAATGTTAATCAATCCCAGAGAGAAAGAGAGAGAGAGAGAACAAAAAAGTAAACGATAATGAAGAGAACAAGGAGAATAATTAGAAAACAACTTTTCATGTATCCAAAAACATCGTTTCTTTCCATATGAATTGTTTAAATACATGAATTTTAAAAAGTTCATCATTTAAAAACAAGTCAAATATTCATGTTAAAAAGACTGAGAAAAATATCCCATACAAATGACAACCAAAAGAAAGTTGAAGCAACACTATTAATTTCAGGTGGCATAGGCTTAAGGATTAGGAATACTGTCAGGTTATGATAAAAGAGGAACATCCTACATTGATAAGGTAGTCAATTTTCTAATAAGACATCATAATCTTAAGTGTTTGTTTATCAAGAAAGAAGCTTCGAAATATGTGGAGCATAATCTCATAATAAGCTCTGGAAGTGAAAATAGACACATTTATTATTAGAGTTTTGAACTTCCATATCCTATCTCAGTAATTGATAGAACAATTGACAGAAGATTAATAAACATATGGTCAATATGAACAATGCTATCAGCTCAATTGCTGTGTGTGACATTTACAAAACTATATAATGAGCAATACTCATATAGACATTATTTTACAGGGAAGTCTGAAAACATTCATCATGCTAAGCCAGACTTGAAAACTATTATTATGAAATTTATCACTTGCCCCCTCTTTATTGGATCAGGTGCTTCTAAGAATTTGTGGATATACCTGGTAGGCATTTTCAATGAGATAAAAGGATTCTCAATCTTTTAAAAGCAGGAAGAAGGTTAAGAAAATAATATCTCATGTGCTTCAGGGGGCATAATCTAGAACCCAGAGTCTAATGCCAAAAAGTGCATTAGAGAATTATTTTCAGGGCATATGGATAGATGTTTGTCCCTTATATTTTTAACTGAAAATTTTCTTGGAAATTATTCTATGCATGTTTCACACGTGCAGGTTGTGAGTGGGTTAGAACTCTCTTTTTATGAAGTTTGGATTGAGATGAATTCTTTCAAAGAGTCAGCTCCAAAGAACTGTAAGCAAGGCTTGCATGTGTGCCTTGGCTGGATTGACATGACAATGTCTTAGATTTGGAGTTGATTCTTTAACAGTATGGGATGACTAATACTCTTGACAGCCAGTTGATTTTGCACAGCAGGAAAACATGCACCATGGGAATGAGAAAGGGAATGATGGCAGTTTATGTGAGAGCTAGCATCACTATTCTCTCCTGTCTATACACACCTTTTATTCGTCATTGAGAAAATGAAATTTAATCTTCTTTAGACTTTACCTGACATTTTTTACTTTGCTGATGAAATAGTAAAAGTATAAAATGGTAAAAACAGTGGTTTTATAAAGTTAGATCGTTAGAACATACGTGTCACTGTATACTTTTTCTAGGAAAACTCAAAACCAAATAATTAAGACATCAAACTGGCCTAACCCAGGCATGTGTGATGAAGGCCACATTACCCACATATACAGATTATCTTTAGAGAGAGAAATACCCTTCCAGACTCAAGCTGTTCCAGTTAATTTATCTTTCGTCCCAGATATGGGAAGAAAGGAGAATTATTCTTGACATCATCCACCAAGCCTTTGAAAAACCCCAGTCCCTGACTCTCTTGACCATATCCAACTTGCTAACCACCTAGCTGAACTCAGTCAGTCAAGGGAATTCTGAGAAATAATTATTTTAAGACTCAATATTGGCCTTGTATATTCATAGTAATAGATGATCAGATATGAATATTAACAAGGTAATAGAAGTGAAACGCAAGCATATTATATGCATGTATTGGAGTATTCAGTACTTCCAAAGAATGTACAATTAATACATATTAGTAAAAATAAAAACACAAAGATTTCACAAAGAAACAGAGCAATGTCTTCATTATTTTCCAATAGGCAAGCATTATTAGTGAGAACATAAGCACTGATCCTAAACAAAATATTTTATAAATTATATTATACTAAAATTAAATTTATTCAAAATATGCAAACAAAAACTGAAGGTGTGAGACGATATTTACAAACTTACATCCAACCTATTACACATACTCAGTCCAAGTATGAAGTACAAATAGCTTTTAAAAAATTAAAATAATAATAGAAAACATATAATTATGCATTTCACACATGAGGACTCCCTACATTCCAGTAAACCTATGTCCTATTTGTAGGACATTTAGATTTAAACCACAATTTGTTGCATTTACACAACTTCGGGATAGTGAAAACTGATGTTACAAACAATGGTGGAGTTTGTGGTGTATGGAAAAGTTGAGTCCCCTTGCTCTTCAGATGATACGACCATTCCAATAGCTGGGAATACCTACCAAGGCTCAACATATGTACAGCCAGTGTCTATAATTTTTTTTGCCATATGTACACACAATAGTGGTGCATAGAAATGGTCATGGCAGGCTGGAGAGATGGCTTAGCGGTTAAGGCGCCTGCCTGCTAAGCCTAGGAATACCCATTCGATTCTCCAGGTCTCATGTTTAGCCAGATGCAAATAGTGACACAAGGGAGCAATGTGCACTTGCCCACAAGGGGGCGCACATGTCTGGAGTTCAGTCACAGCAGCTGAAAGGCTGCTGGCGTACCCATTCTCTTTCTCTCTCTTTCTCTCTCCCTCCCTCTCTCTGTGTTTCTCTCACTCTCAAAAAAATAAAAAAGAAAGAAAAGAAAATGGTCATGGCAATCTATTACATAACTGTTTAGAACAATAATATTTGGAATAGTCTAAAATTTGCAATTATCTAAATTCCTGTCAATGAAATAATTAGTACTTAAAGTGGGTTGTAGTTACACATATGTACAGTACATATTGTGAGCATGGACATGTATGGCTAGATGCAATATTTTTGTTTTATTAAACATACTTTGTATGGATACATCATGTGTTGGTGTCATCTTTTCCCTCCTCCCTGCCCCCGTTCTGCAGGGGTCCCTCCTCAGTGGGTTTGCTGGTATTTCCCATGGGGTTGTGTGTTATGCATCATGGGAGCAGAAGTCAGTTATTGGCTGGCGGCAGTGCCTCTGGGCATGATGTCCCAATCTGTGGCTCTTACGATCTTTCTGCCATCACTTCCACAAAATTCCCTGAGCCTTGGTGGGTGTGTTTTAAGCCTCCTTCAGTGATGAGCTCTCAGTGACCTCTGGATTTCTGCTTTGGTAGGTGCTGAGTAACCTCAGTATCTTTCTCCTTCATCCTGGTGCTGATTGTCAGTCCTTCAATGGAAGCAGCACTCTTGCTGGTCTCCCCACTTCCTCTGTGGTTTCTCCTGAACCTTCACTGAGATGTGAGGGGTGGTTTATGTCCTTGAGTCTTGATATCTTCTGAAAGAGAAAAACAGATTCTCCAAAGGAGAGCGAAGTCAGCATAGGTTAAATTGGATAAGCGTTATTAATTTAGGGAGATTTTGATGGATATAGCCCCTCTTTATGCCAGACTAGTGGGACCTTGACATTGGAGAGCACTATCTTTGGCTTCATAGGATTCAGACCTGGATCTTAGTTCCAGATATGGGTTCCTTTCCACTGAGTAGATCTCTTATCCAATCAGAAAGCCATTGGTTACCCACCAAGGCTGTGTGCCACCATTGCACTGGTTTGTACATCTTGCCAGGCTGGTTGATGAGACCCCTTCTTGCTCACACCATTGTTGGCTACTTTCCACCAATGGCTAATGTATCACTTTCCAGCACTAGATGGACTGTCTGGGAACGACTCTCAACCAGATTCCAGCCAGGTCTCTCTGTGCTTGTGTTGGCAGCACATAATGTAAGACTGGAGAAAAGACAGAATCTTCAACAAATGGCACTAGAAAAATTGGATAACCACATGTAGAAAAGTGAAACTTGACCCACTCATTTCACCATACATGAAAACCAACTACAAATGGATTAAAGACCTCAATATAAGACCTGAAACTCTTCAACCAATGGGATTTCCTGCAGCTAAAAAGCTTTTGCACAGACCATAAGCTGAACCAATAGATTACCCACAGAACTGGAGAAAATTTTCACCAGCTATACCACTGACAGAGGCCTAATATCTAGAATCTATAAAGAGCTCAAAACGGGGTAGAGAACTGATTAAGGAGTTCTCAGATGAAGAAATACAAATGGCTCTGAACTGTAACTCCCAGTACTAGACTCAATATTAAGGATGAGTCATGTGTTCTTGTTGGAACATATCTTAGAATGCAGGTATAAAAAGAAATGACTCAGATGAGTTTTGAAAGCTAAAAAAACTGGAAAAAAAAAGACAAACATTATATTTCCTTTCTCATGTGTGGGCCCTAGCTAAGAACGTTTAGATTTCACTATTTAAGTTGGAATGAGACTAGAGATAAGGAAACTAGAAGGAAGCAGAGAGGTAGAAGGAGAGGCTTTTCCTGTGCTATGAAAGTGGCAGGGCAGTAGGCATGGAAGGTTTTAAATGTGAATGAGGTCTGAGAAGGGGACATGAAGGGAAAAGGGAGTATTACTAGGCAGTGTTAAAAATATCTGAGGATGTATGAAAAAAATGTATGGAAACCGATTAGCTTATAAACGAACACAAACAATATAACATTAATATAGAAAAGATTGCACCTAGGTACTCTGCTTAAGGAGATAATGCTCCCAGAAGCTAAGGGCTACTAACTGAAAATCGCAGTACCACGGGGGAGATAGCTACTTATGAACTGGGGGTCGGGGAGGCCCAAAAGCACTCCAAAACAATACAGACCTTTCCATGCTCTTAGCAGCCCACAAAAACTATGCTGCAAGCCCACAATTTGGTCTCAGGACATAGAGAAATCAATCTGTCATTGATCTGGAAGTTCCTCCTTGCTGGCTAGCTATCATGGTGACAAAAGGTACTATGTAGGCTTCTGGGGAAAAAAAAAAAAATCAATTGTCTTGCCTAACTGTGGAACCTATGTGCTATATAATGTGGTCCTGCTGGGCAAAACATGCCGTATAATAGCACCATTACTATTTTGGGGGCAACCAATCACTTTCTGATTTGACTTGAGGCCAGTTCCATGGAAGGAAATACATACCAGCTCGTGTAACCTGGTCAACAGCTGTTTGCTGTAGAAGTCACAGGGGGTCATCTCCCGCTGAGGTTTTGATGAATAGACACATCGTTTAGCTGCCTTCCAAGTACTGATAGACCCGTCCTGCTTTTAGTGGTGGTCACACAAACTTCTTTGTGCAATGGGTGATGATGAACGCAAATGCTCCTGACTGCTGAAAATGCAGAGACTAAGTGACCATTAACTGCTCAGTCCTAAAGAGCACATCTGCATCACACCCTCCAAGTCTCAAGAACACTGCAGAACAGGGAACAGAACAATTGTGAGAGCTGGATGATGGGGGACAATTCTGTGAAACCCTGACTTCCGCATATTCCATGAGCAGCTGTGATTACCTGCACAAGACCTGCACATGCATGAGTGTGTGTGTGTGGTGTGTGTGTGTGTGCACGCGCGCTCACATGCACGCATGCACACACAGACAAAATTAAAGTAGGAAAGGTACGAGTTAGGAAAAAGAAGGTAGTGAGAGAGATAATGTGGCCATAAAGGGTGAATATAATCACAATGTATTGTATATTGTGTATCTGTATACAATTTTCAAAAAATGCTCCAAAAAATCAAAAAGATAATAAAGATGATAGGCATGTTTGTAAAGAATGGCAAATATAAGCCTGGAGTGGTGTTTCACACATTTTTATCCCAGCATTAAGAAGGCTGAAGTAGGAGGATCACTTAGAATTCAAAGCCAGCCAGAGACAGCAATTTGACTTCTAGGTCAGCCTGGGTTACAGTGAAACCTCCATTTCCCATCTCCCTGCAAAAAAGAATAGTAAACATAGCAGAATTTTAATATTGTATCAAATTTTAACAAAAATTTCTGGGATCCTTGCCATGTGATCATTACAAATTTTAGAATTTAATTCTCATATTACTCAATTATGTCAGGGAAGGTAAAAACAAATTTCAAGTTCTTGTCTATTTTATTGTATTACCACCATAATGGTATTGTAAGCAAAGAAGTACAGCTCCTTAAAAAAATATATGTGACTACCATTTCTGAGAAATGACAGGAATGCTCAGCACAAATAGGGCAAAGGAAATGATCTATGCAGGAACACTGTAAGGTGGGCAGGTAAATTTTGTTACAGAAAAGCAAGGAGACTCTAAGACTCTAACATTAGGAATGCCATTTATGAACCCCACAGTACATTTAAAAATATCATCCATATAGTTATAATTCAACTGGTAACATGAACTAATACTATATAGTGAGTTTTAATTTGATAGAATAGATATTAACTTTGGATCTGAAGCTGAGACAAGAGGCATCACAAGACAGTGATGAGTAAAGCAAAGAGGTAAATTACCCCAAATATGTTGAATTAAAAATTTACACTAAAAATTCACCAGCAGAAGCAGTTAGTATCTTTCAATATGTAGAACTACATATTTTATCTATTTGTCAAAGCTATCATCTTCTTAAATTAACTGAAAATTAGTCACACTAAATTCAAACAACAATGGACAACTGAAAAAATATATTGTATATGAACAGAGCTAATGCATATTTTAAACTTTTCATGATGCATTTAATAAGTGCCTGGGCTTATGTTAACAATGATAAGAAAATATATATTTATATTAAGGCTTTTTCAGATGTAACTTTGTAAACATTCTCTGGGCTGGGGAGAGAGTTCATTTGGTAAAGTGTTTAACTTGTCAGCAGGAGGAGATGAGTTCAATTCTGTTCAATTCCCATCTTAAAAAATAAATATCATGCCATGGTAGTCTTGGTTTGTCATCCCAGTGCTGGGAAGGCAAAGACAGGTGGATCCCTGGAGCTCACTGGCCAGCCAGTCTAGCTTAATTAGATGAGTTCTAAACCAATGAAAAATGTTGTCTCAAATAATAATTAATTCTTAAGTTTGAGTTAATAGTTACATGTGAAAATAATCCAGACAAAATTTAATTAAATATTGGTTATAATAATACAGTCAAACATTTTTTACTTGTTACTATTATTTAATTGAAAAGTATTAGTCCTCCAATACCTTTTGAAATTTCACTACCACAATATGTTAACAATAATTATATAATGTACAAACTTCACTCCTAACTCTTTACTTCAAAATTTCGCAAATTGCTACAAACATAATTAGTGCTCACCCATGAAATTTCTTTCACAATTTGTGGTGACTGGGCATTGCATCACATTTGTTAGCTTATACAGAGACAGGAAAGAGCATGGTTCACCCACCTTCTTGTTTCCTGTTGATTAAACTCAAAAACCTTCATAAAAAATTAATAATCAAATTATGAAACTGATCATCAAAGATAAAAGTATAGCTTGGAAGTCAAAAGTGATAGCACTGTTTACTATCAAACTGTTTATGCTCTGTACTGCTATCACATAACAGTGGGAAGTGGTTTTTGTGGTTAAGCTGGAGTGAGAATCCATAGAGCCCTGGGACATCCACACAGATGTCCTGGAGCAAAGGATGATGTCTCAATGCTGGCAAAAACCTTCACTTTTAAGAAAGGGACTCTTGAGATACTTCATGACATTGAATGTGTGCAAGATAAAGTGTCAGATGTTGATTCAGACTTAGAAAAAGAATGACAGCACACCCAGGTGTTGAAAGATGCTCACTCTGTCATATTATACATGGAGGCAAACCTCCTACAAACTGTTTTTGATATACTTGCTTTAACAAAGCCTTTCAATTTTTAAAGGTTTTTCTGTTTAAAAATCCATAGTACATATCAAATATTAGATTTTTCATCTATATGTATTCACAACAAAGAATGGGAGTGTTTAGTATTTTGACAGTTTTAAAGATAATGGCTGTAATTTTACCAGTGGATTATAATGAGTTTCCCAGTTTCAGCTGGGACTGTCATTTTAATGGTACTGTCCTAAAATTGCAAGAACTGTCTTAAATATGATACATACCACACATTTCAAGTTGTTTATAGCATATAAATGTGTGATCAGGGCTTGGAGGTTTTGCTTATACAAATAAAAATAAGCCATTGAGGAAATATTGAATATAAAATATTTGTAAACATTGATTTCAAAAACTTTTACATCAGAAAGCAAGGGAATACAAGAAAGAAATTTTCAAATCATATGCCATAGGTTAATCTCTCTTAATATAAAATGATCAGGTGGAGATCTTGGAAAATGCACAGTGTCTCTGAGTAGACAAATAAGCACGTCATGAATTGATAACTCACAGATGATGAAAAATCAATGCTCACTGAGCTTATGGAATGTGTCAAACTAGCCAAGACATGCATGTTTTAAAATCATGAAATAGTAATGGGGAAGTATTTATTTTGTATGAGTTTGGCTTAGGCCATCTATAGAAATATTTATATATAAACCCAGACCATTCCTTCAGAGATTCTGGTAAGAATAGAAACTAAAATGTTATCTCTCATAAATAAGATGTTTTATTTTGAGGAACATTTGAAGAGACATTTCCAAGTCAAGATGGTGGCTAAGTGATAGATATTATGTTTATATCAGGGGACTATGTCTATTTTTTCAAGCACATTTTATGCCTTTTAGCTGAAAATGGAAAACATTTCTTAGAATATTGTAGCCTTTAAATGGTTTTAGTCCATCAAATCTATACATTGCTCCAACTTTGAGATTTCCCCATAGCTCAAATATCAATTTAATATGAGCTTTACTTTTGTATTGGAAACTGGATTCACATGCCACTAAAATATTAACTTTTATCTGGAGAGGATATAAATGCAAAATTAAAATCAAGAGTTGGCATCCAATATAAAGAACACAGATGAAAGAAAGGATGAAGAGTTAAATGATAGGACCATTCTATGCTAAGCTGATGAAAATATGTAAATGGCCAATCTCCCTAGGAAGTGATAGCATTGATTGAACAGTATGTAAACTAGCCTGGATGACTGGAGAATGATCACACCATGAAGATCAACTCAGTCTATAAGGGAATATTCTCCTGAATTATGATTTTATTCTGCCTTCTTAAGAATTTATTTATTTGAGACAGAGATAGGGGGAAAGAGAGATGGAGAGACAGAATGGGCATTCTAAGGCCTCTAGTCACTGCAAACGAACTCCAGACACATGTACACCTTGGCTTAAGTGCAACCTGGAGAATTGAACTGGGCTCCTTAGGCTTCCCAGGCATGTGCCCCAACTGCTAAGCCATCTCCCCAGCTCTGTTCTACCTTCTTGATCTCTTTCATTTTGTAGAATAGCAATAATTTTAGATGTAAAAAATAATGAAAACAGAGCTGGAGAGATGGCTTAGAGGTTAAAGCACCTCCCTGCAAAGTAGAAGAATGCTTGTTCAAATCTCCAGGTCCCATGTTTAGCCAGATGCAAAAGTGATGGGAGAGCGCAATGTCGCACATGGGCACAAGGGGGCGCTCATGTCTGGAGTTTGTTCACAGTGCCTGAAAGGCCCTGGTGCCCCCATTCTCTATCTGCCTCTTTCTGTTTTCTCTTTGTCTCTTAAAATAGTAATAATAGTGATGAAGTAGACCAAAATCAGGTGTTGTATCTTTTAAGCAACAATGGACTTGAAGTCCATTCTAGGAAACAAGATTTAGAATAGAGGGTCAGAGGCTTCCTTTGTTCTATATTTATTTGGAGTTTAAATAAAAATCACTATTTGCCACTATGAAGAAATCTATGTTTGGAGAATGCTCTCTTTTATTCAGTAAATCCAGAGATTACTTCTATAATCTTTTTTTTTTTTTTTTTTTTTCAAGGTAGGGTCTCACTCTGGCCCAGGCTGACCTGGTATTAACTATGTAGTCTCAGGGTAGCCTCGAACTCACAGTGATCCTCTTACCTATGCCTCCCAAGTGCTGGGATTAAAGGCGTGCGCCACCACACCCGGCTCAGAGGTTACTTCTATACCTCTGTTACCAATACCCTTTGCTATTTGTCAAAGTTGATTTCATGTTTGTTCATAGAAATTAAGTATCACTGAGGAAGGAATATGGGACAAAAGGTCCTGGATGTAAGTTGTTGTGAACAACAGAAAACAAATCATGTAGGAGGAAGGAGTAAAGCCTCCCTTCTTGTAACTTCCAAGTCAGTTTGAAAGATTGTAAATTAAGGATAAGTAGAAATTTACTGGAATGTTTACTATTGTATACATTTGAAATTTTCTTTATACTTAAGTGAATCAGGAAAAATGTCATCTACTTGATCTCCAGTTGTTTTGTGCTTCCATTTTTCTTTCTTGATCTGCATTTTCTATTTTAAATAATGTATAATATTTTAAAATATACTTAATTGTGACTTGGAGAAAATATTATTATATAAAATGTTGATAATAACAGAACTTTCACAGAGTATTGATATGACTCTGAAAGACACAGACTCTATAAGTTGCCAGAGGCAGAGAATTCCATCTATAGTTTTAATTATATTTCATGAAAGAGGTAACTAATATACAAGTGAAAATAGAAAATCAATTTTTGATAATTTTTACTTGTCATCATCCAATTGGTGACTACAGACTCAGTTCTTACATTCAAGAAACCCTGATTTCCCTTAATAATGTCCCCCAAATGTAAGTGTAGTGTTGTGAAAGGGCACCATGGCAAAAAATATGGGGTGACAGGTTGATTCTGATATGATGTGGCTAGGCTGTATGGCATATAGGCACAAAAAAAGCACATGGTACCTACAGTGTTTAGTACTTTCAACACCTGTGATTGGTTTTGGAACTACCACCATGTGGATCCTTGCTAAGTTCTTTGGTATGACATCTTGTTTAATCCTATAACAGATTATATGTTAGAAATTGGGATCCTTATTTTCCACAAAGAATTTTTTAGTGAGAGTTTAGCCTCTCAGAATTGAAACCAAAATCATTTGCCTAGGGAATAGATGAATAATTTCCTCTATCCTCCAGAAGATCTGTTCTGATTATTACCTAATGGAAAGATCTCCCTGTATTTCAAATGCTACTTCGAATGTCAACAGATCCTAGCTCTTCTAGGCAACACTGAGGCACACCACAGGGACTACTGGGAAAATAATTCTTTCTCTCTCCTCCCAACTCTATGCCAAATCCACATCTCCCTCTTGTTGATCCATTTCTTTTTTTTTTTTAACCCAAACTTGTATATTTGAATACCTAATATATTTCAACAAGTGGTTGAAATACTAAAATGACAAAGCTTTATATCCTTACATAAGATTTATTTAATTACTCAGCTACAAAAATTTAAGGACTAAATCCTTGATTTATGCAACAGCACTTTATTAATGGTTACTACCTCAATCTTGGCCTTACTAGGTCCATTGTCTACTAGGTCTCCAGAGTTAATACTCATCTAAGACCGTCTTAGAATCAACACAAGGTTGACAAGAGATGATTCAATCCACTCTTGACGTCTATCAACTGATGAATAGAACATGAATAAGTGGTACATATACACAATGGAATTATATTCTTTCAGCTTTAAGAAAATTGAAATTCTGACAGTTGCAGGAAATGGATTAACCTGGAAAATGTTATACTAAGTTAGATAGCCCAGGTTCAGGAAGACTAATGGCACATATTTCCTCATATATCTGAATCTCAGCATTGGATTTTTAGATGTCCATGTGAGTTTGAGTAAAAGTACAATGGATGTTAAAACTATATTGAACAATTCAAGTGTAAGCTTGATTAAAGCTGGTACAGCACATTTAGTTTTTTTATTATTTATTTATTAGTGAGAGACAGAGAGAGAGAGAGAGAGAGAGGGAGAGGATGGGCACTCCAGGGGCTCTAGCCACTGTAGACAAACTCCAGATGCACGCACCACCGTGTGCATCTGGCTTTCATGGGACCTGGAGAATTGAACTGGGGTCTTTAGGCTCCGCAGGCCTTAACCATTAAGCCATCTCTCCAGCCCAAGTCCATTTAGTTTTTGTTTTCAATGAAATTTTTCTTTATTAAGAATGAATATATATATATACATATATTTATATAATATATATATATAAAATATATATATATATGTGTGTGTGTGTATTATAGCTAAAATGTTTATTTTCACTGCAAATGATAACAAACTATATGTCATTTTAGAATAGGAAACATTTGTAAATATTTGAAATTATTTATTTCTTTGAATTGAAAACTGTATATAATTCTCGTCTGGATAGAATTATTAACGGTAGCCTATTTTGCCCTAGCAGTTTTAAAGGCTCCTACTGAAGGTAATGACATGACCTGAGGGCTTCCTCTTTCTGGAATGTCTTTGGTTGAGCACTGGTCCTTGCTTGTTTCCCTTTCATTAGAATTCAGCTGCTGCTTTGAAAGTTTTAGAAGGTAGAAAGAAACAAATAGGAAATAATGTTGTATTTTTTTTTCAAAAGAGTTTAATCAAAGATTTTGTATATATGGCAATACAGAACACTGAGTCTCTTGTGGGTTTTGTTCTTGGAAGCCATTTCCTTGTTCTTGATTAAGTTCAGGGTTTCCATGTGACGGTCACAATGAGCATGGAACAGTTCGAGAAACATTGTTCAGAGGTCTTGGAGCTAGTTAGACATGCCAAGCAAGGTATCACGTTTCCTATCCTCACAGTTACTTGGGAGATTACGATAGGAGGATTGCAAATTCAATACCTGGGTTTAGCAAGACCCTAATTCAAACTACTATTTTCAATGGGGGTGAGGTGGGGTGTGGATGTAGCACACTAGTAGAGTGCTTCCTTACAATGTGCAGAGCCCTGGGCTCAAGTTTTAATACTGTAAATTAGAATAAGAGAAATGAAAAAGAAAGAAGGAAAATATTCAAACCCACAATTGTGCCCCTTTTAATAGGTGGATATGAACAGATAGTGAGACCATAGGCTTTGATCAAGAGTGAAATAATATTGGTAGAATATATATGGACAGACGTAGTACATTTAAATAACCACCAACTTGGTTGCTAAGTTAACATTTTTTAAATTTATTTTTATTATTTTATTTATTTTTTTTTGGAGAGAGACACAGAGAGAGACAGACAGGGAGGGAGAGGGAGACAGATAGAGATGGTCGCGCCAGCAGTCTCTCAGCTGCTGTGAATGAAATCCAGATATGTGCGCCCCCTTGTGGGCAAGTGCAGCATTACACCCTTGCGTCACTTTGCATCTGGTTAAACATGGGACCTTGAGATTGGAACTGGGTTTTTGGGTTTAGCAGGCAGGCGCCTTAACTACTAAGCCATCTCTCCAGCCCACATTTTTTTTTTTTAATTGGTACAGCAACATCATGGAATTGAATACAGAGTTTAAGTACTTCAAGAAAACAAGTGGCAAAGATATAAGGAATACAGTCAAGAAAAGAAAATAGAAGGTTAATTTCCTTTGCATAATAAGGCAACTGACTTAAGTGAAAGAGATTCTGAAACGGAGAAAGTAGACACAATCACATTAGTGATTTACAAAGAAGAAAGAATCTGAAATAAGTATGCAAGGACTTTTAAAACCCAAAACACAAGGAACTTAACTCCTGTAAGGGATACACTGTTCCAAATCCTGTCATGAGATAGCTTCAGTGCTTCCGCAGAAAGAAATAAAGCCCAAGGTCAGTCAAGAAATGCTTTATGAAAGCCGGGCGTGGTGGCGCACGCCTTTAATACTAGCACTCGGGAGGCAGAGGTAGGAGGATCGCCGTGAGTTCGAGGCCATCCTGAGACTACATAGTTAATTCCAGGCCAGCCTGGGCCAGAGTGAAACCCTACCTCGAAAAAAAAAAAAAAAAGAAAAGAAATGCTTTATGTTAAGTGACAATGAAAGGAGTCTGTGTCTGACGGGGTCAGTTTACACTTCCGTCCTTCTCTAAGTGACATCTTTTCTTAAGCATTCTTAAGAGTCATTACAAGTGTCCAATAAAAATATTTATGCTACCTACGTGACAAGAACTTACGGTTTGCAGAAACAAATAACATCCAGGGCCCCATGTAGGAAAACCCCACTCTAGGACTGCAGGCTCAGGGAAAGGATTAGGATCCACGGAGTTAGCACTCCATTTCCAAACACGTTGAAGTGACACTAAGCATTAAAATCTCCCTTCACAGAGAGCATTTCCCCCCCACTATTATTTAGAAGAAAAGAGAGAACTAACAAGAGCCTGCTTTGTAAAAATACAATCTCATTTCCAGGAAGGCAGTGCTCCATGGCATGCATTAAACTCATCTGGCTGAGAAGTCAAAGCACAGCTGCATCCCAAGGGTGCATTGTCAGACTTTTTGATTTTTTTCAAAGAACCAACAGAGCTAAGATACATGTAACCCTTTTTTTTGTAACAGCTCATCTGAGTGCCCGAGCTGTCTGCATAGCTCTTCTCTCCTGCTAGGCAATTAGAATGGCCCTGAGCTTTTCAAAGCAACATACAGATACTTTTACCTTTATGTCCCGATTGCACAAGGCTCACAGGCAAGCCCTTCTAAGGAGGTTAAAATGAAGTGATCTCCTTCAAAGTCATGGTGCAGCCTCAAACCCAACCTCCTGCAGGGGAGACAAAAGGGGAGAAAGCAGGGTAGACAATTTGGCAAAACGATATAATCTATTCAAGTCATATTTCTGCTGTCTCCTACTTATAATAGCTGGGTCTATTTTCAGCACTGGTCTCTCTGTGCTTTCCGTACATTAGTTCATTTGATCTTTAAAATGAACCAGCGAAGAAGGCATTTGTTGGCTTCTGAGGAGAAGCAGGCAACATTCCTCTCTGATCCTTCTTTTTTTTTTTTTTTTCAATCATCACTTCAGTCATTCCTTAAAGGAGGTGAGATCAAAGTTAACCCATCTCAAGACTGAAGTAGCCAGATCTGAACCAATCAGATTTCAGCTTTCACACTGGACCTCAGCCTACTGGGTAGGTTCAACACGCAGCACAGCCACCGAGGACGCTTTGGACTCACTAATATGGTAAGGAAGCCGTTAACGGTGGCTTGAGCTGGCTTCATCCCAAAATTCAGTACAAATGCCTCATTTCTTTGTACTTTTCCTTTTGTCACTAGGGGGTGTAGTTTCATTTATTAAAAAATTATTTATTTTTTCCTGATTGAAATGCTAAATTGGAATGGCATTTAGATTTGGGGGTTAGACACAGATGAATCAGATCTGACTTGTACTGTTTTGAAGTAAAAAGGGGTCAGTGTTTTCAGCTTTCAAGAGTTGAGGAAACCCAGGCTAGCTAGTCCCATGTTTTCTCACTCTGTGAGAAGACTCTGTGGAGAATGGCAATACTGGGGCTCGAGGCTCTGGTCAAATATTATCGTGCCCGCCTACTTGGCCTACAGTTCACACAGCTCAGGCAGTATTGTCATTGCAATTTTACACATAATGAAACTTACTGGTGGGGCAGAGTAGGGGGGTGCTGAGGGGTTAGAGTGGCACATGTCTTTAATCCTAGCACTTGGGAAGACTAGGATGGAGAATCACTGTGAGTTTGAGGCCAGCCTAAGACTACATAGTGAATTCTTGGTTAGCCTGAGCTAGAGTGAAACTCTACCTCAAAACCCACAACCAAACAAACAAACGAAAAACAAACAAACAAACAAACAAACAAAAAATTGCCTCAGCTCTAACAATGCTAATACATGGCTGAGACAGGATTTGAGCTCAGGATTATCTGACTGCAAAGTCTTATAGAAACTACCCCAAACTAAAAGCTTTTTTTTTTTCTTTTCTTATCCTTTTATTTTTATTTCTTCTTCTTCTTATTATTATTTTTAAATAAATATATATATTTTTATTTATATTATTCTGATTTTACATTCATAGTATTGGTTCCATTGTCCTCCTCCCTGTCCTCCCACTTTCAAAGGGGCCCTCATCAATGGGGAATGTGGATCGTGCATTGTGAGTTTGCTCAAGAGTTCTGGTGGATAGGCCCCAGTCTCTGTGCATAATGCCCCAATGGTTATCCCTTCTATCTAGTACTAACTTCTCTCTCCGTTGGAGAATTTGCTTATCTCTTTTCAGGTGGACAACGAACCTGAAGGGAGGATCAGCTAACCACACCTCACCAGCTGAAACCATAGAACAATGCAGGGGAAGGGCAAGAATACAGAGCTCAAGGCGATCACAACACCAGAAAAAGGCTGAAGGAGATAAACACAGAGAACATCCAACTCCAACTAAGCCAGATATCCAGAGACACAGAGGTTCCCAAAACCTCATCAAGGAAGCAGAACTAAAAGCTTTTTTAAAAAAGTAGTAAAAATGCAAACTTTACACAAACGCCAAGTGAACGAGACAGTGGCTGGTACAGGAAGAACGATGATGGACTGGCTGTTGTAGTGGATAATGTGTTTTCATTAAGAAACCCCTGATCTGTAATGAACCCTGGACACTGAAAAAGTAGGAGAAATTAAGCAGGACACAGAAACAAGGCATGGAAAAGCCAACCAAATCCAGCAAAGCATGCTGCCAGTCGCTCTCACAGCCACACACATTTAGTGTGGTGCCCAGGAGGACAACCAGCAAATAAAGCCAGAAGTTTGCCACATTTTCACACTTTTTTTTAAAAAAAGAAAATTCTTTATTTGAGAAAAGGGAGAATGGGCATGCTAGGGCTTCTAGCCACTGCAAATGAACTCCAGACACATGTGCCACCTTGCTCATCTGGCTTACATGGGTACTGTGGGATCGAACCAGGGTCCTTTGGTTTTGCAGGCAAGTGCTTTAACCTTTATGCCATCTCTCCAGCCACACATTTTCACTTTTACTCTGAATATCTTCCTTTTTTATTTTTTGCTCCTTCATAGCCTTACCATGGCTTCAGCGGACTCAGAGAGCTCAGTGTTTAATTTTACTTTATTTCTCCAACCAAAGGTAAAAGAGAGACAGAAAAAGATATAAACTGTCAAAGTATACTTGTGAATAATAACATTTAGAAAATTCAGAATTTGATACATTACAAAATCCATCCAGTTATGGGAATTTGTACCCAAGTTAAATATCTCCCTTCTTTTGAATGAATAAGCTGTGAGTTTTTTTAATGGATATTTTATTTATTTTTCAATAATTTTATTTATTTGTTTGCAAGCAGAGAGAAATAGAGAGAAGAATGACACACAGAGAGAACGGGCATGCCAGGCTCTCCAGCTGCTGTAAATGAACTCAAGATACATGTGCCACTTTGTGCATCTGGCTTTATATACATACTGGGCATCAAACCTGGCTTATTAGATTTGCAGGCAAAGGCCTTAACTGCTGAGCCATCTCTCCACCCCCCATGGATATTTGATTTTTAAACTGAGACGCTATTAAGCTCAGTGAGGGAAGGCCAAAGTGAAGTAAATTGTACAGGGGAAAGTTATACAAATTTACATTAATTTAATAACATGATAGATGGTAATGTATGATGTGTGTATTTTTTATATTTGATATATATTTCTTGGATGTCTTTATATAATACTATGTTAATGCAGACCATGATTATATAACTTTTAAAATAATTTAGATAAAAAGTGTCTCTGTAACAGAGAGCTTCAGGTTTGCTGAGATGAACTTCCAGACCAGGCACAGTTATGGAGGAAGGGATTTATTGAAGCTTACAAGATCCAGGGGAAGTTCCATAATGGCAGAAGAAGCTGGCCTGCTCTTCACAGGATCAAACACAGAAGGAAAAGCCACAGCCAAAAGCCACACAGCACAGCACACCTCAGGAACTCCAGCTAGGCACACTTTGCATATCTTTAGATTGAAATCCTAAACCCACCATCACACCTTAAGATCCACCCAATGACATTGCCTCCAGCCAAGTGGATGGAGATGCAAACAACAAACTAATAAAACACTGAATATATTAGGGGCCATCTATTCAAACTACCATAGTCTCCTAGAAGATGTTTGTTTAAAATTTACAGTTTTTTTAAACATTCTTTGTCACGATTCTCACAGAATGTAAGTTATATGTGTAATCTAAGCACTGATAAGCATTAGGGAATAAGTTCAAAGGCATAGGTTCTTTAAGGGAGGATATAATTCTTAAACTTTATTTTCAGAGCTGGATGTTTTTTCATCACAAATTTTCATTAAGGGCCAGCTTTGCTATTTCAGGAAATGTTTTGGTAGTACTTCATGCCATGAGAAAAATATCTTCTCTAGATAATTTTATTTCTCTTGGTGAAGGAGAATTTGATGATGATGATGGTTTTGAGGGTCATATTAAAGTCATATTTTAAGGCTAATTTAGTATTTGCCTATAAATATAGTATTATGCATGCTGAGGGAGGGTCATGAGTTCAAGGACATCCCGAGTTACATAGTGCATAGACAAAAACAAAATGAATGAACAAAAATTATATTTTAGGGCTGGAGAGATGATTTAGTGGTTAAGGCCCCTGCCTTCTAAGCCTAAGAATGCTGGTTCCAATATCCAGGTCCCATGTTTAGCCAGATGCAAAGGGGTGCAATGCCACACTTGACCACAAGGAGGCGCATGCATCTGGACTTCATTCGCAGCAGCTGAGAGCCTGCTGGCACACCCATCTCTATCTGTCTTCCTCTCCTTCTCTGTCTCTCTCTGTGTCTCCCCCGCCAAAATATATATATTAGACAAAATTGAATGAGATGAAAGTTTGGGCTTGCAATTTGGTTTAAATCATTTCTCAGCCTTTTGGCTAAAATCAAGTGTGATCTGGTTTAATAAGTGTTTTGTGGTCTTGTGGAAGGCAGAGATTCTGAACTAAAATTGTAGATGATTTATGCTGATGTATGGCTTTTAAAAACATAAATCCTCCTGTTACCTCCTTGAAGCCACTATTGGTTTATAGGTAGAGAATTCCAGTATATATTATGTATTATTTTAACTTTTTATTGATAATATTCACACATTTATCATAATGTATTTTGATTATTAACTCTTTCTATTACTTTCTTTTGTCACCCTTCCTTCATCCTCCTTCTATGAATTCCTTCTTTCTAATTAGTCCCTCTCCTGTTTTGGTGTCATTTTTTTAACCCTCTTTAATCACCCATGACGAAATGTTGATGGCATCAGTGTTGTACAGGTCTGATGCAGAAAATAACAGTCACTGTGAGGTCATAAATGCAGTGGCCACTTCATATCTGGAAGGCAGCATTCCAAAGCATTCCTCCCATCTTCTGGTTTCTTTCTTCCACTCTACTCCTTAAATGCTCCTTGAACCCTGGAGGGTGTGATAGACATGCCTCATTGAATAGTAAGCACTGAATAGTCACTTATTATTATTATTATTATTGTTGTTGTTGTTATAAGTTTTAAGTATCTCAGGTAGTCACTCCATATGGATAAAATAAGTACTTAGAAGGCAATTCGGTGAGCACAACAAATCTACTAAGCTGAACAACAGAAGTAGTTTATTCACTAGGGCATATGACCTTCCCCACAAAGAGATTTGGATTAGGTTTTCAGTAATGGGCATGAATTCCCTCCTCATATCCAGTCAGAGCACAGTTGGTTATACCCATAGCAGTCCTACCACTATTGCACCAAAGGGCACATCTTGCCCGTCTTGTCAATTGTATAGCTTGCTAGCTACATCAGCCTGCTGTGGACTTTCCAGCACGATTGGTAGTACTATTAGCCAGCAGGGAGAAGGCTTCCAGCTCAGTTCCAGCTAATTTCTTAGTCTTGCAAACAAAGTATATGATGTCTTAAGCAACAGCTACTTGCCATCTAGTTGGGTGGGCAACCAACAGCATTGGCATTAGTCTGCAGAGTTTTGGGACGGGCCTCAGGGCCTCCCATTAACAATAATTGATTGGGAGAATTCCCACTTCTGCAGCTGGGACTTTGCTGTAACAGTCAATGTGTCCTGTACTTGGAGCAGCATTTTCCATCCCCTGAGGTTTCTTTTGCCCCATCTCTCTCTTTTTATTTAAATTATATTTTTAAATTAGCTAACAAACAAGTCGGTTTCCATCTGACTTTTTCATTATGCCTTTAGTTTTGGTTAACCCTCCCCATCCCCTGTTCTCCTTCTTCCTCCCCTTATATAGATCTGCTTTTTAAATCCTTTTAAAGGTAAAGATACAATTTTTCTTTTTTTTTTCAGAAAGGTTTCCCAATGAATTAACATATATGGAACCGATTTAAGACAATGGACTTTGAGTAAAATGCGCTCTGGAGTCTAGATTCTTGCAGCTCAGGAAACTGAGGTTTGCCTGAAACAGAGAAAAATCTTCTTCTTTGAAGTAAATATAGATTATGTGATGATGTGTTAATTTAAAAAAAAATCTTCCTAAAGTAAAGTAATGGAAATGTAAATATTTTAAGGCAAGAAAAGACCAAAGTAAGGTCTTTCTTTTTGTAAATGCATTTTTTGAAAATCTATCTGCAACTCATTGTGTTTGACCATGCTCCTATCTCAGTATTCCAAGTATTCAAATGTGAATTGAAACAATAATATGGTGGAAATGAATGCATTATGAGCCTTAAGTTCTCCTGTGACTTAAAGACTAAATTACTCATCCTGCATCCGTCCAGTGATCATTTGGTTTATGATGATTCTGGAAAATTTTCAGTGTTTGAGCAAAGAAGCCCTCACTGACATCATCTGCTAAAAAATATACTGGTAGTGAATATGAAGAAAATTACAGTCCAATAATGACAAACTAATTGGGAGTCAGAGACAATTTAGAATAGTTGGTCCTATAGTGGGACCCCTTATCATAATTTTTTGGTTCAGAAAATGTTATATCCCACATTATGTGAGGAATTCATATAAGTTAGGAATAAGTATGCATATGTATATACATATGTCACTGGTGGAATTTGGGGCTTCTAGATAGAAGCTGAAGTTTCTTAATGTTTGCCAGCATTGGTATAGTACAGCTCTCTAAGGCCAGTGTCATATTTTGAAAATAGATAAAAACAGTGAGACAAATTAACTTACTGTATGAGACAATTATAGCATATAAAGTTATTAGAGAATTATTTGTTATGTAAAAAATAAACATTTAAATCATAGGTCTCAATGCATATATCTTAAGGCTAAAACCATTAATTTATTTTAGATATAGATGTACTTAACAGGCAATTATGTTAATATCATAGGAAACATTTTGTGTAAGAAAGCAAGTACATGTATGTAATTTCAAAGAAATTAAACATGAACCCTATTGTTTTCATTCAAATTTGATATATTTATACTTCACTTTGCAAAAAATGCTTATTTTCTTATCTGCATATTGTAAAAAAATTACAAGCAGTAATAGATCATTTAAAGTAAACATTCTTCAGTCGAGTTCATGTCCATAAACATGATTACTTACTGAACTTCATCAAGATTCCTTGAAGAAATAGCTGATTCTGTTTTGGTGTAATAAATCTGACATCTAAACCAGGGATATTTTGTTATAGCAAGAAAGCCATTTTTTAAAACTATTTTGGTTGCCTCAAAAGTATAAAAGAATCAGGGCTGAAGAGATGGCTTGGTGGTTAAGGTGCTTGGCACATGCACATGGAGTTTGTTTGTAGCAGCTGGAGGCTCTGGAGTGCCCATTCTCTCTCTATGTCTCTCTCTCTCTCTCTCTGCTTCTTTCTCTCTGTACCTCCCTCCCTCCATCACTCTCTCTCCCTCTCAAATAAATAAATAAAAATGAAAAGGTATAAAAGAATCAATTTGAAACCTAACTCATCAAGGATGGGATATTTCAAGCATAACAGAATTGACTGCACTGAGTGAAATGGTAAACAGGAAAATTCCCAAGTTTGTGAGTATCAAACAAAAACATAAATTCATTCTGTATATGTAAATTTTGCTCCAGTAAGAATTTTTTTTAAAACTAATATAGAGGAAATATCAAAGCATTTATTGTTCCATATAAACTACTTTATGGTAAACTAATGGGAAAAAATAGAAGAAAATTGAGATGAAAAATGCTTTGCAAATAATTCCACAGTTTAAATAGAGAATGTCATGCAATTACTAATAATTTACCAAATTCTGACAAAAATGAATCCAAAGGGCGCTCATTAGTGTGTTCTGACATTGAAAGGTAAGATGCTGTTGAAAATTTTAACAATGGATGAGGCTGTCCTCAATCATGCCTACTCTTTTCTTTAAGATATTTATTTATTTATTAGAGACAGAGAGAGGGAAAAAGAGAGGGTGGGTGAGAATGGACACGCCAGGGCTCTAGCCACTGCAAACAAACTCCAGACAAGTATACCCCCTTGTGAAGCTGGCTTACACATGGGACCTGGAGAATCGAACTGGGGTCTTTAGACATTGTAGGCAAACATCTTAACTGCTAAGCCATCTCTCCAGTCCTAAAAGATTTATTTATTTATTTATTTATTAGAGATAGAGAGAGGAAGAGAGAGAGAATGGACTCTCCAGGACCTCTAGCCACTGCAAACAAACTCCAGACCCATGCGCCACCATGTGCATCTGGCTTATGTGGGACCTGGAGAATAGAATCTGGGTCCTTAGGCTTCACAGGCATGTGCCTTAACCACTAAGCAAGCTCTCCAGCCACACCTAGTCTTTAAATGTAAGTAAAAGTGGGAAGACAGACAATCCAATCTGAGGAATATACAGCAACATCTCCATCATAATATCACCGTTCCCCCTGAGCTGAGTTCATCTAGCTTTGAAGCCAGACGTGGAATGGTGGAACCTGCTCACGTACAACACAGGTACAATTGGTCAGCAATGCGGGTGTGCTACATTTAGTTTATTTGACAGACAGACTACATAAACAAGAGGAGAATTAACACGTGCTCTTAAAGTTACCTGAGAGATACACCTGAGATGTTGAAATAGTATTTCACAAATCCTGATTGTAAAATAACATTTTTTGAAGGAAATGGGCACTTTGATCCTAGGTTGGACATTGGATGATATGGAGAAATTTAGTTCGGGTGTGTCTTAACCCTCTTGGGCTGCTGTAATTAACACATGTGTGTCCTCACAGTTCTGGTGCTGGAAGTTGGAAATCCTGAGGTCAGCATT
The DNA here is from genome assembly GCA_036365145.1 of Orientallactaga sibirica. Lineage (NCBI taxonomy): Eukaryota > Metazoa > Chordata > Mammalia > Rodentia > Dipodidae > Orientallactaga > Orientallactaga sibirica. Next base: position 27,386,402 of record JAEOAD010000019.1, read on the forward strand.
GTCAGTTTCTAGCTAAGGCTGCCTTCTCATTAAGGGTTTGTAGCGCCTTTCTCCAGTGCACATGTGCGGAGGAGGGCCCTAGTGTCTCTTCCACTCACCCTACGGGTACCAATCCCACACGAGGGCCCCCCCTTATGGCCTCAGGACCCTAATTTTTAAGGATGATTGCTTCCATGGGGGAATTTGGGGAGATCACATACATTACGTCTACTGTAAATTATTAATAATATTAATACCTTTGTGCATATATATGTGCATATGGGGGTATGCTAGGCATCTATACTGAGATGTTTATAAATGAAATGCTTTGTATTTGAAATTTTCTTAAATTCAATATATAAAAACACAAACTATATAAAATAAAATAAAATGCATATATTACTACTCCTGCAAACAAAGGCATGCATTCCTTTCAAAGTTCAGAGCAGTTTACTAAATTCAATTCAACTGATAAATTTAATTCCTTAAAATTAAATTTAAAAAAATAAGGCTACAGAGGCTGGAGAGATGGCTTAGCAGTTAAGTGCTTGCCTGTGAAGCCTAAGGACCCAGGTTTGAGGCTCAATTCCTCAGTACCCACATAAGCCAGATGCACAAAGTGGTGCATGCATCTGGAGTTCATTTGCAGTGGCTGGAGGCCTTGGTGCACCCATTCTCTCTCTCTTTGTCTGTCTCTCTCAAAATAAATAAATAAACAAACAAGAGTACAAACACAATGAATTAAAATTAATAATAATGAGAATGATAAGGATGTTTAATTAAAACTTGGGTTAAGGAAAAATGAAAATTGTGAACTGTATCACATTTAATTGCAACATAGAATATTTTCATTTAGCACCAAATTTAAAATAGATTAGTTTAGTTTATGAGTGTAGAAAACCAGTGTTTTTGCCATAACATTTGTAATGACCTGACTGCCCTTTTTACATATTATATTTTTTCAAAATTATGTCACAACTGTAAATTGGTGAAGAAACTATAAAATTCATAGTAGAAGGACAATTTCTGGATTTAAGAGAATTCAGAGGAAGGGAGTAAGTTTGCAATTTGTGTATGGGAAATATTGCACTTTAAATTTTTTTTTTTTTTTTTTCCAAGGTAGGGTCTCATTCTAGCCCAGGCTGACCTGGAATTCACTATGTATTCTCAGGGTGGCCTCAAACTCACGGTGATCCTCCTAACCTCTGCCTCCCGAGTGCTGGGATTAAAGGTGTGCGCCACCACGCCCGGCTTTGTACTTTTAATTTTTATTCAAGCTCAGGGGATTTTTTTCCTCTTCTACTGAATTAAAATTTGACAATGCTTTTTCTTTGTTCCACGATTCCGTATGGCAGAAGGTCTTCACTGATGCTGTGTTTTTGGGGGAGAATCAATAGCCTTGGCAGAGAATGTGGTTGTCTCCTGCTTGCTTGATCACAACCTCATTCCTCTCTTGCTGGGAATGTTTGAAATGGAATGCTCATGTTTGCCTAACTGTATTATAAAATATCTCTGTACTCTGTAGGGCTGTCAGATACATTAATCTTGTTATGCCTCCATGCAGATTCCCTTGTTGGATAATTTTATTATGGAAACTCCTGTTCAATATTGTCTTCTGTTCCTTCCGTTCTTGTGCTTCTCCAGGCCATGGGTTTCCAGCAATCCATTGCAAACAGAGAGACACTTGGCTGCTCCCACAGTGGTTTTTCTTGGATAAGCTACTCAAAGGCTACTGTCCAGCTATGTCTGCTACAGTGATCACCACGCAAGTCCCCAGAAATCTCACTCTTTTGTACTATTGACACTGGGGAGTTTCTTCCCTGACAAATTAGTCCTGTTCCTTTAGTCCTTATCGACCAGTCTTTTATATGATTAGTTCCTCATAGTCTTCCAATAAGGTCCCCAAATTCCATGGGAAATATCAGTCTGGTATTAATCAGCTGAAAGCAAGGGAGGCACACGACTTCATTCTTTTGGCAAGTTTGAATCAAAGTACAACTTCTTACCAAACAAAGCATTATTACAAAATCTACTCTCTGTTAAAATGTGGCTGAGCTGATCATTTTACCTGTTTATTTTAATTTTTTAGAGAGAACAAGAGAAAGAGAGAGGTGGAGAACAAGGAGAGATAGAGAATTGGTACCCCAGCACCTCAGCCACTGCAATTGAAGTCCAGACCCTTGCACCACCTACTGGGCTTGTGACACTTTGCACTTGCCTCACTTTTGTGCATCTGGCTTATGTGGGACCTGGAGAGTTGAACATGGGTCGTTAGGCTTTGCAGCCAAGCACTTTAACTGCTAAACCATCTCTCCAGCCTTTGTCTGGTTATTTTTTAATCACAGCTAAGTATATCTTAAATAGATTATATATCATGAGTTAAACTACAACCAAACTTATAGTAAAATTAGAAATATCTTTCCATCTCTTCCAGTCTCCGCAAGGCGTGTTGTCAACTTTCTAGCCAATGTCTTTGATGCCTCTCCATTACCACTTGATCTCCTAGCAGGTGTCATCACCTCCACAAAGCTTTCACCATATTGAGCTCATCAACATTTCAATGTGGATGATGGAGGTGAGCTAAAAGAGAAAAGTTATCAAAACAGAAGGGACTAGTGGGGAAAAAAGAAGTAATTCAATGAGAGGGAGGGGGGAGACAAAAGGAGATATTGGGAGGTGAGTATGACCAGTTTGCAATAAGTTCAAGTATAAAATTTGTCAATTAAACATTTACAAAAAGAAAGAAAGTTCTAGCCTGCCATTAGAGCCACAACTGGAATGACCAGCCCTCAGTGAAACTCCACGATGCTATCTTGCTTCATAGTCTTCAATGGTTCCCTTAAGTTTATGTTCTGCCATCACCTTAATATTGACCTTCCCTCACATGCATCAGTGTTCAGAAAAGTCAGTTTACTACTTTACCCAAAGGCATCCTCGTGCTTGCTGGGGTCTCCTCTCACACTTCCATCTGACTGGAAACCACATGGATTGGGTATCTTCTTTCCACTGACTTGCAGGGATGAATCTGTGGATCTCTTGGACTGAATGGTGAAGCCCACAAGGGCTGAAACACACAGGCTGTAGACACAGCTCCCAACATCTAGCCTTCCCAGACAGACTTTCACTTCCAGGACCCTCATACATACCTAAGGAGAATCCTTAGGGTGTAGGCTAAGCTGGGAGCAAGATACTGTGTCCTCTGCATGGAGCACTCATTCCCTTTAGGTTAAAAAAGACCATTTGGATTTTTGAAACTTGTTCTGTCTCTTTTCTTAGTGAAAATACATAGTCAAGAGCACACTTCAGAATGGATCCTTCAGGAGTTTCAGATAGATGAATCTCAATTCAGCTTCACTGCCACTCTATCAAGTAAATAAAATCCACCCCAAATTTTTCAATCAAGACCTAAATCATCAAGAATGCACCATAAACACCGAAGTCTCAGTTGCTAGAAACAAGGCTTGAAGGACGGAGGTATTTTAACAATTAGCTCAGAGTCACACAGTTAGGCAAATATTGGAGATTGATCCAAGTTTCAGCATTCTGGCTAATGAGGCAAGGCTTCTGTGCAGAAATCCATACTGCTTAAATAATTACGCCACACAGCCCAGCAACATTATTCCTTTTACTTTCTGTGAGTCCCTGTCTGATATCTTCAATTAGACTTCAAGCATGTAGAAATAACAGATGACGTCAGTGGTCAGTGTCCTTTTGGATTTCTAGGGAAAAGCACAGCAACGGGATGCTAGGCTATTTGTCACGAATATGGCAAACTGTTGTGTCATGGTAAAGCTATTTTACTTCTCTCCTACAGTCAATTAGAAACTCTGGATAAAGTAAGGTAAATTTTAATTTATCTACTACACACATTTACATTTGTTTTCAATATTTTATTATTTATTTATTTATTTGAGAGAGTGTGAATGAGGCAGATGAGAGAGAGAGAGAGATTGGGCATGGCAGGACCTCCAGACACTGCAAACTAACTGCAGATACATGTGCCACCTTGTGCGTCTGGCTTACATGGGTAGTGGGGAAACAAATCTGGGTCTTTAGGCTTCATAGGCAAGTGTCTTAACCACTAAGCCATCTCTCCAGTCGCACACTTAAATCTTTGATGACTGGGCGTGGAGGTGTCTTTAATTCCAGCACTCAAGAGGTAGAGGTATGAGAATTGTTATTTGAGGCCAGCCTGGGACTACAGGGTGTGTTCCCTGTCAGCCTGGGCTAGAGTGAGACCCTACCTGGAAAAAAAAAAAAAAAACACAAACAAAAATCCACTTTGAATGTAGAAGCACCAATGTTTGGAATGAGGAAGAAAATGAAAGTCACAGAAAGAGAGAGCTTAGACATAAATGTAAATAGTTGATAGAGCCTCGAACCATATAATCCTTGGTAACTGGGGCTTTACATTCTGACAGAAAAATAGCAAAATCACCATAACAGCAGAGTTCATGAAGAAATAGAAGTTAGAACGTTCTGGAAACATACACATTAGTTTTGTTCACGTGCTAAGTGAATGTTTTTTTTAATGAACTTGGGTCTTAATTGTAAAGAAAGTCATCTATGAACCCCACATCCTAGGATGGGGGGGTGGTTTCGTGGGTAAAGCACATATTACACAAGTATGAGGACCTCAGTTTGGATTCTCAGCACCCAAGCAAAGTGGGCATGGTAGCCCAGCTGTAATCCAAGGACTGGTGCAGGAGAGACAATAGATCCCTTGGGGATCCCCTAGGCAAGGTGCTAGGCACAGGTCCAAGTGATCGTGGCTCAATCAATACAATGGAGAGCAACCAAGAAAGACACCTGGTGTCTACTTCTGACCTCCACAAACACACACATACATGTGAGTGTGCATATATGTCCAGACATGAAAAATATCCAAATTCTCAAAAGCACAGAGGAGCTTTAGTAACATCCTCCTTAGCAGCATACATAAAATAAAATTATATTTATATTCATGCTAGTGAAATCAGAGAATGTGGCATGGAACAGTGAAAGTCATAGAGGAAAAGGACAGTAAACCTTGACAGGAATTACTACCGAACTGACGAGAGCAATAATTCTCCAAAACACTGTAACTTAACTTTGACTTTTGAATGGAAGATGAACTTTTATTGTAGACTTTTATAGCCAGTTAAAATCGCAATCAGGAATTAGGGCACAATGAAGATAATTGGACAGCCCCCAAACAGGACATTCAGTATTATGAAACATTTACCAAAGAAATGTTATTAAATAATGCACCTAAAAATAGAACTCAAGAGAAAGAAGAAAGTCCAATATCAAAGACCAAAAAAAAAAAATAATAATAAATATTTTTGGTCTGACAATTTTGATACTATATTATAGATACTCATGAAATATACTTCATAATGTTGCTTCATTGTCTATAAATTTATATAAATGCTGTCATCTTGTCTGTCAATATGAAATTCACTTCTTTTCACTCAACATTAATTTTTCATCAGTTTTTCTCTATAACACCAAAAAAAATAAAATAAAATGAAACTTGGGGATAACATATTTCAACTTGATGGGTAAAATCCTTTCCATTAAAAGTCACTGAAGCAAAAATACAAAGTTGGAAAACTTATTAAAACCTAAGTGGGAGGTATACAAGGTTTGTTCATTTATTCATGTTAAAATAACAACATCAATTTTTTACAGTTACACATCCAAAGAATAGAAAGAGAAAGAAGGGACTGAAAAATTTCATAGTGGAGAAAGTTGGCAAAAGCCATCTGTTCCAAGTGGTGATATCATCATTAATGCCTTGTGGACATGAGCACTCCTGCTCATATGAGATCACATGGGCCAGTGTCTTCCCCAAACCATTGCTTTAATCCAATTGAGAATATGATTACATAAATCCTGCTGGGCACTATTTCACAAGACTAATACACTCCAAGTAAATAAGATTGAGAAATGATCAAAGGAAAGCAGACAGGGAGACATGAAAACACAACTGTAAATTGGTGAAGAAACTATAAAATTCATAGTAGAAGGACAATTTCTGGATTTAAGAGAATTCAGAGGAAGGGAGTAAGTTTGCAATTTGTGTATGGGAAATATTGCACTTTAAATTTCTTTTTTTTTTTTTTTTCCAAGGTAGGGTCTCATTCTAGCCCAGGCTGACCTGGAATTCACTATGTATTCTCAGGGTGGCCTCAAACTCACGGTGATCCTCCTAACCTCTGCCTCCCGAGTGCTGGGATTAAAGGTGTGCGCCACCACGCCCGGCTTTGTACTTTTAATTTTTATTCAAGCTCAGGGGATTTTTTTCCTCTTCTACTGAATTAAAATTTGACAATGCTTTTTCTTTGTTCCACGATTCCGTATGGCAGAAGGTCTTCACTGATGCTGTGTTTTTGGGGGAGAATCAATAGCCTTGGCAGAGAATGTGGTTGTCTCCTGCTTGCTTGATCACAACCTCATTCCTCTCTTGCTGGGAATGTTTGAAATGGAATGCTCATGTTTGCCTAACTGTATTATAAAATATCTCTGTACTCTGTAGGGCTGTCAGATACATTAATCTTGTTATGCCTCCATGCAGATTCCCTTGTTGGATAATTTTATTATGGAAACTCCTGTTCAATATTGTCTTCTGTTCCTTCCGTTCTTGTGCTTCTCCAGGCCATGGGTTTCCAGCAATCCATTGCAAACAGAGAGACACTTGGCTGCTCCCACAGTGGTTTTTCTTGGATAAGCTACTCAAAGGCTACTGTCCAGCTATGTCTGCTACAGTGATCACCACGCAAGTCCCCAGAAATCTCACTCTTTTGTACTATTGACACTGGGGAGTTTCTTCCCTGACAAATTAGTCCTGTTCCTTTAGTCCTTATCGACCAGTCTTTTATATGATTAGTTCCTCATAGTCTTCCAATAAGGTCCCCAAATTCCATGGGAAATATCAGTCTGGTATTAATCAGCTGAAAGCAAGGGAGGCACACGACTTCATTCTTTTGGCAAGTTTGAATCAAAGTACAACTTCTTACCAAACAAAGCATTATTACAAAATCTACTCTCTGTTAAAATGTGGCTGAGCTGATCATTTTACCTGTTTATTTTAATTTTTTAGAGAGAACAAGAGAAAGAGAGAGGTGGAGAACAAGGAGAGATAGAGAATTGGTACCCCAGCACCTCAGCCACTGCAATTGAAGTCCAGACCCTTGCACCACCTACTGGGCTTGTGACACTTTGCACTTGCCTCACTTTTGTGCATCTGGCTTATGTGGGACCTGGAGAGTTGAACATGGGTCGTTAGGCTTTGCAGCCAAGCACTTTAACTGCTAAACCATCTCTCCAGCCTTTGTCTGGTTATTTTTTAATCACAGCTAAGTATATCTTAAATAGATTATATATCATGAGTTAAACTACAACCAAACTTATAGTAAAATTAGAAATATCTTTCCATCTCTTCCAGTCTCCGCAAGGCGTGTTGTCAACTTTCTAGCCAATGTCTTTGATGCCTCTCCATTACCACTTGATCTCCTAGCAGGTGTCATCACCTCCACAAAGCTTTCACTATATTGAGCTCATCAACATTTCAATGTGGATGATGGAGGTGAGCTAAAAGAGAAAAGTTATCAAAACAGAAGGGACTAGTGGGGAAAAAGAAGTAATTCAATGAGAGGGAGGGGGAGACAAAAGGAGATATTGGGAGGTGAGTATGACCAGTTTGCAATAAGTTCAAGTATAAAATTTGTCAATTAAACATTTACAAAAAGAAAGAAAGTTCTAGCCTGCCATTAGAGCCACAACTGGAATGACCAGCCCTCAGTGAAACTCCACGATGCTATCTTGCTTCATAGTCTTCAATGGTTCCTTAAGTTTATGTTCTGCCATCACCTTAATATTGACCTTCCTCACATGCATCAGTGTTCAGAAAAGTCAGTTTACTACTTTACCCAAAGGCATCCTCGTGCTTGCTGGGGTCTCCTCTCACACTTCCATCTGACTGGAAACCACATGGATTGGGTATCTTCTTTCCACTGACTTGCAGGGATGAATCTGTGGATCTCTTTGACTGAATGGTGAAGCCCACAAGGGCTGAAACACACAGGCTGTAGACACAGCTCCCAACATCTAGCCTTCCCAGACAGACTTTCACTTCCAGGACCTCATACATACCTAAGGAGAATCCTTAGGGTGTAGGCTAAGCTGGGAGCAAGATACTGTGTCCTCTGCATGGAGCACTCATTCCCTTTAGGTTAAAAAAGACCATTTGGATTTTTGAAACTTGTTCTGTCTCTTTTCTTAGTGAAAATACATAGTCAAGAGCACACTTCAGAATGGATCCTTCAGGAGTTTCAGATAGATGAATCTCAATTCAGCTTCACTGCCACTCTATCAAGTAAATAAAATCCACCCCAAATTTTTCAATCAAGACCTAAATCATCAAGAATGCACCATAAACACCGAAGTCTCAGTTGCTAGAAACAAGGCTTGAAGGACGGAGGTATTTTAACAATTAGCTCAGAGTCACACAGTTAGGCAAATATTGGAGATTGATCCAAGTTTCAGCATTCTGGCTAATGAGGCAAGGCTTCTGTGCAGAAATCCATACTGCTTAAATAATTACGCCACACAGCCCAGCAACATTATTCCTTTTACTTTCTGTGAGTCCCTGTCTGATATCTTCAATTAGACTTCAAGCATGTAGAAATAACAGATGACGTCAGTGGTCAGTGTCCTTTTGATTTCTAGGGAAAAGCACAGCAACGGGATGCTAGGCTATTTGTCACGAATATGGCAAACTGTTGTGTCATGGTAAAGCTATTTTACTTCTCTCCTACAGTCAATTAGAAACTCTGGATAAAGTAAGGTAAATTTTAATTTATCTACTACACACATTTACATTTGTTTTCAATATTTTATTATTTATTTATTTATTTGAGAGAGTGTGAATGAGGCAGATGAGAGAGAGAGAGAGATTGGGCATGGCAGGACCTCCAGACACTGCAAACTAACTGCAGATACATGTGCCACCTTGTGCGCCTGGCTTACATGGGTAGTGGGGAAACAAATCTGGGTCTTTAGGCTTCATAGGCAAGTGTCTTAACCACTAAGCCATCTCTCCAGTCGCACACTTAAATCTTTGATGACTGGGCGTGGAGGTGTCTTTAATTCCAGCACTCAAGAGGTAGAGGTATGAGAATTGTTATTTGAGGCCAGCCTGGGACTACAGGGTGTGTTCCCTGTCAGCCTGGGCTAGAGTGAGACCCTACCTGGAAAAAAAAAAAAAAACACAAACAAAAATCCACTTTGAATGTAGAAGCACCAATGTTTGGAATGAGGAAGAAAATGAAAGTCACAGAAAGAGAGAGCTTAGACATAAATGTAAATAGTTGATAGAGCCTCGAACCATATAATCCTTGGTAACTGGGGCTTTACATTCTGACAGAAAAATAGCAAAATCACCATAACAGCAGAGTTCATGAAGAAATAGAAGTTAGAACGTTCTGGAAACATACACATTAGTTTTGTTCACGTGCTAAGTGAATGTTTTTTTTAATGAACTTGGGTCTTAATTGTAAAGAAAGTCATCTATGAACCCCACATCCTAGGATGGGGGTGGTTTCGTGGGTAAAGCACATATTACACAAGTATGAGGACCTCAGTTTGGATTCTCAGCACCCAAGCAAAGTGGGCATGGTAGCCCAGCTGTAATCCAAGGACTGGTGCAGGAGAGACAATAGATCCCTTGGGGATCCCCTAGGCAAGGTGCTAGGCACAGGTCCAAGTGATCGTGGCTCAATCAATACAATGGAGAGCAACCAAGAAAGACACCTGGTGTCTACTTCTGACCTCCACAAACACACACATACATGTGAGTGTGCATATATGTCCAGACATGAAAAATATCCAAATTCTCAAAAGCACAGAGGAGCTTTAGTAACATCCTCCTTAGCAGCATACATAAAATAAAATTATATTTATATTCATGCTAGTGAAATCAGAGAATGTGGCATGGAACAGTGAAAGTCATAGAGGAAAAGGACAGTAAACCTTGACAGGAATTACTACCGAACTGACGAGAGCAATAATTCTCCAAAACACTGTAACTTAACTTTGACTTTTGAATGGAAGATGAACTTTTATTGTAGACTTTTATAGCCAGTTAAAATCGCAATCAGGAATTAGGGCACAATGAAGATAATTGGACAGCCCCCAAACAGGACATTCAGTATTATGAAACATTTACCAAAGAAATGTTATTAAATAATGCACCTAAAAATAGAACTCAAGAGAAAGAAGAAAGTCCAATATCAAAGACCAAAAAAAAATAATAATAAATATTTTTGGTCTGACAATTTTGATACTATATTATAGATACTCATGAAATATACTTCATAATGTTGCTTCATTGTCTATAAATTTATATAAATGCTGTCATCTTGTCTGTCAATATGAAATTCACTTCTTTTCACTCAACATTAATTTTTCATCAGTTTTTCTCTATAACACCAAAAAAAATAAAATAAAATGAAACTTGGGGATAACATATTTCAACTTGATGGGTAAAATCCTTTCCATTAAAAGTCACTGAAGCAAAAATACAAAGTTGGAAAACTTATTAAAACCTAAGTGGGAGGTATACAAGGTTTGTTCATTTATTCATGTTAAAATAACAACATCAATTCTTTTACAGTTACACATCCAAAGAATAGAAGAGAGAAAGAAGGGACTGAAAAATTTCATAGTGGAGAAAGTTGGCAAAAGCCATCTGTTCCAAGTGGTGATATCATCATTAATGCCTTGTGGACATGAGCACTCCTGCTCATATGAGATCACATGGGCCAGTGTCTTCCCCAAACCATTGCTTTAATCCAATTGAGAATATGATTACATAAATCCTGCTGGGCACTATTTCACAAGACTAATACACTCCAAGTAAATAAGATTGAGAAATGATCAAAGGAAAGCAGACAGGGGAGACATGAAAACTAAAGGCAAGGTGGTCCTTGGCCTAGATGCTGGAACAGAAGTAAGGCATCTATGGCAATGCTGGCTGAAGTGAAAATACTTGTCTGCATCAGGCCTGGAAAAATGGCTTAGTGGTTAAGGCACTTGCTTGGAAAGTCAAAGGACCCAGGTTTGATTGCCCAGTACCCACATAAAATAAATGGCATATGCACCTGGAGTTCATTTGCAGTTGTTAGAGACCCTGGCATGCCCATTCTCTGACTGCCTATCTGCCTTTCTCTCTCTCTCTCAAATAAATAAAATATTAAAAAAGAATAATGTATCAACATGTATTTATATTTGAACAAAGGTCATGAAATGTAAGGTGCTAACCATGAGTGGACAGATTAAGAAGTATTCAAAACTCTCCACATTAACTTCACAATTATGCTACAGCTCTAAAGTGATTCTCAAATTTTAAGAAGACAAAACATTTAATAAAAATAAACTGTTTTAGGTTGGAGATAGGGCTTAGCCATTAAAACAGTATCGATCAAAGCCAAAAAGACTCAGGTTTGATGTCCCAGTATCCGCATAGAGCAGATGCACAAGGTGGTGCACATGTCTGGAGTTCCTTTGCAGTGGCTAGAGGCCCTGGCATTCCCATTCTCTCCCTCTCTCTCTTTCTATCTCTCTCTGTTTCTTTCTCTCTCTCTCACTCAAGTGATAAATAAATAAATAAAGTACTTAAAAATAAACTGTTTTAAACATAAGAAAACAACATCCCCTTATTAAAGTTGAATGGACCATATTTTATGAACAAAGCAAAACCAACACTGACATGAAAAACAAGAAAAACCAGAAGCATGCATTCCTATTTTGACTGGGAATATATTAGCTTGTTAGCCTGAAACACTTAAATAATTAATCCCCAGAAAGCTGTAGTCACTGGGATGTTTAAGAGAGTTTCTGTGGTTTGGTTCCACGTGGAGTAACTTTTAAGCTTGGATTGAGTTAGAAAATTACTTTTTCTTCCAGCAAGTTAGGGGCTATTAAACTTTTGCCCATTGCCACAGTATTGGGCCGAGCTCAGAGAATATTTAAATAAGGAAAAAGCCCCTAGCTGCTGGTCATGGAGCTGAGCCACAGCACACTGCGTCAACAGCTGCCTCTCCTACACTCAAGCGGGCAGCTGGCGTTTACAGAGTGGAGTGGGGAGGAACAATCTTCTTAGCAGTCTTGTAGGAAACTGTTTAAAATCTCAACTGTGAATAAGTGTTGATACAGACAGTAACAATTCTGATAAAGGACTATGCTAAATCAGCACACATTTACCAGGTTAGCAACAGCATGGAGCTGAGAGAAATGTTGCTCTGCTCTGCAAAGCCTACATGACAGAGCTGAGGAGAACCAAGGCCATTAAATTAGGAAAAGGGAAAAATGGTAGCTTCAGGCTTAGGGTTCCATCAGTTTCACAGGAAAGGAGTTAAAAATATATGCCTGGATTTTATCCACTATAGGAACAGTTGCATTTATATACACCATGATAAACTTCTTATTGTTCTTATTCAGTTGCCTTTTTAAAAATTCCTAATGGAATAAGATTATCAAGCGTACCTCAGAACCTAGAATAGTGTGAGGTCTGACAATATTTGTTGACTGGAAAGTACCACCGGCTGCTCATGCCTCTCAGCAATGGTAAACAGAACTTGATCGGTGAAAGGGAAGGAATGTCTCTGGGAAATTAGCACCGGAACTCGATAAATTCCCTGTGCTAGGCCCACAGTTTTCTGTGGGTTGTGATCAGAGTTCCTATTTCTACCTGATGGCAAATGAATTACAGGCCCTTGTCTTAGGGAACATTGCTAGAACAATTTCTGCTATCAATGAAATAGACATTTAGTTTCTCTCAGTCCTGGTCTTAGACATCAGACCAGGATGCTAGCAGGTCTGAGTTCTGGGGTGGTCACTTTTCCTGGTCTCTGAAGCCCACCTTCTCCTTGAGTACTCATGTGGGGCTTGATCTAATCTTGCCAACTTAACAGGATTTAGAATCATCCATAGAAACAAATCTCTCATCACGTTTGTGAGGGATTTTCTAGGTTAGATTAGTTGACAAAGGGGGATTTGTTCTAAGTGGGTTGCACCATCCCATGGGTTGTGTACCTGAGCTGTTAATTAGGAGAAAGCCAGCTGAGCATTTAGCGTTCATTACCCTCTGCTTCCTTACTTTGCTGAATGTGACCAGCTGCTTCAAACTCCTGCTGCCATGAACATCCGGAAATGATGAACGTAGAACCGGTGGCCTGGAACTGTAAGATGTGATAAACCCTTTCTTCCCCTATTTTTGTCAGGTATTTTGTCTCAGCAGCTAGAAGCTGACATTTAAAGCTCACATGGCCTTTCTTCGATGCATTCTAGAGATAGATAGGTAGAGAGATAGAGAAAGTGAGCTCAATGTGTGATTTTCCATCCTGAGACTATCTCATAACCTCATCCACACTTAGCCTCCAGGGACCCCACCTGCCAGTACCATCACCTTGGACTAGGGCTTCACCATTTGTATTTGGAGAGATACGACAGCCACCAGGTCAAGGATCAGCAGACACAGTGCCCGTGTCACTTTCTTCCTTTGATGTAAGAAACCTTGTTCTGATCGAGGTGTGAATTTCCTAAACAACTTGTCTTTCTCACTTCCTCCCTCAGTGCTCACCTTTGGCTGATTCTTGTGTGGTAATTCCAGGATGCATACAGGTACTTTTAAAGGAGGGTTAGGAAGAAGTGGACTTATGCTCCCTTGTTCCCACTGGAAATTGAATTTCTCCTTGAGGACTCCAGAAAGCTCAGCCCTGTCCATTTTGTTGGTTTGAGCGTCCCAGTTACTGGGCACTAGTCTCGTCTTTCTGCCTTGGTCCAGAGCACCACAGCCAGCTCCTTCACCTACCAAGCCCTTGAACTCAATATTATCTGCTAATAAAATCAACTTATATATTTGGCTTTTATGCTATTTGGTTACTTAAGAGTAGGTTTGCTTTATTAGAGAACAAATGGTGCAAAATTGCTTTTAAAGGTCAGTTTTTTTTGACATTTTTCTCTCACTCATAGGCACTGAAATGTGTTCTGAGTTGGGGGATTAGTTTTGTCTCTTCGTGGCATAACTGAGTCTCTTAGTTTTGATTTCTTTTTAATTCATTCAGTGAATTAAATCATCATTTGTGTACTTACTCAAATGTTTGAACTGAACTTATTACGTTTGAAAAGAAGTGGCAATAACTATTTTGACTTATTACTTTCTGTCTAGCTATGATAATCAAACATTCTGTAAGGAAGAATAAAAGCTCTGTAGGTGGTATAAGTGAGCCGGAGAAAGAGCTTCCAGAAATCTCTTCCAAATAGAGAACACTTCCCTCCCTCCTTCCCACTCCACCCACACCTTTCTCCTACTTTTAGACTGTTCCTAAACCAGGAAGTAGAAGTTGTGAGTGGGAAGGGGTGGGGAGTGTGTATGTGTAACCAACAAGGGAATTTATTCTCTTGATGAATCATAATGATCGTACTATAATCTCATCTTCCCACACATAGTCCTGAATTCCTATGCCAGGATTCGACACTCTTTGCAAATGGGCAAACTGGCTCCTTCTGTTGCCTTCACTAGCTTTTCTAGCAAAAAAAAAAAGGATAATCTGAACATTATTTACAGAGTCCTGAGACCAACAAATGCAAACCTCAGAAATGGGGGACCAGGAACATGGTGGGGGTGGGAACCACTCAAGTTTGTGGACTTATTAGAGGCAGAGGTAGGGCGAGGACTCATACCTACCTTCCTATTCCAGGCCTTTTAAGAAAATGGTATTTGAAGGTCTCATTTCAATTGCAGCCACTGTGAGTTGTCATGCTTTATGTACGGTATTTAACAAGACACAAGTAGATGAGAGGAACCTTGCTGCTTCTTAGAATGCTACAAATGAAATAATCAGTAAAATTAGAGAAAAAGATTAGCAAGTAAATGGTGAATGGCTACAATAGTAACAATTTACAACTGGAAACATGCCCGGAATTCTGACGATTTCTGTAACTTTATGACACAATGCTCACCCCATTGTATCTTTACTTTTTCTTCATTGGTGACAAGATAGATCTAATAGAGGGCTGTAGAAATGTCTTAGACTTGATGTTGGAAATGTTTCTGCTAAACTAGAACAGTGTGTATTAGATGAAAACCAGATACTTAGGAATAGGATGTCCAGATAAGGGGAAGGTCCACATCTCCCTGGGTCCTCAGAAGTAGAGAAGGCCTTGTCATGTCGAAAGTATTCCGAAAACATTTTAATATGAATACTTGAATTCACATGTCACGTAGTCAGTGCATGTTTGTTAGAATGATGCAATATTTCAGATATTGACAGGGTATTGCCACTAATAAGGGCAGTGCTTCCAAAGACTGTGTTAAATTAACCCCAACCAAATCTATTAAATAAATCAGAAGTCAGAATAATACTGGAACCTGAGACAGAAGTGGGAATCTCATCCCCGAGACCCAAGTGGTGCCTGGATACACACTAGTAATGAAACAAGATCGGTCATTGGACATTTATTTGGACAACATTATCCTCTTTGAAGCAAGGACAAAATAACATTTCATAAGACCAAACACTTCTCCCTACTTTCTGTATGGATCTGAATATAATCGGGTCTGACTGTGGACAGAACAGGAGTCAAGGGTAGGTAAATTTGTGTCAAGTCAGACAAGGTTTGATTTCTAGCCTCGTGTGTCTGCAGCCTGACTGCTGTCAGATGTGAGGTATCTCAAACTGATGCAAAAAGACGGGGAGCTTTTTTTGGGGGCTTTTTAATGCATATCACAGAAAGTAGGCACACTGGAGTTAAGTGCCTATGAGACTATTGTGAATGAGCAAGTTTAGATGAAGGGAATAGATAAAGGGGATTATTTTCAAGGAGGGGAGAGAAGAACTGGGGAAAATAGAAATAAGTTACCTTTACCTGCCATCTGATCATGCATAGAAGAGTTTTTTAACTTCAAAAAAATAGTTGAAAAGATAAAACTCAATGAGATAGTAATAACTAGATTCCAGTATCTGAAATGTCATGTAGTGATGAGATCAGGTATATGGCATGTGGGACTGAGGGTAGGACTTAGGTAAACTGGAGAAAGGTATATTAAAAGCAGGAGCAGGGCTGGAGAGGTGGCTTAGTGGTTAAGGCGCCTGCCTCCTAAGCCTAACAGTGCCAGTTCCAATCTCCAGGTCCCACGTTTAGCCAGATGCGAAGTGATGTAAGGGTGCAATGCCACACTTGACCACAAAGGGGCACACGCATCTGGATTTCGTTCACAGCAGCTGAGAAGCTGCTGGCACGCCCATCTCTATCTGTCTTCCTCTCCCTCTCTGTGTGTCTCTCTCTCAAAACAAAAATAAAAAGCAGGAGCAGTGGGGTAATAGCTAAAGGTGTTCAAGCTTTAATGGCCTTAGGAAGTTGTTATATTACCGCTGAGAAGTTAAGAATCTAATAGACGCATAACTATAAAGTTGTTAATGAACTCCTATAATGTATACTATAATCCATTTTGTTATAGTTTTGTGATGATCTTACGGTCACTGTGGCAAGTAAGCATTAGGGATTAAATGATACCTCACTGGAATTTTGAACAAACATTCTCGGCGTAGTGGTTCAACCTCTTTGATAGAATGTGTATACATTTTGATGCCCACTATTCCACATCAACCTGACTTTCTCATTTTCTCACATTTAGCAAATTAGTCCGTATTCCTTCAGTTAAGCTACACTTAAGTGTTTTGGCTTTCACGGACACATGCCCAGTTGTATATTTATTGTCTCCAATGGAAAACATAAACAAGACCCTCTCTAATGGATATAACAAGTACTGTTACCCAAGTCAGACTCCCGATAGGAAATCAAATTCACTCCAAGGGAAAGAGGTCAAATTTGGAGACTTTACTTAGGGAACAATTTACTGAATTGTGGGCAAGGTTAAGATAACCAATAAATATTCTGAGATTAGCAGCTGTTAGAAATAATTATTGCTACTGAATTTGAAGAGATTAATGAGAAGTTGATTTCAAAGATGTCAAGAACAGTAGCAGAAAGTTTGCCCACCATTGTGGTCACAGGAAGACACAACGACTGCTCCATTTGATGGAAAGAAGCCAAGACTTCCATCCTCTTCCCTCCACTCTGTGGTCTTCCGGTGCCTCTCTGTGGTCAGTTCCAACAGGAAGTCATCCAAGAAAAAGGAAACTCATGGTGTAGGCAGGAAGCAGCTGAGGTCAGATCTGACTGTTCAAATGGAGACTATCCAGCAAGGCTTCAACGGACAGACGTTAAAGAACAGCTCTCAGCCATAACATACATCGCTATATATAGATGGGGTGTGTTTTATTCTGACATCCTTTGTGTGTTTTAATATTGTTGTCTTAGAGCTTACAAAGACAAGTTTTAGATGATAATTTCTTTTATGTCTATATGAATAGCTTATTTCACAAAGGCTGAAAGCTTACCTTTGTATTTCCTCCTCTGTGTTCTTCCAAGTACGATTTTGTTTCTCGGTATTTTTCCTTACATTTGTCTCACTGCTATGAATCTTGTGACATTTTCTTTATCACATCTTGTATTGTTTGTATGATTAATTAAATGGTTGACAAATATGACTTCTGAACAAAGGAGACAAAGAAACAATAGATCCTATCCAATCTGTCACTGCAGATGGTAGACTGTCATAGTGATTTTTAGAACTGAACCTCTATTAGAATGGGTATAATGTTGTATTTTAAGCCTTCAATTGCAGCTTTTGCAAAAATGCATTCTTGAAAAAGCATAAATATGCCTTCCAGTTTTTAAGTTTCTCTGACACTGGTTTGTACAGATGCTTTATGCTGTGGGTTAGAAATACATTTAATTTTCTCTCAGTCTAGTTCCGTCTACTCACTGACCCTCATTTTTCTTTTGCATCTTCAATCCAACATTAATTCCTAAGTATTTTCACATAGTACTCACATATTTAATGCTTCTATAATACTGAAAAAATATGAATTACTTTCAATAAAATGGTTATTTTACACTAGAGAGAGGTTAGTAGGACTATGGAGAGAAATAAAAGATCATGTATTAATTGATTTACTCTCCAATTTCAACACATTAAGTGTTAAGATATATTTGGCCCAAGATTTCATTTTATCTCAAATTACATAGGCCTAAATATCGCAAGATCCCATACAGAATTCCATGGGAAAACTCAGTGCATTCTTTAAAAATACAAATCTGAGCCGGGTGTGGTGGCACACGCCTTTAATCCCAGCACTTGGGAGGCAGAGGTAGGAGGATCACCATAAGTTTGAGGCCACCCTGAGACTACATAGTGAATTCCAGGTCAAGTGGACGTGGACTAGAGTGAGACCCTACCTTGAAAAACAAAAAAAAAAAAAAAAAAAAAAAGACGAAGAAGAAGAAAGAAAGAAATTACAAATCTATACATTTGGTTCAATTGTTTTAGTGAAGGAAATCATATATATATAAACACATAATATTTGTATGTGCATTGCATCTAAACATCTAAATAAGACTAAAACTAAAACAAATTAATGCTTCTTTACAAATGTTGCAGAAAGAGAAATCTAGAGAATTTTGGAAGTTGGATTTTTCAAATATTTTCTTCTATACTAATGGATATTAAAACCTTTAAACTTATGGCTTCCATAATGTGGAAGTAGTGCTAGAAAACAGGAGAGATTCCTTTAGGAAAACAACTACACACACACACACACACACCATTAGGGAAATGCACATAAGCATACAGGTACAAATGAGTAGAGGACCCAATCAAGAAACGAAGGTTCTGATTTTCAGTACCCGGGCTTCTGATGGCAGAAGTCAGGACAAGTGCTTCAGAAACGATGAACATATGTGTGTGTGTCTAGTCACTTACCATGGGATCTTGTGAACTTGTGATGGTTCTCTAAAGTTCCGTGGCCACTAAAGAAGAAAGTTATGGGCCAAGGAGAAGGGTCAGTGGTTAAGAGCTGAAGCATAAGGACCTTTTAGGTTGGAAACTGCCAAATTCAATTTCCCAGAACTCAAGTTAAAAAAATATAAAAAAAATAGTCATGACATGCAAATCTGTCATCCCAGAGAGGGGTGGCTAACGTTTCGAGAATCACTGAGGCTTCCTGAGGGATGGCAGCTGAAGCTGAGGGAGAGATTCTGTCTTGAGGACATACATGGAGGAGCAATAAGAGAAGAGCCCCTGATGTTCTCCACTGGCCTCTGCATGCTTGTGTGTGAGCATGTACACACACACACACACACACACACACACACACACACACGGGCATATACCACACATTACACATACAACACACTCCACACCATCACACCACACACTTATCCACATAAACACACTCAAAAGAAGAACAGTATTCAGAATAAAGACAGGAAAGGTTTCTTTTAATGTGGGTGACTACTGCCTCGTACTGTGTTTCCAATTCTTCTCCAATTCTACTTTACCCCAAAATAAAAGCAAACAAACAAAAATCAGTTCGTCATTTGAATTCAGGGATATGCTCTTCTTTATAAGCCCTATAATTGGGTCATTAAAATCTTTGCTCATTTCACCCACTTCCCAATGACATGGAAAGTTAACATACTTGCACTATAGTGAAAATGTATATTGTTTAGTCAATCCTAAAATTATTAAATTTCATCCTTAATAAAGAAGGATAAGGGCTGGAGAGATGGCTTAGTGGTTAAATTCTTGCCTGTGAAGCTTAAGGACCCTGGTTCAAGGCTCCATTCTCCAGGACCCATGTAAGCCAGAGGCACAAGAGGGTGCATGCATCCAGAGTTCATTTGCAGTGGCTGGAGGCCCTAGTGTGCCCATTTATTCTCTCTCTCTCTCTACCTGCCTATTTCTGTATCTCTCTCTCTCTTTCAAATAAATAAATAAAAATAAAATATTTTTAAGAAGGATAAAACTTTCAATGGAGGACTTTAAAAAATATCTGTGGGTCTACCATTGATATAATTCTAATTTCTTCACATGGCCATACTTTGCTATTTTTTTTTTTTTTTCTGGTGACATGAGTGAACAACTGTCTTGTAGTTGATAAATTGATTTTGGCCAGTTTCAAGATAGAATCTATATCTTCTTTGATGCCTGAAAATTATCTATCAACACTTCAGGTGAGAAGGAAAGATGTTAAGAATGTACACGTCGGTAGAAACATGTTTCCTCTGTTAGGTATCTGTAAAACAAACAAACAAACAAACAAACAAACAAAAATCACCCATAAACAATGTAGAAAATTCCATACAAAATAAAGCATCCCTTTTTTAGAGGTAATTTGAGATTTATTTTCTTTCCAAGTTATATGAACTTTTAGGTATACAGACATCATAATGAATAAGCATAAATGTAGCTCATCTTTGACTTCAGTGGAAGTAACTTCTGGTTTTCACTATTATAATATACTATATAGGTTATTCACATATGGATCATCATATATTAGAGGATGATGCTTCAATTCATTAATTCTTCATGTGTAAGTTGTATACTATGTGAAAATTTTGCTTATGCTTTTATTTCTTTGGATGTCCTGTATTCTTTTTATTAGTTTATTATTTTTTCTCTCTTTACTTTCTTTTTTGTTGTATGGGCACATCATGTGATGATACCATCTTTTCCTTCCTCCCTGCCCCTTTTCCACTGAGGGCCCACCTCCGTGGGGTTGCTGGTATTGACCATGGGGTTGTGGGTTATAAGTTGTAAGAGCAGCAGTCAGTCATGGTGGGCAGTGGGAGGCAATGCCTCTGGATATTCCCTCCCACCCTGTGGCTCTTACAATCTTTCTGCAGACTTCTTCCACAAATTCTCTGAGCCATAGTGTGTGTGTGTTAATCTACTTTAGTGTTGAGTTCTCAGCAGCTTCTGGATTTTTTTTTTTTTTTTTTTTTTTTGGTTTTGCAAGGTAGGGTCTCACTCTGGTCCAGGCTGACCTGGAATTCACTCTGTAGTCTCAGGGTGGCCTTGGCAATCCTCGAACCTCTGCCTCCCGAGTGCTGGGATTAAAGGCATGCACCACCACGCCCGGCTTAGCTTCTAGGTTTTTGTAAAGCATCCTTTTAAGAAACAATTTGTGACCAAAAGTTTTGGGTCCACATAGGTAACACACAGACAATAAAATATTGGTGATTCTGGTTGCACTATAGAGGAGGAAGAACTTTGACTGTCTTTCAAGCACAAACAATTTAAGCTTTGAATATATTAAGTCAATATGAAAGCAATACAATTAAGACAAAATAAAATTTCAGACATTATATAGAAAACAATAAAATCTAGATGTTAAACAATATGGCATCTAGAAATCAGCATCAAGTTAAAAATATCAATAAAGTCATAAATAACCAGCAAATTTAGCTATAGAAGAAAATTCAACCAATGGAAATTGACCAGAAAGGAGAATAAAGGAATAAGCTGATTATTATTTTAATTTTTTGTTTATTTATTTACTTGTTTGTTTATTTATTTGAGAACGACAGAGAGAGAAAGAGACAGATAGATATAGAGAGAATGGGTGTACCAGGGCCTCCAGACACTGCAAATGAACTCCAGATGCATGCACCACTTTGTGCATCTGGCTTACGTGGGTCCTGGGGAATCAAGCCTCAAACCAGGGTCCTTAGGCTTCACAGGCAAGTGCTTAACTGCTAAGCCATCTCTCCAACCCTGATTATTATTTTAAAATATAATGAAAAATTTTAAAAAAGCACGAGCATATGTGAAAAAACGTAAGCTTCACTCTTGTTCATCAAAAATACAGTTATAAAAATAAAAGAATTCATTAGGTTGACTTTTCAATAGAGTGTGTACTGCATAAGAAAAACATCCACAAATTCAAAGGAACAGCAAATAGAAACCTCCAAAACAAGTAATGAAAAGTCAAAAAGTTACCTGTATGTGCGTCAGGCACACAAAAATGCTGAGAGTTATGGGGAAACATTTGTCTGTTTAACAACAATGTTGGAATCTGGGGTGGGAGATTAAAAGTATTTTAAGAGGTAATGACTAAAACCTTAGAGTTGGAGGGAAATTCTAAAGACATAACTCTAAAAACTTCAAAGAAATTCCAATATAATGCACTATTTAAATAATTGAAAATCCAAGATACAGAAAAAGCTATGAAAGATTGCCAAACAAAGAGCTGATACAAACTTCCTATCAGAGAGATAAGCCTGCTGGGCATGGTGGTGCATACCTTTAATCCAAGCACTTGGGAGGCAAAGGGGTAGGAGTTTTCAAGGCCAGCCTGAGACTACATAGTGAATTCCACTTCAGCCTGTGCTACAGCAAGACCCTACCTTGAAAAACCAAAAAAAAAAAAAAAAAAAAAAAAAAAAAAAGAGGAAAGAAAAGAAAAAATATTAAAATATTAAAAGAAAGTAAGCCATAAACAATGGGTCAGTGTGTCTTTAAAATGATTGAAGATAAAATAAATAAACCAAAGCAAAATTCAACCAAATCCTGTGTTCCAGAAAAGTGGTAGTCAAGATACAGATGAAATGCTCTGTCAGGTACATGAACCATTTCTGTGTGTGCTGCCTGCAGACATCACAATCCACTTACTGGTCACTGCAACATTGGACATGCATGTGGTATCATTGGTTTGGGGTTTGCTGTAAGAAAAAAAGAGATTGTAGAGCTTTGTATTTGTCACTGGGAAAAAAAAAAGTTTGTTTCTGAATAGGTGTTTATCAGTGGATCTACAATACTTAGAACAGAAAGTGACTTTTTCAGTAAATAACTGATCAATATGCTGGTTATCAATAGCTAGTAAAAAGGAACAAAGACTTGTCATTCATTTTGTTCTTTTTCTCTTTGGTTTGCTAGAAGAGTAGATTATGTATGTGACCAGAACATGTTTTCAAAGTCCCTCTGACAAACTGCTTTATGACCCTTGGAGTCAAAATTTTATATATATATATATATATATATATATATATATATATATATATATATATATATCAACAATAAATGTTCTCCTAGCCAATTCCAGATAATAATCGAAAACTGTTGAAAAATGTCACAATGAAACCCATTATTATATATTATTATGAATATATGTTAATAACAGGTTTTGAAGGCTTACATGATGACTCAACTGGTAAAGCTCTTGCCATGCAAATGTGAAGCGCTATGTTTGGATGCCCAATACCCACATAAATACCACATAAGTCATGGGAGTATACCTGTAATCTTCATTCTGGGGAAGACAGATCCCTGGAGACAGTTACTTAGCTATTCTGACTGAATAAGTGAGCTCTGGATTCAACGGGAGATCTTGTCTAAATAAGTAAGGTTGGGAGGGATTGATAAAGACATCTTATAACAACCTTCGTCTTCCACACACATACACATATGTGAATGCACACTCACACACAGGCATGCCCACATAAATATGAACATACATTCACATGTGCATGCACACCACATATGAATACACATATAAGCATGAAAAAAGTGCTAAAAGCAGAAGAAGGAAATAATTTAACAAAGAAGCATGTTTTCTTCGTGAAATAATTTTCCATTAATTATCATTTGATAGATAACCAAACTAAAACTTGTTCATATTAGGTCTACTATTTATAGGAAAGAAAAATGAGTCATGGCTTGATGGCAGTCTTCTTCTTCCTCCTCCTTCTTCTTTTGGGTACAGAGTCTCATGAACCTCAGACTTGCTACATATCCAAGGATGATTTTATATTTTTCATCTTATTTGCCTCCACTTTAACAGTGCTGGATCTCATGCACAAAGCACTGGACCAGGCCCAATATTCTTTTATAATATGAAATTTCTTTCTCCTAACAATCATTTCTATGTTAATTAAGTCAAAAGTATTGATTAGAGAGTAAAATATGTTAACTGATTTTCAGTAGCGTATGACTGACTGTGGTTTCATGTCTCTATATTGAGAGTATCGATGGAATTTAGACTTTATAATCCCTAGATTCTTTTTTTTTTTTTTTTTTTTTGGAGAGAGACAGAGAGTGACAGAGAGAGGAAGACAGATAGAGATGGGTGCGCCAGCAGCCTCTCAGCTGCTGTGAATGAAATACAGATGTGTGAGCTCTCTTGTGGTCAAGTGCGGCATTGTGCCCTTGCGTCACTTTGCATCTGGCTAAACGTGGGGCCTGGAGATTGGAACCACTGGAGATTGGAACCAGCGTTCTTAGGCTTAGGAGGCAGGCGCCTTAACAGCTAAGCCATCTCTCCAGCCCGCTAGATTCTTTTACAGGTTTAATAATATCTTTCCCTAAATTCTCCTAAGTAGTACCAAATATATTTTGGTCACTCAGATGTCCTGAAGCACCAAGGTAAGACCACAGATAATTCTGGGAACTGCATCAGTTAGCACAGAAAGTCCTGGCAACTATGAAAACCTTTAATTTGAAATTGCTCTTAGCATTTTTAGATAATTTGTTTTCATAAGTTTTTTTGAAGTGGTTAAAATATTATAAACTTTAGGTAAAGGCAAATCCTTTAATTAAACATGCCACATCTGGCTTGGTTCACACTGGCCAGATAATTAGAAGCCTTTTAAATATTTGAGAGGGAGGAATAGCATTGGCAAGAGAATATTATTAGAGAAGACAGGATGCATGAAGAATAGTCAAACAGAGATTTAATTATTTCTTACCTCACCTAATATAGCACACATAATTACCAAAGGTGATGAAGTTCAAGGAATGACTACTGCTCCATTTTTATCATTAATTTATTCCCCCTTTTCCAAGAACAATTTTGTTCATTGATTTTTATACTATTTTGGTGAAAAATAAAATATAGATGGTCAATCACCCATATGCCCAATGCACATGCACAAGTGCGTGCGTGCACACACACACGAATATTGATGTTTTACCAGTAGGTCAATATGTTTTTATATGTTATCAAGAGTTGAAAATGAACACATGTGCTCAGAAACCCCACAGGTGTTGAAAGTCACATTGCTTCAAAGAATAACATAAGCATTGACGTATTTGTGGATTATAAATAGCCCTATTAGTATTCTCTGCTTATTAATTTTCCTTCTTCCCTCCCTCGTTCCCTCCCTCCCTTCCTCTCTTCTTTCTTTCTTCCTTTCTTTGTTTTTCAAGACAGGATCTTATGTAGTCATGGCTGACCTTGAACTCCTGATCCTCCTTCCTCCACCTTCCAATTGCTGGGATTATGGGTACAACTCTACACCCAGGCAAGTTTTTTTAAATTAATAGTATCGTTAAATGAGCCATATTGATAAAACTATACTTAGATTTATCCCTGGTGTTGCTTTAACAAAAATGTATAAAATAATACTGTCTAAAATGTATCTGGTAACTTTGCTTGATTATGAAAATTAGATGAAGCCTTCCTCATACCCCAGGACTCCACTGTTACCTCAAAGTAATAGCATTTCAGCCTCCAATTCATCATTAATGCATAAGAAACAGGAGGAATCTTGAGTTTTATGGCCTGGAATATAAAACAAAAGTTGTTCCTTTAAGAGAGAACTTTTCTGAATCTATTAAGAAGTCCCTGGAGAAATGGAACCATTCAGAAACTTAGCTGTAGGGAAAGAAATAAGAATATTAACTTTCATGGCTCAATTACTGCCTATATGCTGGTAATGCTCGACTGTGTGTTTCCATCTGAGAGCTATCCCTTGAGATGTGCACTGGCATGTCCTGTTGCCTACTGACACTCTCTTAGATGCTTAATAGGCACCTGGCATTTGACTTTGCAAAAACATAATAAGTCTTGCCTCTCAAACTTTCTGTTGCTCTTTCTCGTGTTTCCTATCACTCTGAAAGTCCCTCCAATGTGAAATGGTGCAGAAGTGGGGCTGGAATAGGCTGGTTTTAGATGAAGACAAGGAGAACAATGCACACACGCACACACACACACACACACACACACACATGAAGAGAGAGAGAAAATGATTCCAAAATCTCTAGCAGATCTCTCTGAATCTGAATCCAACAATAAACCTTGTAATGGTATGTGTATGTGCAGAAGCATGTACTATTGCACCACGCACATGCATGCAGGGACAACCTTGTGTGTATGTACTTCTGTGAAAAAGGTTTCTCTCTCTACCTAGAGCTGCCATTTTTTAATTTTTCTTTTTTATTAAATCTCTATGCCCCTGCAATTCTCTAGTGTCTGCCTCTCCCCTTCCCCTCCTCATGACCTGAGGCTACAGATATGCTACAAACATGTATAAGCTCAACCATCTTTTTATGAGAGTTCTGGGCAAAGTGAACTGGGGTGGTCTGAAACCCTCCCAGGCCCTCATGCTTAAGCAGAAAGGCACTCTTACCCATTGAGCTGTCTCCCCAGCCCCTGGAGCTTTTTCAATTAAGATTCAAGCAATGTTTTGCTAACAATCTTGTCTAAGATTTCAGTGTCTTTCTTAAAATCCTTCATTGCTTTCTCACTGTTCTAAGGATAAGGGCCAAAAGCCTCTATTATTACTGCCAGGATTCAGCAATTTCTAGGGCTTCCTCAACAGTTTTCCCTCATCTGGTACCACATCTCTGATCATAATGTATTACAACCATACCCAACTTCTTCCATTATGCCTAAGCTATTATGTTTCCAGTAGGCTGTGGTAAAGTGCTTGTGCCATCTTTACTGTCTTGTACGTACTAATCTTTTCAGGTTTCAAGTTTCAGGGACCATTTCTCTAGAAAACTTTCAGTGAATTAGTTTTGTGTAGAAATTATGGTGAATGCTTAGTTATTTCAATGTTATACAAGGAGAAACCTGAATATGATAGTTACATTCTTTTGTAAACTTGATCAGACTAGGAATTGAGCAAGACATGCCTCTTGGGCTGATCTATAGAGTTTTGAGATGGAGGTTTTGGGGTCACTTATGTATAAAATCATGCCATCTGCAAATAGGGCTAACTTCTTTCCAATTTGTATCCCTTTTATTTCTTTCTCTCGTCTTATTGCTTGAGCTAGGAGTTCCAGTACTATGTTGAAGAGCAGAAATGAGAGTGGACACCCCTGTCCTGTTCCTGATCTCAATGGGAATTCCTTCAGTCTCTCCCTATTAAGTATTATTTGGGCTTAAGAGCTTTGTATAGAGCCTTTATTATGTTGAGATATAGACCATCCATGCCTATTCTCTCCAATGTTTTGATCATGAAGTGATGTATTTTGTCAGAGGCCTTTTCTGCATCTATCAAAATGATGGTGTGGTTTTTGTGTTTAAGTTATTTATGTGGTGTATTACATTGACAGATTTCCTTATGTTGAACCACCCCTGATCTGTAGGGGGAGATTGTAGGAAGGTTATCTGAGGGAAGAAGTCTTTCCTCCAGAGTGGGTGGACCTTTTGGTGGTTAACAATATATCATCTGTATCTATCTGTCTATCTATCATCCATCTATCTATCTATCTATCTATCTATCTATCTATCTATCTATCTATCATCTATCTATCTATCTATCTATCTATCTATCTATCTATCTAGTATCTATCTATTATCTATCATCTATCATCTATCTATCTATCTATCTATCTATCTATCTATCTATCTATCTATCTATCTATCTATCTATCATCTATCTATCTATCTATCTATCTATCTATCTATCTATCTATCTAGTATCTATCTATTATCTATCATCTATCATCTATCTATCTATCTATCTATCTATCTATCTATCTATCTATCTATCTATCAATCATCTATCTATCTACCTACATACCTACCTGCTCCAAGAGAACACCGTGTCTTTTGCCATGGCTGTTCATGATACTCACTGGAGTGTGCTTTTTTACCAAGCTGCTCTTGCTACCCACTTGTGAATACATCTACCCCATTTGGCTATCCTTCATGTATATTGGAACCAAATTTAATCATCTTTCCAATGTGGGCTGAAGACCAGTGGCTCTCCAGGAATCCCTCACTGTCAGGCTTGGGATTGCAGAGACATCCAGTCTTGTGGATAGACTAGCTACTGGGTTGTTCCACTCTCCATCCTGAATCCAGATACTGGGTTCCTTGACACTTACTCTTGCAGACAGCTATTGTTGGACTGCCCAGCTTGTATTCTGCAAGTTAAGAAGATAAACTCCTGTTATAATGTGCATGCATTGTATTGGTTCTATTCCTCTAGAGAACCCTGGCTCACACACTGAATTTATCATTGCTACTAGTTTACAGAAAGGATACAGTCCTATAGAAATAAGTTTCAAGATATTTTAAGGTCTTACTTCCATTTATAAGCATAGGCTTTGGCTTACTGGAATTCACAAGAGGCCCACGTCCAGGGCTCCCCACAGTGGGATATGTCAAAGATTGTGTAGTAAAAGACAATGGATATTATTCTTACTTTAAAATTTCTTGAATTACATAAATTTATTCCTTTTTGCCCAACTACTTTTAGCTTATGACTCTAAATTTTCACTTCTCACTGACTCTTGCTCTTTAACCTACAAACATATCATCAAAAATAAGCTATTTGCTTCCATTTGTTATTGTTAAACTTATTTTATTTCTTCCCTCTTTTTACTATGCTTACAGATAGGATAAAACTATACCCATACATTGATGTGTTCAGCACTCAGTTCTGGCCAAGAAGATCTGACCCTCCCTTACCTTGTTATTTCAGCTGGCTCTCTGAGGCCAGCAAGTTAACTTGCTGTGGCTCCAGACAGGCAATAGGGAACATAGCATTTTGAAAAACTGGAAAGAGGTTCATTGAAGTTGTTATTCTTATAAAGAGATATAAAGATAATTCTGAAGAAACATTCATCCAATCAGAGAGCAGGCTGAAAGGCAGATCACAAGGGCTGGAGAGATGGCTTAGCAGTTAAGGAGCTTGCCTGTGAAGCCTAAAGACTCATGTTAGATCTCTCTCCAGATCCCACACAAAGGTGGGGCAAGTGCAAGGTAGTACATATCCAGTAGGTGACAGAAGTGTCTGGAGTTCGGTTTCGGTGGCTGAGGTTCTAGCATATCAACTTCCTCTCTCTCTTTCTCTCTCTCTCCCCCTCCATCTTCTCTAAAATAAATAAATAAATAAATAGCAAGAAGATAACAAAACATACAATAAGTGAAGATAGATTTTTTTTTTGTTTCTCCTATGGTCTTTGTGAACTCTCTGCCCTCCCCCTTCCGGAAATTTCTTAATGAACTCTGAGCAGGACTGAGTGTATGGGAACCCAAGGTCCTTCACTGATTATTATTATGGCTCAACTCTGCAAAACAGAGGCCTATTCCCACTAGGAAGCTCCAACTGTCCCTTCCTCAACTGAGAAAAAAACTTCCAGCATCCTTCCAACTCCCTCATGAATATGTAGGCTAGGAAAGAGTCCCTTATAGTCCCTTCCATCTCAGGCCATCTGTATTTGGATTTAGTGCTCCTCCCACTTGGATGGAAAAATTCATCCCCAAGCTTACCTATAATCAGTTGCTCTTCTGCCTGTAAATGTCCCTAAGTGCATTGCTAAGCAGTGCCTGTATCTGTGCCTCTACTATAGCACATCTTACATTGCCAGGGTCTTAAGGAGTAGATGGAAGAGTTGTAATGATCTGTCCTGGTAATGATATACCCTTCCAGGATGATTCATATCACAGGGAGAGATGTTCACTGGATGGCCATATCATTAGTGAGCTGTACCAACTTTGAGAGCTACTTTGTGCATCTGGCTTTTTTTTTTTTTTTTGAGAGAGAGAGTCAGAGAGAGAGAGAGAGAGAGAGAGAGAATGGGTGCGCCAGCAGTGAATGAACTCCAAACATGTGTGCCCCCTTGTGGGCAAGTGTGGCATTGTGCCCTTGAGACACTTTTTGCATCTGGCTGAACGTGGGACCTGGAGAAACGATCGGGCGTTCCTAGGCTTAGCAGGCAGGTGCCTTAACTGCCAAGCCGTTTCTCCAGCCCTGCATCTGGCTTTTGTTTTACTTGTGTACTAGGGAATTGAGCCTGGACTATCGGGATTTGCAAACAAGTGACTTAAACCACTAAACTTTGGGGTTGGCCCAGTTGTCAATCCTATTAAAATGCCTCACATCTAAGGAGTTGTATTCATAAGATATCATATCCATGGATTTCCCCAGGCTCCTAACACATCAAAAAATGACTTGAAAAATCCCAGAGTGAGATTAGCCCTGGAGTCAAAACAAACACGCTGCTAGCAGGAAGGGTCAGAGGCTGCTCCAGCATAGGTTAGGAGCCCAGCAGCGGCACATGCACACAAGGTCGAGACACAAAGATAGTAAGTCTTGTAGGTCAAGGAGCTGTCTCGGAGTCCAGAGTCATCCACAGACCCAAAACAGACTTAAGGAATCTGAGTGGAGCTGGATCCAGGTACCCCACCCAGGCTCTACTTTCCAAGTCCCATCTCAGGGCTGCTGGACAAGGCTTATATAAGATCTTATTATATTTTTGTGCTTCTAAAGCTGTTTCTGGCTCTTTTATCTGCACTGCCTTGCTGTTCTTTTGTTAGGCTATATAATTGATTTGGACTTTCTGAGTTCCTTCTATCACGCTCTGGTGAGAGGACATGGCAGTTGGATGAAATCATTATGACCCCCTGCTGCTGGCTTCCATCACATTTGACTAGAGGCATTGCCGGGAAATGACTATAACCCTCAAACTCGCCACAGCTCTGCGATGGTAACAGCATCGCTTTCCAGGAGCAGAGAAGTGAATCAGTCTCCCTATAAAAGTCTTAACTCAGGCAGGGGTGTTATACAACCCGATTTCCCAGCTTAACAACCTTATCTCACTCAAGAAATTAAAAACAAAGTCCCGGATGCTTAGGACTTCACTGTGGCCTGTCATGACTACCCAGAGAGGCATCCACTGTTGTTCCCAGGATGACAGATATCATCACAGACATGTGTGTTACTGGTACATTCTGTGAAAGCAGTCTTAACCAACTAGAATTCTCCACCAGAACAGGAGAATAAAGTTTGCCTTCCCCTAGCAAGGCATGAAGTGACACTGGCTGGCCAGAATCTTCAGGTACGGATAAATCACATAATGTGAATTGCTTGTTGGTGTATAAACATTGTGTTAAGAAATTCTCGGTTTGGCTTTTTTATTTAAATGTACACAAAATAGAAACATCGTATATCAAACCACTATGTGTACATCGATATACATTGTTAATTTCAACATTTATCAACATTCTGACATTCTTGTTTCATTTATACTGCCCACATTTCTTTTTTTCCTGGCAGTTATCTTGAAACATTCCAGATGAATATTCACGATTTTTTTTTTAAGGAGGCCCCACCAAGGAAATGGCTTGCATTGCTTTGCATATCATCTAAACACAGTCAAACCAAGATAGATGGGCATGGGGAATAGATCCAAAGCCCTCCTCACACTCCATGGGCCTCAGCTCCGAGGACATTCCCTGGCCTATTATGGCAAACTATTACTCTTGGAGGCATCACATAAAACATAAAATGGTTAAGCACCTGCTTAGAATTTTTAGACACTGGAGGAAGCAGAATCTACATTTTGATTTAACTATAGCCAAGATGCCAGTCAAATAGCCAGGTTCAAATGGGACCCTTGAAGTAATGCTTCTTGGGAGATTCCAGGGTATTCGTGAAATAAGCCATGCCCTGTACTGACTCTTCAGAGTCTCAGTGATGTTTAAACCCCGGGTCCCTAAGGATTCACTGACCTCTGAAGTTTTAAATTGGAGCAACTTTGCGCGTGGCTCACCAGCACACAGGATTTGTACTTTGCTTACTAATTTGTGCTAACGTCACACTGTCTCAATGGGAAAGTCAGGAGTTCCTGTCTTGACATTCTCATTGCTTAGTAGGTCATTGCTGTACCAACGTCCCCCAATGCTTAATTGAAACACTTCTCCAAAGTTCCATTTGAATTTAATTACCAAGCCTGGTCATTTTTGAGTTTTATAATTTTCTTATAATAATGTAAATATGTGCCCATTCTCACAGCTATGAGCATGAGTTTATACTTAAATATGACTATGATTATGATTAGGCAAATTTTGACTACGAGTTCAAAATTGTTTCTTGTTGGATTCTAGTATCTCTTCCCAATCTTATTTCTACCATGGGCTAAATGATGTCCTCCTCAAAATTTATCTGTTGTTGTTCTGAGCCATGATCTTCTCTCCCCCCTCTCTGTGACTCTGTAAGTCAGAAAGACATCTCTCTTGATGATACCCTGATGGGAGATTGCCAGCTTCCAGGACTGTGAGAAAATGAATTTCTGTTGGTTAAACCACGCAATGTATGATGTTCTGTTACAATAGTCCAATCTAACTAGTTAATTAACGTCCTTAACTTTGTCACAAGTGTGACAACTCCGGTGAGGTATTTGCTTTTGTTCACACTAATCCCTCTACGTGGAATGCCTACTTTACTCCATTTCTTCACATCCAGATATCATTGGTTTTTCCAAGCTCAATTTACATGTTACCACATGCTCTTTGCTCTAATAGAACTTCATACGTGTCTAATGACACATATTTCACTGATGCCAGCCACTGACCATCATAACAGGCTTATCACAATCATGTGCCAGAAACTGAACCTGGTGAGGTGTGGCTCTGAAAACTAAGCATTGGCAAGGCAAATTTCTTGTCTGTAGGAATTCCATGGTTAGCTGGGTAAGTGGTCATTTCAAATGGCTTCTGCCACATGGAATGGCCAGGTCTCTAAAGGGGATAGTTAAAGGAGGAGAAAAAGAGGCCCCTACCATAGTCCTTGCTATTAGAAGTGCCAGGAAGGAGCAATGCCTAAATACAAAGAGGGAAGATGTGGAGTGGTTTCCACAGAGCCAAGAGAGAGTGAGATACACCGCATACCACATCACACTTTCCCTCTCCGATGTGAGATTGTGGGCCCCGTGATACAAGAATAGCTCCTATAAGATCTATAGGCCACAGAGTCCTTTCAGATCTGGTGTTCAAATAAAACAGGTCTGAAAAAGTATGCACTGTTTGAAGGATGGTTTCAGGACATGAATGGCCTAATGTGTGTGAAAGTTAGGTGCCTAAAATGACAACAATAAATGAGGAAAGGGTGATACTGAGCACTTTACCTGTTACTCTGCATTGCTACTATGCAAATCGGTCCATGGAAGATGTCGCTGTTGTTGAAGTTCAGGTCAGAAACCAAGGAATCCTTCTCTTCTCATGGATTCTCTGAACATTCACAATTTCACCATCATCAGCCTGTATTTTAATTCAAGGGTAATATAGCTGTTTGTGACCTATAGTTGGCCCGGAATCATAATGAGATTTCTTTTATTAAATATATTTTGTTATTAGTTATGTATATAATATATATACACAGCCATGATGGTACCATCGTTAGCCTTCTCCCTGTCCTCCCCCCATGGGAAATGTGGGTCTTGCCTTATGGGGGGAGCCATCAGTTATGTGGGAAAGACATTGACTCTGTGTATAATGACCCAACTCTTGACTCTAACAATCTCTCTACTCCCTCTTCCGCAAATTTCCCTGAGCCAGGTTGGGTTCATTTTAGGCCTACTTCAGTGACGAGGTTTTGTGAGTCTCTGTGTCTCTGGATATCGGATTTGGTAGGGGTTGAGTGTTCTTTGTGACTATCTCCTTTGCCTTTGTGCTGGTACCAGGTTCACCAATAAAGCAGCACTTTTGCTCATTTCCCCAATAACTCTATGGCTTCAGCTGGTGCCCTGTTGAGGTCCGAGGGGCTGATTTTCTCTTCAGGTTCTGCGTCCATCTGAAAAGAGAAGCAGATTCTTCAACAGAGTGATGTCAGTGCAAGATACATGGATAGCCATTATTATTTTAGAGAGAATTTAATAGATGTAGGCCCTCTTATATCCCACTGCTGATGGGAGCTTGATATTGGATATGGTTCTGACTTGTTTCTCATTTCTAGGTATGGGTTCCATTCCACTGAGTGCATCCGTTAGCTAAATATAGAGCAGTTAGTAACCCACCATGGCTGTGTGCCACTACTGCACTTGTGTGAGCATCACGTCAGGTTGTTTACTGCTGAGTAGCTTAGACCATGAGTTGCTTAGACAGATGTTGGTCATTTTCCCCCAGTCACTAACATAGTGCCTTGTGACACTAGACAAGCTAACTGTCTGGGGACTGACTCTCTTCCAGATTCCAGCCAGGTCTCTCCATGTTACACCTGAACAGCATATGGTGTCTTCAGCAGTAGGGTCTTACCAATGACCTTTGGTGGGTCATCAAGTACTTTGACGGAAATCTGTCTTCTTTTGGGAAACCTTGTAGGTGTTACTGATCAGCAGCTCATTGTGGATGTTAACCACATGCTGGTATTTGGAGTGACAGGTCAGTGCCAAGGGAAGAGAAGGAAGAAAAAGTATAGGTAATATGAAAGAGAAAGAGAGAAGAGGGAGTGATAGAGAGGGAAACAGGAGAAGATTGAAATTAGTCTTCATCATACCCTCTCCAGGCCCCTGTGATTCAGATGTTCTCCCCAGGCACCTGATGAAGGTTTGACCATTTAGTGTGTCTTTCAGGATATAGGATATAGGATTTTATGGTACCATTTCCATTTGGGTCCATTTTTTTGCCCCCCCAACCTTTTCCCTACCAAAGCAGCCACAGTTCCTCATTTTGATGGCCATTGAAACAGGTGCCCCCTTAAAGGTCAGCTGGTGAAGGTCACGAGTACAGGTTCCCACTGTAGGAAGAGTTTTACCTCATTAGCAACAGGTTATATGCAGCTAATCTTTTTGGGATAAAATAATTTGAGTTGTTTTAGTTATTTATTAAATTCATCTTAGGGAAAGTGGAACATGACAATTTGTGGTTAGACTTCCCAGTCCAGGATTCAGTCCTGTGTGTGTGTGTGTGTGTGTGTGTGTGTGTGTGTGTGTGTCTGTGTGTGTAATAGTAAAGGCACTTATTCTTCCTGGCTGCTCAAATTTTCAGAACAAGTTGGAGTTTTCACTTCTTCACCTCTGGTTCACATTCAACTCATCCCCATCTCTAAATACAAACCATGAAGGTTTCCACTGTCCAGTATTCCCACTGGAGTCCTCAGTGAACCCTTCCCAATAAACATCCTTCTCTAGTTACCCCTTGACATCTATGGGAATTGGCACCAGGACTGTATGGATACCAAAATTAATGGACATGCAGGACATTTATATAAAAAGGCACACTATATACATGCAACCCATGCACAACATGAAGTACATCTTATCCATGTCTCGGTTATGTATAATAATACAATGAACATGAAGTTAAAATAATTGCCAATCTGATTGACTTGGGAGGAATAGAAAGACAGAAAAATGTCTGTACATTTTCAGGATATATATCACATTTTTTTTTTTTTTTTCTCTCCCATTCATGGTTGGTTAAACCCATGAATATGGAATTCCTATACTGAGAGGTCTGACTGTCCTTTAACTGTAATACGTGATTCCTTTGACCATGTCACCCTACCCCCAAACTGTCTGTTTTTTTTTGTTGTTGTTGTTGTTCTCCATTTAAAACATTCTCCTCTTCAGGTTTCTTTGCATCTTATTCTTCTCTTCAGTTTTTCATTTATTTTATTTATATTCTTTGATGGACATGGCGTGATGTGCCTTTATGAGACAGAGAGTAAGAGAAAGAAAGGAGAGAGAGAGAGAGAGAGAGAGAGAGAGAGAGAGAGAGAGAATTGGCACTCCAGAGCCTCCAGCCACTGCAATCTAACTCCAGACATATGTGCTACCTAGTACACCTGTGCAACCTTGTGTGCTTGTGTTATCTTGTGTATCTGGCATATGTGGGATCTGGAGAGTTGAACATGGGTCCGTAGGCTTTCCAGGTAAGCACCTTAACTGCTAAGCCATCTCTCCAGCCCCAGGCTTTCATTGTAATATTTGTCCCATTAATGTATTCTTCTCATTACTTATGCAAATACTAATAAGTCAAAATACAATTTTAGTGTAAGTTTTTGTTCTCTAGATCCAAATAGCCAAGTCTAATTGAATGTTCATCTCAAAGGACTTTCAAATTCAACAAATATGAACTTGAACTTCATTGACATTTTATGTTCACTCCCACATGGTCAAGTCTGGATACTTAAATTGTATTATGTTCTGTGCTTCCTTTAATAAGTGTGATGGTGAGTCTTCACATTCAACTTGACTGAATTTGCAATCACGGAGGAGAAACACCTTTAGCAGTGTCTGTACTTCTAGAGAAGTTTAACTGAAGAAGGAACCTTACTTGCAATGTAGGTCTCAGCAACCTATGGGCTGGGGTCCCAGACTGAGATAAAGAGAGAAAAGGAGAAATCCAGCTGCCTACCGGTAGTCATTGTTCTCTGATTCCTGAACATGGATGTCATGTGAGCAGCCACTTCATAATCCCACAGCCCGCTCCTACTCAATGTTCTCCTCACCATAAACTGGATGACATGAGCCAAGGGCTGGAGAGAAGGCTTAGTGGTTCAGGAACTTGCCTGCAAAACCAAAGGACCCAGGTTCAATTCCCCAGGGCCAAAATAAGCCAGATGCACAAGGTGGCAGTGACTGGAGGCCCTGGTGCACCCATTATCTTTCTCTGTCTGTCTCTACTTCTCTCTCTCTCTCTACTTGCCTATTTCTTTCTCTCAAATAAATAAATAAATAAAAATAAATATTTAAAGATATGAGCCAAAATAAGCACATCATTTCCTGCCTTAAGTTGCCTTTGTCAGGTATTTTGTCATAGCAATGAGAAAAATAACTAATATGATATCTTTGTGTCCCTTTCATTCCCAGTGGATCAATCCTCTGACTTTATAGGACACCATAGATTGGTTTATCCTATGAATTGGCCTACGTGTTTCCAGGTCTTCTCACCTCTATAGCATTCCCATAGATTGCTCTTGTGAAAACAAACCTAGTTATATGTTTCTGGTCAACTATGTTCATGGCTTTCTATTGTTTCCTGGTCAACATCCCATCTCCTTGGAACCTTGGGTCCTCCTTTAAAGAGATTTGAAGATCCCTTATAATCTGGTTTTCACATTAGCAATGTAATTCATTGTCACTTGATACTTGGATCCTACGTTTCAGCTGGCTCACAGTATTTGTGGCTTGCTTGGTTCAATGATATTGTACAAATCTGTTCCATAATACACACTGAGCTTGCTGCGTTGGGTGTCCTATGTAGTACATCACCTAATGAACACATAGGAATGTCTCACATTTTAATTATCCCCCTCCATAGTAGTCCCAGTACACACTGCTGAATGGCATGAGTTGTGCACCTGTACTTCGATGGCATAATAGATTTGCTTTTTGGTGAACAACTGTAGTGAGAGAAAACAGCCACAGAAGCAGCTTATGGGAAGAACAGGTTTGTTTGTTTTGGCTTACAGTTGTGAGGGGAAGTGGTGTCTGGTGGGGAAAGCGTGACAGAGCAGAGAGCTGGAGTACCGCATCCTGTCGCAGCAGCAGGGAAGAAGTCATCTAAGCGAGCTAACCTTGAACACCCAGTGGGCTGGAATAATGACCTTCAAGGTCAGGCACCTCCGGCATGACTTCTCCTCCCAAAAGCCCCACAGTCTTCCCAAACTGCCATTAGCTGGGGCTCACCGATTCAAAACACATGAGCCTATGGGAGACATCCCACCCAAACCACCACAACTGTGCATTTTGATAAATTCCTTCATATCTACTTGCATATTTTCAATGCTTATATATAAATCATTTCCTCTGGTATCATCTTAATGCTTTGCATTCTCTCTCCTCTAACACCCAGCTTCTGTTTCTGGCACACATGTCATCTAAGTGAATGGATCTGTGGCTTATAATAACCTGCACCCTTTATTAAAACTGTGTAAAATAAATATTACCCTATTCTCCACTTGTCGCATAAGAATTATAACACTTCATATCTCACAGGTATGTGGTTATTAAATAAAACACTATGCATGAATAGTTTTGAAACAATATAATACAGTTCTTTCCTAAAAATTTTAAATCAAGAACTCGATCTTTGGTTAGAGTCCTTAGTCAATACAAGAGTGTTTACATTTCTCAAATATATTTGGATTTCATAAAATTTACATATCCTGAAGACAGACTCAGCCATCGCTTTCATATTCTGGAAACATTAATAAAAACAGAAGGCACTTAGCTGAGCTATTACATTTGAGAATAGAAATGCAAACAAAAGCACGATACATTAATCTCTTGATATTAATGCCCAAGAAAGGATGCTATTTTATGCACATGAATATGTGATTTGGATGTCTTCGCCTTGCAAATAAGTATCAAAATCACAACCCTAAAGAACAGCTTTATACAGCTTCCTTGAGTACATTCATCTCTGTTTTTTTCTTCTTCTTCAGACTACATAGCTTTTAAAGTGGAAAACAAGGCAAACGCACTTGTTTGAAAGCTTTCTCTGCAGGATGACTCAGTCTTCTGGCAATTGTTCCTTCTGTTTCTTGAGCTTAGGGAGCCTCTAGGAGGTCAATTAAGTTTTCAGGAAATCAAAGTCCTCACCTCTGCATTTATTGCCTAAATAAATCACAAAAGAGTTAAATGGTCATTTTCCAATTGCTGCTACCTTCAGAAAATAATGGAGCATAACATGCTATCACCTTTAGCATTGTGCATTTGTAGAGCTGGTATCTTCCAGGTTGAGTCTACTTTATTTATTGAATAAAGCAATTTTATGTGCTGTCAGACTCAGAGCATGGTAGCTGGGGATGTTAGATTTCCCTCTAATTGCTGGGTGATAAGGGATTTGTCCCAGAGATTCATTTCTAGGGATCAATCAACTGACCTGATATTCAGGAGAAACTTACTTTGTCTTCTACTACTTCTATTTTTTTTCAAGAGAAATAGTTTTTTAAAATATTTATTTATTTATTTGAGAGACGAGAGAGAGAGAGAGAGAGAGAGAGAGAGAGATTGGGCATAGCAGTGTCTCTAATCACTGCAAGACACTGGGGAATAAAACCTGGGTCATACTGGGGAATCAAAGCTGGGTCCTTAGGCTTCCCAGGTAAGTGCCTTAATTGCTAAGACATCTCTCCAGCCTTTTTAAAAATATTTATTTATTTGAGAGAAAGAGGGAGGCAGTTATAGAGAGGAAATAGTTTTAGTTTAATAGCATCGAAATCATTGATATAGCTCCCAGAACATAACCCCAGAGCTTGGAAGGTCAGATTTGAAGAAGGGTTATGAGCATCTATCTTTTGACCCATCTATGTGTCTATGTGTCTTGCTGCAATGTGAGTTGGCAGTGAAGATTCTGAGAGGAGACCTCCTCAGTCTTTCCATTACCCAAAACAGGAAGTGTTATTGATTATAGCAGGGTTCATTTAACATGCTGGAAAAGATTGTTGATCAAACCTGTCTCTGTGCTGATTCTCTGCCTTATTTCAACTTCTCCTTACAAACAACTGTACAAACAGTGCTTCTAAATTATCTATCTATCTATCTATCTATCTATCTATCTATCTATCTATCCATCTATCCATCTATCCATCATATATCATCTATCTGTCTATCATCTATGTATAATCTTTGAAGTCCTAAGTATGGCAAGGCCTCACTCTGTAGTCTAGGCTGGTCTTTTGATCTTTTGATGCTCTTCTGCCTCCCAAGTGCTATGGTTGCATACTTGTATCACCTCAATAGGACTCAAACGGAAACTGAACAATAATATATGCAGACGATAAGCTCTCATCACATATCATACATAGAAAGCTACCAGGAAAAGAGACAAAATGGAAGCACTTCATTCAAGGGGCAGCACTGGATCATGATTCCCTCTGCACTAGAAGGGAATTTCTCCAGCCTGCTAAAGTCATCAGACAGAAGGGTTTCCCTCCAGTCAACCACACATATTGAAATTAGCATGGGAGATAACCCTGGATACCCATGGGATATAATTCTGTTCAATGCTGTGTCCTTTGTCTGAGATTTACATCTTCCTCCAGCAGGAAATCCTGCAGTTACCACTGTCAATCAAGACACCGTAACTGTGAAGGAATCTCTCTTTTATCGTTCACCTTGTCCAAACCTACTTTAACAAGATCATAGGAGACACTTCAGAATTGCTAGCAGCAAATGCATCCACAGTAAATATTATTTTTTTCTCACCTGACTCCCTTTGAAGACTAAAGACTGTCATGTAGATATGCACCCCATTCAGGAGCATTGAAAAGCTCCAAGGTTTTATGTTTCCTGCTATTAATTATGTTCTATTTGAAGATTCATTGACATATCTAATATATATGCACTTTGAAGATTAGGTATATAAAGTTTCATAAAGGAAACATCTAAGCTGTTGGTGTTCAAATCAAGAGATGGAGCTACAATAATCCAATGAAACCAAATAACATTTTATTGAGAATATTACTGTCTGTTGAGTACTAATAATAAATGCTGTTATATTTGTACTGAGTAAACATTCTAGTATTTCTTGAGTGATACCAGTCTTCAAATTTTGTTATGTGTGTGCACACATTTGTCCGTGTGTGTGTGTGTGTGTGTGTGTGTGAGAGAGAGAGAGAGAGAGAGAGAGAGAGAGAGCATGTAGGTGCATGCATCACACAGCACACATGTGGAGGTCAGAGAACCACTTTTTTTTCTTTGCTTTTTTAAAAATATATATTTTTATTTATATTATTCTGATTTTACATTCATAGTATTGGTTCATTGTCCTCCTCCCTGTCCTCCCACTTTCAAAGGGAATGTGGGTCGTGCACAGAGAACCACTTTTGAGTCAGTCCTCATCTTTCTGTATTTCTTGAGGAAGGATCTCTCTCTCTCTCTCTCTCTCTCTCTCTCTCTCTCAAAATTCTGTTCATTGCTATATTCACCATGAGCTATATGGAAATATTGTCTCTGAGGAGTCACAATGTTTGGATTATAGAAGCCTGCTATGGTTTGGAAATATGTATGTGTGTGGGGTGTGCATGTGTGTGAATGCATGTTCTTATGTGTGTTGGTGTATGGAATCCAGAGGTTGATTCTAGGTAATCTCTTTAGTTTGTCTCCATCATGTGCTCTGTCACTGAACCCCATCTTGACTCAGCTAGACTGGCTAGCCAGTAAGCTCTAGAGATCTGCCTGTCTCCACCTCCCTAGTGCTGGGGTTACGAGCACATCCGAGCACACTGTGTATTTTGTATGAGTGCTAAGGCTCCAAAATCAGCTCCGGGTACTGCTTGTTTATATTGTTTGCTATTTATTCATTCTCTATTACAAACATTTCTTTTTCACTAGTTTATAGCAATATGGTTATGATTTATCTTGACTTATTTAAATAGTTCTTTTCTATTTGTAATTGTTACACAGCACCTTTTCCTAGGGCTTCTGTTTCTATTCACCCCATACTTAGAAAGCAAACACAGATCAAAGAAAGGATTCTATCCAGGTCCCACTTGGTGAGACAGTGAGTTTATTAGAAGCACTTACAGGAGCATGGACAAGACAGTTAATTTCTGTTGTCAGCTTGATCAGACTAGGGAGCAAGTAAGAGATGGGTCTCTGAGGATGTTTCCAAGAAGAGTTAATGGAGGGAGGAAGAACTTCTCCAAGAGTGGACAGCCCATCTGATGTCAGACTATATATAAAGAAGCTTGAGGAGAACACGGAGCCTTTTGCTTCACTGCCCCTGCTACTTGCTAGTGAGTGCATCTACTGTGTTGCTGTCATCTTTGTGGACATTGCAAGCCAGCTTCATCAATCTTCTCACGTGGACTGGACATCAGCCGGCTCTTCAGAACTCCTCCCAACCTTTGGTGCCAGACTGAGACTGCTGAGTCATGCAGACATGTGGACACTTCTGCCTGTAAACAGCCATTATTGCACCAGACAGCTCATATCCTATAAACCAATCCATTGCATCTCTTATATTATACATTCTTCCTATCAGCTTTTTATTGCTCTAGAGACTCCTGACTACTATGATGGGTGAGGGACTTCTTACAAAAAAATGGGTGGCTCAGGCAACCACATCTCTCGATCACCCTATGCAACTTGTAGGCAGGTACATCCCTCAAAATTCTCTTCTCCCCCAGAAATTGTTTATTTCTCATAGAACCTTGGGGAGGGGCCTTGTGTATTTTGTAAAGTTCATGATCCCAATGAATATTATCTTTCTGTAAATTATATTTTATTTATTTTATTTTTAATTGGCATACAGCCTTGAAGCATCATTATTGTATTTCCAAAACTGTATGGTTTAGTTGATTCTCCTCTATCCGTTGCCTCCCCCATCCCTTCCTTCACCTTTCACAGGGACTGGAGGAGTCAGCTACACAAGAGGGGCCCACTGAGCAGTTTAGATCTCTGAGTTTATTATTTTCATCATATCTGTTCAAAATATTTTAATTTTACCTACCAGTCTTTTTGTACTCCAGTTATTCATGTGTTCATGTATTTGTTATCCCTTTGGTTATTTGGAATCTATTCATTTTTTTCTTACTACTGTTTATTTCATTTAGGATATTTGTAATGTCACACTTTCATGTCCTATCACATATAATCCCTGTTAATTCCACCCTACACCTTTTCATTTCAAATATTTATATTTTTTATCTCCAAAGTTTCAATGTGTGGTTCTATAAAAAACAGTGTTTATCTTGGGGAGATAGCTCAGTTTTCGTTTACATCAAAATATTAATACCTCATTCTCTGATGAACTCTCACCTCTTTCAGTATTACCAATTTTTTCTTGATTGACCTCTTCTTGAATATAATTTATATTTTCCATGCTTGGTAATTTTTCTTGGGTGTAGATATTGAGTTTTATATTTTTGAGTGTTGAATACCTTTAGAGAATTTTGAAAGTTGTTCTTGTGCCCAGTTATGTTTATATAGTTACCTGGTTATTTTGGAAGTTGTTTTGGGGTACAGTTGAGCTATTTAGTTAATGGAGTGCATCTGTTCAAGTCTTGACTTTAAGGTTTTCTATGGTGAGTCCAAAGTAGCCCTGTGATAAGGCTAATTTAGACCCAATAATAGGCCAATATTTTTCTAAGCACTCTACAAAAATCCTCAAGTGTTATAGTTTCTATTCTGTAGTTGTTGTAAACAGACACTATGCCCAACTCCATCTGAATTTGGGAGCTGTTTGACTATTGTTTTCTGATAGTTCCTTTTTCTCCTGATGGAACTGCATCCAATGCAGAAATCTAGATAAATTATTGGATGTTTCCCTCTGTCATAGATCACTATTTTTTTCTCTGTATTGTAAAATGTCTAAAACAATTCAAAAGGCAATCATGAGTGTCATACTATCTCTACACTATATTGTTTTGATGTTTGGCTACAAACTTCCATTTTGAAAGTAACTTTGGCTCTTTGGGGCTACAGAGAATAAACTAGACACCATTTCTTCATAGTCAGATCTAAATCTTTGCTCCTATTTCTGAAAAATATTCTTGAGGCATGTTTCACCCTAGCCCAGGCTGATCTGGAACTCACTTGGTAGTCCACACTAGCCTCAAACTCATGAAGAGCCTCCTAAACTTAGCATATATATATATATATTTAAAGCTTCAATGGCTTCAGTCAAGATGCACAGCTCAAAACAAGGTTTTCAGGCTGCAGAGATTGCTTGGTGGTTAACTGGCTTGCCTGCAAAGCCTAAGGACCCATGTTCAACTCTCCAGAGCCCACATAAGCCAGATGTACAAAGGTGAGGCAAGTACAAGGTCTCACATGCCCCACTAGG
Source organism: Orientallactaga sibirica (assembly GCA_036365145.1). NCBI lineage: Eukaryota > Metazoa > Chordata > Mammalia > Rodentia > Dipodidae > Orientallactaga > Orientallactaga sibirica. Next base: position 27,430,021 of record JAEOAD010000019.1, read on the forward strand.
TGGTGCAATGTCTAGAGTTCAATTATAGTTGCTGAGGCTCTGGAGCACCAATTTTCTCTCGCTCTCACTTTCTCTAAAAAAAATATTAAAAAGGAGGTTTAGATGATTCTGAATGTTTAAACCAAGATTCAAAAATTCTACATTGTACAGCCTCTTTTAAAAATGTTTCCTTCACCCTTAGGAAGTAAGCATTTTTATTATACAATGTTACATTGCAATTCATGGCAAGTGGGAGCCTAGATTGTATGTAGTTTTCCATGTCCACTCATGTGTGACATTTATAAGGATTCATACTGACTTGTATTAAAGTTATTTTTGGTTATTTCTTTCATCTTCCTATTATAATCACCCTGTCTTTCTGATGTTAGGCCGTAACTATGAGTCCTAGTGGTACTCTGTTTACTGGGTCATGTAAAACTGTAAAATTACGAAAGTTGATGGGTTGCTACTCTGGTCTAGAATGGCTATTATCATTGGGTATTTAAGACAGCATATTAAGGAAGTAACTAGGGCTGCTTGGAAGTAACAGTATGCAGAGGTAATTTCTGTCGTCCTAGATAAAACAAAAATTAATCTCACCACAAAAATTTCCTATGGCAACATAATAATACTGGAAACATCAATGGTCACATTTTGATAGCCACATTTTAAATATAATGCATTGATAATGGTCAAATATATATAAGTAGCAGTATTATTTTCTTGAAGGTATTGGTATTTATAAGTCTGTGTAGAATAATGAACTCATAATTTTATTAGGAAGGCTGAAGATGTTAACCTTTCAAGTACAATAAAGTTTCAGTGACAGTAAGAGGTTATTTTTCAGTTAAATTGTTGCTCAGTTCCCCAAAGCTACAGTGTACTGTAAGAAGCATTGGTGAGCAAAAATATCCATATATCTCCATAGATTTATTAATCATCTATTTGTTGTTTACAAACTTTCTACCCAAAGATGGGTGGATCTTGGTAATTTTTTTCTTGCTTAACTTTAAATAAATTTCTCCCTTGTGCCTTCTCAGTATAGATGAAGGAGAAAACAAACAAAAGCAGAAGTTATACCCTCTTAAACCAGTCAAAGTTTGCCATGGATTACCTCAGTTTCCATAGAAATATGCTTATGACAATTCTCTTGGATCAAAATACTAAAATTACTATGTTAAACATTCAGATTTTAAAGTAGTTATCAGTATCATAAGTGTTAATTTAAAATAGCTCCTACGAAATTAGAAAAAGCCACCAATTAACAAGTATTTAAGGGCTGGAGAGATGGCTTAGTGATTAAAGCACTTGCTGACTAAGCCAAAGGACCCAGGTTTGATTCCCCAGCACCCACATAAGCCAGATGCACTAGGTGGTGCACGCATCTGGAGTTTGTTTGCAGTGGCTAGAGGCCTTGGTGTGCCCATTGTCTCTCTCTCCTCCTTGTCCTCTCTCTCTCAAATCAATAAAATCAAATAGTTTTTTTTAAAAAAAGAAGTATTTTGATTTATTAACAGGACCTGATCACTAGGTCAAATCTTTTTAAATAAGTACATGCATAAAAATGTACAATTACAGTTATTATAACATAAAACATTGAATTACCATAAGCTATATTTATGAAACTACACTGAAGACAGACAACAAGGGGAAAGGATCAGTAAAAGTTAAGTGCTCTATATTCATTTTTCTCTCTCTTTTTTTTTTAATCAACCAAAGGACATGACAAGCTATCTCCTTGTGCATGAGTGTGTGTGTTCACATTCATCTTTTGAGACAGGCTTTCTCACTAGCCTATTCACCCAGTAGGCCACACTGGCTGGCCAGTGGGACCCAGGAATCCATCTGTCTCTGCCTCCCAAGTCTTGGGATTACAAGTACACACCATGCCTGGCTTATTTTACAGAGGTTCTTGGAATTGGGCTGAGGTTCTCATGCTTGCAAAGCAATCATTTTAAAACCAGAGATATTTCTTGAACACCTTTTTATTTCCTTTAGACAGACTAGTATTCGTGTGTGTGTGTGTGTTACTTTTTTCATTTACTTACTTGTAAAACACTCAGAGTGAAATAATAGATTGGCTATTAAGTCTGCAATAAACATCGAGTTCAAATAATTCTCTGACACAAACATTAATTTCCTTTGACTAAATATCCAGAATAGGTACTATTATATTATATGATACTTCCTGTTTTTTTTCACTTGTTTTCCTTCTGACACCACTTGTTTGACCATTTAATCTTTTTCACAGTTCTTAGAGCTGTGCTATTTCAATTGTATTTTCATATTTTTCTTTTTCTGTTTCATTTTATCTAATTTCTTTTGATCTATATTTAAATTCACTGATCCTGTCCATCATTACATTTAATCTACTCTCGAGTCTGTTGAAGGCCCACTTCCTCTCTTGTCACAAGTTTTTTCATTTCTATGGTCTCTATTTTATTCATTCCTATGCTTTCTATTTTTATAGCTGCTTATTACTTATCTATTTTATTATAAAGCTTAATATGTCAAACACAGCTGTTTTGAAAACCTTGTTGGAGAGTTCCAGAAATTACCGCCATGTCTGCTTAAGATTTTCACTAGTAGTCATGTAAGATCATTATTTTTTCTTCTTTTTTTGCCTCCTGGATAGCAAAGCTTCAATTCCAGAGGATATACAAGATAGTAGAATCCAGTCAAAACGTCTCCCTTTCCAGAGCGACTGTGTTCTCATTGGAATCTAAGATATCTTTCACAGGTTCATGTTTGCAACATGGGTCCCCCAGTTAGTGGGCATTACTCTGGAAAGCTGTGACACTTTTAAGAGATGGAGGCTGACTGTCAGAAGTAGATCAGCAGTGGGAAGTCTTTGAAGATTACAACCCCACCATGTTACTGCTGTGTTCACTTCTTCCTGTTTGGCTGTGATGTAAGTAGCTTCTGACACATGCTCCAGCTTGCCTCTAGTTCTGCATGCCTTCTCCTCCACCATGGACAGAAACCCCAAGCCAAACAATACTTCCTCCTTTAAGCTCTTTTTGTCATGTATCCTGTTTACATGTGCAAGCATAACTAACACAGGCTCGTTTCTCCCTCAGGGATGAACTGCCAGGGAAGTTCTGTCAGGAATCCCCCAAATGCTTCTATCAGCACATTCAAGACTGTGTGCTATCCAAACATGAGTTACCAGGGATACAAGAAAGTAAGGATTTCTCCATCTCAGTAAGTGAAGAATGTTTTTTTAAAAAAAATAGACTGACAGAGAGTATTGGTTTGTCAGATAAGGACATGTGGCGTGGGGTTGAAAAGTGTAGTTAAAGTAGTCTAAAATTCTCTAGTTTAGAATGATGAAATATTTATTTATTTATATATTTGACAGAGAGAAAGAAGGAGAGAGAGAGAAAAATTGGGTGTTCCAGGACCTACAGCCGCTGCAAATGAACTCCAGTAGCATGTGCCACCTTGTGCATATGGCTACTGTGGAGCCTGGGAATCAAACCTGGATCCTTTGGCTTTGCAGGCAAACACCTTAACCACTAAGCCATCCTTCCAGACCAAGAATGATGAAGTTTTGATAGATAAGAAAAAGAGGGCAGAAACCAACACTAGGACACTGACAAAATTAAAAAAAAATCTAAACATACTCTTACTGGAACTTGCATCTAGTATGTCGCCATTGCTCCCACCAAAGGCCCATATATGTAAGAGTTTGTCTCCAACTCACCATGGCACTATGTGGATATGAGGGAATATTTAAGAGCTATGGCTTAGTAAAAGGGCTTTAGTTCATTGGAGGGTATGACCTTGAAGTGATATTGGGATCTAGGCCCTTCTCCCCGTACCTCTCTGTTGCTGGGTCACTATCGGTTTCTTCTTCTGTGGACTTCTTTCATTGTACACTGCCTGTCTAAGGGACCAAAGTCAGAAGCCCAAGAACACTGACTGATACCAGAAAACTGTAAGCCCAAATACAGCTTTCTTCCTTTCAAACTTTTTCCTCAAGTATTTTGTCACAGTCAAGGACATTTGACTAACATACAGCCTAGTAACTGTGAACGAGATATTTACCCAAAACAGTGAACACAGATATCTACACAAATTTCTGTCCAGATGTGTGTAAAGCGGGTCATTTATACTTCCTAAATCTTGGAAGGAATCAAAATACCCTTTAATAGTAGGGTCTGATAGCACAGGTCTATTATCCTAACACTGGGGAAGCTGAGGCAGAAGCATCTCATTTTCAGATTGTCATTGGTTGTAGAATGAATTCAAGGCCCATCTGTGCAATGTATGAGATCCTAAATCAAAATTAAAAACTGAAAATGTGAAAAGAATCCTGGACATGGAAATTGGTAGTAGAATGCTTGCCTATCATGCACAAGACACTAGGTCAATTCCCAGTGATAAAAATAAAGAAAAAGAAGACATTTAAATAGGTGACTAAACTGTGATGTATTCACATAATGGAATATTAGTCATTTCTGAAGGGAAGAGGCCACGAAGCCATGAAAACATGGAGGAAACATGAATGCACATTACTTTGTGAAAAGATCAATATTGAAAAGCTGTGTAGTTTGTTATTTCAATTGCATGAAAGGTAAGTCTATGGGGCAGTGCAAAGATCGGTGGTTGTTCATAGTTAGGCAGTGAAACACTTTGGATAATACTATAATGGTGGGTGTATTTCATTATAAGTTTGTTTATACTCACAGAATGCACAAGATCAAGAGTGAACCCCAATGTAAACAACTGCCTTTGGTAGTCATGAGGCACACATTACCTATATATCAGTGAGGGTTCACTAGCTAAAACAAATGCCCAGTTGTTGGGTGGAGATTTAAAACAGGGGAGGTTCAGATATGTGTGGACATGGAGTATATGGAAAAACACTGCACTTTCCATTCAATGTTGCTATGAATCCAAAACTGCTTTAAAATATGAACTCATAAAAGACTAGTTATTAGTGGACCAGGGAGATCAGTTGAATTTAAGTAGTAGACTTCCCACTTTTGGTTACATGGGGAGACTGAGTTATTTTTAGCAATAGCAATTGACTTAAGTGAAATAAACAGCTCTGAATTTCTTATGTCATTAGGAATTGTAGATTGTGTTAATGGGCAGTCTGGTGGAATGTGAACTATTGATGTACAGTTGGAGAGAAGTCCTTAGCCAAAACATGATTATAAGCAAGATTCAGAGATAAGTTATCAGAATTAAACAGAAATGATACTGAGACAGCTATGTTTTCAGCAGTAAAACCACAGAAAACTGCATCTGCATTATTAGCACTCCAGAGTACCAGAAACAAGAGCACAAAAAATTAAAATATCATTTCTACATTATACATATCTTTAACTAAAATGATATTATATCACATTACTTTACACTTATAATAGATTTACCAATTTTATGTGTTCCCAGAAAGATACAAAGGTACATGGAAGAATATAATATATACTATAAGCTGATTTTGACCAATTCTTAATTTGCTATATATATATGGTATATTTATGTTCTTTAACAAATGAAGAACATTTAACTTGTACTAAGCTTTGGACAGCTTTCTGTCAGTATTTCAGAACACCAGAAAATATCTCATCATTGGGTTTTGTGAGGATAATTTATTATATGATATTCAGAACTGTCTAGAAATCTGTAAAATGTTTTCATGTAGGTAGTGACTGTTGTTATTCTATTGCTTCTCAATCTTGTGGCATGTGCATATGGACTGTGAGTTGGGGGGGCACATGCTCACCTGAGGCAGAGGATGTTCACCAGTGATGGTTCATAACTGAGCCTCAGGTGCTCTGCTCCAGGGCTCTTCTCCCTGCCCTCATTCTAAACCAGAGTCTCTTTAACGTTCCAGAACTTGCAGGGCTCCAATGATTCTATCTATGATCCCTGCTCCCCAATCAGATAGGGTTAGAAGCACATGTGGCCACAATCAGCTATTTACAAGGGATTTGAAGTTTGGAATTATGGCAGTTTCAGATCCCTTCAGGCCCTCATTGTGTGTATAAGGTACACTCAACCCTGAGTCATCTCTCTAGCTCTGTCTTGATCCTTAGACACAATTATTTCCTCAGTGTATTGGGCACCAAAATATGTCATACACTCTCTCTTTTAAATCCTGGAAAATTGTCTGGCTGCATCAAGTATTTTCTTAAAGACCCCTAGATCAATGGAACCTTATATATTACAGGCTAGCAAATGATCATAGAGAAATAAAATTAGAAATACAAGTGCAGTTAAACTTAACAGTTTCCCTCAGTGTTTCAATGTTTTAAAGAATGATAGGGCCATTGGTGAGCTATTGCGTATTCTAAATTAAGACTTAAGCATCCAATCCAGAGTGGTGTCACTTGTTATAGTCACTTGTTTAGACTTGTCAGCAGACTAGAGAGTTCAGTACGTTGTAAAAATAAACATCTATTTAGACTATTATTACTGTCCTTTTATTTTTAATATTTCTGTTGAAAGAGCTACTGCTGGTGTTGCTCCCTTACTCAACATTTTTCCTCTTTCAAACAGGAGTCAGACGCTTCCACAGTTAGTTAATATAATAAATACCAGCCAGCTCTGTGACTCTTTTTGCTTGCCATAAACGGCGCCTGCGTGTGTGTCCCCGGCAGTTTTCCCTGTTGATCTCGTTTCCTCTCATCTTAGACCAGGGCCCAGACTATTTGCTTATTCCAGAGGCGCAAAGATGCTGACAGCTCAGATGCTGCCAGCCGCTCTCTGTCAGCCGGGAGATGAAGGGGGCTCTGGGTGAGGGGATAGGGCTCCTGTAGCTGCTTCGGTTGCTATTTATGCTACAGAGCAGGGCACGTGTGTCTCACGCTACCTGTCTTTCAAAGAAGTCAGTTTCCTACTTGGGAAGATGATCTGCAAATTCCCCTGGACTACAAAGGTGAAGGCAGGCGCTGCGTGTGAAGGATGAGCTCCACTCTTCAATCTGTGTCACTCAGTCCACGCTCTTATTTATTCTGCCCATCCCCCTGGGCACATCCAAATTGCCCGAGGTTCAGCTCCAGACACTTATGCCAGACAGAACTGCCACACATCTGTTGTAAAACGACTCACGATATATCTTGCAGCGATGGAGTTGGTGTGTAATTGTGGAAAGGATGCCAGATCAGAATCTAAATGATGCGGGTTACAGTCCCAGGCCTATGATGGATTAGCTATGTGCCCTTCGCACATGCTGTCTGTCTAGATCTCAGGTTGTTATTTTTTTTTTAATTCCTAAATCAGATAATCACTTAAGTTCCTTTTATCCCCCATTTTGCGATTTCTAAACAAGTGATTATGATGATAGCTGTGTTGTATTGAACACGGGCTTTGGGCTAGAAATTAAATTAAGTCTTTTTACATGGATTAAAATATTTGCTTGTCAGAACAGGTCTTTGATGAACTAAGAGCTGTCATTGATTGATTCAGACAGGAGGGAAGTAGCATTGTAGAACATCCAGGTCTCTGTGTGTGAGGCTGTCTGGTATTCAACAGCATTTCCAAGGAGAGTTGGGTTTTGACATTCACCCAATAGGAACAAGGCATTGCATATAACTGGTCCTTCAAGAACCCCGCTGTGCTACAAGTCTTTGGGTCAGGAATTGCCATGGGAGTTGGGGTTAGCCTTTGGAAACTCCTCTTTTTAAACAAGATGGCATTAGACATTGTTTCTTTGACATTTCAGATGCATTTTATGATCACCTTGGTTTATTAATGCAAAATGAAATTCACTTTTCCCCCTAAAGAATGTCTCAGTGTAGAATGCTGCTTATAAATTAACAGAGAAGCTGGTAATTAAAATTAATCACAATGTTACATACACTTGCATATTTATAAAATGCTAGATGAAGATAATTCTCATTGACTTCAAAATTATTGGAAGCACAAAATGCCCAGGATGGTAGAATAGATATTTTCAAATAATGTTGTAATCTTAGCATTGCCTTCAAGGAAGAGTGGGCTAATGAAATTTTGATTCGTTATGTTTGGGCATTTTTTTCTAAGGAGGAAAAAGAGGCTAAAGTGGTTGGAACTGAAGCAGTAAATCTGGTAGTAGAGCTCAGAGTGGCCTCGATTTCTTACTCCAATTGAAAACACAACAAAGAAACAAACAGCTGTCCAGGACGCCTATCTCACGAGGTACAGTTATGTCCAGCGTCATAAAGTGGCCTCTGCTTCTCATGAGACATTATACTAACAATTATATTTTCTACTTCATTCATTAGTATAAATTAATTATAATGGTGATATCACTTCTAAAAGCACTTATATTACTTTTAAAGCATTTAAGTAATTTCTATTTCCAAAAAAAAAAAAAAAAAGAAGACGATGCAATTCATTAGCATGGCATTGAATACTAATACAATCCAACAGTCGTCTTCCTTTCATCTGGCAGGTCGCTATATGATAGCCTCTTTTCCTGTTCTTCATACTGCACCAAGGATTCAGTGAATCAACCAGAACCTATGGTCTTTTCAGGTAACCACATGAAGATTTCCATCCACCTGAAATTCTTTTCCTCGTGCCAAGAGTATGTACCACCTTGTTGTTCAGGTCCGTACAGACTTTGTTTTTAACCTCTGTGAAGGTCCTGTGCAGACACCACGTGGCCCCAAGGCACTACTTATACTCACACTTCTTTAGACAATAGAGTTGGATCACTGCATTCCAGCCATCCAGTAATCCATTAGATTGCAATAGCCAGACCAGTCTAGTTCTCACTTGCCCCCTAGTGGACAGGATATATATTGCAACAAACAATCTATCAAAAGGAGATCAAAAGTTCATTTTATCTGATTCTCCAGAAGCTCTGGGAAAGATATTTTTCAGCGTTTAGGTATCTTTTGCTCAAAATATATGAGGTGATAGGACAGAAATGGCAAAGCAAATGAGTTTTTGAGCATTTATTTTGGAAATCCTTTTATATAGTAATAGCTTGCAAATACACCTGAGGAAGGCAATATGAATCCACTAGGACTCCATGTGGGAAAATCAATTGACGTAAATACGGAAAATCTTATACAAAACTCTAAGTCTGCAGTGACTTAAAAATACACATATAGGTGTCTTCCTCATCTTCATAGGCGGTAACTGCTGATCTCTGAGAGGATTATTTCCTGCTAGAACAGTTGCATCAGAGTAAGCTTGCTCTCCTGCTTCCTGTTTCACGGTGTGACCTCTCCACCTTACATGCCTCCCTACCTTGACACCAGCATTCATGTTGTTACATCGACAGGAATCACACTGCAGTCAAGCAGATAGCCATGCCATGCTCTTGAACATCTGAAGCTAAACAAGCCTCTCTCATGCAGTAAGTTCCTATCCTCAAGTATATGATTGTAAGAAACAAAAAAAGCAGATTCAGGGCTGGAGAGATGGCTTAGCGGTTAAGGTGCTGGCCTGTGAAGCCTAAGGACCCAGGTTCTATTACCCAGACCCAGATGCACATGGTGGCACATGCTTCTGCAGTTCAGTTGCAGTGGCTAGAAGCCCTGGCATTCTCATTCTCTCTCTCTCTCTCCTCTCTCTCTCTCTCTAAATAGATAAATAAATAAAGTATATAAAGAAAAACAGGCTCAGACAAATGGCTAAAGTATATCATGTTATAATAAAACAGAAAATAATTTACCAGGAAATTCTGGCTGGGCTTCAGCCACTCCTATGGATGTTTCAGTTAGAAAAATCAAGAGTGAGGATGGTCTGGTGGCCTTTCTAAGATTCTCTGTGCCTTCTGGCTTTTGCTTTGCCCTGTACTTTCAAAATTGTTTGCTAACCTATACATATTGAGTGTTTTGTATTGAAAGCAAACCATCATCACTCCACTAGAATGACAATGTTTCCCAACATTATCTAGTCTCTGACAGGATGGCTTTCCATCCTGAACCAACATGAGATGTTCTGTCCACTTTGAACAGACTGGACCATTGCAACATGACCAACGAATTCCTCATTTGCAGTCTGGCATAGTCTATGACTACCAAGATCTAATTCTTTTTTTTTAAGAGTTTATTTTTATTTATTTATTTATTAGAGACACAGAGAGAGAGTGTGTGTGTGTGTGAATAGACACTCTCCCTTCCCCTCTCTCTTTCCTTACAAATAGTAAATAAATACTCCAGCCACTGGTCTCAAAGGCCTGGAGAGAACTCCAGACACATGTATCACCATGTGCACCCTAGAATACACATGCTTGCAATTATAACCCCAGTGGGACCTGGAGAATTGAACTGGGGTCCTTAGGCTTGGCAGGCATGTACCTTAACCACTAAGCCATCTCTCCAGCCCCAAGATCTAAGTCTTATCAAAGCTCTTCTTAGGTTGGGGAGATGACTTAGCAGTTAAGAACATTTGCTTGCAAGGCCTTAGGACCTTGGTTCAATTCCAGTGTACCCACAAAATCCCAGATATAACCGGAGTTCTGTTGCAGTGGTAGGAGACCCCTGACAGGCCCATTTCTCTCTCTTTTTCTCTTTCTCACTCTCACTCTCCTTTCCCCTCTCTCTTTCCTTACAAATAGTAAATAAAAATACATTTTTATTTAAAAAGTTGGTCTCAAAGGCCTGGAGAGATAGCTCAGTCCATGAAGTAAATGCCATAAAGCACGAGGACCTGTGTTCAACCCCTAAAATACACATGAAAACCCCAAGCATTGTGGTATGCAATTATAACCCCAGTGATTGGAAGGTGGGGGCAGGTGGCTTTTTAGAGCTTATTGGTTATTCAGCCTCACCTATGGCCACACACAAAAAAAGTTGCACAAACATGTACATGTACTTTCATGAACACACACACACACACACACACACACAAACATACATGTAAGTTGTCATTTTTGTTCAAAGCAAATTCTGTTTCAACTTGATTGTCCTTTGATATTACTATATTTGGAACTCCAGTATATGCACCTGAGGCCCTCCAGGAAACATGTTAGAATTACTCATGTGGGTTGAAGAAATAGGAGATCACATCTGAAAACACAGTATAGCTGACTTTTCAGTAAAAAAAATGATATTATAAAAATGATACATCTAGCATTTATCATGATACAGTTTTGCCATCTCTCCTGCTAAGGGCCTTCTTTTCTCCTAAATATATCTGTTTTGCTAGACTCCTGCTGAGACATTTCTGATAGACACATGGAAGGACCACAGAAGAGAAGAGGTGATCGCCATTTCCTTCTCCAAGTCTTTGTGTCTCTGGCCAAATTGGGGCACCATGATTAATATGAGATGCAGATGTCAGCTGTGCTGTCTGGCTGATTGGGCTGTGCAGGTGACAACCTCCATTTGCCTGGGTTGGGAAAGGAGGAGACATAGCTCTGTGGCACCTCGCGCATGAACTTTTCCCAGATTACAGGGATTGAGAGAAGAGTGATGGAGCAATAGCTATGAGATTTGTAAGATTCCTGGCAACCAAGGATGCTGAATGAAGGTTTGCTAAATGATTTTCGAGACACATGATCCTTCTTCCGGATTCTTACCTACACATGGATTTCTAATGCGAGAAATAATCCATCCATCTTATTCAAAATGAACACGGATTTGGGGACCAGTCTCACATCTGTCAGTTCAAAGCTGAATAACTTTGTGGTAAGTTAAATCAAGCAATCCTAGATTTGGCATCTAGTTGAACTCTCTCTAATGTTCTTTTGAGATGCATGAATGAAAATCTATAATAATTTGTGTGGACCCTTAAAAATGGCAGTTGTGCCTTTTTACTCTTTGTTTGTTTTGCATTGAATAGAAAGTACAAACATCCTCAAATGATAACAACACAAGCTGATTAATAGAAGTGCATGTTGGGATAACACACACACACACACACACACACACACCCCCCACACACACACCACACACACACCCCATATACTCCCATACTATATATATGTAGTTCATTTTACATATAAATAAATTAATTAAATTGGATTTAAATTCAGCTTTAGTTGCTTGCTCAAAGTACCTCCACAGTTAATACCATTAGGAAGATACTTAGCCTTTAATGGTATTTAAAAAAACCTGTTTATAGGGCTGAAGAGATGGCTTGCTGGTTAAGACATTTGCCTTCAAAGCCTAAGGACCCAGGTTCAATTCCTCAGTACCCATATAAGCCAGGTGCACCAGGGAGCACATGCATCTGGAGTTCATCTGTAGTGACTGGAAGCCCTGGTACGCCCATTCTCTCCCTCTCTTTCTCTGCCTCTTTCTGACTCAAATAAATAAATATTTTTTAAATTTTCTAAAAAAAACTGTTTGTAATTTATTGATGACTCTAGTCCACATATGGGCATGTCTGAAAGTATCCCTGCAAACACACATGATCATTGAGTAGCCATATAATTACAAAGTAGGCATATAAGGCATCACTGTGGAAAACCTGAAAACCCCTCAATGGGCACAGGTCCCTATCTGAAGACTGCAGTCCCGCTTGTTCACACACATCTGTCCTGCTACCTTATTCTACAGAGAATGCTGAGCTCCCTAATGCTAGACAATAGTGCTGCCTGACTGAGTGATGTTGCAAGTCATCAGAAAAGCTTAAACGTTCAAAAACACTGAAAAGTTAGACTCTTGTTAAAGGTGAGGAGAAAAACATTTGAGAATCACATAGAGCTGAAATAATTTATCAAACATACATAGTAAACGTGTAGTCCAGCAAGTTTCCTGCTGGCGTGTGCTACCACAACAGGATCAAGGGCACATGGGACATACAAACAGAAGTGGGGAGGACACTAATGGTAGGAAAGGGGAAATGGAGGAGGGGGGATTTGGACGAGTGTGGATAAGAACCAATAAAACAAATTGTTTTGAAAATGCCTAAATGAGTAATCGATCAATGGGTCAGGGTACTTGTTTTGTAAGCCTGAAGGCCTGAAAGAGCCTGATCCTTCATGAGTTTCATTTCACGCTACCCATGAACAGTTGGGCGTGTTCATGCATGCCTGTTACTCCATCCCTATGGGGAGCAAAGACCAGAGAATCACTGAGGCTCACTGGTCCGTCAGTCATACTGAAAATAACAGCTCCTGGTTTGGTGAGAGATTCCATCTTCAGGAAATACTTGGGTGCGCAAGCAAGGAGGACATACAACATTCTCCTAAGCCTGCACATTTGTGTGTACAGGAATGTACATCTGCACATGCATGGGCATATGCCACACATGGCATACATACACACATATGTGCACACACCCACACTCTTGTACACATATCTACCTGCATAATAATAATAATAATAAAAGAAACAACAGAAATATAAAAAGGCTGTTCACCAATAGTTATCTCAGGGCTTTACTTTCTGTCGAATTTTCCCCTAAACATCAAGTTCTTTACTCCAGCACATAATCACCACTCAGTTGTTCTCTTCTGAGCCCAAATCCTTGATTAACAAGCTGTTTATTCTTGCTGTCCTGTGGCCACTGACTTCAAGTAACAGCGTAACTAAGACAAATGACTGTCTAGTCCCAGTTCTTCAGCGACTATCTCTCAAGTATTTACTTGCGTCTCTTGACTGTCTCCTCTGATACCCTGTGGAAATATATGACTTCTAAAGCCATGTCATGGGGCTGGAGAGATGGCTTAGTGGTTAAGGTGTTTGCCTACAAAGGATCCCAGTTTGACTCTCCAGGACCCACATAAACCAGATGCACAAGGGGGCGCATGTATCTGGAGTTCATTTGCAGTGGCTGGAGGCCCTGGCACGCCCATTCTCTCTCTCTCTCTCTCTCTCTCTCTCTCTCTCTTTCTCTGCCTCTTTCTCTCTCTCAAATAAATAATTAAATAAATAAATAAATAAAGCCATGTCATGATTCAGATTCCTCCCTACTTAGTTTGTACCATCATGTCTCTCTTTATAGTAACTAACATATTTGACAGTTCTCTAGCCTCATCACAAAATCACAATTGCTAATTTCTCGTATCTCCAATTTGATGAAAGTGTTTATTATTCTCTATAAAACTGTGTGATTTTATCACAAGCTTAAGAGATTATCTTTAGTAGGTAGACAATATTTTTTTCATCATATAGAGGATTAATACCCAAAATGTATGGAGAAATAAAACTCCATGGCAAGAGTGTAATGAGGTGCTAGGAGTTCAGGAAATGCCTTGAACCCTATACCCCAGGCCTATGTCTCTCTTTTTTTTTTTTTTTTTTTTTTTTTTTTGGAGAGAGACAGAGAGAGACAGAGAGAGAAGGAGAGGAAGACAGATAGAGATGGGCGGGCCAGCAGCCTCTCAGCTGCTGAGAATGAAATCCAGACGTGTGTGCCCCCTTGTGGTCAAGTGCGGCATTGCACCCTTACATCACTTTTCATCTGGCTAAATGTGGGACCTGGAGATTGGAACCGCTGGAGAATAGAACCAGCATTCTTAGGCTTAGGAGGTAGGTGCCTTAACGGCTAAGCCATCTCTCCAGCCCAGGTCTGTGTCTACTTTTATTCAAAGAATTGGATAAAAAAGACTGAGAAGGATAATTATTAAATTATTATATTTATTTAGGGAAGCACAGAGCCAAGGAAAGGCACCCACATGGCTAGAGATCCCATGTGAAGGGACTGGGAAAACTGTGGAGAAAAAAAGAAAGAAAAGAAAGTTCAAAGAGCTCCTTCCATGTAGGGAGCTGGAGGGGGTAAAAAGCCCATGTGGAGAGTAAGGACTTGATGCATGGCATAATGACCTAATTTAATAACTCTGTTAAATTAAAATTTGCTAAAAGACATGGTTTCAAATGTTCTCATCACAAAGAAAATCAACTAAACCAGGTGATAGATAGGTGTGCTATTTAGCTTGGCAGCCACACTAATTTCTTAGTTTATGTGTATACTTGAACATCATTTTATGTACTTTCCATATCAAATGTTCTGTTTATTCATTATACACCAATGCATTTGGGAAAGTATCAATACCTTCATGGACATGATGCTTTGAAGATTAGTATACATTGTGTCATTAAATTATTAGTGTAATACAGAGTACAGTTTATTATATAAATGATCAATTTAGAGAATTATGATGGTTGGGATATCACGTGTCCCATAGTCTTAAGTGTTTGTGATTAAGCTTGCTACTTAGTTCCCAGCTGGTGGAACCTTTGGGAGGTGGAGCCTCGTTGGAGGAGATGTGCCACTGGGGGCAGACCTTGAGGTGTGTTAGACCAGCCCGCTGGGTGTTCAGAGTTAGCCAGCTTTCATAACTCATTCCCTGCTGCTGATGTATGAAGATATGAGCCAGTGGCTGTGCTTTCTCCTTCCCGATAAAACTTCCCCTCAAAATAAACCCTTTCTTATGAGCCGGGCATGGTGGCGCACGCCTTTAATCCCAGCACTCGGGAGGCAGAGGTAGGAGGATCGCTGAGAGTTCAAGGCCACCCTGAGACTACATAGTTAATTCCAGGTCAGCCTGGACCAGAGTGAAACCCTACCTCGAAAAACCAAAAAAAAATAAAATAAATAAATAAATAAAATAAAATAAACCCTTTCTTTCCTTAAGCTGATCTGGTTGAGGGTTTTATCCCAGCAATGAGCAGGTAAGTGCTATAAATATGCTGACGTTTAAGAAACAGGATAAAACCACTATGAAACAGCTTGGGAGATTTTATGAACTATATAGAAGATTCAATATCTAGGTGTATTTATTTCTATTTTGACTATTTAGTGGGTTTTTTTGTGGGATGGGGGAACCTGAGCTCCAAGTTTAGTTCATTTTTTTTTTTTTAGCCATGTGATTTTCAGCAGCTTAAGTCATTGAATATAGTATTTTTTTTCTTTTTAAAAAATTATCAATTCATTTGCAAGCAGAGAGAGAGAGACTGGGAGAAGAGAGACACAGAGAGACAATGGACACTCCAGGGCCTCTAGCCACTGCAAATGGACTCGATGCATGCACCGCCTTGCACAGCTGGCTTACATGGATACTGGGGAATCAAACCTGGGTCCTTTGGCTTTGCAGGCAAGTGCCTTAACTGCTAAGCTATCTCTCCAGCCAGGAATATAGTATTTTTAATGTCTGACTGTACAAGAAACATGTTACAGAGCTTATGCTAAGACAAACAGAGGAGTTGTAGTTCCTTCCCTCAAAGCTTTAACATCAAATGGAAGAATGGAAGGAGAAGGAAAGGAGGGAGAGAAGGAAGGAAGAAAAAGGGAAGGAGAGAAGGAAAGAAAAGGGAAGGAAGAAAGGAAGGGAGGTATGGAGGAAGGAACGGGGGGAGAAAGGGAATCTCCCTTCCCTCCTTGTAATGGTTGGCATGAATTACTTCAAAGATATGTTCTCCTACCTTCAATGTGGTTTTCTACTCTGAGAAGAAATAGGAAAATGCTTGCTTTTTAATTTATTTTTATATCATTCTTGAGGAGTGTTTTCTGTGTACACTTTCCTGTGTTTTTCTGGTTATATTGCTCAAGAAAGCACAGCTTCCTTAACAGTCAGGAAACTGTATAGCAGAAACCAGCCTTGATGGTCTTCCTAAACCTGCTTTTCAGGAACTCACACTTCTATGGACTACAGGGAGGATTCGTGTAAAGAGATGCAGGGTCTACCCCAAACAATCCTTAAGCCTGGGAAAAACCTGTGTCTCTCAACACGGATCATACATATGTAGAGACATCCTAGGTTGAACTGTACTGTATTTTCCATGTGATGTTGGGAGAGGCATTTAGTTAAGCCAGCATTCAACATACCAAGGAGCAAAATCGGCAGAACTGATGGTTCGCAGTTTCCCCGCTAAATGGTTAAAAGTAGCATCTGAGGCTGCTTTTCGGTTAGTTCTCAGTTACGTCCTGACACTCTTCTTTTAAAAATACTGGAACTTCAGAGCTGTGTTAATTCTGACACGGCTTCTCTGACTTCAGAAATTGTCTCCACGCTCTCTTCTTAAATTATACAACTTAGAAGGAAGGAAGATGTCAAAACAGACCAACTAGAGTCAGGGACAGGGTGGTGGAGGAAAGCTTCCTTGCTTGCAAACCAGGAAGTTGGCCCTCAAGGGTTCTAGGAGGCCACATGAGACAACAGTCTCACCTTCATCTCCACCCTCTGGAACTCTCCCAGTGAAAAGGGAGATTTGCCAAAAAACCAGACACCTCCACAGACAACACTGTGACTTTTCCTGCCTGGTGAGAATTTACAACCCTGTCAACAGAGGTGCAGAATTGGAAGGAAGATTCACGAAGGCGACCATCTGTCAGGGAAATCGGTGCCCTGTGTTTGTGCCGAAACTGGCTCCTGTCAGACTTACTGCGAGAAAGGCTGCCAGTCTGGAATACATTGCAGGTTTGCTCCTGAAGGCTGAAATTAAAAAAAAAAAAAAAATCATTTCATGTACTTAAAAATCAAAGGCTAGAATGACAAATGTGCATGATTTTCTGGTCATCTTTACCAGATTTGAATCCTGGTTCTGCAGTCACTAACAGGTTGAACCCGTAAAAGATTATCCTTTCTGGGTCTCAATCTGAAACTTTGTAAAATGAATATCAAAACACTAATTTGCTAAAATGATCTTTGGTGTTCAATGCTAAGTGGCACTTGACCTAACAGGTAGCACGTATTAATTGTCAACCATTGTGTACATTGTTAGTGGTGGTTGAGGTGTTTGAAAATTAAATGTCCCCCATAGTCTCATGTGTTCATGATTAAGCCACATATTAAATCACTAACTAGTGGTAATTTGGGTGGTGGAGTCTGGCTGTAGGAGATTTGTCACTTGTGGCAGGCCTTGGGGTGCCATAGCCCAAGCTCCCCATGCCACAGGGAGCTCACGGTATCACTGCTTCCTTCCATCTGCCGTGGCAAGATGTGATGTCCATCTCTGCTCTGCCATGCTATGAATAAATTTCCCCTCAAAAAGCACAAGCCTGAAATAAGCACTTTCTTCCCATCGGCTGCTTATGGTTGGAAGTTTTGTCCCAGCAACGAAAAAGGAAGTGAAATTGTGGTGTTGCTCAAGGATCCCAGTTAAAGCATAAGGAGTCCTGGGAAATAGGACCCCCTCCCCCAAGTCTTATCACTACATAGTCATTTCTGTGAGTTCACCAGAGCAGTGGGCTACATAAGGCTGACATTGCATCCTGCAGCACCTGCTCTCTTCAGCCTCTGCTTAATAGTACAAACTGGTTGAAAAGTAGTCTACTTCTTCAGGGGTAGTTCTCTTGAGGCGGGATCACTTAGCAGAGCTCTTTGGACTAACGGGCCATCGTATCTATACTAAGTAAATCCCTGAAAGTGAACTGATTTGGAGGGAGCCCTTACTGCATCAGCTACATGTCAACTGTCTGAATGACTGTCTATAAAGGACAGAATACCCTTAAATTCTGGGTGGTCTTATGAAATATCAACACTTTGCAGAATGTGCATGCATATGTGTTTGTGTGTGAGGGGGTATAAGTATTTAGAAAGTTAAGGTTTTTAATGTCTTCATGGTTGTTTTTAAATAGAAATGTATATTCTTTCCAACTGAAAACATTTAAAAATATACCTTTTATATAGGAATATAATGCTTTTGAGCACATGTGCTCTAAGTAGCTAAATAATTTAATCCATAAGTTATAAATATTCACTCTATGGAAATTCTATGCAGTGGTGGGATGTTTAAATACCAGATATGGAGTTCTAGTGAGTTTGGCAGGTTACAACAATTTTGTCTTTTAAACATACATTTATATTTTTATTTATTTATTTGAGAGACAGACACACACACAGAGAGAGAGAGAGAGAGAGAGAGATAGGCAGAGAAAGAGAAAGAAAGAATGGCCATGCCAGGGCCTCCAGCTGCTGCAAAGGAACTCCAGATCATGTGCCCCCTTGTGCATCTGGCTTACATGGGTCCTGGGGAACTGAACCTGAGTCCTTTGGCTTTGTAGGCAAGTGCCTTAACCACTAAGCCATTTCTCCAGCCTGGGTTACAACTCTTGATCTATGCTGTATGAGGGCTTCATTTGCTGCTAACCTGATACATTAGAGCCATCAAGTACAGTATGCCAAGGGGCACTCCAGCCAACCAGTGACAAGAGTCAGGAAAAGCTCTTGGACACATGAATGTGATTATGTTTTACATTTTATTTGAAGGCATGAAACTTTTTGCTATTAATGTGGAAGAAATATCTGCTGTGGGAAAATAAGGAATTCTTCATTTTCTTAAGAAAATGAATAATCAGCAGAAGTAGTCTTTTCAAATTAAATGTCTCAGTTGGGATCAGACAGCCAGCACCTGGGGAAGGCCAAACATGATTGCATATGATGGCTGCAAATAGCACAGATAAATTTAGAACCTTCACTTGCCAAATTGAGATGATCCCCTTTGGCTCCACAACTGGTTGTTCATGTTCTGAAGAGATTCGGGAACCACTTGCGCTCATGAGTATCTTTGAGTCACCGTGAAGCCCTCTCATTGTCCGTTTGTATGTAATCTACAGTGACCACCTCCCGCCTCCCGCCTTCTGCTTGCCAACCAAGGCACTCTCACCCTTACTGGTCCATCCATGTCTGTGAATATATGTGGGTATCAGTAAAATCATGGGCATGTTTATTTATTAGAGTTACCTCTGTGTGTTTGTAATATATCTATATAATTATATCCACACAGAAACACACACACACACACATGAAATTTTAGTGAAGATTTTGCAAGTTGGGTAGCTATCATAATTTTGTTTCCTTTCATTTCCTCAACCACATAGCTCTAAAAACTTTCCAACCAAGGTGGAGGAGTAATTCTCTTCTGATAGTTTTTGGAATAAGGGTTTTCTACTCCTCTTTTTTTTTTTTTTCTCCTATCAATCTCCTTGGCAAAGTATACAATGAAAAGAACATTTATGAACAAAGACTCACTAAAATTTTTATTCAGTAATTGTTTTAGGCCAGTAGGAATTGTGTGTGCGTCTCATAGATATACCAATTATGATATTGCAATAATATGGCAGAGGAAAGGCACTACCTTCACCATGAACAAAACCATCCCAGATACTGGGAGTGGAGGAGCTGGCCCCTGAGAAATCATCCATTCTAGTTGGCCTCTCCCTATCTCTATGGCCTGTTTCACTACTTTGGTGATACACAAGAGGCATACCCAGACCATCTTTAAATAGCTGAGAACCTAAGGGAATATGAGAATCTTAAGCCTTTAGGTGTTTATATTAAATGTAAAGATGTATGTTGTTAACAATATACAATAATACCACATAGACATTAATGGTACTACAAACTTAAATCACTACCATGTGCCAGGCACTTTTATATACTTTTGTGCTCAATATTCCAAGCAAGACTGTATTATTTCTGGGAATCAGAGTTGTTGTGGGTTTTGTACCTATTACTGAATACAGCATGAATAATAGCCATAACTGTTCTGTCAGTAGTCATCTATTCTGATAAGGTTGAACATCTCCTGAAGTGTATTTTCTGCAGCTTTCTTGTGTAACTATGCCTTTGTAAAATTTGATAGCCATAAACTCATTTCTCCTTTTATGTTTGGGCTCTGACTTTCAGGCTTTCCATTCCGGAACCACATCAAATTTCACTTGCTTTCAAATCTAGTGAATGCTTTATAGCAGTTACTTAATAAATAAACCCTAGATTGAGTCTTCTCCAATTACTCAATGAATTCATTTTATTTCTGCCTTATTTTTTCTCTTCTTATTTAACTTCATTTGTTTTTTTAATCCCTATGTAAATAATTTTCTCTCCCTAGCTTAATATATTAGAGTTACTTAATTCTATAAAGCATAAAAAATTCAGCCAGTTTAATTCAAGCATAAAAGATACTGAAAAAAACATTGTTACACATTTAAAAAATGGGCTCAAGAGATGGCTTAGCAGTTAAGGCACATGTCTGTAAAGCCTGAGGACCCATGTTCAATTTTCCAGATCCCATGTAAGCCAGATGCACAAGATGATGTATGTGCAAGGTCACACATGTGCACAAGTTGGTGCATGCATCTGGAATTTGATTGCAGTGGCTGGAAGCTCTGTCATGCCAATTCTCTCTCTCTCTCTCATTTAAAAAAAAAAAATTGGAATGCATTCTTTCCTGTGTCTTTCTAAGGAATTTCACTACAAAATAAAATGAATAATAAGAATTGTGCTGATTAAACATTTGTTTAATAATATACAACATAGTTTTAGAGCTAAAGTCTATATCTAGGGCCTGGTGCATTTTGTTCTGGCTCGTCAGAGTAGCTGGCCCCACGTATTTATAGTGCCTACTCTGTGCCAGGTTATTTGTTCGGGTCATAACATAGAGAACAGTCCTGGTTCCAACACTCAAACAAATTCAATTTTAATTACTCTTGGGGAGGATTAGGTTGTAATGTCTGGACATGTAAACCATCACATGGCCATGTGAGAAAGGTTATGTCAGATTATGCAAGTGTGACTGCGACTCTGAGTTGGGAAGTATTTCTGAAAGTGTTGGTACATGAAAGAGTTTAAAAGAACCAACAGTGGTAGCCTGCTCTATAAAAATTGGAAACAGAAGAGGACTGGATGACTCTGAAAGTTTGTGTTCTCCATTTTATATGGTTGGATGAGGCTTAGTTCAATCTGGTCTTTTTTTTTTTTTTTTTTAACAAGTGGCTTCTTTGAACACATGAGCAAACTATTTATTGTTAACTTTGTTTCCATTTTACAACACTACAACTGAATTTATAAGATCATTTTTCAACGTTATAAGCCAGCTTTGTGTTTTTCTACAGCTAACTTACATAATGGAGTGGGATGTGGATTCATAAAATCTTTGTTTTTGATTTTATGGGTCTGTGTGAGTATTGATGTGCATGGGGTGTTTGTGTGTAAATGTGTGTGTACACGAGCATGTGCATGCATAGGAAGGCCAGAGGATAACCTTGAGTGTTGGTTTTCAGAAAATGTTTACCCTTTGGGGGACAGGGTTACATATTGCCCTGGGACTTGCCAAATTAGCTAGACTGGTTGGCCAGAAAGCTGCAGGGATCTTCCTGTCTATGCCTCCCCAGTGCTGGGATTATAAACATGTGCCACCATGCCTAGCTTTTTAAAAACATGGGTTCTGTGGAATGAGCTCAGAGCTATTTCCTCATTCCTGCTTTACATTTTCAAAGAAAGGTCTGAATCCACTAGAAAAGGATTTTCTAGTGAACATCTATGATTGCCAGTATAGAAAAAAATCATCTGTATGGACCAAACAATTGAATATTGATATGATTTTTTCTTTTAAAGTGGTCTATCATACTTCTTGAGGCTTGGTTCTCAACCCTTTGTACAAAAATGTCCTCTTTACAATAAACAAGCTAAAAGTAAACTTTAGTACACCTCATCCCAAAAGACATTCCTCATAACTCTGTCCCAGATTCTTGTCATTTTGCAACACATCCCAATTTCGAACCCTAACAGGATTTAGAGGTGTGGTTTTTAAACTGCACAGCCAGCAAGAAGCACCGGCAACAACTTTATCTGGTTTACTATCATAACGAGTGGAATTAGTGCCTAAACATCCATATTAATGAGGAGCCTGGGTTTAGAAATGGATAAGGAGACAGGAAGAAGCCTGAAAACGTAGTAAGAATTGATCCTTTGGGCTGCAGATATACAGATCCTAAGAGATCAGTATAATTTTAGCTGCCAGCTTGACTGGGTTGAGGGCTGTTTAGAAAATTGGTGCCATGATTTGGGTCAGTATTTGTCATTACTAGATAGCCAGGGATGCACACAAGCCTTTAGAATGGGTTTGAGTTATAACCGGTGGAATGAGGCTCAGAAGAGTTTGGAGGAACACGACAATCTCCTCTGATGTCTATGAATTTTTCACCTAGTGCTAAGTGAGTTTTTGGCCAAGACCTACCACCAGGTGCATACACAACCTTGGATACTTAATTTCCACTTTTCTGAAACTACATTGAGTTGTTTGTTACATGACTTGCTATATGTGTATATTTGGGTTTTTATTTATTTATTTGAAGGAAAGAAAAAGAGACACAGAGAGCATGGGTTCACCAGGGCTTCCTGCCACTGCAAATGAACTCCAGATGCATGCACTACTTTGTGCATCTGTCTTTACATAAGTCCTGGGAAGCAAACCTGGGCTCTTAGGCTTTGCAAGCAAGCACCTTTAACTGCTGATCCATCTCCCCAGCCCTTGTGTATATTATTCTGTTGTAAATTTCTTGTCTAAAAAAAACAAAAACAAAAACGATTGGACAGGTTTTAGAAAGAGCCACTTGCTCTCAGGAAGTGCTACATAAACCTTGAAAGAAATAATCCTACTTTTAAGAAATTGAACATTACGCTAGCCTTTCATCCAAAAGTGAGGCTACACTCAACCAAATCTCTCTAAATTAACAATGCTTACCCACTTTAACCTATCGTGATCTCACTCTCCATTGGAGAATCTGTTTCTTCTTTTTCAGAAAGCAGTAAGAACCAAGAATAACCATAATCTATCAACAAGACAAGAAGTAATAGCTGAGTCCCTGACAGGAGATGAACCACCCCTCACACAGCAGCCAGGGCCCAAGTGAAAACTCAGAGGAACTTGTAAGATGAGCAAGGGTGCTGCTTCCACAGAGTCTGATAAGCTGGGCAGGGGGCGGATGATGCAGAAAGACACTGAGGACACTCAAAATACACCAAAGCAGAAATCCAGAAGCTGCTGAAAACTCAACCCTAAAGTAGAATTAAAGCACACCCACCAAAGCTCAGGGCAGTTTGCCGAAGAGGCGGCAGAAACACTGTGAGAGCCACAGGTGGGAAGGAATATCCAGAGACACAGCCCTCCCTATAATGACAGACTGCTGCTCTCACAATTCATAACCTACAATTTGGTGAATACCAGCAATCCCACTAAGGAGAGCCTTCAGTGGAGTGGGAGCAGGGAGGAGGGAAATAATGGTACTAACATATGCTGTGTCAATAAAACATTTCTACTTAATAAAAAATAAAAATTGAAAATTATCCTATGTACCATACAAACATAGAAAATTGTGAAAATTTTCCATTTCTAACCCAATTTGTGGTATTAGTTGCACAAGAAATGGTACTATGTGTTACAAAGTTTCAGATGTGGCCAGTAAGACTTGGATCAGCTGTGGTGTTTAATACCTGAACCTATGCTTTTACACTGAGATGGAAGAGGAGAGGCAAATAGCCCCAAAGCCATTAATAACAACCATCTCACCCAGGACATTGCAATAGCAAAATCAGAGCCTTGTAAGATTCAGACATAGATAAAAACCCACCAAATATAAAGCCACAATGTACAATTAACACATGAGCAAAATTCAGTAAAACAGCATCCAAAAGACTTTCAGCAGGCTAAGTCTCAGATTGTATGTTAAGTTTCCATAATGTAACAGAGAAAAGGATCATTTTGACTTACTGTATGTTACATTTTATGAGTCACTGGCCCTATCATTTGGGCCTGGGGCAATATAGCGATTGTAAGGAACGGTGTGTGGCAGTGAAAAACTATTCATGTTCTGGATAGAAAGCAAAATAGGGAAAAGGAAAGGGTGCTGGGTTCCACTATTCCCTTTAGAGACACGTTGTGGTTTTAATGTAAAATGTCCTCTATAGGGTCCCAACATGGGTTGGAAGACTTGGTCCCCAGCTGGTAGCAGAGAGCCCTCAAGAAAGACATCCTACATCTGGCTTCCATATACATGTGCATACATATGATCATCCAGTGTACACTGGGGATTCGTGGACTCCCAGAAGGTGGGCGTCCCTTTCTCGATGTCTGGGCTTGTCACAGTCCATAGAGACACACACACTTGAGTTAGTCTTGTATGTTTTCTGATGTGTTGCATGTTGCTGACACCCCTCTACTTGCACTTATAGAAATATAGATTTATTCTGTCTTGCTTCTCCAAACTCTTCCAACCACTCTCCCCCTCCACCCCTTCAAACCAATTGTAAAGTTTTCCTCACCTCATTGGCTGTATAGCAATGACACATACTGACCTGCATTGTGTTACTGATTTTCTAAGTAGCCCTCAACCCAGTCAAGCTGACAGTCGAAATTACATATTAAAGCTATAGAAAATAAATCATGAATGATTTATGATATATAAAATTCATGGAAATATAAAATAGTGTGTCATGGAGGAGTGATCAAGGCCATCAACCAAAGAAAGAGTGAGTGAAGAAACTGGAAAGTATCTTTACATTTTAGAAATGTTCGATATAAAAGAGTACCATGTACAATTTGTGGGGATAGCCAAGGGGCAAAAGCAAAATAATTTCAATGGAATCACATAGGAAATTGGAGTTTATTGAACTTACTCATCAAGAAACATGCACTTTTATCAGCCATGCGGGGAAAAGAAATGTGGTGTTCACACTCTTTGGGGAGATAGAATAGAGAAGCCTAAATTAAGTTAGACATTTGATGGGCTTCTTAATGGGGGAAAAGATGGACAGAAATAAATATTCCTGACATAAATGAGAGACCAGAGGAAACATTTATTATTCTATAGCTCTCCAAGCAACCAAAGCCTCCTTTCTTTCAAAGAAAAGGGATTTGGGTAGATAAAATTAACTTACAATGTCCTTGAATTGCTAGCATTTCTGGGGTTGTATCGAAACAAGAATTAATAAAGAAAAATAAAAGCATGCCCTCCACCAAAGACTCATTGGTTTCTCATATGTAAAGTCCCAGTAAATGTAGGTTAACCCAGAATTACGAAAAACACTGGGAAACATGCCCTATTACCTAAAAGTGTAAATATCATGAACAGGGGGGCAGAAATCACAATTAGATCCAAGATACTAACAATATCAGATGACAAAATGTCAGAGACAAAATAACTACATTAATTTTTTTATTAAATAACCAAACAGAATAAAGAAACAAGGCCTTAGAAAATTACCAGACAAAAGGGAAAATTGGTAAACTGAATTCAGTTATGAGAAAATATAATTATTAAAATTAAGTACCTAGAATCCAGACAGATGGCTTAATAGTTTAAGGAGTTTGTATGTAATGCCAGACAACCTGGGTTCGTTTACTCAGTAACCACATAAAGCCAGATACACAAAATGGAACATGCATCTGGCATTCATTTGCAGTGGCAAGGAACCCTGGAATGCTCATTCTATCTCCCTCCTTTTATGTTGCTCTCCTTGCAAATAAATATTAATAAAAAATATGTTAAAAATTAAATTGAGGACCTCAGTGCTATTATGACAATGTAGATGCAACACAAGTAAAAGAAATGAATGATTGTATATTTGAAACTGTTGCTTAAAGAATGAATCAATGAATTGTTGCTGGTGGAAATGCAAAATGATGTCACCAAGATGAACCATTTGCTACTAACTCACAGAGTGAAACTTAACCTTACCTTAAAACTTATTATTTCCATGTCCAGATGCATGCCCAAGGGAAATATATACGCAGAGTCACATAAAAATTTAGAGTATTGGAATTGTTCTAATGACTTCGTTCTTAAGCAACGAAGTCTGCAAGAATCCAAATATACACGGCTGGTGTGCTCATACATGTAAAGGGAGATCACTCAGCAATAAAAGACACAAACTACTGATATAAGCATGCATGACACACAAATTCCTTAAAGTGAAATGAAAAGTACAGACTTCCAAGGCAATATGACATAGTATTCTATGCATATGACATCCTGGGAAAGATGAACTAGTTGCAAAAGAGTACTGATAACAAATGGATCAACTTCAAAGAAGAACGAGGACATTTGGGGAAGTAGTGATGTAACTTCTGCACATTTGACTGTGGTATTTGTTGTATATCTATCATTTGTCATAACTCATAGGACCAATAACAAAAGGATGGAATATATCTTATACAAATTAGAATACAAAATTGAAATTCATAATGTGAAATAAACAACAGTCCTAGACACATTTTTTTAAATAAAAAGGATGGTTTCATCTCCATTCATCAAGTAAGAATTCACCAAGATATTTTATTGGAAGATTAATCTATATTAGTATGTCTAATATTTATGACAGTGCTGTTAATAATTGATCTCTCTCCAAAAGAAAGATTGATATAAAAATTTAATGATACTATAAACAATTTAATCAAACTGACATTGATAGAACTGTATCCATCATAACCAAACAGAAAACAGATGGTACTTTAAACTGAGTTAATTGGGTAGAGCTAAGTAAAGGAACCACTTACCAAGTTGTTGGCAGAGTTAAAGGAAAACAAGTTACGATGAGTTTTCCAAGAGCTGGCTACAGAAGGAAAATATTGATGCCTCTGAGGGTTACAAAAAAAAAGTAAAGAAAATATCCCTGAACATAGTGAAATGTGTACTTACAGCAGTAGCCATAGAAAACTGTTATCTGCCAAAAGTTGTGGTCCTAGTGAGAAAAAAAAAAAAAAAAAAAAAAGCCACCAATCTGTGGCTTCAGCAGGAGTAAATGCCCTACCCTCTTTATGATGCAACGCAGAGATGCCAGCCAACCTCCTTGGACATGAAAGAATAAAGAAGGCAAAGATAAGAGTAAATAAGGTTGGAGCTTCTCAGTCAAGATGGGTAAACATCAACTACACAACACGATTCTGCATCCAACAATTAAAGAATATATATTCTTTGTGAACAACAAAGGGGGCTCTCTTCATGCTGCTATCCACATATTTCCTCTGATGAAGGCTAGTTGGGAAATTCTGTCAACTTAAAAGGAGAAAGTATGCATGTGTGGCCAGTACCTGCCCTTCTGTGTAAGGAGCTCACAAAGTATGGATGTCCTTACAACAAAGGAACTACTGACCCGATGGAAGGAGCAACAGAAGAAAGAGAGAGAGGGAGAAAGGGAACGAGGGAAAGAAAAGAGCAATAATTCAGATCCAGAATTTTGCGATTTGTACCAAAGATCTCCAGAAAAATCTCTAAAAGTGTGGGTATAAGATTGAGGTTGGGACAGTAGAATTAGTTGAATATTTATTAAAAGTACAACTTGACAAAACTTGCATCCTCAAGTCACTAGAAAACTAATAGTTAAATGAAAATTAAATTGTTGGATACTAAGTATATGTGATGCTAACATATTGAAAGCAGAGGGATTAAATGAAAATTTCTCTCTAGAATATAAACACTTCACTAACATATGTCCTATTCAGATTCAGCAAACTTCTGCTAGTTGGACTACTCTCTTGATGCAAGAGATTGAATATTGTAATTGTGTGAAACTAAGAAACCTAAGAGAATCATGATAATAAATCTGTCTTCAGGAGCTTCCCAATTAAGTGGCTCATATCGATCACCCTGCAGTGAAGTCAGGCATTGCAAAATCCTTCCTGTGGCATTCTGTCACCTCACTCAATATGTATGAACTATTTTAGAATCACTAGGTATTTTTACTCCAAACCCTTAGCCTGAAAACCGAGAGAAATCAAATGAAAAGCAGAAAAAAGGAGAAGAACTTATTGAGAATTAGGGAACGAATTCAAAACACATCTGTGCAATCAGAGATATTAGAAAAGAAAAGAATTCCTTCCATTAAAGAAAGAACTGAAATCACAAACCATATGTAGTAGACAGCTTCATGTTGCCAGGATAAAACTCTAGACTATCAACAGTTTATGGGAGGAAGGGGTTTATTTCAAACTTACTGATCTAGGGAGTGATGTTCCATCAAAGGTGGAAGAAGTTGCCTCTGTACATCCAAACAGAGAAACAACCAAACAGCCAGCGAAAGAAACAATAGCAGCAAGCACAGACAAACGTGCAGGAAGCAGGACACCCACGGCTCAGGTTGCACTCCACACCTTTGGGCTGGAATTCATATCTACCCACAGTGACACGCCCCTCCAGCAGGCTGCTGGTGATTTAAACAGGAAGTTTAACTTTAATTAAGGGAAAAAACAAAACAAACAAACAAACAAACAAACAAAAAAAAACACCTGACACTATTCTGTTCAGAAAAATAGAGCACCACTACCAAAATCTTACTGTTTGATTTTTTTTTCAAAAGAAGAAAAAGAAATAGCCAAACATGTCTATGAAGAAATACTCAAGTTCACTAGCAATCAGGAACTTGCAGATCGAAATCCCAGTGAAACATCACCCTTGCCAACTTAGGCTGGTCAGATGAGAAATAAATATCGGTATTGATGTGGAGAAAAAGAACCTCTCATTGTTGAATGTAAATTAGGGCAGTGATTGCAGAGAACCGTATGGACATTCCTCAAAGGAACCAAAAGGCGGGTTACTGTATGATCCATCAGTTCCATTATAGGGTATCTGTGGTGGCTTGAAGCCAATGTCTCCCATAAATTTATGTGTTCTTGATGCCTGGTCCCCAGAAGGGGTGTTGTTGTGTGCAGGATCTGTGATGTTATAGCCAGCTTCTCCTTGCCAGAACTCAGTTCCCTCTCCTGCTGCTGTTTTCTCCCTGCTGTGGTAAAGAAGTAATGTCCCGCCTCTACTCATTTCATGTTTTCTCCTGCCACCTCGAAACTTCCTTTTGAGACTGTAAGTCCAAATAAATACCTTTCTCCCATCACCTGCTTTTGGTCGTGTGCTCAACCCCAGCAACAGGAAGGTAACTACAACAGTGTGTGTGTGAAGGAATGAAATCAGCAGGTTGCAGAGACAAGTTCTCTTGGAGGTCTCACACAGCAGTGTTCACAAAAGGCATGATACAGAATCATGCGGGGTGTCGGTATACAGATGAGAAAATGTGAAAAAATCCACCCAGTGGCATATTTGGTCAGCTTTATAGAAGAATGAAAGTTTCAGCCTGGACAGAGCTAGAGGACACGATGGGAAGTGAAAGACGTCAGGCAGGGAATGCTACTACCGTATGCTTTCACTAACATGTAGGAGCTGACGTCATAGAAGTAGAGCAGAGACTAACGGCTACCAGAGTTTAGAAAGGGTATGGGGAGGGAAGAGAGAGGAAGACAGTTGATAGGCTTAGCGGTGCAACTGGATGGGAGGAATGGTTTCTAATATTCCATAGCACAGTGGGATAACTGGTAAACCACCATGCAAACCACTAATAGTTATTAGTGAATGTTCCCTATACATCGATGATTTTGAGGTGGAATATAGATTGCATGCATAAGTTGATATGTTATAGTGATCCCATAAATGTGTACAGTTATGTGTCATTCTTTTTTTTTTTTTTTTAATTTAAAGAATTAGACCATCACTACCACCCAAGATCCCTGGTGTCTTCCCTCTTTCTGCTGAAGGGTCTGCATGTCAGCCTAGTGGATCTGGCCCGTCATCTCTCAGAAACACCCTTCAGTCCTCTTTTCTTGCCTGTGTTCCATGGTTCTCCCCGTCCTCCACAACCCTCTCTGCTCATGTCGCGTTCTGTGGCGCTGAAAGATCCAGTATTCTTTTATTTTTCTTTCTTTCTGTATGTATTCATTCATGTACTTGTGGAGGGGGCACTAGGATCTCTTGCCATTGCAAATGAACTTCCATCCAGCTTTATATAGGTGGCTGGGGAATTGAACCAGAGCTAGCAGGATTTCCAAGCAAGCAGCTTTAACTACTGAGACATAGCCCCCACCCCAGTGGTTATCTTTTCGTTATAAGATTGATTCCCCTGACTTATGGCATCCTTTACCAGTGTGTGTGTGTGTGTGTGTGTGTGTGTGTGTGTGTGTGTGTGTGTGTCTCATTGGAAATGAAAATGCTGATAGAAAATGTGGGCAATAAAGTTCTGGAATGATATCAGAAAGTAAAGTACACTAACAAAAGTAAAATGATGTGTTTTCCCTTTAGAAAAGGTAAAAATCAAATAAGAGCATTAGCCCTGAAGTTTATCTATCTAACTAATAAGGAGGTTTTATTAGAGAGAACACAGGAAACAGAATGGGGCATTGTTGATGATAAGTCAAGGAAAACACTTAAAAAGATAAAATAATACTTAGCTGATTAACAATGCCTGTCAGGTGCCTGAGCTCATGTCATAAAACACTCACACCTACACACATTCTTACACGATTTTAAAGACCAAAACACAAATTTTCAATTTCCAGAAACAGAAAAGGAAAAACAGCATAGAAAACGATAAAGAAAAAAAGTGTTTTCTTTCCCATAGCACTAGAAATTCAACTGCAAGAAAACAATGCTTTCAAATTTCAATAACATATTAATCCTGTCTGAGATTCTATCCCTTGCTTATCATAAAATCTTCAAACAATACTTCTTGAGTCTCCTTGGATAGTAAGACATATAATTCAGGAAGTTGGAGGTTTACTTCAAAAGAGAGTAGAAGAGGCCTTGCGGGATGGTCAGTCCTAGGTGGACAATGCTCAACTAACCTAAAGAAAAAGCCCATCCAGATGGACTGTGATGCTCACACTGTAAGGGCACTATCTCTGGGTAAAGGTGAACTTAATAGGAAAACTGACATGTTGGCATATTGAGAGATGATATGGAACTCTAAAACTTACCCAAAGACACATTTTGAACCACTACCCTACTTTTTTTTTTTCTTACCAAACTGTGTAGTTTCTCTTTAATATTTTAGATTTCTACTGCTCTAGTCAGAAACCAACCAAAAGGAGTTTCCCCCTCCAGCCTCCAATCCTCAGCTCTTGAGGCAAATGCTGTGTTCATCAATTTCTGCTTTATAATAGAGAATTAGTCAAAAAAGAAGCACAGGAAGGAGAGAGAGAGAGAGAGAGAGCTTTTTTGCCAGCTAACTAGCAGCCAAGAGGATAGGCATGACTGTTACCTGTGCTAAGGGAACTAATGCTCACCCTAAGGACTGTGAGATCTAGGGCCTCCATCTTGTAATGGAAAACCCCCAGAATGAATGTATCTAGTTCTTTTTTCCTAAACTGAAGCACTTCACCCCCAACTTCCTTCCTCCTAATGGGATCCTTAGCAAGCATTCCTGTTGACTCCTCTAGCAGACCCATTTCCTCCAAAAATCCAATACTTATCCCAGTCTGAGCAGAATGTGGGCTCAGGATCCTCCTCTCGTTACTTGCGATAAACCCTGCGCTCTTGTTGATCCGCTCTTCTTTGCCCTTCTTCCTTCTCTGCATTAAACTTGTACCTTATAAGAACCTCTAGACACCCCACAGAGAAGGTATGGCTGCTGGTATATCCGCACTGCCCAGCACTATGATGATGAGAGAAAAAGACAAGACTGTGAGTGCATCTCAAATTGTGATGAGGGATGGCAACCAGGCATCTGGAGATAGCCAGGTAGAGAACTATTATGGGAAGCTATGCTGAGCACTCAAAGGGCTCCCGATTAATGCCTAGGATAGCTCTATGGCCATCTGTCCCTAGGCCAAAGTGGAATCACACAGCTATAGATGTGCACATCAAAGGGAAGGAACATGCTTATTTTCTGTGCCCTCAAGCAACATAAATGCAATATGGAGAGACATTTCTTCTGCATTGGAGAAGACTGAATCATTGGGCTGGTTTTATGTCCTCACTTGTCCTTACTCTGACAGGTGCCCCGGAATTGCTTATAGAGTTTTCACAAAGAATTATTCATCATACATTTTTATTATTCTCATACAACCCAAGACTTAGTTATTGAATCTTTTCTCTTTCAGTCATATATCTTCTTCCAACACAACAGTTATTTGTCAGTGTGTGAGGGTGGCTGTCACATGCTCTTAGACATAAAGTACATTTGGATATTATACAAATGATCTACTGCTAAGCTTCATGCCCAGCTTTATCATCTCTCTATTAGATTTATAGTCATCCATCTGGCTAGTAGATACGATTTACTTTTGAAATTTAAAGTTAAGGCTAGTGTTAAGGTAATCTGGCTATCTACAAACATTTAATCCTAGAATCAAAAGTCAAAGTTCCAAAGAAAACTTAGTTGTTTTCCAAAATGGATTACCAAGTGAAAAACTATTTTCTGTTTTTTTAAAGATCTTTTAAAAATATTTTATTTATTTTTATTTAGTTGAGAGAGAGAGAGAATGGGTGCACCAGAGCTGCCAGCTGCTGCAAACAAACTCTGCATGCATGAGTCACCTTTTGTATCTGGCTTATATAGGTCCTGGGGAATCGAACCTGTGTCCTTTGGCTTGGCAGGCAAGCACCTTAACCACTGAGCAATCTCTGTAGCCCAACGAAGTATTTTCACCACCTTCTGTCTCACCCCAAAGGGAAATTTTACATAGTATTGCTACTATTATTTATTGTTACATAAATTGCATAACTTTTCCATACTTACTCATCTAGTTAGGGCACCAACAACAGAATAAAGAAATAATTCCACCCATGGCTAACTTAGTGAAGTAGTGTGTTTATTGGTGTTTCCTGCAGAATTATGGATGGAGGGGTACGTACAGGAGCATGGATGACTCAAAGGCAGACACAGAACCAAACAGCCAGCCTCAGCAGGAGTGATGACTCATGAAATCAGCCTGACTTAGTTCTGGACAGAACCTGCAGGCAACTAGGCTTGTTGGACAGTGTTCTCTCCCCAGCCATTGTTACTGATTCAATAACTTGGGGGATAAGTCTTGTGAATCTTGTGCATTGCAGGAGCTTCCTGAAGAGCGAGTGAAGCAGAGCCAGTAGGGTTGGCCAGGTTCAACAATGTGACAGGAGAGAGAAGCAGCCTTTCTTATTAGCAAATAGACAGCACTGTGACTCTGAATAGACTAGTGTGCTTAAAAAGACTAGATACATATTCATTTTATTGCATTCTACTCATCATGCTTGTTCAAAATCCCAGAAATGTTATCCACCTGTACAGTGTTCTTTTGGATTTCAGAGAGACATAGCTATTATGTTAATCAAGAGCAACATTATTCTAGGGATTCCAAGATTGGTTTGGAAGACTATTTGAACTAATTTTTCTCCCATAGTTACTATTGGGACTAAGTTTTCTCCCATAGACTATATGTAGGTGTGCATGTATCATCTACTTATCCATACATTATTATATATATATATATATATATATATATATAATTTATTGAAATCATTCATTTAACATATATTCTGTTTTCATAGCATTTCTAGAAACTCCATTAGAGGTGCTAGGTAAACTATGCTACAAAAAAAAAAAGAAGAAGAAGAAGAAGAAGAAGAAACCAGTTTGAGGCTGAAGAGATGGCTCAGTGGTTGAAGATGTTTGCTTGCACAGCCTGACAGCCAGGTTCAATTCCTAAGTACCCGTGTAGATGCACAAAGTGGCACATGCACCTGGGGTTTGTCTGCAGTGGCAAGAAGCTGTGGCATGCCCGTGTGTGATTTTGTGTTCTGTCTCAGTCTTTTTCTCTGTCTCATCTCATCTCTCTCCCTCTCTTAAATAAATAAATAAACATGTTTAAAGAAAAAAATTATTTATCCAGAGGGAGCAACTTTTCTATACAAAAAAAAAAACAGAAAATGTGAGTTGATGCTGGCTGTATGCCAGACTCAGAAAGACAAATATATCAGCGTTTTCTCTCAAAAAAAAAAAAAAAAAAAAAAAAAAAAAAAAAAAAAAAAAAAAGAAAAAAATTGTTTATCCAGAGGGAGCAACTTTCTCCTCAAGACAGCATGTGAGTTTTCAGGCATCTCCATTTCTACATCCCTGATGTTGCTATAGAGCTTTTCCAGAAAGATGTGGTATTTGATAAAAACAAAAGTTTTTCATTCGGTATTTTTGTGTAAAATGACAATCAACTGTTTAAAAGAAGTCATGTCAAAGGGAAAGAATTAAGCTAAAACTATCAATTGAGACTGCCATTCTATTTTAAAATTAATTAATTTGCATGTGTTTGGGCACATGAGGACATCTTACCACTGCAAACAGAACACTAGATATGACCCTTTTAGCATCTAGTTTTCCAAGGGTGGCTGGGGCATTAAGTCCAGGCTGGAATGCTTTGAAAGCTAGTACCTTAACATTGAGTCATCTCCCCAGCACCTGGGTCAGTAATTCTTTTTTTTTTTTTAATTTTATTCATTTATTTTTAAAAACAATATATATTTTTTCAAACAGTATATTCTAATATCCCCTCTCCTCTGGTCCCAATTTCCTTGAGGATCCTCCTCAGTGGGGTTATTGGTATTCACTGTGGGATTTTTAGGGCCTCAATCAGTCTCTAGGGGAGGGTCTCTGCCTTAGAATATTCCTACCCACCCTTTGTCCCTTACAGTGTTCCACCCCTTCTTCCAAAATGATCCTTGAGCCATGGAGACCCATTAGCAATGTGATTTAGTTTTAAGTTCTCTATAGACTCTAGATTTCTGTTTCATTGAGGTTTCCTTTACAGCAGTGTCTGTCACAGTATCCCTGGAGCTGGTCGTCAGGCTAGCAGTGTGAGCAATACTACTGTAAACAGCTCCCCCCACCCCATCAGAATCTTCTGTTGCTTGTTATAAGCATAAACTCTGAGGCAGTGTAATTACTAGTTGGTGGGAGAACTTTAGCCAAGGAATTTGCATTTTAATTATTCCTAAAGCCGCTGATGTATATAGTAAACATTTGAGAATTAGTGCTCTTCAAAAAGGAGAGATGGGGGCTGTAGAGATGGCTTAGCAGTTAAGGCATTTGCCAGCAAAGCCAAAGGACCCAGGTCCGATTCCCCAAGACCCACGTTAGCCAGATGCACAAAGGGGCGCACATGTCTGGAGTTCCTTTGCAGTGGCTGGAGGCCCTGGGGTGCCCATTCTCTCTCTCTCTCTCTCTCTCTCTCTCTCTCTCTCTCCTCTCTCCTTCTCTGTCAAATAAATAAATAAATGAAAATAAAATACTTTTTTTTAAAGAAGGGATGGTGTAAACTGGATAAAAGTTGAGAAATGAAATAATATAATGGAGTCCCATCTTTCTTTTTACTTTTATGAGCAACAATAAGGTTCAGATGTGTTCTATAAAGTTCTACAGTGAATGTGGGTCTGTCTGTAGGCTAGAAACAGAGGCTCGGAGGGGCTGTTAGAAGAAATCCTGAGCCTTATAATTGAATGAGACTGGTGTGATAGGCTTAAGGCAGTCAAACCATTCTTAGTAGAAGGATCCTGATTATAGGGAAGGGGTATTAACAAGGCTCTGCTCTTGGCCTAGGGCAAGGCATAATGGGGAAAGGGAACACTCTTCAGGAAAAAAAGCATAAAAAGTGATTTCATAAGTTGCTCATGGCATAGTGTGGTGGCTTGATTCAGGTGTCCCCCATAAACTTATGTGTTCTGAATGCTAGGTCCCCAGCTGGTGGCCATTTTGGAATTGGAACCTCCTGGAGGCAGTGTGTTGTTGGAGGTGGGCATATGGGTGTTACAGCCAGTTTCCCCTTGCTAATGTTTGGCACATTCTCCTGCTGCTGTTGTCCACCTGATGTTGTCCGGGAGGAGATGTCCACCCTCTGCTCATGCCATCATTTTCTGATGCCATCATGGAGTTCCCCTCCTGCCTGTAAGCCGAAATAAACCCTTTCTTCCCACAAGCTGCTCTTTGTCGGGGTATTTTCTGCCAGCAATGCGAAGCTGACCACAGCATGGAGGAACTCAAGAAGCATAGCTTTAGCATCTCCTATAACACCAACTGATGTCTAGCTCTCCAGGCGGAAATCCGTCGAGGTGTGTCAGGAAGATTTAACACAGATGAATAGTTCTACGTTATGGGAAAGGAAGTGGGGCCCTTAGAGAGAAGGCAAGGTAATAGAAGAAGCTGCTCTAATTGCGTATACTGAGACACAAGAGAAGAAACTGACATTGCCTAAACTCAACAGGGGATCATCATGTCATCTGGAATGTCACTTCAACTACTGAGCAGGAAGCCAGGAACCTGTAGTTCCCTCGGCACTGCCCATCTCTCTGCTAACAGAACAGGAGCTGCTCAAGGTGTGGAGAGAAAAGTCATTTTTTTTTTCCTGTTGTCTCATCATCTGACAATGCCTCCCATTGACAGAATTAAATCAAAACCCAGTTATTAAGACTCTTAAAAATTGTTTGAAAGCTTCGAGCCTTTGACAATAGAAAAGTTAGAACAACAACAAAAAAAAGCACATGTGGGGATTGTATTGAAGAAGAAACTATTAAAGCTAAAGACAATTATAAAAGGAAAGGTGGGGGAAACATTTCTATCCCATTTACTCCCTGACATCACTATGAAGGCTGCACAGCTGGTAGGTCTTGGCATAAGTCAGTAGGATCCAAATTGCACTGGCTTTTTCATTTATTTGACAGAGAGAGAGAATGAGAGAGAGAGAGAGAGAGAGAGAGAGAGAGAGAGTGTGTGTGTGTGTGTGTGTGTGTGCCAGGACCTCTAACCACTGCAAACGAACTCCACAAACATGCACCACCTTGTGCATCTGGCTTATGTGGGTAATGAGAATTGAACCTGGGTACTTTGGCTTTTCAGACAAGTGCCTTAACCCTTAAGTCATCTCTCCAGCCCCTGTACTGCCTTTACAATTTCCTGGGATCTTTAAGTCCTGATGCCTGTTTTACACTAGATAGCTAAATATTCTGAATTTATTGATAAGAAGTATAGCCTGGACACGGAGATTTAGGAAAGTTTCCTAGATGATTCCGATGTCAAATACACTTGGGGTCAGAGTCATGGCTAATAGTGGCAGCCACAGCCTCAGGTGAGTAGGCCCGGCAGCAGCAGCAGCAGTAGCAGCAATAGCAGCAATAGCAGCATGGATGAGTCCCTGAGGAAACAGGAAGTGCTCCTCTATGACTCCCTGAAACTTTCCAGGGGATTGGTGTCCTCAGGATAAGGGGCTTCAATAGAGTCAAGAACTCTTGAGATATGTTCTGTAGTAATGCACGAAACTTCACACTCATAACCCAAATAGATTACTCCTATCGCCTTAGATTTCTTTATAACACAAGAAGTTCAGGGTGGAGATTTTTTAAGGTGGGGATCAATACGTTAAGTGGATTTATGTGACATCTTCAGGAAAGCATTTGTTGTATATTTCAAGAACAATCGAACTAGAAACAAAGCACAAGGAAACATTGTAGCGTTAGAATGCCAACTGATATTTGAGAGAGTCGGTGGAACTGAGTCACAGTTGAGGATTTGCCCGTATCTCACTGTGTGTCTCAGTGGAAGAGTCTAAACCCTATAAGCCTCTAAAAAAATCAATGGGTGATAGATGGCACTCCTCTGGCACAAATATTGCATTGTTTTGTATTTGGATTACCTACTTCTCATTGGATACTTTGTGTAGTTTTTGTACCTTTCACTTGCCATCCTAAATTCCTTTCTAGGAAGAAATGACCATCTGTCCAAAGCTCTGAGAGTACCATATTTTCCCTCTTGAATCCTGTTACCAGGCTTCTTTCCTTAACTTACATACTGTCTTTATTTCCTCTAAATGAAAAAGTGTTAAATTACAACAAAGGAAAAGAGCTAAATCTGTATGTTCAGAATGCATACATTCCTTTCTAATTTCATAATGAGTTCTAAAAACACACTGACCTAAAACTTTAAGTATATTTAATAACAGGCATTAGTACAATGTTCCTAAGTTCGGGCTGTAAACACAAGCACACATTTTCAATAGTTTTACCTATTTCTTAAGGGTGAACCGCTTTCTCTCTCCTTCTTTCCCTCTCCTGTCTCTTATAAAATAAACAAACAAGATAAAAAAATTAAATGAGGGCTGGAGAGATTGCTTAGTGGTTAAGGTGATTGCCTGCAAAGCCTAAGGACCCAGGTTCAATTCTCCAGATCCCATGTAAACCAGATGCATATGGTGGCACATGCCTCTGGGGTTTGTATAGTGGCTGGAGGCTTTGGTGTGCCCATTCTTTCTCTCACTTTCTCTCCCCCTCTCTGTCTGTAATAAGTAAATTTTTAAAAAATGAATAAAATGAAAGTGTCATATTAAAAATAGTGAACAGAAAAATCAGTGCATTATGTCCTATTTTTTTTTTTATATATTTTTATTTATTTGCAAGGAGAGAGAGAATGGACATTCCAGGTCTTGCTGCTGCAAACAAACAGACGCATGTGCATCTGGTTTTGTGTGAGAACTAGGGACTTGAGTCCTGGCCGACAGGCTTTGGAAGCAAGTGCCTCTAACCACTGGGCCATCTCCCCATTATGTTTTGTTTGGATGATGGAGAGTTTGAGTAACGAATCAGGTTCCATTTGCACTTCTAAAATTTTACTTCCTGTAAATGCAAGAGTGTTAAGTTGCACTAAGAAGGTGAAAGCCAGTGAAAATGTGATGTCTCTGTCATGCACTTCTGGGTAGTTAGATACACAATGGACTCAGTACCTACTCTCAGGGCTCTTTAATGGATGGCAAAGGTGGGTGTTTCCATGAAAGGCTGACTAATTACCTGGAAGGATTATGTGGGATGGATTTTCAATCTTCTCTGGAAGGATTCAGCACTTAGGAGCATTCCTGTTCTGTAGTATCATTTGAAAGCTAGTTGTATAATTTATCATCAATTTCTTTCTTTCAAAAATAATAAAGAATGAGGGAAAAAAACCTCAGAAATTTTAGATGCTAATCTATACTTCTTGAGCAAGACATGTAAAATTATAGATGTGGTCTAACTCTGAATAATGGGATGATTCATGAAGGCATTGGTTTTTCTCCTGTATTTCATTACTTACATTTGAATGGATCACTTTCACTTTGAAGTGCAATAAAGTTCATTTGGGAAATTATGACTATGAGTTTCTTCCCTTGGCCTTCGGAAAGAATCCACTTTGGTATATTTATGATGGTGGCTATTTCGTTCATTGCTGAATCATGATCTGGGAATCTAATTTGAGCACCATGCATTACGTGTGACTAGAGCTCTGCGTGGATCGGAATGCGTTCAGCACCTCTACGCACGATGCCTTCTTGCTGCATGCATTGCTGATTCTATTCATGACCACCTATCCAGCGAAAGAATGGTACAGAGACACTTGAAGAGTAAATGAAGCATTGCTCCTCAGTGGTTTGGGATTTGAGTAATAGATCAAAAATCAAATAAGGGCCTGGAGAGATGGCTTAGTGGTTAAGTGCTTGCCTTGTGAAGCCAAAGGACCCCAGTTTGAGGCTTGATTCCCCAGGACCCTCGTAAGCCAGATGCACAAGGTGGCACATGGGTCTGGAGTTCGTTTGCAGTGGTCCTGGAACCCCCATTCTCTCTATCTGCCTCTTTCTCTCTTTGTCTGTTGCTTTCAAATAAATAAAAAATAAACAAAAATTTAAAAATATCAAATAAGACTTTCTCTTTGAATTGTATATGACCCAGGAGCATATCCATTCCCTAAGCAGGACCCCACAGCTGTTGCCAAAATATATGGTTCCATGAGTGATGTATCTGAGTTCAGCATTCTATCATTGCCCTTATGCAACAACCAACATCATTTAATGAGGGGATTTTTGGAATTTTTTTCATTAACTTGCTTTGTTTTCTCTTTGAATAGAACATTAATCCTTAATTTTCTACTTGATTTTGCAAATATATCACCATGCTGTGATTTCCACTCAATTTAACTTTCAGAATGACAGTTTTGAATGATATAAGTATAATTTTAGTTTCTTCTCTATCTTTGATATAAAATTATTTTTAACTAGTATGCATTATTTTACTAATTCAGGAAAAACATGTTAGATAATTCTTTTTTTTTTCTCTCTTTGAACTATGAAGAATTCATTGGCCTTATGCCAGTATTAAACTAGCTTCACTTGCCATGCATCCAATTTATAATTTCCATTTCTCAATGTTTAAAATAAACAATCTTACTTTTACTTACATTAATCACTACATTAACATATCTGTGGCTTGTGTTTTCTTTTTCATAAGAGACTCATGCTTGGTAAATTTGAATTGTTTTCATATTGCTGATGTTATTATTCCCTAATCCACTTATGCATTCTTGTTGATTGGAGATAGAAAATGGCATACATTTGAGAACAAAAGCAAAAGTTCAACCTCACTATAAATTATAAATATGCAAATGGCATCTATATATTTTAGGGAGGATAAAACAGACAAACTGCCGGCCCAGGCCTACCATTTAAAAATGGACTTTTAACAAATCATAAATTAAAACAAAAATTTATATATATTAACAGTGTGTAAGGGTTTAAAATGAGTATGGACTTTTTAAAAAATTTCTTAGTCTTTCTTAACTAATTTTATGCCAACTGGTAGACCTCCTGAGACAAAATAATCAAGAAAGTAGCTAAAGGATCATACTTCATTATTGTCAACAGAACTGCAATAAACATGGATTTGTAAGCATCTCTGTAATAGCATGTGGAATCCTCGGGGTATATGCAGAGAAATGGTATAGCTGTGTATATAAATAAATATGCTTATGTATATGTGCATATATATGTATATACATATGATTTGTAATCATGCATAGACATACACTTGTAAGTCTGAAAGTATGAATGTATGATGGTTTTTCTGAGCAAAAAGTTGAAAAGTAAAAGATCCACTCTCTTTCCATTTCGTTGCCCAATTTCCTTAGGCCAAGATGATTCAACACATTCTGTACAATGGGACATGCAAAGAGACAGGAAGCAATGCTATGGGAGGGGACTGGAGCAGGAGTGGTGGGTGATCTTGGTGTGACACAAGAAAGCCACAGCTAACCTAAAGTAGCTATGAGGAAAGGTTAGCTCTTAAGAGAGCAACAAAGAGAGACGCTGGACCTTGAATGACTCCACTGGAAGGGATAAATGGATGTAGATTTCTGAGAAGAAATACAAATTCTGGGTAAAATGGCTTTCTTTTCAACTTGGTTTTTAGTGAAAACATTTTATCTGTATTTTTGGTCTTGTTCAGTTTTTGTTTTTTGCTTACCACGATTTTCATTCTTCTTTATGTGTGTCTACAAATCCCATTATGTGCATGCGTCATCTTTTTTGTTTTTAATTTAAAACTTTTTTATTGACAACTTCCATGATTATAGACAATAAACCATGATAATTCCCTCCCCTCCCCCACTTTTCCCTTCACAACTCCACTCTCCATCATATCCCCTCCCCTTCTCAATTATTCTCTCTTTTATTTATTTTCTTTCTTTATTTTTCTTTATTTAGTTTTTGGTTTTTCGAGGCAGGGTCTCACTCTAGCTAAGGCTGACCTGAAATTCACTATGTAGTTTCAGGGTGGCCTTGAACTCATGGCCATCCTTCTACTCTGCCTCCCGAGTGCTGGGAATAATGGTGTGCACCACCACACCGGGCACATCATGTCTTTTCTTTATCTGTTTACCTGCTGGCAGACATCTAGGCTCATTCCATTCCTTAGCTAGTGTGAATGGTGCACCAGTGAGCATGAATGTACAAGTATCTCTGTGGTATGTTTACTTAGGCTCTTTGGTACACCTGACTCATATGGTAATTCTACTTTTAGTTTTTAGAAACATTTAAATACTGATGTCTATAGTGGCTACACAAGTTCAAAGTCTCACCAGTAGGTAGTGAATAGGAGATCCTCTTTCCCCACTATATATATATATATATATATATATATATATATATATATATATATATATATATATATGAGACAGAGAGAAAGAATGGGTGAGTCAGGGTGTCTAGCCACTGAAAACAATCTCCAGACACATGTGCCACAATGTACATCTGGTGTACATAGGTACTGGGGAATCAAACCTGGGTCCTTAGGTTTTGCAGGCAAGCACCTTAACTGCTAAGCCATGTTTCCAGCCCCTTTTAAAACATATATTTGAAAATTATATTTACTTTATTTTGAGAAAGGGGGGCAGATAGAGAATGGGCCTACCAGGTCCTCTAGCCACTGCAAACAAACTCCAGATGCATCCACCACCTTGAGCGCCTGGCTTATGTGGATACTGGGTAATTGAACTTGGGTCCTTAGGCTTCACAGGCAAGCACCTCAACCACTAAGCCATCTTTCCAGCCCTTTCCCTAGAGTTTTAAGAGATTCTTGTTATCCTTTATTTATTTTTAATGTTAGTCACCCATTCTGCCTGAGATGAGCTGGGATCTCAAAGCAATTTTAATTTGCATTTTCCTGGTGGCAAAAGGATTTTTGAACACTTTGGCAAGCGTATATTTGTCACTCGTGTTTCTTCTTTTGAGAACTGTCTTTACAGATCATTAGCATGTTTATCGATTGGCAGACATGAGTGGTAGTTTTGGTGTTTAATTTTGGCAATTCTTGGCACATGCTAGATAACAATACTCTAGCTGATGCAGGTGAATTATATAAAATAATGGGCTTCATATTTATATTTTAATACACGCATATCATGGACCTTGATTGTACCTTGCACTGATAGAAACCTGCAGAGGTTTGGTTGCTGAGTCGTTATCTAACAGGAGTAAATAAAGGAGGAATGAACCCTTAAGACGTGTAAGGAATATGGATAGATTATATGCTAAACAGCACATTATCATGTTTGTTGTGGTTGGAGACTGGGTGTCATAATGTGGCTCAAGTTGGTTTGGAAATTGTGATCCTCATGCCTCAACCTCCTGAGTGCCAGAATTACAGCGGTGCTCCACTATGCCTGGCTCAGGTTCCGTTTTCACCCAGAAATGATTACTTATGTATATTTCTCTCCAAATGAATTTGACAATTGGTCTATCAAGTTTCTTTCTAAGGCCGATTTGAAATGTGTTTGAAAAATCCATTAAATTTGAGATTTCCTGGCTGCATAATATATTCTACCCCAAAC
The DNA here is from genome assembly GCA_036365145.1 of Orientallactaga sibirica. Classification (NCBI taxonomy): domain Eukaryota; kingdom Metazoa; phylum Chordata; class Mammalia; order Rodentia; family Dipodidae; genus Orientallactaga; species Orientallactaga sibirica. The sequence continues at coordinate 27,473,519 of JAEOAD010000019.1, forward strand.
TATGTAAATGTAGACATTGCTTTTTTTTTAATCATTGAATATAAAATATTTTCTCCAGACTGTTTCAAGAATGAATGACTTTGTAAAGCATTCACTGTGTCCTTTCCTCTGAAGATACAGCAAGTGTTCAGGTGCCTGGTGACTTCCTTCCTGTCCCCTGTATTGTGCTGGAATCCTGCCTGGGACAGTTTTAAGAAGAGAATTCCTAGAGGTGAGGCACAACTCACTTGTCCAGGCCGCAGAAGAACAGAGGCAGAGACGCAGGTTTTCCATTCTTTGATGACCCATTTAGGGATACCTGGGATCCTGAGTGTTCCCGGGGCCACAGCATGACCTGAGCAACTCAGAGAGGAACATCTTCCCACGTATTCCCATTGTCAAGGCGTGAGTGGGAGAACAATGTTTTCAGGGAAAGAGATTGGTGCCAGGTTGTCTGGAATCTCTCTGCTATATGTTTACAAGCGCTATCTGAGAAATCGGCCTCCTGGCACCAGGAGAACCTGGAACTCATGGCATTTTGCAATCCCTCTGGCTCACAGAAGTCATGCTTGCTTCATGCTCCTGAGAGAAGTAGAAGTAGCTTGGATGTGTGGGCAACTTCCCATGGCCTCTAGAAATGCACACATTCTGCTTATTGTACCAAGTCTTTCTTCGAGATGACATACTTTCTTCTATTTTGAAGCATTTCTGTAACTCCAGTCTTTCCTTCTGAAAATGATGGTTTGATTTCCTGGTCCTATTTATGGTGTTTCCTAATGGCATTCTCATCCATTTGCCTCCCATACCTCATTTTCATTTGTGACTTCAAGTTTTTTGCATGGTTCTCGGTGTAGGGTGCATGCATGTGTATATGCTCCGTCATACGTTAGTAGGTGCACGTGTGTCCGTCCATGTGCTTGTGGGTGTGTCCATCTGTTTGTGGGTGCACGTGTCCATGTGCTTGTGGAGAACAAAGGACAAGCTGGAGTGTGATATCCTCACGAATGTCATCCATATCTTCTGAGACATTCATTCTTTCCCTGGAGTTCACCGACGATGGCCTACAGGGTGACTGGAAAGTTGCAAGGACCTGCCTCTCTCTGCCTTCCCAGCACTGAGATTACAGGTATGGACTGTCATAGCTGGCTTTTCTACATGGGTTCTGGGGCAAGCACTTCACCCACTGAACTACCTTCCCAGCCCAGTTAATTTAATATTGAGGCATGCATCATCTCTAAGATCAATATCAGTGTGGGTGCTACTTATTCTACTTTCTTCCTTTTTTAATTTTCCCTATGGTGCACCAGGGTCTCTAACCAATGCAAACAAACTCCAGATGCACACTCCATCTTGTGCATCTGGCTGATGGGTGTCTTGGGGAATCAAACCTGGTTTCTTTGGTTTTGCAACCAAGCACCTTAACCATTAAGCCATTTCTCTTTCCAGCACCCCCCCAAATATTTTTATTTACTGGTTTGTAAGCAGAGAGGGAGAGAGAATGAGAATGGTTATGCCAGGGTCTCTTCCACTGTAAATGAACTCCAGACGCATGTGCATTTGAATTTATGTGGGTACTGAGGAATTGAACCCAGGCTGTCAAACTTTGCAAGCAAGCACCATTAACTGATGAGCCATCTTTCTAGACCAAAATCTGCATTGATACCCTTTATTTTCAGTTTTTAAAATATTTTATTTATTTATTTGAGAGAGGGAGGGGAGAGGGACAGATAGAGAGAATGGGCACTCCAGGGCTGCTAGCCACTTCAAAAGAACTCCAGACACACGTACCATCTTGTGCATTTGGCTTAAGTGGTTACTGGGGAATCATTCGAACCTGGGTCCTTAGGCTTTGCAGGCAAGTGCCTTAACCACTAAGCCATCTTCCCAGCCCCTATTTTTCACTTTTTTGTTTTTTAGGCAGGGTCTTAGTGTAGCCCTGGATCACCTGGAACTCACTTTGTAACCCAGGCTGGCCTCAAACTCAAAGCAATACTCCTACCTCAGTTTCCTAAGTGCTGGAATTAAAGGCAAGCACCACCACCCCAGCTCTAACATAACATTTTTAAGGTTTAGAGAGACTTTACTAAAGATTGAGAGAAGGAAAGAAGGAAGTACAGAGAGCTCCGCCACAAGGGAGGCGAGAGAGGGTAGCACTCTCCCTGTGACCCAAAGTGGGGTCATTTATGGATTCTGAATAGGACCTCAGCTAACTTGGAGCTTTTCTACTTTCTGTTTTTTTTTTTAATATTTTTATTTATTTATTTGAGAGAGAGAGAGGGGAGAGAGAGAGAGGGAGAGAGAGAGAATGGGCATGCTAGAGCCTCCATCTATTGCAAATGCACTCCAGACAAGACTCATGAGCCACCTGGTGCATCTGGCTTACATGGGTCCTGGGGAATTGAACCAGATGCTGGAGTTTTTTTGTTGTTGTTGTTTTTTGTTTTTCATTGCCAAGAATGCTGGGTACTTGGTTGCTTTAGTGGTAGGCCAGTGGTTAGGTGATATTTCAAATCTCCAAGGTTACTGAAGACGCTATATTGGTGTATTGGATGATATCTTCTTTTTTCACGTTTACCTCTGGATTTCTCTGGGTGTTAATCTTATTAAGTCTGCTGTGCTTGTTTCGTGTCTTTTTTTTTTCTTTCCGTTTCCAGTTTTGTTTCTTTCTGATTACAACGAATAGGCTACTTCACCAGTATGTTTGGTGGAATTTCCTCTAAATGGTAGGTCAAGCAAGGTGTTTCTCCGATAGTAAACGCTAAACTTGATTATAAAAGACCTTAGCTGGGAGCCAGTGAGGGAGGTGTGAAATGGCCTGGGTCCCTGGGTGGCTGGATTCTCCTTACTTGTTTCTTGTGTGGTTTAGATAGATTTTTCTTGACCCAGTGCCTATGCAGGGAGTCTCCCAGGACAGAATTGCCATTTCATTTGAAAAGTTGTTTAGTTGTAGGAAAATTCTCTGGTGACAAATGGATCAATCATCCCACATTCTTGGAGTTCATCACCTTGTTTAACACCAGGCATGTCTGATCCTGCTCCCAGGAGCAACTGCCTTTGGAAATGGAACACACTGGAAAAACTATCGGATAAGTCCAGTTATCTGCGGGCCATCTTCTTTTCACCTATTTTAACCAAGCTTGGTTGAATTCCATCAATAATCTGTTTTAACTGTGAGGAAATTTTCTCTGTGTTTTGACTATTTCATTATACCTTTTTTTTGGGGGGGGTTGCTTTGAAACATTGAATTTAGAGGATGTGATGTTTTGAGGTGTCCTGGCATTTCGGGAGGATTTGAGGATGGGAAGGAAATAGTCATGGATGGTTAGTTAACCACTTGAATGGACATTCCTTGTAAGAATTCAGGAAATAGCCGGGTGTGGTGGCGCACACCTGTAATCCCAGCACTTGGGAGGCAGAGGTAGGAGGATCGCAGTGAGTTTGAGGCCACCCAGAGACTATCTCCATAGTGAATTCCAGATCAGCCTGGACTAGAGTGAGACCTTACCTCAAAAAACCAAAATAAATAAATAAATAAATAAATAAATAAATAAATAAATAAATAAATAAAATAAAAATAAGTAAATAAAAGGAATTCAGGAAATGGAATCCAAACACACTCTTAAAATCCCACTGTCTAATAGAATAGTTTGTTTTTCTCTGTAAATTGTGTTAATTGCAGCAGTCTAAATATGGAATAGCTGCAGTGTAAAGAAAACGCTGTAGAAAGTCAGAGCCAATACCATTTAGACAAGGAAACTCAGTGAGAGAAATGCTAGTCATTACGTGTCCAAGAATTGAAAGAATAATTTTAATGACAGTCATTTACATTATGAAGACAGATGCATAATAAAATTCATGTAGTTTGTTTTCATTTCTGACATTAAATGAGAAGCTTGATAATACAGATGTATGTAAGGGCCAAAATGAATATTGTTTCTTTCCTTTTTGTATTCTCATTTAAAGAAAAAATAATATCAAAGCAAGAAATAACTAAAATCTTTTTTTTACAGATTTTATTTTTATTTATTTATTAGAGACAGAGAGAGGGAGAGAAAGAAAGAGTGAGAATGGACGTTCTAGGGCCTCTAGCCACTGCAAATGAACTACATATGCATGTGCCACCATGTACATCTGGATAACTTGGGATCTGGAGAATTGAACCAGGGTCCTTAGGCTTCACAGGCATGTGCCTTAACCACTAAGCCATCTCTCCAGCCCTGAAATCTCTTTTTTAAAAATTTATTTATTTATTTATTTGAGAAAGCAAGAGAGGGAAAGAGGTAGACACAGAGAGAGAAAGAGAGAGAGAAAGAAAGAGAGAGAGAATGGGTACGCCAGTGCCTCCAGCCACTGCAAACAAACCCCAGATGCATGTGCCATCTTGTGCATCTGGCTTATATGGGTCCTGGGGAATCAAACCTGGGTCCTTTGGCTTCGCAGGCAAACGCCTAAACCACTAAGCCATCTCTCCAAGCCTAAAATCTCTTTTTATTGAGGTATTATTTATGAGCTTTCCCTATCTGAAACTCAGCCTTGGCCACTTGAGGACTTAATAAGGAGACATGCTTTTTTTCAACATAGAGGGAAAATTCAAGGTTATTAAATTCAGTGTCAATTGTCCAGTTGAATGAAGTGGCTCTAACTGAACAGTGCAGTTAGAGCCACTTCATTCAAAGGAAGACAAATGCTATCTTGAAGAAATACCTCTACTCTTTCCAAAACAGTACAGTATGTTTTAAAGTAAACTGCAATGCTCAGGATTGTGTGAGCTTCAATTCATCAGCAAGCCATTAAGTAAATGAAATCTTATCGTGTTCCCATGGTTCTCTGGAGCATCAGGCCTGGCTCTCAGCCATTACAGGTAGTAGTTAGAGGACCCACATGCTCATGGTTCTGGGGACACGCACCCTTGTGCCTGACCCTCCTTGTGAGCAGGAACAAAGCTCCTTGCACCATAGAGAGGGAGCAAGGCAGGAGGAGCCTTCATGTCGTTATCTCGGCGAGCCTTCTCCACATGAAGCTCCACGGTCTACTGGATTGCCTTGAAAATTTGTCATGAGAGCAACCTGCTCTTGCGTGAGAATAAAGAGTGGCCCCACCGTGACACCGCTGTGAAAGCTTTCTGTAGCATGCAGAGGGCTTGTGGGGCTGGAGGGGAGAGGTCCCAAGCCTACAGCAAAGTGTCTCACGGGTTTCTGGGAATGACAAGAAACATTTCACAGTTTGCACTCCATAAATCCATTCTAGACAGTGGGTACAACCTTCAAAATTCCCCACCTTTTTTCCATGGCTCCCTCTTTTCTTTCTTTTCCTTTTCCTCCTCTTTGTTTTCCTCTCCTTCTCCCCTCTCTTCCCTTTTTTTTTTGTGTGTGTATCCTTTCTTTCTTTCTTTCTTTCTTTCTTTCTTTCTTTCTTTCTTTCTTTCTTCTTTTCTTTCATTTTTCATTTAAAAGTGATACCATGTGAAAAATGAGGAAGGAAAAGTCTGATTTCTTAAGCTGGAAGTCTAAAAGAACACATGGAAATGATTGGAAGGACTTGGATATTATTTGCCAGCTATCTCAATAAACAGCTTACTTTATTTTTGTATTTACCAAATTCGGTAGAGAGCAGAGAGCAATAAGAATACAAAGAAGGGAGGGGAGAAAAATGAGAGAGAGGGGGCACAGAGAGAGAGAGAGAAAGAAAATTCTGTTCTTCAACCTCCAATGCAGAAAAATTACTGGTATCTGAAATGGTGGCACCATGAATAAAGGAAGTTATTTTTGTATGCTTATTTAGGGTATCCAATGCCATGTGTAGGATAGTAGACATGACTTATTATTAGCAATGGGAAAAACAGGTTGCCAAATTTAGAGATCATGGACTTAAAATTCCAGGCAAACTTGAAACCTCTTCTTGGCATTAGGGTTGGTTTATCCTGGGCAAGGAACTGTGTTTTCTTTTCACAGAAGAATAAAACAATTGCCTCAAACAACGATTAAATAACGGTTTTGTTTAATATATATATATATATATATATATATATATATATATATATATATATATATATGTGTGTGTGTGTGTGTATACACACATACACAGTGCAAATCAGGTTGCCAGATGGATACATATAAATTATATATAATCTGTTAAGATATGACTCATATATAATTAGGTAGAAGCTACATATATGCATTGTAGAAAATTAAGTATAGAGCCAGGTGTGGTGGCACACGCCTTTAATCCCAGCACTAGGGAGGCAGAGGTAGAAGGATCACTGTGAGTTCAAGGCCACCCTAAGACTGCATAGTGAATTCCAAGTCAGCCTGGGCTACAGTGAGACCCTACCTCAAAAAAAAAAAAAAAAAAAAAAAAAAAAAGAAAAAGAAAAAGAAAGAAAAGAAAAGAAAAGAAAAGAAAGAAAAGTTTAGGTATAATCAAAATGAGAAAATATTCAGTGTTTGTGTATCATATCCTTCTACATCTCCCCTATTCTATTCTTTTCTCTTCTTCCCTTCCTGAACTTCTTAGGGAAATAATTCACAAACATACATGCAGACTCACATGAATGTAAAAGTACTAGGTGCCTGTTGCAGTTAGCTTTGCATGGCTGGCAAAAAATTCACTACCAAGAGCAGCTTGTGGGAGGAAATAATTTATTTTGGCTTACGGGCTCAAGGGGAAGTTCCACAATGGCAGGAGGAAATGATGGCATGAGCAGAAGGGGCCATAACCTCCTGGTCAACATCAGGTGGACAACGACAGCAGGAGAGTGTGCCAAACACTGGCTAAAGGAAGCTGGCTTTAACACCCATAGCCCACCTCAAATTCTCAAATTGCTATCAGCTGGGAACCTAGCATTCAGAACACAAGTTTATGGGGGACACCTGAATCAAACTACCACATGCTGCCCTGACCCCCATAAACTGACAACCATTCATGATATAAAATATAATGCATTCAATCCAACTTTAAGAAGCCCCCATAGTTTTTACCAAACATCCCCATAGTCCAAGATCTTTTAACTGGAGCCATAATACCAAAACAAACAAACAATAAAAACATAATGGCACAGAATAAACAGTCACAGTGCAAAAGGTGTCATTGGACAAAGCAAAAAAATATTCATCCAATCTCTGTAGCTCCGAGCCCAACCACTCTAGTAGTGACATGTCTCCAAGTCTGATAATTCTAATGAGTGATGAGTCTCTGAATTTCCAAGTCTACCCCTCCAGCTAGGCTACTCTCAGTACCAGAAAACTTCATCCAGCACCAGCAACTCTCCTTGGCAACCATCCCATAGTCCTGTCATCTCAGTTGGGTCTCTACTGCAACCCATGGTTCCACTGGGACTCCACACAGGTATTCCAACAAGCCTGCTTCACACTGCCCATGGCTATTTCTAAAAATCAAAACCATGTTGAAATTCAATAACCCTCTCCTTCCTACAACTGTGTGCTCCATAGTACCGGGTGGGCTACCAACGTTTTAATCGGGGGTGGGGGGATATAAAGGAGACTTTGAAAAATAAGATACTCCTTCATCATTCAGACCCTTTCAAAAGAGTCTGCAGTCTTCCTGTTGTCCCAGTGCAGCTGGCCTAATCTCAATGGTTTTAATCTCTCTGACAATGGCAGCTGAATAATTTTGCGTTTTGTTTTTTTTGTTTGTTTATTTCTGTGTCATATCCATCTGATCACACAAGTCGATTACTACACAATGCAACCCTACAGGTTCTTAGGACACAGGCAGGCAGAACACAGCCAGCCTCTCACACAAATTGATTCTAGATCAGTTCTGACAAAGTTCTTTCTCACCCTCATAAGCCAAACCTTGCAGTCCTTAGTCCTTAATGCATTCAGGTTTTTAAACACTGACAAGAATAGTCCATCCAGCTATACTTATAGCACTGCGAAGTGTCTTTAGGCCAAGGTTTCAAATTCATCCTCCTACAAAATCGTTCCAAAAGGCCAAAGCTACATAATTTCATTTCTGGCAACCACAGTCCACTTCCCAGTATCAATTTTACTGTTGCAGATACTGTCACATTGCTGACAGAAAACACCTGACCAAGAGCAGCTTGTGGGAGGAAAGGGTTAATTTTGGTTTACTAATTTGAGGGGAAGCTCTATGATGAAAGGGGAAAATGATAGCATGAATGGAGGGTGGACATCACCTCCTGACCAACATCAGGTGGACAACAGCAGCAGGACAGTGTGCAAAACATTGGCAAGGGGAAGCTGGCTATAAAACCCATAAGCCCACCTCCAACACAACATCAAGTCCAGGCGGCTCCAATTCCCAAACTGCCACCAGCTGGGGACCTAGCATTCAGAACACATTAGTTTATGGGGGCCGCCTGAATCAAACCACACAGTGCTTGTGTGTATGTATACACATGTGGGTATATGTATATGTGTATTTGTGGGTGTACATGTGTTCTATACGTTGTACTTTTAGTCCATCTTCTCTTTCTCTTTTTTATTAAGATGTCATACCCTTTGATTGCTAGGCAGAGAGGTTTTGAGCAGAGATTTGATGTGAAAGAGCAATGGTAGGAATATTAGATTGCATATTTAATGTGATGAATGACTTAATTATATATACATATATGTGTGTGTGTGTGTGTGTGTTTACAACTATACTGATTTTGAATAGAAAGATATTTGACAACACATACATTTCAGAAATATTAAATATTAATGGACTATATATAGGTTTTTGAAAGTTTTTGGGTTTTCCAAAATGCCTCCTAGAATGGCATAATATTTGTATTTAATAAAAAGTTCTAAGTATGGCCAAGGCATTTGGTGCCTTACTTTTGCTGGTGAGATGTGACCCAATGTCTGTTCATGCTCTATAGGGTACCAACAATAGACCAAACAGCAATTCCACTCAATCCAACATAGTAAACCACTGAGCTAGTTCTAGGAGGATATGTGAGGGGTTACTTGCACAAGTAAGGATGCCTTTAAAACAGCTGCATCACCTAAAAGTCCCACCCCAATATGGTTGATGATCCCAATAAAGCTTACTTACTGGACTCCCATCTTCAGTCAACCTTTCAGCTCAGATAGTCTCCAGCACCTCCAAAGACCACATGTATCTGGGACATAGTCAGGAGTGGACAGTGGAATTCCACATCAGGGTCTAGTGACCCCTTCTTTTACTGGGGAATATTGACAGTTCCATTGTCATCACCAAAGCTCTAGATATCACTGTATTGTTTGGGTTAATTCATTGCCATTGCTATAGGGTCAACTTGTTTTTTGTAGGTCACCACCATGGTCTTGGCTCTATGATGAAGATGGTCATGTTTTGCCCAGTGGAAATAGTGACTCTCCAACAGTGTCCTCCACAGAATGGGACATAGATCACATCTGTCTCCACGTAGATCTCTTGTGTCCTCTCTAACATTCATCTCATTAGTTGTTCTCCACCCTTTGACTTTTTTATTGAGAGGGAGAGAGAGAGGAAGAGTCAGAGAAAGAGAAAGAGAATGGGCACGCCAGTGGCCTCTCAGCCAGTGTGAACAAATTCCAGATGCGTGTGCCCCTTATGGGCAAGTGTGGAATTGCACACTTGTTTCTGGCTAAACCTGGGACCTGGAGAATCCAACGGGTGTTCTTAGGTTTGGCAGGCAGGCGCCTCAACTGCTAAGCCATCTCTCTAGTCCCCTCCCTTTGACTTTTGCTACAGGAAATTACATAAATGGAAGAAGGGTAAACTCTTGTGCTGAGTAGCACTAAGTCATGTGCTAGCCAGACTCTCATCATACCTGTGTAAAGTAGCATAAGAGAGCTCATTTTAGAGATTTAAGTCCACCATGGCAGAGAGGCAGAGGTGAAGCAGAGCAGGTCATAGCATAGAGGCAAGGAAGAGGGAGAATACCTGTGCCAGGTGGCTTTATTCTTTCCCCCCTTTCTCTTCACATGGGGCCTAAACCCATGCTGACAATCAGGAACAGTTTTGCCCTCACAGATCTATCCAGGGTGAGTTTTACTGATCTCCTAGGCAGTTCTCAGCCCACTTAAGTTGACAGTCAAATTAGCTATAATAGTTGTGTTACAAAGAACTTATTCTAGGATTTTTGTTAAGTATTTAGGGTCTCAGGTGAAGCTAACCTACTCAAGCATGAGGCAGCATAACAGTTCCTACCACTGTACAGTTAGCAGAGAGCTAGTTCTTCCTTCTTCCTTCCTGTCTTCCATTTTTTCTTTCCTTCCTCCTTCTTTTCTTCCCTCCCTGTCTCTCTCCCTCTCCCTCTCTTCTTTCTTTTCTTTCTTTCCCTTAATGTCACTTGAGTCACCTGATCAGTTGCTTACATGTTTCATTTTATATTTAATCCATATATTTTTTATGGAACCTCAAGTCTGTGGCTGATGTTATCTGAACAGTTGGGAACATGGCAGTAAGAAATGAGGCATAGTTTCTGTATGTGGATGGTCCAGAACTTCTATTCTTCAGCTGCTCTGGTGCATATTCTCTGTTATATTTCTAGAGCCAGTCAAAAACATGACATGGAGAAAGACCTACACACACACACACACACACACACAAAAACAACAACAACAACAACAACAACAACAACACAAAAAAAACTAATGTGGATTCACCAAGCTGGTTGATGTCGCTAACTCCAACAGTAGAATCTCCATCTTTCCTCAAAGAATTCCCACCTCTTCTTTGATACCGTGTAAACGTGAGGGTCTAAATATAAATGAAGACATTATGGCACCCTGTTGGAGGGAGGGTAAGGGTGCATCTTACCTGTATTCAGTTGATCAAAAAATGTAAAATTTGGAATACACTATGAGAATTGGCATCTGAGCAGAAGAAAATGGGTGTGAGTTCTCCTCTGAGTATTTCTTGAGAGATTAATCATTATCTCTGTTCATGTATTTCATAAGTTTAAACAGCTCCAAGTTCTATAAGAAGGTTAGTACGGCTATAGGTGTAAAGCTGTATTTCCTGAGGCTTAAAAAGATAAGAAAAACCTTACCTATTAGCACATGTGATTTTCATTATAAACCATCTATTGGCTTTAAACTTCACAAAATGGCCATTTAGTCAGAGAATAATGATAACAGTCTTATCTATCATCTATCATCTATTTCTCTATCTATGTGAAATATGGAGCCTATATATGTCAGTATGTGTGTGTGTGTGTGTGTGTGTGTGTGTGTGTGTGTGTGCATGTGTATTTAAAGCTAAAGAATGGCGCTTTGTGCTTTAATCATATTTATGTCTCTTAGAAACTGACTGCCAGAATTTGTATCTCAACCATTTCCTATCCTAGCTATATGACGGACCTGTTACTTGGTCTCCACAATATTAGAAAAAAAAAAAAGAAGCTAATTAGAACACAGAATCAGAAAGTAATTTACAGAATATTTTGTAGATTAGCCTGATAGTCACTAGTGCAATGTCTCACAACACAATTCTACAAATGTTTTTTTTTTATTTTTACTGGTGATCATTTAAACGGCTGATTAGTTTACAAATACTTATTGAGATGATATTAAACTAGCAAGTGATTCCCTTGATATATCTGTATCCCTAGATCTTGATTCCTTGTTTGAAACCTGTATTTCCATCAGATGAGGAACCAGTTCCCTTGTCTAGTTGTTGGATAGGGTTCCTTTACAGAGCACATGGGTCCTTATGATAAAGTCTTGCATGTTTCATTTAGGGTTAGGGTTAGGTCTTCTGTTCCCCACAGCTTAGGTAGTGTGTGGAGGTAGAGGATGGGGTCACTGGGTTATCAAGCTGTCTCTCTCCACACTGAGAATCACCCATTGTTGCTATTTATGCTTTGTGCCAGCTTGCCAGACAAGCTTCACACATAATTTTTCTCTGGTTCCTATTTCTCTCCGGTCTTTCTTTCCATGTTTCTTAGAAATTGCAGCATATATCTAAACTCTAGTTTTATATAGGGTGAGTTCTTTTGCATGAGTTTTTCTGGAACCTTTGCAAATCAGAGGATGTGGGTAGCAGGTATATTTTAGGTTCATAAAAGTAAAGATTTCTTTCCCAGTTGCCTGTTTTTTTTTCCCCTACCTCTCTTTATGTTATTGTGGTCTTCTTAGCCAAATATTCTTTCTCTCTCATACCTGAAAGGATAGGATTCCCTGTGACCTAGCTTTGACTCATTTTTACTCCTCCATTTATGGAATTTCCATGTCACCAATGCACGGACCAGTTTAAGCTCTTGTCATAGATTCAGACTTCTTTTCTAACCCTCATGTTCTTATATTTTACTTTTCATGTGAAGCCACCTGTGATTGTATCTCAAACAACTTACAGAACAGATGCATCATTCAACTCTAGATCCTCTAACTCTTGTTCATCTAAGTAAATTTCCCTTTAGTGGCATTAGGCAGAAACCTGGGAGTCATTCCAAATGAATCCTTGTAGCTGTCACCTCAATGCAATCTGCTATGTATCTTGTGACTCTACCACCAGACTATCTCATATGTGTCTGTTCCTCTTCTCCTCTGCTGCCTCCCCAGCCTTACTGCAGCCTCCACACTGCACTGTCCTTATGAGAGCTCCAGGCTTTTGTTCTTAGTTCCCTCTCATTTATCTTGTATGTGGCAGCCAGTGGCTTCCCTACATTAACTCATTTCCTGTGTTGACAACATGTTCATTACAATTTGGATAAAATTCAGTCAGTCCCAAGTCCCGCAGAGGAACTCTAGGATTTCATATTGCCTTTGATGCCAGCCTAAACTTCATACTACTTTCCTTCTACTCTGATAACCTTTACAACTTTAGACACGATGAATGTCCTGTGTGTTAAGTCATCATCTTCTCTTTCCATCCATATGCATCCAGCTCCATGCAGCTCCTCTGTGTAGATAATTCTTGGGCCATCTCTGAGATGGACACATTTTAAGTTTTTGTTTTTAATGTTTTCTTAACTATATTCTTTTCAGATGGCTGTCCTTCATTTGACCACTGGTCTAAATTACTACTCCATTCATAGCACCTCATTCTTCCCTTTGTAACACCCATTGGGGTCCATTATTGATTCTTGATTAGCTTAATATGGGCTCTATCCAATCCATACTATAAGTTCTTCAGAGAGAGGGAGCTGTGATGATTTTGCTTGTAACTTATAATACAAATTTAATAGGTATGACAAGCACGAAGAGTATTGGTTACACAAATCATGCCTTAAGAAATAATAGTTTGCATTCATTTGCAAGTTATGTGCAAGTAGTAATGGTAATGATAATTACAGCAGGCTGATACCATTTTTGTATGTTCTGTACATCAAACACTGGCAGGTATGTTTATTTATATGAACTCATTTTAAATAAGAAAAAAAAAGGACTACCTATTACTACTATGCAAAGGAAACCTTCATTTTAAATAGTACGTTATTAAGAATACTGTTGTGGAGGAAGAAAACGGAAGAAAAGAGATGCCAACTGTTCTGCCCTTAAGGACTTTGTGGGCTAGAGAGAAGCCAACAAGTGAAGGATGCTTCATAGGCTCCTAAGTGAAGGACGGAATTTACTGCAATCAGCATGTTCCAAAAAGCCCAGTCTGACAGAAGAGTTACTCTGCAGGTGGCATTCATAGAAATAACTTGGCAGAGATAAGCTAGAAAATGAGAAAGACTGGAGCTTGAGGCCATCAGGCCTTAAAGGGACTTAAGCTTGGGTGTGCAAGGAATTTCTACCTGACAGATGCTTTCTAATTCCTAAAATTAAATATGAATTTCCAGGGGTTGGGATGGGTGGAGAGTTTAAGAAGGATGGTTGGATATGGTCAATGCATTTCCCATCCATGTATGAAGACATTATACTGGTTCCCACTAATAGAAGTCGTATATGACAATACAATTATAAATTCTATTACTGTTTTCCCTTATGACACTTACTTATGACTCTGTATGGTCCCTTTACATTTACATTAGGCTTTAGTAATGACTTCTGTTTGTGAGGCAGGACTAATGTCTGAATAGGAAATTTTCTACTAGGAAAGTACAGAGGCTCTGTTTGCAGGAATGGGTTTCAGTACAGCTTTATCATATCAAATCTGTATCATTAGTCTTGCCTTAAAGAAATCTACTGCTATTTTTCCCTTCTTAGCTTAGCAATTTCCATTTACCCCACAAAACCCTGACTACATTCCATGTGCATAACTTGTCTTTTTCAAGTTTATATGTCACACTCCCATCTGGAATGCCCTGAGTTCTCTTTCAAAATGACATTGCCCCCTTCATAAAGTCTTGAATTTAAACTCTGCTCTCTGTCCAAATTAGTCTCACATTTGTGTCTCCCCACAAATGAGCACAATATATATATTTTATGGCAATGTTAATGAATGACATTATTTGATTTTGTCATAATTTCTCAATCCATATGTACTTGTCCCATCCATATGTACTTGTCAGCATATTTTTATATCTAATATATGAAAACACTCTGAGTCTAAATTATGAACATAATTATGAATATTATGCCTCCTAGTCTAGAAAATTTTAATACAAATTTCCCCTTTGCTTTTGTGGTAGGTATAATATGATCACAAATTCATTGAATTTTATCCAATCAAAAGGTCATAAGCCCACTGCCTACTTTTAAAATGTGGGATAAGCCTACTTCTTTCATGGGTCAATACAATGAGACAAAATGAAGTTGCATGAGTGCTGCTATATCACCCTGAAGATGTCTGGATTTGATCTCTCCATCCAGCATAATCCTGACTCATCCAGCCCATGCATTTTGCAGGACCACATCAAGGGACTTCCCAGCTGATGGGCAGTGCCATAGCTTTTTAGCCCCAGATAGAAGACTGACACCACCATGGACCCTGAGACTTAGGGAAGAATTTGGCTGGATGCACCCATGTGATTAACTCCAAGAAACAGCAACAGAAATGTCCAGACAAATCAAGAACTGCAACAACTTCATTTTCATTGTAACCTACCCATCTGGGGGGTGGCTTGTTGCCTGGCAATAAATAAAGATGACACAGGGATTTCTGTTTAACTGGTCCTTTTAGCCACTGGAAAAGAGAACCAAATATAAACATGATAGGTGAAGTTGACAAAGAAAAAAAGGTTTAAACTTTTCCATTTTCCTATATGTGAGTGAGAAAATTAGAACAATGATGCTGAGTTTATACTAATTCTATCTGCCCTGTCTTTTCATCCTCATGTCATTCTGTGTGATCCTGAATATGTTTGACTAAAACTGGAGGAAGCATGGCATTCATATGTAAGTTACTTTTTTGGTTCGATTATGAAAAGTTCCCACAGGCTTCTGTGTTCAAACACTTGATCTCTAACTGGTGGTGCCATTTGGGAAGGTTGTGGAATGTTTGGGAGGTAGAGTCTTACTGGAGGAAGTGGATCAATCGGGATGAGACCTGAGATTTTTGACTCTGGTCCCATGTTCTTCCTCCATAGTGATGTGAGGTGTGTAGCCAGGCTTCAGGTCTTGCCACCAGGTGAAATGTGTCCTCTTAGAACTTCAGCCAGAATAAACTCTTTTCTTGCGTAAGCTGCCTCCCATCAGGTATTTGGCCACATAAATGAGTAAAGCAACTGATCCAGTGAAATTATGTTTTTTTTTTTTTTCAGCACAATTTCAAACCACACAGGCACGGCTGTTCAACATCTCACCTGTTGCCTACCCCTGTTGTTCAAAGGTATGTTTGACTTGTGTCAGGAATTGAGCTGAGACCATGGAAACCAGTTAAATCTCCTACCACTTTGGAAAAGCACAAAATAATTAATCACTTCAGGTGGTTTTCAAATAGAATAAAAATTAGTTTGGTGGTAGGATGAAGGGAGCAGAAAACATCAATAAGACAAAAACAAGCAGAATCACAGAAATCATTACATTGATTTTATTCCAGGACACTGGGTCGGCCAGAAAGCTTGGTGCGCTAATTGAGGAAGGCACATTGGAATAACAACAACAGACAGAGGACTGGAAGAGAATCAAAGCTGATCAGGCAAAGAGGGCAGCCCAACCCATGTGTATTCAGCAAGTATGGTAGTTTCTCCATTTATTTTCAGTTCAAGTTCTAGGGCATGTTTCTAAGTTAAAATTAAATTTTAGGGCTGGAGAGATTGCTTAGTGGTTAAGGTGCTTGCCTGCGAAGCCTAAGGACCCAAGTTTGAATTCCCATAATCCACGTAAGCCAGACGCACATGGTGGCACACACATCTGGAGTTCCTTTGTTGTGGCTAGAGGCCCTGGCATGCCATTCATTCTCTTTCTCTCTATCTCTCTCCCTTTCTAATAAACAGATAAAAACAAAAATTAAAAATGTTTAATTTGAAAACCAGAAAATAGAAAAACCTACCCTTGTTTGCTTTCTCAAAACCTCTTACACAATCTTCTAACTTCTGCTAAAACATGGGGTGTGTCTGCCTTCCTAGATCTTCTGAGGATTATGTGATATGTAATTATCCATCTATGTATTTATCATCTATCTATCTATCATCTATCTATCTATCTATCTATCTATCTATCTATCTATCTATCTATCTCCCTTTCTAATAAATAGATAAAAACAAAAATAAAAAATGTTTAATTTGAAAACCAGAAAATAGAAAAACCTACCCTTGTTTGCTTTCTCAAAACCTCTTACATAATCTTCTAACTTCTGCTAAAACATGGGGTGTGTCTGCCTTCCTAGCTCTTCTGAGGATTATGTGATGTGCAATTATCCATCTATGCATTTATCATCTATCTATCATCTATCTATTATCTATCTATCTATCTAGAGAATGTGACAAGTATTTACATAGTGGCTGTCTTCATATTAGTGTTTGCTTTGATTTGAATACAAATTTCAATCAAGTACAATAAATATTTAATTTTACTAAATATAGAATGTTTAAAGAATTTTCAACCATTTCTCATTTTTATGTCTCCCCAAATGTCTTCTCGTTTATGTGTGGCTATTATCTGTGTGTACACCATGTGTATAGCTGCAGTCCAAATATGATAGCAGGTGATTTTTCTTTCCAAGAATTGTCATAGGGTTTAAGGACTTTGCACCCAACACATTAATTTGTTCATTATGAAACTCATCTTTGCCTCCACCTCTACGAACACATCCCACAGAACTATTCCAGCACATCTTTCATGGGCAAGCATTCACTGATCATTGTGATTAAGAACCTAAAATGTACCCCCAGTCCTTTGGAGTCCAGTGTCATTAATTTATATTTCACATCCATACATGTTCATGAGTCTCAACAAACTACCAAAAAATGAAAAGTGCTGCAGGTGCTCTGGAAGCCGGGCGTTCAGAGGTGAGACAGATTATGACATGAAAACTCAAGAGAATAGAAATCAGGATCTCATTTAAATGGCCTCTTTTAAACGTTGAGAGTGAATGCCATCTGGTTGAGTGATTTTTTTTTTTTTGATGTAATTGATCCAGGAGAAGAACATTGAATTCAGCACAATTGGATTGTGATTTCTGACATTTCTGGTCCAAAAATCAGTTAAAGTATATTCTTAATTGTTGCCTTTGTCCACAGTTAATAACCGCATGCAGCCTGTCTGATTTCAGCCTTGTTTCTACCTCCGTGAATGCTCACGTGCACATGCACACAAACACACGCCCTCACTCATTCTCTTTTATATTGTTAAAAACTATCCTGACAGATGTGAGGTCACAGCTCACAGAAGCTTTGACGGGCATTTCCCTAATTACTGATGTCGAGCATGTTTTCATACACCTGTTAATCTTTGTATCTCTTCTTTGGGGAAATGTCTACTCAAGTCTTTTGCTTAGTTTATTTAAAAATATTATCTCTCTCTCTCTCTCTCTCTCTCTCTCTTTCTCTCTGTCTCTTTCCCAAGTAAATAAAAATACTTTTGGACAAAAAGGTGCTGGTGAGATGGTTCAGTGGTTAAAGGCATTTGCTTCCAAAGCCTGATGGCCTGGGTTTGGTTCTCCAGTATCCATGTGAGCCAGATACACAAAGTGGTGCATGTATCTGGAGTTCATTTCCAGTGGCAAGAGGCCATGGAGTGCCTGTACACACACACACAACCACACACACACATTCTTTCTCTCTCATAAATGGATACAATATTTTTTAAAAACATATTTCATTTATTTATTTATTTATTTATTTAAGAATGGGAGGAGAGAGAAGGGAGAGAGAGAGAAGGGAGAGAGAGAGAGAGAGAGAGAGAAGAGTGCATGGGCACATCAGGGTCTCTTGCCATGCAAAAAAATGCCAGACACCACAATGTACATCTGACTTCATGGGGGGTACTGTGGAATTGAATCCAGTAAGTCTTTTGACTTTGTAACCAAGCACATTTAACCATTGAGCAATTTTCCCAGCCCTCCTTTATTTATTTTTATTTTTTATTTTATGTGTACATATGTATATATGAGTATGTTTATATGGCTGTGTTTCTGGACATGTGGGTTTGGAGGTTAGAGGATAACCAAGGGGTGTTTCTCTTCTCCTTCTTGAGTCGGGATCACTCTCTTATTTTGTTAACACTGTTCCTTGCAAGCTTCCAGTCTCTCCTGGCTCTGCCTCCCACTGTCACAGGTGTCTTGAGAGTCCAGATGTAAATGACACTAGAAGGAATGAACCTGGGTTGCCAGGCTTGCAAGCAAGTACTTTTAAGTACCGAGCCATCTCCTGAACCCCACCTTGTTCATTTTTAATCAGGGTATTTGATGTTAGGGATTATTTTTTTTTCCTATTGGATCATAAGAGTTTCCTAAATGGCTTGACTATTAGTGCATCATCAGATGCATGGTTTGTAAACCCTTTCATTCATGGATGGCTTTTTTTTCTTTGCTGACTACTTCCTTTGTGGCACAGAAGCTTTTTTATTTTCATGTACTCCTACTTGTTAATGGAAACTCCAATGGAGATTCCTCAAATTTTAACAATTCAAGTCCATATGATCCAGAAATTCCACTTCCTAGTATTTACAGAGAGAAATAAAATCAGCATTTTGAGGAGATTACTGCATTCCCGGGCTTATGACAGTATCATTCACATAACCAAGATACAGAAATAATCGCAAAGTCCATCAATGGATAAATACCACTGGATACTATGCAACTTTTAAAAAAAGAAAACCTTATCTTGCAAAACAATTTGGATAAACTTGAAAGGTAAAGTGAATATAAGCCACTAACAGGGACACAAGACCCAAATGATGATGCTTTAAAAATAGTCAAAGTCGGGCTGGAGAGATGGCTTAGCGGTTAAGGCGCCTGCCTACTAAGTCTAAGAACCCGGTTCCAATCTCCAGGTCCCACATTTAGCCAGATGTAAAGTGACACAAGGGTGCAATGCCACACCTGCCCACAAGGGGGCAGATGCATCTGGATTTCATTCACAGCAGCTGAGAGAATGCTGGCATGCCCATTCTCTATCTGTCTCCCTCTCTCTCTGTCTCTCTCTTTCTGTGTCTCTCCCCAAAAAGAAAAAGAAATAGTCAAACTCAAAAAAGCAATTAATTTGACAAATTATGTCTGTCAGGACCCGAGGTAGAGGAGACATGTTACTTAATAAAAAATTCAGTTTTGCAAAATAAGTAAATTCTGGATACTTGCCATACACCATGGTGTTTATAGTTAAAAACATTGTACTGTACACTTAAAAGTGTTAACAAGGTAGATCTCATGTTATGTTCTTGCTACAATTTAAACCATAAAGAAAAAGAAACCAAATATTTTAGTTGTTCTTACAGAGTTTTGTGAATTGAATATGTGTGTAAATTCATAGTTAGCCTCCAATAACTATTGGAACACAGAGAGGGTAGTTCTAACATCCTGAAAAGCTGACTCTCTTTTGCCTTTGGTATTCACAGTTTCCTCCTGGTATAATTTTTGCAGCTATTGATCAGAGTTATAATTCTATCTTCAACAGAATGTAACTTAAACAATATGGAACTTCTTGAGAATGTGTTTTGTCCTTCAGAAAAAAATGCCATTGAGATTCATCCAAGATACTAAATACGTCACTGGGTCACTTTTTTAAACATTATGGTACAGTGTGGTAAGAGTATATACTATACATTCTCTCACCAAAGGACATTTGGTCTGCTATTAACATTTTTAGTCTTTTTTTTTTTTTTTAGGTAGAGTTTCACTCTAGCTCAGGCTGACCTGGAATTCGCTATGTAGTCTCAGGATAGCCTTGAACTCATAGTGATCCTCCTACCTCTGCCTCTCGAGTGCTGGGATTAAAGGCGTGCACCACCACACCTGGCTTTTTAGTCACTTTTAATATAAGTTTATCATTTCTCAAGTGGGAGAACATAGTGAGATCATTAGGTCACATGGTAAGTACATGTTTGTAAGAAACCACCAAACTAGTTTCCAGAATAGCTGACCCATTTTTTTTTTTATTCTCTCCGTCAGTGCCAAAGTTTCTGTTATTCATCTCCTTTGCCAGTGCTTGCAAGACAGGAAATCTTCATTGTCAGCTTGACTGGGTTAAAATCACCATGGAAACCAATGGGTCTATCTATGAGGATGTTTCCAGACAGAATTAACTGAGAAGGAAAGGTCTACCCTAAATGTAGGCAGCCAAATCCAGCTGGGATGGGTTGAGATCCCAGACTGAATAAAAAGACTTAAGTGGGCAGGAGAGATGGCTAAGAGGTTAAGATGCTTGCCTGTGAAGCTTAAGGACCCATGTTTGATGTTTCTCCAGATCCTATGTTAGCCAGATACACAGAGGTGAGGCAAGTGCAAGGTTGCACATGCCCACTGGGGGGGGGGGGCTTGGGTTTTGCACTGAGTAAAAACAACGAAAGAGGTGAGACTGAGGTAAGCATCAGCATGCCTTTTTCCTGGATACGCTATGACCAGTTTCCTCAGATTATTATTGCCACAGCTGAGAACCTCCCTCACAGCTACTCTTTGTGCTGTGATGGGCTGTACCTTCCAACTGTGAGCCAAGATAAAAACCTTCCTCCCTCCAGTTCTTTCTTTCTGGGTATTTTGTTATAGCAATGATTACAGGAACTAATAAAGCTACACAATTACAATTTCTTTGTTTGTATCTGATGTTCCTTTTCTGTTCCATTGTCCCTTCCTTGATGTTGCATTCCATTTATTTTTTTTATGTCTCCTAGATTTCCTTTGGGAGTTGATAATTCGTTTAAGGTTTGGAGAGACTTTTATGAGATTAAGAGAAGGAAAGAGCAATGTTATCATCAGCTGCCCATTGCTGGGATGAACATCCAACCAGACACAGTTTATGGGAGTTTATGGGAGGAAGGGTTTTGTTTTCAGGCTTGCTGATCCAGTAGAAGTTCCATAGATGGTGAAGAAAGCTGGTGAAGAGCCAAGCAGAGAGACACCACCACAGCAAGCACCACAAGCAAGCAAGAAGCACCAAAGCTCAAACGTTGTCCACACCTTTGGACTGGAAATGAAAATTCACCCCAAAACACACATTAGGGTTGGACCCAGAACTGGCCCCAATGACATGCCCCACTGTAACAGGGATCTGTCTGCTAGGGGCTCAAGTAGGAAATTTAATCATAACTGCCAGAGTTACTGCTTTAATCCCAGCAATCAGAAGGCAGAGGTGGGAGGATTGCTGTGACTTCCAGGCCAGCCCAGTACTACAGAGTGAGTTCCCAGTTAGTCTGGACTAGAGTGAGACACTACCATGAAAAAAATCAAAATATAAATAAATCATGGCTGAGTCTATGGGGCCATACAAAAGAATCACATTCAAAGTACCATAGGAAAAAGTACAGAAAG
Source organism: Orientallactaga sibirica (assembly GCA_036365145.1). Classification (NCBI taxonomy): domain Eukaryota; kingdom Metazoa; phylum Chordata; class Mammalia; order Rodentia; family Dipodidae; genus Orientallactaga; species Orientallactaga sibirica. Next base: position 27,495,221 of record JAEOAD010000019.1, read on the forward strand.
CCTGTGCCAATGAGAAGGCAGAAGGGGGTGGGCCCCAGCTTGGACAATCTTTTAAAGCTACCTTGTTTCTGTTGACCTTGACAGTTTTGAAGACATATGCTCTGGTATATTGTAGGATAGATACCATTACAGTAGAGTGTATTTGATTTTTGCTCTTTGTCATAAGGATCCTGGGATTATAGTCCAGGGAAATGAGAACTACAGAAGTTGCACTCCATCACACCATACCAAGGCTGCAGACTATGTATGATTCATGACTAATGACTGACCCTGATCCCCAGGATGAAGTGGTGATTGTCTGCTTAGGCTGTTTTTTTTTTTCCTGCTTCCCCTTTTGTACCATTAATATTCAGTAAAAATATTACATGAAGTATGTAGATAAGGCAAATATATGAAAGCACAATATTATCACTAAATCTTAAAACACTTGCCAATCCTTCAGGCTATTTTCATTTACATACCATATTTTTCACATCACCTCCATAATCTGTTTAAAGGAAGTTTCTATGCCACAGCAGAGATTTTTGCAGTGTACCTAGCCACCTGTGTACTTTATAGTAAAACGTTATGTCCTTATTCCTCCTGGCATTAGTTAGGGTGTGTGTGCGTGTGCTTGTGTGGGGGGGGTGGGTGGGTGTGTGTGCTGCCTCCTTTTTCAGCTATACTCCAGGGCACCAAGATAGCATTGCTCATCTCTAAACCAGCAACTATTTTCTGAAAAGCAATGGCATTTAAAAAAGCATCCAAGTTTCTACACTTGGCATACATGTTGAGTGAATTTGGCTTAATATTATTAATCAAAGAATTCATCTGAATTTATTAAAAGGACCCTTCATAATTTTATAGGGGAGTTTTAAATTTGGTATTCAACATAAAAGTATTAAAGAGTAAAGCAAAATTTGTTGTGATTTTTTAAAAAAATATTCAACCTGGGCTACTTCCAGACACTGGATGTAGAATAAAAGGATGGGTGTGTTGGTTTGCTTCCAAGCCACAGCTGTATAAAGGGAAACTTGGGCTGTGGAATTGGATCAGAGTTCATATAAGAACAGCTCATTCCTGTTGTAGAAATGGAAAAAAGTGGTCGTTTCACCTTTACTCTGAATAAAGATCTTAAAGACACCAATATTCACTTATTTCTCACACTGCACCTATAAGCCTACTAGTTCATTTACTCTTTCTTCTGATTTCTTTTTAAACTATGGAAAGGTACTGATACCCCCTACCCCCAGTATGAGATATATAGAAGGAGAGCATATGATATCAGAATATGGTCACATCAAAGTCAGGATAAACTGTTATTATTAATATAACCCAGTGCTTTATAATATTATTCTACATATAGTCATAAAAATTATGTAAAGTTTGATGCAAATAAGACAATTTCATAATAAAGCCAAAAATTTAAATTTCCATTCCTTTTGTTATTTTTGTCTTTGAAATTTATCCATCATTATTTTTCTTTGTAGATACATATATCACCTTATTTTTTTTTCAGAATCTTTTTTTTTTTTTTTTTTTTTTTTTTTTTTTTTACAGTTTAGAGAGGCTTTATTAGATTAAGAGAAGGAGGAGGAGGACGTACAGGAAGCTCTGCCACAAGGGAGGCTAGAGGGGGTAATCCCCTTTTAAAATCTTTTATAATTTTATTTTTTTAATTGAGAAACAGAGATAAAGAAGAGAGAGAGGGAGGGAGAGAATGGGCATGTCAGGGCCTTCAGCCACTGCAAACAAACTCCAGACATCACCTTGTGCCGCTGGCTTTATGTGGCTTCTGGGGAATGGGACCTGGGTCCTCAGGCTCTGCAGGCAAGTACCTTAACTGCTCAGCCATCTCTACAGCCCTCTTTTCATCATCTTTTTCAAACACGAGGCAATCCTCATTCCCTGTTGGCCACTTAGTATTCTTGAAATGTTTCTGAGCCTTGTTGGCCGTTCCTGGTCTTAAAGATTAAATTATGGTAATTTTAATGCCAGGTCACCTGTCTTTGGGTGGATGCTGACAAGCACAGGGAGGTGACTGCTTCTTATAGAGTGGTTGGGAAGAAGAGGCACAGGAAAGAGGCCAGTGCACCGGAAAGAAGGCTTCAAGTTCATGTGCCCTGATTAGAAGCCAATGAAGCATCTATTACTGCCCCTCCACTACTCAGGCCACTTCAAAAGAGTCTTCCTTGAAAAGGGAAGAAATGGGGAGGGAGGGTTCAGAAGATTACAGCTAGCCTTCAGAAATTCTAGGCCAATCCATCAAATTATTTCAAGGGCTAGCCTTGGAAGAAGTCACAGTGGATTTCAGGAAGTTGGCTACAGTCACTTTTAACAACAGTTACAATTATGTGCACTTCCTTTGTTCTAGACTAGCCACAGTTGCATTGCTTCATCTTTTTTATGACAGCATGTTTTGATATGGTGGACTGTGTGACTTGAGGGGAAAGGTTCCCTTCTCTCAGCTCTACCGAGCTTGCCTCCTGTCTCTTAGATTGGGTGTCTAACTCATTTCAAGACATTTTTCTTTGGTTCCTGAATCGGATTGCTCAGGCTCCTTCCTTGGATATGTGATTGTTGTCTGCCCTATAGCTTGGCCTAACCATCTTCCTTTAGCATTCTTTTTGAAATAGCTTTTAGGGGCTGGAGAGATAGGCTCAGGGGTTAAGACACTTGCTTGAAAACCTGAGGGCCCTGGTTCAGTTCCTCACTATGCATGTAAAGTCAGATGCAAAGTGACACATACATCTGGAGTTTGTTTGCAGAGGCATGAGACCCTAATGTACTTCCTTTCTCTCTCTCTCTCTCTCTCTCTCTCTCTCTCTCTGTCTGTCTCTGTCTGTGTCCCTCTCCCTCAATCTCTCCTTTTATAAATAAAACATTTAAAAACTCATCTTTTAGCTATATATCACAGAGGAGCTCTCAAGTATGCAATGAATATTTCCTATATACTTATCAGTATGCAATATGTCATTGACAATGGTGGCATAATTTCTTCATTTAAAAATTAGCCTCATGACAGTTTTGCTTTTTTTCACAATAGAGGCACCTACTTCCTAAACCCCATTCATGCTGAGGGGTCAATAATAATTGTAGATCCTTTTACTTGTGAAGGAATGCAACATGAACAGAGGTCAATGCAAGGAAAACATAATTGCCTGCAAAGGAATCTGAAAGGACATAAAAGTAAGATTTAAGGAACGCATAAAGAAGTTTAAATGAAACTTGGATTACCTTGTGACTTTGGCTAAAGGCATCTCTTTTTGCTTTAGGTTGTGGAGGCATACTGGCATCCTGCACGGCAGTGGTTTCGGTCATGCCCAGCTCTGTACCTTAGCACAGAAAAGGCTCCATTGCTAGTCAGGCACTAAGTCATAAAAAGTTAGAGTCAGAAGGTCCTTCAGAAATCACCTCTTCTAACTTCCTCATTTTACAGATGAGGAAACGGGGCCCCAAAGAGGTTAATAAACTTGCCCACAGTTATAATGAGTCTCAGTGTAGAAGCAAGCAGGCACATCACTAAACCACAGTGCCTTCAGGGGAGCTGCTCCGTGGCTCCAGCTTTGAGAATCAAAAACATTTTCATTGGATTTTAAAGGCTGAAGGACTACTTTCCTTCCACTCTGTTGGATTTTTTTTTCTACCTTGTTTGAAAAGGAAACACATTGTGCCGGACTTTGTTATCTCTTTTTTGCCACCTATCTGATAAGACTCAGAATCAATTCTTCACTCCAATTGATTTAATTGGCTAAGGCTAAGAAATACCTTCTAATAGCATTACCAGCGAGCGGCTATTTGGCACAAATTCTCTCTAGGTGTAACTTCCTCTCCTTTCCCATTATGAACGCTTTGTCACTTGTCCAGTGCTCACGTTTCATAGACGTGAGAAGCATTTTCCCAGTTTTGGTAGCTTGACTCAGATGAGCAGCTACTGTGACTTACTGTTCATTTACGTTCCCTCACTTTAGAGAGCCTGTTTATCTATAACGCAAGTTTCTGCTTCCTAGAAGTTTCCAGATTGGAATTCTACTTCTGTGTTTTAGACTACATAGCTTAACAGCAAATTATGAATGGAGGGAACGTGTTTAGAGAAAGGGAGGAGTGACAAGTAATCCCTAAGAGAACATTGCACAATGAAGTCATTTCATTCATATTCCAACCCCACTTCTTGGGAGATTCTAGAATTCTTTCTTCCTTAAATAATTCCCTCTGATACCTTAAGATAAGAGTCCCACTGTGTCTAAACACTAATGTAATTTTGATGAATACTAAATCACATTTCAAAGTGTAGATACCAAACTAACAATACCAGCTTCTATAATACATACATATATACATATATAGCACCTTTATTTCCATTAATTGGGCCTTCTGGATCTTTTGTGAACACAGCTGAAAATTGCTCATTGAAACTCTTCAGGAATAAAGCTTTCCTTCTCATCATGTTATTTATTTTTAGCTATGTTTTATTTTAGTTATTTGAGAAAGAGAGGCAGATAGAGAGAGAAAGAGAGAATGGGTGTGCCAGGGCTTCTAGCCCTGCAAATAAACTCCAGACACATGTGCCACCTTGTGCATCTGGCTTATGTGGGTACTGGGGAATCAAACCTGGGTCCTCAGGCTTCACAGACAAATGCCTTACCTACTAAGCCATCTCTCTAGCCTTCTTTTCATCATCTGCTACAAAGACAAGGAAATTCCCATGTCACTTTGGCCAGCAAGAAAACTACATAATGCAGCCAAAAGCTTGTTATTTTACATCACCCTCAAGCACTCAAGAAAACTTTCGTTATAGAATTGGAGCAAGATACAAAAATGAACCTCATTGTGTAATGCTTATTTTCAACTTTAAAATCATTGGCCACTTTAGTGGTTAGTTAGGATTTCTTACACATCACAATTTTGCAAAGGCAAAGAAAATCCATGGTACTTAGAAGGATCTAAAAGATGCTTGTGAGAAAAATTGCTCTCTTTGCTAAAACCATAAAACTGCTTTTGGCTTACCTCTTCTCTAGGCGGGTACCAGTGTTTCTATGCCTACATATTAGGATCCACATAAGTAAGGGTTTGTGTAGATGACAATTTAAGGATGTACCTCTATGTTTAGAGAACATGAATCTGTGTTCAAAAGAAAGTGTAGAAGTGTGCATTGCTTGGAAATACATCTATAAATATATCTATCATTAGAGAGGTATTTGCAAAGACATCTTATATAGGTGCCTTAGGTTGGATTTGAAACAAGTGTGAAAAACCCACCTGCCCTCTGCTGGTCTCCCTTCCAGAGCATGTTAAGTCATGCTTTCATGCAATGATAGAGTCCTCCTGAAGTAGCTATGCACTTTTCCTATAATGCAAATAACATTTAGTGACTAGAGAGATGGCTCAGTGGATAAAGCACTTGCCACTCTACTGTGAAGACCAGAGTCCAGATCCCCAAGCATCCACATAAATGCTGGCTGGACATGGTGGCCATATGTAATTCCAAAACTCTGTAGGCAAAGACAAGGGATCCCTAGGTCAAGGTGGCTAGCTGACAGCTTGAATCTGCAAGTCTATGCTGTCGGTCTCATGAGCATCATATCATACCCCACCAGCCAGATCCCTCTGTCACATGTATTATGCTCCAAACAAATGCATACAGAATGGCTTATAAACAGTGGAACTTTAATGCTCATTGGTCTGTAGAGCAAGGAGTTCAAGACCAAGGGGCCAGTCAGCTTAGTGTCTGGTAAGGACTTGTCTTCTGGTTCACAAAAGTGAGAGGGACGATTTATTACCTTTTCCTATAGGATCTCTTTGATACATGCACTTTTCAAACACATCGTTTTGAGGATTAGATATCAGCCCAAAAATTTCTAGGGGCACAGTCATTCAGACCATAGTAGTTCCTCATTTGTAAATGTTGCTTTACAGTCAAGAGCCTATCTATATACAACCAAGAAGTTCATTTTGGTCCTGACTAAGGCGAGTTCTTATCTCATGCCCTTCATACTGAGAGTGACTCTAATTTCTGCTTAATTATCTGAGTGGGTTGGCAGGGAAAAGCAGATGGTGCAAAGTGAGGTGGGGTATATTTTCATAAATTAGAAGAAGTCCATCAAATGAAAAAAAAAAAGATAGAGTATATAGAAAAAAGGTCACTATTCTGGCTTTGACTTTCAGAGTCAATCTCCATTTCTTGACAACATGTTTGTGGAACTTGAATGTATTTTGAGTCATCTATCCCAAGGTAATGTTGCAACATTCTACAACTGGTGGTAAAAGATTTGCTGCAGTCTCCCAAATACTGCAAAGAATTTAGTTAGCTCTTGTATAAATTTTGTGTTTTTATTTTTTATTTTTAGCATTAAATCCAAAATCATTATAATATTCTACTATTACTAGAAAAAATATGTAGCTGGTTAGAAATGATCATATTTTAGGCCACAAAGACCTCTAACCTCTCTGAGATGAAACATTTGTTACTTTCTGACTTTTCTCTCAAACTTTTCTGGGAACCCCACAGGTAAAACCTTCATATCTTATATGAAACTTACTTAGAGTAATTCTATTTAGAATATAGAAACTGAGCATTAATTGCCAGAAATTAATTCATCTAAACAAAGAAAATGAATGGAACCCTAAGTACTATGTTATTGTTAGCTAAATCCAAGAGAACAGAAGCTAACTTATCTGTTCTACTTAAGTGTGTGTGTGTGTGTGTGTGTGTGTGTGTGTGTGTGTGTGTTCCTCTGGCAAGATGCCAGGTACAGAGTTGATGACCACTAACTATCAACAGTATGAAAGAAAAAAGTGTATCTATGTAGCTAGAACTATCTTAGTTTTTTTTTTTTTTTTTTTTTTTTTGGTTATCCTGTTTGCCTTACCTAATATATCTCTGAGATGTTTAATGTCCTTATTGAAATATAATTCACATATAAGCCACCTAGTTGGTACATGTTTTTGCTGTTTACAGAGTTATGAAAACTTCCCACTCAGGGAAGACATTCTATACTTCTTAGCTTTCATGCCTGTTTCCCACCCCTTGCAACGTTGCCCTAATCCTTTTCCTGAGCAGTATTCATTCTGTCTCTATAGTATTGCATCTTCTGTGCATTTTATGTAAACAGAAGCATAAAAAACGTGACTCTTGGTGAGTGAATACTTACTATACTTACGTGATCAGATTAAGAATCAGGTAAGAGACATGCGTCTTGGCCTGGTCTGTGAGGCATTTCCAGGAAGGGTTGATGATGGAGGGAAAACCCTTCACCACAGAGTGAGTGGCCCTTCTACTGATGGGTGATATACAAGGAAGCTCCAGGATCACACAGAACCTTTCACCTGACAGCCTGTGCTACTCACTGGTCCATCTATAACCACTTCATGGACATTGGAACCCTGGTCCATCAGCCTTTCAATGTGGACTGAAGACCAGTGGTTATTCAGAAATCCTTCAGGCCTTCAGTAAACACATTGGGAGTGCTTCACCATCCATCCTCATGATCTGAATGGGTATGTTGGCTCTATGATTCTCTAGCCTGCAGGCAGCTATTGTTGGATGTTGGACAACCCAGTTTGTATCCTTTAAGCCAACTGAATAAATCCCCTTTATAATGTAAATTCATTCTGTTGTTCCTGTTCCTCTAGAGAATCCTGACTAATATATCTATGTCATGGCATTTATTGGTACTTCATTTATCTATGCGGAAGCCTAATGCCCCACTGTATGGTTATATCATTTTATTTAGTGTTTCGTCAATTAACTGATGGGCACTGAGTTGTGCCTACTTTTGTTGTGATTGTAATAAACATGCTTTTATACACATTTGTATACTAGAATTTTTTGGTGAAAATGCTTTCTGGTTTTTTGTTTTGTTTTTCAAGGAAGGGTCTCCCTCTAATCTAGGCTGATCAGGAATTCACTAAGTAGTCTCTGGGTGGTCTTGAACTCACAGCGATGCTCTTACTGCTGCTCCCGAGTGCTGCAATTAAAGGTGTGTGCCACAAGGCCTGGTTGGAAATATACTTTTATTTTTCTTGGGAAAATATTCAGGACTAGAATTTGTGATCATAAATTGTCACTATGTTCTGCCATTTGAGACACTTTCAGACTGTTAAATTGTCTGTAACATTTTGTATTCCCATGGGCAATGTTTGAGTATTACAGTGTTGGGTGGTGCTTTATTAAATTAATAGCACCTGTACCTAGTACAGTATAAGATGTAATGATGCTTAACAAATATTGATTAAATTGTATGTTTATTTCATCCTTGAATTTTCTTTGTGTTTTCTTCACTTATTAATTCCATTTATTTTTTTCTATTTTTATTTATTTATTTTAGAGAGAGAGAAAGAGGAAGATAGAGAGAGAATGGGTGTTCCAGGGTCTCTAGCCACAGCAAACAAACTCAAGATGCATGTGCCACCTTGTGCATCTGGCTTAATTGGGTTCTGGGAAATGAACCTGGGTCCTTAGGCTTTGCAGACAAGTGCCTTAACCAGTAAGCCATTGCTCCAGCCTAATTCCATCTATTGTTAAAACCACTATTCCTGAAAAATGTAAGAAAATATTTCTACAGAATATTCCTTTTACAAATATACCTCAACTTCAAAATCCAGTTAATGTAGTATTTACTTGGTTTTCTTTTAATATTTTAGCTGTTATGAATAACATTGAGCTAAGTATTCTGTTTTAAATGTTTTCATTTATTTCAAAGACAGAGAGAGAAAGAGAGAGAGAGAGAATATAGGCATGCCAGGAACTCTTGGCTGCACAAAAAACTCCGGATGCCTGCACCACTTTGTTCATCTGCCTGTAGGTGGTTACTGGAAATTAAACCCTGGCCTTCAGTCTTTGCAGTCAAGCACCTTTACCAACTATCTGTTCAGCCTCATCTAAGTATTCTTGTACATGTCATTTGGTAGGCATAATTATTTATTTCTGGACAGTGTCTGCCTAGAAAAGGAATGCCTGTGTTGGAGAGTAGCATACATTTAATTTTAGTAGATTCAGCCAAATATATTTCTAAATTCTTTCAATTTGCTCATCAAATGTGGATTAAACATTTTTTTTGGAAAATAACTTATCATCATTTATTTAGTTAGGATATCTCTTTAATTTCTTCCATTACCTAATTATAAAATTCTTATTAAACTAGCAGAACTTCATAAAAGTTTGTAGATTTCCACTTACATGTGGCAATTTAGAATCCACTGTACTAGAAATCACATTCACGGTAGAACAAGTTCTTTCAAGGCTGCTGAGAATGCTTTAATGGGTGGTCTACTATTAGTACTCATACTTAAATATCTATAAAGATCAATGCTTAACACTTATATACATGTACATCACATATATATGTGTGTGTATGAAATATATATGATTATATCTATATATATCAGAATATATATATAATTTTGAAAGTTCTCAAAATTAAAAATGACACAATTTCTCAAGTCAAACATCCTCATTCCAACATGTCCTCTAGGTCCATTGGTCCTCCGCTATATAATGAATTATTTCAGAGACAAAAACTCCTATTTTCTTAAAGAATGCATAATAAGGTTAGAGGATGATAGAGGAGAAGATCTATGCACAGTGTATTAGCTTTTAAAAAAAAAAATCCAAATATTTCTAGCTTTTAGCCCACTTTTCTTTCTTGTAATGTTTTGGGCTACTGATGCTCCTATGTTCTCAGGCTCTCAGGGATGGGCAGAGAGAAAAGAAGGAGTTACTCTGTTCTTGCAAGGTTACTCTGACTCACGTGAACCAGTCAGCACACATCCATCTGCTTCCTTCCATCCTCAACTTCTCTGAAGTTTTTTGTCTGAAAAATCCCTCCATCTGACCCTTATATGAATTTCTATGGGTGTGCTCAATCCTAAATACCAGCCTATATATCCACACAATCATATACTCCTGTATAGATCTGTGCTTGTGTATAAACATTTGTTTTGTAAATATAGTATACATTTAATAATGGAATAATACAGTGGAATATTTAAAATCTGGAACTTTGAGACACAAAGTTTGGAATCATTTACATTTGGTAGATACCCACTCCTTTCCTCATAGAAATTAGCCAAACCCGCTTCTGTGAAGGATGTCAACTCTATCAGAAAAGAGAGAATGACTCGTACCACAGAAACAGACCAGAACAAAGATTGGAGAAAGAGGATTTGCGGGCTTTCATTTCTTAGGACCTTTAATTGCAAAACAAGAACTTTAAATATTTAGACTTCAATTCTCCCTTGATGATTTAATAATGAGTAAAGGTGCAAAACTGGAATGTTTTTATGCTTATTTTATGGATGCATTTATTTATTACCATAATACCTCGTGAACCATTTTCAAAAAAATGACCAGGCTCATTTTGAAGGGGAATTATAATGGGGATGGGACATCAACTTTGGAGTATAGGGCAGTTGTTGATTTAATGTAACAGACCACCTAGACACCTTTCAGGATCCTGGGTTTCAGATGAGGAGAGATGCAGGCTGACCTTATCATGCTGGTCCCAGGGCTACAAGGAATCTATGTTGTGTATTGGAAAAATATCTCACGAATGTGTGAGCTGGTCTTCCTTGAGGGGCACTCCTGCAATCTCAGTTTCCATGGGGTTATGTGTCAAACTCAGCGAGATATGAGGAAAAAAGACAGTGTAGACTATGAAATGTTAGATACTCTAGGCAGGAACCACATGGGCTTCATCTCAGCTTGGTTACTAGGATGGTTTGTTTTGATTGTCAGCTTGACTGCATTTAGACTCCCCTACTGGAATCACATGCTTCTGGGTGTGTCTGAGAAAACATTTCCAGACAGACTTAACTGAGGGTGGAAGACTCATCTGTAAAGTGCTCTGCACCTCCCATCCTGCACCAGAGCTAGGAAGAAGTCCCCCCAAAAGCATCTGTGTACCCTGGCCTCTTACTTCTTTCTCAGTCAGTATGTCTGCTGCTACTGTTGCTGTCCTCTGCTGGTGTTAGACTCTTGATTCTTCTGCTTTCCTCTGTGAACTCAGTGCCACAGGTTCCCAAGTTAACACTGATGCTTTCAGGGTCTGATCAGGACTGCTTAGCTATTCAGCTTCTTAGATTAAGCAACTATCAGGTTGTCTGGCCTTCAGTGCAAAGATAGGCATTGGGACACCAACCACCATGTCCTGTGAGCCAATCTAATCAATCTACACACACACACACACACACACACACACACACACATGCATTCTATTCATTCTGCACTTCTATAGGACCTTGCCTAATATGGCCACTCATTACCAGTGTGACCATGGGCCACTTAATGACTTGTTTTTAGGCCTCTAATTATTTAAGTGAAAAATGGAAATGGCAAGTGGAGTTTTTGAGATTAGATACTTTCACAAATGTAAAAGTTCTTGGAACAATCATTTGAAACACTGTAAACACAGTGCAAATTATGCCTGCACGCTCTTCTCTCCTTTGCTATGGTAGGTGTCTTTTAGGAGAAAGTGAGACAGTGGCCTAGCTTCAAACCAATCTCTGACAGAGAAGTTTAGGGGGTGCTGTCTGACTGTCCAAGCCACCCAATCTGTGTTCCCCACTTCCCTTCTGCCAGAGCAGCATGACCTTAACATGCAAGGATTCTATTACATCTTATGACAGATTCCTGGATGTGGGAAAGATGTCATTCTGGGAGAAAAATTTAATTCCAGGAGAATAGTTGCCACAAAGCCATATTACCCAGCTCTGTTTTCCCAATAGTGCTTTGATTATCCCTCTGTTTGACATTTGAATGCCTGAACTGATTCTGTTCTTGGTGGTGGGAAGGAATACCAGTCAGTGCTTCATTTTTAAAATAGCATACAACTGCTCTTTGATTTATGATAGTACTACATTCTTATAAACATCACAGTTGCAAACACTGTAATTCAAAAATGCATTTAATATACCTGCCCTACTTAAACATTTTAGCTTAGCAACACAGCCAAAGTACTTCTCATTTCCCGTCATGATCGCATGGTCAGAAGGAGCTAGGCTTTGCCACTTCACAAACATCACAACAGAGTACCAAAACACATGCAGATTAGTCCAGGAAAAGATCAAAACCCCAACTAAAACAAATTTCTATTGAATGTTTCACGCCATCTTAAAGTTGAACAAATGCTAAGTCAAGTCATCAAAAATCAAGAACTGTCTATATTTATATATTATTTTATTATAGCATTTCATATTTCATGAGGGATATCCTTAAAAGCCTTTTGGGTAGAAATGTTATTATATGCATACATATATCCATCCATCCATCCATAAATACATATGTACATACATTTTAAAGCATGAGGAAATAATTATAATTATTGAAAATCTAGGTCACTAAGTATTAAAGTGTAACTATTAACATGGTAGCATAAGTCCAATGCTAAGTTCTCAGATCGGCTATCGTCACTTTGTAAAGGAAAATCAGGATGGACTACGAGATCGTCATGGATACAGTGAAGGAGAGAGCAGTGGTGAAGGTAAGCACCCTACATCATTGTTTCATATGTGACTTTATAAATACAGTGAACAACAAACTCCGGGACAAATAATAGAGCTATGCATAAATATGTTCCACAAAACTAGTGTGTATGATGGGATAGACGAGTTAAATTCAGGGACTAAGTGTTCACAGTAAAAGATCCATGTATCATTTCTGAAACTGAATATGTTCAAGAAAATTAAACTTCGCAAACAATCCAATGACGATGAAGATAAAACGTCAATATTTCAGGTGCCAATGTCTAGCAAAAGACATATGAAAGCATGTTCTTAGTTGCTTTATTTATTTAGGTAAATACAGAAAAAAAAAAACTCAAGTGCCTGTGAATAGTAGAACAGACAATAAATTGTACTGTAGCCAATTCTTAAAGCACCATGAAGTAATGATTGAAGTAATGATACTGAGGCAGAGTGACCCTGCTCACAGTAACATGGCTGAATTTCACATGTTGTATATTGATCAAAAAATCCAGCACTCATTCTTTTATATCAATACATTTCAACTTCTAAGAATTCAATTAGTAATTACCAAATGGAAGGGGTTAGGGTCATTGGAGGGTGGCAAATGTTGATTAGGAAGAAAAACAGGGGACTTAGGTGGTGAAGTGATTTGCGCCTTGACTTGACAGATGGTTACAAACATTCTACACACACACACACACACACACAGGCGTACACGCGCGCACACACACACCACTTCACATGCAATACACTTAAAGTCTAATGTATGTTTTACCTCAAAACATGAAAAAGAGGAGCAAAGGAAAAAAAAAGCTATGATAACAAAAGAAGAATTGGGAAAGGCAAAAAAGATAGTTATAGATGTATAAGGAAATAAAATATTAAAGTAATTTAATATATGATAATTTTTTAAATTAAGCATTTTTCTAAATCTTAAAACTTTAATTTATAGCATGTGCAGTGAGTTGTATCATGACATATAGTAATATATTTGATATATATGTAATTATAAATTTATAACTTTTTTACATTTTAATATGTAATAAAATAAGAATTAACTATTTTCTTGAATACATTAAGTGCATGCTTATTTAGCTCATGCCATTTAAAAATATTAGAAACCTTTAAAATTAAACTGTAACTCCTTTGTGAAAAGTTTGCTACAACTAATTTTAGTAGTGCTTGCCTTTTTCTTACCACAGTGCTATTTCCAATATATGGACAGTGTGTTTTCTGTCTCTTGGATAATTGTTCTTGGGTTCATAGGCTTATGATTTTGTTGTGTGAAACTGATATCACTGTGGTAGATCAGTTTGGCAAGGAGCTAGGTATGTTTTGGCTATATGTCTCACATTGTCTAGGGCTAATAGGATCTTAAAAGCATGTAAAAGACATAAAATCAAGCTTTGTCGTTCAATATACCAACCCCAGCAAAGGCAAAGCACGCCGCCCAGACATGTTGAACGTCAAGGACTCAGGACATTCACTGCAAGGAAAGTAGTGAAGATTTACCTGCATGTGATATCAACTGTCATGTTAAGTACTGTGTTGGTATTCAGATGCCAGAACTCTGTTCTAAAGCTTTCTTGACTCAACAATCCATTTTTTACATTTTTAATAAGTGGTCATGGTGCCTACCCCCATGATAAGCTCAGATATAGACAATAGGTACCTATGGTGGGGATAAATATCAAATATAATACTTATAGTGCTAAAAGATGGATAGGATAATGAGGCTTAACCCGTGGTCAGAATCTACCTTTCCATAGTTTCCCATCAAGTTAACTTACCATCCAGAAGTTTAGGTCACCCCATTTAAGGGGAAATACCTAACTGATCACATAGTAGATGAAGGATCCATGCATGAATCCTAATGGCACGCTGTGCTTGAGTGATGAGAATACATCACAGTTCCCTACCTTCCTCAAATCTCGTAAATATAGTCAGTTCCTGCTTTTTTTTGGGGGGGGGCAGTGAATTTTTGCCTCTTATTCACTTCTTTTGTAAAGGAATAATTGAAGAGACTCAAAGGAATAGTTTTTTTTTGTTTGTTTGTTTATTTTCCTCCAAAATGCTTGACGTTCTCATGTAATGAATTAAAGCACAACCTGGTTGAGAAAGGAAAATGGTTCCCCCTGTAGTATAATTTGGAGTTCATTCTCTATATTTGACATGCTGTTAAAGAGTCATTTTAGGAGGGCATTTTTCTAGTTTTAAAAGCTGTCATGACAATAGGAATATCAGGTCACATGAGAAGAAACTTTGGGATAATGGTACTTAGGAATGACATTTTTTAGTATTCCTGTCAAAGACATGTTAAAAGCATCTTTTTCCCCCAGTGAGAAGCAACATAGTTTTTTATGTTAAAAGCATACTGATGTTGATTGTGGATGTCTAATACATTAGTCATGCTTCACTATGCAACATTTTTTTTCTCTCTTGTTGTCTATATAACTTTCCCATACGTTGATTCAGATTTCTGTCTCACGCTTAATAACAAAGTTGCTCTTTCCTATTTCTATCATCTCCAAACATCTGCTTGTGACTGCTATATAATGATGAAAATGAAACAGATGATTGAGGTGAAATCAATCCAGTAATCAATCCAGTACTCTTCCCTCACCTAAATCTGAGGATGCATAAAAATGGACAGGTAGATAGATAAATGTATAGAAATTGACAGGTAAGATATCAGTATTGTCTTGAACATCCTTTTGTAATCCAGATCCAACTTCTCATATCTTTTTGGAATAAGCAAATTAAAGATGGCAGAGGCAATTAGTAAATGCTGTAAGTGAAAAGAATTGCGACAGTCACTTGTCCATTTCTCCCAATTAGCTGAGGAAACTGAACTCAGAAATATTGAAATTTGCTTGAAGTGAATGGATTAGGCAGGACTGCAGCCTCAATTGTTTGATTGCTAGGTCATTGATCGTTCTGCCAGATCTTACTTCTACAGGTTGGCAACATAAAAATAGGCCCAATTGTTTTCAAAGTCTATACATCATCATGAGTAGAGTACAGTATTGCAGACTACCTCCAAATAGATGTCCTCTCATGAGAAATAACGGCTGCCAAATAGGACTCATAATTTTTAGGCTCCTGAGATAATTGCCTTGCGCTTCTCCCAGGCATCTCAAATAGTGTCTATTGAGCTAAAACAAATCGAATTGAAATGCAGTTGAACTGGCCTCCTGGATGGCTTTAATGAATACACAGGTCCATTCTGTGGGATCAGCAAGAGGAATTGCTGAATGCCACAGGATGTGCCCAGGAAAGGGGGTTACTTGTAGATGTGGTCATGACAAAGAGACAGTAGCTTTTAAAAATCTGTTCTGAAGCTGGGCATGGTGGTGCATAACTTTAATCTCAGGAGGCAGAGGTAAGAGGATCACCATGAATTTGAGGCCACCTTGAGACTACAGAGTGAATTTCAGGTCAGCCTGGTCTACAGTGAGACCCTACCTCAAAAAAAAAAAAAAAAAAAAAAAAAAATCTGTTTTAAGCTCCCTCCCAGAAACTTTCTAGAACCAAGACCTGCTATGTATTTAGAATTAATCTTGAATATTTTCTTCCTAGACATTTCTTTTTTAAAATATTTTATTTTTATTTATTTGAGAGAGAGAGACAGAGAGTGAGTGAGAGAGAGAGAGAGAGAGAGAAAAAAAGAATGGGTGCACCAGGACTTCCAGCCACTGCAAAGGAACTCCAGACGCATGCGCACCCTTGTGCATCTGGCTAACGTGGGTCCTGGGGAATCGAACCTGGGTCCTTTGGCTTTGCAGGCAAACGCCTTAACCACTAAGCCATCCCTCCAGCCCATTTCTTGTGAACAATATGTGTCTGGGAGTAGTGAAAACATATTAAACCAAATGGAAAGTGGATCTGAATTCTCACTTAAGGTATGCAGAGTGAGCTCTGGGGGTCCTGCTACTGCAGGGTCCTGCTTGCTTGCTTGTGGTGGTGGCTGTTTGGTGGGATCTCCTGGCTTGAATCTGGGAAGGGGACAGGCGCAGCTTCTTCCACCATCTATGAAACTTCTCCTGGATCGGTAGTCTGAAATAAGTCCCATAAACTCCCATAAACTGTGTCTGTTTGGAAGTTCATCCCAGCAACTGAGTCCAACAAATTACACTAGGTATATAATTTTGTCTTATCACTGAAATAAGGCAGTCTTAACAGTGTAGAGGAAGAAAGAATCTTTGTTTTGTTGAGCCCAGTCTAGAACTCAGGTCTTGTTAGCTTTGACAAAATGTTTTTCCACTATATTCTAATTGTTATCCTTCCTAAAACCCCTTGCTGACCAGGCACGAGAGAAACTGACTTTAATCCATTTGTCTGCCTCCACACAGAGACCTACTTAAGAGAATGGAAATCGGATATTCAAATGACTAAATAAGTATTTAAATTTTAATTGGAGTTTAAATATATAAAAAAACAACTCTTCTCCAAAGTTCCATTAACACACAGTGCAACGTTTTTCTTAACTCCTCTTTTTCTCATCTATATTTTCCAGACTCCTTTCTTGAGAGTTCTGTTACTGACTGCCCTAGAAAGAAATTTACCTCTCTCTTAAGCCATCTCTCACTTTAACATACAGACTAGAAGGGCTCCTGTCTTTCCCCTAACTCTTTTTTTATTTTTTACTTTATTTATTTATTATTTTTTTGGCTAAGACCATTTTATTTGCAGAGTTACTGTGCCCTTCCCAATGTAAATCAGCCCAAGCCCCTTACCAAGAATGCCAACTTTCCCAGGAATGAGTACACAGTAATATAGGAGCTTGCTGGTTGTTCCGTGTTTGTGAAGGAAAATGACAGGGTTATGTTAGTCAACATTGATAATGTTTTCAGTATATACATTTTGAGCCTCATATTCTTTTTATTTTATAGTAAGACAAAGAGTACATCATAAATAATATGATTCTGTATTTAACATTTCTATGTTTCTATAGCTCCTCTTTTGTCTATTTATTCTGCCATATCTATTCCTACACTCAGTAAAATATTGACCCACAGGAGGCTTGTATGAGTCGTATAGAGCAAAGTAAAATATAATTCCATACATTAATAAATATTATACAAGTGAATTTCTCTGCCTTGTTCTCAATTCTTCTGAACACTGCATGAAAAATGAAATAGAATGAAGTTGCACCCCTGCCTCACTGGATCCATACATACAAAATAGCCAAAAATTAAGAGCAAAAATGATTGTGAAGTAAGACTACAAAAGTAAGGAGGTTTGCATTCCATAAACATAGAATTCACAATGAGTTCTTAGCCAAAGTAAGAACAAAACCATGAGCAATAGCCAAATGTAGATAAACTGGACTTCATCAAAATTAATTGTTTTGCACATTAAAGAATATTGTCAACCAAGTAAAAATATAACTTACAAAATGAGATAAATTATTTACAAGTCATATATGTGATAAATGCTGGAGATTAAAAATGTATGAAGAGCTCTTATAAATCAACCACAAAATACCAATATCCCAATTAAAAAATACTTAGTGACTTGAATATATATCTCTTCAACAATATTAAAATAATTGGCCATCACATGAAAATGCATCCAATATCAGGCTTGTTAGGAAACATGAGCCAAATGTGTTAAACTTCACAGTGTGCTGGATTTCACAATCACAAACATCAACATAGCTTAAAAAATTGAAAGTGATAAATTCTGGAAAGGATATATACAGTTTTTCCTTTGCTGACAGGAATGAGAAAAAGGTGCAACGAATGAGGAGCATATCTTGGGGGGGGTGTCAGAATGCCAAAGACAGAATGTACTCTATGACCCAGCATTTCTGCTAATTGAGATATCTAAATTACTGAAAAGATCCCAACTGAAATACATATGTTCTTGAGATCTGCTGTGCAGCACTATATCAGTAGTTACTGAAACTGCAGTGAGCATTTAGAAATTGTTAAGAGAGATCATTTGTTCATTGCTCTTACCGCAATAACAAATATGTCAGTAAATGAGGAACTTGGGGACATATTGGTATACCAACGTTCATTGCAACATTGGCTACAGTAGGCAAAAGGTACAAGTAGTGTATATGCTCGTAAATAGAGGAAAGAATAGGACAAAATATGATATATGCACAAAATGGAATAGTGCTTAAGTCTATAAGGAATGAGGACATGATATGTGCTCTCAAAGGGTGAATCTTGGAGACTTTATGCTGAGTGAAATTGTGTGTTAAAATGATAGAAATATAATGATTCATATTACATATATGCTTACAAAATAATGATAGGAATATAATATTTATAGAAAATAAGTAATTGCAAAGGCAGAGAAATGTAAATTTGACTGAACCCTTTAATGTTATGAGAAGGAAAAACTGAGTTATCTATGAAGAATGGAGTCAAGTTGCCCATTGAATCCTATGGATAAGTGCTATCAGATAAGAAATCAAAAAACAATAAATAGAATTGAAACCAGCAACATAATAGAGTCCAGTTGAGCTTTGATAACATGGCTTTTGTCCCTAATTTAATTGACGAACTAATTTCTTTCTTTTTATAGTTTGCTATCATACCCTCTCTGGGGAAGTCAATGCTTAGTACTTAAGGTGGGGTATGAGACGCTTTACCATTAAAATTGAGGGAGTTGAGTTTTGTTTTGGGGCTCCTCTATACCAATAATTATAGAAATGCAATATTCATAGAGAATTACTTCACAGGTGTGTTTTGGGCTCCACCTCTAGAGTTCCTGATTCAGTTGATGTGGATAGAGCCCAAGAAATTTCTCTTCTGAAAAATTCCCCAGCTCTTCCATACCTGCTGTCTGGAGAAACCATACTTTGAGAAGAACCTCCCTCAAACCTGCCAGAAGTTGCTTCAGCTTGCAGGGCCCTAGCTGTTCTTTTCTCTACTTCCCCTTTGGGTCACTTCTGGCTCTCCTGCACTGTAAAACCTGTTACTTTGTTTGCTTAAACTACAGCACTAACATCTCCTAAGCAATGGCCCCTGCTGAGTTGGAGGTATATCCTTAAAGCAGGAAAGACAAGTGGTTTTCTTACTTGAGAAAGAAGGAAAACCTGCATTTTAAAGGTAAGTGACTCTTTCATCCCATCCGTTCCACTGTGTGCCCGGTGATCACTGTCACACTTCTGAATTGTCACATCTGAAGTTAGCTATAGAAAGGGCAAAGGGGCTTGTGGGGACTGCAGAAGCTGCCCAAGTAAAGCCACTTCCGAGGCTTTGTCCTAAGAATAATTTCTGGAAAGAGAAAACCACTGATAGTTTCAGTAGATTATTAATGAAAAAGTCTTCTCTTTATAAAAACAGCAGCAAAAATAAAAATCAAGTCAAGCAAACAGAAAGAAAATTAATTCATGGGGTGTAGATTACTCTCTTTCATAGGGTTTCATTTACGTCAACTTGCTTAAAGGGTTATCCACCAGTTCTCCAGTTTTATATCTGCTGAGGATTCGGAGCAAGAAGGCCAGTGAAAATAATTAAGAAGGAGCTGCTATTGCTTTGTCTCTTTCAATAAATGTTACGCTTTGCTGGCATGCAGTTCTCGTTTCAAGGACAACTGATAAAAATGAGCAATACACATTTGCAGCTCAGGAAGAAAGACAAAATGCAGAATGAAAGCATATTTGGGGGAAGTACTTTAAGCAACAAACATAAAAGGTAGAAAGATTCAAGAAGTCATGACCTCTAAGAAATAAAAAGTGAATGATGAATTGATAAGAATGAAGTCTAAGGGGCTGGAGAGATGGCTTAGCAGTTAAGGCATTTGCCTGCAAAGCCAAAGGATCCTGGTTCAATTCTCTCGGACCCAAGTAAACCAGATGCACAAGGAGGTGCATGCATCTGGAGTTTGTTTGCAGTGGCTGGAGGCCCTGGAGAGCCCATTCTCTCTCTCTCTCTCTCTCTCTCTCTCTCTTTCCCCCTCTTTCTCTCTCTCAAATAAATCAATCAATAAATAAAATATATTTTTTAAAAAAGAATGAAGTCTAAGAGGAGAAAGGGTCTTTTGTAAGATAAATAAAAGACTGATGAAAATGATGCATCTGACTCTTAATAAAATTAAAAATAAAATAGGCAAAAAATAAAATGTATATGAGAACAAATAAGGACAGAAGTGGCACTACAGAAAATTAAATCAATGATGAGCAAGATGAACTGGAAATATTCATTAGGGAAATGCAGGGGAACTGGAGAGATTTTTATTTTTAAGGGGAAAGACTTGTGTTCCTTTAGCCATCTAGTTGCTTCTTCATCTTCCCTCCCTCACCAGAAAATACAAATGAAGAAATGAGCAGAAGAGACAGACAATAATTAATTCTGGATATGACAATTTTTATTGACAACTTCCATAATTATAGATAATAAACCATGGTAATTCCCTCCCTCCACTTTCCCCTTCACAACTCCACTCTCTATCATACCCCTTCCCTCTCTCCATTAGTCTCTCTTTTATTTTGTTGTCATCATCTTTTCTTCCTATTATGATGGTCTTGTGTAGGTAGTATCAAGACACTGTGAGGTCATGGATATCCAGGCCATTTTATGTCTGGAGGAGCTCATTGTAAGGAGTCCTACCCTTCCTTTGACTCTTACAGTCTTTCCATCACTTCTTCTGCAATGGACCCTGAGCCTTGGAAGGTATGATAGAGATGTTTCAGTGCTAAACACTCCTCTGTCCCTTCTTCTGAGTCATCCCAGAGCTCATTGCCATCTGCAAAGAGAAGCTTCTCTAACCAAAAGTGAGAGTAGCATTAATATATGGAAACGAACATTAAGAGAAGTGCTTACTGAGCAGTTTGGTGAGCATACTATATGCATTTAGCCAGACACCAGCAGGCGTTACATCCCTAGGGGTCATGACTTTGAGCATATGGAGATATTGCAAATTGGTCATGTTCTTATCAGGTAATACTCTATGTCCTCTCCTCTACCCTCCCCACCTCAATTCCACTGACAGCCCTCCTCAGTGGGGTTACCAGTAATGACTATAGGATGAAGAATGCACTAGTCATTCTCTATGGGGGAGGGGACAATACCTTAACACTTCCCACCTCTCTTCTTTGATGTTCCCTTAGCCTGGGATGGCAGGACAGTTCTCTTTTTGTGTTTAGCTCTTGGTACCTTTGATTTTCTGCTTTCATAAGTTTTTGAAACCCACTGACAATTTTAAAGACACATCTGGGTCCACAATTGTATTTACAGTTCAATGATTTGTAGGATTTTTTTTTTTTTTTTTTTTTGGTAAAAACAAAGTGGTATTTTAAGAATCAGGTTGAGCTGGGGTAACAGCTTATAGTCATTTACTATTAGGAAACCTCATTAATATTAGTAACTCAAACCTGAAGCCAGTTGAAAGGTGTCACCTTGTTCCTAGGAGACATGGATGGAGCCCAGACTGGATGGTGACAGAAGCTTAAACCAAGTGTCCTGGAGTGAAGCAACTTGAAGGTAGACCCAAAATCAAGATCAAGGTAAAAAAAATGATAATGTTGTCAAAGATCTGAAACACAGGGACAAGGCCCCTTAAGTCAGATTTGGATTTAATGATATAAAACACAAACCGAATGTGTTGGTTCACTCCATAATCCCAGAACTAAAGGAGACTGAGGAAAGCTATGTGCTCAAGCCCAACCCAGGCTACAGTACAAGATCCTGTCTCAAGAAACCAAAACATACCAAAAGAAAATGCACAACCCGGGGGGTTCCGGGTAAGATGGCGGCATAGGAGCCACGCCAAACCAGATCAGGCAGAGAATCAAGAAAAACTACACTCATCTGAGGAAGAGAGCAGAATATTTTCTCCGGGAAATAGCAGAAAAGCAGAAGACAGCCAGAAGCCCACTGTGGAGAGTGCGGCCACCGGCGGCTCGCTCCCCAACGGCTCCACGTCGCCGCGGGCTCCCCAGCCGTGGACTCCCCATCTGTCGGGCTCCCCATCCATGGGCTCCCAGCGGCTTCGCTCCACCCCAAGAGCACCCCAGCAGCTCCACTTCACTCAGCTGGCTCCCCAGCGGATCGGCGCCAAGGCTCCAACCCTCGATCCAAAGCTGCCAACCAGATCAGCTAAGCCCGCTGAGCTTCCGCTGCAAACGCTGCCCGAACAAACAAACAAAAATAAAGGGACTTTTCAACCTCATCAGTCTCCTCACAGAGCCCAGAAATCAAAGAAAAATCTGCGGAGCTACTGAAAGAGACACACACCGTGAGTTGCTGCAGGCTTCCTGAACTCGCCCATCCCCCAATCATCAGTTCCCCAGGGAATTGGTAGAATCGAACAACAACCGGTGGCAGATTTGAACCACATCGTCAACACCGGCCCCAGCTTACCTGACCCAAGCTCCACAGCTCAGGTAACGAGGTGGGCACCCAGCATTGGTGAGTTTAAAAGCCACACCAAAAGATAACAAAGGCCTGCATTGGAAGTGCTAACCACTCTTTCCAGGTCAAGGCAGGGTATGTATTACATATTTGTGGGTGGCTTTACCATTTTCAAATAAGCTGAATGTGAGGGGTTGAATATTGCTATCTGTACTACTTATAGATTTAAAGGGCCTTTATCTTTTGCTTCAGTTATTATTGAGGACAGGGTCTGATTCCCAAGCTGACAGGACTAAGGGCGTGGACCATCACATGCCCTTAGGGATTTTGACCCTATAGGACTGGTTGTCTCAATTCTCACACTTGTATACTCTGTGTTCATGTCAATTGAATGTGTATTTTGCTCTGTTGAAGTTTAGAACTTGCCTCTAAATTATTCCACCAGTCCACTACAATACTTGCTTAACAAGCAAACTCAACAGCTAGGAGTACTTCTACTTAAGTACAAGTGCTACACTTGACACCTTAAACTCATATCCTGAAATAATATAAAGGTGGATCACAACACCTAAGAACACTGAAGATAAATAGGAAACCTAAGCATCAAAGCAATCCAGGATGCAAAAGTCACTACATTATAATACAAGAAACACAAAGAATCAAGACAATGCAATCCCACCAAAAATTGCAAATCCATCAGAAAGGTCCAACAATGAGACTGTTTTAGATGAAATTCCTGACAAAGATTTCAAGGGAATGATGATATCTATGCTCAAAGAAATGAAAGAAGAAATGAAAGCAATCCAAGAAGAAAACAAAGGAATTAGAGAAGAAAACAAACTGTTGAAGGAGATTACAGAGAAACAGTTTAATGAAATAAAAAGGTCATTAGAGGACATGAACAAGGAAATAGAACTACTGAAGAAAAACCAGGCTGAAATCTTAACCCTGAAGAACACAGTCAGTGAAATAAAAAACTCTGTGGAAAGTCTCACTAGTAGAATGGATGAAGGAGAGGACAGAATATCTAAGCTAGAAGACCAGGTGGCAGATCTATCACAGTCCAACAAAGAGAAAGACAAGCTAATAGAAAGGTATGAATGGGAACTCCAAGACATGAAAATGCACAACCCAAAAGACAACAGAGATTCCAAGAACTGAAGATGCTGTAACTTCCAGATGAATGGGCTATTTAAAGGAAAACATGGGTAGAAACAATGATGTACACATATATGAGACAATAATCAGGTTGGATTTTTTATATTATTTATTTATGACACAGAGAGAATGACTGGGTGTGCCAGGGCCTCTAGCTGCTGTAATTGAACTCCAGATACATGTGCCACTTTGTGCCTCTGGATTTACATGTGTCCTGGGGAATCAAACCCAGAGCAGTAGGCTTTACATGCAAGTACCCTTAACCACTAAGATATGTTGCAAGTCCCCAGGTTGTATTTTTTAATGAAACTGTGGAAAATGAAATATATTTGTGAAATGTAAAACTCAGTTGATGATTTAAACATTAGACACACACATTTAATTAATTAACTACTTTTTATTTGAGAGAGTAAGAAAGAGAAAGAGGTAGATGAGAGAGAGAGAGAGACAGAGAGAGAGAAAGAGAGAGAGGAATGGGTGTGTCAGGGCCTCTAGCCATGGCAAAAGAACTCCAGACACATGAATTGAGAATTGGAAATTGAATCTGTGTCCTTAGGCTTCACAGACAAGTGCTTTAACAACTAAGCCATCTCTCCAGCCTGACATACACATTTCAAAATATCTAATAAAAATATAATAAAATATCCTCTCTATATATATCATGCTGAAATAAATAACAATAGAGACAGGAAGAAGGTCTTAAAAGCAGGCAAAAAGAAATGATAGCCTTAGTAAGAACGCCAATTAGAATGACAGCAGACCCCCAAAGTAACAATGGGAGCCAAATGACAGTGAATTAATGGCTCGTGGTGTTTAAAGGAGATGACTGTCAAGTAAAATTGCACACCTCCAAACTAATCTTTCAGGAACAAGAGAGAAAGACATTGTGACTGAGTCAGAAGCGAGAGGGTGTATCCAGTGATGCACCTTCTGTGAAAGAACTTGTCCATGGGAAAATGCAAACAATTCAACAGGGAAAAAAATGAACCAAAGTAGGAATGCTTGGGGAAAAGAGACTCATTTTATATGTTTCTTTGTATATTTACATGTGAATTTTTCAACCATAAATCAATATTATTTTCAAAGATAAGAAATATGCCTTCTTGAGATTGGTGTCTGATTTCTGACTCTTCAGGGGAAATGCATTAGAAGAAACAGAAGCCAGAGAAGTAATTTTTATTTTGTTTGTTTATTTTCCTCTTGGATGAAATCAAAAGAGAGGATAAGCTTCCTGTGGAGAAAAGATTTTATTCCTCTGATACAAAAAGCCATAGGAATAATTTATGAAAAACAACTGTAAAAGCATTGGCTTCTCAAATGTGACATGCACATTTGGAGAAATCTGTATTTTTTCAAACCATTTCCTCCAGTTATTGTCCCCAGAACTTGTGACAACAGGCAGAGAGAAAAGTCATTATTTGTAGTTTGCAGAGTTTAAGCGAGGTTAACTTTTATTCCTTCAGGTCACACTTTTAAAAAAATGACACTGTCCAAACTAAAACTCTCTTTTCTCTGTTCCTGTAATTCTCTTTCCATCACATGCATGTACCTTGCATTGTGACCGCCCATGTGATCACTCATCTTGATTATAATATTTGGCAAAAGTTACATTTGTGGTTTTAATAATTATATTTCAATGAGTTCTTTTAAAAATATTTTTATTTCTTTACTTGAGAGAGAGAGGGAGGGAGAGGAGAGGCAGACACAGAGAAAGGGACAGATAAAGAGAGAGTATAATTGCTCCATGGTCTCCTGCCACTACAGATGAATTCCAGATACATGCGCCACTTTGTGTATCTAGCTTCATGTCGGGGGTCTGAGGAGTTCGAATCCAGGCCATCAGACTTTGCAAGCAAGTATCTTTAACCACTTAGCCATCTCTCCAGCCCCTTCAGTGAATTCTTAAACTTCATATTTGTTCTTGAAATAATTGACTTTGGTGAAATAGAACAGCAGTTTTTTTTTTTTATGTCACTATTCCTCTAAACATGCTATTTGGGCTCAATTGTTTATTTTCATTGCCCTATCATAGGTCAAAAAACACTTTTGTTCTTTTTTTGGATGTCAGAGAGTCCTGTGGACCCATCAATCACAAGAAAAATCATTTCCATAGTTTATATCCACTTTAAAAATCACGCTCTGAAACTTGATCTATGTTAAGGGTGTCTCTCCACATTTTAATATTGCTTTAATCTAGGTAGCTTTCATTGCCAAAGAGGATGTGTTCTACAATGACTCCAGTGACTTATTTCCCGTGTTACCTACCCCTACATTCATGTAGAAGATTCTCACTGGCTTCTAGCTGGGGGATTAAGTTGGGCAGTATGGAGTAAAATGGTGGACCAAAAAGATCTCATTTTGGGTCATACCATAGTCAGATGTGGTTGTTCTATGGGTTTAGCAAGCAGTAAAAGCTGATGTTCCTGCATAGAGGATTTGTGGGTACCTTAGAGATGCTTCACTGGAAAAGTAAGATTCTATCATTCAGTACGGACCACTGCCTCCTTCAAACACCAGACATCTATATCTAGAACACCTTCAACACTCCTGCAGGCAGTCTCACTTTAATAACTAACAGCCCAGCTTCCTTATCTGGGTTCTCAGCCTGACCAAGACAAAGATGTTTGCATTCTGCCTCCAGGAAGTTCAACAGACTTTGACACACACGTCTTTTTGGTTCTCCCTTTGAGCAACCTGCTCCAGCCTGAACCGTCTGCCCTTAAACTTCTGAGACAGAACAAGGGTCAGTCTCTCAAATTGTGAACATATATTCCAAACTCTCTGAGGCACCTCTTGAAAGCTTTTTCACTTGAAGAAATACCAGAAACATCTTATAATTCTACCCCAGAAAAAACCCTAAGACGAATTATAAGTTTACTCACATATTACAGAGGTAGGTAATGGGTTGTACCAGGCTGTTTTTATAATCTTATGCCACTTTGGAATAGTACTATCCATTATGTCTTTCTTTGCTTTTAATTTTGGTGCTTCATACAGCTTAGAACGGAAAAAGCCCTACTTCACCCTCTGATATTTAGGGGTCTAGCTTAAAGCTTACATATGTAGCACCTGCGGGTTCTTAGGAATTTGAGGAACTGCCCAGGAAAAGTATTGAAGTCAAATCTAGCTATCACTGAAAATATGAGTGATTTATGTTATCTGGACTCCTTTTATTTAATATTACATATTATGTATTATATAAGTATGTGCTTGTGTATAACATATATATATTAGAACAATAGTATATTTTAAAGATATAAGCCTATAACCCATCATACTGACCCCTTCTCCCACTCGCTTCTCCTTATAGTTGCTTCTGCTCATGGTCAGATATTTTAGAATCATAACCATCATCCAGCCTTGAACCAGTGGCTCTCAAAGTTCTATGCATCCCCTGGGAAACTTTTAAAAACAGCAATGCCCAGGCCCCAAACCAACCCAATGAAATCATTATGTCTATCTCCTTGTAGAGAACCAGCTGTGGAGCATTCATCAGCAACTACTCAATGTAAGCACTGAAAAAATGTTTCTCAAAATATCTTTATTCTTAAAGTTCTCAACTGAATGTTTCTTTTCCTTCCACAAATATGATGAAATTATTTCATTGAAAAGATTTTTATAGACCTGGAAAAGAGGAGGAGTAGGAACGAATGTTGATTCTAAAAGGCTCTGAACTACCATATATGAATTACTGAAACACATTTACCATAATGAAGTTCGAAACATACCATATGCATTTCTTGACTTAGTAACCTTAATCGATGCCCTTGAAAGAATTTTACTCCACTAATTAGTATCCAGCTTATATGTTTTCCCTATTTATGCATGAGCAAGCAGTATTTTTGTTTTTCTAAATGCTATGTTTACTCAATTTTATTGTTGATGTGGGGTTTGTTTTATTTACTTTAAAGTTGTTTTATCCAGTTATAGATAAGTAATCTGTCTCTTCTGAAAAGTAAGAATGCATGTTCATGGGAATATATTTCTGCAGAACTGAACTGTTGTCAGAGTGTGCTGACTGCCTTACATAGAAGGTAACATGTAAATGAACCCTATGGTGGAAGCATCAGGAAGTTTGTGGTTATTGTTTGACCATTTCCATATATATTACCTATTCCATGAAATGAATTGCAAACATGAGTTTAGCTAAGATAACACAAACAAAAAAAAAGCCAAATAGTGTATAAGTAATAACAAATGTTCAGAACCATGAACGCAAATTCAGAATAAGCAAGTAATTAAATAAATGATATTTTAAAACTCTTTTGATAGTGATTTTGCTAAATTTGAATGCTTAATGACTCCTACGATCTTCACTACCAATAGACTGTAAGCACTTGCCATTCACATGTCTGTTAGCTTCTCCCTCTGCTATCTGTGGCATATATATTACTTCCTCCCTATGTCTATATATGTTCCACATGTCAGTTTACACAGAATTGACTAACTTCTTAACCTCTTCCACTCAGGTTCCTACTTTGCAAACCAAGAAAGAGTTAATATCTTTATATCCCCTCATAGTTCAATTCTTTGGTTTTCATAGGTTTTAGTTCCAAACAGCAATTTTTGTAACTTTTTTTCCTAAGCAACTGAAATCTTGTTATCTCTCCAGAACTCATTTTATTGTCTCTCTTTTCAAAATTTTAACTATGATGTTCCATCTGCTGTCACTGAACTGGAATTTCCCCAAAATGTAAAGCAAGTCCCACAGGGAATTGCCTCAAAGAATCATTTGCCTGATACACTGCAAATTGCAAAATGGATTTTAACTCTTTCAATTAATACTGAAAAAGTAGAATAAAGGGGAGGAGGGCAAAGACATTGTTAGCTTGCACTGGAGACATGTCTGAATTCTCTAAATTTTTATCTATCAAGTGGAAGTTACTACTACTACTGCTTAAGGAGCCAAAACCTCACAAAATGTGGCAGAGAAGCCCCCAAGAGTAAGTGTTGGGCAGCTATAGAACACAGGGAAGCCATTACCATCAAAGTAGGTTTATAATTAGGATGGTTTTGTCTGCCAACTCACTTGATAGAAAGGAAGGTGTACCTTTCTCCTGTTCTAAGGCACCAGAGAACAATTTCAGAAGTTTCAGTTATGTCAGTAATGGAATCACTAGATAAACAAGTATTTATTGAGTGCCTATGCTATGACAGAGCCTATAGTAAGTGTGGGATAAATAAAGTGTAGGAACTCTTAAGACAGCTTACATTTCAGTGTAAGGGAAAAGTATGACTCAATGACCATGGAGAATTAACAATTACAGCAGTGTGTCTGGGGCTATGAAGGAGTAGAACCTGATGTATGATAGCCAATGCATGAAGGACTTGTTTTAGCCAGAGGTGCCTAAGTAACCTCCATGACCTGAGAACTGAAGGGTGAGGTAGGGCAGGCTACAGACCCAGAAAAGCAGTTAATAAATTGAATTGAAGAGGTGCACTTATACGGCTTGTGAAACCCTGTGGAGGTGAAAGGAAGCCATGCTGGTTGGAACATTGTGATGATTAATCTCTGGTTATTGTCTTGAGAGAATTTGCAGTCACCATGGAAACAAATGTCTGAGAATGTCTGCGAGGGATTTCTAGATTTGATTAATTGAGGTAGAAATGCTGCATGGGTTTCTAGACTGAATAAAAGGGGAAAGTGAGACAAGCAGTCACATTCATCTCCCTCTGCTTCCTGACTATGGAGGCAACATGAAGAGCTTTGCTTCTGGCCCCTGCCTCCACCATGGAACTTTAAACTGAAAACATCTTTTTGTTTGTTTGTTTGTTTTTGTTTTTTGAGGTAGGGTTTCACACTGGTCCAGGCTGACCTGGAATTAACTATGTAGTCTCAGGGTGGCCTCAAACTCACAGTGATCCTCCTACCTCTGCCTCCCAAATGCTGGGATTAAAGACATGTGCCACCACACCCGGCTAACCTTCTTTTCTTAAGTTACTTTTTTGTTGGCAATTTTGGCACAGCCATGGTAAAATAAGCAATATAAATATGAAAAATAAACAACATGGAAGTAGGCTTTACTATGTAGGCAAATGTTACTGTTTGATTTTGGAATTTTGGTGTTAGAAATAATGTAAGGCTCCTAGAAAAGTTTTGAAGACATTACACAGAATTCCTAAGTTCTATTCTGTGTTGGTCTGAATGAAATACTCTCCATAGACTCATGTGTTTGAATATTTAGTTCTCGGTTGTCTCCAGGTGTTTGGTGCTGTTCAGAAAGGTTGTGGAACCTTTAAGGGGTGGAGCCTTCGAGAAAGTGTGTCACTGGAGGCAAACCTTGAAGTGTTTATAGACACGCCCCCTCCCTTTTTTTCTATTATCTCTTTCTCTATTCCCTACTGAAACAAGGGGACACTGGTTTCCTGCTCCTACTTCCTCCCTGCTGACATGATGATGTGGCACCAGATTTCTGTACCTGGCACACTCTGCCTGCCATGATAAGCCCCACCTTCTGGAACTGGAAGCTGAAATAAACCCTTTTCCATCCATAATCTGCTTCTGGTTGGATATCTGGACCTAGCAATAAGAAAGTAACTGATACACATCCTCTCAGCCTCCCATAATATTGTATATTATGTCGACGTGATACCTTTAACTAAAGTTAAAAAAAAATGAGCATCGATACAGTGTGATTGCCTGATTACCTGACTTATTCGTATTTCACCCATGTTATCACCAGTTCCCCTGTCTTCTTCCAGATCCAACCCATGATGCTGTGAGACTTAGATTGTCATGTGTTGTGTGTCTCCTCCAACCTGTGTCAATTAATCATTGTTTTTCTTTTATCATCTTGACTGTTTTGTAGAGAAGAAGAACCTAGTACTGGGAAAATATTCTGTTGTTAGTGTTCTGGTTGTGATATTAGTTTTGTAAATTATTACTATATGAGGAAACTGTGTCTAAGTTACACAGGATCTTTAGGTAATGTTTTTTTGTACATTTATATTACAGATAAAGGAATAAGACAAATATATTGCTAGATCATTATGATATAATGAAGAGAGTACAGTAAGGCCCAACTTCTTAAATTGTGGGCCACAAACCCATAATGTGTCAGATAACTGAATGTGAGGGTCACACAAAATTTGAAAATTGTAAAAGTTTCTTAATATGAAATGACTAAATATTAATTCAAATTTAAAGATAATAAATATGTGGTGTTTGTAGTAGTGCACCTGTGTGTTATCTCATAACTTCACTGCAGCCTTGTTCCTGAGCATTCAACATGTTTGGTTTCAGGAAAATTGACCTAATAGCATATTACACCCATATTCTTTTTGGAACACTTAACTAAATAGAACATCATCTTGTACATAAAACAAGTTTCAATATAATTATAACAGAAAAAATATGTAAAATGCATATCTTTACTTTTCATAATAATATTATTTGTTTATTTTAGAGAGAAAAAGAGAAAGAGAATGAGCACAGCAGGGCCTCTTGCCACTGTTGACAAACTCTAAACATACACCACTTTGTGCATCTGGATTTATGTGGGTACTGGGGAATCACAAGCAAGTGCTTTTAGCCACTGGGCCATCTCCCCAGCCCTGCAAAGTGCATTCTCTAGCCACAGACATATTGAATTATAAATGAGTAACAGAAAAATATCTGGAACTTCCCAAGAATTTATAAACTAAGTAATATATTTTATATGGTTTGTGGATAATATACAAAATCAAAAATTGAATGATAGCAAGAAACATGTTAGCTGGTAAGCTAAAAGAATAATTCTTTCCAATGAAATACTGAAAAAAAAAAACTTCTAAGCATGTTAATCCTCATATTGATCACATGACCACACAAAAGAAATTTGAAAGCAGTGGTTTACTGAAAGAAGAATGACAGCAGAATCTAAAAATAGTTTTTCATTTGTCCAGCTTAACTCAGTCCACCACTCTGAATGTTGAACAAAAGAAAAGGCACAGCAATCATAAATACCATCATTTCAGTTCCACTGCCCTACAAACTGTGCTGGTTAGTTATCCAAAACTTATGAGACATCTGAAGACTCAGATAAAATATAGTGCATGGTCAAGATGCAAAGCAATCAGCAGAACCACAGGGATATGGCTGAGACACTGTATTCCAGAGAGGCATTTAAAAAACTATGAATGATGTGTTCAAGCCTCAAGCAGAAATAAAAGGATAAATCAGTAATATGTGTATAATTTAAACAAAATACACACACCACACACACACACACACACACACACACACCTAGACACAGTATACCATTAGCTCAAGATCACATAGTAAGTCAAAAGGATATATGGTATATAGAGGAAGGAAGAAAAGAGGAATGTGACCAATGTATTGTCAGAAAATATGTAACCCATGAGAAAAGAAGTCACCGTGCCTGAAGAACTGAAAGTAAACTATTTTTACACAGGAAAAAAATTAAAAGCTCAAGAGAAATCCTCATTTTATAAAAGCAAAAGTAGAACACTGATTTGCCAGCAGGACTGCATTACAAGAAATGAGCTTTGAAGTGATCTTAATACATTGGTCAAAATTTGTGCTACATAAAACAAAATGTTCCCAGGAAAGGTTCATATAAAATAACTATTAAAGATGGGTTAAAGAGCTTTAGTAGTTGTAAAAGATATTTGCTATCTAACATCTGTGATAGCCATGCAGTTTGACCTTATAACTATGAAGAAATAACAGACAGGAAAATAGCATAAATTAGGAGTGATAAATCCACTGTAACATGTAAAATTCTTAGATTACATACAAAGTCTCATATATTAGTTCTGAGAGATAATTATAGATCATTATTAATTAAGAGTGTACTATAAATGATAATGTTAAGTGTTCAAGTGTTTAAAATATAAATAGGACTGGAGAAATAGCTTAGCAGTTAAGACATTTTCCTGCAAAGCCAAAGGACCCAGGTTTAATTTCCCAGCGTCTGAAGTTTCCTGGCACTAGCTAGAAGCCTTGGTATACCCATTCTCCCTCCCCACCTCATCTGCCTCTTTTTCAAATATATAAATAAATATAATAGTAAAAATATAAATAATGATATAGTACATAGTAGTAACATTGATCCAATGAAATCATATGAATACAATATTAATTGAAGATAAAAAAGAGGAAGATGTAAATAAGAAACAAATGGAACACAGTACATTTGTAGAAATTCAAGGCTGGTTTAATTATTACTCAAAATAAATCAGCATATTGACACAAAGAGAAAAATATTTAATCATCTGAATAGCAGATAACCAACTGCCTAGAATGAGACAAGTCTCCTCTAGCACATCTACAGGGCTCAGGAGACCTATCTCACAGAGGAAGTGGTGATTTAAACATGAGAGCTTCTCTCACTGCTATCCTGACAATATGCTCCCAGGAGATGGCAATTGACACTGAGGACACTCATAATTCATCAAAAAAGAAATTCAGGAGACTCAGACAGCTCAACACTAAAGTAAAATTATAATACACCTGCTATAGCAGTCAGCGTCAGGTTGTAGAAAAAGCTGGCCCACTTCCACAGGTCCACACAGAGAGAAATACCACCACCATCACCATGACCATACACAAGCATACTCCTAGAACCCCAGGGAAAGCTCAAGCACTTGGCATCTCTTTAGACTGGCATTCTCCAAGCACACCTAAAGGCTGGACCCAAAGATCTACCCAAGCTTTAATAAACCCCAAAATGTATATGGGGATATCCATTCAAACTACCACAACTTCCAAAGCTCAGGGAACATTGTGGAAGAAAGAATGGAAAAAATTCGACGTGTTGCAGGGTGGAAAGGAGTGTCCTGATACATTGCTGACCCCACAGTGACTGACGTCTGCATTCATAACCCCATGGTGAATTCCAGGAACCCCACTGAGAAGGGCAAGGAGGACGGGATGTAAGAGAATATATAACATGACAAGAATGGGTCTAAAAAATGACTTGTCCATACGGTAAAGCTCAAAATTAATTAAAGAGAAATCTTACATTCACCAAAAGAATTCTCAGTAACTTTGAAAGAGAATTGACCTTTCTCAATGTGATGAATCCTTTTTTTATTTTTGATAAAAAGTAAAATTAAATCATTTTAACAGTACAGAGAAGGACTGAGTGTGTTCCATCTAAAATCAAGAGTAATGCATGGATATATGCTCTCAGTACATTTACTCACTATCAAACCAAAAATACTTGCCAATGCAATCAGACCAGAAATAGAAGGAAAAACACATGCAAATTTTAAATAAAAAGTAAAACCCTATTTAAGTGCAAAGATAATCGGTGTAAGTTTTTTTTTTCTTTTTCATTTTTCATTTTTTCAAGGTAGGGTCTCACTCTAGCCCAGGCTGACCTGGAATTCACTATGTAACCTCAGGGTGGCCTTGAACTCATGGCGATCCTTCTACCTTTGCCTCCCAAATGCTGGGATTAAAGGTGTGCGCCACCACACCCAGCTTGTGTAAGTTTTTATATCAGTTTATATTACAAAACTGTAACAACTCATAATTAATGTATAGGAGGTCACAGGATATAAGAATTGATTTTATTCATGTGAATTATAGGTAGCAATGGAAATGAATTAAACATCTAAAATAGCATTCAAACATGAAATACGTAGATATAAGCAAACAAAGTATTGTATGCTCTATATTCTTAAAGCCAAAATATCATTCACTAACAGATGAAAAAGTAAATGAGGAGCCAAAAAAATCAGAATAAAAGGGAATGTGTTTATAGTCCACATTTTTAAAATTCTAGAAAATTGATTCTTGGTGAAAGAAAGCATATCAATGGTTACCTAGAAACAAGAACAGAGACTGGGATGGGTGATGGGTAACAGGAAGAAACTTTAGAGTAATGAAAACGTTATCTTCATTGTAATGAGACTTTTCTCACTATATAGAGATGTCAAAATTAAACAGATGTTATACTAGCAACATGCCAGTTATGCTTCAATAATCACATAGAGAACTAAAAGGTCGATTAATAAATGAAAACTGTATTGATTGTTTCTCAGCCAGCAAATCTTATAATTGTTAGTTTTTTTCAATGGACTTTGGAATGCAGATTCCTTAAGGAAACAAAAAAAGAAATCTAGCCTAGGTTTTCAAATTCATATTTTTATTCTTCTCTATCTAAGATTTGAAAGTCAACTAACTCTAAACTGATATATAACTAAAAGAAAAAAATAGTCGGATATGAGAAAAGGTCGATATTCAGGATGCTATTTTGCTGAGCAAATTTTTTTCTATCTTCTACACATAAATTAATGTTGCTATGAACCTAATGTCCATTTATAGCTGACTTAGAATGCAGCAAGACAACTTAATGTCTTCTCCTTGGTTTTATTTCTTTTATACTTCCCCACCCTGGGCCAGTGATGTTTAAGCCTGTTTACAATGAAAAAATCAGGGGCTGGAGAGATGGCGTGGCAGTTAAGGTATTTGCCTGTGAAGCCTAAGGACCCAGGTTTTGATTCCCCAGTACCCACATAAGCCAGATATACAAGGTGATGCATGTGTCTGGAGTTTGTTTATAGTGACTTGAGGTCTCGACACACCCATTCTCTCTCTCTCTTTCTCTCTGTCTCTCTCCCTATTTCCCTCTCTCTCTCTCAAATTAAAATAAAATTCAATTAAATTTAAAAATTTAGAACTGCAAGGCTCTGAGCTAGTAAGCTCCATATCCCACCCAGATACCTCAATTTTTGGAGCAGTCTGTTGGAGATGTATGAGACCCATCCTACGTGACAGTCACTGATTGTGCCTGCATGATTAAAGACTCGAGCTGAGTTCTTTGTGTTTATCTTGAAATGATCATCTATGCTGGAGACTTCAAAAAACACCAGAGACATTTGACTCTTAAGTTGAAGGACAAGCTATTCAAGTGTGGGTGGAAAGCTTGAAACATGAGAATACTTGTTAACATTTAAAGGCTAGGAAAAGGGCAAAATATCTTACCTGCTAATGCTTATTTACCTCAGTAGTTATATAATTGTTTCATCAAAATGTTCATTTTTTATTGAACAGCTTTCTCTCTCTCTCTCTCTCTCTCTCTCTCTCTCTCTCTTCTCTCTCTCCTCAGCACCTCTCAATCTCCTATTTTACACAGTTGTCTCTATGAAAAAGATCAATTGGAAGTATGGTCATACAAACCCAAAAGCCATTATAACTCATCACAGTTTAACTGTTCCTGTTGAATTCTCATCTCAGAGAAGTAGAAAAGAAGAGACATTATGAAACGTGTCTTCTCTCCTATTATTTATAATGAAGTGAAAAAGCAAGCACATAATTGTGTCTTACACTGTACTTCTTTACAATTCCATTCTCACATCCTCTTAACACAGCAGAATAAAGAAAGGATCAATGGTCATGCTACCATAGGATGTCAATCACACTCTCTAGTTTGGTAGATAAATTTCTGGGGAAAAACTTTATCATACAATTATGAGAACATGTCTGGATCATTTTACAAAACTAAAGTCAAATACATCCATTATTGATTCTTGCCCTCTTGTGCAGTAATAAAAATTTTAATTCATTTACTTTTTGACTGTTGGTGCTGTTTTCCCTCAGATGGATATTATTTCTCATTTGCATTTGGAACAGTGCTGAAGACACTTTTGTAGAGCATTCATTTAAAAATGGTGAACTCCTGGTGCCAAATTTACAGAAATAAGTAGACCATGTATTTGCATTTGATGGGCTATTTTGTTCAAAATCATATTCATGGTATTTCTTAAAGCTCTTCTTGTATGTGCCAGAGTTCACTTCTTTTTATTGTCCACTAGCAATCCATCATTGATTATACCACATTTCATTCCACATTCACATTTGTTATAAATATTCTTGAAAGACAAAGAGAGAAGGAGAAAAAAAGACGAAAACAGCAGCAGAGGAAACATATTTCTACTGATTAGGTATTTTTTTTTTTAACCAGGTGCCATGCTTAGCAGTTTGTATGCTTACTGCCAATAAGTGTTTCCTAAAATCCTATGAAAAGGTATATTTTTATCTGTTATTAAAAAATAAAACATTCAGACTGGTGAGATGGCTCAGCTATTAAAGATGCTTGCTTTCAAAGCCTGACAGGCTAAGTTTGATTTCCCAGTACCCACATAAAGCTACAATCATAAAGTCACATGTATGTCTGTAATTAATTTGCTGCAGCAGAAGGCCCTGTGTCTCAGTCTCTCCTTTGCCACTTTCTCTCTCTTAAATAAGTAGATAAATAAATATTAAAAGAATAAAAATAATTAGCGGTGGAACTTAGCATAGGAATGGTGTATCCAACATTATATTTAATTATATTCCTGGATATGAACAGTTATAGTATCACTTTGGTCATCTAAATCTCAACAACCTTTCATGCTCCTTAACCACTAAACCATTACTCCAGCCCTGCATGTTCCTTTTTACCCACTTCAAAAAGTGTGGTGGAAAATTATGAAAGGAAATTTCTGTTGCATTCATAAAATCAAACCTTACATTGATGGCACAAGTTATAATTTCAGGGTTTGGGAAGATAGCTCAGCAATTAAAGGTATTTCCTTGTAATTTTAGAGATCACCCTCTCCTACCAGAGATAATCCTATGTGTCCCAGGCAAATAAAAACACAAGACATTATTTTAGGTGTTCCTTTGTTTGTATAGAAAGAACATCTGAAGTTTACAGTTGAAAATTGTTCTATCCTTCCTACAGAAATCTTTTCTACAAAATGCACAGTGTACATTAAAACAATGAGTCTGGGGCTGGAGAGATGGCTTAGCAGTTATGGCACTTGCCTGCCAAGACAAAGGACCCAGGTTTGATTCCCCTAGGCCCGTGTAAGCTAGATGCACAAGGGGGCATTTACAGTAACTGGAGGCCCTGGCACTCCCAATCCCATTCTCTCTCTCTCTCTCTCTCTCCTCTCTCTCCCTTCCTATTTCTCTCTCTCTCTCTCTCTCTCTCTCTCTCTCTCTCTCTCTCTCAAATAGATAAATTATATATATATATATCAATGAGTCTGCATTTTGTCCAAATAAGGGTACCCCATGATTCTATGAGGCAAGCTTTCTGATAAGTTTAAAATTAGTTAGGGAGACACCTCCTTCTTCTACATCTACCCCTTTCCTCCTTTCCATACCATTGAAATCTTGACACACATCTGGAATGACTGGCTTGGCAAAAGTAATCTAATTACTTGCAAACAGATACCACAACCCACTCAAGTAGGAAATTCCTTCTTTTTCAAAACATAAAATTTTGAAGGCATTGTGAGACTCCTTTGCTTTGACTTGGGGACGGGCAAAGACTCTGAGCTTCCCTCCCTTCCCTCTCTCCTAGCACCAATCCCTGCCTATCTGAATGACAGAGAGTCTGTCCTTCATGGTGCAGTTACTCAAAGTTAGCATGCCACTCCATGCAGTCTATTTAAAACTTTCTTAGGAGCTTGGGTTGTTTCGCTCCCCTATAATTTAGAAGACAGAACAGAGACACGGTTTGCTCTTAAAACAATGAAATTGTGGGCTTCTGGGCTGTGTGAGACTGACTTCTTCTGTGGAAAGCAACTCCCTTGACGTGTGCCAGAGAGCTGCACCCCCAGATTAATGAGTGAGGGTTCACAGAGCTTGTGCTTAATTCCAGATCGTTTTAAATAGTGAAGTGATTGTGATTGGAAGTATAGAGGAGAGAAACTAGCAGGCAAGCCTCAGTTGGGTTTAGTTACCCTTTTCAGTCCTGCCACCCAGCATGGTGTGCTTGCTCTCAGGCAAGTTTCTTACCATCTTGAAACTGCAGGACACTCTTCTGTGAAGTACTGAGGCTTGACTAGGTGATTGTAAAGATCCGTTTGAAACCAGAAGTCTATGGCATTTTACATTAGCTTTTTGCTTCCCTTGAGCTGGCAGTGTTTTGTTCAATTCTTCCAGCTTCAGCAATAGTCATAAATCACAGGGCTCACTGGCTCTCTAACAACTCTTTTAGAAATCTTTATGAAACAAACTAGCCTAAGAAATATCAAGGGCTGCTGCCTTAAAGGACCTTTGGGAAGAAAGTTAGAGATGCATAATTCTTAAAATACAAAAACAAAAGCACTGAGGTATATAAGGGAGAAAGTAAGAAGTTATTTTTTAAATTATTATTTGCAAGTAGGGACAAAGAACACCAGGGCCTCCTGCCACTGCAAATGGACTCCAGATGCATGAACCACCATGTGCATCTGGCTTTACACAGGTACTGGGGATTTGGATCTGGGCAGTCAGGCTTACAAGCAAGTGACTCAACTGCTAAGCTATCTCTCTAGCCCAAGAAGTAAGAAATTTATCACAGCAAATGATACCAATGATTGAGCCAACTGATAAGTAAGAGAAAAATACAGACAAGTATGCTGGCAGGGTGGGACTAGAAGAAGATGCTGCTATTTCCAGGATGAGTAATGATGTGATGTGGAAGAATGAAGGTGATTACAGCACAGAGAAAAAGGCAGGTTCAGGCTGGAAAAGCTGAGCTGTGTTCACTTATGGCAAGCAGAAGGGCTATGAACTTTCCCTGAATGTTCTTGAATTAAAAAAAAAAATAGTAAAGTGTGGAGATTCACAAATACAACTACTGCCTTCTATTGAGGATTGTTGAAGTATATGACAGAAAATAGATGGGAGGCAAGGCAATGAGTGGGGTGGGGGTAATTGCGTAGTGGTTCATATGATGGAATGGAAGAAATTAGTCATGAGGGAGTGAGGATGCAAAGGAAATTGCGGGGAAAAAGAGCAGTGATGTGTGTCTGTACTCCCCAGGAAGACTGAGAAATAACAATTGACTCGGAGACTGTCTTGACATCATTGGAGATAGCTCAGGATGCTGAATGCTTGAAAGATGGAACTCTTGCTAAAATCTCTTAATACCCTCCACAGATGGAACAGGTAGCATATTTAATTTGACACACATTTGTGTTAAGTTTCATGGACCTTTCCCATTGGGTAGCCAAAAGTAGCTGCTTCCTTAAGCTGTATGGAGAAGTACCTTCACTGTCATCCCCAAACCTGGCTGGAGCTGACAGGAAGACCCTTCCTGAAACAATATGAACGCCACAGCAGGAAAAGAAGAGTTTCAATTTCCCCCACACTCTCCCTGCTTATAAAAAAACCATCTATTTACTATTTTATTTTTATTCTTACATACATAAGGAAGGTGCCATATTCTCAGGTGATCCAGCAGATAGGAAGGTTTGGGAAGATGGCTCAGTGGGCAAGTGTACTTGATGCACAAGCATGAGAATCTTAGTTTAATCCTCAGCACCTGTATTAAAACTTTTTAAATAAAAGTTTTATTTTTATTTATTTATTCATTAGAGACACAAAGAGAGAATGGACCCACCACAGCCTCTATCCACTGCAAACAAACTCCAGATGCAGGCACCACCATGAGCATCTGGCTTACATGGGACCTGGAGGATTGAACCTAGGTCCTTAGGCTTCACAGGCATGTGCCTTAACTGCTAAGCCACCTCCCCAGCACCCATATTAAAAGCTGGGTATTGCCATTCATATCTGTAAGTTCAGCACTGAGAGGGTGAGACACAGTAGGATCATAATGGTTTGCTGGATGACTAACTGAAAACTAGCAAGCTCCAAGTTCAGTGAGAGACTCTATCTTAAGAAAATAAGGCAGAAGGGGGATTGAAGAGGGTTCCTGATGTCCTCCTCTAGCCTGTGTGAGTGTGCATATCTGTGCACACACATATGCGCACATACATATATCACACACCACACATATTACCCTACAACCACACACAACAAATAAATAAGTAAATAAATAAATAAGTAAATAAATAAGAAAGGAAGTAGATTAAGGCTTAAATTCTTTCAATGTTATAATCTAGGCTTATTTGACTCCCTTGAATATGTAAATCCTTTTGAGCTAGAGATGCTGGGTGTTACAGCAATGTTTCCCATAAGAGGGCTTCACATCAGTGATCCTGTGATGATTTACCCAAAGCCCAGGGCAGTTAGAGGTACAGTGATGGAACCAAAGGAACAATCCACCCATGTTTAGGTTGATGAATTAATGAGTTCACTTGGGGCTTCTTGTGGGACATAGGAGGTGAGGGGTTCCTTACAGGATTGTATGAGGTCAAGGGTTACTTACAGAAGAATAGGTGGTGAGGGGTTACTTACAGGATTGTATGAGGTCAAGGGAAGAATAGGTACAGGGGTTACACAGGAGGATAGGTGGTGAAGGGTTCCTTACAGGATTGTATGAGGTCAAGGGTTACAGAAGAGGATACCGGAGGTAGGTGGTGAAGGGTTCCTTACAGGATTCTATGAGGTCAAGGGTTACTTACAGAAGAATAGGTGAGGGTCAGGAGGGGTTACTTACAGGAAGAATAGGTCAAGGGTTACTTACAGAAGAATAGGTGGCGAGGGGTTACTTACAGGAGGATAGGTGGTGAAGGGTTCCTTACAGGATTGTTTGAGGTCAGGGGTTACTTAAAGAAAGGTAGGGGAGGCAGGAGGATAGGTGGTGAAGGGTTACAGGATTGTTTGAGTCAGGGTAAAGAAACATAGGTGAAGGGTTACATGAGAGGAGTGGTGAAGGGTTACATATAGGAGCTTAAATAACTTATACAGCTGCATCCCTGAAAAGCCCACTCCAGCAAGGGTGAGACTTCAAGAAACAACTGCCTAACTGGAGCTCCTTGCCAAATTTGCTAGTAGCTCTACCAAAGAGTTTCTTCATCAAGAGAATCCTAAACAGATCTTCATTATGATACTTTTTAAAATTTAGTTTTCTACTTCAGCACCATAGAGTAACTTCCGAGTGTTAATGAGAGAGGGATCCCTGATATCAAGTTTTCAATAAGACTTGACCAATCCAGAGGAGTGTGTGTGTGTGTGTGTGTGTGTGTGTGTGTGTGTGTTTAAATCTCCATTGTTCCATGAATTTAATACTGAGTTATTTGGAACTGGGTTTGGTCTTAATAAAAGAAAGAAGCTGGGCTGGAGAAATGGCTTAGCAGTAAAGGTGTTTGCCTGAAAAGCCAAAGGATATCAGTTTGATTCTCCAGGACCCACATAAGCCAGATGCACAAGGGGCATCTGGAGTTCATTTGCAGAGGCTAGAGGCCCTGGTGTGCCCATTCTCTCTTTGTTTACCTCTCTTCTCTCTCTCTCTCAATCTCTCTCTCTCTGCTTGCAAATAAATAATTTTTTAAAAAAATTTAAAAAGCAAGAAAGAAGCTAAGCATGTCCAAAAATGCAGAATGCCTGAGTTTTGGTGTCTATTAAATGTCCAATATTAAGCTTCCTTATTTAAGAAATAAAGAATTGCTCACATGACATTTTTTCATATAGTTTCTAAGAAGGTCAATTGAGCTATGAGAGGCACTGCATGAAATGATTCCACATATCTATGAGAAAACACTGGAAACTATTGTAATTCTGTGAAATGAAGACAAATAATTCACAGATCACTCCTGGTATGGTAGCATTTCTTATTCCAAAGAGTTGAATGATCTCCCAAAAGCCGCTATTGTCTTCAAGTACTAATAGATAGAATTATTTATTGTCTATAATAATTCACTTGTCAGAGGAGAAGTCTATACTATCTTATTCATTTATCTATTCAGCAAATGTTAAAAAATGGGCGTTTTTTTCAGACTTTTGAAATACAACATCAAATGAGAGTGGATCTATTAGGCCCTCTGACTGACATTCCATGTAAGTTAAATCTGCGCTCTCAGGAAAATGGATTGTGTATAAGATATTAGTATACAAAAAGTTTTCTGTATCAAGGATGGATATGCATGAGGCTGGAAAGAAGGGAAGCAAATATAAGCAGAGGAAAAGGTTGAACTGAGACTGAACAGCATCAAGTTGCCAACAAACCCCAGAGGATGTTATGGACTTTCACAAGGTAGATTAAGTATGCTGCAACAGAAGGAGATAGACAGAAGAGAGACAGAGAGAATGGATGTACCACAGCCTCCAGCCTCTGATAACAAACTCTAGATACATATGCCACTTTCCATGGCTTTACGTGGGTACTGGGGAATTGAACT
Source organism: Orientallactaga sibirica (assembly GCA_036365145.1). Lineage (NCBI taxonomy): Eukaryota > Metazoa > Chordata > Mammalia > Rodentia > Dipodidae > Orientallactaga > Orientallactaga sibirica. The sequence continues at coordinate 27,538,150 of JAEOAD010000019.1, forward strand.
CATATCACTAGGCTTTTCAGGCCACAGCATTTTAATGGCTAAGTCATCTCACCAGCCCCTGGGGTGAGTGTATAAAGGGTGATCTTTGAGCCAACAGAATTGCCCACAGTTATGGGGATGAATGTCTAGATCTCAAAGGTTTCTTGACTGATGCATTATACCATCTAGGAAGTCAAATGAATGTATGTTATGTTAGATGCTGTATGTCATGGATAACAGTCGAACACAATAAAGAACTATAGATCTTCAGGGATATGGATGGCTGGGGGAATCTGAATGTGAAATGTTCCCCATAGACTCATGTATGGTGGTGATTAAGTTCTTTATACTCAGTCCCTAGCCAGTGGCAACTTGGGTGATGGGGATCTGCAGGAGGAGGTGGGTCAATTGAAGAAGGACTTGGGGTGCTACATTCTGGCTCCCCCTTGCCAGAGGAAGCTTACTCCTGTTTCTACCTCCAAGCTTCTGGGGAAAGATGTGATGCCTGTCCTTTGCACTTCCATGTCATGATGAAACGTGCCCTCAAGACTGTAATATGAAATAAACTAGTTCCTTTCAAATGGTTTATCTATTCATTTGGTTTGTCCAGCGTTTTGCCCATCAATGAGAAGATAACGGTAAGAAGGGCCTTACACTGACAGCTGTATAAACTAACCATGATGGGACCCTCCTATATTCCCAGGAGAGCTCAGTTAATGGAGACAGGAAGGTCAGAAGCTCAAGGTAATTCTCCATGGCTATTTACTGAGTTCAAGGTTAACCTGGCCTATATAGCACCCTGTATCAAAAAAGGGGGAGGAGAGAAAGAAGGAAGATAAAGAATGAAATAAATGTAAAAGTACTGGCAGGACCATAAGCTTGGGCATTTTATTCAGTTCAAAGCCTATGACCTTTGAGAAAATTTGATCAGAGATGAGCAATTTCAATTGTAAAACTCTCTTTAGCTAGGCCAAAGATGGTACTTTGTAAACTCTGGGAAAGAGTTGGGCCATCAAGTTCTTTGGTTTTAGTTTTTCAAGGGATGAAATCTCTCCCAGATCACTGTGACCATTCCAGTAATGCAAGTCCATTGAGTGGTCACATAACAAGATAGATGGAGTTTGTGTAATTGAACAACCATTTGTCAATTTTTTATTAGTTTACTTAATTAGAACTTGGTGAATGAGAGAAAGATAATCTTCTAAATGAGTTTGTTATTTTCCAACAGTTCAATACACTTGAAGAAGTTTATATTCCCACCTAAACTCTCAATTCAATTCATGGCAAAATATTCTTGTTAATGATATATCATGTACAAAATGCAATGCTGTACAACAAATATATTAAGATGATCAACACATGGTTCATGTTCCCAAGAGCATGCCAATGCCCCCCGATTACAAGAGAATAGAGAGAATGAGGCCCCAGATTGATGGTGACAAGCATTATGGAAGCCCAGTGAAAACCATGGATTATTAAGCACTAATTTTAGTCACAAGCTTAGGTGGTGTCTTTTTCCTACAGGTATGCTAATCACCCTCCACATATCCCAGCACACTGCTTGGTTTGAGGGATGTTTATGGAATGAATCTCTGTTCCATAAACATTCAATTCAACTTTGTGTCAACTGGGTATCCCCCAAAGAGGTAGCCAGTTATGAAGAACTGGTGTTGTTTATTCTTTAAATCAGATACTAATTGGTATATAATAAATTCTCTCACTGAGAACTTCTGCTCTGGCATTCAGACTCATCAAATCTCATCTCTGGACCATGGAAGGAGCACAACCACATCTAGTGACAGTTGTCTTGATCCATTTCTAGCTCCAACTGCACCTGCTGTCCCCACCACACCCTTCTCACTCTGCTGATCTTCCATTAGTCTGCCCAGCTTCCTGTCCCTTGCTCCTCCATTGCTATGTTTGCTCCCTAGGCAGCCTCTGCCTTGCCCACGTCTGCAATTACCACCTAGGAGCAAATGACTCACAAGGTTATATATCTAGCTTAGACCTTTATTTTGAGTTTCACATCTGTATTTTCAACTGTCTCCTTGCCATGGCTTTGTTTGTCTGAAAGGTCTTTCAAATTCAATACATCCGGTGTGAACCCTTTCTGAGAACTTGTTCTCCTCCGGTGTTTCTGGTTTTAGTGAATGGCATTACCATTGCTGAACGCCATCCTCAAAATTCTCCCTCTTCTGACCAATCACATCAACTATCCACCCAATTTCATAAAAGCCATTCCATAAACTGAAGTTCACCACTTTATCCATACAGTTTAGCCCATAGCTACAGTTGCCATCAACTATTATTTGACTCTGGCAATGGTCACATTCAAATATTTCAATGTGCTCTTGTCCTTGTCCTAACCATTTTCCCCAATGTGGTTAGAATATATTTTTTAAAAAGTGATTATAGTAAATCCACACACCCACTTAAATACTCCAGTGAATTCCCATTTATTGTTTTTGAAAAGATAATATTCTAGGGTGTGGCATTAATGCCATGCATGGCCTCTCTCATCCATACCTACATGACACACACCCTCTCATGAAAAAAGAAGTGAATCTTCTTACTTCATTCACTCTGGGTCTTGCTTTTTGTTCTGCTAGCCACTTTCCCTCCCACCACAAAGCATGTGACCTAAAATTCACCATTTTATGGCTAATATCTTTCTGGTTCTCATTTGATCAATTCCCACTCTTATTCATAATATTAATTCAAGCTTCACTCCTTCAAGAAAACCTTCTTTGACATTCCTGGCAGACTCAAATTCCCCCTACTGTGACCTTTATGTGCAACAGAAATCTCACTACATTTTATTGCCATATTTGTAATCTTCCATTGAATTTGTATGATTATCTTCTTAGGATTGTAACCTCCTCAATAATATAAGGTATCTGTTCAACATTTGTCCCAAGCCTCCTGTCTATGATCTGAAATATTGTGCTTTCTTAATAAATATGAATTGAATCAATGAAGCATGAGATGGTAAGGGTGCAGGGGCTCCTAAACATTGCCTCCAAGGTTACTAAGAAAATTTTGAGAAATTTAGTTTGGGGTAAATAAGTAGCTCTAGAAGTAAGAAATCAGCTGGGCTCTTACCTACATGACTCAGCATGGGCTTTACCCACTGGTTACACTGACCATATCTCATACAAACATATTAACATGTGAAGAAATGGAAATTATTGGGCAAAGATGGGGCAAGAGAAACACTGGCATTTTCCAGAACTATGGTTCATGTTCACACGTGTCTCAGAATGTGGTGTCACTGGGTTGATGTTGGCAAGCCTGTAAAGGATCTCTTTCCTCTGTCTGATCCCATAACTTGACCCTGCTCTCTAATTATCAGTACGTAGTCACTGCTGTTACTTCATACCATGTTCATTAAGCATCTGACTATATAAATCAGAATAGAATACTTTGTAAATGGGAAAAAAACCTTTTGGGGTCTAAGATAACCCATCTTTATTTTATATTCCTACTGTATATCCATGGTGGCTAGCAAGAATCACTCTAGGCCCCAGACTGGAGCTGCTGCCCTCTTAACTGTTTCCATTGCTATCCCGGAAGAAAAGAAGTGCACAGAAGGCTGTCTTGCTGGTAATTACTTGACAATGAGTCCCATCAATTACACTCATGTCTCTTGCATAGAACTAATCACATGTCCCTATGCCACCACACCTTTAAACCTACCCAGCAAGTGAAGAGTGTGAACTATAAATATTTGGCAAATGGCATACTATCTGAACTAGAGTAGTATATTTATTGATTGTGCATTCTATAGTAATTATTAGCATTTGATATTAGCCTATCATTATTTTATACTGGTCTCCTCCTTCTGCATGAGACCCATGGGAGAGAAAAGACTTTGTCCTCATCCACTTTTATATCTAGCTTCCAGACAACCCATATCAGATGGTAAGAAGTAAATAAATACAGTTTGCTCAATAAATGGATGAATCATGGCCCAAATTTTCTGAATATTTGCTTTTTCCTAGAGAGCTCAGTTTGTCTGTATTCTAAGCAAAGATCATAGCTGGGTCATAAAGCTGGGTCATGAGGAAATGCTGTAATTCATATGTTAGCATATAAAGAAGCCTAACAAAGACAATTCCACACTGAGAAATTCTCAGATGCTTCATGTTATGTCCAGCATTAGGCAAAAAAAAAAAAATCACCCCACTATGTGGCTCCTAAAGGATTCACCAAAGCCCACATGAGGAGGATTAATGGAGCAAAGTACTTCGGAACAGACGCTCATGTCTGCTTCCTTCTCAGGTCACAGTCGGTACCATCATTTCCCCAGATCAGAAGTCTTGGAAGAAAGTGAAATCACTAAGTGATTGACCAACTGGGTCTATCTGCTATGACTGGAATGTCCCTCTCCAAGGTACTGACTCAAACTGAAAAAAAATATATATAGCTGAACTGTCCCTAGTGCTCAAGACTCGTTTATTTCCCCAGGAAGAGTGTTGTTGCCACTATAATTCATTGAGCTTTTACACACAATTATGTTTCAAAATACTTAAATCATTCCCTAGGAAAAATTTCGTGGCTAAGCCTATATGATCTAAGTGTAAACGTGGTACACGTTTCCTATGGTTACTGTAACTAATTTCCAGAAACTTGGTGATTCAAAACAAAGCAAAGGCATTACCATATAATTCAGTAGTTAAGGCAGACATGAACTTTGCTGGACTAAACTCAAGTTGTCAGTAATGGCATTCTTCTCCTGGAGGTCCTAAAGGAACACCAGCTTTCTTATATTTTATAGATCCAAGAGCAACCTACTGTCCTTGCCTGATAGGTCCTTCCATCTTCATGTCTTCTTACATCACATCACTCTGATATTCAGGTGTGTGCCAGGAAACCTATTATAAGGTAATCTGTGATGCATGGTGCAATTCCAAACACTGTAGATTAGCAGATAGATGGGGCTGGAGAAATGGCTCAGTGGTGAAACACACTTGCTTACAAAGTGGGATCACCTTGGTTCAATTCCCCAGTACCCACATAAAGCCAGACACACAAAGGGGCAGGTGTGTTGGGAGTTCGTTTGCAGAGGCAAGAGCACACACATTCCCTCTTTCTCTCAAAAGTAAATTTTAAAATAAGAAGATAGACAGATTGATATTTAGAAGTAGATCTCAAGCCTCAATACATGAGAATAATCTCTCTATGCTAATGTTGTGTGGTCTGCAGCCTTTTTATCCTATTGGATATCTAAATTTTCCATTTCATTTCTATATTCTTTCCCTGCTACGTATGGTAACACACTCACAATTTCTAGTGATTAAAATGTTAGTCTACCCACAACATTTAATAAATTGAGATGTTACAGATAATAAAAATTGCAATAAAATTAGCCAAAAGAATATGACGGATAGGAAGTTTCTCTCTTAAAATACATGCATATATACATACATATATATGTATTAAATTATTTTTAAGCATCTCATACACCAAGGATGCAAAAATGAAGAATTGTCACATTTTACTTTTATTAGTATAGGAAATGAGTCAAGGATGAATTAAATAGCTTATCTAAGAGTATGTCATATAGAACAATTGAAACTGGGGACTAGGGAATTTTCATTATGACGTGTTTATTTCATTCAACTTAGAAATACAGGGCATTCTGTAATGCAATTCTACTAATCTATCACAAGGTTAAATTTTTTTATTTCGTAAGGACTAAAATCATAAATTTAAATCGCTAAGGTGAGACTATGGATTAAGTCATTCTTTGATGTTTAGCATTCCTGTATGTATATAATGTAAAGAGTATTCTGGTGCTCTGGGTGACCAAGTTACAAGAACTCAGTGTCCCAGATGTGTCTAGGTGCATGTTCACTGAGTTCCTATTATTGTAAGATGAGGATGCTATGTAGAAAATTAGATCTTCTTTGTGATGAGTTGACATTAACTCCCTGCAGCTCACCTACCACAGAAATGCTCACAGAAACAGACCCATGTTTCACCAGTTCCTTTTTAAATGAGTCAATATGGTCCCTATTGAACACAAACATAAACATCTATGATAAGGGATAGATAAAAGAGGTGAATGGAGACTTGAGATCTACATCTAAATAACTCTATCTTCAGACATATTGTTTGGAATTGTATTATAAAGAATTATCTATGCTGGAGAGCCTCCTTCGCTCGTTAGGGCCAACTGAAAACTAAACAAATACTCCTCATGTTTATACACAGTCACATAGAGAAACTTAAAATATGCCATCTCCCTAACACTGCTGTGCTTTGTAAAACAAGCATAGGAGATGATATTTATATCATTAATAAAACATTGAGATTAATTTTAATAGTTCATCATGGATTCCCTTTTGAGAGGAACTGGGCACACTGGTTTGGGGTATTAGACTCTGACCCTTATCGTGAGTGCCTAAACAGCCAAGCATTTCAATTCTCTCTTCCACTTTGGCTCAACACCCCCAGACTATTTTAAGTGCATTCTTTTCCTCTGTGCCGTCAGGTTTCTAAAGAGGCTGAACAGCCACTACCCAAGGCAGAAAGAGAGCAAAAGGGGGGGGGGGAAGACTGGGGTGCATTTTCAGAACTAGTTTTACTTTCCATACTTTCCTTAAGAGCTAAATGAGATGAGTGTATAGGCAGCGCATGTGGAGCAGAGAACTTTGTTTAGTATGACAGCCATGCTGGAGCTTCTAGCAGCCTAATGAAGGAATGGAAATGGCTCCTGGTCTTCCTCACAGCTCTTATTTTTTTTTCTTCATACTCTTGGATGTTGACATCACCACATGTTCATTTCTCAGTGTTCATTTCTGCATTACGTGTATCAGCCCCATAAGGGCACTCAATTTTCATTGGTAGATGTGTTTTTCCTTAAATTATTCCCAAACCCTCCCAGTCCAATCTGTTCTCTTTTCACATAATACAATGATGCAATTATTAGAATTCACTCCTATTTTAGTGTTTCCATTAGCCTTTTATTCAATGTTCTTTTTTTTTTAGTTCATAATTACATTCAATCTGAGTAGCTCCAGATTATAAACAAAAGGTATCAATCAGAGGTTTTACAAACAGGGTTTTACAAATCCCTGTTCTCAGACTCCTCTCAGTTGCCTGGTCTATCTGAGTTGTTATAAAGTTAAATAAGCAATCTTCAGGATGTTCTCTTTTAGGTTCTCATTAAAATAATAATAGCAAACAAAACAGAAGGATGTCCAATTAAATTCCATGCTATGAATATCATACAACAATTTTACTATATAAAAATATTCTACTGCCATTATATGGATAAAATAGTAAAACATTACAATTAGTTGATTAGACTATCAGCTTCAGCCAAAAATATATTGTTTATGCTTGGCTTAAAAACCAAACTCTAGGAGTTCCTTGTGCAGACAATGTGTGGGTGGACTCTGCTGTCTGGAGTGAGTAGGCCAGTCCCATTTACAGACTTCTCCCAACTCCCAGGTTTGAGTTCCTTGCACAGACAGGGTGTGGGCAGGCCCAGCAGTATGGAGTGAGTAGGCCAGACCCATTTCTGGGCTCCTCCCTCCTCCCAGGTCTGAGTTGCCTGTCCTGGTCTATGTGCTGGAGGGCTCGGCGTGAAGTAGGCCAGATCCCTGTTCCCTTGCTCCTTCCAGTCCCCTGGTCCTGGTAGGTCCCTTTGTGCCCTGCTTGGGGAGGCCTGGTCCCTGTGGGTGCTATGGAATCAGGCCTTATGCTCTGGCATGCTGACTGGTCACTAGGTTCAAACATCCCTGTTCACCTAAGTCAGGGGGTGAAAGGGCCAAAGGACAAAAACTTGCTTCCTCCTCAATAAAATAAAGACTCCTCCTAAAATGGGTACACAACAATGCAAAAAAAGCCAACAAAAAACAGAAAACTGAAAGATCTCCCCCAAGGATGTCTGGTCCTACTGTAGAAACCTCCAATGAAATCATAGAAAAATCAACAGAAATTCATTCCCAAAATGAAAACACAACAACCAATGACACCCTGAACTTGAAGCAAATTATCAAAGAACCAACAATCATATCAAAGAAATTGAACAAAATCATCTCCTAGAGCACTCAGCTTTTGACAGTAGGCTTAACCTGACTGAAGAAAATGTTAGAACCTTCCAAAGAGTTATGAATAGATTGAAGGTAAGTCAAGAAATGGAAGACCTCAACAACTGGTTGATTTACCTTAATGAAGACTTGATCAAATGCAAGAATTAACTACAGGAAGCATCAAGGAAAACAGAACTCGAATTGAAATCATACCTCAAAAAAGAGATGGACATGATATAAAACAACACAACAGAAAACAAAAATCAAATAAAAATTATAAAAAAAAACTCTAGAACCACTCACCAACAGAGTTATTCATGTTGAAGGGAGAACCTCTGACCTGGAAGATAAGAGAGAAGAAATTGATTGGGAGGCCAAAAACTTTGCTAAATTCAAAAAATCAAGGGAACAGAATATGAGGGAACTGTGGGACACCCTAAAATGTCAAAACATCCAGATCATGGGTATACTAGAAGGAGAGGAAATCCAGACCAGAGGCATAGAGAACATATTCAACAAAATTATTGAAGAAATTTTTCTGAATCTCACAAAAGAGAGGCCCATCCAGATACAAGAAATCCACAGAACACCAAACATTCAGGACCAAAGAAGAAACTCTCCAAGATACATCATAGTTAAACTCTTAACAACCAACATAGTGTTAAAAGCAGCAAGAGAGAAGTAATCCACAACATACAAAGGCAATCGCATCAGAATTACATCAGATTTCTCAATGGAAACTCTGAAAGCCAGAAAGGCCTGGAATAGAACACTTCAAAGTTTGAAAAACTATGGCTTCCAACTCAAACTACTTTATGCAGCAAAAATATCCCTCATAATAGATGGTGAAAGAAAAACTTGCCATGAAAAATTCAACTCTATGATTATATGAATACAAAGCCAAACCTACAGAGAATACTTGAGGTAATACTCCACACAGAATAGTCAAACAACCAATCTCAAGAGCCAACAAGAAGAAGATCACAATAACCATATAAACCAGGCTCTAAACAGTACATAACACAAGAAAGCACCAAATCCCATAAAACACCTAATAACCTTAAATATTAATGGTCTTAACTCACCCATCAAAAGACATCGTTTTCAGGATGGATCAAAAAACTGGACCCTTATATCTGCAGTCTTCAAGAAACCCACCTCACCATTAAAGATAGACACCTCTTCAGGACAAAAGGTTGGAAAATGATATTCCAAGCAAATGGAAATTAAAAATAAGTGGGTATTTCTATATTAATATCTGATAAATAGACTTCAAGCCAAAAATAATCAAAAAGGACAAAGAAAGCCACTTCCTACTCATCAAGTATATAGTCCAACAGGAGCCCCTCATAATCATAAATATATATGCACCAAACACAGGTGCACCACAGATTATCAAACAAAATCTACTTGAAAACAAAACAGAAATAAACACCAACACCTTCATAGTTGGAGACTTCAATACTCCACTATCATCAATAGACAGACCATTCAAGCAGAAAATCAACAGGTAAATTATAGAGCTCAACAACATCATAGATCAACAAGACCTAACAAATTTCTACAGAACTTTCCACCCCAGCTCTACAGAATATACTTTCTTCTCAGCAGCGCATGGAACCTTTTCCAAGATTGACCTTATATTAGGCCATAAAGCATGCCTTCATAAAGTCAGGAAAATTGAAGTAACTTCCTGCATCATGTCAGATCACAGTGCTTTTGAAGCTAGAAATTAACAACAAGAGACATATCAAGAACTCCACCAGAAAGTGGAGACTAAACAACACACTTTAAACAATGTCATGGAAGAAATCAAAAAAGAAATTGTAAAATTCCTAGATTTGAATGATAATGAAAACACAACCTACTAAAACTTATGGGAGACAATGAAGGCAGTCTTAAGGGGAAAATTCATAGCTCTAAATGCCTTCATTACAAAGACAGAGCGATCCCAAATCACTTTACTGTCTACCTAAAGGTGCTGGGAAAACAGGAAGAATCCAACCCAAACAGCTCCAGATGGAAATAAATAATTGAGATTAGAGAAGAAGTTAATGAATTGGTAACTAAGAAAACAATTTTAAAAATCAACAAAACAAAGAGCTTGTTCTTTGAAAAAATAAACAAATTGACACTTCATTACAAAGACAGAGAGATCCCAAATCACTTTATTGTCCACCTAAAGGTGCTGGGAAAACAAGAAGAATCCAACCCAAACAGCTCCAGATGGAAATATATAATTGAGATTAGAGAAGAAATTAATGAATTGGTAACTAAGAAAACAATTTTAAAAATCAACAAAACAAAGAGCTTGTTCTTTGAAAAAATAAACAAATTGACAAGCCCCTGGACAAAATGATCAAGCAAAAGAGAGAGAGAGAGAGAGAGAGAGAGAGAGAGAGAGAGAAGTCTCAAATTAACAAAATCAGAAATGAAAAAGGAGTGATCACAACAGACATCAATGAAATTGGAAGAATCATCAGGGCATACTTCCAAAACCTCTACTCCACAAAATTGAATAATCTGGAAGAAATGGATGAATTCCTAGACACATACCACCTACCAAAACTAAACTCAGAGCAGATTAATTTCCTAAACAAAGCTATCACATCCATGGAGATTGAAAGGATATTTAAAAAAAAAAAAAAAACTCCCCCAAAAGAAAAGTCCAGGACCAGATGGCTTCTCAGCTGAATTCTAACAAAACTCCATAGAAGAACTCAAATCATTGTTTTTCAAACTGTTCCACATAATTGGAGATGAAAGAATCCTCCCTGACTCCTTTTATGAGGCTAGCATCACCCTAATACCAAAACCAGTCAGAGATGCAACAAGGAAAGAAAATTATAGGCCTATATCCCTAATGAACTTAGATGCAAAGATCCTGAACAAAATCCCTGCAAACCGAATTTAACAACTCAACAAAAGCATTATCCACCTTGATCAAGTAGGCTTCATCCCAGGGATGCAGGGTGGTTTAACATATGGAAATAGGTCAACATAATACACCACCCAAATAAACTGGACCATAAGAACCACATGATCATCTCAATTGACACATAGAAGGCCTTTGACAAAATACAACACCACTTCATGATCAAAACAATGGAAAGAATAGGCATGGAAGTTTTATATCTCAACACAATAAAGGCTATATAAAAAGCTCCTAAAGCCCAAATAATTCTTAATGGAGAAAAACTCAAGGAGTTCCCACTAAGATCAGGAACGGGACAGGGGCACCCACTCTCACCAGTGCTCTTCAACATAATACTGGAAGTACTAGCCCAATAAATAAGACAGGAGAAAGAAATAAAAGGAATTCAAATTGGAAACAAAGAAGTCAAGTTAGCTCTATTTGCAGATGGCATGAGCCTATATATATAAGTGACCTGGAAGTCTCCATCTGAAAACTTCTAAAGGTGATAAGTTCCTTCAACAAAGTGGCAGAATACAAAATCAATGCACATAATCAGTAGCTTTTCTATATGCAAAGGACAAATATACAGAGAAAGAAATCAGTGAGGCTGTCCCATTTTCAATAACAAAAAAACATGACTTGGAATAACACTAACCAAGGATGTGAAAGACCTATATAATGAAAACACAAAACACTCAAGAAAGAAATAGAGGAGGCCTTGAAAAGATGGAACAACCTCCTATGCTCCTAGATAGGTAGAATTAATATTGTGAAAATGGCAATTCTACCAAAAGTAATATACATATTTAATGCAATACCAATAAAAATACCAGCATCATTCTTCAGAGATTTAAAAAATGATCTCAAAATTCATATAGAATGGGAGAAGGTCTCAGCTATCCAAACATATCTGCAGCAAAAAAAGAAAAAACCCTCTGGTGGTATCACCATACCTGATATAAAGCTATATTACAAAGCCATAGTGACAAAAACAGCATGGTACTGGAAAAAAAAAAAACAGAAACATAGGCCAATGGAACAGAATTGGACACCCAGACCTTAGGGCAAACAACTACAGCTGCTTGATCTTTGACAAAGGTGTCAATAATGTTGACTGGAGCAAAGACAGCACCTTCAACAAATGTTATGGGACAAATTGGATGACCATATGTAGAAAAATGAAATTAGACATTTTTCCATACATAAAAATCAAGTCCAAATGGTTTAAAGACTTCAATATAAGATCTGAAACTCTTCAAGTACTAGAAGAAAAATTTTGAGGCACTCTCCATGATATAGGCCTGGGAAAAGACTTTCTGAACTAAACCCCAGTAGCCAAGGAAATTAAACAAGCATTGAACCAATGGGACCTCATGAAGCTAAAAATCTTTTGCACAGACAAACATACCATAAGCATAGCTAACAGACTACCCAATGAATGGGAGAAAATCTTTGCCAGCAATACCACTGACAGAAGCCTAATATCTAGAATCTACAAAGAACTCAAAAAACTAAACAGTAAGAAAATCAAACAACCCACTCAAAAGTGGGGCAGAGAACTAAATAGGGAGTACTCAGAGGAAGAATTACAAATGGCTAACACATGCTTAAGAAAATGTTCAACATCTCTAACCGTTAGGGAAATGCAAATTAAAACAACTATGAGATTCCACCTTATCCTGGTAAGGATAGCAAACATTAAAAAATCAAATGAAAACATATGTTGGCGAGGCTGTAGGGAAATAGGAACACTCATTCTCCATTGGTGGGAATGTAAGCTGGTACAACCACTGTGAACTGCTTAACACAACCTAGGAATGAAGATGAGAGGAGCAATGGGGCATGGGAGAATGTGAGAACATTTCTGCATTGGGTGAAGAGAAATAAACATCTGATTTCCTTCTTTAAATGTATAGATTTCAGTGTGAGTCTGCCATTTTACTAGCAGAAAATCCTTATAGTCTAGTGGGTTTGAACTGGTATCCATTGTAGATTCCACTACTCCTGAACTTAGAAACCAGACCAAAGCCATTGTTTTACATTAGATATGAAGCAAGACAGGCATCTTTGCTCTGCAGTAGAAATTTTAACATTCTTCATTAAAGGTTATATAAGAATAAGGGGTACTTAGAATTCATATTTTCTAGCAAAAGCTGCTAAGTCCATGAACATAAATGCAATAAAAACTAACAATGCCTTCCCTTTTGATATAATGACACACCTATATAATTGACTTGTGTGATTGGGTTTTATGTACTTATTCTCTGCCTTAATAGAAGTTCTTTGTCTCCAGCAACATATTACCTGATATTCCCAGGATGTACATTGTTTTTAACTAAGAAGGAAATATTTTCATGGAATTTGACAAGGAAATGCTTGTTTATTCCATAACTTAATGTATACACTCCTTCGGTAATAATCTGTGTCAATAACAGTCATGATGTGAATAATTAATTCACACAATGTTTTGACAAAGAGCATCTTTATTTATTTAATTGTCAGAACACCTCTGTAGTGGAATTTATGCATTTTTCCCCTCATGTATTGGCACTAAGATAATAAGGGTTAGGCATGTGTACTTGGATCATATAACTAGTAAATGGAAAATCCTAAGCTCATACATGAAGTTTCTATAGCATTGTTTTCCATTCCATCTTTATCATGTTTCTTCTAAAAAAGCAAGTCTACTTTTAACCTAGAGTCTTTTTCTCCCTTCATTTCCCTCACATTTTCCAGATGAGCCTGCTTGTGACACGATGGCACAGAAACTATCTCCCCAGCATTGCTGCTCTTAGGACGTAAGGTGCTGATTTCCCACCTTAAAAGTTAACAGCCTTACCCTTCCTCATTATCATGTATGACTATGGCTCATCTCCAGAGCAAAATATACAGGATCCAGGCAGAACATTCTCAGAGAACAGAGTGAAGATATTGACCATGACTCAGGTTTCCATTTTTTTTTTCTGTTGATTCCATGACTTTAGTTACCCCCACCTTTACACCATTATATAAATAGAGCAAATGGTAATAGCCATAGCCAGGAGTTTCTTCATAAGAAATTAAGAAAATCCCATGTGTCAGAAGCACTCATTGCTAAAGTAAACATTTAGTCAGCTTGATACTTCTAAATTACAAAATTTAAAAAAAATAATGAAAGAAAAGAGCTATAGAGGGATTGGAAGCCAGGAATATACACTAAAATATAACAATATGATGGGTACAGAGGATACAGTGTTCCTAATCTATCCTAGGCTTCTCCATTTGAAAATTAGACCATGGCACTGAATGATGTGGGGTTCCATTTGTCTATCCAGATGTGAGCCCATAATTTTGCTTGGTGGTCATTGACAGTTTCTCCAATTTTAGCACTACCTACTTGGCCAATTTCTTTGAATATCTCCCTAGATTTTCATCACCCAGAGTATTTACTCATAAGTTTAAAATTTCCATAACTTCTAAATCACAGGTAAAGTATAAGGCAGCTAGAACCCACCTCCAGAATCAGCTTCCTGGTATAGATGTGCCTTGGCCTTGTTTTGAATTCTCCCATGGATTACATCAAACACTTTATCAAGAGCATCTAAGAAAAAAATATTTTTTTTCTTTTTTCCTTCAGTTGCATCTACATATCCTCAGGTATGGCTTTATAGCCCTGGTATCCAACAGAATATTTGCTGGGCCAATCTGAGTGGCTTAACTTCAGCTACAGTGAGCTTGTAGACGTATCCATTCTCAGAGTCAGTCCAACATGCTCAGTCCAACCCACTGCAATTCACAGCATTGCAGAAGGGAAGCGAAACAAAAGCAGCTCCCTTACATGAGATTTTCTCAAGAAAGTGTTATTTCCATGGGCTACCTATCAATTACTGGAACCTGTCTACCCCACACCATTGCATCAGTAAAAGGAGACTTCACAGTGTCAGCTGTGGACTTCTCACAGTAGATTTTGAGTGGTGATGACTGAAAATGTCTGAAGATCACAAATGCATGCTTATTTGCTACCCTTTTTTAAACAAACTTGCTTTCTAAGGGTGTGTGGAAATGGAAGCTTTGCAGAAATGGAACATATCCATTGTGTCTGGGTCCTTGCTTCATTTCCTTGTGTGGGGAATTATAGAATACTACCTTTGGGACTTGGTAAATGAGGTTCTTAAGTCAAAACCCAGTCACCTTGTAGATTAAATGAGGAAGAAAGGACATGTTCGAGATGAGTCTTATTAGGCACAGTAAATCAGGGAATGCTTTAGAGACTCCTTCCTAAGGCAAGGACAGAGTCTGTTTTTAAAGTGGAAAGATCTATTTGCAGTTAGGTTCACATTCAGTTGCATATTGCTTTGCAAAATGCTACGGTCTTCATTAGAATTGTCTGTCACTCTAAAGAAATACAGCATAGATCAAGTATAGTGAAGAAGCCACCAGGCTGGGATGGTTTTTGGTATAGACTGCCATTTCTAGCTCTCCCTTGACAGCCTATGCAAGCTAGCTTAAGAAACAAAGATGTTATATGATCACAGAAATTATGTCAATTCCCATGAGTAACTAATTAGTTCACTCTAAACTCCAAAGGAATTAGGTTTCCCGCAGACAAAGTAGATGTTAAGTATTCCTGGATGATTCTTCCATCAAAGGAGTTACCAAATCAAAAAAAAAAAAAAAAATCTGGAGCCTTGTGCATAAGCAAGAGCAGACTCTAGCTTTGAACTTGCTACAATCTTCCCTCCATCTGAAATTCTGGACTCTTAGACCGTGGAGAGGGAAAACTTAAGGTGTGTGTGAAAATACACTTGGAAGATGGCTGTTGTTGGACCAGTTCATCTCCCTCTGTCACACAGGCTTACCTGTTTCACTTTTCCTCCCAGCAGGAGAACCTTACATACACTAAATGCTTCTCTAAGCAAACATGCATCCCAGGAGGCCTTTTCCTTCTGTGTACTTAAAGCTGATTTATCACCATTGCAACTGCTTAACATTTTGTGGGGTGGTTCCCCTTCTCTCTTGCATTTCCTCCTTCTCAATATTCCCTGTTTGAAAACCAGTCCTGTGTTTTAAATATTTTTGACTCAGCAACAGTAAATGTTTTCAGGCTTTGGATAACACTACCACAGCTAAGACAGGAAGAGTTTAAAACATCTGTGATGCCAAACCTCAAGGAAAGGAAAATAGCAAAGCATTGTTTGTCAGACTGTCACTAAATATTGTCACTCAGAATCAGTTCCATTTGTATATGAAAACTTCTGTGGCAGGGTATGAAAAAAAAAGAAAAGCTTAGGATTTTCTTGGAGAAAAAGACATCATCTTTTCTAGTGGCAGAATAGAAGCTTTAAAATTGTTCCCTGGGAGGGTTTGTAGGGGGAAAAAAAAACTCTAAAAAGAATGGCAGACCTATTATGGAACTGTTATTAAGATTTCAAAACAGTAAGGGATACTAAAGGACACATTTCAAGCGGTTATTGTCATTTAGTTATGATACATTTTGAACCCAAAAAGTCTTATATTTCAAACTGAGATCAAGGAAAAGAAAAGCTGTGGGCACATGCATCATCACATCAATCAACCTAGCTTTCCCTCTGTGCTTCTCTGGTTTAACTCTGGAACAGTGTTGGGAAGGGGAGATCAAAGGAAGGGCAAATCTCCTATTTTGTCTCATTTTCCTCCCTAGGGGCAAGCCCTCTCATTTCCTTGAAAATGGGGTTAAAAACATGACCATCATACTTGGTGGTAAATCACTGGTAAATAGGCAAAAATGACGGACTCTCCACCCTCACCCACTTATGACCGCAGAACATTGATTTGTGCAGCTCATTGTTGAAGTCTAATGAGTGTTGCATAAGTTGACTTGACAAGGCAAAGTATGCACTACATTCCCAAGGAATGAGACCCAGTCGGTCCCCTTCTCATGGCAAGTGATCTTGTTTATAGTCTTATCCCAAAGGGCACTCTGTCAAAGATCCGAAGTTATCTCTTAAAGGCATCGAAGCTCTTCTGTGCAAGCCTAAAGCTAGCACGCTAAGGTGGTAGGTAATGAAGTTTGGCTTCACAAGTGGAAATTACTAATTTATTAGAGTTCTTTGAGGTGGAAAATAAGCATGCAGATAAAGGAAAACCCGTAGATGCATTCTACAAAGTCCTTAAAAAGTACTTTTGAAAATGTTCCACACCGAGAGTTACTAATAAATGTGAATTCTTTATTCTTGAGGTAAAAGAACACTCTTTTATCTCAGAAAGTGAACTTGCTTAAGAGATGAAAATAAAATGCTCAGAAAACACATTTCTTATACAGAAAAGAAACTAGAAGGAGGAAAGGACAGGATTCCTTGGGGTCAGTGTGATAATGTATTATGCTTAACATGTTTATTACTTGTTGGTAAATAGTGTTGTGGTCTCTGGGGGTAGGGCTCCCCTCTCTCTCTCTCTCTATATATATATTTTTGTTTCAGCAGGTCTCTGAATGACTCAGAAGTCAGTATCTTTAAATCTCGACTGACATTTGCAATCATAGCTAGACTGTGATTATGCCAAACATTGGGTGGAGAATTGAGCAAGAATTGATCCTGCTTTCTTTCTAAGAACCCATTCAGATGTTACTGCACACACACATTTTATTGATTAAGAAATTGGGATAAAAAGGGGATAACTAATTTCTCCAAATCATACAAGTACTGGCAGAAATATGAGTACCTACATTAAAGTTTTCAGTTGATGATGAAGAGAAGAAAATGGACATCATTGATAGTTGTTGACTAACAGTATTCATTCTGTATGCAGCTCCTCCCAAAATGCATTACATATAGTGACTTTTACAGAACATAGGTTTACAGTCACTCACAAGCTATTTTACTGGTGTGTAAGAAAATATTGATTAGGCTTTACTGGGTATTTACTTCAAGTTTTAGATAGTTTCTGTTAGGAGAAGAACATCTTGGTAAAAATAAATTAAAATAATAGTAACAAATGACTGAACTTTCTTTTCTATTGTTGATCAGGAATCTATTCCTCTTTCCTTATTTTACTCTCTCTTTCTCTTTCTCTCTCTCTTTCTCTGTGTGTGTGTGTGTGTGTAGAAGGCACAGGCTCATCATAGCATCAAGAGTTTCTGAAGGCTTAAATAGGTACAAATGATGGAATAAGGAGTGATTAACTGATTTTCAAAGGACTATCTAAGAGAAAGATCCTGACAAATCAGATATTTAAGACCACAGACCCAGTGATGGGGGATGCTGAGAGCAAGGCCGAACAGAACTGTCTACTTGTTAACAAGAATCTTGGAGGCACATGAGTGTGTATATTGAAGGCAGAGGCACAGTACCATCATGTTTGTTCAGGATGGCTTTAATCAAGCACAATTGAATTTGTGTCAGGTCCTGCTTGGATATAGCTATGAGCTAACAGAATGGACAGGAACTCCCAGTTATAGGATTTTCATTTAGCAGATACTATATATGGGAGTGTAACTCAACATCATGGTTGTCAACTTCCGACTAAATGTTTCATGTGAATATCATTTCTCACTAATAAGATTCCAGGCTTATGAAAATGAGAACAATCGATTTTGTTGTTCTTCATGCCCTTTAACACTCAGCTGAGACTTGGACAAGGAGACAGAAACTGAGTTTCATTGGACATATTAATCAATGCATCTTTAACTTGCAATTTGTTTATCTCTGTGATCTAAAAGGTGTTATGCCTCATTCTGTGTTAATCAGTTTAAGGTGTCAACAATTTGTTGTTTAATTCAAGTTGGATGAACAAACATGCAACCTATATAACATAATACATCATGAATCGTGATTGCCCTTTGTATACATATGCTTTAACAAAGACAAGTGCTCTCTTGAGCTATACTTTAGAATGTTGACATCATAGTTCACACCTACCGATAATAGACACAATTTTTGGAAAGCATTTCTATTAAAACAATTATTAAAAACCCAAGAGTGGTCCGTATGCAAAAAGTTTTCATACTTCATTTTGTTTTTTTTTTTTTTTTTCATGGACACAGCAATTCGCTAATTCATGGAGCATTACTTTGTGTTCTACTACTACCAGTTGGGAAAACACACACACACACACACACACACACACACACACACACACGGCTCCTACATAAATAAGAAAGGACAAAATGATAAAACCAATTCTTTCTAAAGCATTAGCCAAACGTCCCAAAGACATAACCGGTCCGAACGCTTCAGTGAGAAGTCTAGTGCATTGCCCACCTTGGGGGCGGGGTGGGGCGGGAACGGGGCTAAGAGATCTTCTGCAATCAACATGCATTCTTCCCGACATGCATGTCACCTCTGTAGCATGTAGTGACGGGCATGGGACTTGGAGTGGTGGAGCTGACTCCGAAGGTGCAGACGCAGACACTGCAGATGGAGAGCTGGGCTCTGGGGATGGACGTGGAGACACGCAGAAAGGAGCCTGGAGAAGAGGGGGGCGGTGGTTGGGGGTTGCCATCATGTTTGCTCAGGAGAATGGCCAAATCCGAGAGCAGAGGCGATTTCATTGGAGGAGCTCCTTCCGCGGTAACTAATCCTGTCACGCTGAAAGACAATTGTAAATGTTCTTTCCAGAAATTGTCCGCCCATTGCAGTTAATGGAACACAAACGCACAAATACGGACACGCTCTCCTGCAATCCACCAGGCAAGACGTCTGGGTGCGGAGACTGGCTCCAGAGAGCGCACACGCGGGGGCACACGCGCGCGCGCGCGCACACACACACATACACACGCATACACACGCACACGTCAGCCTGCGGGGTTGGCCAAACCATCAGGTCGCAGATTCCCCTAGAAGTCGCGGGAGGTACTGGACCAAGTAGGAAGGGCTGTTCCCCACACTGACCACTAGTTCCCCAGGCACTTTGGGGAAGAGATGAATCGCGCCCAGCTCGCGCGCACATCCAGATCTCGGCTCTGTTCGGGTCCCCAGATGCATCTTGGTGAAAGCCAGGTTTGAAAGTCTTGATTTGATTTGATTTGATTTTCTTTCTTTTTTTTTTTTCTTTTTCTTTTCCCCCCTTTGGTGGCTGGGTTCAGTCACGGGGGCGGACAGAGTCAATTTAACACCCGCGAGCGGGTCGCAGACTTGCCCAGTGACTGTGTGCGCTCGCGAGTGGAGACCACCGCCGCCCCACCACCATTGTCGCGGTCGCCCGAGCCTCTGGGTCCGCTGTCACCCCGCCTCTGCCGCCCCACCCCTCCGGAGCCTAGGCGCCAACTAATCTTTTTCTTTTTCTCTTGCAAGCTGCAGGGAGACAGCGAGCCGCCTGCTGGCTTCGGACTCTGAGCCGTGCGCAGCTCGCGCCCGGGCAAGTCGAACCCGAGCCGGCGACAGGATCTTAGCTCGGTCCACACTTCACCAAATCGCAGCCCCGGGGCGGCTAAGCCAGCGACAGGTAAGGATACCACCGTGCCCGCTGTGGCTCTGCTTGAGCACGCCAGGGCGTCTGAGACCTTGGAATTTCCTCCCAGTCACCTGGAAGTGGACCCTGAGGGGTCGGGATTTGGAGAATTGGAAGGTAGCTCCCCACACGTACAGATTTTCCGATGGAAACTTTCGCTTCAGGGGCTTAGAGGAAGGGACACGGATGAAATGTAGACCTGAAGAGCAGGGGAGATGAGGCAGAAGTCGGGTGGGGGCACGATTAAGCGGGTCACCGAGACCAGAGGAATGTGGCTAAGGGAGCTGCGCTGTCCCAGCATCTCCCGGTATTTCAGCTTGACATTCCCTTAATGGTCACCGACCCTCATCGTCCTCCTCTCCCCGCAACAGATGCTGCCATGGAAAAGACAGGGAGAGCTTGGCCACTCCTGTCCCTCAAGCTCTTTGGCTTCTTTCGGCTTGCGGATCTGACCGCTTCATTTGTGTGTTTAGCATAGGGAGTCTCCCCTAGTGCCCACTTCACACTGTCCCCTGACCCGCCTTTGGAGCAGCCCTTTGCCGGCTGGAGAAAGCGTTGGCGTTGTGGTCCATGGACCACATGGTCAAAAGACATGGAGAATAAAGATAGGGAAGGTTTCCAGGACAAAAGAGAGGGAAGCCCTTTGCAACCCCATCCTTTCTACAGCTCCTGTGCAATGAGGTTGGCTATCCACCGTGGCTGGGACACGGTCCAAGTCCGGAGACTGTAAGTCCCAGACGCTGCCTGGGCTTGGCATCCCAACTCACCGTAGGGTGCGTCCCAGGCCACCCCCTGAAAAACATAGGGTTGCAGATAGGGGACCGCTGTGCCACAATGTCCTTCACTGTTGCCCCTGAAGAGCTGGGCGCCCACAGATAACTTGTATAGCTCTGGGAACCTCGAGGTGAGGTGCAAAGCTGACAGCAGGTAGGAAGCACAGAAATTCCACTTGTGCGCTCTACCGGGCGCCACTGTCGTGTCACTAGTGGAGTAAGTGAAAGCTTGCCTAGCAGAGAGCTCTGGTGGTTAAAAAAAAAAAAAAAAATTCACCCAAATTATTGACACCTAACGTGGCACCCACTGTCTGCCTCCATCCTCCTCCAAAACCTGCACCGCATTCTTTATTTCCTCTCTGTCTCCATCCTCAAAGCTCCTCTGAGTCACAAAATTTTTTGCAGGAGGGTCGAACGACCCCCCAGGGAGTCTTTGGCTGTGATATCACCCGTCTGGCTAGTTTGGAGAGGCGGGCGCAGAGCAGAGAAATGGTAGTATCCTTAAGCGAAGTGAAGTGGAGCAGACCAGTGACAGGTCACCTAAGCAGCCTTTCCCCGTCCTTATGTCAGGTCACCGCCCGGCATGGCATGTCTGCAGGAATACAGCCAGCCAAGCTCCAAGCCTGCCCACCAGAGCGCAGCGAGCGCGCTGCAAGAGCCAAGACTTCCCACCCCTCCCACCCGGAATCCCCCACCCACGTTGACTTTCAATTTCTCTTTCCTCTTCGCCTTTTTGTTTGCTTGCTTGTTTTTCTTTTCTTTTTTCTTTTCTTGCTCTTTCCTTTGTTCTGGGTGGCAAGTGGTTACGTGGAAGCCTTGTGGTGCCCAGTTCCATGGCACACACACACAGAGACACATACACACACACACACACACACGCAACAACACAAACCTACAGCACACTCCTGTCAGCACTCCAGCGCGCAGCAACCCCTCAACAGCCCAGAGAATCTGCAGCGCCAGGTCCCCATCACCAGGAAGGCCTGAGCCTTGGCCAGGAGCGACTGTCACTCTCACAAGAAACCTTGGGTGGATCAGAAAGGCCAGTGAGAAAAATGGAATTTAAATTAGCGCGCTGGTGGGGAGACTGGGGGAAAAGGAACCCTCACCTTGTGCTGGGACTATGTACAAACGTGAGGGCTCCTGCAATGCCTCTGGGTGGTGTTCCAGCCTCCTCAACCACTGGGTATTCTGGCTTGAGTACAAAATGCAACCTTTCTCCAGCCCACCTAGGGAAGTCAGGTGGTTGAGGGGGGGAGTGGGCCAGCACCTTCCTCCACTCCTAGAAATTGTGCTAGGTCTGGATTGAGAGGTCTCTGCAAATGAATGTCCTCAGCTTCCAGGTCAACCAACTCTGGACTGCACGTTTCACATTTTCTTTTGCTAGCAAATTGCAATGCATACAACTTTCCTGATCAGCATATAATAGAATGTATGTGGTTGAAATTGCTAAGCAATAATAGGGATCATGATATACTTCACCTGAAGCCACCTCACAGTTATGCATTTCTGGGTTATAGAGCAAAGGCATTGATGACAGTGTAGAAGTAAAAACCAGTTGATTTGGTCAAGAGTTGTTTTCTGGCTGAGAACTGTATTAGGGAGCAATTGAGAAAGTGGATTTTTGAGACACTTCTCAAATAGATGCAAGAACTTTATTGCCAATATTGTGACAATTTAGCCAGCCTGGCCACTAAGGGCTCTAGAAGTGATGTTAACACCAGAAGAGCTTTGACTGTGGTCACTAGTGGTCACAGTTACTAATATTCTCATGCAGCTGTGGGAATGTAGTAGGTGAGCTACTTTCCACTGACTCCATTCACTTTATCGGTTGAATAACAGTGTCAATTAAAATAAAAAATAAAAACAAACATGACCCTAAAATGCTGGCAAACTCTCATGGAGTTTGTTAATTGTTTGGAAATTCTGTGAATGAGATGAAGTGGGCTGAGGGGAAAGTCCTAAGGACCCACAAATCAGAAAAGGCTGCCTGACAGATGTTATGTTTTCCTGTAAAAGGAAGATAATGTTTGCTATGTAAGTGTGTCTAAGTGAGCCTGCCGGGAGGGGGTCTGAAGAGAGAAAGTGGGTGGATTGTAATGTCCCTATTAGAGTTCAAGTGCAAGACAACCTGAAGAACATTTTGGAAGCTCTTAACTGACGTCAGAGCCTATGTGGAAGGGGCTAGCACTTCAAACACGAGTGAAGGTCCTTTTGCAGTGAGTTCCTACAGACATCTAATTAATTTGTGAGATGTGGGTGCAGAGCAAAACTAAAACCAAACCAAACCAAAACAACAACAACAAAAAAAAAACTGTCCAAATGTAGCTTTGTCCTTTATCTTTGCCCAGATAGTGCCATATTCATTGGACAGTTTCCCAAATCCAGTCCAGAGCAGTCAGTCCCCGGGGCCAATGGTACAGAGGGATGGAGCAGCTCTAGAGCTATGAAGTATACATCAGCGTCACCAGTCCGCTGGCTGGAAGGAACTGGTAAGGTGAGTGTCACAGTCATTGAGGGAGACCAAGTTGACCGGTTAGAACTCATGTGTCTCTCTGATACGCAGTTATGACTCAAGTTAAAGCAAGTGTGAGAGAAGAAAAAAAAAAAAAGAACAGAGTTAAAGGGAAATAAAGAGGGACTTGGTGAAAGGAAAAACAAAATACTTTAAGGGAAATAATCTTCGTAAGAGTTTAATAGCTAGAATTGTCTTCTACCCTTGATATCGAGAGATTGCCTAATAGTATGTATGCCTAATAGTATATATGCTGCCTAATAATAATGATCCTTGAAGGACTGGCTGTCTTCATGCAAAACTATACTCTTGTTGACTCACACTGTATGATGTATGATGTGAGTCGTCTGTCATTCTTCCTCCGTGCACTCCTATGGATCAAGCCCTCTTAACGTCCTCGTGGTATCATGTACTTTTCACCCCAATCATCTGTTTCCTTTGACTCACTGAGAGATGTTCTATTTTCATCGCGGGTTAGCAAGGCACCTGTAAACCCACTCCATTGGGTAGCATTGTTGATGGTGGTGGTGGTGGCTCTGTGTGTGTATCAAGGGGAATAGGAAATCTTTCCATGAGCAGGCACTTTCAGAGTAAGTGCTAAATACCTGGTATTATTTTAAATAGCTCACATGTATTATATTATCTGCTTGATTAGTGAAAAAAATCTTTACAGTTTAAAAGAGTGCCAAGCACATGCCTGGGACTTATTCAATATTTGTTGAATGAAGAAATATAGGAAGCCATTTTCTCATAGTAATATTCCTATGAGGTCAATATGATTTTTCTAATATTACAAGGGAGGAAGCCAGCAATGAAGGGGTCTAGTGGTGGTCCAAGATAATTCAGCTGGTATGAAAACACAGGCTCGTTGGGCTCCTGCTCTGAGCCTGTGCTGATTGACTATCTGTACACAGGTGAAAATATTTTTCCCGTGTTCGGGAAAGCAACACTGTGGTATTATGAGTTCAGTGATGTCTTTCTCATCTGCTTAACCCAGATGCATGTTCTCATTGGATTCCCCTCAACCTTGAACGATGAAGAAGATTCAGTGCCAAGTAGATTGTTAGCTGGCACCACATGCTTGTTCTATTTAGTTAGTGATTGTCTCTTTTGGAGGAAAACAAAGGCATCAAGATGACCTGACATGTTGCCAGATGCTCTTTCCACCTCCCAGCTAAAAGGCAAAAGGAGGAAGTGGAGCTTTGATATCTTGCAGCTGAACTCATACCATGTCGTTAATTGTATAAACAAACTTTCCCAAGGCGACACAGCTTAGTGGGTCTCAGTCTGGTTAACTCATCATTTTGTGGTCTTGTTGAGAGTTCTTCTTTACGAAGGAATTTTACACCCAAGGTCCGAAGTTTAATAGATTCCTTCCATTTTAATTAGAATTTACTATCCACCTTTGATTTGAAAGGCAAACATGACTCTGGGCCGTGTGAGGAAAAGATGAGGGAGGTTCCAGTTGGCTTGTATCCTACTCTATATATTCTTGTCTTACTTCATTTTCTTCCTTCTTTTTTCTCACATGCTCAAGCTTCTTTTATATTATGACCTAAATATACAATCATCGTAACTGGTGCAGTTACCATGGTAATGTTTCAGGGACGATAAGGGTACACACAAAAAAATCAGTTTCTGTCATTAGCAATGGAATTTTCTTTCTCCCCCAACATTCTCCCTCTTTCCAACCTTTCTCTGAACGATGCCCTCTGGTGTTCAATGACAGGAAGCAGATTGGCTTGCAGATGACAGGACATTTTTTTTTTTTTAAGCTTAAGGGGGCATTTTCATTTCAGTTATAGTTTTTAATGGACATAATTGAGAGAGGCTTAAATTAATATAATTTAAGCAAAGGGATTATAAGAATATATCTGTTGCCAGGTCATATTAAATAGTATTTACTATAAAGAATTCTAGAAAGTTATGGCAGTAGGAGGGATTTATACTCATAAGCTTAACACTGTTGTGAAAATGCTCCTATGGAAGACACAGAGATGCCACAGAGATACTTCTTGAAGTAGAACCTAATAGAATATTCGGTTCATTTAAGTCTTTGGGCTTTACAATGTGAAGTCTTCTATCTTTAGAACAGGGGACATGTTTCTCTCTGGAAATAACCTTACTCTTACACTACATGATTGAGCAAATGTGAAAATCAATATGCACGTTATAATTGCTAGTAGCATGAGAAACTACATGGGAAACTGACATATTTGTGAACACCTCTTCTTTCTTCCTTACACCACATTCTACAGCTTCCTTTTCAGTTATCAAGGCAGGCCCAGTGTGTCTCAGCAACTTCCCTAGCATCTCTCCCCACCTCTCCACCACGAGCACAGCATTTTTTTTTTTTTGGACCTTTAACACCCATATTTTGAATTGTCCTTCTGCACCCCTTTCTTACTCTGGTTCTGTCTTGCTGCCAGAAGGACCTGTCTAAAATACAAATCCAAGCATGTCTTTCTCACCTTAAATATTCTTTAGCATTTCTCAGTTGATTGGAATAAACCCTGACATCAAACCCTCATGCACCTTTCCACAACTGAGAGCGGCTTTCCATCTATCAGCATCTCCACCAGTCTTTTCTTTGTTCTTCTTTGGCACAGACAGAATATACATAAAGAGCTTTGTATCCTGACTGGAGCAAAGTAAAGGCTAAGCAAATATTTTCTTCTTCCTCTTCTTTTTCTTCCACTTCATGGAATCTACCACTGTTGTTGCTATAACAGTAAGCAATATCAGCAGTGCATAGAGAATCAGGATTATAGTAATAAAAGATAGTGTTGGCACTTAATATTCACAACAAAATAGTTTAGCAGACAAAGGATATTTATTTATTTACTTTATTTTAAAGAACTCAATGGACTGAGCAAAAAAAATTTTCTGGATATAAAACTTAATTATTCACAATTTAATGGTACTATCCAACTTCATTGATTTATGTGGCACAAGTAATAGAGCAACAACTAGAACGTGTTAGGGTTACAGATGGAAGTTAAAGCAAGAGTAATGCACATACTTTTTAAATATTTTATTTATGAGCCAGGCATGGTGGTGCATGCCTTTAATCCCAGCACTCAGGAGGCAGAGGTAGGAGGATTGCCATGAGTTCGAGGCCACCCTGAGACTATATAGTGAATACAAGGTCAGCCTGGGCAAGAGTAGTGACACCGTACCTTGAAAAACCAAAAATGTACATATATATATATATGATTTATTTACAAGGGGAGAGAGAGCAAAGAGAGAAAGGTAGGAAGAAAGGGTACACCAGGACCTCTTGTCACTGAAAATGAACTCCATATGCCTGCATCACATTGTGTATGATCTGGCTTTACATGGGCACGGGGAAGTCAAATCCAGTCATACAGGATTTGTAAGCAGCATCTTTACTGGTGAGCCATCTCCTCAACCCTGGACATACTTTCCTATAAGTGGTGAATAATACACATTTGAATGTATCAGCAAAGAGAAATTTATTATTTTAAATAGCTGACTTTCTTTTCACAAATGTTTTTGCATAGAGGTGTATAATGCCATAAATAGTTACAGTCCCTTCCCATTTTACTAAGTAAAATTCTTCATGGTTAAAGTACAAGTTTAAGTCTTTCTTACTCTGGTTCTGTCTTGCTGCCAGAAGGACCTGTCTAAAATACAAATCCAAGCATGTCTTTCTCACCTTAAAATTCTTTAGCATTTCTCAGTTGATTGAATAAACCCTGACATCAAACCCTCATGCACCTTTCCACAACTGAGAGCGGCTTTCCATCTATCAGCATCTCCACCAGTCTTTTCTTTGTTCTTCTTTGGCACAGACAGAATATACATAAAGAGCTTTGTATCCTGACTGGAGCAAAGTAAAGGCTAAGCAAATATTTTCTTCTTCCTCTTCTTTTTCTTCCACTTCATGGAATCTACCACTGTTGTTGCTATAACAGTAAGCAATATCAGCAGTGCATAGAGAATCAGGATTATAGTAATAAAAGATAGTGTTGGCACTTAATATTCACAACAAAATAGTTTAGCAGACAAAGGATATTTATTTATTTACTTTATTTTAAAGAACTCAATGGACTTAGCAAAAAAAAATTTTCTGGATATAAAACTTAATTATTCACAATTTAATGGTACTATCCAACTTCATTGATTTATGTGGCACAAGTAATAGAGCAACAACTAGAACGTGTTAGGGTTACAGATGGAAGTTAAAGCAAGAGTGATGCACATACTTTTTAAATATTTTATTTATGAGCCAGGCATGGTGGTGCATGCCTTTAATCCCAGCACTCAGGAGGCAGAGGTAGGAGGATCGCCATGAGTTCGAGGCCACCCTGAGACTATATAGTGAATACAAGGTCAGCCTGGGCAAGAGTAGTGACACCGTACCTTGAAAAACCAAAAATGTACATATATATATATATATGATTTATTTACAAGGGGAGAGAGAGCAAAGAGAGAAAGGTAGGAAGAAAGGGTACACCAGGACCTCTTGTCACTGAAAATGAACTCCATATGCCTGCATCACATTGTGTATGATCTGGCTTTACATGGGCACGGGGAAGTCAAATCCAGTCATACAGGATTTGTAAGCAGCATCTTTACTGGTGAGCCATCTCCTCAACCCTGGACATACTTTCCTATAAGTGGTGAATAATACACATTTGAATGTATCAGCAATAGAGAAATTTATTATTTTAAATAGCTGACTTTCTTTTCACAAATGTTTTTTTGCATAGAGGTGTATAATGCCATAAATAGTTACAGTCCCTTCCCATTTTACTAAGTAAAATTCTTCATGGTTAAAGTACAAGTTTAAGTTCAGATTTACATAATATAGGTCCTGGAACAACAAAACTGATGATCTATATTTTTTTTAAGATCAATGGAAATAAATAATTAAGGTGTGATGATGCGGTGGTGTTTTGACACTGTGTATATTTATTTGCTCCAGGGAAGCAGGACCTCTCTTTTTTTGAAGCTGAGAATCCCTTATGCCCTTGGATGGTGTCCTCTAGGCAGACATCAACACACTTTTCAACAGTCAGCATCCATGGTCCTTTGAATGACAAGATCCTGAGAACTGGTTAAATCGCTGCTATCTTCTAAAGTCTTTTAAAGGAGATTAATTCATAGGTCGAGTACCTAGAATCTTTTAAAAGAGATTAATTCATAGGTCGAGTCCCTAGAAGTCACTCTCCTCCGGTGAACATCATGAGTCAGCAAGTGAGGGATGGCTGCCAGAAATCTAGATCTTTAACACGTGTCTGACTTGATCCTGAAGTGGGCAATTCTAGGAGCACATTTTAAAAATAAGCAGAAAGATGGCTTAGAACCTACCAGGCATTGATGAGGGAAGCAGTGACAATGCTCAACACCAAATGCCCTTACAGACATTGTTGTGAAAGCTTTCTCTCCTGTGTGGGCTGCAAAGACTCACACAGACTCTCGGTGTGGCCAGAGGAGATCCTTTCATTTCCTAGACAGATTTAGTGAGAACGAAGACCATCAGTTCAAGAGGACAGCCATGCATTGAGATGCCCTGTTTTCCACCTTACAAGAAACCCTTGTAGATGGGGGTACAGCTGTATCTATGCTTCCTAACTTTCCCTGTGCTATTGTCTGGATTTTCATTGTGAAGCTAGCTGGACCAGCATCTGATGCTGTTACTCTGTCCCAGCCCCTGGGGAAGGGATTACCGAGAGAATTGTCTTCAGTGCTAAATGGAGATACCTTTTTCTCTCACTGCTGCAAATATTCCTACACTATGATGATCCCAAGTGATAGGCTGATCTAATAAACACCTCCTCGAGGAGCAGGGAGGCTGTGGTGATCCTGCTTGATGTGCTCACGTTTAGGCATGAAGAAGATTTCTAGTTGTCATACAGCAGACAAACTTGTTCTTACCTTACCATCCAGGCCAAACCATACACAAGATGACCACGAACCTCTTATTTCTTGATTAATGGATGAATGACTAAGAAAGTTCTTTTCCAGGAGTAAAATAGGAAGCTAAAGAATTACCTGAAGTCACCGGGTGTGGTGGTGCACACCTTTAATCCCAGCACTTGGGAGGCAGAGGTAGGAGGATCACCATGATTCGAGGCCACCTTGAGACTCCATAGTGAATTCCAGGTCTGCCTGGGATAGACTGAAACCCTACCTCGAAAAACCAAAAAAGAATTGCCTGAAGTCTTAGCTTCCCTGCCATTTCACAAACACTGTGCACAGGACAATTTGATGGTATTAGGAATGAAATAAATTTTGCATTTCATATTTGTTGAACTTGACGAAGATTTCCTAACACATTGTCTCTTCTTTGACACAAGGGAGGGAAGAGTCTTGTGTCATAACACACATGAAAATTAGGAATGATAGGTAAATTCAACTTAACTATATCCTTTGTAAACATGACATTTGGCTTTACTTGATGTAAAAGTTAAAGAATGCACCTAGAGTTAAAGTATGGTGTTTTTTTCTTTCTTTTTTGTTTGTTTCATTTTGTTTTGTTTTGTTTCTAGACAGATTTCAGGTTTTCTTATTTCATTCTCAAAATTCAGTTTCTATAAGAATTTACCAATGGACTGGGAACCACCAAGCTATGTTTTCACTGGGAGACCTGCAGAATTTTTTTTTTTTTTCTGTCTTGTGTCCCAAGCATTTGGACACAGACTGAAAGGGAACCACGGGCAATATAAACTTAGTTCCTGTTGTCTGTGGCGAGAGGATGACATTCACAGGTAAAGGAGACCCAGGTTCTGGTTTATGTTAAAGTGAATACGACTGAGTATCGTCTGAATCTAGGTATCTTCCTATAGAGGGCGTTTCTGAATTCTGAAATGAGATACTGGTCTGTGACATTAACAAATGACTGAAACATCAAGAAACTAAATGTGATTTCATTTGTGTTTCTTGTGTCCACGAAAATTTTTTTACTACATCTTAGGCTCACCATATGTGTTATGTTTTTTTTTTAATTTCCCCTAAATTTTGAAATTAGGACTTGCTATAATTTGTTCTAAGAGGGAGTTTGTGTTTATTGGATTTGGTGTCTTGTCTAAGGTCAAAGATTAATATTTGTGTGTATGCATGCAAATGTTGGATGTGTGTGTGTGTGTGTGTGTGTGTGTGTGCACGCGCGCTCTCGTGCATGAGTGTGGGCATGCCCATGTCATACATATCACATTTTTGAAGGTGAGAAGACAAGTTCAGTTGTCAGGCCTTGCCTTACACCTTGTTATAAGGCAGACATCTCGTGCATGATGACATGTGCCAGGCTAGTTGACCATCTCCAATCCTGTGGTAGGCACACTGAGATAATAGTCACGTGTTACACCGTCTGTGTTTGGCTTGATGTGGGTTTTGGGCATCTGAACTCAGTTCCTTATGAAAGCACATTAAGTGCTTTACCTGCTGAACCACTCCCTCACCCTCACAAATCATTTCTTTACAAAGATATCGTTATATGGTATCTGATTTATGATTTTAAAAAGTAAGGAGAAAGAGGGGAAAGAAAAATCAAGAGGTAAAAAGAAATGAAAGTGTGAAAAATCAGAATTACTGGTAGAGGAATATGTCTCAGGTGAGGGTCAGAAGGGGTGTCTTGGCCAGTAGTAGCCTGGGGGAGTCTAATTTGTCCTCTTCATATTTGGAAATGCTGGAACCTGAGTAGTCCCCTGGGAGCTGTTTCTAGGCACAGTGGTGGAAGACATTTAAGCAATGCTTCCAGGTGTAGAATTGCCTAGGTATAAAATATTTCATGGGTTTTAATAAAAGATATGTATGCATATTGCTTTCCTGTTGACTATGGTAAAATTAAGTAGTGTTAAAAATGTTCTTTTGTGATCCCTTCCTATTTCTATGTTCTTTCTCTGGAAAGCCATTGCTCTTATTCTGTGTTAACTTTTTAAAACTTTTTTTCTGATTTATTTGTATTTATTTATTAAAGACACACACACACACACACACAGAGAGAGAGAGAGAGAGAGAGAGAGAGAATGGGCATGCCAGGGCCCCTAGCCACTGCAAACGAACTCCAGATGCATGAATGCATGTGCACCTGGCTTACATGGGACCTGGAGAATCAAACCTGGATCCTTAGGCTTCGCAGGCAAGCACCTTAATCACTATGCCATCTCTCCAACACTATTCTCTGTTAACTTTTATGTTACAGATGTGCAAACAAAAAGCCTAATTGTTCATGGGGATAAACAATCAGTAGACTAATTCTGCCCTTGGTTACATGACCATTGTCGACTCTTTAGCTATTTGTTTGTATGTCCCAATACTCCTGAGGATCATTAGTGTCTATTGGTAAATGATAATCCCAGCCATTTTTAACAATTAATTGAAATTTCATACTGTTCCATTTCAATATCAGTCAATATTTTTACATAGTGACACTTTTAATCAAGGATTATCTTTCACAAGGGAGCTACAACAGGGTCCTAATTAATTAAAATGATAATTACTCCTCTCTCCTTTGCATTTTGTTAGTTACATAACACATTCTTCAGGAAAGTCACATCTTTGCCCTTCCTCTTTAAAATGCTCCCAGTTATAAAACTATTCTCTTTTTTCTCTTTGCAATAATTTACTAAAAATTCAAATTAATTTTATTTTATAGCCATGATACATAAAGGAGCTCATATTTCTTTACCAATTAGTTTTCATTTTCAAATAAAATGAACTGGCATTTTTCTGTCACTGAATTGCTTGGGTTGGATCCCAGGGGTTACTTCTGTGGAGGTAAGAGAAGTCGTCAAAGGTTTCCCTCTTTGGTGGTCACTAGCTTGTTTTAGCTTTATCGCAATGCAAGTTCCTCTTGGATCTGTTTTCTATCCTTCTGTCCTCAGGTACTTAATTGCTCCTGTCTCTGTATAGCTTTTTCCACACCCTGCGTTATTATATTTTCTGGGCTGCTGTTAGTACTTTTATTTTAGTAGACATGAATTTAGGTTGTACTTGTAATTGGTAGTCCTACTTTCTTCACCCTTAATAGATACTGCTTTTATACCACTGTTTTGGCATGTCTTGGTATATAAGATACACTTTCAGATATAATTGATGGTGACTGTAAATCCATGAGGTGATTTCACCATGTCCTTGCAATCCATTGAAATCCCTGTACCATATATTGGTCAGATTTTTTAAAGGCCATCCCTTTTGTTTCTTTAATTATTAGTATATTTATTTATTTCACTTGTAGTGAACACTTGGAAGAATTTTAAAATTATTATTTCTACTATACTCCTGTGCTCTTACTTTACCTTTTATACAATACATTTGAAATTAAACTGGATATCAACAAGTTAGATATTTCAAATTCAAATTGCCTTTCCCCTTTACTATGAATAATTAGTAAACAGCATCTTTTCTTGCTGCATAACTTTTGTTTTTTTAAATAGTCAATGTTTTATTCATTTATTTATTATTAGAGAGAGAGAGAGAGAGAGAGAGAGAGAGAGAGAGAGATTGGTGTGCCAGGGCCTCTAGCCACTGTAAATGAACTCCAGACACATGCACCACCATTTACATCTGGCTTACGCAGGAACTGGAGAATCGAACCAGGGTTCTTAGGCTTCACAGGCATGCACCTTAACCACTAAGCCATCTCTTCAATTTGGATTTGTTTTAAGTTCACAGAGAACTAAGGTGAAAGACATGGAGATTTCCCCTAGATTCTCTGGCATCATTTACCCCTTGTTGTCATCTATATACACACCCTAGGACCGTAACCCATTCATGAGAGTACATGAAACTGCTCTGACACGTCATTATTACCTGGAGACTGAAGTTCACATTAGTCTTTTCTCCTGATTCTCATCATATTCATTTGAACAAGTATATACTGGCATGCATCCCTAACTTCTGGCAGTCATTCATCTGTTCTTTCTATCATCTCCACACTTTCATCTTTTCCAGAATGTCCTTCAGTGGAATCATATATGCCTTTCCATTGTAGCTTATTTTACTTAGTGATATACATATCACACACACACACACACACACACACACACACATACACACACAAAAAAATTTTCTTCCCCCATGTTTCCTTGCTACATAGTACTCGATTTGTTTCAATTCTGAATAATATTCTGTTTTTAATATATTTTGTTTATTTATTTGAGAGAGAGAGAAAGAGACAGAGAGAGACACACAGAGAGAATGGGCGTGCCAGGGCCTCCAGCTACTGTAAACAAACTCCAAATGCATGCACCCACTTGTGCATCTAGCTTACATGGGTCCTAGAGAATTGAACAGGAATCCTTTGGCTTTGCAGGTAAATGCCTTAATCACTAAGCTGTCTCTCCAGCCCATGGATTTTGAATTTTTAAATTTTCCCCTTGCTCTTCCAAGACAAATTTTATCTATATTTAGAGAAATAGTTTTCCTCTAGTCTTGAGTAGTACATTATTTTATTCTTTAATGAATATTCTCTAATATTTCAGTGTCACATCTTTAAATTCTAGAACCTTTTAATAGGTGCAGAACTCATGGTCCAAATATTATAAACCTCTTTATTTTTGTCAGTCTTCCTTTAAGACACTGAACGCCTATTTTAGTTTGTAGAGAAATTATCACTTACACTTGGCATTTTGTGGTTTTTACTTAATTGTTATCCCACTATTAGGTCGTAGGGGATATTAAAAATAATTCAAACAAACAAAAAAAAACTTTACACCATTTTGTTGAGGGACTTCAGTGATTTCT
The DNA here is from genome assembly GCA_036365145.1 of Orientallactaga sibirica. Lineage (NCBI taxonomy): Eukaryota > Metazoa > Chordata > Mammalia > Rodentia > Dipodidae > Orientallactaga > Orientallactaga sibirica. Next base: position 27,572,494 of record JAEOAD010000019.1, read on the forward strand.
TTACCCAGTTTTGGAGACTCTTCTGTTTTTTGTCTACATTTGAGAAAAGGAGATTGGGGGTGGGGTGAAGAAATGGCTTAGTGGTTAAGACACTTGCCTGCAAAGCCTAAGAACCCAGGTTCAATTGCCCACAACCCACATAAGCCAGATGCACATGGCTGTACAGGCATCTGGAGTTTGTTTGCAGTGGCCGGAGGCACTGGTGTGTCCATTCTCTCCCTCCCCACCCCTATTAAATAAATAAATGAAAACCTTAAGGGGAAAAAAAAAGGAAAGGAGATGGAAGGGTACCACAGAGATAAACTGTTACCAATTCTCTCTCAAGCAATCTCCCCAAATGCAACTGTTATGGTAATGATGAAGCTAAGTGTAAAAGCTTGAACCTGAGACTACAGACCATGCAATGAGATTCCCGCCTATCCCCTGTGAAAGAGCACAGATTGACTGTTTCATCAATTGCAGTCAGCATAGTATCATTTCTACTCAAGAAGCAGGAGTCCTACGAGGCCATTCAGCAGTTCTGTGGAGTATGTCCTTTACTCTAGACTCTCTTTAGGCAAATTAAGGCAGTCTGGTATGTTGCTATTCCGGCTATTACACATGAGCATTTTGGCTGGGTTACCAATGACACTCATGTCTTCAATTTGATTTCTAATATCTTTAACTGGATTCACTGTATTTTATACACATCCTTTTATTAATAGTCTTAGTATGCAAAGTTCTCATTGCTGTTGTCAGTTTTCATTAGAACAAATCTGCTGTGTAGGGAAGCACTCGCCTTTGTTTCCTTCTTCCTTTTACTTCTCAGCATCGACTGTCTCTGTTGTTGGCACAGAGAGCTCACTAAGTATTCTCTAATGATAATTTTATGTCACTGGTCTTTCAAGAGTTCCAAATTTTCTATTATCCCAGTATAATTCTATGGTTCTATACTAAGTTGTCGTTTATTTTTAAACAGGTTAAAGAAACGATGTAAAATTTCTTTTCTTTCTTTCTTTTTTTGGGGGGGAGAGAGACACAGAGAGAGAGAGATAGAGACTGATAGAGAATGGGTACATCAGCAGCCTCTCAGCCACTGTGAATGAACTCTGGATGTGTATGCCCCCCTTGTGGGCAAGTGTGGCATTGCGCCCTTGCGTCACTGCATCTGGCTAAATGTGGGATCTGGAGATTGGAACCTGTGTTCTTAGGCTTGCCTTTCAGGGACCTTAACTGCGAAGCCATTTCTCCAGCCCACTATGTAAAATTTCTATTTTAAAATAACTATTCACTTTGCACCCATTATCCCACTTCGGAAACCACCACCTCATCCACATCTAAGCAAAAAATTTCTCTGGGATGACCTTGTAGATATTTGGTGGTATTTCTTTGTTTGAGCTAAACCTAATATATCTCAAACACCTAATGTTTTATAGGGACAAAACTTTTCAATTTCTATATAAAATAGTGAATAAAATTTTAACTAGCATTAGACTGAAATAGGGGATTTCCCCACTCCACTAGGGATTGATTTAATAGCATTTTCTCTTTTTTTTTCTTGCATCTGCCTAAAATGTATAATATGATCAAAGACAAATAGCAACTTACCCCATGAACCTAAGTACTGGGTATTTTGCCATGTGATAAGTTTTGATAATAAAATTAGACCATTGCATTTGAGTTTTATTTATTCATTTAATAAATATTTGCCAGGCATATAGTATACTCATATACTTCACTCCAGCCTCAACTCATCTCTCCTACTTGATCCCCTCCTTCAGCCCAGCATTGCTTTACCCGTGTAGCTATAGTGGGTTTGTATGCCATAACTGGGGAATACCCTGCACCTGGAGCTTGTAAACAGAAAGCTACAACATCAGCTTCCTTGACTTAAGCCTCAGGTTTGCACCAAAGGACATCATACATTATATATAGTACTAGTAAAACATATCCAGTTTTAGGCAATTTTTTTTCATTGCGAGCTTTCATTTTTCCTTTACCTTCATGCATTTAAGAACTTGGTGGAGGGCTGGAGAGATGGCTTAGCGGTTAAGGCATCTGCCTGCTAAGCCTAAGAACCCGGTTCCAATTTCCAAGTCCCACGTTTAGCCAGATGCAAAGTGATGCAAGGGCGCAATGCCACACTTGACCACAAGGGGGTGCACACATCTGGATTTTGTTCACAGCAGCTGACAGACTGCTGGCGTGCCCATTCTGTATCTGTCTTCCTCTCCCTCTCTCTCTGTCTGTCTCTCTCTGTCTCTCTTTCCAAAAATAAAAATAAGAATAAAAAACTTGGTGGAATGTTCAGCTTAATCCATTGTGATCCCTTTATTTTACAGTTAAAGATATCGTATAGCCAAGAAACAGTAGTGGGTTGATGACCCATTGTCTGAGGTGGTGCAGTCAGGATTTGAACGCAGAATAGCCAACCTATTATCAGTGTCATTGGTTCTGGAATTTGGCGTGGCTTTGAGATTGACAGAGCTTTTCCCAGCTCTTGGTTGTGCTGTAACTCAAGAGTTAGGGTGCTGGACACTCACAGTCATATAAAACTGAGTCAAAGGTTTCCTGATTCTCATCTTATGGCATGAATGAAATCCACAGATTATAAAGGGTGAGGTTTAGAAATGTTTTATGATAGAGCTTATAGAAATCTAAGGAGGGGAGGGAAAGCAGACGTCCTGCTGAAGGCAGTAAAGGGTCACTAGAGAGGGAACAGCCCACCTGGTATCTCCGACTGGGTTTTATTTTAAAAGACTTTACTGGGCTGGAGGGATGGCTTTTCAGTTAAGGCGTTTGCCTGCAAAGCCAAAGTACCCAGGTTTGATTCCCCAGGACCCACGTTAGCCAGATGCACAAGGGGTGCATGCATCTAGAGTTCGTTTGTAGTGGCTGGAGGCCCTGATGTGCCCATTCTCTATCTTTCTCTCTCCCTCTCTTTCTCTCTTTCTCTCTCTCTCTTCCACTTTCTCTGTCAAATAAATAAATTTAAAAAAATTAAATAAAATAAAAGACTTTACTGAATGGGGGCTGAGCTGGCTAGTCTAACCTCTACCTCAGGTGTCTAGGCTTCCAGGAAAGGGAGTAATCTCATTTATTATTAATTTTCTTTTCTAGGAAAAAAAGAGATAAGGAAAAACCAGATTCCCCCCTTAGCAAGGTGGAGGCTATGGCCACTCTTTTAGGGAACGAGGAGATGACTGCCTTCTTCTTTATAGGCTCAGGGACACTCCTCGCTTGCATTTTCAGGGCCCTTCCACCCCCAAACTTCCTCCTCATTATCTATCATCTCTATCTCCATGGAATGTTATACCTGATTATTTCAATCTTGCAACTTGAATTCTTTCAAAGAAAGATCTGATTTCATAACACCTCCTTGGTTTTCTCCCTCACTTGAGCAGATTTTATACTTTCATCTGTTTCCCTGATGATTTAACAAGGGATCCCATGATTTAATGGGAGTATTTATTTTAACTTTTTTCATTTATTTATTTATTTGAGAAAGAGAGAGGCAGATAGAGAGAATGGGCTTGCCAGGGCCTGTGGCCTTTGCAAATGAACTCCAGATGCATGTGCCCCCTTGTGCATCTGACATATGTGGGTCCTGGTGAATCAAACCCAGGTCTTTTGGTTTTGCATGCAAGCACCTTAACCACTAAGCCATTTCTCCAGCGCCAGTGACCCAGTGAGACTCTTTTTTTGTTTTTCATTTTTTTGAGGTAGGGTTTCACTCTATCTCAGGCTGACTATTTCTGTCAGAAATATTTAAGGTAAATAAAGATTATTTCAAAACTTTAATGCTAGGTAAAAAATGACATCAACCCATTTGAACCCACACTGGTCATTACATTATTGTTTTGAGTCCTGGTGAAAAGCAACTCTGATCCAAAGAATTACTCATCCTTATAGCAGCTATTTCCCCACTTTTTAAAGGTTTTGGAGCTACAATCCAGTCATTTTCACTCTTGACTTTTATATCAATAATTAGGACTTTTTATTAATCATTTGAATATATGTTTGTATCAGTATTCATGCTCATAAACATCGACTCAAATGTTTAATGTTACATAATCAAAACATTTGAAATTATTGAGATATTATATTTGTTCTCTGGAGATGTATGGCAACTTTACAAAACCAAAGTAGCATGATAGGTGAACTCTTTTATGAAAATGCATCAAATTCGATGTCTTTCTTTTACCTTCTCATTTCACAAGATCATTAGGAAACTCTATTATCACATTTACTGCCAAATTTGCAAAAAACTCATTCATGTAATGTCTTTAGAGTAAGCAAAAGAGACAAATTGGAAAGTGTATTTTGATGTCATCTGTCCTAATTATGTCAATGTATTTTTCTTCTGAATATCAGATGACTTCATCCCAGTGTCTGACAACAGGCAATCAACTGTGCCATGAATCTCTTTGAGATGAAATGCCCAGCATTTGATTTTTATTTGTGAAGGTTTGGTAGTCTATTTGCTTGGTTTTATATTAGGGGAAGGAGAGGGAAGAAGCAATTCGTGGTAAGCTGTGGAATGGGTGTTGACTAGGACACTGTATATTTCACGTTCCAGAGAAATTCTCAGGGAGGTGATAGAATGTGCTCGCAGACCCCTGTCACTCATACTGGGAGTGTGATGTGCTTCTACGGAATGCTGGGTAGGACTTGCAAAGCTATTTTTAAGAGGCGTTTGGAACTGTGAGAGGACAGGGAAGTATAGTGGAACATGCCAGAAGCCTAGTTTGTAAATACTGTATTCTCTTCAGGGGTTACTCAGTGGCAAAATCAAAAAGGATGACTTGCCAGGAAACCAAGCTGCTTATCTCCACCAGACAAGAATTGCACACTCAATGGAGACTGAAAATTAAAATTGAAACATTCCTCCAAACAGCAACAAAATTGTCTTTGTCTGTCCGCTTTGTATCTTTTTTACGTGACTTCTCCCAGCTTATGTACAGGCTGGTGCCATCAGTAGGTACCAGGAACCCACTAGTTGGGAGATAGGATGCTATTTTCAGAGAAACTCTACTGGGGGAGACTGGAAGCTAGTTGTCCTCCACCTCTTTAGGAAAATGCTTCCTTCATCGTCATATAGGCCCGAAGGAAATGGATTTGGACCAGAATGGCAGTCCTTTCTGCAGATTATGCCACGTGAAGCTGGAACAAGTAGGACTACAGAGTGTCCTACATCTGTGTTCTGTGAGACCTCTTAAGAATTCTAGAAACCTGGGGACCTGGTTGCTGGTCAAGGTGGGCAGGACTCAGAAGCCCAATTCTACTCCACCAATGTCTGATGAGCAAACTAAATTGCAGAGGTAACATGGTATGTACACACCAAGAAGATACGAGCCCCCTCTTATGAATACACATCCAGACTGAACTATCTCCCCAGGTCCCATTATTCCTGACATGAGGAGGACAGCATTCACTCTTTTCATCATTAAGTAATGTTAGCTGTAGGGTTTTTTTTTTAATTTTGTTTTTGTTTTGTTTTGTTTGCAAGCAGAGAGAGAGAGAAGAGAAACAGAGAATCAGCATGCCAGGGCCACCAGCCACTGCAAATGAACTACAGATGCATGTGCTACTTTGTGCATCTGGTTTTATGTGGGTACTGGGGAACTGAACCTGGATCATTAGGCTTTGCAGGCAAGCACCTTAACCACTAAGCCATCTCTCAAGAGCAGTTTGCATCATTTAATCCATGCATCATTTAATACGGTGATGGTCTGTCTTTAGAATTTCACCTTTCTGACTCCCTTCAGCATTGTCAGGCAGCTAGTCAGTATATTCCAGGCATTACGCAAGTGTTTTATAAGGGGTGACTATTGTTACAGTAGAAGTATTTGATGATTCATTTGTTCTTCCACACTTACTGAAAAATCAGGCACAGCTAGCTGTTCTGCTAGACAACTAGGATGCAAAGATGGTTCATCACACTTCTAATCCTCACAGTCTGTCCTGAGAGATAAGATGAGATAAAAGGACACAAAATATGGGTCCTATGCTAGTGATATTAGGACTTCTGAAGTCACAGAGAAGTGAGGGCTGACTCTTCTGAGTCCTGGATTATGCAGTGCTAAAGGGTCCTTAGAAAGCTGGGTGTGGTGGCACACGCCTTTAATCCCAGCACTTGGGAGGCAGAGGTAGGATGATCACTGTGAGTTCAAGGCCACCCTGAGACTACATAGTGAATTCCAGGTCAGCCTGGACTAGAGTGAGACCCTACCTTGGAAAAAAAAGGGTCCCTAGGGCTTCACCGGATTAACAGGAAAGGGGATTTCTCAAAAGAGAAATGTGACAAACATAAGAATGGACCATGTTCAGTCCTGTACCTTACTCTAACAGCCTACCGTGGGTATGGGGAAACGGAATATGAGTTGGATGACATTATGAAAAGTCAATGAGCCATTCTAAAGCTTATCTTGTTCATTACCAAGTACAAAATCTGTTATCAAAGGGAAGCATTCAGTTATGTCATAACCCTCACCATTCTATTTGATTCCAAATTAAACTAAGATATTTATGGAGAAACTGAACAAAACCATTGAGGAGATTAGATTAGTCAAATGTCATCGCCTTGCCTATGTTTTCACCAACATCGTAGCAAGCTGTGCTGAGATACAGTGGACCCATGTAAACAGAATACGTGCCTTCTTTTCTATGAATCTCCTATTCCCCAGCTCAAATGTTCTGGGCTTTGGATGGAACATAGTCCTATTCTTGTGTATATTTTTATTGTTTATTTATTTATGTATTGTATGTCATAAACGTGTGTCATGGTGCATGTATGCAGATCAGAGGAGTTGTCTGTGTTCCATCTTCTTGGAGATAGAGTGTCCTGCCACTATAAATGAGTCTGGTCCATGAGTGGCTTTGTATGCATCCTGGGAATTTGACTCCAGGCCAGCAAGCCTTCTAAGCAAATGCCTTTGACCACTGAGCCATCTCCCCAGCCCTTCCTTTGTGTATTTTAAAGCAAGTGAGCAAGGCACTGAACTAAGCAAAAAGATGTGTCCTATTGTTTCTGATCCCTCTTTGAGGAGTAGGTTCACATATTCTTTTTTTAAAATATTTTATTTATTTATTTATTTGAGAGAGAGATATACAGAAATAGGCGAGTAGAGAGAGAGAGAATGGGTGTGCCAGGGCCTCCAGCCACTGCAAACGAACTCCAGATGAGTGCACCCCCTTGTTCATCTGGCTTACGTGGGTCCTGGAGAATCAAGCCTTGAACCGGGATCCTTAGGTTTCACAGGCAAGCTTTTAACCGCTAAGCCATCTCTCCAGCCCAGTTCACATATTCTTGCTACTGGAAAGAGTAATTTCTTGCAGGTTGAATGCAAGAGAAAGGAAAACAGAGCACACCAAGACCATGTGCTATGTATTGAAGAAACAGGACATTTTACACAGACTTCCTAATTGACAAATTTTGCAACCAATTGTTCGAAAAGCTAGTGAATCAGGTGGCCTAGGTTAAGTCACAGTTAAGTCACACTTTCCAACATTTTGCCTTTATCCTGCTTCCCACCCTCTCTGGAAAAGTTCTATTCGTGGGTTAGTTAGGAATTAATGCTTTGCCTAAATAATCTTCGTAATCTGCAGTGGAATGATATGTCCACCTCCTTAATTCATTTCAACAGAAAACAAATCCTAATGGGGATGATGACAAACTGGTAAAATTTAGAATGAATAATCTCAGGTGATTTGTCCAAACTGGCACAGGATGGATGAGAACATGGGAGGCCCAACTCCCACTTTCATGTTTGCATCTCTCGTCAGAGAAATTGCACTGCATCATTGCCATAAGTGTGCTGAGTGTACAATCAAAGCTAGCTGGCAACTCATTGAGGACAAAACCTCCAGGTGAGTTATCACATGTAATTTAGGAACAATGCAGAACTTTTTTTCAATTCATTAGGTCTCCAAAGCATAGAGTTTTATTGGTAAGCTGAAAAATCTCATGTGTCATATTCATAATAATTTTGCCTTGGAAGAGGAGACGACATTGCTGATCTCTAACAGACAGCTCCTCCTCTGGTAGCTCTTCTTCTTTATTGATGATTATTATTATTATTATTATTATTATTATTGAACTTGAAAATATCTTATGATCTTATTGCTGCACTCTCTTTTCATTTGGAAAAGCAAGTGTAGAGAACATGAGAACATTTCTCTGTCCTGGGAGGTATTTAATGGCCATCCATCATTCACTGAGACAATGTCAGCTTACGGAATTTTGGGAAGGCAGATCTGGAGGAAAACTACCTGTATGATGATACTTAAAATACCTATAAGCTGATAACTTAAACTTTTCCTATGAACCCGAAGGAAATTCTCTGGAACCCTCAATAGATTCCGCTTCACTCAGTACTGTGCTAATTACTCCTGTTCCATTTTCTTCCTGACCTTGGCTCGATTGGATGGGTTGCTGTGTTCAGCCGGTTAGAAAGAGGAGACCTTTACCAAGTTACTGCCATGGCAGGCAAAGAATGAAGTCTTCATTTAGTCCACGGGTCCCAAGTAGAGAACCTAGGAAACATCTTACTGATTTTTTATTTTAATTAATTATCTATTTATTTGAGAGAGAGAGAGAGAGAAGATGGGCACAGCAGGGCCACTAGCCACTGCAAATGAACTCCAGATGCATGCACCACCTTGTGCATCTGGCTTGTGTGGGACCTGGAGAATTGAACCTGGATCCTTAGGCTTCGCGGGCAAGCACCTTAACCACTAAGCGATCTCTCCAGCACCATCTTACTGTTTTATGATAGGTAGGAGCTAAACTCCTTTCTTTCCCATGTTATCTGCTGAGTGTACACCTTCCTACTTGGCTCTGCAAGGCATGGCAGTTTTAACTCTCAGAGCCTTCTTGTCTTAATTTTTTCTTCTGCCTGCTGTGTTAGAAACTATGGGGATTCCGTGAGAAACATTTTCATCAAAGAATAATATACATGAACAGTATTAATATTTTTTTCAGTTTTTCAAGGTGTAGGGTCTCACCCTAGCCCAATCTGACCTGTAATTCACTATGTGGTCTCAGGGTAGCCTTGAACTCATGGCAATCTTCCTACTTCTGCCTCCAGAGTGCTGGGATTAAAGATGTGAGCCACCATGCCTGGCCAGTATTAACATTTTAAGTTACACCATGACCATGGTCTTATTGTTTGATGACATGCCCTAACCACAATTTCCATTTATTTAACATGAGCTGTCTTTTTTTTTTTTAAATTTTTCCATTGGAAAAAAATCATAAGAAATGTTACTCTTGTTAATAAAATGATTCTGAAAGGTCCAAAGAAATGTCAGTATGATTTTATCAATCAAAAGCAATTATTCATGATAGAACAATCTTATGGGGGCAATTTGTAAGGTGCTTATTTCTTTTAAATTTATTGCCCTTCAATATTAGTGGAATATTAAGTATTGAAGTTTGTTGTGAAAAGAAAGGTAAGAGGAATGTTAGGTTGCATGCTCAGCCTTCAATAATGGTTTATGTTACTTTAACGAGCTGCAGAAACCGCTTCTTATGTGACTTCAAACTTGTTTTATGGAAGAGACTGACCCATGGATATTGCTTCACATTTCCTGATTACCCACATTTCTATCTACTTTCTATAATACTGAGTAGGTATTGTTATGGATTTCTAGGTGAATAGCAAGAGTATTTCAGAGTTTGCCCAATTTCAACTTCAAGTATGTGACAATTTTTCCAGCTCAAACATACCACATCTTTCCCAAAAGGAAGGGTTCTGGGATATTACCTAATTCTTAAGCTTCGTCAATTTTCTTTCTTTTTTAAAATTTATTTTTAATTTATTATTATTTTTTTCAATTTGTTTTTATTTGAGAGAGATAGACAGACAGAGAATGGGCAAGCCAGCAGCCTCTGAGCTGCTGTGAACGAACTCGAGATGCATGCGCCCTCTTGTGGACAAGTGCGGCATTGCGCCATTGTGTCTTTTTTTGTGTCTGGCTAAATCATGGGACCTGGAGATTGGAACCAGTGCTCTTAGGCTTGGCAGGCAGGCTCCTTAACCACCAAGCCATCTCTCCAGCTCCTTCTTCACTTTTCTAATGTATAATTCCAGTGGCTGTACTTCTAACTTTGTGACGTTACTCAATGATCAGAAGTAATATATTTTGGAACTATTTTGTAAATTTTGAGATGCTGTACATATGGAGTGTTGTAAAGTTATAATCACTATTTACAATGATTTAGATTGAGATAAAACTTCTGTTTTTGGTGTTGTTGTTTTGTTTTGTTTTTTAGCTATGTAGAACCCATACAGGGGACTGTTTTATCTTTATGTTGAACACATTTTAAGCTTTTTTTTTTATGTTGTTGTTAGATTACTTCTTACTAGACTCAGAGACATTTCATGAGTATAACACAGAGACCATAAATCTCGACTGCCTGAGAGATGTTAGTTAGGATTCCTCAGTGAAGAATGAAGCCATCCCCAGCTGTAGCAGGTCTTTCCCTGAAGCTGGTCCTGCTTGTCTCTACCTATGTCTAAAATGAGCCTTATAATTAATTTTCTTGTCATTTTCTTTTCTAATCTGAGGTCACAGGACTTACCAAGGAAATTATTTTAAAACTAGGAAAATATGTAGATCTTGTCTAAAGTTAAGGCAGGTCCAGTTTTCATTGAAATATTATTTTCTTTAAATGCTTCTCTATGTTTTGGTGGGATGGATCAGAAAGGAGGTACAAGAAATGTAATATAAGGAACAGCATAGGCAGATGGTATGGGAACCATGAAGTTACCTTAACACTGTATTGTGTCTTTGATCTAAAAAAAAGGCAATGTACTCGTGTGTGTGTGTGTGTGTGTGTGTGTGTGTGTGTGTGTGTGTGTGTGTGTAGCAAAGAATCGCTGATATATTGATCATATCTTCTGAGGGAAAAATGTGTCTGAACAAAGAGCATTTTGTGACCATTGGCTACCTTTCAAATTAAGTAGTTTTCCCTTGCAGAATCCCAAAAGAATGTCACTACACAAAAGAAAATTGCTGTGTTCTGCAGTAGTGAGAACTTGTGACTCAGAGGCAGCAAGCTCTTGAATAGAAACAGTCTGTTTACCAGGGGTGTGCTAGGGAGAAGCCCCAGAAGACTGCCTTCATTCTGAGGCCAGAAACCATGGGATGTGTTCTGGTGAGTAATAGAACGAGGTTATGGAGGCTTCTAGACAGAGGCGGATGCACAGCTGGTTTCTTGGCTTTACCCACTATGATGGTTCTATCCACAGACGTGATTTATAGAAATTAAAACTGCCCTTTATATAGTACATGTCAAACACACACTCACACACATTGTTTCTTTCTGAAATGTGCTGCTTTCCCCTCTTTATGCATTCCCCACTCTGTCTCTATCTTTCTCATCTCAGAAAAGGCACCCCTCCCCCATCTACTAACTTGGTAGGTACAGAAACTTAGCATGCATTCTTTTTTTTTTTTTTTTTGGACAGAGAGAGAGAGAGAGAGAGAGAGAGGGAGAGGAAGACAGCTGCTGTGAACGAAATCCAGATGTGTGCGCCCCTTTATGGTCAAGTGTGGCATTGCGCCCTTGCGTCACTTTGCATCTGGCTAAACATGGGACCTGGAGATTGGAACCGCTGGAGATTGGAACCAGCGTTGTTAGGCTTAGGAGGCAGGCGCCTTAACCGCTAAGCCATCTCTCCAGCCCACACATTCTTTTTAAAAATAAACCTTTGATTTTAGCGTAGCTTTAGAGTTACAGCACAGACTGGACAGAGTTTCCATGCACATCCCAGCATTTCCTCTGTTGAGAACCTGCCTGGGTGGGATGCATCTGACCCCCAGGAACCAAGACTGAAATGTTATCATCCTAAGGTCCCCACTTGATTTGACTCACACAGGTTTTACAGAGTGTCCTGTTCCTGGTAGATGTAGCTATCATTTCTGTCTCCCTGATACTGTGACAGTTCCACGATGACAGATGTCCTGCTCTAGACAACTTCGACAGCTTTGAGGTGGACTGGCCAGCTTGAATGTCCTTCAGTTTTCGATGGTGTGATGATATTCTCATGCTCAGCCCACTGTTACAGGAAGGGAGACCCCATAGCTGAGCTCTCCATGCGTCTTGTTACCCACGTGGTGGCTTACCTGGCTGAGGTCATGCTCACTGGGACTGACACTGATCTTCTTACTGTGTCATCACACTCCAGATAGTGACCTCACGGGCATGACTGTGACATCCTCATGTTGAGCCGTGACCACCTCAAGGAAGATTAGCCACTCCTACTTGTCTTGGATGGTCTGGACATGATAGGCCTTGGGCTGCTTTCCCCTTAAAACATAGACTTTTCCCGTTCCCGTAGAACATTCCCTCTCACTACTTCCACAGGTTTAGCATGTCGAATGTCTTCCTATTGTACCCATGGATTACCTGCCACTCCTCAAAAAGCTTCTGTGATTCAAGTGTAAAATTCTGGCTTTGGTTGGTGAGTCCTTGGTACTGTCAGTTTCCTTCCTAGAATCGAATGCCGTCATCGATCTGACTTTCACTTTCTGGTTCTGTTATCTCCGTGGAAGGCAGGGACAATGGCTAATGTGCCAATAAGACTGGTGTCTGGTACACTGTAGGTGTTAATACTGGTTTAATGAGTGCATCAATCATAGCGGCTTAGGGTTTTGAAAGGTTGCAATAGAAAATGAAGGAAAAGCCATGTACTCTGGATATTTCTGATGATAATGTCTATCTAGGAATAACCCCTTCTTGCATAAACAATTGACAGTTGGTGAGTTGTCCTTAATTAACGTAAGTTCATTTATCTTCCTTGCTTTATTTGAATTATGACTCGAGGATATCCTTTAAGAAGACAGAAAATGCAAGAATTAATTTCTGTGACCAATGTTCCTATAATTCTTTTTAATAATATTTTATTTATTTATTTATCTGATAGACAGGGAGAGAGAGAAAAATAAAGAGAAAGAGAGAGGAAAGGAAGAGGCAAACAGAGAGAATGGGCAAGACATGGCTTCCATCCACTGCAAATGAACACAGCACGCATGTGTCACCTTATGCATCTGGCTTACACTGGTTCTGGGGAATCAAACCTGGGTCCTTAGGCTTTGCAGGGAAGCACTTTAAACACTAAGCCATCTCTCCAGCCCATCCTATCATTCTTTTTTTTTTTTTTAACCATCCTATAATTCTTAAATGGACTTTGATCCTAAGAGGCATTCTTGGGTGGTTATCATGCCTGGTGGTTTTCATATAAAAGTGATTCAAATTAACAGACAGACACATTTGAAGGAACTGAAATACACACACACACACGCACGCACGCACGCACGCACGCACGCACACACACAGAAGCAAGGAAGCTGGGGTCCAAGAGTTCAGTATCTTGGGCTTCACAGGCAAGCGCTTAACAGCTAAGCCATCTCTCCAGCCCTGATAGGGTCATTCTAAGAGGCCTTGCTGATACTGAGGCAACTTTGAATGATAACTTGACTTGCTCATCTGTGCACTCTCTGCTTCCTCCCAGCTCCTACAAGCAGAAGCAGAACAGGCCCCACCCACTAGAGACCTTGGATCACCAGAGCCCCTTCATCTCCTCTTCCCCTTCCATGGCTGGTGGCACATATAGGCTGAGTCATATAGTGTGAGACTTACCCCTTCCCCTCAGAAATCCATAAAATCAGAAAGCTCCCTTTGTCTTCTGGATTTCCAGTCTTCTCTTTCTTGTTTTCTCCTCCCCTCTCCCTATCTTCCCCTCCGCTCCCCTTCTCTCCTCTCCTCTCTTTCCACCATGCTACTTTGGCATGGTTCTATAACTCTCCTAATAGAGCTTTAATCCTTAAAAGGATGATGCCCCTCCCCCTGCCTTTCAAACCAGCCTCCTCTTCTTTCATCTAGCTGATGCTCAGGAAGAAAATGGCAAAGGTATATTCCTACTACAGTTCTTTCACAGCGAGTTTAGATGAAGGAAGCACGTCTCTTCTGTGTTCTGCCCTGTAAAATGAACAGAAGTCCATCGCTTCTGCTCTTCTCTGTTCTAAAGTTGTCGCTTCACGAATTTTCTTGAAATTTCCACCAGATTTCTGGGAGCAATCCCCACCTCTACTCACTACCCCTTGTTGTCTGACCTCTGCTCCTCCCTACTCATCCAGCAGGGGCGTCACCTAGCGTTCTTTGTGGGGCTGCTTCCCTTCAGATTTTGGGGAAAGAAGCAGAAGCCCCATGAATACTTACTTATCTGAGGAAGCAGGAAACAAATGTCACCCTTCCATGATATTCCAGAACATCTAGAAGGACTCAGTGGAAGTCAATTTCCTGCGTTAAGACAGTCATCTCATTAGCGTATGACAATGTTATCAGTGTATGTCTGCTCATTGTATCCTATTTTTCATCATGACCATAGAGTCACCCTCCATGGTGATCCAAACCAACTTCTCCTTACAAGGTGCTCCCTTTAACAACTTTGTCAGGTTGGGGAAACTTCTTGATCAAGAATTTCTGTTTATTTATTGATTGATTTATTTTGGTGGGGAGACAAGATCTCTCTGTACAGTCCTAGTTGAATTTCAACTTATTATGTAGCACAGACTGACCTTAAACTTTTGATTTTCCTACCCCAACCTCCCAAGTGATCATTATAGACATGCCCCACCATACCTGGCTTTGTTGTGATTCTTCAACCTAGCTTCTGCTTTTTATTCCGCATTTCCTACAGTCAAGAGCTTTATGCGTGTAAAGAATTCTCATTATTTGGGGATAATTCAAAAGAAAAGAAAACATAGTGATTGAAAAATATCCTCTCATGATTTTTTTTTCAAAGCAAACAAAAGTCGCAGACACATTTTCAGACCGAAAACACATTCACCCAGGCATCAGTTTCCTATCTGAAAATGAGTGGCTGAAGTAAATGACCCTTGGGCATCTATGACATGACATCCATCGTAGCTCTTAGAGAGGCAGCCTCGATATTCTATTACAACAAAAGTTCTAACCACGAGGCTTGGGCTGTGAGAGTTAGAACAAATGCTGTCTTCTTGGATTATCATGAGTCTTTGAAAGAATCTAAATGGATTATTGTTCTTGTGTGTTTAGGAACAATCTTTTGCAGCCAAAGTCTTGGGGTTATATTTTAGGGAGAATGCAGTGCTCCTACAGTTGATTAATTCCATAGACCCTCCACAGATAAAGAGGGTCAACTGTATTATAAGGGAAATCTGCTAGTGACTAATCATAATCTCTAATACATAAGTTATTTTCATCTCATCCTTGTTCTTGACTCGGCTGATTTCTTACTGGATCCTTTTAGGAAACACAGTTTTCTGGTAGCAGGAAACAGAGGCATATTTGTAATAAATGAGTTTTTAAAGTGGAACGCACTATCAGGTCCTTTTTCTTAATTGAAACAGTCTATCTTTTATTCATTTTCCTGTTTCTTGTTTTCTGCCTTTGCCTTTTGAATACTATAGGTATAATTCAAAGATAATTAAAGAGTGGTGGAATGCACCATTACTAGAGCCATTTTTAGCAAGCATTAATAACAGTCATGAGAAGTAAAAGCAGACATGACTTCTGCAGTATGCCAAAGGGGAGGGCTCATATTTGCATATCTGCATGGCTTCATTGCCACGCCCTATCAACCTCACCACAATTCTTCCTCACTTTGGGTGCTTCATTTACGTCTGTTTCCATGCAGATCTTAGGATGTTTTGTATATTTTTACAAATAAACGTTTAAAGAAATTTCAAGTGGCATCTCCACATTCACTCTAATTTTTATGCCCATTTCTCTTGGGGAATAACAAAGCCCATCTTATATGGAGGGAAGCGCGTGTCCTGCAGAATGCTTTAGGAGAGCTGCTCTGGTCAGGCATTGCCTCCACGTGGTGATGATCATGGCAACAAACAGTTCTCAATGATCTTTTGTTCTGGTTATTAAATACTTCAGCTAAAACATTGGAAGTAAAATCTGAAAACAGACCATTCCATTAAAGCTAATATTGATGATTATGAAGTATTTTACTCAATGTTAATCTATTTTTGTAACACACACACACACACACACACACACACATATATGAGTTTTGGAATGCTTATCTAGAAAGTTCATATTAACATCATGTGGATTTCGAATTCAAAACAAAAGAATGTATCTTTCCCCTAGTATCGAAGGAACAAATCTAGTAACTACTTTAGGAAGATTGCTGATCTATTATGTCAAGGACTAAATATAGGTAGGAAGATGGCAAAGGCCCTGTCAATAACTGCTTTTGTCTACATTGGTTTCATGATTCACACAGTTAATTATGCCATGTTAAGTCTCTAAATTTGTGGGATTTTTGTAATCTTTTTTTCTTTGAGCCTGTTAGAGAATGATATTAACTATTGCAGTAACAAATACATTTTTAAGGTTAGAGAAAGAACCAACTGGCCATAAAAAGTGAGCTGTATTTTGGCACATAATAAAGAGAAGGCAATATAAAGAAACATCAAATGCAGTGGTTGACATAAGAATATAATATGAAGTTATGGAAGAAGGAGCTGGGGAAATGGCTTAGTTGTTAAGGTGTTTGCCTGTGAAGCCTAAGGACCCCAGTTCAATTCTGTAGGATCCACGTAAGCCAGATGCACAAGGGGGTGCATGCATCTGGAGTTTGTAGTGGCTGGAGGCTCTGGCATGCCCATTCTCTCTATCTGCCTCTTCCTATCTCTCTCTCTCTCTCAAATAAATAAATAAAATAAAATAAATATTTTAAAAAATATGGAAGAATAGAAAATATAAAAGAGCTAGCAGCAAACTCTTGAAAACTAACATGTGTAGCAAATGTTAAGTACTACAAGTCCCATGAACTGATGTATGGTTTACAGTGACTTAGTACTGCTCCATGAGTTCCAAATGCTGCAAAATATGAGTATCAGGCAAATTGCTCCTGAGAATATTATGCAATTCTGGACTTCATTATTTGGATGATATTTCTAGTGATCTCTCCTCCCACACTTGTAATTTCAATAATATTGTCAGTGGGCTTAATTCCTTGCTGCCAGTGATTGGACAACTTCATTTTAGAGTTTCTCACATGTATGGTTCTCCAATAAATTATTTAAAATGAAAAAACCAATGTTCCAGGGAAATTTCATCATTTGATAAACCAAAACCATCCCCACATTTGGTCACTCCAGAGATAATCATGTTCTGCTCTAGCGCTGTCCATAGGATGCTCATGGAAATAATGATGTGAACAATGGGGCTTCATCTTGGAAGAATTTCAGCCACCTTGTAACTCAGCAGGGTTGTTGTAGGGACATTCTCAAGGAATCTGTATAAATCAGCTTCACTTCTTTAAACAGATGAGAGGCACGATATGGAAGATCTTCTAAGCCCTGCCACATGTTTGTTGTTTAACAGATATGATATTATGTTATGGTGAAGTGTCTAGCTCATGTCACTTAGAATCAGAACATGTGCCAAGCAAAATTAAGACAGTAAAGACACATTCATTTGCAAGAGGTGTGTGGAGATGACTCCATGGAGGACGTCTCGGCTGCACAGCCAGAGGGTCTGAGTTTGAAGCCCGATGACCCTTACAAATCTGAATGCAGAGGCATGTGTGTCTGTAATCCCAGCATTCCTTCGAAGAATGGGAGGCAGAAATAGAAAAACCCTCAAGTGCTCATGGGCCTGGAACCTTGGTGAAGGCAGCAATGAACAAATAGAGACCTTGCCTCAAACAAGGTAGAAGGCAAGAAGGCCACACAGGAGGTTGTCCTCTGATCTCCACACATGTGCTGTGGCAGGAACACACCTACACACACACACACAACATCACAAAACGAGGTTTGAGCCACATTCTAACAATCTCTACAGAAACAACGCAGCAGACACAAGTAGAACAGTTCTTTCATGTGGTCATTTCCTACAATGGGTCTAAACCTTGCAACATAGAGGGTGTTGCGATCCGTTAGCATCCTTCCCTTCTTTCAACAGCTTGTGTTTAAGACGTTTATATCCTTTTCAGAGTTCACATTTGAAAGGAAAGATGCACAGTGCTGTGGATTAGGTGACACATTGTAGATTGGCCTGTACGGCCTAGCTTACCAAGCTTGTTTTCATGCAAATATCTTTAGTCCCGAGGCCAAAATAAATTCTGAAAATTATCTGATCAAGAAGAATAATCTCCTCCAACCAGGAGTGCTTGGTTTTTATTATCGTCATTAGTTTTCCTTTTAGTTTCCCAGGAGGCCTTGGAGCCCGCTTAAAGCGACAACACCAAATTCTGGAATCCAACCAGCAGCATTTCGTTTGCATGAATTAACAAGAGAAAGGCAACTGCACCAGAGCAAAAGGCAAAGCTCTTTCTGGTACCACCAGCATCAGATAATACCTTCCCCATGCCCTTGACTCTGAGAACTAGTCAGTCCAGTGGAGACCCTGAAGATGCCAGGAAAGGAAGCAAGTACCCAGGAAAGATGCCAGTACTACTGAGGTAGCACAGTGCCACCACCCTCATACAGAGAGGGACACTGAGCCCATTTTCAGTCAAGGGTGATAAGTAGAGGGTGCTGCAAAACAAGAACGTTGGGACAGTGGCGTCTGAAGGATTTCCTTCTCTCACCTTCTTGACTTTGTGTCCTACCCCAGAGGCCAGACCTCACTTGCCTTTGGAAAGCGTTGAGATCCCTGGAGGGGGACTGAGTTTAAACACCAGAGCAATTCTCAGAAAGGGCTCAGAGTCACCCTCTTCATAATTCTCTTGCCAAGTGTTGAAAATAATTATTACTTGAAAGAATCCTTATTTGAAGAGGGTCCTAGGGGCTGTACATTCTTGCGGGCATTTTCTGCTTCTATAGCGGTGGGCCAAGCAGCCACACTAGATGCCTGGAAACACCATCAAACACAGAGAAGCAGCCCGTGGCATATCGAGACAGCAAGAATCACGACTCATGAATGATATGGGTGGTGTGAAGGCCGTGGAGAATTGTCAGCTGCACACCCTCTAAGCAAAGCAGTCTTTATGTTGCACTGTTCTCTCGTTTTGGTTTGTGGAGCTTAGAATAAAGCCATGGCCTCATGCATGCTAAGCAACAGACTCCACTGAGCAATCGTCCCTCACCTTCACTGAGCCTTGATCAATATGTGTATAGTTTATTCATAAATGGTATAGATAGATAAAGAACCCCCAGACTGTGCCTATTATTTATATACAGTCAAATTCAGCTTAAAGGATGAATTAAAACTCAAGAAAACTATGTTTAATATTCCCTTTCATAAGTCATTGAGTTGTCTTTTACAGCTCACAGAGTGAGTCGCTGTGCCCTGAGACACCAAAAAGGTGAAAAATGTCTCTTTCTAGACCCAGGCGTCATTATGGGTCATGGCACACATCAAAAAATCTCAGCACTAGGGAACTAGGGAGGATGCAATGGAAGAATCATGAGTTTGAGGCCAGTCTAGGCGATATAGCAAGAACCTGTCTCAAATAAATGGTGCCTGGCATCGTGGTGCATGCCTTTAATCCCATCACTTGGGAAGCAGAGGTAAGAGGATCACTGTGAGTTCAATACCAGCCTGGGAATATAGAATGAGTTCCAGGTCATCCTGGGCCAGAGTGAGACCCTAACTTAAAAAAAAATGATGCATATATTTAAGGATATAGACTTCTCTTGTTTCCCTGACTCTTGTAACAGATGCACGTGTATTGGATTTACACCTGCATTCACGGTGGAGATGGACTAAGGTGATTCAGTCACAGGCTCGGGGGGTTGGGGGTTCGGGTTGCCAATGTCATGGTGGCCTTGCCTTCCAAGCAGATTTGAAAGCAGACCTGGTAGACACTGATTAAAAGAGAAGCAAAGTATATACGTATTCATCCTGCACATATTTATGTAGCATCCTCCATGTGCTGGTCTCTGACTGAGGCTGACTCAAGCAGACCAGTGTCTGCTCACTGAGCTTGTCGTACTGTGATTTGAACATCAATGATCTCTGGGTCCTACTAACTGCAACCTTGACCATTGCTTCTGCCATTTTCCCCTCTTCTCTTAATTAATTACTGTCTTTAGAAACGTCTCAATATTTTTTGTTTGTGGTAAGAACATAGCCTTTTAGTATTTTAATTAATTCAATTTGCTAAATAATTATTACTAATTTCTTTTTTATATTTTATTTATTTATTTGAGAGAGAGAGAGAGAGAGCGAATGGGCACACCAGGGCCTCTAGCCACTGCAAACAAACTCCAGATGCATGTGCCCCCTTGTGCATCTGGCTTACATGGGTCTTGTAGAGTTGAACTGGGATCCTTTGGCTTTGAAGGCAAATGCCTTAACCCTCAAACCATCTCTCCAGCCCAATTACTAATTTCTTTAACGTGCAACTTTACAAGCCTTTGAGAACATGCATATACATCTTATAAACATCTCATAAAATCCCTTTAATTTTCCAAATAATATTTAGAGGCAAATAACACTCAGAGACTAAGTGACTTGATGAGATGAGGCTGGTGGCTAGAGACTCAGGATGTGACTCAAGTCCAGGTTTGCTAAGAGTGATAACCAATATATTATACATGCAACTCAATAGGATAACTATTGCTGTCAGAAAACACCCAACCAAAAGCACCTTGTGGGGAAAAAAAGGTGGGGGGGGTTGATTTTGGCTTACAGACTTGAGGGGAAGCTCCATGATGGCAGGGGAAAATGATGGCATGAGCAGAGGGTGGACATCACCTCCTGGCCAATATTAGATGGACAAGAGCAACAGGAGAGTGTGCCAAACATTGGCAAAAGGAAGCTGGGTATAATGCCCATTAATTCTGCTCCCAACAGCACACTGCCCCGGGAAACTTTAATTCCCAAATTGTCACCAGCGAGAAACCTAGCATTCAGAATACCAAAGTTTATGGGGGACACCTGAGTCAAACCACCACAATAGCTATGGAAGATTCTTATCTTTCTTCCTTCCAGTAAAGAGTCGTCTTTAACAGACCTGCCACCCCTGCTTTCCTTCACAGTTTTACTGCCCATGAAAATCTACCCTTAGATTAAAAGAGGAAAACACTTATTACTTCATACATTAATACCATGACCTCTCTCTTATCTTTTAAAATTTCTCTATGTATGCAACCACCATCCAGCAATATCTGCCTACCATGGACTTTAAAAAAATCTTTAATTATTTATTTGAGGGGGGGGGAAATAGAGAAAGACAGAGAATGGGCACACTACAAATGAACTCCAAACACATGTACCATCTTTTGCATCTGGCTTACATGGGTCCTGAGGAATTGAACCTGGGTCCTTTGGTTTTGCAGGCAGGCCACCTTAACTGCTAAGCCATCTCATCAGCCCTCCATCAACTTTTATACTCAGCATATTATTGTACCTACAGACCAATACTAATGATCAGAATCATTTCCATAATAATTGGTATGCTTGTGGCATTTGGATTTATATAACAAGTATATAATAAGTGAAAACTTTACCTGTAGTGCTAAGTATGTGCACATTTTCATTTTATTTTGCTAATTGGAAATGAGCAGACACAACTACAGTTTTGTGCATCTAAATATTGGACACAGGTGGTATATGAGTAAGGGACATAATCTTTCCCAGGTGTTAGTAACTTACACCACAGACATAAGCACTTTCTGTGGAGTGAGGGAAACAGTAGGAGCACACAGAAAGTCAGCATCGAGACCCTATGCTGTGCACTACTTGGGAGCAGCAGAGCAGACCTCGGTCAGGATGGAATGTCTTAGACTGAGTGTAGGATTAGCACAACCATGAATGTCAACGGGCAGGTCATAATCAAGCATGTCCTTAAAAGTTGGTTGTCTACCCAAGCCCATGCCAGTTTTGCACATGACCATCAGCCAGGCAGTATTTCTGTATGGTGTAATTTAACTGCAATCAGATACAAGAAATTGAACTGAAAATTTCATAGCAAGAGATATTTGTACATACAGTTTAATGTATTTCTTATCTAGCATAAAATTTTATACTTCCCAGGCCTGTGATGAAGCAGATACGCTGGTCTGGCTTATGTTTGCTCACTTCCTTGTTTGTTTTCCTTTATCAAAAATAAAATGTTCAATCCTTGGATTAAGCTATAGTTTGTCAAATGTATATCATGGCCAGAAGCTTAGCTGATAGTCCAGTAATGGAAAATGGAGAAATGATGGCAGAAAAGACAGATAACAGTAACTGACTTGGGTCAGATATGTGTTTGCGTAGTCTTCAACCAGCGATGGTGAAGAGGAAGCCCCCTCCCTGCCTGGAGGCTGGACTGGTTTGGAAAGTTCACTGTTCGACACCATGGATCTCCAGGTGGGTCACGGTTAGAGATACACCAACCTGGAGGACTCCATGCTGTCGAGCTGTTCACAAGCAGCGGAACTTCAAATCCTTCTTCCAGGAATTAAGTTGGTGTCATCCATAATGTGTTTGCAAATCTTCAAAAGCAAATCCGGTTCTTCCTCTTTTCCAAGTGGTAACAAACCACATTTCTGCAGCACAATCTGTTGTTTTTGTGGATGTCTCAAGAAACTCGATTAGAATACAAATAAGTGCAAAATACTTCTTATCTTTTAAAAGGCTGATTACTATACGGAAAAAATTGAAAACTAACTGGAAATGATAGAGATGTAATTAGTATATTCATTGTGACTTTTAATTCTGTATATGTAAAATGTGTTTTAGTAATAGCTAATTCTAGTATATGATGAAATTTGTTTTTGCTGAAATTTAAATTTGTTGGACATCAGCATGTTATTCTCAATTAATAAAAATATACTTAGCTTCATGATGAATACAGTCTTTATTATAATTCAACATCTTTTCATATGCTGTCTTATAATACAGTAATTCCCTCCTCTCTATGGATGATAAATTCTGAGACATTCTGCAAATGCCTGAAAGCACAAACAGCTCTAAACCCTATATGCTTCTCCTATTTATGTATACCAATATACATCCCAATGTTGCAACTGAGTTTGTCAATTAGGTACAGTTAGAAATTCCATAGCAATGACTAATAATAAAATAGAATCACTTTTATAATTTAATGAAAAAGTTATTTAAAACTTTTGAATTATTTATAGAATTTTTCTCTTAATTGTGGAAAATGAAACCATGGATGAGGGAGAAATACTGTAATTTTAATAAGGTTAAAACAGTCATTCTTGTATTTTCTTTAAATAAAAAAAATCTATCTTTCAACAGTAATGTGAAATTGGGCATTGATTTAAGGTAGGCTGTATATGATATTTAGGCAGTTAACATTTAAGAAATGTTTGTCTTTAATATATTCAGATTAGATCATGTATAATTTTATGGCCATTATGTGATATCATAATAATAGTGCTCTAAATATTAACACAGCTTTAAACTCCGTATCTCTAATTGTTATGGTATGTGTTTATAAGTTTACTGTTAATATTTGCTGCTATTTTGTTAAAGCTTTAGGCATATACATTAATACATGAAACTAAGTGAAAGTTTTTTCTCTAGTTTTGAGAAATAGTAGCACATATTCATACCCAAATCACTCTGATTATATAAATTTAGTTCCCACACTGCTTTTCCTGATACATGTTCAGTTTGTATGGAATGAAGATTATCATTTCATCAAATGTTTCAATGGCCCTGTCTATAATTTTTTATTTATTTATTTATTTTTTGGTTTTTCAAGGTAGGGTCTCACTCTGGCTCAGGCTGACCTGGAATTCACTATGTAGTCTCAGGGTGGCCTCGAACTCATGGCGATCCTCCTACCTGTGCCTCCCGAGTGCTGGGATTAAAGGCATGTGCCACCACACCCGGCAATCATTTTTTTAAATAAAAAGCATAGACTATTATTTATAATAATTCAAAAATGTGATTTCAGCATTTTTCCATAATTTCAGTCTTCATATTTTATATAACTTTACTTTTTATATTTTGGTAACTTATCAATTTTCTATCAATTATCTACTTAATGAAAATACCTAGAACTGTTATTAGATGAAAATTTTGTGTATGGCTCTGTTAATTATTTTCCAAAATTACTACTTTTCTTTTCCCTTTTAATTGTCATGTTCACATCATTTCCAAAATTTGAGCACAATTTTGTGAATTTTAATTTTTGTAGTTCTGTAGCTTTTGATTTTATAGTTTATTTTCAGTTCTTTATTCATTTGACAGATTTTTGTTTTCCTTCTTTATATAACTTCTTAAGTCAAATTCTGCCTCTGTCCTTCTCCCTTTCCTCTGTTCTTCTTTTCACTTCTACCCTTTTTTTAATGGAGGAAGGGATATTTATTGAAGCTTATAGATCCAGGGGAAGTTCCATAATGGTAGAAGAGATTGGCCCCCTCTTAAAGGACCAGAGAAAGACAGAGAGAGAGAGTCCACAAGCCAAAAGCCACACAGCACACTTTAGGACTTTCCCCGCTCTATCTTATGCTTCTACTTTTCTGAATTTTTGTCCTATTTTAATAGTTATGAGCTTTTTTTTCATTTCTTTGTCCTCATCTTAATGTTTCAAAGACAACATGGTTAACAGAACTACAGGCTTAGAATGGAATGGGTTGTTTGAATTCTGATTGTGTCACCCACAATGTATAAGGAACTTAAATCATTAATTTTTCTTTTATAATTAGAGAAAAAAATTATTTGTTACTTCACAGTGTAAAGCCACTGCTACCACTGTTTGTTTCATTATCCTCTCTATTTACAAATCTTTACATAGAAGGATCTAGTTCTAAGTTCTTTTGTTTTCTTATTCAATTTCTTGAATACTGTTTTAATACTTCCTTATGTTGCAATGAACTTAATGTTATCCGAGACCCTGTATTTTTCATATATTTCTTTGAATATATTTCAGGACTATAACATCTTGATTCGCTAGTGTTCCTATTCAAGGCTAGCTAGCTGATGAAAGAGGAAGTAGGAACAATAGCTGTTTGACTTCCTCTTTGGGCTGTTTTGTCTGTATAGAATCTGAGAAACCACTGTTTAACCCATGGGTGTTTGAGTGAAATGCCCAAACCCTTTAAAAGTCATTTGACACCCATATATCAAAAGCCACAGTCAAGTGATACTTCTATGTCTACATTTAGCCCCAAATCTTTAATTTGCATATCCAGGAAAGATTACATTTTAATATTTATTTATTTATTTATTTATTTGAGAGAGAGAGAGAGAGAGACAGAGAGCAAGGGAAGGAGAGAAAAAGAATTTATTTTTATTTTTATTTTTTGAGAGAGAGAGAGAGAGAATGGGTGTGCCAGTGGCCTCTCAGCCACTGTGAACTAACTCCAGATGCATGCACCACCTTGTGGGCAAGTGCGGTATTGCACCCTTGTGTCACTTTTTGTGTCTGGCTAAACGTGGGACCAGTGTTCTTTAGGCTTGGCAGGCAGGCGCCTTAACTGCCAAGCCATCTCTCCAGCCCGAGAGACAATATTAAAGGGCATACCAGGGCCTCTAGCCATTGTAAAAGAATAAACTCCAGGCTTATGTGCCATCTTGTGCATCTGGCTTAAGTGGGTACTGGGGAATCAAACCCAGATCCTTAGGCTTTGCAGGTAAGTTCCCTAACCACTGAGTAATCTCTCCAGCCCCCAAATGAATTTTTTACATGAAAATGAAACTGCCTCATTTTGCCTCCTCCCAGAAATTATGTCTCCCTATACTCTAAAGATGCTATCAGGATCCCGGAACGATAATGTAGAATCCATGAGGTTTTGATTGAGGGCTTCTTTATTCCACCTCTTCACATCTTTTCCTGCTCCCAGTATACTTCCTTTTCTCTAGAGTGACGCTTCTCCATCCTCACTATGGAGGATGTGCTTGACGTCCTCAGAAAATATTTTACAAAGGAGCTCATGAGTTTTTGCTTGAAGTGCAAATATTAGTTTGCCAGCTGAGGGATGAGGCGAGAGAATATAGGCAGGAAGAATAGTTCAAATCAATACTAGGTTTCACAAATTTGCAGGCTTATTTAACCCTCAATACAACCATGGGAGGTGACAGTTTCAGTCACCATCCTTCCTGAAGAAGACAAGAAAGTCGAGTGTTGAGTGAATTGTTCAACCAAACATCTAACAAGTGAAGGGGACACTTACAGATGCCTAACCTTAGCTACTATTTAGCACTATATCAGTATCTTCACATTTTAAGACTAAAGATAGGGTGAGACAAACAGTGTTTGTGTAATTGCTTTTATTCATTAATAAAGCATATTCAGATTATATTATTGTGGTAGCTTCTAAAACTGGGTTTCTAAACCTTTTTATTGACAACCTTCATACCTACACAGAATAATGTGACCATAATATCTTCCCATCCTCTTATTTTTCTCCCTTTTTGGTTTTTAACTCACTCACCCTTCACTGAACCTCTTCTTCCTTCCAACTAGTTATTTTATTTTTTTGCTCTTATCCGGAATCCATGGCAACTTGCTGAGGAGCAGGTCTACTGTGGGTAATGACAGCTCCTGTAGGTCATGAATGCACCAACAACTATGAGTCTGGAAGACATCTTTTTAAAAATATAAATCTTAGCAAAGGTTTTACAAGCCTATAAAATAGAAACTTGAAGCAGTTAGGTAAGAGAGAAGCCATGTCTCTTTATGTGTTAGATGAAATTGAGCATTATAGTACACACTGAAGAATTTTCTCTCTCCTCTTAGACCCTGGAACTAGACTGATTTCTACTGAGTTTTGAATGATCAGGTGTTGTTACTTGTGTAAAGTGAGCAAACACACTCCGATTTTCAGGGTTGAATTTGTGAGAGAATCAATCTTCTTAGCTGAAAATATAAGTCATGTTAGCTATGAATAACACTGTAAAAAACATAGGCAGAATATCAGTTTTTATGATCTACAAACCTTCCACACATCAGTCAAAATAAGACATGAAGAACAAACTAGAGAATAACCTTGAAGGATCAATCGTAAATATGAACCTCTAAAATGTGGACAAAGTTGCCCTTATATACATGGAATTTGAAAAGCCCAGTCAACTACCCATAACAGCATTGAATATAAGGAGATTTTTAAAATTCATCAAATTATAAAGCTTTGAGTTCATTTTTTTTTCTTTAGGAATTGACACGTCTGTCTTGGTTTTTCACTCTATCTATATGTGTTCATTGTGTCCTATGATGACTCACATGCTGATGGGCCAGGGGCATAGAGGAATCTCCCTGGCATGCCATCCCATCAGTTCAGGAATGATAAGGGGCTCAATAGCTACTTCTAATTGCCTTTTTGACTATGTCATTCCCATGATGGACATGGCAGCATAGGTGTGAAGAGAAAGGGAGAACACAACAGACATGCAAGACAGCACCCTGCTTTCTCATGCATGCACTGTACACACACTTGTGTTTCAGAATGTGCACACCTTCATCATTGAAATATGGTAATAGATTATAATGTTTACTGATAAAAAAATGTGAGGCTAAAGCCTTTTGAAAAATTATTATGTTTGAGTAAGCAGGGCATGGTGGTGCATGCCTTTAATCCCAGCACTCAGGAGGCAGAGGTAGGAAGATTGCCAAGAGTTCAAGGCCAGCCTGAGAATACATAGTGAATTCCAGGTCAGACTGGGCTACAGCGAAACCCTACCTCAAAAAACAAACAAACAAAAAAAAATTATGTTTGGAGCTGGAAAGATGGCATAGTGATTAAGCGCTTGCCTATGTAGCCTAAGGACTCCAGTTCGAGGCTCGATTCCCCAGTACCCATGTAAGCCAGATGCACAAGGTGGCGCATGCATCTGGAGTTCGTTCGCAGTGGCTAGAGGCCCTGGCGTGCCCATTTCCCCCCCCCACGCCTCTTTCTCTCTCTGTATGTTGCTAATAAATAAACAAAAAAATTAAATTGTTATGTTTAATCCTCATTACAACTTCAAGAGGGAGGTACAATTGTATGCTGTTTTTAGAAGAAAAAAAACCAAAGTGTTCAAATAACTATTTGAAGAGAATATAGCTTATAAATGTTGGTCAGAAAATGGAATGTAAAAATTCAGCTTCAAGGACTGGAGCAATGGCTTAGCAGTTAAGGTGCCTGCCTGCAAAGCCTAAGAATGCCCATTCGATTCTCCAGGTCCCACATGTAGCCAGACGCAAAAAAGTGACACAAGGGTGCAGTGTCATACATTTGCCAGAAGGGGGTGTACACATCTGGAGTCTATTCACATCAGCTAGGAGGCTGCTGGCACGCCTATTCTCTCTCAGTCTCCCTCTCTGACTCTTTCCAAAAAAAAAATTCAGCTTCAAAATTATACCTATATATAGACCCACTGCACTATGAACACATGCTTTGAGATTTTCATGCTCTTTAGGTATGTTTACGGAAAGATTCAACACAAATCTACCCAAGCATACACTTTGTATATTTCTCTCCTTCAATTCATACGTACATATACACCTGATTTTGTGTGTGTGTGTGTGTGTGTGTGTGTGTGTGTGTGTGTGTGTGTGTGTAGATGCTTGTGCACCATAACATATTCATGGAGATCAAAGAACAGCCTTTAGGTAATGGTCCTTACCTTCCACCTTGTTTGAGGTAGGATCTCTCATAGTTCACTGTTCCATTTACCAGTGTAGCTGGCCCATGATCTTCTGGCAGATTCTCCTGTCTCCTCTTCATTCTTGCCATAGGCAGGTTGGGAGTACAGGCCTGATACAATGCCTGGCTTTATGTGGGTGCTGATGATATGAATTTAGGTGATCATGTTTGGGCAGCAAGCATTCTATCCACTGAGTCACCTCCTCATCTCTATACCTATTTTTAAATATAGCTGCCACAAATTTTCACAAATATGCTGGTATAAATTATATTATAGTATATAATTTTGGCAGAGAAGGGCTAATTTTAACACACTGAAATCATCATGTATGTCATTTTCAAAATATAAACAACATAGGTGAAGCAAGCTTTATTGGCTAGATACATTTTCCTTCCAAGATAAAATTATATTCATATATTATATATGTATATGTACCATCTATACACATATATGCATCATATATGTGGATGTATGATAACATATAATGGTATACTATACACATGTGTATTTATGGGAGAAAGGATTTATTTTGGCTCATGGTTTTAGCAGACATAATTCTTCATGGCAGGGAGCTTGCTCACATCTGGGCAGTTTTGGAAGATTGAAAGAACACTGGTAATTAATTGGCTTTTTCCTTTTACTCTTTTATTATGTCTGGGTCCCTAGCTCATGGAATTGTGGGTAGTTCTTACCCCTTCAGTTAATTCTGTCTGTAACTACTCTATAGGCAAAGCTGTGCTCACTGCTACCATAGGTATTTCTTAGCTCAATCTAGTTGACAATCAAATTTAATCAACACAAGTCCATCTCTTGTCACCTTGATATTCAAACACATAAATTTCCACTAATATTCCACTCATGACTTCTAAAGTCTCATGTTCATCTCATTATTCAAAATACATTTAGTTCTTTGCTGAGTCTCTGATGTAATAACAGTCCTAAAATTTTTCAAAAGTCCAAAGTCTTTTCTAAGACTCAAGGTGAACTTTTAACTGAGTCCCTATAAAATAATTTCAAAAAGTTACATACTTCCAATACACACAATGATATAGATTAAAATTTTCCATGACAAAAGAGACAAATGGGGCATTGAAATATAAGATTGGGCCATGTGTAAAAGTTGGCACACGCATGTGGAGTTCATTTGCAGCAGCTGGAGGCACTGGTGCACCCATTCCCTCTCTCTCTTCCTCTTTCTCTCTCTTTCAAATAAATAAACAAAATAAACTTTTAAACAAAATAGATTAGGCCAACACATGAAGAGGGGGGAATAAAGAAGCTTGTCACATGAAAGTACAAAGGAGACTAAGTTAAGGGCCGGGGATAAGCAGAGGAGAAAGGGAAGGGAAAAAAAGTTACTTGAAAACAAATTCTATGTATGTTTCAAATAACCAACCAGCCAACCAAACAAACAAACAAAAAAAGCCAAGATGGTGGTGCACACCTTTAATCCCAGCACTTGGGAGGCCGAGGTAGGAGGATCACTGTGAGTTGAGGCTATCCTGAGAATACATAGTGAATTATAGGTCAGCCTGGATGAGATCAAGACCCTACCTCAAAAAAAAAAAAAAAAAAAAGGCAGCATATTGCCTGGCATCTGAAGTTCTTGATAGCATCGGTGATGTCCAGCAGGCTTGGGTAGCCCTGATCCTTCTCTTCTGTTGCCCATTGCACATATGACCTCACTTTGGGGCTTACTAAATTTATTGTCTACAGCTGACCTCAGTGAAGGGCACACATTTCTGGCATCTCTAGCATGCTGGAGTCTCTACTGCAGCTTAGGTTCCACAGCTTCACCTTCACAGCTTAATGCCATGGCCTGTTGAGACCTCCGTGCAGGGGATTCTGATCCTCACACATTCTGCCTGACATCACTAGATTACTGCAACATTAGCACAAGCCTCCGTGACCTCTCACACTTGCATGTCTCCAAACGCAACACCATGTGGATGACGGTAAGGTCTCTGGCCAGCTCAGGATGTAGTCTGTCCCTCTTGGACTTCAGCTACAGTAGCTTCTGGAAGTCTTCATGGCAGAGACTAAGACAACACTTTTCTTGGCAGCCCTGCCGGAACAGGGTTCTCTGGAGAGTAGTCAGGCTCTCTCCGTCTGGAGGAAAGTTTTCCAAACAAATTTGCATTGTTACACCTTGGACTCTCCCTCAGTAGGGTGCTGCCCTCAAGGCACTCTACCTGTATGTCAGCACAAAGCCCAAGGTTTCTCCTTAATGGTGCTAATCTAATCAGTTTAATAGTCTCCCTGTCTTGTTAACCTTGTCCATAGCTTTAAGTCCAACTTTCACCCTAGTCATACTCTTTTCTGGCCAAATTGCTCATCTTTCTTCTTTGTGACCTCGGTCACTGTAAATCTGGGCAAATGCTGTCAGCAGTAACCATATCCCAGCCTGGATCTTAGACTGTCTTAAAATTTTCTGTACTTTAGTCCCCGCAAAAAAAAAAAAAAAAAAAAAAAAAAAAAAAAAAAGTCTATTATTTTTGAATAAAGCCTCAGTCAAATTTTCAGAACATTGGCAGATACAGTTTGTTTTTTTTTTTTTCCAAAACATAACACAAGTGGCTACTATTCCAATTCTTCACAGCGTCCTTGCATCCTGAAATCTGAAGAGCACATTCGTTACTTCCCACCTTTCTGTCAGCATTCTGCTCTTGCATAGCCCCACGACGGCGGTGCCATGAGCTCTCATTATTCCATTCCCAGCGCGCTCCAGGCCACAGTTTCCCCACTTCTTCTCACAAACCATTTCCAAAGGCCCACAGATCCACGGCCAGGTCTGTCACAGCAATGGCCCCGCATTTCAGTATCTGTATCTTATAGTATTCGTTTTCTGATCACTCTGATCAAACACCTAAAGGAATACCTAGTGGGAGGAAGGATGATATGCCATAGTTTGAGGATGTACCACCCATGATGGCAGAGGAGTTTGCTCATATCTGGGTGACTTTGGAAGCCAAGAAAGGGGAATCCTGATATCTCAACGTATCTTATATTTGCATAAATGTCTCCATACGCAAAATGTCTTGGTATTTATTAGTTAGTTAAATAATGGCAAATATGCTTTTTGGAAGATATACTGTGTATAGATAGATAGATAGATACATAGATAGATAGATAGATAGACAGACAGACAGACAGACAGATAGATAGATAGATAGATAGATAGATAGATAGATAGATAGATAGATAGATAGATAGATAGATAGATAGATGGTATATTTGTGGTATTGTGTGTCAAGTGTGGAATACCCTCAAGTGGGAACAGATGTGTAGAACCTGCACATGCACACACATAGGCAGCAGGCCCTTTTCTTATCACTCATCCATATATTTTCACAAGACAGAGTCTCTCCCTTGCCCAGGAGCATCTGTCCATGAGCCAGGGAGCCCCAGCAATTCATTTCCATTACCCCCATGCCCTCCCCACTGGAATTACAACCATGCCTGGCCATGTCCAACTTTTTACATGGGTTCTGAGGAGTTGAACTTGGTGGTCTCTGGCCTGAGTGATCCTCACACTTAGGTGGCATGCAATCTTAACCACGTAGGCATCTTCCCAGGCCAGAAAATCTGGTTTTTAGCCAAGTTGAGGGGTTGGGGTGGAAGGAAGGCCAGGAAAGAAGGTAAAAATAAGGGAAGGAAGGAAGGAAAGAAAAAAAAAAGAAAGGAAGGAGGGAGGAGGGGAAGGAAGGAAGGAGGAAGGGAAGGAAGGAGAGACATTATTGCATTCATATTATTTAGGCAACTCAGGGAAGCACAAGAGATGCCTCTGTAAATACTTTGGTTTAGTGTCTAAAGTACTGTCCAGTTCCTTGTCTGTTTCGTGGCATTATTTGGTAAGCATGAAACAGACATTAATTACCTATGATTGGGATGAGCATAGTAAATTAACAACATGCACTTGACTTTATTGCTTCCTCATCATCTGAGTGCTTGAATGGAGGCAAATTCTGACTGCTGCAGTACAATAAGCTCTTCGATGGGATGTTTTGGTCATCTCTCAGAATTTTAAGGTCCTAATACGAAAGCATCCCATGCTGGATTGGCTCAGCTACTTACTCCACCTGTCACAGTTGTAAGAGGTGAAGACTGTGGATCTCTTCTTGTCATTGAGCATCCCAGGGTAAAGACTTCCATGTTCACTAAGGTAGGGCATGAAAAGAGACATGATTGGGGGTGTGTAGATACTTGCAGATTTTCACACACAGCTAAAACTCCTTTCACCCTCACATTTCAGCAGCATGCTGTCATCTTGGAGAACTTGATCCTGGCTCTACTATTTTTGCTATTTATTTCCTGTGCTACTTGTGTTTTGTTAGTGACAATGGTGGTTGCATTACTCTTAGGTTATGGTGTGGTCTATTAAAAATAAAAGGGTGTGTGTGTGAGAGAGAGAGAGAGACAGAGAGAGAGAGAGAGGGAGAGAAGATTGATGCCAGATGAAATCATTCCAATTAGAAACTCGATTTTCATTCAAAATGGTATGTTTTAAATTTAATCTTTTCTTCATAATTCAATTGTCATGGTATTCTAATTCTATTCATGAGGAGTGGAGCTGACCTTGCATAATTCCTGTCACTTTTGGTAAAATCTTTTTCTAATCTTTTAAGAAGAGATACAAAAGCAAGAGCCTTACTTTACAATGATCCTCAGTAACTCATTGTGACATTACTAAGACAGGTATTTCAGTAATGGTTTGGGTAAGTTACTCTTCTGTGACTTCCTATAGCTACTGCCATCACGAATATTC
The DNA here is from genome assembly GCA_036365145.1 of Orientallactaga sibirica. Lineage (NCBI taxonomy): Eukaryota > Metazoa > Chordata > Mammalia > Rodentia > Dipodidae > Orientallactaga > Orientallactaga sibirica. The sequence continues at coordinate 27,605,781 of JAEOAD010000019.1, forward strand.
ACCTAATGTATATGAAGCAATAATAGATTCGTATATCTTAAACAGCAATATAATCAAGAATATAAAAAGAGAAAGGTATTATTAAGTTGTTTATCCATAAAATTGTCCATGTTTTAAAAATATTAGCATAATATTCAAATAGCTATACTTATGGGCAATGCCTTCACAAAGAAGTTAAAAATAATTAGCAAATGGTCACTTCTCATTTTTGTTGTTATAGTAATTTAGCTGTACAATTTTGTCTTTGCAATAAAAACATGATTAAAACACAGATTTTAATTTTGATATCTTCCTGTGGGAGTATTTTTATGGGAAAGGGACATTTTAATATCAAAAAATTAAGAGTTAATTAACTATCACAAATGAAAGTTCCTAACCTTTTACTCCTTCAATAATATTGCACTTTTCTTCATGCATGCTATGCCTAATTGTTTACTTCTTACTATTGACTGGTGTCTAGGAAAAAAAATAGCTGCAGTTTAACTTATTTCTATCCTTCTAAATATAGTCAATTCAACAAACATTTATTGAACGCAGATGGCAAGTGATCTTAGACTCCATGTTGTGTTTCTTTCAATTTTGACATGTTTTCCCAGTAATTTATTGACCAAATTATGTAAAGGGGAATATGTGAATGGCTTTCTTAATAACTTTGAAATTATCTACTTTTACCTAAGCTGTTTTCAGCTTAGTGTATTCACTTGAATGAGAGCTAAAAGTACAATTGTATATATTGCTGAAATTCCAACCATGCCAGAGAACATCCCTTCACTGTTATGTGTGGAGCAGAGACAAGATTCATTGCTCTGTTTCTATTTTCTGTTAAAAAGGGAACCCTGAACCTCTTTCCTTCACTCTATGCCTATGGGAAGATATCATAAAATATGTAAAAGAGGGGGCTGGAGAGATGACAGTTAAGGCACTTTCCTGCAAAGCCTAAGGACCGGAGTTTGATTCCCCAGTACCCACGTAACCCCAGATATACAAGGTGGTATATGCATCTGCAGTTTGTTTGCAGTGGCTAGAGGCCTAAGGCCTATTTTCTTCCTATATCTGCCTCTTTTTCTCTATCTTTCTCAAATAAATAAATTAATTAATTAAATATTTTTTAAACATATGTAAAAGTTTGCTTCTTTTTTTTTTTCCAGAGGGAAGTAGAACTAACTTTGAGCCCAGAACTTTTGATTCTAAGTATGGACTGTTACTTAGCAAAGTGTTTATCATGTTTGTTTTTGGAATAGGGACTCACTGTAGTGCAGGCTGACCTTGAACTCACAGCTATCCTCCTACCTTGGCCTTCTGAGTGATGAAATTAAAAGCATGCATTACCATATCCAGGAGAGAGAGAGAGCCTCTAGTGGCTGCAAAGGAACTCTAGATGCATGCTCCACTTTGTGCATCTGGCTTTGCAGTGGCGCTGGGGACTCAAACTCAGATCATTAGTCTTTGCAGGAAATGCCTTACCTGCTCAACCACTGAGCCATCTCCCCAGCCCTGCTTGTTTACTTTTGATAAGAAATCAGGACTAGAGTCTGATACACACCATGGATATTCACTATGAAATGGTAATTAAAGTACATAGCAACACATCATCACTGCCATAAAATTGCTTCTTGCCTTTAAATAAATACATCATACAGCATAAAAAGCATTACATTACATGAAATGGGGTGATAATGACACCTTTCCTAGATGGCTGAGGTGTGGACTGAGATAATCTGATAAAGACTTTACCATAAGGCCTGGGATGTAAGTCACAATAAGTATTATTATAAAATTATAGCTTTATTTTTAGTTCATTTGTTATATAGATGAAAAAAGATGGAAAAAAACTAGACTTCAAGTATTAAAAATGTTTCCTGGGCTGGAGAGATGGATTAGCAGTTAAGGCACCTGCCTGTGAAGCCTAAGAACGCTTGTCCAAATCTCCAGGTCCCACGTTTAGCCAGACACAAAAGTAACGCGCAAGCATGCAATGTTGCACATGAGCACAAGGGGGTGCTGCACATGTCTGGAGTTCATTCAGAGTGGCTGAGAGGCCTTGGTGCACCCATTCTTTGCCTCTTCCTCTCTCTCTTAAATTAAAAAAAAAAGTTTCTTAATATCTGTTTCACAGCAAATAATAAAAATACATTTATAATATGTTACTCTCCTGACAAAAATGTCTAATTTATTCAGTATCTAATATAAATACTTTTCTAACATAAACAGACTATTATATTAATTTTATGATGTTTTTATCATTATGTGTGTGGCTGACATCTTTCTGATTGAAAAAAATTCAAAATAAGAATAAAATAAATAGTGGATTATCCTATTTATTATTATTATTATTACTTTTTGATTTTGCAAGGTAGGGTCTCACTCTGGTCCAGGCTGACCTGGAATTAACTATGTAGTCTCAGGGTGGCCTCGAACCCTCGGCGATCCTCCTACCTCTGCCTCCCGAGTGCTGGGATTAAAGGCATGTGCCACCATGCCCGGCTATCCTATTTATTATTATTCAAGGTGTCAGAATAGCCAGCTTTCTAATTCCACAAAAAGAAGTTATTCAAGGGAGTCCATTTTCAGAAACAACAACAAAAAAAATTCTTTGGGAATCTTACTAAAGCAATCTCTCAGTTTCTGGGAGTCTTCAAAACACATTTCTCATGATAAGAGGAACTTCCTTCTCATTCACTGCCCATAGCACAGACACCCGAACGCTCCATCCCTCCAAAGATTTGGGCTCTATACTAAGATGTCTTGGTTGACAACCTAAGAACCAATTCCTGTCTCTCAGTGTTTACTGTTACTTATTCCCTTTGTGACATTTCTCGGTGCAATGTTGAGATGTGAGTTCTCCCCCCCACCCCAATAACAAAGCTAAAAGTCAGAGAAATGAGTCAGCATGTACACAGCAAACATAGGGTTTGGATTCTTCATGCCTTCTTTTCCTATTATAGTGGAAAGCCTTTGTGTTCCCATTTGGGAAGTAATCCTGCCATTCCCCACAGCAGGCCCATTTCCCAAAGCTCATCTCCAAATGCAAGAAAGGTACCAATTGTGCCACAACATCTTTGGTCATTCATTAAACACCCTCAGTAGACTGAATGGAAACTTTTTCTTATGTTAAAAGTTCCACAAGCAAGACAGGTAAAATCTGACTTCTCCACATTTTCTTGCCTGCCAAACTCAATCTTCTGCTTTGCATCAGGATTCCAAAAATACACATGCAATTGCTTACTCCTGCTTCCTTTTATTTCATTGCATTATTGTTCCAATTGTTACTCTTCTTGCCTGGTTCATGCATTTTTTTTTTCTCAATTGATTATGTAATCACTGAAGTGGTATCTTCACACTCACCTACTCTCCAGTTGATTGCAAAGGATTCAGAAAACAGCATCTGCAGACAGGGTGCATCTGCAAGCAAAAACAATTATAGTTTTAATCCATTATTGTATGTTATAGAGGTTAGAAAAGGAATAAACACTCAGACTGTTTACTTCAGAAAGGCTGAGCAGGACTCTTTAGGGGTGCTGTGGGGCATCCACAAGGGCTATCTAACTGGGAATGAATTCACCTCCCCGCTTCTGAAAAGAGCAATGTGCAGAAGCATTATGATTGTCACCTGGGGGAATCCAGGGAAAGCAGGCAATGAAAACAAGGGCTGGGGAGACAGCTCAGTCAGCAAAGTGCATGAGTCCTAAGCATGAAGGATTCCATTTAATCCCCAGAACTCTCGTGGAATTTCGGGCATAGTGGTACAAACATATAATCCTAATACCACAGAAGCAGAAACAGGAGGATCCCTAGGGGGCATTGGCCAAGAATCAAGTCTATTTGGGCAAATTTCAGGCCACTAAGAGAACCTGCCTCAAGGAAAATGGAAAGCATTCCTGATGACACCTGAGGTTTCTCTGGCCTCCACAAGCACACACACTCACACACACACCACATCACCCAACACATATCCTGTGTGCCTGTGCCAACATGTGCCCCTTCACCAAAAATACATACATACATACATGCCCACTGTGCAAATATACACCAATAATCATAATAATAAGTATAAATAAAGAAAATGAGGCAGTATTATGTAGGAGAAGGAACATTTTCTGATTCAACTACCACCTTGATGACATACTTGCAATATGCAATGAGAATTTTCAGTTTCATCACTTATAAAATATAAATGCTAAACACACCGAGTTTACTGAAGGGGGAAAGAGGAGATAATACAAATGACAAATAAGTTGTGAGTTGCATACAAACCTGTGTGTTATAATGTAGAAAGCATTGTTGAGCAAATGACAAATGAAAACTCTTGAGTACTTTTAGTTCCTGAAGGACGACATATGTTCCCTTAGAAGATTGCTAACTTCTTGTGACCATAGAAAGGTTGTGATCCTCTAACTCTATTGGGCACCAGGGAAGCATTTATGCACCCACCAAGATGTCCACACTGTGCAGGGATTAACTTACATACCGTTGAAGAGTTGTTAACATCACTGACTCATGAAATTAAAAACACCTTTAATACAATGCTTGCATATTTCCTGAATAATAATGTACTTTTGAAAAAAAGGCATATATTCAGTAAGAGACATGTTTATTCCCTAAACTTTGGTTTAGTGAAAACAAACCACCAGTAACTTATGTAAAGTCACTAAGTACCACCATGCATTATCATTCTCAGGTTGAAAGGGATTAATTAATTAAGCTGTACATGCACAACATCAGACTAATTTACTGAATAATTCACTGAGAAAAGTCTAGTCGATTTTCAATTCCTGAGACAATCACGAACCACTGATGTAACTAATTTACCTCCCTTGAATTGACTGATAGGTTTTAAATTGAAGTAATCCATAATTTGGGCATTTTGGTTTCATTTTATACTGTAGAAATTATTAAGAGATCTTCAGGCTTTTGAAAAAGGCCTGGAACATGATTTTCTTAATAGGGAAACTCAAGCATCTCATTACCTCTTTAATGGAATTTCTTTTTAAAAAAATAATTTTTATCATATTTATTTGCAAGCAGAGAGAAAGGGAAAGAAAGAGACAGAGTGCACCAGGGCCTCTAGCCACTGCAAAAAACTCCAGGTGCATGCACCATTTTGTGCTTCTGGCTTTACATGGGTACTGAGGAACTGAACCAGTGTCATAAGGCTTTGCAGCCAAGTACCTAGACTGCAGAGTCACTTCTCCAGACCCTAGAATTTCTTTTCTATACTCACATATGTGAAGCAGCTACAGCTCCTGGCAAAGTGATTAAATCAAGAAAGAATATGTTGGTAGAAATATGCAAAACCCTCCAGGATTCGGAGAGGAAGGATAAGGGAATCCTAGTATTATATTTTCTGTCATAGAAGTTGTATCCACTTTGCTTGTGTGTGAAGCTCAGTGAACTCACTACATCATGACACCAAACAATGAAGACTATGACAAAGGCAAAGATGTTCCAAACCAGGAGCGATTACAAAAGACATCATTCAGCCTTGTCTCCCTGTCCCCCTCCCTCCTTTCCTTCCATAGAAACAAGGGCCAGCAGAATTAGTGCATCTTTGTGTCAGTCACCTTCTCACTGTTGGGACAAATTACCTGAAAAAAACAAAATCAGTTTAAGGAAGGAGGGGCTCATTCCAGTTTATAGTCCGTCATGGAGGAGAAGGTGTGGTGGAAGGAACTGGTCGCATTCAGACCAACAGTCAGGAAGCAGAGTGCAACAAGTGCTGCTGCTCAGCCAGGTTGTTCCTTTTTATTTATTTATTAATTTATTAGAGGCAGAAAGGAAGAGAGGATGGGCACAGCAGGGCCTTGAGCCATTGCAAACAAAACTCCAGACACATGTGCAGCTGGCTTACATGGTACTTGGAGAATTGAACCTGGGTCCTTAGGTTTTCAGGCAAGTTCCTTAACTGCTAAGCCATCTCTCCAGCCCCAGGTTGCTCCTTTTTTATGCAGCCCAAGCCTGTAGCTCATGGAACAGTGCCACCCACAAATAGGTGGACTTCCTACGTCAGTTAACCTAATCAAGCTAATTTGTCACAGATGTGTACAAAGGCTAACATCATCTACATAATCCCTCACAGGTGATTCTAGATCCTGCCATATAGACGATCAATATAATCCATCAGAAACTCATATCAATATTTCTTCTTGTCCGTGTTTTGTCCTTTCCTCATGCCTGTCTTGATGCAAATACTTGTTCACCAATGTTAAGTTAATAAAGTAGTGGGTTAAATGGCCCAATGGTGTGTGAGTCTTATACAGGTCATTTCTGTAATACGTGCACTGTGTTAGCAGGACTACTTGGAGAACATATTTCATTTTTCTTATATACTTAAAGGATCTCATCTTACCGCTAAGAGTACTTCCCAATATGAAGACTGTATTACACACAAGTTCAAATGAAGACTTACTATGTGTCTTTTCCTTTATTGTTTGTAAATGGGCATTGCATTTTGTGTGCTCACACTAATTTTATATATCCTAATTTTCCTCCATATCCACATTCAACTTTAAACTCTATTAGCATAGTGTTCCTTTGATTTAGTTTTCTTTCTCTTTAAATGTTTACCTTTGATCACTTCCTCATTTTAACATTACTGGATAAAATGTACCTGTGGTTTTATAAACAGAGATGGAAAATGCTTGTTTTGTCATATGTGACGTGTGTGTGTGTGTAACAGTGTATGGTTAATTCAGAAGTCAGTATCTCTCCCCACCCTCTTTCCCTGGTCTCTTCCCACACCCATGAATGTGTGTGTGTGTGTGTGTGTGTGTGTGTGTGTGTGTATTTTACCTAGCTGGAAGCTCAAGTTTGATTTCCGTTTCTGAGGCTTTCTTTTTTGTAAGTGGACCCCTGCTGTTCTGGCCCTTGAGTCTATATCTAATATGTTCCTTTCATATATATGTTCCTTTAATATATTTTAAAACCTCATAGACTCTTTTTTTGTAAATAGCTATGTTGTGAACTTAAAAAGAAAATGTGATCCCATTCTATCTACAACCCAGTCACATTTAACAGTGTGAGCTTTCCTTATTTTTCCTTGCTTACATTTTCTTTATTAGAGTGATATAGCTGGAGACTGTCATCTCCTCCTTTATATCCTTTTCCACTCTTCTTCCTTCCTGCTGTAAATCTTCTAGTCTTTCTCGGTTTAACATTGGTCATCTTATTCTGCTTTTGCTGCCCATGTCCTATGCTCTGATGAAGTGACAAAAGGGACTCTGTAAACCTTGTTGCCTCCCACTGGTTCATAATAACATGAGAGCATATTTTTGGCCCCTACAGTGAAAAGATGATTGTTGGAAGTCCACAGGATCATAACCATCAATTGTCCATGTCTCCTCTGGACCCTCTGTGCTCTCCTAAACCATTAGAGCTATTCTGCAGATGGAGTGGGGAGAGAGAGAGAGAGAGAGAGAGAGAGAGAGAGAGCTCTTTTCTGGGAAAGAAAGAGGTAAACAAGGGTGGAAGTTAGGTTGCTGTCATCTTCTGTGAAACCTACTGTCCATTGTGTTTTATTTGTTGTTGTTTTTTGTTTTGTTTTATTTTGTTTTGTTTTTGTTTTTGAAGGTAGGGTTCATTCTAGTCCAGACTGACCTAGAATTCACTATGTCATCTCATGGTGGCCTCAAACTCATGGCGATCCCCTATCTCTGCCTCCTAAGTGCTCCTAAGTGCACCACCACACCTGGCCTCCTACTGTCCATTCTTAACTATTAAATCACAATCAGCAACAAGTATTACTACAGTTCCCCCAATATAAGACCAGCTCTGGAAAAGCCATAATGCAGGGTTGTTTTTGCTTGTTTGTTTTTAATTCCATCATATCTTCTATTGAGAACCATTTCCCCATTCACAATAATTTATAGCCAGTAAGCATTAGGGGTAGATAGGGCCCACCCTTTGAAAGCAGGTGGAGTCAGGTGACATGTGGATTACGTAGTCTGCATAAGAAACAATGCATCGTGGAACAGAGGTGATCACCTTGAAAGCTCAGTAGATTATTCTGACACTTCCAGCTTCACTATCTCCAATATATAGCTCAGTCACAGTACTCATGCACCTTCACATTGCTCATTTGTCTACGTGTTACTTTACTCGTCTTTTCTGTATTCCTCAATGTATCTCAGTAAGAAGACTTCTTAAAGCTTCATATTTGCTGACAGGGGTCCATGTAGTGAAGCTTCTTGGGGATGCAGACACACAGGATAGCAGCCTTTCTGACAGCGGTTTGTTTTACAATTGGTGTTATGAGTTTGTTTTTCCATGTTTTTTCCCCTATTTTGTTAGTCTCTCTTCAGTTCTGACAGTGAACCTGTGCCCTTTCTGGTTAAGACGACAAGACATTCAGCACCTGAACTCCTTTATTTTACAGGTTTGAGCAGATTGGAAGATCAGAGTAAAGTAACAGAATGAATGGCCACTCGTGTTTGCAATTGATTCAGAGTTTGAACTTAACTGAGACTCCCATCCATTTAAAGAGCCGGAGAGCACTGTGCCTTCATCGTATTTAGCTTCTCATTGGAAATCTACACACACCTTATATAAAATTCTCTGGTGGCATTTAGACACTGTACCTTCAGATATTTTGGGAGAAGTAGGGAGGTACTGTTGCAGGCACTGTTGTCCTACTACCGTTTGTCTCAATAGATTATGTTTCATTCTTTCAATGCCCCCAGATTGAACATGTTTAAGCTGGCTTTGCATGTAATTCATTTTGGGAAACCCAATTTCTATTATTGTCCCTCAAAGTCCAGGGGGCATTTTGTGTCTTACAACTTGTGACACTCAGTGTTTCTTCATCAACTTTCAATTATGCTTTATTTAATTTTTATTAATTTTATTCATATATTTATTTATTACTTATTATTAATTAATTAATTATTAAATTTATTTATATATTTATTTATAATTTATTACAATTATGGTTCCCCAAAGGAAGTGTACAGAGCTCCTCACTTGAATATTCCTGTACACCCCAGTTGTAAGTGACACCTCGCTTTCCCTTGGGACGCTACCTCCTATGCCATCACCTCAAGTAGAAGCATGTCTAGGAACCCTGGGATGGAGAAGCAGGTGTTGGGATCCTCCAGCCTCTCCAGAGGATGCTGTTCCCCTGGCAGTGCAGAACACCTGCCTTTCCCTTCTCCCACTCACCTAACAATGTCCAGATCATTCTATCTCCTCCACTGACTCTTCCACTTCCGGTGCACTCTCCTTCTTCAGACCTATGATGTTTTTGTTCTAGGTGGTGTACATTCCCTCCATTCTGGTAACATCTTCATCCAGTTCCTTCTCTGTATTGTCTACAGTGAAATTTGTCTTTCCTTGGCTTTAGAATCTCAAGCCTAATATTTGCCATCAGAAACAGTGCCAAGATCCCTCATAATCCTATTTTCCAGCATGCCCTTCGGTGCCCACAACCTCCCATCCTTACAGTTCTCTTAATCCCATTGAATGTGTTGTTCAGCATCACAGGGCTCTTTGGAATGTCTCTCCCTCCATGGATTATGCCGACTTCCTTCTTTCTTCCCTACTGCGTCTCATGGCTTGAAATTCTAGTGCCTAATTCATCCTTGTAGTTATTTCAAATCACTTTTCTAAGTACCCTTTAGACACCTCCATTGAAAAAAACAAAAAAGGGTTGGAGAGATGGCTTAGCGGTTAAGGTGCCTGCGTGCGAAGCCTAAGGACCATGGTTTGATTCTCCAGGTCCCACGTAAGCCGGATACACATGGCGGCGCAGGTGTCTGGAGTTCGTTTGCAGTGGCTAGAGGCCCTGGTGCACCCATTCTCACTCTTTCTCTCTCTCCCTCTCTGACTCCAATAAATAAATAAATAAATAAAAATTAAAACAACAACAACAACAAAAAAAAGCAAAACATTTTCACCTAGAAGAGAACCAGCCCATCTTCTTTGATAGTGTTCTCTGTCTCTGTCCAAAGAGTGCCGGCAAAATGTTTTCTCCTTGCAAAGTGGGGACATTGCAGAGTCGTGGTCTCCAGCCATTTCTGGGCCCTTCAAGAGCTGTGCCATCCGCATTTGCTCAAGCAGTAACTTTGGTGTCCCACTTGACTTTTTTTTTTTTTCTTCATGCAATCCAGAAATCTTGTCAGTTTTACATAATGCACATTTCTCCACTGTCTCTGCAAAGTCATGGCGCTGGTTCAGTTGCATACCTTTTCTCCTATTCAGTGAGGACAACTTTTTTTTTTTTTTCTTGCCAGGCTACCTCCCTGGATCTGCTCTTTTTCACATAGATTTTCCAGCATGATTTCTGGAAAGTATAAATATGTTCACTGGCTCAAAGTTGTTCTTCTTGTACTTAGAAAAAGGCCAAAGCTCCTTTATGTAACACTCAACATCCTGTAGGCTGTTCTATGATAGCTTACTGTCCAAGTTGAAGTCTTTCCAAATTCTAGACCTCTACATACACTCTCTGTGTACAGTTTTCCATAACCCTGCCCTTTGACCTCTACATACACTCTCTGTGTACAGTTTTCCATAACCCTGCCCTTTGACCTCTACATACACTCTCTGTGTACAGTTTTCCATAACCCTGCCCTTTGACCTCTACATACACTCTCTGTGTACAGTTTTCCATAACCCTGCCCTTTGACCTCTACATACACTCTCTGTGTACAGTTTTCCATAACCCTGCCCTTTGACCTCTACATACACTCTCTGTGTACAGTTTTCCATAACCCTGCCCTTTGACCTCTTACACTCTCTGTGTACAGTTTTCCATAACCCTGCCCTTTGACCTCTACATACACTCTCTGTGTACAGTTTTCCATAACCCTGCCCTTTGACCTCTACAAACACTCTCTGTGTACAGTTTTCCATAACCCTGCCCTTTGACCTCTACATACACTCTCTGTGTACAGTTTTCCATAACCCTGCCCTTTGACCTCTACATACACTCTCTGTGTACAGTTTTCCATAACCCTGCCCTTTGACCTCTACATACACTCTATGTGTACAGTTTTCCATAACCCTGCCCTTTGACCTCTACATACACTCTCTGTGTACAGTTTTCCATAACCCTGCCCTTTGACCTCTACATACAATCTCTGTGTACAGTTTTCCATAACCCTGCCCTTTGACCTCATACACTCTCTGTGTACAGTTTTCCATAACCCTGCCCTTTGACCTCTACATACACTCTCTGTGTACAGTTTTCCATAACCCTGCCCTTTGACCTCTACATACACTCTCTGTGTACAGTTTTCCATAACCCTGCCCTTTGTGAACTCTACCCCATCATGTTCGGGGTTTCCTCTCATCTGGACTGCTCTCTGGCATTCTTGTTGATTTTTTTTATTTTTAAAAGATTTTAGTCTTATCTATTTATTAATTAGAGACAGAGAGAGAGAGAGAAAGAGAGAGAGAGAGTGAAAATGGGCATGCTAGGGCCTCTGGCCACTGCAGACGAACTCCAGACACATACGCTACCATGTGCATCTGGCATCATGGAGAATCAAACCAGGGTACTTAGGCTTCACAGGCATGCACCTTAACCACTAAGCCATCTCTCCAGCCCTGCCATTCTTTTTAAAATAGTCTAGAGAATCATGCTTTATTTTTCACTGGTTGCATTTGACATGATTTCCTTGGGAAACAATCCTTGACTCCTTCTACAGCAACTGGGAGAAATTAAATTGTTTTACTGACACTCTGATCTTATTTCCAGAGGCTCTGCATGTTGAGCTGTTGGTTTTGCTTGTGGATAGCCTGATGTGGAACTGTTTGGGGTTGTGTTCGAGGGAAATAGACTTTACAAGGGTATGAGAGAATGCACATCTCCTATACTTGCTGAATCCTTTGGGCCTCATTGTACTTATTTATTGAAAGGAGATAATCATAGGATCTGCCTCAGAGGAGGGTGGTTATGATTAAATGAACTATCAAACATCAAATGCCAGGCAAATATCAACCTTTAAATGAATCTTAATTACAACACTGCTTGGTAGATCTAGTGAGGTAGAGTGTTATCAGATCATTATTGCGAATCTGATGCTGGATTTTATGAAAGATGTTTTCTTTACGCCAACCAGCCACACATCTGGCAATCACAAAGAAACTACCACTGTTACTTAAAAAAAAGCAAAGTCATAGAATTTAAATGTGAAATAATGAGTAAACAAATTGCTAATTCTCCCTACTATTGCCATGATAATATAAAATCTCTGAACCAGGTATGAAGTTCCAGCAAACAGAATGGTATGGCTAGGCCATGTCATGGAGCACTCTCCACTGTCGCAGGAATGTGGTCTCTGTTCATCATACCCAAACTCAGGGGTGAAAGTTCCTTGTTACTCAAACAGCTGAGAAGTTATTGAAATCTAACCAGTTGTTTATACTGATTCAACCAGTGTCAGGCTCTGAGAGAGGGGTTGATTTTTAGAAAGAGTTGGTGTTGTATACAGAATTATCATAAAATAATCGGCACTGCTTTTAGTGACCTGAAGATAAAGAGTAGGATTTGGGCACTGATATATCGGGAGCACATGTGTGTCATATGTGTACTCAACATGTATCCTAGTTATATCTTGTCAAGGACAACTTTTTATATTTTTGAAAACAAAGATTTTCATACATTGGAAGAATGTACACTGTTTAATTCTCATCTCCTACAAAGCATCAAGCTGTGAGATTTTCCTAACTGTTCACCTGAATGCAAGGTTCCTAACAAAATAATAGTGTGTATGTGTTGTGTGTAAAAAGCAAAACAAAAGACCCCCCCCCTGCAAAAAAAACCCTCATGTTTCTACTTCAGATAGTTGAACTAGGTACTGTTCAAAAAATATGTCTAACTACCCAGGTGTTATCAACTCCATATTACTTTGGGAATGTAAAGCTTAATAAAATTGTAAAATTGATGCACTCTTATAGAACAACTAAGCAACTTCTATAAAGAAATCTAGGGCTGGAGAGATGGCTTAGCAGTTAAGGCGCCTGCCTGTGAAGCCTAAGAATGCTTGTCTGAATCTCCAGGTCCCATGTATAGCCAGACTCAAAAGTGACGCAAGTGTGCAATGTTGCACATGTGCTTAAGGGGGCGCACATATCTGGAATTCATTTACAGCAGTTGAAAAGGCCCTGGAGCACCCATTCTCTCTCTGCCTCTTCTCTCTCTCTCTCTCTCTCTCTCTATGTCTCTCTCAAATAAAAATAATAATAAATCTAACTTCTCAATGAGTGCATTAAGTGATGATTCTTTTATTATCTTCAAAACAGTGCAACAATATAAAATCCAGATAATTTCCATAAGCCTTTAATGATGATACATAAATAATGAAAAATGAGTGTGGGTACTTTTTGCAGTTATTTCCTCATTGCAGGGACAAACACCTGACCAGAAGGAGCTTATGGGAGGAAAGAGTTTATTTCAGGCTTACAGAATCCAAGGAAAACCTCATCATGGTGGAAGAAGTGGGCTCATATCCATAGATCCATAACAGAGAGACATTACCAACAGCCAGAGTTTATACTAGATCTTCATAGACCTTAGGGATGGACTGAAAGATCTGCTCCCCACCTCCTTGACACCTCCTCCAACATGCTGCTGGAGACTTAAGCTACAAGTTCAATCATAAACAAAAATACCTCAGGCTATGGGGGATTCACGTTCACATTCAAACCACAATCCTTTAATATCTTCTGAGTATGGCAGGGTCACACTTCATGGGTTGAGTATTGGGAAACTCTTCATTGGTACCTCCTGGGTCTGCAAATGTATTTGGAACTTTCTGTATAGGAGGGGCTCTTGCCTTCCTTTCAATTCTCTTTGTCTCTGAGTCCTCACGTCTTTTTTTTTTTTTCTACTTGTATACCTGACTTTAATAATTACTCATCTTGACTTGAAGGTTTCACTGAGTGCTTGCCATGGTGAAGACAACAATTTGGCTCCTGAGGGAAAGTTTTAAAAATTATGAAATTCTAGTTTTAGACTTTGATCTGGTTCCCCTAACCCTAGTTCACAGCTTAACTCGGACACTTTTTTGAGCACTTAGGTCAAGCAGGGTTAGAATGGTACAAATGAACAGGGAAAAATCACATACATATTGGCTCCTGTATCAGAGGCATAGTGAACCCAGTACCTGACCACACATAGAAGTCCACCTCTTCTTTCCCATCCCACGAATCTACTGTTAGAATGATCAAACTTTAGATTTGGCATGCTTTTGTTCTTCTATACAGATATGAGGGTAAAGAATTACATAAAGAATTGCATTATTTTGTGCCCCATTACTGAGGCAGAAGGGGTTCAAATCACTTATAATGATTGTGGTGTGGAATATTGCAAAGGAGATGATGGGAATGGGTTACATGAAAGATGTTAAGTACTTGTGGACGAGGAAGGAGCTCCAGGAGTCTGTGGCATCTGTTCCTCAGTACATGTTGCTTTGTACTGTGCTGTGAGCCTCCAGGAAAAAAGGCAGAAATTGTGCTTGTGATGCCTCCTGATGGTGCTCCTGCTGCAGCTGTCAGATGTACAGACTTAATTGATGAAATTCTATTTATACCCTGGGATAAACTTAGAAAACCGAGCCCTGCTGTCAAAACTAGCATATTCAGTGGATCCCCTTCTCTCAGTCTCTACCAATGCAGGGCCAACATCGACAGCTCACATTCACATGTGTGTTTGCCCTAAAGCGGCTAGTTGGTTCACATGTTGGACTATGCTAAATGGGGCGCAGGTTAGGAGCATAGCTTCTGACGTCAGAAAAGCATTACTGCAAAGATCTATTCTCCTCAAGAATCTTATGTTAAGCAAGTTGCCCATTTACTTCATATAGTGTTCTAGTGAAGGGTCAATAAGTTATTTTGCAAAACTCTTAAAACAGCATCTTCGTGGATGGTAAGCACTCAGTACACATTAATCATTATTTTTACTCTCATTCTTATAACTTCAGCTCAAGTTCAGAGACGGGAGTGAGTTGTACAAACAGAAGCTTGTCTGGAACAGAAACCTAAACATTATAATCTCAGATCATAATCTCAGATGCAATACTCACATTAAAGTATGTGATGATATGGCCGTGAGCCTCAGTTTCCTTGTGTACAATGTGTGTGTGTGTGTGTGTGTGTGTGTGTGTGTGTGTATGTGTGTTACAATGGCCTAAATGCCACAGTTTTATTTAACACCTGGATTGTCTTGCTCTCTACCAGTTGATAGGTCCCTATATGATACAAGTATAAAAAGGAAGTAGAATATCACTGAGAAAATTATATCTTATAGTGTTCTCAAAGAAGCACTAAGACACACAGGAAAGTACTGATGCTCGGTATACAAATTATCTCATAAGTAACCCATAACGAAATATCCATGAGCAGCATTTCCATAGCCATATATATGTATATATGAATAAAACCAAAAGGTTCAAATGGGCCAATGGAGTTCTTTTACTTAGAGAAGGTCTACACTTGTTATTTGCACTGCTAGTTGAAATTTATATAAACTGACCAGAGTGGGAGTTCTTAAATTCCATGCAGTGAAATTCAGCAAGCCACAAGGAGTACATTGCATGGCATGGGGAAATTCACCATATGACAATCAATGATCCTTGAGAACTATTCATAGGAATTATGGGTTGGACTGTAAGCACACTTATGAGTTTTAGAATAATTCTGTGATATACACTAAGGACTTTGAGACCCATGATCCTCACTAGTCCCAAGAGAAAAATGATTTTACATTTCTTTTCTCAGCCGCTTTCACAGAAATCAAATAGTATCCCCTTTATGATATTGCCAGGGAAAAAAAAAAAAAAAAAAAAACACCTCGAGTGGAACATATTAGAAACACAAATAAATAGAAACAAGAAAACAGGCACAAGAGGAAGCAGAGGAGAAAAGAAGACAGAGAAGAAAAGTGGCGATAACTGTTGAACTCTACTTGAGATGTCAACTTTCTGCCCATGTGACCTTGTGAAATCCACTTGAGCTTCATGGTGCCCACAAGTCGGCTAGTTGAGACAAATACGTTTTGTTTATCTGACTGTGAAGTAAAGGACATATTAAGGTATGTAGCATAGTGCCTGGAGAGTAGGGAATGCTCAGGACTTTGCCGTGACTATTTTCTGAATCTTAAGGGTGAGGAGGGCAAGGTTTGCTGATCGAATACTATGTTGATCCTAGAACACTGTCATGTGCTTCCACACGCTTCAGAACAGCAGGGGAAACAATGTTTTTAATATTCATCCACTTTCCCTATATTCACTGTAAATAATGGAACTGATTTTGTTAGCGGTGCATCTATTCCAGCTGCTTTTTTTTTTCTTTCTAAGTGAGATTATTTAGTAAATATTCTTTGGAGAAGAATTCACTCGTGATTTCAGGACTGCACCGCAAAAGGCCTGCCGCTCTGCCATTCTTGACGGCATTACATGTTGGCAAGAGCCCGTGATTTTGAATCAAATATCTTGTCTGAATACTAAATGAACCATTTACCAGCTTCTGTTTCAGGGGTAAAGCATTTAACCTTTGAAAACATGTAAATTGAGATGGAAATGGAAATAAAAACAGCACTGCTTCCAAAGGGTGGTTGTGAGGATGAAGTAGAAGGATGTATGTGGACGCATTGTGAGGGTTCGGAGCACTGAGAACATTGGTGGAGGTCATTGTCATTGACATAGGTCCATGACATAGGTCCACCCTTTATATGTGAGATATGGGAAGAGGTGCAGGACACTTCTCTTTACTCCCCCACTGACCTTTTTCCTGGATTGAATTAAAAAACACTAGAACTGTTTTTTTTTTTTTTTTCTTTTTCTTTTCTCCAAAAGCACAACTTTTTGAATGGAGCAAGAGAAAAGAAATGTGTATTTTGCTACTGAATTTTCATGGACAAAGCTATTTGTCAGGCAAGGATAGCATGTGTTCTGCTCTAGTCCACCCAAAGCTTTACCACCAACCCAAGGATTCTGGAGGAGATTAAGATACACGGTCACTGCCTCCTCACCCTCTAGTGAGTTGCAGCACAAGTTCCTCGAGGACCTTGAGACCAGGGAAGAAGAGGGAGTCCTTTGTGACCTCTCTTTCTTTTTTTGGTTTTTAACTTCCTACCTCCTTGCCAGTTAGATTTATCTTTCCCCGATTAGAGCCTACGGACGTGTGTCAACATGAAATAGAAGGGATTCTAGGGTCAGAATTCATAACCTGAAGTTTAATTGAACAAGGAAAGCCCCAATCCCACAGAGAAGATGAGTTATCATGGAAAATGTAAATGTGGGAGAAATAGAATGCTTGACTTTTTTTTTTTTTTACAAGTAACAGAAAAAAATGTGTGCTTGGTTCTTGGGAAGTAAAAGGTCCCGTGGAGCGGGCCTCCAGTCCAATTACAGAGCTGTTGGTTTCCCCCATAACAGACATGCCACTATTGCACCCATTGGCTCATTTGCCCTGGCTGGCCAAATTTAAAGCTTGCAGTGTTCACTGTTGAATATATTCGTTGGTGATTTCTCTCTCTCCCATTGAACTGCATGCAGTGTAGCTTTTTCCAACTTTCTGTCAGCTGGTCCACATGGAGGATGCTTTCAGCTCAGCTCCAGCAGGGTTTCTCAGTGACCTTGTAGCCCCAGCATGTAGAGTCTTCAGCAAAGGGTCTTACCATCTATTCCTGGTGGGAAACCAAGGGCCTCAGCAATGGCCTATAATGTTTTGGGGGTATCTGTGACCTCCCCAGCCAACAACTCACTGGAAGGTATCCCATCTCTGGCACTGAAAAATTTTCTAGTAACAATCTATGGTTTCTGAGTGTTCCATTGTCCAGAAAAGTAGGTTTCTATATGACTTATTTATATCCTCTTAGGCTTTGATTAGCCCTCCCTCCACCTTTCCTTTCCTCAATCTCTTCCCCTGACCTCACTTAGGCCTTTTCACTCCCATTAATCTGTTCTTCTACTTACATATATACAATATCATCCTATTAAGTCCCCCATCCCTTTCTATTCCCTTTTATCCCCTTTCTAGCTTACTGGATTCTGCTACTGAATATTTTTTTGCCGGGGGGGGGGGTCCGAGGTAAGGGTTTCACTCTAGCTCAGGCTGACCTGGAATTCACTATGTAGTCTCAGGGTAGCCTCAAACTCATGGTGATCCTCCTACCTCTGCCTCCTGAGTGCTGGGATTAAAGGCATGTACCACCATGCCCAGCTTGCTACTGAGTTTTACTTTTACTCATATAGAAGTCCAATCATTTGTAGCTAGGATCCACATATGAGAGAGAACATGTGACATTTGGCTTTCTGGGCCCGGGTTACTTCACTAAATATAATCCTTTCCAGATCCATCCATTTTCCACAAAATTTAATAACTTCATTTTTCTTTACCGCTGAGTAGAATTCCATTGTGTGAATGTGCCACATCTTCATTATCCACTCATCAGTTGAGGGACATCTAGGATGTTTCCATTTCCTAGCTATTGTGAATAGAGCAGCAATAAACATGGTTGAGCAAGTATCTCTAAGGTAGTGAGACAAGTCCTTAGGATATATGCTTAGGAGTAGTATAGCTGGGTCATATGGTAGATCTATTTTTAGCTGTCTCAGGAACCTCCACACTGATTTCCACAATGGCTGGACCAGATTGCATTCCCATCAATAGTGTAGAAGTGTTCCTCTTTTTCTGCATTCTCGCCAGCATTTATCATCATTTGTCTTCATGATGCTAGCCAATCTGACAGGAATGAGCTGGAATCTCAACATAGTTTTAATCTGCATTTCCGTGAAGACTAGGGATGTAGAACATTTTTTAGATGTTTATATGCCATCTATATGTCTTCTTCTGAGAACTCTCTATTTAGTTCCATAGCCCATTTTTTAATTGGGTTGTTTGATCTCTTATTATTTAATTTTTTGAGTTCTTTGTATATCCTAGATATTAACCCTCTGTCAGATGTATAACTGGCAAAGATTTTTCTTCCATTCTGTAGGTTGCCTCTTTGCTCTATTCACAGTGTCCTTAGCTTTGTACAAAAGCTTTGTAATTTCATGAGGTCCCAGCAGCTGATCTGTGGTTTTTATTTCCTGAACAATTGGGGTTATATTCATAAAGTCTTTACCAAGACCAATATGTTGAAGGGTTTCCCCTACTTTTTCCTGTAGCAGTTTCAGAGTTTTAGGTCTGGTATTAAGGTCTTTGATCCATTTGGACTTGATTCTTGTGTATGGAGAGAGATAAGGATCTATTTTCATCCTTCTACAGATACATGTCCATTTTCCCAGCACCATTTGCTGAACAGGCTGTCTTTTCTCCAATGAGTATTATTAGCATTTTTATCAAAGATCAAGTGGCTATAGCTACCCGGACTTATGACAGGGTCCTCTATTCTGTTCCATTGATCTATGTACATGTCTGTTTTTGTGCCAGTACCATGCTGTTTTTGTTACTATGGCTCTGTAGTATAGGTTAAAATCAGGTATGGTGATACCACCAGCTTTATTTTTGTTGCTCAAAATTGTTTTAGATATCTGAGGTTTTTTCTGCTTCCAAATGAATTTTTGGATTGCTTTTTTCTATTTCCATGAAGAATGCCATTGGAATTTTAATTGGGATTGCATTAAATGTACAGATTGATTTTGGTAGGATTGCCATTTTCACAATATTGATTCTTCCAATCCAAGATCAAGGGATGTCTTTCCATTTCCTAGTGTCTTCTTAAATTTCTCTCTTGAGTGTTTTAAAGCCCCAAATGAGAGAGGAAATGTGACTTTAAGTTAACAAGGGGAACACTTCAAATTTTCAAGTCTTATCATATCATTAAAAATAAGGATATAAAAACAAAGAAGCAATAAAAGTTAAATAAAATGGAAGGTTCAGTAAAAACTCTGCCAGTGACTACACTAAATATGAATGGGCTGAATGGTCTATTAAGTGACAAAGATGGTCAGAGTGAATAAATTTCTGCTACATGCATATATAAGAATTAGTTAAAACAAATGAATAAAATAAGATTGGCAAATATTTTGAATATGTCAGTAATATTCCATTGAAATTCAAGTTTTACAAAAGTAATTTTAGAGGAGGGGCCTTGACAGATGGCTCAACACTTACAGCTCTTGTCTGCAAAGCCTAATGACCGAGGTTTGATTCCCCAGAACCCACATAAAGCTCACAGATACACAGTGTGGTGCAGGCATCTGGAGTTTGTTTGCAGCAACTGGAGGCCCTGGCATATCCATTGCCTCTTTCTGTTTCTCTTCTCTGTAGATCTCTCTGCTTGCAAATAAAAACAAATATATAAAAATATTTTTAAAAGGACTTCTGTTAATAAACAATAGGTTGATAAGAATTTAACCTTATACTGGCTTGCCTATAAGGTTTCTGAGTTATATGTTTGATTTATAGTTTTACTGAGCAATTTATGGTGATAAAAATGAATATTGTGATAGGCTTTTACTATGTTAATCTTTAGCATAATAAGTGAATGACCAATATTTTTAAGTCACTGAACTTTTCTTTGTCTAGTTTGCTAGCTAACAGAGGATTTACCATCTATTTGTTTGAGCTTATAGGATTTTTTTTAAAAAAGATATTTATTTATTTATTTTTAGTTTCTCAAGGTAGGGTCTCACTCAAGCCCAGGCTTACCTGGAATTCACTATGGAGTCTCAGGGTGTCCTTGAACTCACAGTGATCCTCCTATCTCTGCCCCAGGAGTGCTGAGATTAAAGGCATAAGCCACCATGCCCAGCTAAAAATTTATTTTTATTTATTCATTTATTAGAGATGGAGGGAGAGAGAGTGAGAATGGGCATACCAGGGCCTCTAGTGACTGAAAACAAACTCCAGACTCATGCGCCACCATGTGCATCTGGCTTATGTGGGACCTGGAGAATTGAAGTTGGATCCTTAGGTTTTGCAGGCATACGCTTTAACTGCCAAGCTATCTCCAGCCCAGCTTATAGGATTTAAAAAAATACAGCTATCCTATTGGCTGTCAATTTTCAAACTACACTTGCTTAAAACTCTTAAGTTCTGTGAAGGACCTGAAATAACTTTAAATGAAAAAAGGGGCATTGTTAAGTCAGTCACTAGGAAGTCTGGCCTAGTCTCCTTTGTGTTTATCATCTTTAGCTTTAGAACTCTAAGTTGATTTGGTATTAAAAAAAACAAGAAAACAATGCTTGCTATTGCATGTGGCTGAGTGCATATGGGTGTCCAGAAATACAGTTCCCAGAAGGATCTAATTGTGTCTCTACTTCATGTGGCTTCCAGCTTGAAAGACAGATGTTGGGAGCCCAGGCTCTCTGAGTCGTAATCTGCAGGCTCATATGATCCTCAGCTGGTTTGTTTAGAGATTAAAGCTTGAGAAACTTTTCTCTGGGAGATTATTGCTTCTGTTGGTGTATTCATTCTGTACTAGTTATTTCACACTAGACAAAATGTACAGAAAGGTCTTTATTCCATATCTTCCCTTTACTATTTATGGAGTTTGAGGTGAAATAGGAGTCAGTTACATTTATCCTTTCTTAAATTTTCTGGCAGAATTCTCTATTGAAAGTTCTAGATTTATTCTAAACATATTCTAGCTTTTAGTGGTTCAGATATGTTTATGGTTAGGTAATGTTTAATAAACATCGCCAGAATTTTTTTGGAACACATATGATGGAAAAAATTCTAACATGGTGGAGTTCCATTGTGTGAATGTGCCACATCTTCATTATCCACTCATCAGTTGAGGGACATCTAGGATGTTTCCATTTCCTAGCTATTGTGAATAGAGCAGCAATAAACATGGTTGAGCAAGTATCTCTAAGGTAGTGAGACAAGTCCTTAGGATATATGCTTAGGAGTAGTATAGCTGGGTCATATGGTAGATCTATTTTTAGCTGTCTCAGGAACCTCCACACTGATTTCCACAATGGCTGGACCAGATTGCATTCCCATCAATAGTGTAGAAGTGTTCCTCTTTTTCTGCATTCTTCGCCAGCATTTATCATCATTTGTCTTCATGATGCTAGCCAATCTGACAGGAATGAGCTGGAATCTCAACATAGTTTTAATCTGCATTTCCGTGAAGACTAGGGATGTAGAACATTTTTAGATGTTTATATGCCATCTATATGTCTTCTTCTGAGAACTCTCTATTTAGTTCCATAGCCCATTTTTTTAATTGGGTTGTTTGATCTCTTATTATTTAATTTTTTGAGTTCTTTGTATATCCTAGATATTAACCCTCTGTCAGATGTATAACTGGCAAAGATTTTTCTTCCATTCTGTAGGTTGCCTCTTTGCTCTATTCACAGTGTCCTTAGCTTTGTACAAAAGCTTTGTAATTTCATGAGGTCCCAGCAGCTGATCTGTGGTTTTATTTCCTGAACAATTGGGGTTATATTCATAAAGTCTTTACCAAGACCAATATGTTGAAGGGTTTCCCCTACTTTTTCCTGTAGCAGTTTCAGAGTTTTAGGTCTGGTATTAAGGTCTTTGATCCATTTGGACTTGATTCTTGTGTATGGAGAGAGATAAGGATCTATTTTCATCCTTCTACAGATACATGTCCATTTTCCCAGCACCATTTGCTGAACAGGCTGTCTTTTCTCCAATGAGTATTATTAGCATTTTTATCAAAGATCAAGTGGCTATAGCTACCCGGACTTATGACAGGGTCCTCTATTCTGTTCCATTGATCTATGTACATGTCTGTTTTTGTGCCAGTACCATGCTGTTTTTGTTACTATGGCTCTGTAGTATAGGTTAAAATCAGGTATGGTGATACCACCAGCTTTATTTTTGTTGCTCAAAATTGTTTTAGATATCTGAGGTTTTTTCTGCTTCCAAATGAATTTTTGGATTGCTTTTTTTCTATTTCCATGAAGAATGCCATTGGAATTTTAATTGGGATTGCATTAAATGTACAGATTGATTTTGGTAGGATTGCCATTTTCACAATATTGATTCTTCCAATCCAAGATCAAGGGATGTCTTTCCATTTCCTAGTGTCTTCTTAAATTTCTCTCTTGAGTGTTTTAAAGCCCCAAATGAGAGAGGAAATGTGACTTTAAGTTAACAAGGGGAACACTTCAAATTTTCAAGTCTTATCATATCATTAAAAATAAGGAATAAAAAAACAAAGAAGCAATAAAAGTTAAATAAAATGGAAGGTTCAGTAAAAACTCTGCCAGTGACTACACTAAATATGAATGGGCTGAATGGTCTATTAAGTGACAAAGATGGTCAGAGTGAATAAATTTCTGCTACATGCATATATAAGAATTAGTTAAAACAAATGAATAAAATAAGATTGGCAAATATTTTGAATATGTCAGTAATATTCCATTGAAATTCAAGTTTTACAAAAGTAATTTTAGAGGAGGGGCCTTGACAGATGGCTCAACACTTACAGCTCTTGTCTGCAAAGCCTAATGACCGAGGTTTGATTCCCCAGAACCCACATAAAGCTCACAGATACACAGTGTGGTGCAGGCATCTGGAGTTTGTTTGCAGCAACTGGAGGCCCTGGCATATCCATTGCCTCTTTCTGTTTCTCTTCTCTGTAGATCTCTCTGCTTGCAAATAAAAACAAATATATAAAAATATTTTTAAAAGGACTTCTGTTAATAAACAATAGGTTGATAAGAATTTAACCTTATACTGGCTTGCCTATAAGGTTTCTGAGTTATATGTTTGATTTATAGTTTTACTGAGCAATTTATGGTGATAAAAATGAATATTGTGATAGGCTTTTACTATGTTAATCTTTAGCATAATAAGTGAATGACCAATATTTTTAAGTCACTGAACTTTTCTTTGTCTAGTTTGCTAGCTAACAGAGGATTTACCATCTATTTGTTTGAGCTTATAGGATTTTTTTTAAAAAAGATATTTATTTATTTATTTTTAGTTTCTCAAGGTAGGGTCTCACTCAAGCCCAGGCTTACCTGGAATTCACTATGGAGTCTCAGGGTGTCCTTGAACTCACAGTGATCCTCCTATCTCTGCCCCAGGAGTGCTGAGATTAAAGGCATAAGCCACCATGCCCAGCTAAAAATTTATTTTTATTTATTCATTTATTAGAGATGGAGGGAGAGAGAGTGAGAATGGGCATACCAGGGCCTCTAGTGACTGAAAACAAACTCCAGACTCATGCGCCACCATGTGCATCTGGCTTATGTGGGACCTGGAGAATTGAAGTTGGATCCTTAGGTTTTGCAGGCATACGCTTTAACTGCCAAGCTATCTCCAGCCCAGCTTATAGGATTTAAAAAAATACAGCTATCCTATTGGCTGTCAATTTTCAAACTACACTTGCTTAAAACTCTTAAGTTCTGTGAAGGACCTGAAATAACTTTAAATGAAAAAGGGGCATTGTTAAGTCAGTCACTAGGAAGTCTGGCCTAGTCTCCTTTGTGTTTATCATCTTTAGCTTTAGAACTCTAAGTTGATTTGGTATTAAAAAAAACAAGAAAACAATGCTTGCTATTGCATGTGGCTGAGTGCATATGGGTGTCCAGAAATACAGTTCCCAGAAGGATCTAATTGTGTCTCTACTTCATGTGGCTTCCAGCTTGAAAGACAGATGTTGGGAGCCCAGGCTCTCTG
Organism: Orientallactaga sibirica; assembly: GCA_036365145.1. NCBI lineage: Eukaryota > Metazoa > Chordata > Mammalia > Rodentia > Dipodidae > Orientallactaga > Orientallactaga sibirica. The sequence continues at coordinate 27,630,327 of JAEOAD010000019.1, forward strand.
AGTCGTAATCTGCAGGCTCATATGATCCTCAGCTGGTTTGTTTAGAGATTAAAGCTTGAGAAACTTTTCTCTGGGAGATTATTGCTTCTGTTGGTGTATTCATTCTGTACTAGTTATTTCACACTAGACAAAATGTACAGAAAGGTCTTTATTCCATATCTTCCCTTTACTATTTATGGAGTTTGAGGTGAAATAGGGAGTCAGTTACATTTATCCTTTCTTAAATTTTCTGGCAGAATTCTCTATTGAAAGTTCTAGATTTATTCTAAACATATTCTAGCTTTTAGTGGTTCAGATATGTTTATGGTTAGGTAATGTTTAATAAACATCGCCAGAATTTTTTTTTGGAACACATATGATGGAAAAAATTCTAACATGTTTGCTTTGGTAAGAGAATTTAGGTATTTGAGCAAGTGCCCTTTCTTTAGGTCTCTATTTGTTAACTTACTTGGGCCGCAAAGAAAGGGATTTTGGCTACAACCAAAAAGCACCAGGAGGACATGAAGTTGGAGATTTTGATCCCTGAAGTGGCCATTCCCTAGCCTCTAAGCAAGAGAAACATCTTAAAGCAACAAATAGGAGTGATAAGAGCCTTTTTTTTGTTTGTTTGTTTGTTTGTTTTTCAAGATAGGGTCTTGTTCTTGCCCAGGCAGACCTAGAATAATTCTTGATGTAGTCTCAGGCTGGCCTCAAGCTCATGGTGATCCTCCTACCTCTGCCTCCCAAATGCCAGGATTAAATACACATGCCACCATGCTGGCCCTTCACTTGTATTTTAACAAAGTGAAAAAAAAAATAATCAGACATAATGATTCAAAAAGTTTGGGTCATATAAAATCAGGACACAGGATATGATCTTGTGTGACTCTCTCAAATCTCTCAAGGAAGACGTGAACGACCACAGCTCAGTTAACTTTGAAATTGGTTACCACAATCTTATGAGAGATGTCATCGTTGGTCATGATCACCACTAGCTTAGAGTCCATGCCTACTTCCATAAGCTTCTTCCTTTATACCATATAGAAATAAGAACACAAGAAACTACACTTATCTCCCAAGATTTTGCAGTCTGGTAGAAAAGATAGAATTCAATGTATCTGGCCACATTGTATTCCAGTAATGGTACTTCTAACGTGGAAGTAAGTATTTTAACATAAAGAATTCACATTACTATTACCATAGTAATTGCTTTGACAATGTGCAGAAATTCTGACAAGTATAATGAAACAAGATAAAACTTATTAGAATAGTGTTTAGAAAAAAGTAAGAAATATGGAAAAATGCATAAATAATGTGATTTTAACTAGAAAACTAGATTCCAGACAAATTATTAGAAATAATAGAAATAATGTTCTGTAAAGTAGCTAAAGAAAAAATGAATGTGTCCAAATAAATTCCAAGCTGGGCATAACGGCACACACGTTTAATTGAAGCACTCAGGCGGGAGAGGTAAGAGGATCACCACCCTGAGACTACATAGTAAATTTTGGGTCAGCCTGGGCTAGAGTGATACACTATCCTGAAAAACAAAACAAAGCAAAAAAAAAAAAAAATCCGTATATATGCCTTAGAAACAACAAAAATTCAACTTGAAGGGGACATGATGTGTCATCTTATCCAAAATTGTCAATAAACTCAAAATAAATATACAGTTTACAAAGCATGAATGGGGTAGTTATATAACTGTGAGAGGCATTAATGGTGACCTAGGTGAATGGAAATCTTACTGCATTCAAGGTTAGGGAGACAGTATTTCAAGAGATTCTTTCTCCTTTACTTGTACTGTACGTCTAATTAAAATCCGTGTTCTGTAAACACTACATCAAGCTATGAGAATTTGGCTGTCAGACCAGAGAAATAAGCTGACAGACACAGGGTTGAAGAGCATAAGATTTATTGGGGACTCATACACACAAATTTATCTTTGCTGCAGCAAGATAGATGAATATCCTGGATGTGAATCTGGGAAAGGGGGTTTGTATAACGTTCTAGAGTCCCTGGTTTATCTCAAATGGATATCAAAGATGTCAGGCACATTCCTGAGGCTGGGTCTGGTCAGCTAGCTCCACATACCACTTTAACGATTTTGCTTGTTTACAGTATAACTATGGAGGGAAACTGGCTAAAGTTATTCCAGGGCTGTCAACCTCTAGGCCTCAAGATGGTTACAGGCAGATCAAAATGGATTCTACCACCACTAATAGTGATTTTAATGGAATTTAGTAAAGCAGATCCTAAAATTGTCACGGAAGAACAGAGAGCCAGAATAACTGAAACTCTCTATTTCCCCGGATATTTAGATTCATTACGTATGAAAGTTTATCAATTAGACATTGGAAACAGAATTGTACATATACAGAAAACTGTTTCCTTATATGAGAGAGCAGCAATCATGAGAGAAGTTGGGTAATGTAAGGCTCAACAAAGTACCAGAACTGAGATAGGTTAATAGCGCTCTCATGGGAAGTAGTAGGTTGGATGATAATTTAAATGGAGCTACATTATTTGAAATCGTGTGTAGAACCAAGATGCTAAACACCCAATGGTGAGGCTAAAGAGAAAACTATAAATGCCTGGTACTGAAAGATACAGACTGACGCTCTTGAACTCTGAGTTCTCCACTCAGGGAGCAGGCCCTTGGGAGCTATTTCAGATAGTGCCTGCTTCCTTATGCCCACTTATAATTGTATCTATCTAGTTAAGTTACAGTGGAGGCAGAGAAATGCTTTCAAACTCATAACATCTACGTGGTTGTTTTTTTTTTAATTTGAGAGACAGAGACAGAATGAGAGAATGGGTCACCAGTGGCCTCTCAACCACTGTCAATGAACTCCAGACATGTGCACCCCCTTGTGCACATGTGCTACATTGCGTGCTTGCATTACTTTTGCATCTGGCTAAATGTGGGACCTGGAGAATTGAACAGACACCTTAACTACTAAGCCATCTCCCCAGCCCTGTATTTTTATTTAAAATTTTTTTTTTTTACACTTTACATAACTGCACCTATGGTTTGAGACTGAAAATTTGTCTAGGTTATGGCATCAATCAGCCCACAGTCTCTTTGTATAAATGTTAGCCCCTGGATGCTACATCCTTCCTAAGAAAACAGAACAGGCTTAGCCCCCAATCAGAGCTTCCGCTATTAACTTTCAGTGATATTTCCATTAAAAATGCTCGCAGAGAGGTTATCTCTATTGTCATAGCTTTGCAACCACCTGTCCTCAGTCTTTGGAAAAGTAATGCTCCACTGAAGTGTACATTGCACTTCTACATGGGAACCTCTTTAGAACAAATCACAAAACTTATTTGCATGTTCAAATTTATGTTTGAGCAGGGTGAGAATTTTCTATCCATTTAGCCACATGAGACAACATGGCTGCCTAATATTTCAACAAATGTCAAGTTACAAATCTACCCTTTTTTTTTTTTGCCTAACATGAATTGGTGAATAGTGATGCTGTCTCTGAAAGACTTCAGGTTAAAATAAGTTTCTATTCAGACTGAGGCAATCAGAACCAAGGAAAAATTTGAAATGTCTCCCTGTCTTGGCAATCCCCATATTTACAAACAAGAAGAAGTTGCAAGTATCACAAAATGCTGATCAGTAGCTGCATGTGTTAAGTCACTGATAGTCATCCACTCACAGGCCTATCAGTTGATTGCAGAAATTATTTAACATGAATGATAATTCAAGCTAAAATCATTTAAGAGCCTCCTCTGTGTATATGTCTGTGTATCCCTGTGTGTGACTGTGTGTGGGTTCATGTATATGCCTTAGTTCTGTATGTGAACAGCAGAAAAGAACTGAAAGAATATAGACATTAAGTAAAGCCATACTTTTCTTAATTTGTTTCTATGAGTTCTCTGTAATGACTTTGTAATACATTATATGCAGACACAAAATCCATTATCATTTTCCACACTGCATAAAGATTCCAATACTTGAGTTTGACTTCTCTTCCTTATTACCCCTCATACCACTGCTTGTTTGGTTTATATGTGAAAATTTCTAATTCAAGGTATCTGGATGTAGCTGTAGATTTGGGTTTGCTCTTTTCTTATAATCTTCACTATTTCAAAGAGATCAAGGTCAAACATGCCTTCCAGTCCTGAGATCAAATCATTTCTATGAAGCCAATCAACTTGAAGAGTTTCTTACAAAAGCAGTGATTTTAACTAGGCACATGATGCTTCATTACGTTCTGAATGCTAATATACTTGAGCTCTTCTTACGGTCGCAAGACCCGATGACAATGGTTTTGGACTAGAATAGAAATAGGATGCTGTTGCAGACAGCTTCAGGTTCGCTGAGATGAACTTCCAGACCAGACACAGTTATGGAGGAAGGGATATTATTTATTGAAGCTTACAGATCCAGGGGAAGTTCCATAATGGCAAGAGAAACGGCCTGTTCTCCACAGGGCCAAGCAGAGAAAGAGAGAAACCAACCAGCCACCACAACACACAGAGCAAAACTACAGCCAAAAGGTCACACAGCACACTTCAGGAACTCCTACTAGGCACATTTGCATATCTTTACAATGGAATCTCAAACCCACCATTAACACCTTAAGACTGGCCCCCAGTGATATTGCCTCTAGCAAGGTGATTGAAGATGCAAACTATAACTAATAAAACACTGAATATATTGGGGGACATATATTCAAACTACCACAGATGCTTTCAGTAAAATTTCCTTATTTTTATTTTATGACTTACCCTGACATCTACAGAGTAGTCATAGCTTTCAATGACTGTATGAGGTTATCTCCCTCAAACCATTGAACATATGGGCTTAGGAGAGTTAAAATAACTCAGATTTCAGGTGAACCTCAACTCCTAAAACAACGTTTCACTCTCCAATTATTATATGTGAAAAAGAAGCTAAAATAATTGAAAGTGTTAATTGGAGACTCTTGGAATTTGAGTAGTCAAGTTCCTGTTGCCCAACGAAATTTTTTAATATTAGTTTTTTTTTTTCTTTCAGCTATAAGTATAGTTGTGCACTTCCCTCTTGGTAACCTGCTCTATGTACTATTCTAACAATAAAAGATGAGGAAATAATTGTGATTGCACTGGAATTCAGCTCGTAGGACACAGTGCAAGAAGTTTGAGTCGACATTGTGTCATTGTCCAAAAACAACTGCTTGCCACATCGATTGATGTTAAATACAACATCTCTTTCAGTATAATTAAGTTTGCAAGTAAGTTGATGAGAAAACAAGCCCTGTGCACTTATCCAAATGGAGAAATGTAAGGAATTTTCTTTTGATTGACATAAATTTATGCAAAGGCTTGAAAAAAAAAAAGCTTGACAATCAAGCCTTAAAAGATTTTCATGCTTTGGACATAAAATATGGCCATTAACACTCACTCAGGAAGGGAAGGAGAGCTCAAGTTGTCTCTCATTAAATGGTCCATGGTGACATTTGCAACTGATGTTCACAGGAGAGGGTCTTCTGAAGTGTTTCTACTGGAGAGTTTGTCTCAGAAATAAAGCGAAATCAGACCTGTTGTCTTCCAATAGAAGTGCACCAATGTTGCTGTCAGTGGGGCTGACAATGTCATCACATCTCTGGACTGTATGACTGCACAATGGACATTTCTAGTGGTGGGAACAGGCCAAGTAGGTAGATGGAGTTAGGTACACTGACCCTTGCCTCTTCTGTCAGGTTCTGAATAGTCTCTGAAACCCAGTGCATGGCTATTCGCTTCTCTCACAGGGCTGTTGTTGCTTTTAGACAAGGGCTTCTGAAAATTTAGAAGAGTTCCCGGAAAACTGTTTAACATTTAAAATCCTTCTGATTCTATCAAGATACCTAGAGCAAATGACTTTTGCTTAGTGTAGCAGACCGCTTTAGGTTCACTGAGATGAACTTCCAGACCAGGCACAGTTATGGACAAAGAGATTTATTGAAGCTTACAGATCCAGGGGAAGTTCCATAATGGCAGAAGAAGCTGGCCTGCCTTCACAGATCCAAGCAGAGAAAGAGAGGAGCAAAAAGCCAAAAGCCACACAGCACAGCACACCTCAGGAACTCCAACTAGGCACACTTTGCATATCTTTAGATTGACATGCAAAACCCACCATCACACCTCAAGATCTGCTCAGTGACATTGCCTCCAGCCAGGTGGATGCAGATACAAACTACAAACTAATAAAACATTGAATATACTGGGGGCCATCTATTCAAACTACCACACTTAGAAAACTGTTATTTCTTTAAATGTTTATTTATTTGAGAGACAGAGGGAGGGAGGAAGGGAGAGAAAGAAAGAGAGGGAGAGAGAATGGGTGCGTCAGGGCCTCCAGTGCTGAAAACATGTTTTTGTTTACCAATGCTTTCTGAAGTCCTTTGACAATTAGGTTCCACACAGCCATCTTGGAATCAACCCCCTCGTCCCCATGAGAATGCCCGACAGAGAGACACTGCCAGCGACATTCCCTTCCTTACTTGACAATGCAAATCCCAGGACGCTTTCCTTCTCAGTGGCTGTGTTTGGTTGTCGAAAGAAGTGCTGTTTTCTATCTCCTTTTACAGGTTTCTGCGGGTGGGGAACCATTTAAGCGGCAGTTTCATCTAGGGCTTTACTGACTTAATAACCACATCACAGACTTGAGGTAAACAGATTTGACTGGAGTTCTAGCTTTAGCGCTCTGTTCAGCAAGTTACATGCACTTGGGAGAAACTTACTCAAGGTTTGCTATCCCATTACGTATAAAGGTAATGCTTAGCAAAATAATGTGTTATTGTGAAATGTAAATGAGGAAAAAGTATACTCAAAAGCTACTTGCCTATGGTAGCATTCTATGCCGATGTTATTAAGTTTCCTCTTTTAGATAAGATTATGAAATTGAAATATCAAGTGAATAATTCCAGATGTTCAGCACCTTGACCCTAAGAAAACTAATTAAAATCAGACTGGCATGGCCATCCCTGTTTTTCAAATGAGGAGAAATTAAATGAATTAAGAAAGGTCATAGGACTTGTACAGCGGGAGGAATAAAACACACATTCTAGTATATTTAAATGAGCACTTGACGAGGTTTCACGGGAGCAAGAATGCTTACAATAAAAATTAAATATTGTGAAATAGAAAAGGACTTATATGAATGAATTCGCAGTCAGTGGAATCGTTGCACTCTCTGGACAGTGACAGTGTAGCTGGGTTGATCTAGGGATGGGTTACTGAATCTCGTTCTGTTCTCTGCTTGCATGTTAGTGGCTTATATGACAGCTACAAAAGAATGTTCGTGGATAATCATCTCAAATAAAGGAAAGGGTTTTAAACTAGAAGTAAGAATCAGAAATGTGAGTAAGATTAGCAGGTTTAAAGAATACCCCCCCCCCAAAAAAAAAGCAGGTAGTGTTTAGTTAATATGGACCATGTGGAAGACAGGTTTTACACTAAAGTAAAAAAGAATGGGGCATGGTTGTTCTCAGGATGTTGTGGCAGGAGGATCCCTAAGCCCAGGAGCTCAAGACCACTCTGAGCAATAGATTGTGACCCTTTCCGTGAAACAAACAGGAAAATTTTCTGTGCTCAGTGAGTGTGCACTGATTATGCCAAAGACTTTAAAAGCTCGCATCCGTGCTTTTTGGTAAGGCGATTACAGGAGAATTTACATATAACTTTCAAGCGGATCATTTCAGAAAACTGAACTCATTATTTTCCAGCAGAACCTATTTCCTAACCAAGTAGTTGTTCTAAAGTTATGCAGGGAGGAGTAAAACAAGCTTCAAATGCTTTGATGTGTGTGTAATTCTGACTGTGAGAACTGCCCTCTCTTCATGGCCCAGATGCTCCTATCATACTTGGGTCCCTTCTACGGGAACTTTACTTTTATTTTTATCTATTCATTTGAGAAAGAGAGCAAGTGCGAGAGCGAGAGAGCGAGAGAGAGAGAGAGAATATGGGTGTGCCAGTGCCTCGAGCCACTGCAAACAAACTCCAGACACATGTACCACCTTATGCATCTGGCTTATGTGGGTTCTGGAGAATGAAACCTGGGTCCTTTGGCTTTACAGGCAAGCGCCTTAACCACTAAGCCATCTCTCCAGCCTTGGACCTTTATTTTAATGCCTTTTATTTACTTTCCTTTTATTTTTTAAAACTACTGTTTTGCTGTATTTATTATTCATTTTTATTTTTAATTGAGACTTTAATATATGAATATACTGTAATTTGTTTGCAGTCTCTCCTTTTTTTGTTCTACCTCCCCCCATATTCCACTGAACATCCTCCTCTTTCTTAATAGTCCTCCACTGTTTTATGTCTCATTCTTTTTAAAAAATATTTAATTTATTTATTTGCAAGGTGTGTGTGTATGAGAGAGAGAGAGAAAGAGAGAATGGGTGTGCCAGGATCTCCAGCCCCTGCAAACATACTCCAGATGCATGCACCACTTTGTTCATCTGGCTTTACATGGGTACTGGGCAATCAAACCAGGGTGTTTAGGCTTTGCAGTCAAGTGTCTTAACCCCGAGCCATCTCTCCAGCCTTCAGTCTCTTTTTTTTCATGCTTTCTAATGTTAGCATCTTCTCATCTATTATAGCTTAAATATCGTCACTTCAATCTAGACATATATCACAAAAATCTGAAGTGATATTGGGAACTTATATCTTAATAGAAGAGATCTATGCATAAGCATATCATTTGTAAATGATTTTATTGGGAATTTTGATATGTAACATATTGAAAAGTGGTCATATTCCCATCATGTTATCCTCTTACGTTCCCTCTCACCTGCCCCCATCCATGGTCTCAATCTTTTGGTCCTCTGCCATCATCTATGTCAAATGTCATTGGGCTCAATATTGTGCAAGTGTTGTGGAGAAGGCATCATACAATATGCAGTCATGAAGAACACTAGTCACTTCATGTCTATAGGACAGTGCCCCTAAGTGTGTGTGTGTGTGGGGGGGGTGCCTGATTACCACAGTGTATGTGTGGACATCAGAGGACAACATTGGGATGTTTCTCTTTTAGCCCTTTGGAGACAAGGTCTTTTGCAGCTGCTCATTGTGGCTTTGTGTGGATGCTGAGAGAGGTCAAACCCAGCTTGGCAGGCTTGTGTAAATCTCTTTAGTCCCCTCTTCTTTTCTTTTCTTTTCTTTTCTTTTCTTTTCTTTTCTTTTCTTTCTTTTCTCTTCTTTTCTTTTCTTTTCTTCATGATTGGCATTTCACTGTGTTGCCCATCTTGGTCTTGAATGAATGGACTTCAATAATCCTCAAGCTCAGGTTCCTGGATAGCTAGGATAAAGGTGTGGACACTGCTTCACACTGGTTAATTTTGGTGATAAGAAACTAATTTCTTTAATGCCAGAAAGCAGATTATGGCCTATAATCCCTAGACACCTTGACCCTGCTTACACATTGTCTTATTCCCTGTAAAATTCTCATGATTAGAAGTGTGAGACAATGCATTTAGGTTTAAAAAATGGTAAAATATAAGCCAAACAGAAAGAGCATACAACAATTTGTATTAAAGAATTGCTTAGGTCGGGGATTAAGGAGAGTTCGAGGCTATCCTCAGACTATATAGTGACTTCCAGGTCAGCGGCCTCAGCTAGAGTGAGACTCTAACTTGCAAAATAAAAAAATATATATAAAAAAAGAATTCCTTAGGTTGGAAGCAAAACTAAATTTTCAGTGGTCTGATTTATATGGTTTAAGACCATAAATACAATCACAGGTAGTGGCTTTACTAGGAAACAGTAACAGTGTAGTGGTTAAAGACATAGACTCTGGAATTAGAATGCCTGCCTAAATATCGGTTTTCACTACATTGTCATTGTATGCTTTTGAAAACGTTCTTCATCATCTCAAATGGTTGTTTCCTCAGTTATTAGAACATGGCTTGTGGAGTTGCTAGGAGGCTTATCAACCTAGACTGATGTTTAAAATGAGAGCTGGCCCAAACTCACATAGTCAACTATGGTTATCACTGTTATTTGGAATCACAAACTAAGACAGGCACTTTCGAGCTGGAATATTTCCATAGGAGGCAAGTGAGCTAGGATTTAATAATATATAGATACTTATTGAACATTTATTAAGCTCCAAATCATGAAGTAACATTTGTATTAATCTTATCAAAAACACTGGGCATTCGGAGCTGTTATTTTGATTTTACATATGAAGAAACTGAATTAGAAAGATTTTATAAGCCGGGCTTGGTGGCACATGCCTTTAATCCCAGCGCTTAGGAGACAGAGGTAGGAGGATTGCTGTGAGTTCAAGGCCAGTCTGAGACTACATAGTGAATTCCAGGTCAGCCTGAACTAGCTTGAGACCCTACCTCAAAAAAACAAACAAAAAAAAACAAACAAAGAAGAAGAAGAAGAAGAAGAGGAGGAGGAGGAGGAGGAGGAGGAGGAGGAGGAGGAGGAGGAGGAGGAGGAGGAAGAAAGAAAGAAAGAAAGAAAGAAAGAAAGAAAGAAAGAAAGAAAGAAAGAAAGAAAGATTTTATAATACAACTGATTAAGTGGTCGATGTCTATTTTGCTTTGAAATACCATTTCCCATGAATACCAGCTACAACTATACCTGAGGTTTCAGTGAGACAAGCATAGACCAGGTACAGTATAAGCATACTGTCTCCTATCATTTGAAGGACCATGCAGTACTCCTGAGCTCTGATCTTGACCAGCTATTAATGCAGTCTTGTATGAAGTTTCCAGAACAAGGCTCCAGCTCACTGCCTTATCTGCTCAGGCCTGGGTTTACTGCATGAACCTCTTATCTGAACTTCCGCTAAGCTTTTCTTAGTACAATTCGTCCTGCATCCTGTGATAAGATTAACATTGCCAAAGTTTCACTATCCCTATATCAGCCTCTAGTCCACATCCCTTCAGGGGTTTCAGGACAGAGCCCAGATACCTTAACTTGGCCTTCAAATTCTCATATGACTTGGCAACCAACATATAGATTTGTTACTTTTAGGATCAAAAGGTGGCTAGGGGCTGGGGAGATGGTCCAGAGGATAAGGGGCCTGCTTACCCTTCTAGGTTAAGTAGCTGAGTCAATTATCAGATCCCATTAAAAAACTGGAAGCCCTGGTGGGACTCTGTAATCTCAGCATGCTGATAATGAGACGGGAGGTGAAGGCAAGAGAGTTTCTAGGAAGATTCTAGTGAGTACAGAGAAAACAATAACAGAGAGAGAATCCCGAGAGGAAAAACCCTGCCTCAGGCAAGGAGAAGACTAACGGAGAATTTGTCCTCTGACCTCCAAAGGATATGTGTGGCACGCAAGCCTGCATGTGCACACACACACACAGGAACACACACACACACACAAATAATAAAAGTAAATGAATAAATAAAAGCCAATGAAAACAATAAGTAAAAGTAGAGCTGGAGGGCTAGAGAGATGGTTTAGCAGTTAAAGCATTTATCTGCAAAGCCAAAGGACCCAGGATTGATTCCCCAGGATCCACGTAAGCCAGACGTGCAAGGGTGGTGCATGTGTCTGGAGTTCATTTATAGCTGCTGAATGCCCTCGTGTGCGTTCTCTCTCTCTCTCTCTCTCTCTCTCTCTCTCTCTCTTTCTCTCTGCCTCTTTCTCTGTCTTTTTCAAAATAAATAAAAATTAAAATAAAAAAAAAAGTAGACCTGGAGAGATGGATCAGTGGATAAGGCGCTTGCTCGCAAAGCCTAATGACCTGACTTTAATCCCCCAGTACCCATGCAAAGCCAGATGCACAAAGTGGCACATGCATCTGGAGTTCATTTGTAGTGGCTAGAGGTTGTAACACATCCATTCTCTCTCTGTGTGTGTCTTTCTCACTTTCTGCTTGCAAATGAATAAAGAAAATTCTTTTAAAATAAGTAAGTTAATAAATAAATGAACTAAAGATGCCTGTGACATGATGTGTAGCTGTTCTGTTATCAAATGAGGGGGGATAAAAAGCTCTGGGGGGGTGACATGATTCACTGAAATCTGTAGCTAGATGAAAGGGAGCTGTGAATAAACAGCCAGGTCTCGCTCCCACTATTACAAACAAGGCATTCAAATCAGTACCAATAGCTGAGGCCAAGCAAATCCTACACAATATGGCACGCTGTGCAGTTCTGGCAACCCAGAAGGAGGTTTGTCATCTTATACCCTGTAATTAGTATCTTCTCTAGTTTTCTTTGAAACTATAAATATGTCTGGACTGATTTGCTGAAAAATATATACATAATGACAGGCAAAGTCAAGGGAAGTGCTAGTGGGAGTCTCAGTGCCACGGAGCTCATTTTTGCCCTTTGTGGGATTATTTGGCATTCTTAGCTCTGAGACTGCTGGACGGGAAGGAGTGGTCCCCCAAAGGTAGGTAATATAATTCTTTGCTTAATTGGCAGAATGTGTCCTCTGTCCCTGGTTCATGGCCCAGCAGGACAAGGGTAAGTTGTGGAGTCAGCAATCCAGTTTAAACTCTTTGGCTTTGTTCTTGTCCAGCTGTGTGACCTAGACATTGTAAGAACCCTCTCTGAGCCTAAATAGGGACCTGTATATGTTTGTGAAGGTTTCTTTTTTTATTATTATTATTATTATTATTACTATTATTATTACCATACATAGATTTAGGTTTACTATGGTGCTTTCAAACAATTTTTTTTTAATTTTTATTTTTTAGAGAGATCAAGAGAAACAGAGAGAGAGAGAGATGGGGGAGAGAGAGAATTGGCACATCAGGTCCTCAACAACTACAATGCAACTCCAGATGATTTCGCCACCTAGTGGGCATGTGCCAACTTGTGCTTGCCTCACCTTTGCCCGTCTGGCTTATGTGGAATCTGGAGAGTGGAACATGGGTCCTTAGGCTTCCTAGGCAAACACCCTAATGGCTAAGCCACTTCTCTAGCCCTTTCAAACAAACCTTTATGGAAATAATAACAAACATATTTCAGCCACTTAGAATCAGAGTTCAGTCTCAAGAGGAAATGAGCTATTGTGGTAATCTTACTTTTGAACACCCAGTGTATTTTCTCATGAATCTGGTAAGATGGGGGGGGGCATGAGGTCAACACAATATCAAGGATCTATGGTCTTTCTCTCACTGCAATCCCCTGCCTTCACCCTGAGAGCTGCCTCCCTACAGCCCCTGAACAGCTCCATGAGAAGATTCCCACCCAAGAAAATCACTCTTTGCCCAACTTGTGCTTCACAAACTGACAGCAGGACTTGTCGTCCTAGACGCTCCTTGAAGGGTATCCTCCCCTCTCCCTTGGGCAATGCTCCTGACCACCCATTCCCAGGACCCTTATCGGTGCTCTCACTAAACGCCAGCAAGAAACAGACTAACCCTGTGGGATGCGATCGTTAGCATGCCCATTCTGAAAGATAAAACACATTTGTGTGTCGGGAGGCCCAACGTGCTCTTCTCTCATTCTTTCAGAACTCGCTTCCTTTCCCTGTGATGTCTGACATTTTCAGTTCTCCTCTTGTCCCCTTGCCCTTTCATTTAACACATCACTCCTTGACAGCGGCTCACCTTCACTGTCGGGGAAGAATAACCCCAGGGCATCAGCCTCTGGTGCAAAGGAATGCAGAGGAATAATTCTGTGCTTCCCAAGCATCTTTATACCCTTTGATTTTGCTCAGGCTTTGCTGGTGCGCAGGCACTCACTGGGGTGACCACAGAGGGTGCGCAAGAAAGCTCCTTTTATTTTAAATTTAGTTCCCTTCTTCTTCTTCTTTTTCTTTTCCTTCAAACTGTGTCATTGTCCTTCACATTTTCATGTCATTTTCTAACCTCTGACTGTCAGAGTCTTGGTCCCAGGCTAGGAGTTGCTTCTGTGCTCTCATTTCCATTTGCATCCTGGCCTCTGAAGTTTGGAAGGGACAGGTAGGTCACACGCCCTGCTCACACAGGGGCTTTCTTCCGCTCATGTAACAGAGAGCCATTACTACCCTTCTGTTGCACACTTCCAGCATGGGGGAGCTCCCTGTATTGTGTGTGACCATCTCACTATGGGGACACACACATCATTAGGGTTCTTTCTTATTTTTCTTGTCATCTGTCTCTTGGTGACAGCTAACTTTTGGTGATGTTGTCTCTGGAGCTGTACTGAAGAAATATATCATCCCACAGATATGTTTTCTCCTTTTACATGATCCTTTTATGCTAGACCTGTCACTATTTTTGATTTTAGGTATTTTTATGGAAAAAAAAATTCGGGTGAAACAGCTTATAACTTTTGTTTCTCTTCTAAAAAGTGAAATGAAAACCAATAGATTTATCAGATTATTTTATTGGAGTAAGGGTGTTGGTTGGTTTTACTAAAGCAGCATTAGACATTGAGACAGAAATCTTTCAATTTTATTAGTTTATCCGCTTATGATGCATAGAGGTGCTATGATGCTTCCAACAGTGGACAGGCTAATACTTCATTTATCAAAAGTTTTGTTTCTGAATCAGATATTCTTCTAATAACATTCCAGGCTAAGAGAAGACGTTTTTCAAAAGGTCAAAAAAATAGGGATAAGAGCTGGTAAGACTTTTAAGGCAGAGTTCTCTTGTAAATTAAAACTGTACTGATGGTCTTCTGGAAACTCAGTAAGAAAATGGATCCAAGGTTCAGAAGGTGAATTCGCTCACTGAATGAGGAACATTAAGTATCTTAACATAAATTCTGCAAAAGAAGAGAATGTGTGTCCTCAGAAAATTGCAGAAACACTGGCTGATGGGCTGCCTTCTTGAAGCCTAGCATATGCGTGAGATGTTCAAAAGGGGAAACCGGCCTGGAGAGATGGGTTAGTGGTAAGGCACCTGCCTGCCAAGCCTAAGAACACCGATTCTATCTCCAGGACCCACATTTAGCCAGACGCAAAAAGTGATGCAAAGGCACAATGCCGCGCTTACCTACAAAGGGGTACACGTGTCTGGAATTCGTTCACAGTGACTGAGAGGCCACTGGCCTGCCCATTCTCTCTCTCTGCCTCTCTGCCCTTTCCTCTCTGTGTCTCTGTCACTCTCTCTCAAATATTTTTCTTTTCAAAAAAGGGAAACCTGGTTACATATTCAAATACCAGCGAAAGCACAAATGGAATGAATCCTTGGGTTTGTGGTAGCCATAAAGACTTTGGGGGGGGTGTGCATGTTTGAGTGTACACACACACACGTACATGTGAACTTACTGACCGTAGATACCACAATAGAAATAACATGACCACTAAAGTGGGTTTCTACCTTGAAACAGGGCCTTTATCACTAAGGAAGGCAGGATGGTGATAACGAAGCAGTTGTTACAGTCTCTAGGCTGTGAGCAGGTGCTGTACTGAGAGTTACCTGTAGTTATGAAGAACAAATAAGTACAGTAGATAAGCCAAGGGGGAAGAAGAGAGATGGGGGGGGGGGAGATTGAGGCCAAGAGGAAGCTTCACAGGGTGGAAAGTGCAGTGAATTGGTAGATGGTGGAGCAGACATTCGGGAATGCTGGGTCAGATAGATCTCAACTACAGCAAAGGCAATATTAAGGAGAGGACTCAAACCTTAAAATTGTCCATTTTAGTCACATAATATAACATAGAAAATGTTCCTGATGACGGGCTGGAGAGATGGCTTATCTGTAAAGGCGCTTGCCTACAAAGCTAAAGGACCCAAGTTTGATTCCCCAGTACCCAAGTAAAGCCAGATACACAAGGTGGCGCAAGCATCTGGAGTTGGTTTGCCGTGGCTGAAGGCCCTGGCATGCCCATTCTCTCTCTACCTGCCTCTCTGTCTTTCTCTCAAATAAATAAATAAAATATATATTTATTTTTTAAAAAGATTTTTTTTCTGATGACTTCCTCCTACAGTTTTCCTTGTGTTTCCTTATTTTATTACTTATAGAAATCTATTACATTTCAGCAATCATTTGTCTAGAATTTAGTGCATACCTGGATAAGTGCTCCCCATGGCTAATCTCAGCTAATCCCTTATATCATCTACATTGTTATACTTTTACTAGAGAAAGAGAAAGACTACATAAAAGTGTTTTTGTTGTTGTTGTTGTTTTGTTTTGTTTTTTTTCGAGGTAGCATCTCGCTCTACCCAGGCTGACCTGGAATTAACTATGTAGTCTCAGAGTGGCCTTGAACTCACAGCAATCCTCCTACCTCTGCCTCCCAAGTGCAGGGATTAAAGGTGTGCGCCACCACACCCAGCTACATAAAAGTAGCACACTGCTAGTAACTCAAGATTCAAACCCAGCTAAGTTAATGATCCAAAAGATACATGCACCATCCCATGAGAGGGCACAGGCATTCTTCACAGTAACACAGACATAACGCCCCGTTATCAATGCTGCTGCTCTGATCTCTGTACACTGGGTTGTGTGCAATGGAAAACAGTAGACAGCATGTTGGAATGGAACAAAAACTGGCCTGAGAACAGAGAGCCTGAGATTCCCATGCTTGCCAAAGGGGGTAAGAGGAGCTGAGTGATTTGTGTGCTGAGCGTCTAAGCTGCAGAATGGGAAAAACAACCTATCAGAGGTGTTATTCAATGCCCTGAATTATGTATGGAAGCCACGTTCCGGGAACATTCATTGTGGTAGTTTGAATGTGTGTCTGTATAGAATCAGTTGTTTTATGAAAGCTTGTAACTTGGGTCTTCAGCTGCCTGTCTGGAGGAGGTGTCACTGGGGATGGATCCCGGGGAGTCCAGGACTAAGGTGTCACTCGGGGTGGACCTGAATTCCAGGCCAAAAGTTAGCAGAGAGGCTGAGCCCTTGGGGCAGGAAGAGGGGGCTGCTACTTTCTGCCCATTTCTGCCTGTTGCTTCTGGTATTTGCGGGCTGGTGATGGTTTCTCTCTGTGTTTGGATATATGGAAGCAGCTTCTTCTGTCATTGATGGAACTCCCTCCCCCCCACCCCCGGGATCTGTAAGCTAAAATAAATTCTATTCTTCCCATAAAACTGTGTCTGTTTGGAAGTTCATCCCAGCGATGGTGGAGCTGGCTACAATATTCGCCCGTGAAAAGTAACGTATGAATATAAAATAACTTGGAACACAGAGGCAGCGATGTTTGATGGAATTTGATGTTTGGAAGCAGAATAAAAAAAATGCGTGTTGATAAAATGTTAAATCATGTACATAGTTAATTCCAGGTCAGCCTTGAGATTTGTTGAAAAATGTTAAATCATGTGTGGATTGAGTCTAAGAGTCTACAAAATAAGTATTGGGTCAAGGGAGTAGTAGAAGATGCAAGGAGGCAGAACAGAAACCCTCCCCCAAGCTTTATAAAGCAAAACGTTTTCATTGGGTTTATTTATAAATTCCAGAACACAGAATTTTAATCTTAAGTACATATTTATCTATATAAAATACAATATTAAATTTTTTCTAGAATTTTGTGAATGAAAAACATAGTGGAGGACATTGAAATATGTGTTGTTGTTGTTTTTAATCCACTCCCAATAGGGTGCACCCTTTACGTAGGCACTGTTTTCTCTATCTACATTATGTCTAGACTTATAGGAAATGTTATGACCATACTCATCAGTGAATCCCTTAAATGTGAACAGACATTACTCAAAAAATTTTAAAAATTCACATAATGTTCTGTATCCAATTAAGGGTGGAAATATGGAAACACTTCTGGAGGAAGCATTTTTCTCTATAGAGGAAGAAAATGACCTCAAAAACCATTCCCTGACCCCACCCCTCCCCAGTACTCTTCTGGTTCACTCTTTTTTTTCTTTTCTTTTCTTTTTTCTTTTTTTTTTTTTGCTTACAGGCCCTGACAATGGTAACTGGAAGAATGCTTGCAGATACTTCCCCCAATAGGGTATATGCACAGAGGAGCAAACATTTTTAAATCTCCACTGAGATTCCTCTCCACATACGACCCTCCATTTTGTGTTAGCCAGAGAGCTTTGGCTTCTTAGCCCTAGAAACATATCCCAGGTCACCACTGTCTCAGCAGATGGGAAAGGGTCTGGTCATTCTTATGTCCGAGGGCAGAAGTGAGTGATTTGAAATACCATGGAGAGAGCTGTGGGGTTTTATTTTCATTGTTTGTTTTTCCATCATTTTTTTAAAAAATAGGGATATAACTGAAAGAAAGTAAAATACTATATTTATGTAGAAAAATATCCAAAGCACCTCTTCTTTATGTTTTCCCATTTTATTAATATCTAGGGAAAGGAGTAAATTATAAGGATAGAAATGATGTCACAAACAGACATTGAAAAAAAACTATAATCACATCAGTATATGGATTTTTTCTTAATGTTAATGTAAATATGCAGGGAAGTCAGTAGTATGGATTTTTAAATGTAAGTAATACCATGCTGATTGCTACTGGAAACTCTTTGTAGCTCTTTCATAGTGTGGATTTGGCCTTCTGCCCAGGAGGCCTCCAATCTCAGTTGTCATGTACCTGTTAACCTGATAGGAATGTTTCCTGCCTGTAGTTTCTGCTAAGATACTCTGCTTCTTTGAAGAAAATGATTTCTACCAACAATATTATCATTAGTTATAATTTAGAGATCAGGAAGCAGAGTTTAAGGACCTTCAAGAGGCTACAATTGATAGGTCAGGTGGTTAAGTGTAGTTAAGAGATGGTGTTGTCCACAAAGGCAAGAGAAAAGATTGGGGTCAATCAGAAAGAAGTCAATAGGTGGGGCAAAAAAAGAAAAAAAGGTGATTGTGAATTTTCCTCTTGAAAGCCTCGATAGTGAATAGTGTAGGAGGTAGGACACACTTGTGAGAAATGGAATCATTTGAGAGATCAGTGAAGTTTTGAAGTCCTTGTTGACAATGGATGTATGGGGAACAAAAAGAGAGAAAATGGTGGAGGATCTGGCTGGGTTGGGGCATCTTGTCTTGGTCTCTTCCGTAGGTGACTCTGCAGTATTGGAGGATCACAACAGTATAGTGCACTCAACAGTCTAGATTCTGTGCTCTGCAAGAGCAAGTGATCCCAGCCTACCAGTGGGAAAAAGTATTGAACTACAGGGTACTAAGTTGACAGACATCAAGTAGCCATTATCTTGTCTTTGCTGGGAAAAATAAAGTAACAGAACAGACACAGCTTAGGAGAGTCAACGGTTTAATTTGGCTTACAGCTTTGAGGGAAAGTTTGATCATCCCTGGGAAAGCATATGGCAGAGTTGGGGTGTCACATCTTGTCACATTTGTCACATTAGTACACATCAGTGGGAGGCAGCAGCAAGAGCAAGCTGGCTCTGAACACCCAGTGTGCTGGAATAATCAAGCTAAGGTCTGCCCTCAACAACATACCCCCTCTAACAAGGTGTCACTTCCCCAAAGGCTCCACCAGCTGGTGACTCAGTAGCAGGTTGATTCACAAGCACTTGAGGCTCTGGGTACATTTGACATTCAAACAACCATGGGTGGAAACATCAAAATGAGGTCAGGCGGGAAATCACTAACAGGAGGATGTAAAGAGTCTACGAATGTGATCTTTCTACACTTAAGAAGTCAGAACTCTGGGGCTGGAGAGATGGCTTAGCGGTTAAGGCATTTGCCTGCAAAGCCAAATTACCCAGGTTCAACTCCCAGGACCCATGTCAGCCAGATGCATAAGGGGGTGCATGCATCTGGAGTTTGTTTGCAGCAGCTGGAGGCCCTGGAGCACCTATTCCTTCTCTCTCTACCTGCCTATTTCTATCTCTCTCTGTCTCTTAAATAATTTTTTTTTTAAAGTCAGTACTCTGGAAGCAAGAATAGAGAGCTGAAATACCAAATTATAATCAGAGAGGGGATGATTAAAGAATCGGACTTCAGGGAGGAATCATTCTGAGCTATAATTGAATCAAACCTGTGTCACTGCAACAGATTACTATAAGGAAGAAGTGGGGGCAAATGGAGTTAAAAAGGTTCAGGAAATGATGAATCAGGACATCCAAGGGTCAACTGTGTAGGCATTTAAATCAAGTGAATGGTTAGTGGAATCAAAAGTGGGGGTCTGGAGAGATGACTTAGTGGTTAAGGCATTTGCCTGCAAAGCCAATGGATCTCGGTTTGATTCTCCAGGACCCATGTAAGCCAGAAGAACAAAGGGCACATGCATCTGGAGTTCGTTTGCAGTGGATAGAGGTCTTGGTGTGCCAATTCTCTTTCTGTCTGCCTCTCTTCTCTCTCTCCTGGCAAATAAATAAATAAAATTTTGTTTTAAAAAGTGAAAAGTGATCAGGAAGCCATAGATTTCAGACATGGCAGAGAATGTAGGGTTACATGATGAAGGCATAGTTTGGTTTGTATTTCGATCAAAGGGAATATTTTCAACAATAAACTAGAAGCAAGTACCCTTCCCTTCCCCACCACAGTCTTATTTTTCAGAGGGTGAGCAGCTCCCCACTGGTAAGGAAGAAGTGATGGAGTTCTCTGTGTGCCCACTGAATGCTCGGGAAAGGTGAGGAGATGGCAGCTGAGGCAGGCTGCCAAGAGAAAGTGAGGATGACAGCGACCAGAGGGGATAGAATCTGTGGCAATGTGAATGACAGCAAGACGACAGGCCAAGGTAGAATTACCCACCTAAAACAATGATGGAAGTCCCGTCTGTGCTTGGTCATGCAGAGTCGCTGGGGGTATGCCTAGCTTTAATGGTGGTATCTTTCTTTCTGTGGCTCATAGCAAAGAGGCAAATTAGAGAAGGAAAGGAAGTCAGACACCAAGAGTGTTCACAATACAGATAGGCTGCATCATTTAATCATTAGAACAACCCCAGAAGGTGGATGGAATTATCCTTATTTTTTAAAGAAAAGACAGAAACTCACAAAAATAAGATACTTCTTCCATGCTTACTATTGAAGTGGTTGTTTAGTATTCAGAATTCCAAACCTTCATCAGTCTGAACATTTTTTTCCTCCTATATAGTCTCAAAAGAATTGATATCTAGCTCTGGATCCACACCCACAGCTGGTGGGATAATTGGTGAATCAATTCACTCTGAGCCTTTTTAGTTATTTATCTCAAAAAAAAACAACTAAAACTAACAAAAAGCTCAAAACAAAGAATGCCAACCTTAAACTTGGTTTGGCGATGCACACCTGTAAGCCCAGTACTCAAGACATGGAGGTAGGAGGATCTGGAGTTCAAGGTCATCTTTGGCTACATAGCAAGTTCCTTAAAAGCCAGCCTGAGCTACTTGAGACTGTCTCAAAACAAACAAGCATAAAACCAGTAACCTCTAGCATATCTACCAGGGCCTAGGAAACATTACAGATGAAGGGGTGGATTAAATATGAGTGCTACTCTCACTTGCAAGGCTGAGAACCTCCTCCAGGGAGATGGCAATAGACACTGAGGAGACTCAAAGTTCATCAGAGCAGAAAATCAGAGGCTGCCGAGAGCTCAGCAATAAAGGAGATTTGTAACCAGGCTCAGGGAACAACGTTGGATATTAGAACCACTCTGAGGAATTTCCCCTCCCCGCCACACATATACAGAGACTGACCCCACCTTCACGACCCCACAGTGTATTCAGATAATCCCACTGTGCAGGGACTCAGTGGGAGGAATTACCATAAACATATAACCTGATTTGACCAATGTGCAATGTGTTCATATAATAAGGTTCTTAATAAAAAATATTTTTAAAAAATAATAGCAATGTTGTCTAATGCTATGTCATTTTTAAATAATCAAGTACTTAAATGATGTTTCTAAAAATAATCTGAAATTAACATATAAAACTATAAATGCATGCATCAATTCCTTCATAAGCATCTATTTTATACCTTCAAATCCTTATAAACCTGGTGAAATAGAAATAGAAAAAGAAATAGAAAATTCACATTTATATGACCAAATTTTTTCCTATAAAGGAAAATCTCTCTGGATATTTCTTTTTTAAAATATATTTTATTTCTTTATTGGAGATAGAGAAAGAGGCATAGAGAGAGGGAGAATGGGCACACCAGGGCTCCCAGCCACTGTAAACAAACTCCAGACGCATGTGCCCCCTTGTGCATCTGGCTAATGTGGGCTCTGGAGAATTGAACTGGGTTCCTTTGGCTTTGCAGGCAAATGCCTTAACTGCTAAGCCATCTCTCCAACCCTTTCTGGATATTTCCATAAATAAGGATCATGGTTATTAATTTCCTTTCCATTGCCTGGTATTATAATATTCATTTACTGGTTCTTATCTAGTGGCATTAAAAGGATTAATGATCTTCCTTGCACTTTTCTGACTACCACTCTGTTTTGTAATGAGACTCAGAACCTCTTTATGTTTCCAGAAATCTTATGAAGTATCTGACCATCTTTACTTTTTATTCATTTTCATGCTTTCTTTGACTGGGGCAATTGAGTATTCTTTTCCATTAAGATCATTTCATTTCATAAAAATAGAGCTTGTATCAAGGGGACCGAGTAGGAGATCCAGAGTCACTTAAACATGCACAAGGAGCCACGCCATCCTCTCCTCTGCCCTGCAGTTCTTCATCCTCAATACGGATGGGTGAAGCTTTTGGTGTAGGACATATGGAACATCCTATCAGAATGGTTATCATTTCACTCTCATTTTCCCAATAGACATGAGGCAAAACGAACCAGGTGCTATGACAAGAGAATCCTGCCCATGTTGATGAGGCATAGAGTTCATTGTAAGGTTCAGAGAATGAGGACTGAGGAATGGTAGGATGAATGTAGATTTCATTTGAAACCTTGTGAAATACAGGTGATAGACAAAAGAGAAATGACTCTTGACAAAAAATAATAAAATGTGACTGCTAGAGAGGCTGGATGGCTGTCCAACTTGAAGAGGGTTTATTACTGTCACTTAACTGCCCTTTGTTTTGCAGTGTATATAACACACTTGACAACTGGCTATATTATATGCTTCCTCCTCTGATGGTCTGTGAGCAAAGAGGGAGTGGAAGATGGGCATGTGAGAGGAAGGCAGAGAGAAGTGATTTGTCTTTTCCTAATGACATCTTCAAAGAATCGCTTGGTCTTTGGAATGGATAAAAGCTATACAAGTGTAATATTTCAGTCAACTTATCCATTTCTTAGTCTCACTCTCCTTTCCATTTCTCCCAGTCAGAAAGCACTGATTCCTCGATCAATCACTATATTATTTTCCTTAAAGATACTGCATTGAAAACTGATGAGAGAATTTTGATTTTTCTACTGAGATAGACTCTGAGGATTTGCAAATGTGGCCTATCTGTCTGTCTTCTTGCTATCAGATCCCATGTTATGCCACACAATTTCTTTTTTTGTGCGTGTGCTTTTATTTTCCTTCTTTCTCCCCTGACCCTTATATCAAGGAGAAAATAGCTTTTATGCAGACTTGGCTGCCTCTCCAGATCCTGACACACTGGACTGGAACCAAAGATGTTGGGGGACCAAACGAAGTGCAGATCATGGATCCCACCTTGTTTTCTATGAGAAGGACCATGGGTTCATGGGAACAATTTGCCAAGGTAGTGGCAATGGTGGGAATTTGGAAAGAGAAGAGGGCAGAGGGGCACACACTCAAGAAGTTGATAGCAGTCCAATATTTGGTACAGGACCAAAGCTCTGGTTTCTAACGTAGTAATATAAAGTAAAGCATTTGTATCTGCTACATCCAATCACTATAGAATGCAGAATATTAATTTCTCTCCCACCTTCCTTGTGTTTTCTCTTTCCTCTTTCTACTGTCACTTGTGTATTTACTTTATTGACTTACAGACCTAATTGAAAATCTTATTATCCAGCACTTCCACTTTATGAGAGGAATTGGGGACCTGGGGGCATTGTTCAGCTTGCTTATATTTTTAAGTCATGAAGCTCTGGTCTTTGGACTTCTAAATTGCATTTCTACACCCATTATGAATAGAACTCAATTCTAGAACACAACCCCTCAGAAATCCTGGCAGACATGAAAAATAACAACTTGTTTTCTGTTTCACTGGAGGAACATTACAATTTGGATGTTCAGAACGTGAATACCTCAGTGCCCACATTCTGTTGTTTTCCTCAGTCTCAATGCCCTTGTGGTGTTGTCAAGTGGACCTTGCCGGGACCTCACCAAGTCGATAGGGCATTCCTTGTGACAGCTACCCAAACCTATGTGAAACTATCTTGAGAATTTTTCTGGTGAATTTGCTTCCTGTGATTTTTTTTCCTAAAGTCACAAATATTTTGTTTATATGAGTAGTTTAATTTATTTTGCCTATCCTTAGGAACCCATATTGATTTTTAATTTATTTATTTGAGAACACCAGAGAGAGAAAGAGGCAGAGAGAAAGAATGAGCACACCAGGGCCTCCAGCCACTGCAAACGAACTCCAGACACATGTGCCACCTTGTGCATCTGGCTTACATGGGTACTGGGGAATTGGCCCTCAAACTGGGGTCCTTAGACCTTACAGGCAAGTGCTTA
Source organism: Orientallactaga sibirica (assembly GCA_036365145.1). Taxonomy (NCBI): domain Eukaryota; kingdom Metazoa; phylum Chordata; class Mammalia; order Rodentia; family Dipodidae; genus Orientallactaga; species Orientallactaga sibirica. The sequence goes on from JAEOAD010000019.1 coordinate 27,654,645, forward strand.
ACTGCTAAGCCATCTCTCCAGCCCCAGGAACCCATATTTAGCAAACTCTTATATCATTTAGTTAAGTTCCATACAGAATCTTTCACTAAACAAATATCCACTGAAGACTTACCATGTCCACTCTACTGATTGGCAGGGAAAATATAAAGGACAAATATGAATTTTTTTCTCCTTCAAATGGCCACAGGCAGTGGCTGAAATGTGAGCTAAAATTGTAGAATCTGTACTAGAACAAATGCCTGATGCCCCAGTTTGCAGAATGAGTCAAGACTTTTTTGTTTGTTTGTTTGTTTGTTTGTTTGTTTGTTTGTTTGTTTGTTTGTTAATTTTTTTGAGATAATGTTTCACTCTAGCCCAGGCTGGCCTGGAATTAATCTCAGGGTGACCTGGAACTCAAGGCAATCCTCCTACCTTTGCCTCCGGAATGCTGGGATTAAAGGCAGGCGTGCGCCACCACGCCGGGCATGAGTCAAGACTTTATAGACAGACAAAGAAAGTCAAGGGAAACAAAACAGTTAAAGAGATAGTATCACTTCCTCCTGATGGAAAGACCACCGGAAGGGCAGGCTGCTACCCAAAGCAAGGATTCACCTGAGGTAAAAACACCAGTGCTTCCCATAGGCCATTTTCTTATTTAATGTTCATTCTTCACTCCCCTTATAATGGTGAAAAGGAGTTTGGACCAGAACTAGTCAAGCAACTAAATAGCAAGAAATAAAATTCAGTGGAGAAATGACTTTTTTTTTTTTTTAAATTATTTTTAGCATAGGGCTTCCAGAGCTTAGCTGCTAATGTCAGTCAGAAAATTGGTGTTCTCTTTTGAGGCTAAACATACTGTGGACCCTGATAAGCTACCAAAAAGGACATTATCCAAGACAAGCAAGATTTGTCACTCTTCCACAATAGAGGAAGAGTGATGTCAACATTTAAAAGTGGGTTATATTTTCTTGGCTTTTAAAATAATTATTATTTATTTTATTAGTTATGCTCATAACTAATTCATGTTGGTGCCATCAATAGCCTCCTCCCTGTCCTCCCCCCTCCGAAGGGACCCTCCTTGTTGGGGAACGTGGGTTGTGCATTGTGGGGGTAGCCATCAAATCATATGTGGAAGAAGCAATGTCTCTGTGCAAAACAACCCAATTTGTGGCTCTAACAATCTTTCCGCCCCCTCTTGCGCAAATTTCCCTGAGCCACGTTGGGTTCATTTTAGGTCTACTTCAGTGAAGAGGTATTGGGAGCCTCTGTGTCTCTGGATCTCTTGTTTCTAAGTTCAAAGCAAATAACACAGATCCATATGTCTAGCTTTATGTGAAGTCTCTTTTACCATTGTATCTTGTGCATGCATTATATCTCTGATATTCTGCCAAATAATGTAAATTATTCCATATTGCCTAACTTTCCATAATGTTTCTTTAGTTAGTCCACATGTAGTAATTCAGTTTATTTATTCATTTAGAGAGAGAAGAAGACAGATAGAGATGGGCGCGCCAGCAGCCTCTCAGCAGCTGTGAACGAACTCCAGATGTGTGCACTCCCTTGTGGGCAAGTGCGTCATTGCACCCTTGCATCACTTTGAATCTGGAGATTAGAACACAAGTTCTTAGGCTTAGCAGGCAGGAGCCCTAACCACCAAGCCATTTCTCCAGCCCTATTTATTTATTTTTTTTTTGATCCTTGCATGTTTTTGTCTTCATATTTAGTGGACATCCTACTTGAAATTCATTTTTTATTTACTTTTCACCAGTGAGTAGTGAGTCCACAGGATTGCAAACAACATAAGAACACCAAAACACAGAGCAAACTTCTGGTTCTCTTTCGCTCCATTCTTTTGCTATGGCTACTGCCCCAGAGAGCCCACAGGTGTGGACTACACCTGTGAATACTCCTACCCTTAACTGACTGGTTAGGATCAACCCCAGAGAAGCAGTAGAAGGTGGGGAGAAGGCAAGGGGCTGGTTAAATTGTGCGGGGGGGATTATTAAGTCAAGGTTGCCTTCTGTAAGTCACCACAAATCTCTCTGCTGCAGTACTGAAGACCACAGCTGCTGTCAGTCAGTGTTCCTTAGAGAGCTGAGCTCCGGGTCTGAAAGTCCTCTTCTTCTCCCTGTTCAGTCAATGACCTCTGGCGAACTTTACCCTACATGCTGCAGACCCCCTTTCTGGATGTTTTTAGGACATTCTTAGAAAGATATATTGTAGGTATTAGGCAATGGGAGTCTGAGGACAGAAATTCTAGAATCAAAGGAAAGTTTTGTGCTTACTAGGTAGTAGAAAGGAAAATGGCCTGGGAAGCAAGCGTTGAAAGGATGCCCCGAGGGCCATGCCTGCTCCTCTTCTCTTTATCTATATTTTCTCCATTCAAGGAGATACAATGGATAATTGATAACCAGGGAAAGAGAAGTTATTTTTATTAGACAAAACCATAAATAAAATACTTTTTTTTTAAAGTTCTAGTAGGAACCAATAAGCAATGGCCTATGTGTATCTCCATAACATCAAGTTTTATAGGTTCTGTAATAGGTTATGTAGGAAAAAGAAAAAACACTTTAGTTAGACTCCCTTCTCACTAATAACATTTCTCCCTGGCTGCTTCAATTGTTTTTCTCTCCTTTCGGGCACATTAACTTAAATGAAGCAGGTCTTGATCTCTGTGATAATTTTCATTTAGGTGGTTGGTTGTTAATTGTTTTCACAGGTATGGAAACCCCAGGATAAGCCGTTCCTCACAGTTTCCCTCCTGATTTGATGGCCACCATTTCCATTTAGCCACAAAAGACCATTATTAAACATCCATGTTTTCTTTAACATTGGACAACTCCTTTAGAGAAAATACGTACCTTTCCTCTTATTTCTCATGCCTGAATTCTAAAATGTGCCCTCACTGTCTCCTCATGAGCTAAGACATTTTAGATTCCAGTCATACCAGTGCCTTAGTTAATTCAGTCTTTGCAAACTGTGTGACTGATATGAGTAATAACAGTGCAAGTGAAAATGGCACTTTATTCCATTGAGGTTTCAAGTCATGGACTCACTTGTGTGTTTGCTTTCTTGGAATTCCCCCCCCTCCTCCTATCGGATTTTTTCTTGTTTCCTTAGCGGTAGTCACAATTCTATAAACAGAATGAAATGGAAAGAGTTCTAATGTAGGCTCCATTGGTTTATTACTGGCCAAATTCCACCCATAACTTGGATATGCTATGTATCCATAGTCATACCAGAATACAAGTCTTGTCTGTTCTGTGTTGCAATGATAATGACAGAATACCTGAAACTGGGTAATTTGAAGTTAACACAAGCTTATCTTCTCATAGTAATGGAGGCTGGGGAGTCTACGGTCAAGAAGCTAGTGTACAGTGGGGGGCTTCTTATTGCATCATCTTTCCATATGGGTGCAAGAGAAACTTGCCTTTGGCATCACTTTTGTTTTTTAATTTTTGGAGAGAGACACAGAGAGAGACAGACAGAGAAAGAGGGAGAGCGAGACAGTTAGAGAATGGGCACACCAGCAGTCTCTCTGCTGCTGTGAACGAAATCCAGATGTGTGCCCCCTTGTGGGCAAGTGTAGCATTGCGCCCTTGTGTCACTTTGCATCTGGCTAAACATGGGACCTAGAGATTGGAACTGGGTTCTTAGGCTTAGCAGGCAGGCACCTTAACCGCTAAGCCATCTCGCCAGCCCTGGCATCACTTTTAACACCTGCTAAAGACAACATGCGAAAAGAAGAAATTGAAATATACATATCCAATGCAAGTGCAGACAAGCTTAGTTAGTACTCTTGCGATTGTTTGAAATACTTTATGTACATAACTTATGTTAAATGTGCCAGCTTGATAATCAGATTTCAATAAAAAATGAAATCTTGAGATTGAGAAGATGGCTCAGTGGATAAAATGTTTGCCATGTAAGCATGAGGAAGTGAGTTTGGCTCTCTAGTAACCATGTAAAATCCCAGACATGGTCGCAGGCGTGGTGACATACACCTTCAGTCCCAGAGCTGGGCAGGCAGAGACAGAAGGATCCCTAGGGCTTGCTGGCTACCTAGTCTAACTGAATATGCTGAACCAGTGATAAAAGATAGAGAATGATTGTGGATGGGACATGACATTGATCCATGCACACATATAAGCATACATGCACAGAGCTGGGCATAGTGGTTCACACCTTTAATCCCAGCACTCAGGAGGCAGAGGTAGGTGGATTGCTATGAGTTCAAGGACACCCTGAAACTGAATTCCAGGTCAGCCTGAGCTAGAGAGTGATATTTTACCTTGAAAAACTCAAGGAAGAAAACGTTAAAAATACATGTATAAATATATACATGCACACAGGCACATCAAAATAATAAATACATAAATACATAATTAAGTAATAAATAGTTTCTCCTTAGTCCTTTATGAGACCTGCCCTCATTATCTAAGTAACTCTGAAAGACCCCACCTCAGTTCGATGCAGCAAGGACTAGCGTTCAACCTGTGAATATCGGAGGACACACCGCATTTAGATGTCAGCAATAGGATTCAACTTCATTGTTCATCTATCTGCAGAGTGTTCTAGTTTTCCTCCCTTCAAAGAAGCAGCATTTTTCCTGAGTCCTAGAAAGTATGATCCAATGATCCAAGCATTTGCACAATTTTGGATTAACTACCTATGCACACTGAAGTCTGACTGAAGTCTGAGCATGTTCTATGCCCTTTGGTGTTAGCTGGCTCAACTATCAGCACAAAAACTAGTTGTTAACAACTAGTGAAGATGAATTCTCTCTAAGTCTTGAGCTTCAAGTTGGCACTGTTAACATGCATTGTCTATATAAAGGGTAATAAATAACTACATGAGGACTGACTACACCTATTGTCTGCAATGGGAGGAATATGTATTTTAATTTTAATTTTATTTTATCTTTTGGTTTTATCAACTTAGTTCACTCTGGCCAGGCAGACCTGAAACTTACTCTGTAGTTCCAGGCTGGTCTTGAACTCACAATTATACTCCTACTACTGCCTCTTGAGTGTTGGCATTAAAGGCATATACAATCATACCTGGCTTAATTTCTTTATGTATTTTATTTTACCTGAATAAATCTGGGTAATACTCCAACTCATATTTATAAAGCATATTCTCTTATCATTATTCCTCTTCTGATGCAAAGCCATTCAGTCCACCCTGATGCAGATTTTTATTGGAGGACAGAGGTGGTATAGTTATAAATATAATTGCAGAAGTAAGATGTTCCTATTGCAACAGAAAGAAGTATTTTAAAACAATTTTGAGTATGATAAGGAGGCTGATCTTGTGAAAGGATATGGTATATTTCAGGACTCTGGAATGACATAAACTATAACAAATGAACTTTACAAGATAAGAAAAAGGAATTATGTTAATCAGTGGCCTCTGTTTTTATTCCTTCTTGCTTTTTGTATTTTCTTCTACATTATACTCTTTTATTCCCCTTGAGCTGTTTTCTCACTGAACCTTAATATAAATGTACTATTTAAGAGGAAATGCCAGCTCTTAGTCATCTTGAAAAAATACTTCACCCTGACCTAAGATTAATAAGTATAGTTAGCAACAAGCTGTCAGATTGAAAATAGATCTGGATTTTGATCTACTACCAATAAATAAAATAGATATCCATGGGTTTCTCAGTTGCAAAAAGAGATGGAAGCCTCCTCCATATTATCCAAGTTCAACTCCCACTCTGATCCAATGGTTTAAAAATTACTAATGGGTCTGGAGAGATGGCTTAGCGGTTAAGGCACCTGCCTGCTAAGCCTAAGAACCCGGTTCCAATCTCCAGGTCCCACGTTTAGACAGATGCAAACTGACGCAAGGGCGCAATGCCTCACTTGACCACAAGGGGGCGCACACATCTGGATTTTGTTCACAGCAGCTGAGAGACTGCTGGAGCACCCATTCTCTTATCTGTCTGCCTCTCCCTCTCTGTCTCTCTCTGTGTCTCTCTCCAAAAATAAATAAAATAATTTTAAAAATTTAAAAAATTACTAATGGACTTGATTTTCTGTTGTTAGAGCATCCTGATTTAACTCTTTATTGTTGAAGTGATGGGAGGTGCGTAAACATGAACCTCAACTCAAATCTCTTTGTCCAGGATTCTGTAGTTCCCGGGATAATATTTTAATGTAAATTGAAGTAGCATGTCAACATAGCCAGAGAGCAGGCAGAGGGACGAGGATCATATGGAAGTTTATTGTCTTTGTCACACTCAGTTTACCAAGGGGCTGTGTTACAAACAGTACATGATGTCATCTCTTCCCTTTGCTGTCGCAGCCAATGTGGCACTAGCATTATTTGGAAATTGTAGTTGAGGTGATGTGAGGTTGGTTCTGGGACACTTTGTTTAAGGAAGGTAGAAGATTTTCCCTCTCCTAAGTTTCCTTGGGGACATCAGTGAAAGAGGTGTGTGCTTTGGTCTAGCTCCACAGCTCGGAACACTCACATTAGAGGTTGAAGATGTAAATGCCCATGTCTCTTTCTACCCAGTGTATGTTTTGCAGGCTGAACACCCCAGCTAATGCAAAACCATCACAATATTTTGATGTTGCTAAGGTAGTATGATAGTATTGTTTTGTGTTGTTTGTGTGTCCCCCCCAATAGTTCTAATGACTAAGGAGTCAGGGAGGTGACATAACATGAACCTCAACTCAAATATCTTTGCCCATGATCCTGTAGTGACTTCCTGAGATATTTATCAGGAAGGAACTACATTAATGACAAAATGTTCAGTAGGCTCTGATTTTGTGGTTAAATAAGGATGCTCTAACGACAGAAAATCAAGTTATCAGATACACTGTCAAATAAATTGAAAATAAGCAAACTGATAAACATGATAAACCGTAGAAAGAAAATGAGTGCATCTCCTTGCTGTGCAGTGACATCTTTAATAATGTGAACTTATTAAATTATTTTATTTCATTATTACCCCAGGAAAACTGAGACATATGTTATGATCTCTGACCAATGGAGAGTGGCTAGAAGAAGACAGATATATGAAAAAGTCATAAGACAAGGCCAGGACTGGATCATATTGAAGTGTGTGGAGTCTTCTCATCCTTATATCAGTTAAAAGCTTTGTGCTATTTTCTCTTTTTGAGCATAGTACATGTGCTGTAGAAAACTGCAACCATTTTTTTTTTTAATTATGAGTTCTCAGCAGCTTTATTTACTAAATAAGATGCCTTCGTATCTGGAATAGCATTGTATTGAACTCATACTCTAATTGAGATTCTTTATAACAAAAAGTCACAAAGAAAATACAATTGCAAACTGAAACTATATAAACCAGCTTACATTGATGACTAAACTTGACCATGGGGAACACATTTTGAAACTCGTTACACTGGTGTGATCTTACTGTCTTTCTATTTTTGAAGGATAATTTGGCTAATTTTTAATCAATAGCTGATGAGAATGAGCCAATCAGAAGTGAAATAAGAGGGATACTTTGTGTTGGTCGGGGAGGAATTCAGCAAGCAAGTGGAGATGGTGCTGGGCATGAAGCAGCAGGGAGGAGGGCTCTGTGGCTTTGGGTACCCATAGTTTAGTAAGTGGCACACCAAGGGAGCTTTTCCTACCTTCATTTCTATTTTCACATTGGAAATGGAAGAGGGATGACCATTTGTTGAGAGTGAAAAAGTAAGGGAATGGTTGAGATTGAAAAGAGACCCTGTGTGGTGTGAAATAGTCCCTTAATGGAAGTAGGAAGTAAATAGTTCCCAGCTTTGTCCCTGGCACAATGATTCATTCAGTTCTCAGTAATGTCGTCACACCAGTGTTGTTGTTAAAAAGTTGACTATGGCCGGGCGTGGTGGTGCACGCCTTTAATCCCAGCATTCGGGAGGCAAAGGTAGGGGGATCGCTATGAGTTCGAGGCCACCCTGAGATTACATGGTGAATTACAGTCAACCTGGGCTGGAGTGAGACCCTACCTTGAAAAACCGAAAAATGAAAAAACAAAAACAAACCAAAACAACAAAAAAAGTTGACTATGTGCCCCTAAATACAACCTGTCAGAGTAGATGTTTGGACAGGGGACAGAAAGGCTCTATTGGGTTGTATCTGGAGACCATGAAACATCCTTTGAATAGACTGTGATATGAACAATGTGAACAATGGTAGTCCAAGTCACTTCATCTCTATCCCCTTATCTCCCTGCTGCTAGCTCTTCCATTATCTCTTGTTCACATATTATTTTCTCTTACTTTCTTCTGAATTTCTTTACCTTTTCTTGTCTTCATATTGCTTTTCTTTCACTTTCCTTTCCAAACTGTTTTGCCTGCTTCTTTAAACTGTGGTCTGGCCACATCCCTTGGTTAAAAATAAAGAATAGAGGGGGCTGGAGAGTTTGCTTAGCAGTTAAAGTGCTTGCCTGTGAAGACTAAGCACCTCTAGGTTCGAATCTCCAGGTCCCACGTATAGCCAGACACAAAAGTGATGCAAGCATGCAAGGTCGCACATATGCACAAGGGGGCGCACATGTCTGGAGTTTGTTAACAGTGGCTGAAAAGGCCCTGGAGTGCTCATTCTCTCTCTCTTTCTGCCTCTTCCTCTCTCTCTCTCTATCTCTCCCTGTCTCTCTCAAACAAGCCAGGCATGGTGGCACACACCTTTAATTTCAGCACTCAGGAGGCAGAGGTAGGAGGATTACCATGAGTTCGAGGCCACCCTGAGACTACAAAGTGAATTCCAGGTCAGCCTGACCTGAAAAAAAAAAAAAAACCAGAGATTGTACCCACTTTAAGTTAATACAAGCTACAAATAAATGTGAATGTAATATTCTGTCAACTTTTATATTAAAATACAGCAAAAGTATACATTTTAAAAGACAGTGTGTCCTTCTGCTCAAGATAAGTAAAATGATTAAAGTGGAATAGTAACATGAAATTTGTTTATTGAGATCAGGACACCCAAAAATGTGTTTACCAGAAACTTGACCTAGTATGGTAAAAGCAGGATGCTCATATCAGCCTTCATTGGGATGGAAATGGAGAAGCTGGCAGGAGAGACATTATTCTCAAAATGAGGCGGATGCCCTTAAATGTGGACACAGACGCTGTGCTCATATTAATTTTTATTTTTTTTATTTTTATTTTTTGTTTTTTCAAGGTAGGGTTTCACTCTAGCCCAGGCTGACCTGGAATTCACTCTGTATTCTCAGGGTGGCCTTGAACACATGGCGATCCTTCTACCTCTGCCTCCCAAGTGCTGGGATTAAAGGCTTGTGCCACCACGCCTGGCTCAATAGTATTTATTCATTACAGACATTTAAGTAGTGGGTGATAAAGCAATACACTATAAGTTGAAGAAACTGAGTGCCCTTCTTCATGCAAGTTGCCAACCGCCCCACATTGTACATATATTATCCAAATGGTTCCAGGGACAACTGTGAAAGAAATCTGAATGAGACACTGCAAATCCAGTCCTATTAAATATTGTTCTTATTCTTTCTTTGCATCTTCAACTGTTAAAAATGAACCTTCCATTCAGAGCTAGTGCAAAAACGTTAATGAAGAAATGTGATTTTCTTCAAAAGAGTAAGCATTTCCTTTAATTTCTGTCAGTATGGTGTGGGGTATGGAGGGGACTATGAAAATGTGTCTCACCTTTTGAACAGGACACGATCTTGGGAATAGATGGCAATGTTCTTGTAGCAATGTCCTGATATTATTTATTCACACACACATTTGCACAATCTTCTTCCAATGCAAGTGAAATAGCTCAGCTTGTCTCAGAGTTTACTCACGGAAGAATCACTAAGGCTCTGAAAGTCAACAAATATTTATTGCATACTTAGAATGTGTTACAGTATAGGAGGAATTATGGCAAATAAGTTCTTCCTGTCAAAGAATTTATGCACTTGTAGGTAATCCAAGGACAGAAACTATAATAAAGGGCTGTTCTGCTCATGACTAAGTACTCACATTAGCATTCACCATGAAAGAAAGCTAATTAAATTTAATATAACTGGATTTGCTGTGTTCTATGGAGGAATGAGAAGGGGCTAGAACAAAGAGTGGAAGAAGCAAACGAAGCGAGTTCTGAAGTGAAAGAGAGCCCAGAAGTCATCAGGAACAAAACAGAAAGACCCGAAGAGAGCGGGGAGCATTACGCAGGATGAAATGATAGAAATAAAACGGGGCAGCCAGATAATGGAAAGCCAGTGCTGACCCATTTCCTTTGGACTTGCCGTTAATTAACACGTGTGTTTCACAGCATTTATCACATAAATACCCGGCACGGTGCTAGAGTTTAGGGTAACGTGGTCTTTGCCCTTTGAGATCCTTGCAGTTCAGGGCACTTCAAATGTTAGAGCACAGCAGGGGCGCTCGCTCCATCAGCCACGGCCAGTGTTCTTGTGAGGTCTGGAAGAAGTTGCCTTATCTCTCAGATCCAAAGGCCACGGATGGGGTTTCTGGTGTTTTCTTTCCCAGAAAGTAAAGAAAGAACATGCTGAAATCAACGAGGGGGTCTTATTTGTCCTTCACTCAGAACACTTACCACCACAAATCCAGCTGAGCCTGATCAGATGTTGCTCAGCTGTTACTTCTTGAAATGTTTTAATGAAGCAAGGGTCTCAGCCTTTTCCTGGAGTTAGAATCATGCAGGAGATTAAAAAAAAAAAAAAAAAAAACACCATTGATGCCCCAGCTCCCACTCTGGAGCAGATTTGTTTAGGCAAAGGCGTCAGTTACAAAACCTTTCTGGATGATTTGTGAGCTGTGTACATAGTGCTAAGTCTTGGTCATGCCCAGGCCTGGTCAAGGCTTCTGGTATTTGGTAGATTTTGTTTATAGAACATTGCCATTTTGAAAAGTTGGCTATTTCCTGCTGGACCATATATATTCATGAAGGAACTGGAGAAATAATTCATTCCCAGGTGCACCAGTTGGATAAAAGTAAATTCTAACAGAATGATATTTTTATTACAGTTTTATTTACATAAATATCTTAAGAAGTTAATTGTATTCTTTAAGAAATGAGTAAATATATGTACAGATTAATGATTTTAAAAGAATTAGAAAAGAATGAACTTTAATTTTTTATTTATTTGAGAGAGAAAGACATAGATAATAAGAAAGATTGAGAGAGAGAGAAAGGTAGAGAATGGGCCCACCAGGGCCTCTAGCCACTGCAGACGAACTCCAGATGCATGTGACACCTTGTGCATCTGGCTTTATGTGGGATATGGGGAATTGAACCTGGGTCCTTAGACTTCACAGGCAAGTACCTCAGCTACCAAGCCATCTCTCCAGCCCATGAATGAACCTATATATCAACTATATTTACATATTATTGCTATTTTTAAAGAACACTCTTCCTTCAGCTTATTCTAATGCCTACAGACTTTGTGGACAGTGAGGAATAACCCAAATGTTAAAGTTCAATGGCTTTTTGAAATCTGTCTGGAACCTTAGCATTCAGATCCTTAGTCAGCCTTAGAAGTTTAAAAGCTGAAAGCAAAACAACTCTCAATTGCCTGCCTGTAAAACATCAGAAAATATTATGAGATTACTCAACATTGCCTAAATATTATCTTATTTCTTTGTGTCCAGTTTTCAAAAAGGAGGAGATTCGTTCCTTCTTTTCCTCTGCAGAAGAAGAAGAGAAGCTGTATGTAGCTTCCAGGTTTATTTCTCATTGACAAAAGCAAACGGGTGAGGTGAAATAAGGGAATTGTCAGAACAGCCACTCTATTTCACTTTGCGTAATAGTTACTTTATTTTGAAGAAGAGAGTGTGATTGAAAGGAAAGTGTATAAGTAAATTTCAGGCCCATCTCATCTATGGGAACATAACTGAATTAAACACATAGGAAAGATCCCAAAGTAAATGACAGTATAATCCCAACAGTTTTGATGAGGAGAAAGATCAATGTCTATAGACACCAATACAAAGTCAATACAGAAGGCGGCTTTGCCCAGTCAGTATCCCATTACAGTCCTCTACAACCAGCCTGCTTGCAGTCAGCTACCAAAGCCATGCAACAGTGAGCTCATACATTGAATGAGTCCACATAGAGACGGAGTTCTGTAGCACATAGATAAAAACGTGTACGGCCAACAGATAAGTTAGTGGCATGTTCAAATGATCAGAACAATATTTGGGAGGGAGTCTACAAAAGGAAGCTAAATCATGTTTAAAATTTGAAGAAGACAAAAGGTGTCAAAATCAACCATCAGCCTTTGTTTTGCAAAGGGAAAGCTAGCTTCCTCCCTTCTGCATATTCTATAACATGCACAGCTTTTGAATGGGCATAGACGCCAATGATATTGTTTGCTTCTCCGTTTTTCTATGACAGAGAATGCTGCACATTGGAAAGAGCAGGATAATATTTTATTCCTGCAAAGGCGAAAGTAGTATAGACATGTCTAGGTGTTTTGAATCGCTGGCTCCTAAATGTTTGCATTGGCTAAATAAGGAACAAATAAATAAATAAAAAGAGTCTAACGAGTTTATTTTATAAAAGTCACTTGATTTAGAAGAGTAGTTCTTACTTGATATCACTTTCAGTTGTGTTAGCAGATTCCATGTATTCTTATTGCTGTTTGGCTTTTAGTGCAATGATGCTGGTTGACATAAGACAGCTGCAATGTCTGTTGGTGACCAACTAGAAAGCCAATGTTGTATTCCTTTTTAATTCTAAGTTTTATTGGTTCTTGGAACCCTAAGTCCTGAGTTACTAGAGTTTTTTGTTCAAGCTTTAAAATTATTTTCAATAAGCTGTTGATGGCATGACATAAAATAAAAAAAGGTTCATATAATCACCCAGTATTTTGCCTGCCCTTGTCTTTCAACCGTCTGGCATTGCAGTTTTTCTCCAGAAAGACAAGCATTGCAAGTATAATTAATTCCATGCACAATTCTGCTCATATTCTGGATTTTGCATAAAAATTGCTCTTGGTTTTCAAAACAATGATGCATGCACAGTTTATCTACAATTTGCTTTTTATATTTTATCCTAAATATGTATATATCTGTTTTTCTAACTATCCATCATCTATCATCTATCTATTATCTATCATTACCTACATATACAGCTATCATCTATCCAAGTATATGAAAACTTTACCTTTAGAATCATTACATTTAGTATTTTTCTTTCTGTTTTTGTGTTGATACATGGTTTTGCTGCATCCCAGGCTGAATTGACCTTCCTCTGTAGCCCAAGCTGACCTCCAAAATCAGGGTAATCCTGTCTCAGCCCCAGGAGAATTTAGATATATACCCTTAGGTCAGGCTGGGAGCAATGGTCTTAATTATCTTTTGAGTTGAACTTAAATCTACATATCAAAGTGATTTATTGATGTGCCTACAGTGTCAGTATGAAAATTATTTAGAAATCTGGTATTGTGAGCTTTTATAAAAGGAGATATGAAAATGCTAACTTGATGTTTTTAGAAAGCAGAAAAATATTTTAAGCTTACATGCTGATAATAGTCACAGATAAACTGTTTGGAGCTATGAAGTAGGGACATGTTGAAAATTAGGGCGTATAGTCACTAGGCGCAGTGAAGGAACCATAAGAATAAATTGGGAAAAGCCTCACATTCTCAGAACCCACTCAATATAGTGCTCTACATCCTGTGTATGTTGAATGGTAGAAGCAGCTTGGCCATGTGTTCCAGCATCTTTGAACCGACTGTGGAAGGTAGAAGAGGATCAAGAATGTCTCAAACCTGGGCTGGAGAGATGGCTTAGCGGTTAAACACTTGCCTATGAAACCTAAGGACCCCCGGTTCGAGGCTCTATTCTCCAGGACCCACGTAGGCCGGATGCACAAGGGGGTGCATGTATCTGGAGTTTATTTGCAGTGGCTGGAGGCCCTGGCGCACCCATTCTCTCTCTCTGCCTGCCTATTTCTGTATCTCTCTCTCTCTCTCAAATAAATAAATAAATAATAAAATATTAAAAAAAAAAAAAAAGAATGTCTCAAACCTGACTGAGCAGTTTTACTCAGACAACAGAAGTCAATGACCTCTTTCAGAAACCGTCAAGTTTCCCATACCCAATGGGTTTTATCTTTCAGAATTTTATTAGCACACTGATAACAATGCAGGTGAATTGCAAATTTTTGAGCAGGGTTAACAGGCTAGAGAAAATAACTGAGCTGATTTTGAAATCAGACTTCAAGGAAGTATTGATATGGATGAAACAACAAACAGAAAATTTAATTTGGAAGAGGTGTACAATCTTGACTTTCAAAATACATGCACATGGATATGGCTTAATAATTCATATAAAAAGTTGATGTTTCCAAAGATAGCTGCACATTTATTCTTCTACACAAACAGTGGTTCATTTCAGTATGAACAGGAGGCTTTATTTTAATGTACAAATGTATTGTTTGCCTTTTTAAATTTTTATTTATTTCTTTGCAAGCAGAAATAGAAGGAATAAGAAGAGAGAGAGAGATAGGGAAAAAGAGAGAGAGAGAGAGAGAACAAAGCTGCTGCAAATGAACTCAAGATGCATATAACGCTGTGCATTTCTTTTTGTGTGGGTACTGGGGAATCGAACTCACATCATTAGGCTTTTCAGGCAAACTCCTTAGCCACTGCACAACCTCTCAGCCCCTGTATTCTTTCCTTTAATATTTCTTCCTTATGTTATTTTTTTTTCTGCCTTGACTTGAACTCACACATCCCAAAGATGCCATGTCAAATACCATTGCAGAGCCTCAACATATTCATTTGAGGGAGATAGAAATTTTGAGCTCATAACCATGTATACCCCTCGGGGATTGTGGGTCTTGCATTGGGGGGTAGCCATCAGTTATAGGGGAAAGGCAATGTCTCTGTGCATAATGTCCCAACTTACGGCTCTAACAATCTCTCCGCCTCCTCTTCCACGAATTTCCCTGAGCCATGTTTGGTTCATTTTAGGTCTATTTCAGTGTCGAGGTCATGGGAGTCAGTGTTCTCTGTGTCTATCTCCTTCACCCCTGTATTGATACCAGGTTTACCAAGAAAGCACACTCTTGCTCATTTCCCCAGTAACTCTATGGCTTCAGCTGGTGTGAGGGGCTGATTTTCTCCTCAGGTCCTGTGTAACAATTACCTTCACTTTTCTGGAAGAAAATAACTGACCAGGAGCAACCTTTGGAAGGAACAAGTTTATTTCAGCTTACAGTTTCAAAGCAAAGTTTCATCATGGCAGAAAAGGCATAGCACGATCATGAAACTGGTTCATGCTGTCACATATTAGCATGGAGGTAATAGAGTGAGCTGAGCTCTGAATGTGCGCCCACCCCTAATGATACACCTCTTCGAAGGCTCCACCTCCCAAGGGTTCTATTAGCTGGACATTAAATAGGAGGCTTAATTACAAACACATGAGGCTATGGGGAGGGGGAATTTTCTATTCTAACCACACACTGCCTTAGTCCAGCTCACTACCCACTCAGGAGATTTTTCTTGTGCTCAAGTCTAACTTCCACATTTCCCTTCAAGTTTCATTGAGATACAGGGAGACAGAGTGAACACAAAGTCCTTTGGACTTCCTCTAATTTCAAAACATCCAAGGGAAGCAATTGGCAAATTAGACAAAATAAATTAATTACTTCTTTTCTTTCATCATTTTAGCCTAGGGTCTGGCAATAATCAACATTGAATAATTAGATTGAATGCAGGAGGAAGAAATTTCCAAGCCAAGTAGTGAAACTGGCCAGCAAGGAGAATGGAATTGGTAAAGGTGCATCCGGGATCCGGGACCAGCTTGAACAATATATTCACTTCCAGGAGGATGGGCAGGAAATCCACAGATCTCAGATCTGAAATCAACCAGACCAATCCACAGACACTAACATATTTGTTCTCAACTATGACAAAGATTTGACAGCCCAGATTATCTCACCACCCTGCCCCACCCATCCCAGCATCCTTTAACTACAACACATAATTTAGAACACACACATTCAGGGAGTTAAATGGGTAACTTGGGATTATGTTGAATGATTTTTAGTGAAAATGAAACAAAAAATAATTATTGCAGGAAGACCTAATAATAATAAGGACAGGTTTATTTTTAAAATGAGGAAAAGAAAGAAAGAAAAGAAGAGGAAAGAAAAGAAAAGAAAGAAAGAAAGAAAAAAAGAAAGAAAGAAAGAAATAAGAAAGAAAGAAAGAAAGAAAGAAAGAAAGAAAGAAAGAAAGAAAAAGAAAGAATGAGGGAGGCTGGAGAGATAGACAAAGTGCTTACCACTCAAGCCAGAGGAATCCAGCTCACTCCTCCTTAGACACCATGTGAGCTGTGAGCCTTGGCAGGCTTCTGGAATTCCAGTACTCTGAAGGTGGACACAGGAGAATTTCCCAGAAGCTCCCTATAGCAGTGTCAAACGCATCAAAGATTAACAGCAGAATGAGATCCAGAGAGAGAAACTCTGCCTCAAAAAGACAAAGAAAGGCAAGAACTGACTCAAGATTGTTTTCTGGTCTCCGCACATACCGGGCGGCACTTGTATGCCCACCTTCTCACAATGCACATAAAACACATACACCCACACGTGTGCACGCACACACAACATGTATGTATACATAAACACATGTGTACCTGGTCACACACAGAGATAACAATAGCAGTAAGAGTAAGAGGAGGAGGAGGAGGAGGAAAGCACACAGTGATTTCCTACTACAGATCTGCATTCAACTAAATGACAAAGTGTAACTGTCTTGTTCTCCTGACAGTTTACAGGATCTTTTTGTTTAAATATATTTATTAGTTATGTATATAGTATATATACAGCCATGATGGTACCATAGTTAGCCTTCTCCCTGTCCTCCCCCATGGGTAATGTGGGTCTTGCCTTATGGAGGTAGCTATGAGTTATGTGGGAGAGGCAATGACTCTGTGTATAATGACCCAACTCACGGCTCTAACAATCTTTCTGCCCCCTCCTCCGCAAATTTCCTGGAGCCATGTTGGGTTCATTTTAGGTCTATTTCAGTGACGAGGTTTTGGGAGTCTCTGTGTCTCTGGAGATCTGATTTGGTAGGGTGAGTGTTCTTTGTGACTATCTCCTTTGCCCTTGTGCTGGTTCTGGGTTACAGGATCTTTTTATCTTGCTTCAACCACCACTAGCATCTGTTTTCTCGGCGTCAGCCCCTGAAGGGTTGTGGGTTGCAGGGAGTCAGCAGGAGTAACATCTCTGAACTCTGTGATGGTGGCTGAACCAAAATAACCATTCAAAGAACCATGGCTTTGTTTACATGACTGCAGAAAGGGCAATCTGCTTTGCCAGCCTTGTGTCACACTGATGTGATATCTGGACCCCGTGTGCGGTGCTTTAGAGGAATAGCAGGCAGTCATTTGGTAGGGTGTGGGAGGGATAGTGACATGACCCCTTTACCTGACTTTTCTTCTGAAGTTCAGTAAGGACCACCTTTGAGAAGCTGAGAATCCACTTACAGATAAAACACAGCCTAAGGATTTATTCTGTCTATGTGAGAGTGAGATGACGAGTTTCCTTTAAAGTCTCTTCTTCTATCTTCTACCTTGGGGGAAATTATTGTTATCTGTGTTCATTTTATGGCTGTCTCAAATCTTTCCTCCTTCTTTGAATTCTCTGCCTTGTTTTGTCCAAACCAGAGGATAACAGCATCTATTACTTTATATATCTTGTTTCCAGAGACAATAGCCCATGTTCCTTCCATTATTTATTCTCTCTTTCCTCTGTCAGCGAGACAATGGTCTGCTGCTTGCCAAGAACTCTGCTTTTCCAGGCCAGTGATTCCACTGCCTCTAGCGTTTTCTCAAATTTAATTTCTTGTGAAAAAGAAAAGAATATAGTTGATAGTTCTGTCAAATAGGAACTCAGTTTTGAATGAATGAGACTGCACCATGGAAAATGATTAAGATCAAGATCTGAATTGGAGATGAAGGTGTTAGCGGAGGTCCTGATGGTGGTAGGTAGTTGATGGCAATGGGGTGTCAGTGACAATGAGGGTGATGTTGGTGACAGCGAGGTGATGGTGGGCATGCTGGCAATGGTAAGACCAGTGATGATGTGGAGTTTTGATGGTGTTTTTGTTGATCAAAGTGCTTGTCTTTTTAAAGAACCAAGCCTTTCTTGAGATGACTTGATTGGATGGTAGAATAATAGAGAAAACACACGATTTAGTGGTTTAAAATGATAGCAAATAATGAAAGCCAGTTATTGGACTGTTTGATTTTTTAAAAAATGTAAAGCAATTAAGTTACATCTCTTGAAAATAAAATTATTTGCATGATTGTCACTTTTGCTTTCTGCCTTCACTGTAGCCCTCATGTTTTTGTTAGTTTCTTGTATGCCAGAGCCCCTTATAAATAAAAGGAAGAAAATTTGAAAGTATCCCACAGCTCTGCCTCCTGTGTAAATCAGGCCATTTGCCTGAAAGTGCTTGCTAAGATTGTTCCAACCACTCGATGCTTCTTTGACATGGAGAGGTTTATCATAGTTTTCCTGTAGGTTGGTCTGCTTCAGGTGATGCCATAATGTCTATTTATTCTGTAATAGTTTATTTTCTTTCCTTTTTTTTTTTTTGGAGAGAGACACAGAGAGAGAGACAGAGAGAGAGAGGGAGAGGAAGACAGATAATGGGTGCGCCAGCAGCCTCTCAGCCGCTGTGAATGAACTCCAGATGTGTGCCCCCTTGTGGGCAAGTGCGGCATTGTGCCCTTGTGTCAATTTGCATCTGGCTAAACATGGGACCTGGAGATTGAAACCGGCATTCTTAGGCTTAGCAGGCAGGTGCCTTAACCTCTAAGCCATCTCTCCAGCCCCTTGATTCCCTTGACTGAGTGTTAGATGCTGTGCTAAGCAGAAAAAAAAAATGCAAAGCCTCCACCAAGTCCTAATTGAAGACGAAATTGCAAACTCCACTGGACATCATGAAGTTTGTTAAGATGGAGGTGCCTAAAGGGGACTGAAAATAGGAGAAAAGAACATTGAAGTGTTAGTGGAGGGTCAGGGATCACTGTACTTGAGAAAAGACCATCTTAGTGAAGGGAAAATTTCAACAGCTAGGTTTCCAAATACAAGACAAAATGTGCAGAAAGTGTCCTGGCTCACAAACATATACCCAACTTCAATAAGTACAGCCAATTCAGCAAGTCGCTGGGGTGGCCAACCAATTTAGCATTATAACATGATATTATCTACAAAAACATTGGGCCATGGTCAACTATTCAGGGCCGCATGAGGCCATAAGCTTCAGATTGGACTGGGTTGATAGAGTGTTATTCAAGAAGAGTGTAGTATGCAATAACACACTAATAGCCTCAGACAAGTCTGGAAATGAAGTAAATGTCATCATATAAAAACATGTGAGGGCTGGAGAGATGGCTTAGCGGTCAAGGCGCCTGCCTGTTAAGCCTAAGAACCCGGTTCCAATCTCCAGGTTCCACGTATAGCCAGATGCAAAGTGATGCAAGGGTGCAATGCCACACTTGCCCACAAGAGGGCACACACATCTGGATTTCGTTCACAGCAGCTGAGAGACCACTGGTGTGCCCATCTCTGTCTGTCCTCCTCTCCCTCTCTGTCTCTCTCTGTGTCTCTCAAAAAAAAAAAAAAAAAAAAAAACCATGTGAACAGTCATTCTATGTTGAGATTTTATTCGTTATAGACTAATTTTAGTAGCAGAATGATGTAGTTAAGATCACTGAAAAACCAGGGTAGGAGATCATTTAGAGAGGGTGGACCTTTGAGAGTAGAAGCACATAGAACTCAGAGCTAATATAGTGATGGTGGTTATGCAAAGGTGATGACTAACACACCAAATGGAAAAGGGAGTGCTTCAGGGGATAAAATGATTTTAATGTAGGGCCATCTCAATGTTCTTTAAGTTACTGACTTACCACCCAGAGGCTACTCTCTATACAACAATACACAGTTTCTTGCTAAATTATCCATTTTTGAAATTATTTACTTAAAAAATTCCTGAGAGTGAGAACTACAGAAGATATCCCTTGCTGAAGTATAGTGGTGTAAGATGAAATACAAGATGAGGGTTCCATGCAGGACTCCAGTGTAAACCTTAGAACTCACTTTCTTGTCTCCTGTTCCCATGATGGAGTTTAGAAGGACTAAACTTTCCTCCATCTTACTGCAGAAAATGTAGACAAAGAGGGTCAGACATGGTTAAAAGCCTTCACAATTAAAATTAGATTTCTAGGGCCTGGAGAGATGGCTCAGTGGTTAAGCACTTGCCTGTGAAGCCTAAGGACCCTGGTTTGAGGCTCAATTCCCCAGGACCCATGTAAGCCAGATGCACAAGGTGGCACATGCATCTGGAGTTTGTTTGCAGTGGCTGGAGGCCCTGGCATGCCCATTTTCTCCCTCTCTCTCTCTCTGCTTCTTTTTCCCTCTGTCAGTCACTCTCAAATAAATAAATAAAAAATAAACAAAAAATTTATAAAGAAATATATACACTCTCAAACACAGAACCTAGAAGAGAAGAATTGAGCAAGAGGAAAACAAGGAAAAAATGAACTAGTAATTATTTTCACAAAGATGTGGCAGAAACCAAAGAGCAAGATGTTATTATTTTAGTTTGGAGATCTGATCTGTAATAAAACAAAACAAAATTCAGCAATAAACATAGCCATTTTGAAATATTAAAATGTCACTTTTCAATGCCCTTAATACAAGATAAGTAATATCCAGGGACAGATATTCTTGATTTTATTAGTAGGGCTGTAATATTTCCATTTGTTTATCTCTTCTCTTTGGCTTCATTTTTGTAAGTTGGTTAGAGTTTGGAACAAAGCCTTTAAGATTTGTGCTCATAATGAAGAGCCAAACAATAGAAACCAGCAAGAGAATAGAGGACAACGTATCACCTTTTCCAACCACACTGTGGATATAACGTGATAATTCCTGTACAGGCAAGAAAAATAGGTTCCTGTTCATATTCAAAGAATGTACTGAAATACATCTGTGTGAGCGTACATCATGTCTGTGGATGACACAACACCAACCTCTGCTCAGTTTCAGAACCCAACATATGATTACAGAGACATGAGACTGAACTCTCCAGTGATGTGAACATGGAACACAACCTTGGAGAAAGAATGAGAATAAGTTAGCTTGTTAGAAGGAAGAAAAGAAAAGTATATCATGAAAAGAGAAGCAAGAGCAAAATCTTCAGGTTGGGCCATTAGCTAAGTAAGTTTGAAGTGTTATTTAGGAAGTCTCTAGAAAATCTTCAGGTTGGGCGATTAGCTAAGTAAGTTTGAAGTGTTATTTAGGAAGTTTCTAGGTTTGAAGGCTAGATTGGATATCAAGGCATAGTGGTCCATAAGATAGAAGAAGTTTTGATGTTCAGACTTGAAAAGTCCTTCTCAGACTTTCATTCGAAGAGATAGCTGCGACATTTCTGCTTTACGAATAACACACTAATGCTATTAATACTAATAAATATTTAGCACTATTATAAGTGCCAGACATTTGATAACTAATTCAGTCATAATGATGCATCACAATTTAGGCTATATTAGCATCGGCTCTGTTTTTCCACATTTCTAAACTGAGAAGCAAAACAGAGACCTTTCACAAGTAATATATGTAAATGTGTCAGTGTATAATGCAGACAGGCTGTGAGTTTAGTGCAGCCTCAGATCTCAGCCTCTGCATCAAGTATGCCATTTACACATGATGATGTAAAGGAGAAAACGAAGCTGAGAAACCACTTAGGAGTTTCTTCTCAAGTGACAAGGGTGAGTCTGAGGGACCATGCAGTAGTGATAACGCATAGGGTCTGTGACAGGCAAGCCTGTGGTTGTATCTTTACTCAGATAAAGATAACTTTCAAGGTCAAATTTCAACTTAAACAGAGACACTTATCCTCTATTGTACAGACAGGTCCCCATCCAGATGGGAGGCAACTTGGCCCCTGGAACAATGGGTTCCCTTTTGTAGTGGTTTGGTTTGGGTATCTAGGTTCCCAGCTGATGGAGATTTGGGAATTAATGCCTCCTGGAGGCAGTGTATTTACTGGGGGCGGGCTGATGGGTGTTATAGCCAGTGTCCCCTTGTCCGTGTTTGGCCACACTCTCCTATTGAAGTTGTCTACCTTATTTTGGTCAGGGAGTATGTCCACCCTCTGCTCATGCCATCATTTTCCCCTGCCATCATGGAGCTTCCCTCTGGAGCCTGTAAGCCAAACTAAACCTCTTTTTTCCCTTAAGCTGCTCTTGGTCGGGCGATTTCTACCAGCAATGCGAACCTGACTGCAAAACTTTTATGCTTTACGTAACTCACTAGCCACGTCACGTAAGCTTTCTTTGGGATGTTCAATTCCACTTTCAGTGTTGCTTCTGGCAATGCAGCAGTCTATTTCCTGACTATTTAGATGATATAGCTTGTCTTTTCTTTCTTTTTATTAAATTTATTTATTTATTTATGTGTGTGTGTGTGTGTGTGTGTGAGAAAGAGAGAGAAATAATGGGTGCACCAGGGCCTCTAGCCACTGCAAATGAACTCCAGAAGCATGCACCATCATGTGCATCTGGCTTATGTGAATTCTGGGATCAAGCCTCTATCCTTAGGCTTTGCAGGCAAGCACCTTAACCTCTAAGCCATCTCACCAGGCCTCTTTTCTTTCTCTTCTCTTTTCTATGCCTCCATCTTCTCCTCTCTGTTTTTCCTTTTCAGTATTGCAGACTTCTTCCAGAGTTTGGTAAATGTGAGGCAATCGCTTTACTACTGAGCTATGCCCCTAATCCTTTTAAATTTAAAACTTTAATTTTAAAATAATGATTTAATTAAAAATTTACTTTGAGGCAGGGTCTAACTAAATTATCTAGACTGTTCTCAGACTTGCTATGTAGTCCAGGCTGGTGTTGAGCATGAGATCCTGCTATCTCCTGATTGCAGGTGTGTGCTGCCCACACGTGGCTCATGATGTATTCTTTCTATATGATGTTAATACATATTACTCTTAGACGAACTGGTCCTTGCTCAAATAAATTTGAGAAATACTGAAATAAAGTCAAATGGTTGCCACATTGTAGCATTGTTTAATATAACATTGTATGTTGTGACTCACCTAAATGGCAGATGACAGTGAGATGTTTTATTCCAAATAGCATCTTGGATACCTTGAGTAAGTAGTTTTCTATAGAGCAAACTCTGTAAATGCTGGCTTAACATCACAGTAAAGTTAAGAAAAAAAAACCTCTTACATTAAGGTTTCAATTCACAACCTTGAGACCAATTTTTACAGATAGGCAAACCAGTATTTCAACTATATGATCATCATTATTATTATTTAAAATTAGCATTCAAAGTATTCATTTTCATTAGATAGTTACTAAAAAAATGTTTTTGGTTGATTCTCCTTAAACCCCCTGTTTTTCCCACTCTCATCCCCAACTATATTATTATTATTTTAATTAGAATGCAAATAATTAGGTTTCATTATGGTATTTTTCAAATAAAATTCATTTTTGTTTCCTTCCTCTCTCTTTCCACCTATCACCCTTGTGCCATCTCCTTACCATGGCCTCCTTTATGCTTTCATGACAAAAGTTTCTTTTTGCTCTCACCCCTCTTTTTTATTACTTCTTGTTTCCTTGTTATTGTCTTCTGATACTTTCACATTCTATACCCATACTCACACCCCCTAATTACATTAATATTGACATTAAAAGGTAGTACCCCAAGAGCAATGCATGACCCACATTCCCCATTGATGAGGGTCCCTTTGAAAGTGGGAGGACGGGGAGGAGGACAATGGAACCAATACTATGAATGTAAAATCAGAATAATATAAATAAAAAATATATATTTAAAAAATGACACAACTTGATATTCTCAAGGCAAAATCTAAAAAAAAAAAAAAAAAAAAAAAAAAGGTAGTAAGGTAGTACCCCTATGGAGAGAGAATATGCTATTTTTGTCTTTCTTGGCCCCACCCACATTATTTTTTAGATACACTACTAGGACTTTGGATATTACTAGAAGTAAATTTAAAATAAACTAATCAAAGAAACTAATGCACTTTGTCTCAATCTAAGACAGGATTACTTTTCAGTCTTCTGTGGGCATTGACAATCATCCTGGATTGAGTTTCAGTGTCATGTAAATGCATTTGTCTCATGATGAGGATGTACTGTACCCAGAGTATTTCCATGAGTTCTCTGTGTAATATATCACTGGAGAAAATCAACGTGGTAAGGTATGTGGCAACCAATTCCTTTGCCAACCTGTATTATATAGGTAAATGGCATATATGATCACACTGGTAACTATTGGGCAATAGTCAGCATTCCCAGTGAGATAACTGTTAAGCAGTGAGAAAGGTAAAACAAAATTTGAGAGTTTATTCATATCACAACAAAGTGTTTAAAATGAAATGGTATCTTGACATTCATGTCAGTTGTTTCTCTTTTTCTCTCTCTTTCACACACACACAGATAAGTACTTTTACAATAAAAATAATAAATATGAATTATCCTACTTTCTTTATTTCCCTACATTTCTCCTCAAAGATATTATTTATATTGTTGCTTTTCTACCTCCAAATTCATTCTTCAAAACATTGAAAGCTTATGCATATAGGCTCAATTATCCATATATTGTAAGTTCCAAGTTCTGACTCCAATCTAAGAAAAAAGAAATTTTTGGTATAAGTACTGAATCTGCCTGCTCATGGTGACACTTTCAATTCATTGTGAACTACCAAAATACTTCCCTTCCTGCTCATGTCTTTGTTTAATCTCCCATCAAGCATTAGCCAGACCTCACCCTGCTTAGCTTCTGAGATCAGACGCACTTGCGTGCATTCAGGGAAGTATAAGCTATAGACACATCTTTGGTTAATCTATTGAGGTATATTTGGCTGAATAAAATTGGATATCTTTCTTCTTTTGCAGTTTTCATCATCGTAACTTTGACACTATATAATTTGTTAAAATGTGGTTTGATGTCAGTTACAAGAAACTATCAACTGTCAAATATTGGATCCCAGGACAAGCTCATTCTTGAGGAGGTTCAAACAGGAGCACCTGTTACCTTAGCTGGGTCTCCCTTGTTGATAAGTGAATACACGTGCTATGTCTGTTTGGTCAACCTGATTGAAGATGGAATACTCTTGCTATATTGGTTGGACTCATTCATTAGAATATGCATTCAATCATTTACCCATCAATAATTCCTAACATTAATCTTATACAAAATATCTTATACTTTATTTTCTTTACCTCAAGAAAAGGTACATTTATTTTCTATGCCACAGCTTCTTACTGCTTCCCAGTATCCTTTCCTTATTTCTTTTTCTATTGCTTTTTTTCCCTCCATTTTTCTTTTATTTTATGCTTCAAACCCAGGTTCCCAGTCCCCTTTCCTCTATGGCCAGCCCCAGGAACAGCAGAAGGGCTGTGTTGGAATTGTAGTAGCCCACAGCTGGAGTGTTCTTTCTTTCCTGGGACAAACATTCAGAATATAGTAGTGTCCTGCCTTCCTTGAAACACATGGCCTGAGGTTTCTTTTGTGTCTTCTTGAGGACACACCCATTGTGCCTTCAGCATTTCCCCAGTGCCATTCAGATTAAAGGCCATCAGGGAAGTCTGGAGAGCAGGTCTCTCAAGGCTCTGTCTAGACTCTCCAATCACATAGGTAACTTAACACCATTTAAAGGACAGATGATGTAAACAGGGCCCTAGAATTTGAGTATCCAAACTCTCAAGGCAGATCAAGTGACTGTATTTGCTATTTGCAGTTCCACTGCTGGGCCAGCAGACCAAGACAAGGCAATTTATTACATATAATTATTAAGAAAATAGGGTGCAGGCATAAATATCACAGTATAGAATGAGAAGAAATATTATGTACATAAATCCTACTTACAGGGATGGGGAGATGGCTCAGCCATTAAAAGCACTCGCTTGGAAACAATGCTGGCCTGAGCTCAATTCCTTAGTACCCAAATTGATACATGTATCTGGAATTCATTTGCGGCAGGAAGAGTCCCTGATATATTTATTCTTCTCCTCTCTCTTTCTCTCTCTGCCATACACATGCATAAATAAAATTTATTTAAGAATTAAATCCCACTTACAAGACTCAGATACATATGCAATTGCATAAAAGAATAGATTATCATACAGGAAAAGTTCTATCCTTCTCTCTTTCTCTCTCTACATACATACATACATACATACATACATACATACATACATACATTCATAAAGGAACCAATACAATTTATTCAGTTATGGTGAATCCTCTGATAAAATATTTATTTATTTGCAAACAAAGAGGGAAATAGAAGAGAGTGATAGACAAAGAGAATGGGCATGGCATTGCCTTCATCCACTGCAAAAAGAAAAAGAAAAAAAACTCCAGATGCATGCACTACTTTGTGCATCTAGCTTTACATGGGTATTGGGAAATTGAACTTGGGTTGTTAGGCTTTTCAGGCAAGCACATTAACTGCTGTGCCATCTCTCCAACCCATAGAAATTAAAAGAAAATGAAAATAAGGGGAGAAAAAGGAAAGATAAATGATGTGAGGAAAAATATTAAAGGACAGGAAAGAAGAGAAGTAAAAGACAGAAAAGGTAATGTGGTCCTGTTTAGAAAATGTGGTTAATGATTAATGAATTGTGTATTAATAGCTAGTATTTTGATAATTATCCACGTACTATCCTAAAGGCTAAGTACTCTACACACATTATCTTGTTTAATATCAATTTCATAACTTTTTCATGAGAGAAATGCAATGACTAATTCTTAAAGAGATTACAAATTGCCTAAAGTACTGTAGCTCTCAGTTGGGACCCAGTAGCATTGTTTACCTCAAACCTGTAAACGTTATTGCTTTCTTAGGGCGATTGTTAACAAAGACAGTACACAACCCATAACTAGTGGATAATAAACTGAATTCTTTTCTCAAGATATTATAAGAATATCAGGAAGAAGGTTAAAAATGCTACTACATATATGTATATATAAAGTTTAAGTAAATAAATATATAATATATTATATTAAAATAATATAATAACATATAACTAATATAGCATATTAAAACAATATGTAACATATATTTATATATAATATGTTTACAAAAAACAAGAAGACTTTTTACCATTTTATGAAACAAAATGATTAAGTTTGTACACTTTATGAAATTCAGCCCAATAAATAAGTTTGTGAGCCTATTTGGGTTGTATATGCTTATATTAAATATTATGCATTTATAATTATAATAATTCTTTAGTGTCTATTGAGCTTAAAATATTCTAAAAGCTTTACATTAATAATTTCGCATAGTTGCTCAACCACATATATGAGGCTGGCACCACGATTCCATGTATATGACAGAGGAAAGTAAAACATGTACACTTTTTTTTCTTTCAATGACAGTGAAATAGGCAATGACAGACCCACAATCATCCCTCACTTGTCTGATTTTAGGCCTCACTCTCTTGACTATGATGCCATATACATTCCATATTTTATAAGTGTATTTCTATGCATGTTAAGAAGACATTCATATGAAAGAAAATTTTGTTTTCATGATTTTAAATTTTTGCATCTTGCTTTCATATATTTCTACACTTTTTTTCCGGCTCTAAAACTTTTTATTTATTTATTTTTTTACATTTTTTAAAATTTTATTTATTCTTATGTATATTTTTCTAGTTTTACATTCATAGTGGTGACTCCATTATCCTGTTCCCTGTCCTCCTTCTTCCATAGGGACCCTCATCAACGGGGAATGTGGTTCATGCATTGTGGGGGTAGTCAAGAGCTATGGGGAATAGGCCAAGTCTCTGTGCATAATGCCCCAACTTGTGGCTCTAACATTCTTTCTGCTCCCTCTTCCGCAAATTTCCCTGAGCCACATTGGGGTCATTTTAGTTCTACTTCAGTGATGAGGTTTTAGGAGCCTCTGTGTCTCTGGATATCTGGCTTAGTGGGAGTTAGATGTTCTCTGTGTTTATCTCCTTCAGCCTTTTTCTGGTGTCGTGATCCCCAAGAGCGCTGAACTCTTGCCCTTCCTCCACATTACTCTGTGGTTTCAGCTGGAGCCCTGGTGAGGTGTGATTGGCTGATCCTCCCTTCAGGTTAGTTGTCCATCTGGAAAAAATAAGCAAATTCTCCAATGGAGAGAGAAGTTAGTACTAGATATATGGGATGGCCATAGATATCTTGGAGGGAATTTTATATGGGTAGGCCCTCTTCTAGCCCACATTTGATGATATCTTGATTGGAGACTGTGCTCATTTTTTGTACATGGTTTTGACTTATTTCCCAGTTCCAGCAATGAGTTCCATTCCACTGAGTGGATCAATTAGCCAAATCAAGAGCCGTTGGTTGCCCACCATGGCTGTGTGCCACTTCTGCACTTGTTTGAGCATTACGTCTGGTTGTTTCTTGCTGGGTATCTTAGACTGGATGTTTGGACCAATGTCGGCCATTTTCCCCCAGTTGCTCGTGCAGCACCCTCTGGCACTAGACTAGCTAACTGTCTGGGGACTGACCCTCTTCCAGATTCTGGCCAGGTCTCTCCATGTTTGGTCTCACACGTATATGCTGTCTTCGACAGTAGGGTCTTACCATTAACCTTTGGTGGGTCATCAAGAACTCTGTCAGAAATCTGTCTTTTTTGGGAAACCTTGTAGGTGTCTCAGATCTACAGCTCATTGTGAAAGTTAACCCCGTGCTGGTACTGGGAGTTATAAGTCAGCGCCTAGGGAAGGTGAGGGGAGAAAAAGATAGATAATATAAAAGAGAAAGTGAGTATAGAGAGGTGATGGATAGAAAGTGAGAGAGAGAGGGAGAGAGAAGAGAGAGTAAAGCAGGAGAAAATTAAGGTTGGTCTTCATGGTGTATTTCTACACTTTTAATAGACCTTCTTATTTTTATTTAATATTTAGTGATGAGGGTTCAGGCGTTTTAAGTAGCTCACTTAAAGTCACACCCTGATTAATGACTAAAGTAGGACTCAGTCTTAGGCCATCTCTGAGCACTTTTTCTCTTAGCTTATCACGGTCACTCCCAAACCTCTGGAAACCCAAGTACTTAAATTAAATAAGAAGCAGTTTACTGAATGAGAACAAAATCTGTCTTCTCTTGCAGCTATGTGCAGATAATGTGCCTCACTGATGCCCACTAAGTTCTATTAACCCTTTCACAGGGACTTCTATTCGTTCTGCTGTTTGGGGGGTGGCATGTGATCTTTGGCTTTTTCTCCTTCCTTTCCTTCATCCAATCACATGTTTGAAACAGCAACATGTTCTGTCGTCCTTACATTTAGGGATTCTCTTTGCCATGGATAGTTGTTATGACATAGTCTTCATCTTCATTCTTTCACAAGTGTCTTGGATCTCTCCTTACAATATAAATTTATTTAGAGATTTTCCTTGCTTGGAAACTTCATCCAAGCTCCATCAATTCTAGGGCAAGGTTTAAGCTTCTTAAGTGGGCCTGTACTTCCAACTCAATCCTCTTCCATCCCTCCAGACTAGCGATGGGCCTCTCCAGCACCATTTGTTTTGAACTTGCGCGCACCACAGTGTTGTTGCTTATCATATTCTCTAACGTGGTGTACGTCCATCACCATCACATCATAGCATGCTTTCTCGTCACTGTGCTTTGCCTGTTCAATCCCCGTCTCCAAACCTTGACAACCAGTGTTATTTTCACTCCTTCCACAGTTCCGCCTTTTCTAAAATGTCATATGATTAGAATCATACAGCAAGCAGCCTTTCATGTTCACTTCTTTTACCTTGGAATATAAGTTAGAGGTTCCTCCATGTCCTTTTTGGAATGAACAGTCTATTTCTTTTAGTGTTGAATAATATTCCATTATCTGGGTGGTGTGCCATATTTTATTTTTCATCTGCTTGCTTTTCAAATCTGGCTATTAATTATATAGCAGACATATGAAGGTTTTCAACTCCTACAGCTAAATGATTTTTCATATAGTAAGAGTATATTTATTTATTTGTTTATTTATGTATTTTTCTGGTATCCCACACTACCATCCAAGAAGGCTGTACTTCTTTCATTCCAATCAGCAGTAACCATATGTCCCTACTATCCAATATCTTCATAGCATTTGATGTTGTCAATGTTATACACTTCAATAATTCCAATATGTATGTAAGTGATAATACATGACTTTTAACTTATATCACATCATTCATTATGTCCGTTTCTATCTGTATGTGTTATCTGATTAAGTATCCTTTAAAGTCTTTGACCAATTTTGAAGTCATTTTTCTCTTAATGTTGAGTTTTAGGAGTTCTTTGTATACCTTTTTTTGTTTAATTAGGTAAAAATTTTGTATGGACAGGTCATGTGTTATACCATCATTTTCCTTCTTTTCCCCCATCCTGCTGGGGCCCCTCCTCGGTGGGAGTTGTAGTTGTAGTTGTAGATGTGGGTTATGGGATCTGAGAGTATCAGTCAGTCATTGTAAGATGGATACACTAGGACCTCTTGTCACTGCAAACAAACTCCAGATGCATGTGTCGCTTTGTGCATCTGGCTTTATGTGGGTATTGGGGAATTGAACCTGGGCCAGCAGGCTTTGAGAGCAAGTGCCTTTAACCACTGAGCAATCTCCCCAGCTCCTCTGTTATGAATTTTTTAAGAGCAATTTATCTTGGTACTCATGCTAGGACATTTTTATTAATGTTATCTTAATAGATCAACCACAGACAAGAGACAAGCCGTCTACTAATATACATCCACTATCCAAATGACACTAATCCCACTTATCAGGAACATGATCCTTATCCTACCAAAAGCTCATGGTTTCAATTGTCAAAATTCTTTCAGTTATTTTCTTTTTATGATTTCAAACTTTTATGAGCTTGGTCTTATAAATTTGCTAGGAAAAAAAAGTGGTTTAGCATTTTCTAGCCCAGTGTTCATGTTCACTTTATAGGATACAACTACTGTGAATGACAAGAAAACCTTAGGCATTGTTCGTAAGATTCCAGCTGTTTGGATCAGGCCTTCCCTACACGATTAAGAGAAATACCACTTACTTAAATCCAAGCAATTGTAGATTGTAATTAACTTTACCAAATATGTTCACAGCAATGCCCAGGTTCATGTTTGGTCAAACAACTAGGTGCTACAGCTTAGTCAAGTTAGCTCATAAGCAGTTGTGACAGATACTGATGGATGTATAGAAATAACAGCTCTTGAGTAATTTTTATTTACGGAAGTGAGTTATGACTGTGTCTTCACAGACAGAGTGAGGGTGTGAGAAGGAGCTGACATAACATGCTTCTCCCTCTGGTGAGAAGTTTAAACTCAGGAACAAAACTGCAGTGACACCCCTGTGAGTTCGTGTCTGAGTTCCACTACTTCACTCTCTGAAGCTGGAAAATTTCTCTCAATGTGCCTTCGTTTTCTTACGTGTAAAGTGAGGATAAAAATAGTGCAGCCCTTCATAAGAGGCCTCTTCTGTTTAGATAGTCAAACAAGGCTGGCTCTTCTCAGTGCCTGCTCCCTGGGGACTGCGGAGAGAGTGTGAGGCAGGGCAGGCACACATCCCTTGACAGCGGGGCCTCACATCCTTGGCAGACAAAGTGCTAGGGATGACCATCTATGGGAAAGCAGCCAACTCTAGCCCAGCTGGAAAATATGCCCAGCCTAGAGACTACATGGGAATGAGGTAGGTGTTGTTTCATCATCAACAAAGAAAAGCATTCACATATATTAGCCTAGGAACTCATCCCAGTGTCCTAGCAGTCAGGAACTCCAACCCCAAACAGAAGGGGAAAGTAAGATGGGGGGTGAGAAACAGCTTTCCATAGCTGATTTATTTTTATTTAGTGTTTTTTGTTTTTTTTTTTGGAGAGAGACATAGAGAGAGGGAGAGGAAGACAGATAGAGATGGGCGCGCCAGCAGCCTCTCAGCCGCTGCGAACGAAATCCAGATGTGTGCTCCCCCTTGTGGTCAAGTGCGGCATTGCACCCTTGCGTCACTTTGCATCTGGCTAAACATGGGACCTGGAGATTGGAACCAGCATTCTTAGGCTTAGGAGGCAGGCGCCTTAACCGCTAAGCCATTTCTCCAGCCCTACTTAGTTATTTTTATGCATGCGTGCACAAGAGAGAGAATTGGTGTTCCAGGGCCTGCCTCACCCAGTGTAATCAAACTCCAGAGGCATGTGCCACCCTGTGCACATGTGAGACCTTGCACACTGGCGTCACCTTGTACACTTGACTCACTTGGGCCCTGGCGAGTTGAACATGGATCCTTAGGCTTCGCAAGCAAGTGCTTTAACCACTCAGCCATCTTTCCAGCCCCATAACTGATTTTTAAAGGAAAGAAGCACACCTAACTTCTATCCATAAAGAGGTGATATTTTCTGAGAGGTAGGTATATGTGCAGGTATGCACACATTCTAGTCAAATGGCTCAGGAAAAGAATGATAATAAAAAAAAATAGTGTGACCAGCTTACACTGTTTTCTTTAAAGGTCGCTCACTAACTAACTAACTACTGCTGTGATATCATGTCGATGTAGAGGGCTAAAATGAGACCTTGTCATTCCCTGTGCTGCCTCTGTCTGTGACTGCACCTGCTCCCTTCATTGGACCCATCCTTGACCTCCACATCACACAGTGACAGACCTTGGGAAGAACCATGAGATCTATAAAGACAAAATAAAGCTGTCATCTTACAGTCAAAGTGTCAGAGCCCAGACATCAGTGGTGATGTAGAGGGGTAGGGGTGCATTCTGTGTCCATGCTAACTGACACTTGGTGAATATTCCATGCAAAAGTTCATTTGGGGTTTCTCTTGCATTGCGACATTGTCATCAATGCCACGTTCTTGACTTGTGGCATTTTCCCCTCACCAGGCTACACTACCTTAGCATATCAGTTCTTACTTTTACATAGACTTATCAGTCTGACTAAATAAAACTTATCTCCTAAGTGCCTTCTCCTGCTTCTGAACAAAGAAACACACTTAACACTTTTGTATTCATCTTAAATAACTGTTAGATTATTAGCTTAGTTTTCAAGTTATAGCTGCTTAATTGAAATATAATAAACATTATGAACACACAGTTTTAAATTCAGAAGTATTTTTTAATTATTTGGCAGAGATTTACTTATGAGTTAAACTAACTCTTATGTAATGTCAGTTGAATATAGAGTGATAGACAAGATGTATTTGAGAGACAACCATAAAATTAAATCTTTTTTTAAAGACTTTAATTTTATTTATTTATTTGCAACCGGAGAGAGAGAGAGAGAAGAGAGGCAGAGAGAGAATGGGCACACCAGGCCTCTAGCCACTGCAAGCGAACTGCAGATGCATGTGTCCCTTGTGCATCTGGCTTACATGGGACCTAGAGAATCGAACCTGGGTCCTTTGGCTTCGCAGGCAAATGCCTTCACCACTAATCCATTTCTCCAGCCTCAAAATTAAATCTTTATAGAAATATTTATATATTTGTGTGTATTGTGTGTGTGCACAGCACACAAACACACACATGTGCACTCATGGGCATTCCAAGACCTCTTGCCACTGCAAAAGAACACCAGATGCATGCACTACTCTGCATCCTTCTTTATGTGGATGCTAAGGAATTGAACCTTGGCTGGCAGGTTTTGCAACGAAGTGCCTTTAACCACTAGACCATATTCCCATCCCCTTAAATATTAATAGGTAGAACATGTGCAATTTTTTTTCTTGTCACAAGGCAAGGAGCAAATTTATGAAATGCCAGTTATCACAAGAACCCATATTAAAGTTAGCTTAACAAGGCATGCCTAAAACCCAGTGGTGGGAGGCAGACACAGGAGAATCCCTGAGGCTTACTGGCCAGTTAATCTAGCATAATCAGTGATTCCAGATCTACTGAGAGACCCTGGCTAAAGAAAATAGGGTGGAGAGGGCTAGAGAGATCGCTTAGTGCATAAAGTGCTTGTCCTTCAACACACAAGCACAAGGACCCAAGTTCTGATTCCCAACATCGACGTAAAACACCAGGCATGGTCGCGTGTCTATAATCCCAGTATTGTAGATGTGAGCACAGAGAATCCCTGGGGCTTGCTCACTAACTACTCTAGCCATATTGGTTAGTTCTAGGTTCATCCAAAGACTTTGTCTCAAATAATATGCTTTGGAGTTACTGAGTTAGCCTCCCAATATCAACCTCTGACCCCTACATGCCCTATACACATATGCATGCACACCTCCACACATGTGCACCCACGGACATATAAACATGCATGTACACACATATACAAAAAAAAATTAAGTAAGATGTAGAGAGTTTGAGGAAGACACTCAACATTGATTTCTGGCATCCACACACAGATGAATATGTGTGAACCCCACACAAATGAATATACAAGCAAACACATGCACATACCACACACACACATACACACACACACAAGTCAAAAGAGAAAGTTCACAGTTGCTTTGAACTGTGCTATGCCATCTTTGACAATAGGGAATGAATACTTTTCACTGATTGTTCTGCTGGAGTTAGCTAAAGGAAGACAATCTATGGAGTGGTCAAGCTAAATAGCAGCTCCTGGAAATAAGAAAAGTACACCATTCTTTATTTGAGTCAATGCAGATAAACCTTGATACCTAATACATCTCTGTAACAAACAGAAGTATATAAGTGGAATTATTCTCATCTGATTATTGAGATTTTTTTTTAAAGATTTCAAGCTTTCAGGGGAATGTGTCAAAATCCCCCTCCTCCCTCTTTTCGAATAAGGGTGTGTCTACCACACCCTCTCTCCAGGATATTTCCCCATGTTTCCTCCCTGCCTGCAGCTGCCGAGGCAATGAAATGAACATCGTGATGCTGTACAAGGGGATGGAAAGCAGCGGAGGACTATTTCAGGCCTGTCCAGTAAATAAGGGCAGGATGAGATCACTGGCGCCCAAGTGCCAGTTAATTGTAGAATCAGACAGTGGAGAGACCAGGCCGGGTGAGAGAACACCTTTACCCCAAGGACAAGCCTATGTGTGACATTCCGACGGTCCACAAATGAACTTGCCAACCAAATTGCCTTCCTGCTCTAATATATGATCCCCTTCTCCCGGGCTGAAGCCTCATTGTAATGAGTTGGTAGGTAAATACAGAGCTCAGTTGGGAGAATTAGTTCGTGCCTGTATGTTTTCAATACTGAGAGTGAAATGAAGGATACAGATAGCAATTTGAATCTCATTTCCAAGCTTGCATGGATGAAGGGTCACAGAAAGAAGCTGAGAGGTACCAGGATATTGGGGTGGCGGGGGGGGGTGGTAGAAGCAACAGTGATCATGACAAAGAGCACACAACAGGCGACACAGGGCACAGGTGGCATAAATTTGAGAGGGCAGGAGCTGTCTTCTCCTGATGGGCATACGGACAGTGTTTATGTTTATGACAGCGCTCACAGTCATAGAAAACACATAGAAAATCACATACAGGGAGCTTAAACAGCATCTCTGACATGAGAATGCAGATATTTGATCATCAAAGGCCCCTGCTATTTTCTTGAATCTTAGATCAACACCACTGTTGCAAAACCAAGCGATCCATAGAGAGGTGATGTGGCTGGACGATGTCTCTACTGTCAATCTACTTGAATTTCTGAAGAAGACATCATCTTGCATTCCTAAGCATTTGATTTTGAGATAAGACAGATACAAAATAAAAACTTTTCTCTTCCCCTCCAGAGTTTTAATTTAAAATGTAGACACCCTTGAACACACACAAACACGCACACACACACACACACACACACACACACACACACTCGCCAGGAGGAGAAAACAATAGGTCTAGCTATCAGTTAGTTAAGACAAATAAGTAGATGGTCTGCACAAAATTAAAGCCAGCAAGGAGATGCCCCAGATTCATTCAGCTGATTTTTAAAAATATATTTTATTTTAATTTATTTATTTGACAGAGAAAGAGGGGGATAGAGAGAGACAATGGGCATGCCAAGGCCTCTAGCCCTGGTAAATGAACTCCAGACGCATGTGCCACCTTGTGCATCTGGTTTACATGGGTCCTGGGGAATCAAACCTGGGTCCTTTGGCTTTGTAGGCAAGCACAGTAACCTCTAAACCATCCCCCCGTCCCTATTCTACTGTCTCTACCAGCAATATCAAACCATAAGATTACAGGAAAGCTCTCAGTTTAATAACCTGACCATTTGAGATGAGGTGTATTTAACATAGGAGGTTTATTTACTTCAATCGTTCAACTGGCCATGCACATAACTAATACTTATTTCTCCATTTCTCACCTGCTTATTCATTTTTCATCCTGTCGCCTAACCTAGAACTTGTTTGAATCACCCTTAATCATGTTGCTTACTATTTATTGTCCTCTGAAAATGTACTGAGTCAAACAAACGTCCTATGTGACACATTTTTGCTCTGATTCTACCTATTTGTTGTGGTTTGCTCTACACATAGGCTTAGTAAACAGAATAGATCGTGTATGCTGACAATCAAATGCCTACCCCGTCACTATCTAACAAGAAGAATCCATTTCTGGGTGATGTAAGTGAACAGAAAGCAATTACTGAGCAACTTAGCTATTATAAAGGTGCCCGGAGTCATCGTAAAAGATGAGAATTTGAATGTGAGAGGTATAACTTCATTAAACTTAATGTTGAATAAGTGGAGCAAACTATGTAATTCAACCAAGATGAAGAACTCCAAAGACAAGCTTTCTAAATAAGAGAAAGCATGAGAACATCTCAAACAGATCTATTGAACAGTTCACAGTTTTGAAATCTGCAAAAGCTATTCTCTTGATTCTTCCAGTCCTGACCTACCCACAGCCAATTTTGCAGCCTGAAGTCTAAATAGAGGATAAAGAGTAGAGGCTGGTGTCATGGTTTGATTCAGGCATCCTCCACAAACTTAGTTGTTCTGAATGCTAGGTCCCTAGCTGATGGCAATTTGGGAATTGGAGCCTCCTGGAGGCTTTGTATTGTTGGGGGCGGGCTTATGGGTATTATAGCCAGCTTTCTCTTGCCAGTATTTGGCACACTCTCCTATTGTTGCTTTCCCTCCACCTGATGTTGGCCAGGAGGAAATGTGTACCTTCTGCTCATGCCACCATTTCCCCCTGCCATCAAGGAGCTGCCCCTTAAGTCTGTAAGCCAAAATAAACCTTTTTCCACAAGCAGTTCTTGGTCTGGTGTTTTCTGTCAGCAATGTGAACCTGACTGCAACAGTAATGTTCGTACCGAGGAGTGGTGTCATTTGCTGCTAGAGGAATGTGGAAGGATTTGAAACCTTGGCCTAAGAGATGCCTTGCAATGCTATAAGTACAGCTTGATGGAATATTCTGGTCAGAGTTGAATGAAATGCAGTAAGAATTGTGGACAGTGAGGTTTGACTTATGAGGGTGAGAAAGAGTTTTGCCTGGATTGGGCTAGAGGCAGTTTGTGAGAGGCTTGTTGTTATGCCCATGTCCTGAGAATTTGTACAGGATTGCATTGTGTAGAAATGGATTGGTGTGCACAGAGGGATATGGCACAAAAAAATTAAATATTTGGGTGAAACTGCTTCCTATTCAGCTGTAATTGAGAGATTACAACCATTGAGGTTGGCACAGCTGACCTGCATTGGAATGACAGGAAGAATGCAGTCTTTTGAAGAGGCCTGAATGCTCAAGGAGTGTCTTGTTCTTCAAAGTCTGCTTTATTCCCCCTGGATTAACAAATTGGCACCCTACCTGGTATTATGGAGCATAAGAAATGCAGGAAAGAGAGGGCCATTAAATTTGTAACATGGTCTTGTGTTTTGGAAATGGCAATGGACAGTGTGAAGCAGGTTTGCTAGATTGCCTGCATGGAGGCCCAGTGGAGCCATGAAGATTAACTGTGGATTGCAGTGGAGACCCAGTGAAGATGCCAGGACCACGACATGGCTGCCAAGGAGAGCTACCAGCCCCAGATGAAATTTTCCAGGAGTGTGAGTAACCTAGCTGGAGGGGCAGAATTGGAACTCCAGAGACTTGTCAGTGAGTGGTTAGAATTATCAGACTTGGAGATTTGTCATTGATTTGAGTTGTTGGACTTGGAGTTGCAGAGTTTGATGTTTGCCCTGTTTAAATCTTGTATTAGATGAAATTTCTTCACTATGCCCAATGCCATCTTTTGTAGTGTGGGTGTTTATTGTGTGCCATTATGGGTTTTGGGGGGATTTCTTTTTGGTATTATGGCTCAGTTTAAAGATCTCAGATTATGGGGACTTTTAAAGTTGGTCTGAATGCTTTGCATTTTAAATCTTGTATGGTTATAAGTTTTGGGGGGCCAGGGCAGAATATCATGGTCTGATTCAAGTGCCCCCAATAGACTTAAGTATTGTGAATGCTAGGTTCCCAGCTGATGGAGATTTGAGAATTAATGTCTCCTGGAGGCAGTGTATTGTTGGGGGCAGACTTATGGATTTTATAGCCAGTTTCTCCTTGCCAGTGTGTGACACACGCTTCTGTCGTTGTCCATCTCATGTTGGCCAGGAGGTGATATCCACCCTCTGCTCATGTCATCATTTTCCCCTGCCATTATAGAACTTCCCCTCTATTCTATAAGGCAAAGTACACTTACTTTTTTTTTTTTTTTTTTTTTCCCACAAGCTGCTCTTAATCGGGTGATTTCTGCCAGCAACGTGAACCTGACTACAACTGCTGGGGTTTAGTTTTGTTGTACTATACTATGTAATTCTCAAAATTCACAATTTATTGACCAGGTATCCTAAGAGCATACTCAATGAGAAAATGTACTCCTGTGTACCCTGACAACAGTTAGCATTCTATAACTGTTTGCAGATGCTCATACAAGTGAGAGCCAGAAGGCCAGGTCAGCCTAAGACTTGGATCAGAGATGCAGTAATTTCAGCAACAAAGATGTGTGATTTAAAAACTGAACTACATTCAGAGGCCCTTGCCTTTGAAATGGCTCCTGTGACTGGTTAGACCAGTGGCATAGTTTCCTCTATTGTCTGGTGTTAAGTTTATCTTCCCCACCATGGGGCTACTAGCTCTTATTCTTCCTGTGTCCTCTGTCTATTGTACCCTTGTCTTCAATAGCTTGATCTCAGGGACATCCACAACTCAATATTCCTTGTCCTCTCTAATTCCTACAGATTCTACTCTCATCCATCCTGTCTTCCCTTCTATTGTGTGGTTAATTCCACCAGCCTTCCCTGCCACATTCATTCTCCTCTGATTCTACTCTCTTTGGCTTCTGTACTGGCCTGGCCAGGGATAACAGCTGCTCCTACATTTCCACATGTTTCCTTACCTGTATTTTCTCCTGGTCATATTTTTTATATGTCCTCGTGATTTTTCAAAAAGCACTTGAACCAAATATTTCCAATTTTATTTTGTATATTCATTTCTTCATTTGTAGTGCTGGATGGTGACTGAAGAGTCATCTTAAATGTTAAGCAAGGACTGTTCCACTGATCTACTATTCTCACCCTGTATTATATGTTTCCAAAGGCTTCCCTTAACCTACTTTTACTTCAAATAATGTTTTCCTCTGCTTTGCTTTATCCTTGAGTTATAAAGAAGGGTATTTCTGTTCTCTGTTTCATTATTCCTCCCAACCCCAGTGCTACAATCCTTGTTATCAAAACCACCTTTAATGATTTTTCTTCTCAGGCTTTTATATCTTTGTGTGGTTTATTGAAAGTAATTTATAATTTTCCAACTCATTTAACCTCTGCATATGAAAGTATTGTTTGACTTATATGAATCCACTGAGTCTTGTAAAATAACTGCTTAAGGGTCTTTGTTTGGGTCAGAAAGAATGTACAGTTCCTATGAAGAAAAAAAGTTTGTTATAGTTCAGTGATCCCAAATCATTATTTTTTTTTCCAGCACAGTTTGGGAATTTAGGTTGTGCTGGATTTTGGGCCAAACATAATGAAAAACCTTCCCACTGTCCCTCCCCCACACCACAACCACTACAATGTCTGGTTCTGCTATTGCTGTAGTCTGGTTACTTCCTCCCTACTTAGGCAGGCCTGTCCCCCTGTGAGTTACTAGCTTAGACCTTGTTTAAAGAGGTCAGCCTTGTGCACATTTGTTATTTTAATAACAACACCTAAAGGAAGAAAAGAAGAAGAAGCAAACCACGGAGCTAATCAGGTCACACTGTCAACTTTCAGCTCGACAGTGGGCTTTGAAAGCAAGCCAAGAAGGTGAAGGCCAGAGGCAGGCAGCTCACAAAGTGCGTTCTACACACAGACATGCAGCTGACGGTGTGACAGCACACAGAGCAGGGACCAGTGAGTGCATCCTGAGAGCCTGTTGACTAAGTATTCCCACCCCATAGCCATGTATGAGTCCCAGTGAAGACCCGTTACAGGATGCTACCCAAGGTCAGCATGGGGTGGGCTTTGGTACAATGGGCAGGACATGCTCAGTAGGTGTTATTGGGCCATTTTATCCCACAAAGGATTGTCAGTTCCCCGGATCACTATCCTCCTTCCTGCAATTGAAAGTCAGTTATAACTTACTTTTGATTCCTGGCTTCTAGGATAATGAGGTGCTTACTGTTGTCCTGGGAATAATATTTCCAAATAATGATTTGAAGTCATCATTTCAAGTAATCAAACAGAAGGTACAAGGAGATCTGTGTCACCCATAAAAAGCAAGAAGCTGGATCTCTAGGACCTTGGTCACTGTCTCCCACAAAAGGAGAGTGTTGCTGGAGCGCATTCCTTTATGTTGTGACATTACTTACAACAGGCCAGTTTTGTGACTTGAAAGCTCCCCTTGTCCAACACATTGTCACATTGTATAGCTCTCTCATGAGAGAATTCCTTATCCTATGACCTTTATAAGGACAGCAAATGCTCTTTCTTTGATTCTCATGGGTTATCCCTTCCTTTCAACTAATGCCCTTGGCATGTGTGTGCTTATACACATATGCACACAGAGGTTAGGTAAAGATTCAGAGGCAAAAAATTCTTAGCTTCCTAGTACCTCACACATTGATTTGTTTGAGTGATTAGCTAATTACAGACTCAGGTTTTAATATTCATTCTTCGAGGCCCAGTTATGCATGATTCCATTGCAGCAAGCAATTCATCCTCAACCTGCTTTGAGGATGATATTACAGCAGCACTTGCAGAAAATAAAACATGCTCCTTACCAGACTTGTGCATATGCCTCTGTCCATCTCCCATCTTCTGCCCTTGTAGGTTATTGAGGAATAGAGCGTGCAAGTGAGTGCACTGTTTACAATGTAGCTACTGAGTGCCATGGTGGAGGTGGAGGCAAAGAAATTGTACTGAGCCAAGTACAAAGCTCAGATGACACAGTTCAGGATGGGAAGCATTAATCTCACCAGACCTTTTGCACTAGGCTTAGTTTAACACTAAACCTATTTCCTGGCTATGGGTGAAAATAAGGGCTTTGAAATAGTATCTTAAGTTTGCCTGAGATACATGATCTGGAAAGCCTAGAAGTGATGAAATCAGAGATATTTAAATCTTTGAATAGGTTCTAAGTAACGGGATGGGAGGGAAAGGGGGTGAGGGTTATAGGAAGAAAGGAGGGTTGGAACAGCATGTGGTGCATTTATTACACGTATTCAATGATGTCATGATCCCTCCAAAGCGGTCAGTAAGAAGTTGTTTGAGTTCAAGCAGTTAGGAGAGCTGACTGCTCTGGTATACGACCGTAAATGTCGTCACTCTTTCTGACCAACTTGCTTGATTTTTCAACCTAAATTAGTGTTTTAGATACAAAAATCTTTGCTGAGTTGATACAGCTTTTTATGTTCTCTCATCTGAATTGCCATTCAATCATTTAGTGAAGTCTTTAATCTTCCCCAGGCTCTTGTGTTTCAAACGTTGGTGAGATAACACTGGGGTCATTTTGCTGAGTTCTGGAAATAGGCTGCAATCAGGCTCTGGGGAAACAATCATTTTGTGTTTCAATCGGAAACAATAAAAATAGTTGCTGCCCATTACGTGCTATACTTCATTACTATTTTATTTTTATGACTTCGTTGAGGCTGACATGAATCACAAGTATATGAGGCATGTGTCATTAGTGTCATTGAAGACAACCCAAGATTTAGCTCAATGGAGGTGAATTCCTTTTTCCGGGATCTACATAGCTATATTCAAGAACTTGATTGATGATATCTATCAAGTGTACAGTTATATATACCACAAAATGTCACATCCAGTAAAAATATGCCAATAATGTATTTATATATATAATTATAATCTAATTATCTATATTTTTCATATAAATGTGCATTTTTATGAAAATAAGAACACTTGCATTGCTGAACGTCTTCCTGCCTCAGCATAAACATTGTACTTACAGACATGCTTATAATTAATATATTTTCCTAATACCAACTAGGTGTCTTCTGTCTCCTTAGCTAGTGCAAGTTATGCCAGCTGAACTTTCCTTTATATTCAGAAAGAGATATTTCATTCATATGCACACCTTTTAATCAATACTTAACCTGTGGTCCATTTACTCTTATCTAGTTATCCTGGTTGCCCTTTGGAGGAACATTAACTTTTCTCTGTCCCGAAGTTGATCATTTTCTCCCGATCTCTTAAGATTTCCATGTCCTATAACTGCAAATCTCCTCGTTACCATGGGCTGTGTCTCAGCTGTCAATGGAAGACATGTACACGCACCCTGGAAAATTCTCCCCAAAGGGATGTGCACTCTGAAATGGCTCAACAAACAACAGGTTTCATTCTAGAATTCTCTATCCAAGTCATAACAAGGCTCAATTCCTCTGCAAATTTGATTCACATTTTTTAATTCAAAGCAATGAATTAACTAATTTAGGGTTATTAGACTAGCAGCCTGCCAACTTTAGGGGGGAAAAAAAACAGCAAAAACAAAATTTTAGAAAAAAATGCTGACCACACACATTTCTAGCCGCTAACGATGCTAAGAAAGACGCAGGCATTGATTGAGATACAGCTGTGTCATCACGCACAGTGCTCCTGGCTCTCTGGGAGCTGCTTCGTTGCCTTCCCCTGTTCTTCCTTGAAATGATCTGATGACCTTCAGACAGGCTTTCTCCTGTTGTTGGCTGCTGGCTCTGGAGCTCATCACGTACAGTGCAGGTCACAAGCTGGCACTTCAGTTCATGCATTTTACTATTAAGAAGCTGCATGAAAAAGGCAGGGAAATATAAACCCATTGCCCCCATCACCAATCTATGAATAGCATGTTTGCCACCATGCTGACCCACTCTATAAAGTCAAAAGGTTGAGCATTTCCAAGTTTTGTTGTGTTTATATTTGCCCAGACCGCTTCCTCTCTCACAGAAGGCATGTTTTGTGTGAACAATAACTAAAATAGGCCTCATATGTCGTAAGAAAGACAAGGATCCTAGAGAAATCATGCTCACCATTCTTTCCCTGGTAGTTGTGATGCTTGACCAAGGTTAAGTGGTGTTTATGATGTGTTTTAAAGGAGGGAAAAGATAGCTCAGCTGACATAGTCCCAGAGTCACTAAGCATAGTGTTATACTTGACAGGCTGCCAAACAGCAAGCCTATTTACACCATAAGGAGGCCTTGTGCAACCCTGCAGTTTTTCATGTTGAATTCTCTTCTGTTTGTCCTAATGTGAGGATCACACTGCTGTTTCAGCCACATCAGGTTTTTTTTTTCTTTTCTGCCATTTTTTACATTGCTTTCTTCTTTCTTTCTTTTAACAAAAGTACTTCTGTATAGTGTTATGCAGGGATCTTGAAAGCACAGCTTAGAAAATGTGGCATGTTTTCTGTGTGGCTTTTTCTCAAGTATTTTACATAATGCATATCTAGTAACGTCTGCCATTCTGTGCTGCAGTTTCCTAAATGGGAAAACCTCACACATGGCTTCCAAAATACTCTTGACACACTTTTTTTTTTGGGTGGATAATATGCCAAATTGGTATAGGTAAATAAGGGGTAAGTATTCTTTCTGAACCTTCATATTTTCAGGCTTAAGGTTCTGGCAACTACTCACCCACCACCTCTAGGTTGCACTAACCCAAGACCAAGCTCCTATGCAAAACCTGCAGAAAGATTTTTTTTTTAAAAGTCAGATGCAAGCAAATTGTAAGAGGGAGGAGACAAACAGAAAGGAAATGAGTGATAGATATTTAGAGAAGATTCCCAGGGATCTTTCTATATTTATTGAATTCCATCCTGACCAGCCTTCCTTCTGGAATCTTCGCCTTGGTACTTCTTAACCATATTGACGAAGAATTGTAGAAAACTGGGGGGGGGGGTTTCATCAGCATTTTGCATCTCTCCTTGTTTATAAATTCCTTGTAGACAAGCACATGTCCTATTTTTTTTTTTTGTGCACCCATTTGTTCTTCACTTTCGCCCCCACAGCCCCTGGTGGCAT
This sequence comes from Orientallactaga sibirica, assembly GCA_036365145.1. Classification (NCBI taxonomy): domain Eukaryota; kingdom Metazoa; phylum Chordata; class Mammalia; order Rodentia; family Dipodidae; genus Orientallactaga; species Orientallactaga sibirica. The sequence continues at coordinate 27,698,988 of JAEOAD010000019.1, forward strand.
TTGAGGATCTGCTCACAGCAGTATTTAAATAAGATATCTTGAAAGGAAAAAAAAAAAAAAACAGAGAGCCCTGATTTCTTAACAGGGTCCCCACTCCTCCTTGCAGCCACCCCCACCACAACTGCTGTTGCACTGAGAGTCAGGAGCTGGTGTGAACGCAGGAGATCCCTGCACTAACTCACAACATGCAGTGTGGCTCCCAGGAAAATCAGATTGAGGGGAAAACAGGTGGAAATGAACTCCATGTCACAGCTCTCAGAAGGTGATCTATCAAAACTGTCAGCTCTGAAGGACAGACAGCCTCATGACCCTCTGTCCAGAACTCTTATTTATCTTATTTATCTATCTTTTCTAAACTTAATAACATTCCAGATTTGTGAATGTTTGCTTATAATACAAACAATGTTGCCATTAGCTGCACCAACAGCACACAGTATGAAGCAAAAAAAAAAAAAAAAAAAAAAAATTCTTTAGAGAAAGAGGGCCTATTCCAACATTTCCTTAAATAAATCTCTCCATGTCCTATTTGTTTCTTTTTCAGTGTTTTTCTCTCCCACAGTGTTGATGGCAGGAATGATTGGTTGTTGATAGCAGTATCAAAGTCTATTTCATATCAGTATCAATGCAGTTCTTAAATGAGTGGGTCTACATAAATGTTGAAAATTTCTAAAAATAATATAGAAAGTAGACCTCAGTGGTAACCTTTTCCATATAGGGACAATATTTACCTTTAGATAGCATTTATCAGATTAATGTATATTTGTTTATTAACCTGACATATAAATTAAAGATAAGCTTGATTTGCTCTATTTTTTGGGGGGGGGAAGAGGGAGAGGAAGACAGATAGAGATGGGTGTGCCAGCAGCCTCTCAGCTGCCGTGAACAAAATCCAGATGTGTTCGCCCCCTTGTGGTCAAGTGCGGCATTGCGCCCTGCGTCACTTTGCATCTGGCTAAACGTGGGACCTGGAGATTGGAACCAGCGTTCTTAGGCTTAGCAGGCAGGCGCCTTAACCACTAAGCTGTCTCTCCAGCCTGATTTGCTCTATTTTTAATGATAAAACAGTGTAAGATATCACATTGCTTGCTTCAGACAGGAAAAAGATAGTGCCTAAGTTCTCTATACTATCACCCACTAGTCCCTCTGGTAAAAAGTTATCTCCAACGACACTAAAAAACCTCGATGTTCCATTATATTAGCCTCATATTTGCATATTTGCTACAGCAGCATTTTGTACTGGCAGTTCTATATCTGGGTATAGTTTGTTAAAGCAAATATAAAATTTTAGCATGTCAGTGCATACGATGGTGTTCATTCCTCATATGTATAGTGTAAAGGCGAACGCAGGTCAGTTGTGAGAATGTCAAGCAACACTGGCCAGGCTGGTGCTCTTATCTCTTGTGTTTGCTCAGTGAAGAGATTATTTTCTAGTTTTCAATGGCTGAAGGTGATAGACTAAGACCACCAGAGCTCTCCTTCACTTTATTGGGTTTTTGTTTTGTTTTGTTTTTGTTTTTTTTTGGGGGGGGGCTTTTCAAAGTATGGTCTCGTTTGGCTCAGGTTGAGCTGGAAGTCACTATTGCAGTCTCAGGTTAGCCTCACCACACAAAAGTACTCCTACTTCTGCCTGCCAAGTCCTGGGGTTAAAGGTGTGCATCACCATGCCAGGCTTCCATTTTTGATAATGTATTCAAATGGCAGAAGACATTAGAAATCTAAAACAGGTAGATATACTGAGATTGCCTTTAAAAATATTTGTTTATAAAGAGAGGGGGGGTGGGAGGGAGGGAGGGAGGGAGACAGACAGAATTGGTTGCCATGGCCTCTCGTCACTGCAAACAAACCCCAGATGCATGCGCCACTTTATGCATCTGGCTTTATGTCTATATGTGGGTGGGTACTGGGTAGCCAAACCCAGGCCATCAGACTTTTCAAGCAAGCACTTTTAAAAAAATATTTATTTATTTATTTATTTGAGAGAGGGAAAGAGGCAGAGACAGAATGGGTGCTCTAGAACTTTGGTGTCATTGGTGTGAAAGGTCATTTATCACTTCATATAATGATATATATGTTCTTTGTGCTGATTTGGATAGAATGCTGGGCCTTATACCTACTACACAGGCACTCTACCTCTGCCATTGAATGATGCTATAAATTATTTACTTTCCAGCCTTATCATAAAAGATGCTTAAAATCTATATCGGGCTGGAGAGATGGTGTAGCAGTTGAACACTTGCCTGTGAAGCCTAAGGACCCTGGTTCGAAGCTCAATTTTCCAGGTCTCATGTAAGCCAGATGCACAGGGGGCACATGCATCTGGAGTTTGTTTGCAGTGGCTAGAGGCCTGGTGCACTCTCTCTCTCTCTCTACCTGCCTATTTCTGTATCTATCTCTGTGTCTCTGTAGCAGACAGCTTCAGGTTCACTGAGATGAACTTCCAGACCAGGCACAGTTATGGAGGAAGGGCTATTATTTATTGAAGCTTACAGATCCAGGGGAAGTTCCATAATGGCAGAAGAAGCGACCTTCTCTCACAAGACCAAGCAGAGAGAGCAAAAGCCAACCAGCCACCATAGCACACAGAGCAAAGCTACAGCCAAAAGGTCACACAGCACACTTCAGGAACTCCTGCAAGGCACATTTGCATATCTTTACAATGGAATCTCAAACCCACACCATTAACACCTTAAGACTGGCCCCAGTGACATTGCCTCTAGCAAGGTGATTGCAGATGCAAACTATAATTAACAAAACACTGAATATATTGGGGGACATATATTCAAACTACCACAGTCTCCAATAAGTAAATAAAGTAAAATTTAAAAAAATAAAAAAATCTTTTATATCATTAGCTTTCTTCTTCCAACAGAGGTGATGGTATAGTGCATTGCAAATATTATCTGTAGCTATTAATACTTACAGAGAAAATATTTACCTGAGAGACCTAAAGCTGTATTTTCTTTTATGATTTGTACTAAAAAAATGATAATATGTTACTTTTAAACAAGAAAAGGGAACAATAGCAATGGGGAAACAACAGATACATACTTTTAAAGGGAGTGAGGACCATATAGGTATTGTTGTAGGCGGCTCCATATTGCTGGGATGAACATCCAAACCAGACACAGTATATTAGAGAAAGGGTTTAATTCAAAAACCTTACAGATCCTTTTGTCTAATTATTACTGTAAATTAGAATACTAATCTTATGGTTATGTGATTGACTGATGAAAGAGAGAGTGTGGGCATACCAGGGTCCCTAGCCATTGCAGACAAACTCTGGATGTATGCACCACCATGTGCATCTGGCTTACATGGGTACTGCATAATTGAACCTGGGTTGTTAGTCTTCATAGGCAAGTGCCTCAATTGCTAAGCCATCTCTCCAGCCCAGTAATTCTTACTTTCTTACATAGCTCACAACAGTTTTGTCAGAAGGAGGTGGAAGTAGTGTTTCCTCCTGTTGTTATTTCTCCAGAATATGTACCTTCTTTCCTAAATCCCTCCTATGACTTTCTATGTTGTGAATTATCACTCAATTGTCATCAGACTTGGTAAAATGGTCTGGAAAATGGTGATGAAATGCACAACAAGACTAGGTGGCAGAATGTGCATTCAAGTTTAATGATTTTTTTTTTTTTTTATCCACCTACTTATGCCACCAGACCTTATGGTTCTCACAGGCAGGGACTTTGTGTGAAACCTCATTACCTGGTCAGGATACATCACAATGCCTATGGAGAAGCTGGTGCAAGAACGTGAGGAGAAAATGAAAGGAAGAATGGTTGATCACAGAAAGATTCACAATCACACCTCTATGACTGACCATGATATGTATGTGTGATCAATATCAATATGCTTATCATTCTAGGCATCAGTTCCCTTGTCAGCAAAACAAAATGTTGGGCAGACAGAAGAGCAACCTAATAAATTAAACAATGTCTTAAAAATGAAAATATTTTGGTTAGGGAGCTAGCTCAGTGGTTAAATGTGCTTGGTCCACACATCTGCTGACCAGAGGTCAGATCCCAACACCCACAGAAAGTCAGATGAAAGGTACTGCAAGCATCTGTGATCCCAATGTGCCTAGAGCAATGGGAGAGAAAGTTAGGGGAATCTGAAGCTTATAGACCAGCTAGGCTGCCTGTCCCAGTGGCAGAACAACAACAAGAGAGACTCTCTTAAACAGGTAGAAGAAGAGGACCAATGGCCCTGCTATTGTCCTCTGACATCTACATGCATATCATGTCACACTCTTACACACACAGAGAATATGCACATGGAATGAAAATCAAAACACTTGAAAAATCAGTACAATCATATCAGTATGCATTTGGGAGTTATGCTTGCTTTATAAGGTGTGGAATTTTGGAAAATATAGTGCTGGGTAAAAATGAGTACAAGTGAAAATCAAAGGTCAGAAATAATAATTTTCTTTGGGAGGGGTACCTTACCTAATAAACTATTATATTGTCATTATTATCACCAGCATCAATGGCATTATGGAAAAGGCTCAGAGCTGCCAGAAGGAAAGGTGGTATAGACTATAAAAGTCACACATTTGGTTTTATGCTATGATAATTTTGTCCTCTCACTGGGTAATTAATTTTTATTCCCATTGCAGAAGTCTCTTGGAAGTTTAGAAAGTTTTATCTATAAATTTAGCTTATTTAGTTCAAGCCATCAGGAGTACGCTCTGTTTAATTGATAATAAAGACAGAGAGATAAGCAGACAGACACTCATATCTACATAGGGAAACATTCACAGGGCTATTTGGATTTCCAATTAACTATCAGCCTAAAAAGACATTTTGAATCCTCCACCTAAAGTGTTTCACTTCTATGTGAGCCAAATGTAGCATGGGAAACAGGAAGGGCAAGCTCAAAATGATGCAGGAAGGGATTCCAAGGGAAGAAACGTGCTGGGCTTTAAAGCAATGTTCATATTGCATTTATTCACTTTATTCTATTTCCCTGCAGGTTTCAATGGTTATTTGTCAGCTTGGCTAAAGAACACAAAATGAATAACTCCACAAACTCCTCTAATAATGGCTTGGCTATTACCAGCCCTTATAAGACCTTTGAAGTGGTTTTTATTGTCCTTGTGGCTGGATCCCTCAGCCTGGTGACCATTATTGGAAACATCCTGGTCATGGTTTCCATTAAAGTCAACCGCCACCTGCAGACCGTCAACAATTACTTCTTGTTCAGCCTCGCCTGTGCGGACCTCATCATCGGCGTCTTCTCCATGAACTTGTACACCCTCTACACTGTGATCGGCTACTGGCCTTTGGGACCTGTGGTGTGTGACCTTTGGCTAGCCTTGGACTATGTGGTCAGCAATGCCTCGGTTATGAATCTTCTCATCATCAGCTTTGACAGGTACTTCTGTGTCACGAAACCTCTGACCTACCCGGTTAAGCGGACGACAAAAATGGCAGGCATGATGATCGCCGCTGCCTGGGTCCTGTCCTTCATCCTCTGGGCTCCGGCCATTCTCTTCTGGCAGTTCATCGTGGGCGTGAGGACTGTCGAGGATGGAGAGTGTTATATTCAGTTCTTCTCCAATGCGGCCGTCACCTTTGGTACGGCCATTGCAGCCTTCTATCTGCCAGTGATCATTATGACCGTGCTGTACTGGCATATATCCCGAGCCAGCAAGAGCAGGATCAAGAAGGAAAAGAAAGAGCCAGTGGCTAACCAAGACCCCGTGTCTCCAAGTCTGGTGCAAGGCAAGCTTGTGAAACCAAACAACAACAACCGGCCTGGCAGCGATGGTGGCCTGGGGCACAACAAAATCCAGAATGGCAAGGCTCCCAGGGACGCTGGGGCTGAAAACTATGTCCAGGCGGAGGAGAAGGAGAGTTCGAATGACTCCACCTCGGTCAGCGCTGTCGCCTCTAATATGAGAGATGATGAAATCACCCAGGACGAAAACACCGTCTCCACCTCCCTAGGCCACTCCAAAGATGAGAACTCTAAGCAAACGTGTATTAAAATTGTCACCAAGACCCAAAAAGGTGACACATGCACCCCAACGAATACCACTGTAGAGCTGGTTGGGTCTTCAGGCCAGAACGGAGATGAGAAACAAAACATCGTCGCCCGCAAGATTGTGAAGATGACCAAACAACCTGCGAAAAAGAAGCCACCTCCTTCGCGGGAGAAGAAGGTGACCAGGACAATCTTGGCTATTCTGTTGGCTTTTATCATCACCTGGGCACCGTACAATGTCATGGTGCTTATTAATACCTTCTGTGCACCTTGCATCCCCAACACCGTGTGGACAATCGGCTACTGGCTCTGCTACATCAATAGCACCATCAACCCAGCCTGCTATGCACTTTGTAATGCCACCTTCAAGAAGACCTTCAAACACCTCCTCATGTGTCACTATAAGAATATAGGTGCTACAAGGTAAACGTCTTTGGAAAGAAGGTAGGTAGTCAGGAGGAGCTTAGGAAGAATGAAAAGGATAAGAAAGCTCCCAGTTGAACAAATCTGTACCATGACACTTTGCAATCTTACTGTGGAACGTGGGATCAGGAGCTCCAGGGCGACATTCTTGTCATGCCCATGGCTCCAGCTTCAAAGAAGGCTTGCACCTTATTAAACCCTGTCCATTTAGGAGCCAGGAGACAACAACAGGGCCAACGTGGGACTTGTGGAACTAAAGAGCAACCTTTGCTGTCTCATACTCTCTTGAAGAAGGGCTTCTGAATCTACAGTTTTATCAGTCACTGCACAATGATAATCACCTTGTTCTTTCCTTGGTTCTTTCCATTGTCACATGTTGTTTTGTGTGTCCAGATGAGGAAGAAACGCCACAGTCGCATGCTGACACAGAGACGCAAACATCAAGAATCAGAGCGTCTACAACGGGGGACGTGACAGAGACATGAAGCAGGATGCAGACATCGTCTACAGAGCAATGAGGGCCCCGATTTTGGTGGCGGATCTGATTTGGAGGATTTCAGTGTAGTCAATGCTTACTTTTTCGCCCTTCCCTATTTTCCTATCAGGAAAACAAGAAAACAAACAAACAAAAAAATCCAAGTAGGTCCCACTGGTTTTATTTTTTTTTCCTAGTAACAGCATTCATTTTTGTGTACTGTCTGGTTTTATATTGTGTATGGCCAATAACTGAAGCACTCCTAAACCCAGCCAGACTAAGCTGTGAAAAATAGGCATTTTGCCTCTCCTCACTGTGTCCTTTGCATTCTTGAGGGTCTAAAAATCTATAAAGGCTTAATTCATGATGCAGTCAGGTTAGCATTGATGGCAGAAATCACCCAACCGAGAGCAGCTTGGAGGAAAAAAGGGTTTATTTTGGCTTACAGACTCGAGGGGAAGCTCCATGATGGCAGGGGAAAATGACGGCATGAGCAGAGGGTGGACATCACCCCCTTGCAAACATCAGGTGGACAACAGCAATAGGAGAGTGTGCCAAACACTGGCAAGGGGACACTGGCTATAACACCCATCTGCCTGCCCCAACAATACACTGCCTCATGGAGGTGTTAATTCCCAATTCTTAATCAGCTGGGAACCTAGCATTCAGAACACCTAAGTTTATGGGAGACACCTGAATTAAACCACCACATTCTGACCCTGGCCCCCATAAACTGATAACCATCCATGATATAAAATGCAATGCGTTCATCCAACTTTAAAATTCCCCATAGTTTTTATCAATTTCGATGATGTTAAAACATACCCATAGTCCAAGATCTTTTAACTGAGCCATAATACCAAAAAAAAAAAAAAAAAAAAAAAAAAAAATCCTCCCCAAAACCATAATAGCACAGAATAAACACACTGCAAAAGATGACATTGGGCATAGCAAAGAAATATTCAGCCAATATAAGATTTAAAACAACCAGTGCAAACATCAAATTCTATAGCTTCAAGTCCAACAGCTCTAGCCAGTGACAAATCTCCAAGTCCGATAATTCTAACTGGCAACACTTCCTGGAGTTCCAATTCCGCCCCTCCAGCTAGGCAACTCACAATCCTGGAAAACTTCACTGGGGCTGGCAGCTTTCCTTAGCAGCCATCTTGTGGTCCGGGAATCTCCACTGGTCTCCACTGCAATCCACAGTTCATCCTCACAGCTCCATCAGGTCTCCATGCAGGCATCCAGCAAACTGCTTCACACTGCCCATGGCCTTTCCAAAACACAAGACGGCATTGCAATATCAATGACCCTCTCTTTCCTGCATTTCTTATATTCTACAATACCAGGTAGAGTGCTACTTTGTTAATCTGGGTAGGGGGGATAAAGCAGACTTTGAAGAACAGGCCACTGCTTGAGCACTCAGGCCTCTTCAAAAGAGTCTGCATTCTTCCTGTTGCCCCAGTGCAGGTCACCTGGCCCAATCTCAAAGGCTGTAATCTCTCATACAATTACAGCTGAATAGGCTGCAGTTTCAAGCCAAAAGATTTCTTTCTGTGCCATATCCCTTCTGGTCACACCAGTCCATTACTATGCAAAGCAACCCTGCACAAATTCTCAGGACACAGGCATAACAGCAAGCATCTCACACAAACTTCTTCCAGCCCAATCCAAGCAAAGCTCTTTCTCACCCTCATAAGCCAAACCTTACAGTCCATAGTTCTTACTGCATTCAGGTCTGACTTTGACCATAACAGTCCATCAAGCTATATTTACAGCACTGCAAGGTGTCTCTTAGGCCAAGGTTTCAAATCCTTCCACATTACTCTTGAAATTCAGCTCCAAAAGGCCAAAAGCCACACAGTCAGATGTCTAGCAGCAAAAGACACCACTCCTTGGTACCAACATTATTATTGCAGTCAGGTTCACATTGTTGGCAGAAATCACCCAACCAAGAGCATATTTTGAGAAAAAAAAAAAAAAGGATTATTTTGGCTTACAGACTCTAGGGGAAGCTCCATAATGGCAGGGGAAAGTGATGATATGAGCAGAGGGTGGACATCACCCTCTCTCAGCAATAGGAGAATGGGCCAAACACTGGCAAGGTGGACCTGGCTATAACACCCATAAGCCAGCCCCCAACAATACACCGCCTCCTGGAGGTGTTAATTTCCAAATCTCTATCCGCTGGAAATCTACCATTCAGAACACCTAAGTTTATGGGGGGCACCTGATTCAAACCCCCACAATTCACTCTTTTCTAAAATAGCCTTTTCTACTGATGAAATCATTTACCTAAAACATAAACATGCTTGAGAAACCATAGTTACTGGAAATGAAGATTTTTGTCAAATTAGAAAATGGTTATTCTAGCTGAGGCCAGATAAATTTTGAGCTGGGAAAGCAGAAGGTTGGAACCCTTGTGTGAAATGTTAACATGTGTATCCTGACCTTCTGGCTTTGTCAGCAGCACAAAGAGGCTGCATTATGCATTTTGAATCTTCAACAAGATTAATTTATTGGGTCAGTCCCAAGAGGACAAGAACATTTGCTAGCAGACGATATTCAAAATATACACGAGTAAACTTGTGTATAATCATCTATGAGATAATGGCAAGGGAAAAATGGAAATGTAAAATTTCTACTAAAACTGCCTATTCCATACTGTTCAAACATTAATTCTCTTGAATATTGAATAACTTCATAATTCTCTGATCAGTATAACAATGCTAATCCTTGTGACAGAAACGTAGTTAATGACCAAATACAGGCAAAACTCATGCACAGAAGGACTAAGACAGTTGCTTCCATGCTGTCTCTCACCATCTAATTTGACCATAAAAATATGTTAGAGATTACTGTCTGCGTGGTGCAATTATATAGAATCTTATCTATGTAGACAACTTTGATTCGCTTGGCTAAATAAATAGGATCTTAATGATTCACATTTATGTAGTTATTTTTACCTCATATTGTTTTTCCCATTATTAACTATGGTATTCCAAAAATATTCTAGGTGGCCCAGTAGATGAGCGTTTAAGTTTGTGAATGCCTTTTCAAACTCCATAGTTTGCATTTATGAGCTTCATGATAGTTTTTCTAGGTAACGGTGTTGAGTTGTATCACAAATTTGTCTGTTTTAAGGACTTACTACAGTTATTTTGTAAGACTTTCTTCATCAACAACATCTCCACAATTGGGAGATGAAGGATACAACAACAAAAAAAATGTAAGTTAAAAATTATAAATTTTCAACAATGTATGTAATTATCTTTTAGGATAATTTTTTTTGGATAATTTTGTTTGAGTAACATCAGTGGTTACGCCCCACGCAAATCTTCTATGTATGAATTATAGCATCAACTCATAGAAATTACTCGAGTCTACAATTACTGAATATAGAATCCTTTCATGTATAACTGCTAAAATGTAAAATTGAGTTTTTAAAGCCACATTTATTTTTATAATGTTTCTTCAACTGATGGGTTGGGTGGAGAGGTACAAGCTGTTGGCTGCTTGGTTTCCTGCACAGAAAGTGATTGGTTGACTTACTATTTTATTTTTATTGTGTCATATATACTATGATGTAGATTTGGTCCCACTCAGGATGACCCCTTTGGAGCCTAGGATTCACGGGCTATTGATGCTATAAACCCAACCCACCATAAGCTGAACTCTCTCTTGCAGTCTGCCACCAGTGTGTCTTTCCTGTGATTCTTTCTGTACTTGGTATTTGTTACAGCTACCACAACCTTACTGAAGAGAAACTACAAGTTCTAGAGAAGAGTTGAAGATAGACTGATAATAGCATGGAAACTTTCTTAACCATAGCCAGAAAAAAAAGATATTAAGGAACATTGAAATAACTGAGATATTGAGACTATATTTAAGGATCTGTATTGACTATTGGCCAGATTTGATTGTTTCTGTGGCTTTCAACCTGGGGCAATTTTCATCCTGTGGACTTTTAGAACAATGAGTTGAGTAATTTCTTTTTGATCCTAATGCTACTCAACACACTAAGGTGTACAGGAAAGACTGTCTCACCTCACCAAATTAAAATAATTGGCTCAAAATGTTATAATGGTATCATGGCTGAAAAAGCCTTGTTTATATTAAGGGATTTCCAGACCTTCCCTACTATAAATGGTAAAAAACAAAAAAATGATCCTGTGTCATTCTTAAAAGATCAATGTCAATTTCTGTCCTATCTAAAAAAAAAAAAAAAAAATTAATGCTTACCAATCATGTACCAGGAACACTCTTTCCCTGACTTTGCTGGAATTTAATTCACAGAGGAGGGACACAGGCCACATCTATATTTCAAAATCACCAGACTATGAAGCCAGCACATGGTTTTTAGCATCTAAATGTCTGCTCAGAACCACCATGGAGGCTAGTTAAGAGGTTGTGGTAATAGCCCATCAAAATGGCTGCAGTCGGTCTGGTCAGGTTCTACTATAGTTGCCATTTTCCCCTTCAGAACAGTAAAGATCCTTGTCAAGATATGATATAGCCCCTCTCCTTTGCTTTCATGGTAATGTCCATCAATATCTGACAAGTTGATTTCTTCTCTCCTCATAGCAATAATGTAAATATCCCAAAGAGGTCTGATATGAAGGGAAGACAAAGAACATGAAAAGCACTAGGTCATCATCATCATCATTATTATTTTGGAAAGAGTCAGATAAAGAGAGAGAGGGACAGAGAATGGTGGCCTCTTAGCCACTGTGAATGAACTCCAGAGGTGTTTCGCCCCCTTGTGGGCAAGTGTAGCATTGCATCCTTGCATCACTTTTCGTCTGGCTAAATGGAGGACCTGGAGAATTGAACGGGCGTTCTTAGGCTTAGGAGGCAGGTGCCTTAACCACTAAGCCATCACTCCAGCCCCCTGTTTTTAGAAAAGAAATATCTGCCTTTGACCAATTAACCTTTACGTTAATATTAAACCCAGCTGCCCCCAATATATTAATCTATAAGCTTTTCTGGTTTGATTTCTGGGAGCAGAGTCCACATCTTCCTGCTGTTTGCCCACTCACTAATTTTCAATCCTAAAGAGATGACATGAGGAGAAATTATAGTTTAAAACATTGCCAACTCTTATCTAGCACTGGAGTTTACTTTGGTTTTCTCCTACTTTGTTCATCACTAGTTGCCTCTTCCCTCAATTTGATAATATCCCTGCCAAAAACCATATCACTGGTGTTGCAAATAGGTTAGGAAAGCACCCACAGCTGGAAGAACTCATGCAAAGTATATTCTCAGCATGTACATACAATACCAAGCCTCTTCAATCCGCTTCTCTTCTAAGGGTGCACGCTGTAGCATGAACTGTGTGCATATTTAAATGTATCTTCCTGGAATACACTGTATGCTTCATATACATATAAATAAATAAATATATATATTCTATAAATAAAATAACAAAATGTACAATAGAAATACATATTTCTGTATGCAAATAAATATATTATACACAAAATCTAAACTTCAAGTGTGGTGTGGTGTCTCTGTTACTTAAAAGTAGTAAGAATAGGGCTGGAAAGATGGCTTAGCAGTTAAGGCACTTGCCTGCAAAGCCAAAGGACCCAGGTTCAACTCCCTGGGACCCACGTAAACCAGATGCACAAGGGGCGCATGCATCTGGAGTTCGTTTGCAGTGGCTGGAGGGCCTGGTATGCCCATTCTCTCTCCCTCTCCCTCTCCCTCTCTCTCTCTCTCAAATAAATAAATATAATATAATTTTTTAAAAAAGTAATAGTATATTTCATGTGCCTCATTTTCAAAGACAAGTATTATTTGTATCTGAAGGCAGAGGTTTAAGACCAGCCCAATCTTATCCATACTAATGTTAAATTGCTTTCTCATACTGGAAAGCCTGACAGTGATTCTAGGTCTCTCTTGGGGGAATAAATTAATAAATCTTGCTAGTATCACCCCGTGTGACAAGCATGATTCCTTTTCCTGTGCCTGACAAGCCTGTGATGAGAATCTTCCCAGCTGGTGCTGTCCCCACAGCTGTGTTGATCTCCTGTCTGATTGCCTGATGGGGTTGCAACCAACCCGTTCTCACACAGTTTGACTCTCTTCCAAATTAAACTGATTTTAGTGAAATAAAAAATAATCAAACTGAGAGAAAAGGATGACCTTCAGAATGTTTTTTTTTTCTCCTTCAAACAAGGTCAAAATCATATAAGTAGGCACCACTTTTTCAGTCAGGGTCTGATATAGCACTACATACATTAAATGTCAAAATTTTATAATGTGGCACAAAATGACAATTTTGCCAATGAAATTACAAAATAGATGGTTTATTTCTGAGCACTCTACTTTATTTCCATAGCAATCTTCTTCCTGTCTTTGTTGCCCATTCAGCTATCCATATTTCTCACTTTTTTTGAGCTTACAGCACAGAACAAGTTTATTTTTATAAGCTGGTACTCACAGGAATTCCCTGAAAATATTTACATTTTGCATGTTTAATATGAAACCTATAAATACTAAATATTTGGAAGATTACTATCACCTATGATCCCAAGGCACGTATTGATAGAGATACTTTTTAATTAATTTTACTTGCCTTCATATTTCATAGCATGCTTTGATATCTGCCCTCTACCTACATTTCATCCAGTTTGACACAATCCGCACATATGAATTTATGACTTGTGATTTATGGAATCCTCTTACAGCAAAGTCAATTATGACAACAGGTAAGGAAAACATTGATTATTCTAGTAGTTTCCATTGGCTACATCATAGTACAGAGAAATAGTATCGGTGCCACTCAAGAATTGGAATTGAATTTGTTATGACATGTCAAATGCTATTGCTGACTTGGTGGTTGCTAACACTGAAACAGGAAACTATCTTACTGGTGAGAATTTTTCACATCATAGAATAAATCGGTTTTTCACAACCCACAACCCAGTGTGATGAACTTTGGAGCCTGTAATATATATGCATATGTAAACAAATTTGGAGGTTACATATATGTATGATGTATATATATGTATGTGCATGTTTGTGCATATGAATCCATGCCCACATGGAGATGAAATGACATTTTTTTTTATACCTGACTTGACGCAGGGGTTCTTGATATTTATCACTTTGTTTGCCAGACTATCTGGTCCCAGGATTTATGGTGGATTCTCCTGTCTCCACCTGTCTTCTCACCATATGGCAGGCTAGGATTACAGGTGGCCCCTATAGTATCTGACTTATTTATTTATTTGTTTACTTATTTATTTATTTATTTATTTATTTATTTATTTATTTATTTGAGACAGAGGGAGGGAGAAAGAGAGAGAAAGAGTGAGAATGGGAGTGCCAGGGCCATTGCAAACGAACTCCAGACCTGTGCCACCATATGCATCTGGCTTACGTGGGACCTGGAGAATCAAACTGGGGTCCCCAGGCTTCACAGGCATGTGCCTTAACCGCTAAACCATCTCTCCAGCCCTACGGTGTCTGTCTTTTACATGGCTTCTGAAGATCTGAACTCAGGTACCCATGTTTATACAGTAAGTACTTTATTCACTGAGCCACCTTCCACAGCCTTAGATATTTATTATGACTATAAGTCTATAGAAAATTGTATCTTGGCCTTCCTACACAGATACCCACGTAGTCATGGGAAACTGGAAAAAAAAAAAAAAAAACCTTCCATCTGTAGTAGGGTCTGAGAATTCATGCATCTAACAGATTCACAAGTCATCATCACACATATCATGCTTGGAGAATAACTGACTTTATAGTTGATAATGAAAATGGTGGGAAGCATCATGGTAAACAGCATCTACTCCTGCTGGCAAAACATTTTATACCTAAGTATGATCCACAGGACAAGGAAGTCATCTTCGATGTAAACTCAGGTGATTAATAACAAACTGGCTTCTCATATTTCCTTGCTGGGGAAGCTTCTGGTGCCGGGTTACTTAACAGCAGAAATAAAACATCACCATATGGATGAAAATGCTAGAAGGACCATCAACATATCCATGTTTAGGAACAAGCACCAGAGTTGCTTATCATCTATGCTTTCTTTACTAAAATCACCTACATGATTTCGTTTTGCATATTTTGCATGTGGAAAACAGGATTTAGATGAGTTCTAGGAATGAGTGATGTTGTTGTTTAGAATTGCTATAGCTTTAAAAAAAATGCACCGAAAAAGCAGTCCATCCACTTCTCAGACAATGCATAATTGCACATACTCAAGACACATAAGACACAAATGCACATGCAAAGACACAAAACCTTCCACACAGAAACTTGGGAGCACACACTCTCACTTGACACATCTTGACATTGCCCAGGGGAGAGAACCTCGCCACCTTTTTGAAAAGCATTTTGATTGCTATCACAGGAAGCATTGAACTCCAGACATGAGCTGAGAAGCACTGAAGAAACAAATTTACTCTCACCTCTGCGCTGTGGTCAGTTCACTGTAGAATTGCCTCCACTCTGTCAGGGTCACAGGAGGTTCAGCTCTGTGCCTGTGGCCAACAGCCTTCAGACCATCTCTTCAGTGCACTGCCTGGGGCTCAGGGTGAGAAAACATGTCCAGATCACAGAACACTTCCTGAGCCATAGAACACTTGTCATCTCTAGAGGTAAGCCTCAAAATACTTTCCCTCAACACTTCAGCAACTCTATTATAGTTTTAGCACCAGCTCAACTGTCTAGAGGACAAAGAAAGAAAAGTGATGATTCCTTGGCATAATATTGCCAAAATTATTCCCAGATATTCATTTTAGCAAATAGCCCTTTATAGCTAGGAATGATAGGGAAACTTAGGAGGGATGTTTACTCTGAGTATGCAACAAGGGGGATAGTCTGCATCTTCCATCAATTCAGAGCAACTAGGATTACAAAGCAGGTTAGTTTTATTTTGCTTGGGAATCTCACTGCTTTTGTTTTGTTTTGTTTTGTTTTGTTTTTTGCTTTTTTTGAGATAGGGTTTCACTCTAGCCCAGGCTGACCTGGAATTCACTATGTAGTCTCAGGGTGGCCTCAAACTCAGTGCAATGCTTCTACCTCTGCCTTCCAAGTGCTGGGGTTAAAGGCGTGCACCACCAAGGCCAGATTTTTTTGGGGGGAGGGGAGAGACAGAAAGAGAGAGCTAGAGAAAGAGAGAGAGAATGGGCATGCACATCCATTTCAGCCACTGTGAATGAACACTAAACGTGTTCGCCCCCTTGTGGGCAAGCGTGGCATTGCGTGCTTGAGTCACTTGTGTCTGGCTAAACATGGGACCTGGAGGATTGAACCGTCATTCTTAGGCTTGGCAGGCAGGCACCTTGACCACTAAGCAATCTCTCCAGCCCAAATCTCACTTCTTTTGACTACTAATAAGGAACTCACTTAAAGGTGAAGCATTAAGGGGCTGAATGCAGCTTTCATGACTTGTCCTCCAGAGAAACTATAACCTGAACCATACTGAATTTAAGCCAGAAAACACATAATGAATAAAATTAGGAAGAATGAAACCTATTTTAGTGAAAAGATGACTAACTTCCCTAACTTCCAGCAAGGAATAACAATCAGGGTTTGATTAGAACATCATTTCTTTTCCTGCATGGTAGTTTTTTTTTTTAATGTACACACAATTTTTTCCTTTGGGTCTATTTCTAAGGTATTTAACTTTTTTTTTCTGTGAATATTTTGAAAGACAAGCATAAATCTAATGCTTCATTGGGCTTGTTTTTAAATTTTGTTGTAGTTTGCATTGCTATTTCAGAAAGTTACAATTATTTTTAAGCACTAACAATATAGGTTTTTAAACACACAACATGCTTTACTATTAAAGGGAAGCAATATAGCAAAAACAAAAATACAATTTTAATTTAAAAATTAATTCTGAGTTGTAAGATGGCTTTGAAATGACAATCTTTCTAAACAACATTTCCCCTTTGACCTAGCAAACTCCCCCTCAGGTTGTTCTGTGTAGTGGACACTGACCCACGGTCACTCGATGAGGGGTTTGGACAGGTCAAAGTGCAGTTTGAAACCAGGCACATTGGCAACATAGGCATGTACAATGATCTAATCATGATTAATTATTGTCCTAAAATCAGAAGGTAAAGTCCACTGAGCCCTTTGTTAAGTATGTGGGGAAGTCCTTCAGAAGTTTGGAGGACCAGGAATAATAAAATCATTGAAAAATTCAGAATTTATGGGAAAGGGTGCTAAGTGTTGTTTAGCTTACAGTTATATGTTAGGAAGCAACGCTCAGCATACAGAAGTTCTTACTGACCAACATAGAGGTTAATATTCTATGTAATGGAAACTTTAGGTTTATAAGGTTATTCTAGCATAAAGATTCCAAAAAGCCTGCCATGGCAAAGGAGACTGATATCTTCAATCACTTTGCTTTATTAAGAATAGGGACTATTGGGCTGGAGAGATGGATTAGCGGTTAAGGCGCCTGCCTCCTAAGCCTAAGAACCCGGTTCCAATCTCCAGGTCCCACATTTAGCCAGATGCAAAGTAATGCAAGGGCGCAATGCTGTACTTGACCATAAGGGGGCGCACACATCTGGATTTCGTTCACAGCAGCTGAGAGACTGCTAGCGCACCCATTCTCTATCTGTCTCCCTCTCTCTCTGTCTCTCTCTGTGTCTGTCTCCAAAAATTAAAAAAAAAAAGAATAGGGACTATTCAGGACTGCTGAGATAGATCAGTGGTTAACAACTAAAAGAAAATACTGGTAAGAAACCCTGTTGATACAGAATGCAATTCTTTTTTTTTTTATCTTATTAATTATTTATTTGAGAGAGAGAGAGAGATACAGAAATAGGCAGGTAGAGAAAGAGAGAATGGGCATGCCAGGGCCTTCAGCCACTGCAAATGAACTCCAGATACGTGCACCACCTTGGGCATCTGGCTTACATGGGTACTGGAGAATCGAGCCTTGAACTGGGGCCTTTAGGCTTCACAGGCAAGCACTTAACTGCTAAGCCATCTCTCCAGCCCCAGAATGCAATTCTTTATAAAGACTACTATAAGACAGTGACTTAAATGGGTGTGAATCTCATTCACATAATGATATTATTTAAGAAATAAAATTAACATACTAGAATAGTTTAAGAATATACATTACTAAAAGACATGTTTTATATTCTTTCAAGTATATTAGTATAATTTTTGTTAAAATCATCCAAATTTATAAATACTTGAAATTGGGTATATATAGAATTCTTATAAATTATGTGTATTTATACAAGTTTATACTTTTACATATATATCATAAATTCTATTTACACAGGGAAAATAACATTTTGAAGAGGAGAGTAATAGAAATTTGATGAAAAAAAATCACACAAAATGAAGACCAAGGTATGCATAAATAGAAAATATTCAGGAGTGTTAGGGAAAGTGTTGATGGCGCCTGTGTGTAAAGACATTCTATCTGCCAAATTCAGTGCTCAGGAAACAATGATGCCAAATCCCAGAGAGAGCTGGGAAAATAAGTGAGCCCACAACTGTCTCTGTCACACTATCCTACTAAAGAAAGCATTATTGCAGTTATAAAATACAACAAATACTAAAATAAAGTTTATGCCTTTTCTTTTTAATTGATTTTATTTATTTATTTATTTATTTTGGTACTTGTGAATTCCCTGGAGGTCAGGCTCTGTCTGGGTTCTGTGCTCTTTGGAAAGAATGCCAATGGTTGTAAGCACAGCACTGATTTCAGCACAAGCAAGTAGGATTTAGAAATGACCCTTGAAAACTTTATTTCACTTTCTCCGTGTGCATATAGCACTTCCTTGCTTAAAATCTGCTTTGCCTTCTTTAACAAAGTTCAGAGTCATTATGATGGGCTCTAGGAGCACTGTTAAGAGCTGACCCCTCCTTTCTGTGTATCATTCATTCTTACCCAGTCATTCTTACCGTGCACAAACATGCCTTCTTTGATCTTATCACATTGCCATAAATCTCATGCCATCACTCTCTTTTGTGCCTTTGAACATGTACTTGACACACTCTGCCTGGAAAGCCTTCCCACCTTTGAATTCTTTGAGTTACAAAATAATGCCTAAGAACCCTGCCCTTCTCAGGGCAGAAATGACACTGTTTAAGACTGAATGCCCTCACCTCTGTACATCAAATCCCCCTGAGAAGGGGTCAGTTTTCTACACGAACAGGAGATGTAATATGAAGGATGTTGATTAGATTAGCTTATAGGACACAGGCTGGGAAGTCTAAAAATGGCTGCCTGCAAGATGGAGAATCAAAGAGCCCTGTAGTTGTTCCTGCAAGATGGAGAATCAAAGAACCCTGTAGTTGTTCCTGCAAGATGGAGAATCAAAGAGCCCTGTAGTTGTTCCTGCAAGATGGAGAATCAAAGAACCCTGTAGTTGTTCCTGCAAGATGGAGAATCAAAGAGCCCTGTAGTTGTGCCTGCAAGATGGAGAATCAAAGAGCCCTGTAGTTGTTCCTGCAAGATGTAGTTGTTCCTGCAAGATGGAGAATCAAAGAGTTGCCCAAGATGGAGAATCAAAGTTGTTGCCTGCAAGATGGAGAATCAAAGAGCCCTGTGGAGTTGTGTTGTTCCTGCAAGATGGAGAATCAAGCAAGATGGAGAATCAAAGAGCCCTGTAGTTGCCCAAGATGGAGAATCAAAGAGTAGTTGTTTGCAAGATGGAGAATCATGAGTTGTTCCTGCAAGATGAATCAAAGAGCCCCCTGCAAGTAGCAATCCCAATCTGGCACGGAAAGCCTGGAAGATTCCTGAGAGTCGCTGGTCTTCAGTCCACATTGGAAGGCTGAGAAATCTGGGTTTCAGTGTCCACAAAAGATAGCAACCACAGGTTAGATTCACGCACCACTGAGTAAAGCAACAGGAACAGCATTCTCTCAAGGCTTCTTTGTGTAGCCTACCATCAGACGGGCTACCCACTATGGGGGAAGGACTTCCTGTCCTAATCCATCCATCCTGGAAATGTCCTCACCCACCCACCCAAGGGGCATGTCTCTTTACTTAATCTGATCAAATTGACAAGAGAACTTAACCACCACACCCACTGTAGTTCATAATGCTGTCTTCACAACACAAGTCTATTTATGTATAAGGAATTACTGAAGCAATGTTTATCTGCCTGTAAATTTCAAACTTTATAATTAGAAAGACCATATCCACATATGTCCACCTGTGTATGTGACATGGTGAGTGCTCATACATGATCTCCGTTCTTGTCTCAACATTTTACATTCTAGCTACTTGACCTTGAAAAAATAATTTAATTCTTATATGTATATTTATTTAAAATTTGCATGTGCAGTCTGCCCTCTGTATCAGCAATCACAGATTTAATAGACTGCAAAAAAAGAAAATATTTGAAAAAATTCTGAATGTAGTGTCATTTTTACCTTAATACTTATGACCACTTAAATTGCATTTACATCTCACTAGATAACTAACCATGAATCAATACATCAAGAATTTGATGTACTTGTAAGAATTGTGGAAGTTATACCCCAGCATGACATTTTATAAAAGGAATTTGAACATCTGCACATTTGGGTATTTTTGGGTTTCTGGAACCAACCTCTGGTACATGTTGAGAAATGACTGTACACACCAATGCATAAGTAGTATGTGTTTATACAAGCATTGATTTGAGGATTAGTAGTAAGTATATGGGTTAGCAGAGTGACTGGCAAAGAGGAGAATCCAGTACAATTGTATAGGAAGAGACTGTGCTAAGAAGAAAGAGTCCAGAGTCTTTTAGATGGCATACTGTAGAGTTCTAGTGTGCTCTAGGACCAGACATGGCTTTACCGATACAAGTGAGACCTATGGACATGCAGGGTGACTTCTTCAGAACAAATGATTGACTTTGAACCACACAGGATGAAATTGTTCCTGTCTTTT
Organism: Orientallactaga sibirica; assembly: GCA_036365145.1. Lineage (NCBI taxonomy): Eukaryota > Metazoa > Chordata > Mammalia > Rodentia > Dipodidae > Orientallactaga > Orientallactaga sibirica. The sequence continues at coordinate 27,719,768 of JAEOAD010000019.1, forward strand.
GAAACACAATCCTTTAATATGATAATCTCAATCCTTTAACTTAGAATCTATGTGCTTGAATAAGCTCTCACATCACAGTAGTGAGTTTATGGATGGCGTTGTAGTGGCCTTCACATTGCTGGGACTAAACATCTGACCAAAGGCAGCTGATGGGAGGAAAAGGTGCAGTATAATCTTGAAGGCAAGATTCATGATGGCAGGAAAAGATGGCTGAATAGAGACTTGACATCATTTCTTGCTACATCAGGTGAAAAAAAAAACAGCAAACAAAGTGAGCTGAGCTTTGGCAAGGGGAAAGCTGGGCTATAACACTCCAAAGCCTGAAACAAATAACAGGCTTCCTCCCTCAAGGCTCCATCTCCCACCAGCTGGGGACCAAGAGTTCAAAATACATAAGCTTATGGGGCTACGGGCGGTGGGGGGGGTGAGGATCTAATTCAAACTACCACAGATACCTTACACTTAGTTTACATGCCAGGAACTCTTTAGATCTGGTAACAATCATAGAAATTGTTATGACAATTTTTTAAAATATTTTTTTTTTTGAGAGAGAGATACAGAAATAGACAGTGAGAGAGAGAGAATGGGCATGCCAGGGCCTCCAGCCACTGCAAATGAACTCCAGATACGTGTGCCCCCTTGTGCAACTGGCTTATGTGGGTCCTGGGGAGTCGAAACTGGGTCCTTTGGCTTTGCAGGCAAATGCCTTAACTGCTAAGCCATCTCTACAGCCCTGTTATGACAATTTTATAGACAAGGAAATGGAAACTGGCTGAGGTCAAGTCACTGCTCTGGGCCACAGCTAGCAGGTGCAACACACAGCCTTCGAATCTGAATGTGGGTAAGCACAAGCAGGAAACGTGTGAAATTATGTGACTTATTGCCTGTATCCAGTCCAACAGGGGAGGCACACACACACACACACACACACACACACACACGGAGAGAGGGGGGCAGGTACACAGACATAGATCTACATTGAAACATATTATGTTGTAACACAATGGCACAGCTCCTAGGTGCTCAAAGCTTTCAGCATAGTATAGTTCTATTATTTTTCTCTTTAAGCTTTCCAAAGTTCCTTATAGTTAGTAACCCTTTTGTTATTTATTATGGTGTTCAGACACTCTGACAATAATCATTATTTTGTGTTATTTGTTTATTTGGTTGGTTGATTGATTGGTTAATTTTGAGACAGAACCTTACTTTGTAGCCCAAGGTGGCCTTAAAATCACAGAAAACCCCTTGCCTCAACTTTCCAAGTCCTGAGACGTGAGCCACCACCTCAGACTCATGGTAGTCTATAAATAAAATTATTCCTACAAACTTCCTTTCATAAAATGGCTGTCAATGTGTGCAAGAGCTTTACCCAAAAATATCCCACCTAGTCATCTGCTTCTTTGTAAGGTAGACACCAGTCCTTCTCCTCCATAGATACTAATAAAACATGATTGAAGAATTAAAGGACTTAGGTTATACAACTTTCATCCCTTATAAATGAGAATGGACTTTTATCTATCTAAAAGAACATACATAGTTGGAAAATTATGGGGATAAAGTTAGGGTTCATGTGTACCCATGGTACAAGATATTGCATTTTCTAGCCCTAACAATTTTGAATTTATAAGACAAATCTGTTAAATGCTACACTTAGATAAGAAACACTGGGCTATTTCCACTGAACAAGTGAATGCCACTGGGGTTTCTCACAGTCTAGAGCACATGGGATTACCTCTTCCTGAGGCAGATTTTGGAGAGGCGATGAAGGCCATTGCTTTTATTTTTCTATTTAAAACAATGTACCCCTTCAAATGACCACTCCATGTGCTTTTCAATACAGTTTAAGGTCACCAGGATGCATCAAATATATTTCCCTAACTAAACCATAACTTGCAATAATGAAATTTTTACCTTCTTTGTTGTATATGTGGTGAGCTGAGAAATATTCTAGGATAGATTCCAATACAGTAACTTGAGGTTTTAAAATCAAATTATTTAATATAAAAGTTGATATTTTCTATAGAAAAAATAGTTTTCAATTTCCCTTATTCACTCCCAAGAGCTCTAATCATATTTCTTACAAGAACTGCTCCAAGGGTTAGAAAGAATTTTTCAATTCAACGTAAAGTCAGACCTGCAAGGAAATTGAAATTGAAGGGATATCTTAGAGCTGTGTACTGTAGTAACAAACTAGCCCAAGATCCTGAGTGAGATATCTATGGTAGGCAACATTTCCGACTTGAACAAGTGAGTGAGTGAGAATAAAACCTACAGACAATATACTTTCTTGAGACACATCTAAAACTTAATTGCTAGCCATTGTGCTTCACATGTCTCTGAAATGTACTATTTTAAGGGATGAAATATGTGCCATATGTATATATAATTTTATTTATTTATTTATTTTTCTTAGTTTTTTGAGGTAGGATTTCACTCTAGCCCAGGCTGACCTGGAATTCACTATGCAGTCTCAGGGTGGCCTTGGATTCATGGCCTCCTGAGTGCTGGGATTAAAGGTGTGTGCTACCACTCCCACCTCTTTGCTTAATACTTGTTTATGTTGTTGATTTTTGTGTATAACCCTTATATAAAAAAGGAAAGTTCTAAGTAAAGTGTTAGGGTTATTATTTATGAGGTGATTTTGAAAAATTTACTCATTATTCTAAGGTAAAATTATGTAACACCAATATTAATATACGTTCTCCAGACAGAAAAGAAAGAATATGCTAGCTCCATATAAATCATAATAAATAAAAGAAAAAGCATAGAAACCATCACTTAATCTTTGTTGATGTTGTTAGGGTGATATCTCATGTAGCCCAGGTTGGCCTATGTGGTTGAGGATGACCATGAACTCCTGATCCTCCTGCCTCCACCACCTGAATGCTGGGATTACAAGCATGTGCTCACACATCACACACCTGATCTTTCATGTAGTTCTGGAGATCTACCCCAGGGCTTCATGAATGCCACACAAGTACTGTACCAAATGAGTGACATCTCCAACCGTCACTAACTTCCTAAATGGGAACACTGACCAGAACAAAAGCCCTCTTAAAAGGAATCATTACCAAATTGGGGTTTTGAGAATTTGATAATCTTGTATTTTATAGGCAAGACAAATAGTTCTTACTATTGGGATTAATTAATTAATCAATCTTACTAATGGGATTAATTATCTTCATTAGCAAAGGCATGATAAACTCAATAAGTTTGGATTTATTTAGAAGTACTTCCCTAAATTAGAAAAAAATCAGCTGGGCGTGGTGGCGCACACCCTTAATCTCAGCTGGGCAGAGGTAGGAGGATCACCATGAGTTCGAGGCTACCCTGAGATTACATAGTGAAGTCCGGGTCAGCCTGGGCTAGAGTGAAACCTTACCTTGAACAACAACAACAAAAACAAAAGCTAAGGGTTCTGATCATTGTGGATTTTCTTTTTCTTGCTGCTACTATTGTTATTCTTATTGATAGAGATTCTTATTTGGTTCGTTTTGTTTTAGCGGTATGGGGGATTAAACTGGGATGTATTACATGTTAGGCAAGGACCCCACCACTAACCCACCCTCAGCCCATTAGAAATGCCTTTAAGAGAAACAAGTAAGAATTTTAGCATATGCCTTTCTGTTTGAAACATAATTAATAGGTCTGTTTTATTCCTTATTATATACTATTGGTATAAAAGTGCTCAAAATTGGAGACTTAAAAACACATTATATGTCCACCAATCTCCAAGAAAGGTTTTCTGTCTGTTTGTTTGTTTGTTTCTTACTTGCAGATACTGCCAATTGCAAAATCTCTGTGAATTGAGTGGCTATTAATAGCTGTTCCATTTTTCATATGTATTTGAAATACTTTAAGAAACTTAAATCTTTGACAACCAAAGCAGAAATCATACATAGAGTTTCAGTTTTGCCTTTTAAAAATATTTTATATCCAATTTACAAAGCTACCTTTCAAAAGCTAGAAGATTTGTTTGCAATACATTGAACAGAAAGATTAGCCAAAGGCATTTAAAAAAATGGCTCTACAAAGCTCTGAGAGTAAGCAGAATTTAATATGCAAGATTTGTTCTATCATTATTTATAAAACTGCAAATTAAAGCAGAAGAGAGATTCTGTTTTCACACAAAATAATCAAATCTATTTAAAATTGTTATTTATTTAAGAGAAACAGAGAGAGAGAGAGAGAGAGGGAGGATGGATAGATGTGCCAGGGCCTCCTGCCACTGCAAATCAGCTCCAGATGCATGCGCCTCTTTATATATCTGGCTTCACATGAGTATTGGGGAATTGAACCCAGCCCATCAAGTTTTGCTAGCAAATGTCTTTAACCGTTAAAACATCTCTCCAGCTCCCTAAGTAATTTTAAAGGAACATTTATTTCACTTAAAGCATAAGTCATTTCCAGAATAGTAGTAAGTTTGTTAGCATGGTTTGTTGCTATAAGAAAACTGATATTTTAGAGCTGGAGAGATAGCTTAGCAATTAAGATGCCTGCCTGAAAAGCCAAAGAACCCATGTTCAATTTCTCAGGACCCACGTAAGCCACATACACAAAGTGGCACATGTGTCTGGAGTTCATTTTCAATGGCTACAGGCCCTGGCGCACACATTCTCCATCTGCCCCTCTCTCTGTCTTTCAAATAAATAAATAAAAATAAAATATTAATGTTCTTAAAAAGAATGTTGATGCTTTATATTAAAGTCCTAAACAGTAGCATTGCTCTTATGATGTCCCCCAAATTTATGAAACAAATGGCTCCAGATTTGACAATATCAACAGAAGTCAGCCTACATTCATGATAAACATGCTCAGAAAAAGAAAAACAGATGAAAAATTTCTGAACTACCATCTTCAAAAAAAAAGCACAATTAACATTAGTTTTAATAATTCAAGACCAATGCTTTCTCCATAATATAAAGACCAATACAAGGGCTGGAGAGATGGCTTAGCAGTTAAAACATTTTCTTGCAAGGGCAAAAGATCCAGGTTCAATTCCCCAGGACCCACATAAACCAGATACACAAGGTGGTTTATGTGTCTGGACTTCATTTACAGCGGCTGGAGGCCATTCCCCTGGTCCCCCCCACCACCTATCTGCCTCTGTCTATCTCTCAAATAAATAAAATTAAATTAAAATCAAAAGATTAAAAAGAAAGACCAATATAAGGATGTTTGAAATCCTAAGTCTATAATCTCACTACTTTGGAGGTAGAGGCAGGAGTGTCAGAGGTTTAAGGTCATCCTTGGCTCTGTAGGGTTTTTGAAGTTAGCTTGCTATATATGAGACGCTATCACAAAACAATAAAGCAGCGAGAACAATCTGCTGATACAGGTTTTAGAAAACTAGTAAATGTCTGGGCAGTACTTGAGCTGTAGTTTCTGTTTTCTTTCACTGCTCAAAACCAAATCTGATACTTGGGTAGAAATCTAATAAAATACTGAAAGACAGATGCTGCAAACTAAACGATGCTGATGAATATTTGTACAGATGTAAGTACAGAGACATACTGTGTTCGTGGTCTGGAAGATTCAATGTAGTAAAGATGTCCATTCTCTAAGTTATATGAAGATTTAACACAAGTCCTATCAAAATCTGAGCAAGACATTTTTAAACTGTAGATAAGATTGTCCTAAAGGAAAAACAGAGGAGCTAGAATGGTTCAAATATGTGTCTTGAGGGTAAATTGTGAGGGAATCCGTCTACCTGACTTCCAGACTTGGGTAGCTACAGCAGTCATGGCTGTGTGGTAGTGCAGAGAGCTGGGCGAGAGCTCAGAGCCAGACACGTGCAAACACTCTCAAATGGTTTTGGACCAAAGTTCAAAGTAATTAGTGGAGGCTAACAGCCTTTTCACTGAATGATGCTAGGGTAACAAGAAACCTTCCAGCACAGGTGATCCTCAAGCTTTGCCACACGCTCGTACAAAACATAATCCATGTTCGTCACAAACATTAATACCTATTATGAACTCTTTAGAGAAAGACCCCAGATAGAGAAGGACAGAAAAAAAGGAGATCAAAATGAAGAGGGATGACTTGAAAGAAAGAGGGAGTTTAGTGGAATTGAAGTGGTAGAGGGGGAGCTACAGAGGGTGACAGGAGGGCATTATGACCAAATCTCAGTCAATTCATGTATTAAAGTTCTCAATTAAAATAATCGTGAGTTATTTAAAACCAGGACAATTTTCTTTAGATGTGAATCCAATGCATGATCCATGAAAAGAAACTGGTACATTGGACTTCACTTTTTTTCATAATCCTTTGCTCTACAGGCCTTCATGAAGGACATGAAAATAAGAGCAGGAGAAAAGATTCATAAGCTAAGTATGTAATAAAGGAGTTGTGCATATAATAAAGGAGACTCGGCAGCGAAAACAAATAGTAAAACAAGTTCAACAGTAATAAAGCGAACTATCCAGTTAGAAAACAGGCATAAAAAATGAGCAGACATTCTCAAAAGGAGAAATACAGATGGCAAATTGGCACATGAGAACTTTCAACATTATTAGATACAGGGAAATACAGATTTAATCCGTAGTGAAATATCACCACATATGTATTAGACTGTGTCAAATTAAAAATGGAATATATATATATATATATATATATATATATATATATGCATATGTTACATATGTGCAAATGTAAAAATACATCAAATGAAAAAGCTTAGTTTAGTATAATATATATGCATGTATATGCACCAATAAATAGATACAACTCAAAACCTTTTAAGACAATACAAATCAGTGTTAGGTATCTTTTTTATTAATAATTTATTTTTTGTTTATATTATTCTAATTTTACATTGATGACTCCTTCACAGTCATTCCGGCCATTTAACCAAATACTCCATTTTATTTTCCTTGCCTTCCTTTCAAAGTTCCCTGCCAACTTCAGGGAGAAAACCATCTGCAGTGAAACCTGTTCAGTGTCAAAGATCTCTGTGGTTTATTGACCTTTTTTCTTTGTCTAAGAGTCTGCAGACAAGTGGACCCCACCAGCCTGGGACCCTCCCTGCTATGCACAACTTGTACCTAGAGAAACGGAGTGGGGCAACCACAGGAAATAAATGCAAGTGGGGAGGAAAAGGAGGCCATATCACTTGCAGTCACTATGCTGTATTCTGCATTCTTAGGGAGTGGCCAGCCCCTAAGCTCTGGCTACAAGGGATACTGAACTGCGAAGCTTGCTGCACAATGTTTTCAGGGATGAGGGTCGTCTGGCCCCAGAGGAGTTTAAGGGCTTTACCCTCTTAGAACCTCTCTAGCGCCCATACAGAGAGCTTAACTTCTTTATTTCCATGTTTGTAGTTTTGCTTTGAACAAATAGACTCATAGTCTATTGATACAATTCCTTTGAATACTTAGAAGTTTCCACTCTATTGCATGGTCATTTTCATGTCACAGAAACCACGCCTGACATTCTTTGGGGGTGTAACAGAAAAATCTCTTCCATTGTTTGTTGCTTCCTTTGGCTGCATGGTCTTTCTGTATTAAGTTTCAGCTAATCTTACGTCCTTTGGAAAAAAATGTTTGTTTGTTTACTATTTGGTTTAAGTCACCTTATCTAGGCAAGATAATCGTGGGCTTCACCTGTCGGACCTGCTAAAACTACAGTTCTTTCCAATTGAGGTTCTAAAAAGCAAACAGGTTTTCAACTTGTGAAGTCCCAAGCTTCTACTCTTTCCTTCTCATCTTTGCTTGTATATGGTTCTATTATTTTGCAACCTTCTCTCTCTCCCTCTCACTCTCTCCTCTCTCTCTCTTCCCTTGAACAATCTCTTTCTTGAAATACCTTTCCTAAAATAACCGCCAGCACATTCTAACTCTTTCCAGATTTCCCCTGGGAGCAATGAACTGCCTGTGCTCAACTTACTGCGAGCAGCTATTTTACCACTGTTTCTCTTGAGCCTCTCTCCTCCCACTCCTGATAGCAGGGTTGTAACTAACAAAGTCATATATTTCACATTGCTATTTTGGCTGTACTCAGGTATAAATCTCAGTATTGGTTAACATACATTGCCATAGCTCTTAGCACCTTGGAAAAACAAATGTAGCTGGGAGTCATTTAGTTACATTCTTGTCGCTGTGAACAATACCTGGCGAGAAGCAACCTGAAGAAGGAAGAGTTTATTACACTCATGTTTCAAAGGGATATGATCCACTGTGGCCGGGAAAGCATGGCACACTGGATCTTCAAATAGCTGTCAGAAGCTAGAGAAGCAACAAAAGTGGAGCTTGACTGAAACATCTCAAGGCAGGAACCTTCCCCAACAGTACCATCTGCTGGATACCAAGTTTTCCAGCACACGGACCTGTGGGCGACATTTTCTTTCAGACAACAATGTGTCACAGTCAGGTTTGCATTGCTGGAAGAAATCACCCAGCCAAGAGCAGCTTGTGGGATAAAAGGTTTATTTTGGCTTAGAGAGCCGAGGGGAAGCTCCATGATGGCAGGGGGGAAACGATGGCATGAGCAGAGGGTGGACATCACCCCTTGGCCAACATAAGGGGCACAATAGCAACAGGAGACTGTGTCAAACACTGGCAAGGGGACACTGGCTTTAACACCCATAAGCCCGCCCCAGCAATATACTGCCTCCAGGAGGCATTAATTTCCAAATCTACATCAGCTGGGAACCTAGCAATCAGAACACCTAAGTTTATGGGGGACACCTGAATCAAACTACCACATTCTACCCCTGGCCCCCATAAACTGATAAGCATCCATGATGTAAAATGCAATGCATTCATCCATCTTTAAAAGTCCCCATTTTTTTTATCAATCCTAATGATGTTCAAACATCCCCATAATCCAAGGTCTTTTAACTGAGCCATAACCCCCCCCAAAAAAATCCCCCCAAAAACCCATAACCATAATGGCACAGAATAAACATTCACACTGCAAAGATGGCATTGGGTTTAGCAAAGAAATACCCAGCCAAGACAAGATTTAAAACAGAGCAAACATGAAACTCTGTAACTCCAAATCCAACAACTCTAGTCAGTGACAAGTCTCCAAGTCCGATAATTCTACCCAGCAACAAGACTCTGGAGTTTCAATTCTGCCCCTCTAAGTAGGCTACTCACAGCCCTGGAAAACTTTAACCAGGGCTGGCACCTTTCCTTAGCAGCCATCTCGTGGTCCCGGCATCTCCACTGAGTCCCTACTGCAACCCACGGTCCATCTTCATGGCTCCATTCGGTCTCCATGCAGGCATCAAGCAAACCTGCTTCGCACTGTCACACTGCCCATGGCCATTTACAAAACACAAGCCTGTGTTGCAAATTCAATGACCCTCTTAACTGCATTTCTTATCCTCCACAATACCAAGTATGGTGCCAATTTGTTAATCCAATGGGGAATAAAGCAGACTTTGAAGAACAAGACACTCCTTGAGCATTCAGGCCCCTTCAAAAGTCTACATTCTTTCTGTTGCTCCAGTGCAGGTCAGCTGGCCCAATCTCAAAGATTATGATCTCTCATACAATTACAGCTGAATAAGTAGCAGTTCTAGGCTAATGATTTCTTTCTGTGTCATATCCCTCCACACACACCAGTGTGTTTCTACACACTGCAACCTTGCAAAAGTTCTCAGGACATAGGTATAACAGCAAGCCTTTCACACAAACTGCTTCTAGCCCAGTCCAGATAAAGCTCTTTCTCACCCTCGTAAGACAAACCTCACAGTCCATAGTTCTTACTGCAATCAGGTCTTTCAACTCTGACCAGAATAGTCCATCAAGCTGTACTTACAACACTGCAAGGTGTGTCTTAGGCCAAGGTTTCAAATACTTCCACATTCCTCTTGAAAATAAATTCCAAAAAGCCAAAGCCACACAGTCAGATGTCTAGTAGCAATTGACACCACTCCTCGGTACCAACATTACTATTGCAGTCATGTTCACATTGCTGACAGAAATCACCCAACCAAGAGCAGCTTTGGGGGAAAAAAAGGTTTATTTTGACTTACAGACTTGAGGGGAAGCTACATGATGGCAGAGGAAAATGATGGCATGAATAGAGGGTGGACAACACCCCCTGTCCAACATAAGGTAGACAATAGCAACAGGAGAGTGTGCCAAACACTGGCAAGGGGAATCTGGCTATAATACTCATAAGCCCACCCCCAACAATACACTACCCAGGAGGCATTAGTTCCCAAATCTCCATCAGCTGGGAACCTAGTAATCAGAACACTGAAGTTTATGGGAGACACCTGAATCAAAGCACCACACAATGGGAACTTTTCTTGGTCAGTTTACTTCAAAAGACTGAATTCAACATATATTGGTAGCTTTAATTTTTGGATGTCATGAATCCAAAAGATCTTAAATTTTTCCATCACGGGGATGCTGGAGACAAAGAATAAGGAAGATAATGGAGAGAGAGAGAGAGAGAGAGAGAGAGAGAGAGAGAGAGAGAGACGGAGAGGGAAAACAAAGACCTTACAGTACAATTTAAGAAATGACTTTAGGGAAAGCACACCAGTGTTCTTCAAGCCTTAATGCAGACAAATGAAAAGTGTAAGCCATCTTGATTTTTGGATAAGGCCACCTAAGGTTAAAGTCACCGTGCCCAGAAAACTTTCTAGACCAAGAACCAAACAGATAGCAGAAAAGGTTAAGGAAACTTTTAGTGAGGAATTCACAGTAGGAATAGTATGCTTTACAAGAAGGCTGGCAAAATGGGGAGAGAACAGAGAATTGCTTGCCTGAACTCTTTCTTTGTTGAGGGTTTCTTTAAATTTATTTTTAATATTTATCAGTTAATTTATTTGCCAGCTGAGAGAGAAGAGAGACAAACTGAGAGAATGGGCATGTAAGGGCCTCCAGCTGTAAGGACTATAGATGTGTGTTCTACTTTGGGCACCTGGCTTTATGTGGGTACTGGGGACCTAAACTTGGGTTGTTAGACTCTACAGGCAAGTGTCTTAACACTGAACTAGCTCTCCATCCCTCTGTTGAGGTTTTTATTGAGCTGGGCATGAAAGATGCATTTTGCCAGGATGATGCAGGCTTTGGGTGTGAAAACTGTGCTCCATCTCCTCAAATACTGTTGGTTTAACTTTATAGCCAAAGGCTGCTCTGTGTGGTTCAGCTCTCAGGATACATGTTTGATGCAGGTAGTAGTTAACCCAGTGCATTCCCATAGGCTTACCTTTTCAGCTGTTGTTAGCTTTGGGCCAAGATGTGTTCATTGAATTGACTGTCATCATTTACCTTTTAGTTCTGTGGCCAGTTTAGGTTTCCATGCAGTTCTTCTGGCTAATTTTTAAGTGAGCAGTGAAAAGGACCACTTGCTAAAATGTTAGCATTTGTAAATATTGTCTCTTTGAGAATCCTACCCCTCTCTCAGGGTTCCCTAACAGAACTCTAACAGAATCATCCAAAGATTGTCAAATTTGCCACATTACACTTACCCCAAAGTAGTTCCATGGTTTATTCCAAGAGGAACCTGGGCGTTAGGTTTGTGTTTCCCTGTCTAAGGTTCAGATTGATTAGGAATGGACCACTCTCTGATATCCATGATACATACATATATGTATATATATAATATATACATGATATAATGAAGTCAGTGCTCACTATAAGCAAAACTGTGCTTTGTACAAACACCTAGCATGTGTGCACAAAGAGAAATATGCAAGAAATTTCATTATTGTGTTCTTTGTCATTTCAAAAATTGTTGGAAAAATGTCTAACAACACAGAACATATAATTTACCACAGGTATGATAAGCTAGGAAAAATATTTCAAGAAATGACCTAAGCAACGATATGTTCAAGAAGTAAGTTTCAAGTAATGTTCATGGAGTAATTGAACATAACTACATGACTCAGGCACGCAGACCGATGATATTTCATAACTTATCTTACATTAAGACAAATGGATAGGAAGCATTCCCAAAAGTTCGACAGTAAAGTAAAACTTTTTTTTTTTTTCTTTTGACCCAAAAGTCAAGTTTGGGAGTGGTTGCCATAGGAGACTTGAATATTTTGGACAACATTTTATGTTTTCATCAAAGTATAAATAATACTTAGGGGATTTAAATATGTGAAACAAATACCAATGAAAATGCATGTGTTAATAGTGGACGCTGGGCAATCAAACTGTAGCTGCTTTTTATTGACTTTGTTCACTCAGTATTTCTATTGTTTCTTGTGAACATATTTTCATATTTAAAATTTTCAACAATATAAAGGAATATAATGAAAATAAATCACGGCTCTGCATAAAAAGAGAAAGTCTACTCCATTAAGTCCCAAATGGGGACTTTCTTTGACATGAACTACTGGGTAATACTTCCTGCTGAAATGAGGAGCAGTTTACAGACTAGAGCATTTGTTCAGCTACAGGTTATTATTTCTTTTCAAGAAAGGGAAACTGTGATAATGAATCCCCATTGCTAACTTAAGGAGATTTAGAATCACAGAGAACAAACCCTTCTGGGTGTGTCTGTGAGGGCGTTTCTAGAGAAGATGAACTAAGGTGAGAAGGTCTGTCCTCAAAGTGGGCAGCATCTTCCGACAGGGGGCTCAGAGGTAAAGAGATCCAAGGAAAAGTCTTTGCTGCCTGTCTTCCTTTGCTCAAGCCAGGGTGAATGTATCTGTCCCTGCTGCTGCTGCTACCACCACCATCTTTGCTGACTTGATACTCTAGCTTTTCAGTCTTCCAGAGTGGACTGAACACCAACGGCTCCATAGTGAGCTTTTGTGCCTTTGGTGCAAGATTGTGGTTGCTGATGGCTCCAGCTTGGTGATCTAAATAGCTACTGGGTTTTCTACCTCGCCTATGTGCAGACAGCTATTGTTAAGACTGCCCAGCTCTTCTTGCATATACCCATCTAATAAACCCCCCCCCGTATAACATGTATTCATTCTATTGGTTCTGTTTCTTGAGATACCCTGCCTAATACAGACTACTTCTCAATTTACCTTAAGTGATAAAGAATGCAACACAAGGACATGATGTTATATACAGCAGGTGGAAAGCTGCCTTCTGGAAGACAGAGATTGGTAAAGTTCATGAGCTATCAAAGCTGTCATTTGACTCTCTTTGTCTCACTCTCATAAAAATGAGAGAAATGGGACTGAAAGCACAATTGATAGTATTACGGATGGATCAAATTATTTGTTTTTAATCATTCCTTTATAGCAGACCATATATTAATGATTTACTCACTCATGGGAATAAAGGGAAGAAGCAGAGAGGTTTAAAACAGCAAATCAATGGCTGCAATAAGTCCTTTACAAGTGAAAGATTCCCTCAGTTATTTTCAAGACCAGAAGATTTTAGGATAAAATGATGGCGTGCTACTGTATTCTGTTGGTCTTGCAGAGAACACCATTTTGTATTCATTGTATCTTGGAGGGCTGGATAGATGGCTTAGCAGATAAGGCACTTGCCTGCAAAGCCCAAGGACTCAGGTTTGATTCCCCAGTACCCAGGTAAGCCAGATGCACATGGTGGTACATGCATTTGGAGTTCGTTTGAAATGACTAGAGGCCCTGCTGGGCCCATTCTCTCTTTCTCCTCTCTTTTCCTCTCTCTCTCTCTTCTTATTTCTCTCTTAAATAAAAATCTCAAGTGAATAAAAATGAAATAAATAATTGTATCTTGGAAGGGAAGCAAGGGATTTCACGAGATAACCTCAGGGCTTATTTCCATTTCCTATGACATAAAGTTTCCCTCAATGTAACTGTTATATAAAATATCCAGCAGAGATGCCACTGAAAAGTTAAACTTTGAATCAAGGGACCAAACCTAGCTGTCTTCTTCATGGTATTCCTCCTTTCATGACATAAAGTGGGCTGAGCCACTTTGACCCAACCAAGAAAGCACATTTAATAGAGACCATCTGGTTGCAATGTAGAATTCCCAAGAGATGCTCAATGGCGGTCTGTGTCCATATTTCAGTTCTTCGTGACTCTCAAGGCTACTTCTGCCCCATGAATGTATCTTATGACTTTAGATAGCCAGATCCCACCATTATCAGTGCTATTACCCATCTTGGGATGAATCATTCATGTTAGAATCCTTTTTATAAAAGTATAAAATATTAGTTTATTGAAATAAGCTCAAACACAGTTTTCACTGATAATCTCTGAAAAAAAAATGTATGATTGAACATGAAAACTCCTAATCACAAAAATATTCTCAAAAACCTTATTGTCTTTATTCCCGATTTAATATGTTTATTTGGAAATGATCTAACATCTAATGTGGAAATGGTCTAATATCTAATATTCCTTATAACTATAGAGTAATTGTAAACTGGAGTTTGTCCACTGTAAAATAAAGCCTCTTTTCATGTTAATTTCAGTGTTCTCTAGATACAAATTTTGCACAAAATCAAATAATTACTTCAAATATAAAGAGATAACCCTGTATTGAAAGCATTTTATTTAGAACTTGACAGTGAACTCTGCTATAGTTAAAGCTATTCAGGCCATTTTTAAATTGCTTTATCCTTTAAGGATCAAAACTAAAACAACAATACTATAATTCAAATTGAGACTAAATATTTGCTTCCTTTTATCTCCTGGACAAAGAACAAAAATATTACTGTACTTGTCTTTAAGTTGTGGAAAAAGTCAGTCCCTGAAATGGCAGCTTTTTATATAGCTCAAGTATTTTCATATCTGTTTTAGAGAGAAAATATGAAAATTGTTAATTTCAACCCAGAGCCAAGATAACCACTTTTCAATCATTTCAAAAATAAAATCTCGGTGGGGGGGATACAATGACAAGCAATTCACACTGAAAATTTACTATTACATACATGATATAAAACCACAAACAATTGATTTTTAAATTAAATTATTTAAACGCCCATGAAGCTAATCTCAATGATGCTCACCATTCACAGACTTGGGGGCATTCCCTAGAGGTTCATTTGAACATATTAGTTCTTTTAGCATTTCATTGACGTTACAAAATACCTGACACAAACAGCTTAAAAGGAGAAAGAGTCATTTGTATTGATGGGTTCAGACATTTCAGTTCAGTTGCCTCCATTGCTTTTGGCCTGAGGTAAGCAAAAGCACTGTGACAGAGGTGGGATAGGGCTGCTTGCTGCAAGACCTCCAGGGTATAGAAAAGAACAGAGAGGAAAAGTCCAGGCACAAGTCACGTCCACCTGGGGCATGCTCCCAGGGACTAATGTCCTTCACCTCAATATCACCTGTGCACTTTCCACCAGCTCCCATTAACGCCATGAAATTGTGAGTCGCAGGCTGGAGAGATGGTTAAGGTACTTGTCTGTGAAGCCTAAGGACTCAAATTTGATTTCCCAGTACCCACATAAGCCACATGCACATGGTGGTGCATGCGTCTGGAGTTTGTTTGCAGTAGCTAGAGGCCCTGGCGAGCCCATATTTATTCTCTCCCTCTCTCTCTTTTTCTCTCTTTCCCTCTCTCATAAGTAAATAAATAAAAATAACTATTTGTTTTTAAAAAATCTTGAGTCCATCATTGAATTACATACTTGGCTTTATATATTATAGTCAGAACTTTCATGATCCCTGAACCCTTTTATAGAACATTTTTACATCCAAACCACAACATTATTTCAGAAAATAATAATATGTTTGGGGGGGAATACATATGAATACCCATTTGGGAGATTAGACTTGGGAAAGCCAACAAAACAACTACATTATAATTGATAGCATAATATAATAAAATATAACATTACATAACATCAATATAGTAATAAGCCCAAAATGAAAACTGTTGACAGAGAAAGCCAAGATCCTGTTTTTATATTTATAAACCCAGGACATGGTAAATGCTCAGTCTATTAGCATTTATTTAATATTTTACAACTGATGAAACATTTTGTTTGACACTATAAATTGAAAAAAAAAAAACATAACCTGTTGCCTGCTCTCACAAAATTATCTTTTTTTATGGGTAGAAGCGCCACTAACATTTTATGACATAAATTATCTATGAGAGAAAGAATGATGACTGGAGAGATGGCTTAGTGGTAAAGTACTTGTTTGTGAAGCCTAAGGACCCTGGTTCAAGGCTTGATTCTCCAGGACCCATGCATGTCAAGTGCACAAGGTGGTGCATGCATCTGGAGTTCATTTGCAGTGGCTGGAGGCCCTGGTGAGCCATTCATTCTCTCTCTCTCTCTCTCTCTCTCTTTCTCTATCTATACCTGTCACTCTCAAATAAATAAATAAAAACAAAAAATATTTTGAAAAAAGAAAGAATGAATAAATAAATGTTTAAAAGTAGGAAACATTTTTATAGAAAGTTATAATTGCAGCAGAAGAAATAATTTAAGGAGTACTCTGAAATTACTGAATTGAAATTGAATGCTTTCTTTGATTTTAGTTATAAGCTATGCATCCATGGTTATCATACCCAATGTTAATAATTTATTCAGCACATTGCTTAACCCAGTCCTTGAAGCTTATAAGAAGACCTGGCATGTATCAAATGTTCAATAAATATATATTGGATAGTGCCTTTGTGTGTTCTGGCTGAGTAAGCAAACTAGACTTGCCGAGGCACCATGACGTCATCTGGACGTCGCATACTCAAGTGTGAGTTCATTCTGACAGTCACACCTTTCCATCACTTTCAATCAGCATGCAGTGCAGCTAATGCACTGTTAAAGTCACTTAGGAATGACAAGGCCGTCTATGGGTGCTCCTCTGAAGGGTGTCAAGCGCACACAGGTGAGATGGCTGGCAAGAAGCCATAGATAAGTGAACTGGAAGATGCTTGCTTTCCTGCATCTCCATCCTCTGCCCCGTCTTTACAGTCCATTCAACTGGGAAAACTGAAATCCGTTTATGAAGACAACTCTGTAACCAGTCCTGGTCTTTTTCGCTGCTTCCTGTATGAAGCGTCATAAAACATGAGTGATTGGCCTATAACAATATTCGCTGGCTTTTCCCCTGTGGAATTATAAAACGGCTCTTTTAGAAATTTCAAGATGAGATTTATTATATTTCTGTTTTATTCCCATCCATCTTTGAAGCCCAACACCTACATGTCTCAGTATATAAAAACCAATGAGTCTCAAATGTAACTACGTGATAGCATCATCTAGGAGGATGGTAACATAATACTGATGTCTTTGTTTCAACGACCAATGGAACTTGGATATCCGAGGATGAAAGCCCAATCTGGGTAATTTTTAAGAATATGGATGCTCAATGAATAGTAAGAACTGATAATTATTGGCCCTGGTCACAGGTTCATTCCTTTGAGAACTAACTATGTAATCATAAGACCACACACATCAGTGTTGTCCTTGGAATGTGTATAATCTACCTTATGGTGTAAATAGGAATAAAAATATCAGGATAAGGCTGGAGAGATGGCTTAGCAATCAAGGCGCTTGTTTGCAAAGCCAAAGGACCCAGGTTTGATTCTCCAGGACCCATGTAAGCCAGATGCACATGGTGGTGCATGCATCTGCAGTTCCTTGTTATCTCTCTCCCTCTAATAAATAAATAAAATTTTTTAAAAATAGCAGGATGAAGTATAGATTTTCCCCAATTACTAAAGAAAGTACTTACTCCAATATTGGGGACAGCAGTCAAATCTTGGTTTTGTTTGTTTGTTTGTTTGTTTGTTTTCTTGGTTTTTTCAAGGTAAGATTTCACTGTATCCTAGGCTGACCTGGAATTTACTATGTAATTTCAGGCTGCCTTGATCTCACAGCGATCTTCCTTCCTCTGCCCTCCAAGTGCTGGGATTAAAGGTGTACACCACCGCACCTGCCACAGGCATATTTTAAGATTTAATTGTTTATTTTAGAATAATTTTAGATTAACAAAAAGATACAAAGCCAAATGCAGAGTTCCTGTATATTTTTCCTACAGGTTTTGAGACATTAACATGGTATTTTCCCATGATATTTTTGTCTAAACAAAAATCTTAATATTGTTGCCCTATTATTCAGAATTCACTAGTGTAGGATTTTTCCAGATTTTCCACTTGTGACCCTTCTCTGTTTCTGGATCACTTTCAGGATTCAACATTACATTTTGTCATTACCATTCCTTAGTCTTCTGCAATCAGCATTCATTTCTGTCTCTTCTAGCTTCACATGACACTGACACTTCTGAACTCGCAATTGGCTTTGTAGAGCGCCCTTGACTTTGGGGGTGCTTGATGTTTCCTTGTTATTCAAATACTACTCATGCTGGGACACAGTGGCTTTTGGCTCAGAAGCAACAAAAACTAAGACCAAACTGAGTATCACAGCAGACAGGCAAAGCTGTGTTCAGGGTTTTCCCTCAAGGAAAGGAGAAATGGGGGGGCTGGAGAGATGGCTTAGTGCTTAAGCACTTGCCTGTGAAACCTAAGGACCCTGGTTTGAGGCTCAATTCTCCAGGACCCACATAAGCCAGATGCACAAGGTGGCGCATGAATCTGGAGTTAGTTTGTAGTGGCTAGAGGCACTGGTGTGCACATTTTCTCTCTCTCTCTCTCTCTCACTCGGTGTGTGTGTTTCTCCTTTTCTCTGTCTCTAATAAATAAATAAATAAAAATAAAAATAATTTAAAAAGAAAGGAGAAACAGTAACATTTTGAAAGAACAATGGGTCTCAAAACAGAAAAAAAGTTGAGGGGGCAAATGGGAAACATGGAGCTGCACTGTGGCAAAGTGGCTATCGTAAGACTTGTGGAAGGAGAATATTCCAGTCTAGTAACACTCAGGACAGACCTTGTCTGTTGTTCTTATTCCTGGTGTCCTTAGTGAGTCACATGGCAAAAAAAAAAAAAAAAAAAAAAAAAAAAAAAAAAAAAAGCCATGTAATCTCCTGGATGATGCTGCCAAGGAAAATGACAGTGCCACCCTTAACTATGCTAGTTACAAGAAAAGTACTGCAGGAGACGTCTGACGTCAGGTTATTTAAGGAGGGTTTCCGTCTTGCATGTGTCTGAACGGGAGATGAGTTCTGGAATAAGATCAAGTTATACTGAGTCAGTGTTTTTTTGTTTGTTTGTTTGTATAGGATCCCCAAAACAGGAAGAGATTACTTGAGGACAGTTTGTACGCAAATGACCTCGAGATGTTTTTGGAGCATTGTGAGCCTTGAGCATACTCCGCAAAGGGGTGGGACCTTTCTTAACTGCAAACTTCCTGCAAACGGGCAGAAGGATAAAGGCTATGTATGCTGTGTTCCAATTGTTATCAGTCAAGGCTAATAGTTACAGGAGGCTCTGGGAACTAAAATAGATCTTATTTGTGTGCTAAAAGTAAATCATGCATTACATATCAGAGTTTGTCACGTAAGTTGCTTTCACCAAAGATATAAAAAGCTGCACTAATGTGAGCACGGCGCGGCTGCTGTGTCTGTCTTGTCTGTTCTGTGTTATTTGTCATTTCTTTCAGCCCTGGGCCCCAACAGTTTGTTTGTTTTTTACTCGGGCTCCTAGAGCTGTCCTCTCAGGGCTCCGGGCCTCAATTTGGAAAAGACTCCTCCCATGGTTATAAAGGCTCCTTACTTGGGGGTGAAGCCTCTGTCATTAGGGAGCCAGGAAGTGTGGTGCACCCTTGACTCATCAGTTACTTTCTCATCGCTGGGACAAAATACCCAACCAGAAGCAGCTTATTGAAATCAAAGGGTGCAATTCAGCTTACAGTTTCAAAGGGAAGTTTTATTATAGTAGGCCTCAGCTACAAGCAAGCCCAAGTCTCATTTCACCAGTCCCAAAGCAGAGAGAGCACACAGCAAGCCAGGTAGAGCTGTAACCCATCAAAGCTGGTCTCCAGTGACCCGGTCCTTCCAGCAAAGCAGCCCCTTCCAAAGGCTGTACATCCTTCCCAAACAGCACCGCCAATTGGAGATGGAGTTTTCAAATACATAAGCTAAAGGGGGGGGGTGCAATTTTCATCAAAACTTCCACCAACTATAATTGGTTTTCAATATTAAGACCCCAAGATTGCTTTCTTCTCTTTTCGTCTTGGTATTGGCTTTTGTTTTTTTTTTTTAATATATTTTTTAATTATTTTATTTATTTTTGGAGAGAGACACAGAGAGAGACAGACAGAGAGGGAGAAGGAGACAGAGAATGGGCACGCCAGCAGTCTCTCAGCTGCTGCGAACAAAATCCAGACCTGTGCGCCTCCTTGTGGGCAAGTGCAGCATTGTGCCCTTGTGTCACTTTGCATCTGGCTAAACGTGGGACCTGGAGATTGGAATTGGGTTCTTAGGCTTAGCAGGCAGGCGCCTTAACCGCTAGGCCATCTCTCCAGCCCAGCTTTTGCTTTTTGAGACCGTTTCACTATGCCTGCTGGCCCTGGCATGTACTATGTGAATCAAGTTGGCCTTAAACTGGCAGTCATCTTTCTACCTTGGCTTTGGGTGTTGGCTTTACAGATGGACTCCACCATACCCTGCTTCACAAGTGAGACTCTTTTTGAAAATGGTGGCAGTGCTTCTAAACAGGAAGTGGGATGCCATGGGCATGGTGGTTTTAACTCCATTCTGCTCTAGATGCTACTTTCTTAAACCCAACCACAATTGCCAGAATCCAGTCCACTAAGAAGTTCTGCCAACTGTCCTGTGATGCCACATAGCTCACTAGATAGAATATTCATCACTTAATACTATCATCCTTCTTACTCACGTTTATCCAGATACATTTTTTAAAAATGTCATTGATTTACCAAGCAATACAATCTTTGACATGTGGACCGCAAAACATATATCTCCTTCATAAATGTATTTTGGCCTATTTTTTGGTCAAATGGTGTTTTTGTTAGAAGATTCTTAAGAATTAAATAAACAGTATGGTTCCCATGTGGGGTTAAAAAGCCTGAGTTGTTGAGGGTTTATGCTAAGAAATCTTTGGCTTAAGACCTTGTAATCATTTTCCAAAAATATACTGTACTTAATAACTGTTCCCTGCTACATTTTATACACTATAATCAACGAACTTGCATTTATAGTTTCCAAATAAGAATGTGAACTTATGTTATGTTTGGTACAAGTAGGCTCAGTTTAACATCACAGTTCTGAGACTTATCCATAGGTTTTAATGTGAAAAAGATGGTGATGGAAAAACCACTGGGAGGGAGTTTAAAAGCGGGACAAGTTTACTTACAAATGGCTTCCCAAAGCATGTTAGTATTCAGCGTGCGTCCCAAGAGGGAAACAAAGTAATTGCTAAGGGAAATATTTCTTTCCATGATTATCTCTTGGGATTGCTCTTCTGCTATACACTTTCTGCAAAGTCCCTCACCTAGCTATTTCCTCCATTTAAGCGTTACTGTAGTAAGCACACAAGTTCCTGCTACAGGATTCATAGGGTACCTTCAGAAAAATGCAATTGCCTCTTCAAGACTGATCAACTCTAAATGGCTACATATTATTGTATTTTGCCTCTAAAAATAAATTTCTTCATAGGGGAAGTCTGCTTACCTATATAAATTCTTGAGACTCTTGCAAAAGGTAATTTTTTTTATGTTTTTTTTTTCAAGGTAGGGTATCACAGTAGCACAGGCTGCCCTGGGACTTACTCTATAGACTCAGGCTGGCCTTGAATTCACAGAGATCCCCCTACTCTGTCTCAAGAGCCGGGATTCAAAGCATACACTACCATGCCCAGCTAAGTAACTGAGTTTTAACTTCCTAACTTGTAAAGTTTGAGTTTGCTGAAAATTAAAAGTGATGAAAGCAAGGAGCCTGATACTCCACTTTAAGTTGGAGAATCCACAGTCTTTATCCCTGTGACCTCTCGGTTATCTGAGTTTAGAAATAATAACTTCCAGAACTGCTCACTATTTAAGTGTTATCTATTGTCCACATGCTCCTTACATGGCTAACAGGACTCTTGTTGACTATGAGTAAGTGAAGATTAGAGAAACAGAGAGAAAGCGCAAGGCCAACCTGGGTCTATAGATTAGCTTCCAGGGCAACCAGTGCTAGTGAGGAAGATAAAGTAACTGTGGATGACTCCATGATCTGCAGTTCATTGAATGATAGAAATGCAGACACGTCAGTGATGCCAGAGCAAGGAATGTAATGATGGAGTCATACGTAAAGGAAAACACAACAAAACAAAACCTCCCCTGTATAATATGACCTTGAACTTAATTCCACTATTAACAAAAGTCATGTGTTGTCCCCTTCATCTTATTTAATTTTATCTTAAAATGTATTACTTGTTTAAAATCTGAGGGGAGGGTTAAAAATTACCACATTTTGCCCTTATCAGAATGTTTGGTTTCATTAAAAAATGTCCTTGTAGAGGAAAAAAAGAGAATTGTATGTGGAGAAAAGGGAAGAATTTTGAAAACCCACAATATATCATTTACCTTCACCCTCCAAACAGAAAATTAAATAATAAAATTGTTGGAGCTAAAATCTCATAAAAGGTGTCAGAAATGGGACTAAGCCACCAAGACCACATATGAGAGGTCATTTTCTATGCTGACTTTTAGTTCTTTGCAAGAGAAACAGACTATTTTGAGCAGACCAGTGATCTGCAGTAGGAGAACAAGCGGCAGGGTCTTTGGGTCACACAGTTAAACACAGGGAGAATGGTACTAAAGACATTCAGAAAAATGTTTGATAAAAGTCAATTCTAATTCATAGTGAAAATTCTTACCACATTTAGACTCAAAAGATTTCTTCAAACTGACTGACACTGAGCTCATACAATGTTGACCAAGAGATAATGGGAAAGAGTAAATGTCCCCTACCCCTGACAAGATGTTGATCAGAGCAAGTCTGTCTGCTCATAGCATACCTGCTGGCTTAGTATTGGAAGTGGTGGGCAGTATATTAATTCAAGGATAAAGGTGCATTCTCAGAGATGATTAGTGACTATATAGGAATATGTCCTGACACAATTGTGATTCAGTACCATTTGTTATATAGCATTTTATTTTATTTTAGAGAAAGAGAGAGAGAGAGAGAGAGAGAATTGGTGCTCCAGGACCTCATCACTGCATTCAAACTCCAAATGCTTGCACCACCTAGTGGGCATGTGTGACCTTGTACTTACCCCTCACTTTTGTGCATCTGGCTTACATGGGATCTGGAGAGTGTGGATCATGGGTCCTTAGCCTTCACAGGCAAGTACCTTAAATGCTAAGCCATCTCTCCAGCCACAACTTTTGTATTTTATAACTAAAAATACCCCCTTGGCACCTTATAATAGTATTTATTATATATGGGAATTTTTATTTATTTATTTATTTTGGTTTTTGAGGTAGAGTCTCACTCTGGCTCAGGCTGACCTGAAATTCACTATGTAGTCTCAGGGTGGCCTTGAACTCTCAGTGATCCTCCTAACTCTGTCTCATGAGTGCTGGGATTAAAGGCGTGTGTCACCACACCTGGCTATATATGGCAATTTTAAAAGCCTTAACTTCTTAAATTTTTTTGTTACAAATGAAGGCACAAAAGCAAATTAGGCTAGGTGTATCAGACAGCTTCAGGTTCGCTGAGATTAATTTCCAGACCAGGCACAGTTATGGAGGAAGGGATTTATTGAAGCTTACAGATCCAGGAGAAGTTCCATAATGGCAGAAGAAATGAGCCTGCTTTCACAGGACCAAAAACAGAGAGAAAAGCCAAAAGCCACACAGCGCAACACACCTCAGGAACTCCAGCTAGGCACACTTTGCATATCTTTAGATTGAAATCTCAAACCTACCACCACACCTTAAGATCCACCCAGTGACATTGCCTTCAGACAGGTCGTTGCAGATGCAAACAACAAACTAATAAAACACTGAATATATTGGGGGCCCATCTCTTCAAACTACCACACTAGGCATACCCAGGGTCAGGATGGTCAACATCTCCATTTTCCACCTCCACATCTCCCACCATGGGATGGTCTTTGTGTAACCATTTTCTCCAAACTGAGGCATTCCCTCCCGGAGGAAGGAGCAAAGCTCACACTACTTACAAGGCCCAGGAAGCTCATGCAAATTTCCAGGCTTGGATGCTAGGGAAGTTTTACAATTCACAAGGCCCTTGCCCAAGTGTGGTAGCTCCAATGTAATATGTTCCCTGTGGTCTTGTGTTGTAAATTTCATACTTAATCTCCAGCTGGTGGAGCTTTGCTAGAGAAAGTATGTTCACTGTTCTTATTATCTCAAATTCCCGCTGCTCTGTGGAGATGTGACGCCTGGCTGTCTTTTCCTGCCACGATGAAATTCCCCATTGAAACTGTTCATCTGGAAATGAACACTTTTCTTCCAGAAGCTGCTGGTTTGTTGTAGCAAAGAGAAGGTAACTACCTCACTAAAGTTAGACGAATAATAATGAAAAACTTCTGGGGATAAGAGTCTCTCCAGATGAAGCTGCCTATAAGCTGAACAAGTAGCTCCTAAAACGCAGCTTTCATGAAGTCATTGTGCTGGGGTGGGATTTTCAGTGTTGCCTCTGCCTTTGATTCAGCCAAGGTCCTGTCAGTAAACCATCCTGTACAAAACCTCAATCAACGCTTTTGTTCACAAAGCTAGATTCAGAGAGAATTGTTCATTTGGTCTGCTGTCAGTGCTCAATCTAGGATGAATAGACATTTATTCACATCATTCCAGGAAAAGACAGGCAACACAATCAGTGCCTGAATAGGAACGGAGAGAACCAAAGATGAGTTGAGGGCGAGTGTTGAATGGCCCCTGTAATGTGTGTGATCAGACATGCAACTGAAACTGATCCATCTGAGAGTTGGACATCTTCAGGGGAAATCCTGTCACAGCTACATTTCCCCATGTGGCATGAGACAGTGTGTTTCCATCATATAATGGCAATTGCAGGGGTCCTGTGATCCATGAGGAGACATTCAATCAAGGAGGAGTCATCTGAATGCAGAGCATCACCAGGGGAAATTCTAGGATAGCCACTTTTCACTAGGCATGGTGACATGCCTCTTTAGTGAATGAGGTCTGTCACATAAGTGTAGGGATGCCCCCTTCTCCCCCAATGGCTGATGGACCAGAGGATCTATTGCCATCTCTGAAAGCACTATGTATGGAAGAGATGATTAGGAGACTGGGGAGATAGTTATGTTAACATTGGGGCAATGATCCATATAGCTGAGGCTGAATCTGTCTAGAAAGAACTTGCCTCTGTACAAGGAGGAATTGCAGTAAGAAAATAACATATAGATGCTATCATCTGCACTAGCCACTAATTGTCAGGAAAAGAGAACAAAGGGAGGGTGAGATGGATGTGTTAGCTTGCAATTTTGTACAGTCGATGGGTCTTAAAGGCAAGAGAATAAAACATTAGGTGCCTCTTAAAAAGTCCTCTCTGGGATCCTAAATCCTGAAGTCTATAGGAATAAATGAACAGTAAGGAGAGTGAGAGAAAGATAGAGGAAGAGACGGAAAATTTTTCTCAAGATGGCTTAGTGGTTAAGGTACTTGCCTGCAAAGCCCAAGGACCCAGGTTCAATTCCTCAGTACCCAAGTAGGAAAGATGTATATGGTGATGTTAGCATCTGGAGTTCATTTGCAGTTGCTAGATGTTCTGGTGCACCCATTCTCTTTCTCTCTCTCTTTCTCAAATAAATAAATAAATATTTTTTAAAAGAAAATTCCTTTCAGACTCAAGAGAAAACTCTATTCTTTAGCATGCAGACGGGGGCATGAATAATGTCCTAATATAGGTACTTATAATCAGGAAATGTGTGGTCTCTTAAATCCTTGAATTTGGAATGACTTAAGAAATGAAAGACGCACAATCTAGATTGGAACTAGTATTGAACCACCCTAATACTTCTTCATTATCCACCTAGCAGTCTGAGAGCAAATGGCGCTTGTTTGGAATAGATGCAGTAAGCCTTCAGAAATCCTTCCCACGCTCTATAAAAGAGTATATATATATATATATAATGCTAAGCTTTGAGTGTTTTATAGATTTTTGAAATGTATCTGGAAAAGATGACCAAGACTGTAATTAAAAAAAAACAAAAACTGAATGGTGGGCTTGAGAAATGGCTTAGTGGTTAAGATGTTTGCCTGCAAAGCCAAAGGATCCCGGTTTGATTCTCCAGGACCCACATAAGCCAGATTCATAAAGGGCATATGCATCTGGAGTTCATTTGCCATGGCTAGAGGTCCTTGGCGTGCCAATTCTCTGTCTGCCTCTCTTCTATCTCTATCTCTCTCTGCTGGCAAATAAAAATAAATAAATAAATAAAATTTTTTAAAAAATTGAGTGGTGACCTGTGTGAGTGGAAATGGGCACTCCTAGAAACTATAATGTTGTTGGGGGAAAATGCCATTCTAAGGGTGAGCTACCTTCCTCTGAGTTTTGGCCAAGGAGAACTCTGGAGTCCCACATCCAATATATCCTGAATTATTGAAGCTACTTCACATTTTGTTGGCAGAACATGGAAGCATCATGCTTTAACATGCTTGTGTAGTGATGAAAAGTAGCATGCAGGCAGCTACAGCAAAATTATTGCTGAGATCCTGCTTGGCTATGTACCCTGCATCCTCCACTACCAACATGAAAGGCAAGATTGCCTGCTCTTACAACACTGCCACAATTGTTATAGGGCTAATAAACAAATGCTTTTGCACTTGTAGTCTACTCCAGGTGGAAGCAAACATCTTTTTTCTGATTTTATTTATTTATTTATTTATTATTTATTTATTTATTTATTTATTTATTTATTTGAGACAGAGAGAGGGAGAGAGAGAGAGAGAGAAAGAGAGAGAGTAGGGCCTCTAGACACTGCAAACTAACTCCCGACAAATGCACCACTGTGTGTATCTGGCTTATGTGGGTCCTGGAGAATCAAACCAGGATCCTTTGGCTTTGCAGGCAAACCCCTTAAGCATTAAGCCATCTTTCCAGCCCTGGAAGCAAACATCTCTTATTCTAAGCCAGAGTGAAAGTCTGTAGTTAGGGAGATGATAGGCCCTACATGAGAAGCAACATATTTTATTAAATAGATATAATATGCCTGTCAAACTGTCTTCTAAACACTTAACATTTATGCCCATATAATACTGCTGTTGTCAGCCTTGGTCATATGAGGAAGCTTCTTTTCAGCAGTGGTCAGTGGTTACTGCTAACCTGTCAATGACTTATCTATATCATTCCCTCCAAACCTCACGGAACATTGTGGAATTGGCCAGTAGAGAAGCAGAAAATATATCTATATATATATCTCTATATCTATCTAGCTCTATCTATCTTTCTATCTATCATCTATCTATCTATCTATCTATCTATCTATCTATCATCTATCTATATTCAACATGCTTGTGTAGTGATGAAAAGTAGCAGGCAGGGAGCTACAGCAAAATTATTGAAGAGATCCTGCTTGGCTATGGACCCTACATCCTCCTCTACTACATATATATATATGGTCTGGTAGGAGTCGAGTATTATAGAGCAATCCCCTCCAAATTCAAGCACTCTTTCCTGGATGGAACAGGGGGACTCTTAATATATAGAAATTTAAAGCATGCAAGGCTCAAATCATTATGAGATTCACAAGGCACCTACACAAGGTTATAAAAGGAGCAGACACTTGCGATGGGGAGGAAGCTCTGCAGATTTAGTTGACTTCCAACAGCTGGGAGTTCTAGGATTGCAGCTTTCACGAACCATCACCTATCTTTGGGCGAGGCTTTGAATGATGTGATTTAAGATGATTGAATAGATGTGTCAAGAACACCTTGTCCTCAGCAATGATAACTACAACAACAAAAAAGTAACTGAACAACTGCATTTTGAGGTGAGTATTCATGGTGTGACAGGAGACATCCTCACAAGAGAGGCCGGAACCTAGTGTGATTCAGGGGCCTGAAACAACAGCGTAAGAAGAGAAACAAAATAAAAACCCTGTGTGAAAACAACCTCAGCGGATCAAAGACCTAAATGTAAGACCTGGAAGTACTTGAAGAAACCACAGGAAAAATACTCCAAGCTTTGGTACAGGCAAGGAAGGGATTTGTGGAGAGGAAGCCAAACCATAAGAAACAAAAATGTAATTCCTAAGTTAGACTGTATCAAAATAAAATAGCAATACATTTAAAAAAAAGAATGAAAAGACAACTAATAGAATGAAATAAAGGTTTGGTTAACTATCCATAAGATAGAAGGTTAATTAGCAGAATATATGTGTGACCTCTGTTATAAACTTCATTACACCCAGATACACCTAATACATGTGTGAAGGCATTTCTAGAACAGGTTAACGGAGGGAGGAAGGTTGACATTAATTGTAGCACCATCCCATGAGCTCAGGTCTCAGGCTAAATAATAAGATGAAAGCAAGCTGGGTGCAAACACTTATTATTCTGTTTGCTTAATGTGCATGCAGTGGGAACTGCTACTTCCTGCCATGATGCCATGTCTTCCCAGCCATGATGAACTGTGTATCTAGAACTGTAGGCCAAAGCGAGCCCTTCCTCCCCAAAGCTGCTTCTCTTCAGATACTTGGACACAGCAGTGAGAAAAGTAACTAATACAATAAAGAACTTGAGAAAAAATGAATTAGAGAAAAACAGGTACTAGAGAGATGGTTTAGCAGTTAATGTGCTTGCCTATAAAGCCAAAGGACCCAGGTTTAGTTTCCCAGGACCCACGTAAGCCAGATACACAAGGTGACAGGTGCATCTGGAGTTCCTTAGCAGTGGCTGAAGACCCTGGAGTGCTCTCATTCTCTACTTCACTCTCTCACTCTCTCTTTCTCTCCCTCTCTCTGTCTCTCATATAAATAGACAAATAAAAATTTTAGGAAAACAGGTGACACAATTTTTAAAAAGGGCAACTGAACTGCGTAGATGCTTCTCAAAAGAAGAAATATGTATAGCCAACAAATATAGAACAAAATGCTCAAATTACTAGCCGTCAGTGAAATGCAAATCAAGACTACAAAGAAATACCATCTCACCCCACTTAGAACAACTATTATTTTAAAAAATAACAAATGCTGGCTAGGCTGGGGAGCAAAAGAAATTCCTATATGCTGTTGGTGGGAGTATAATTGGTGCAGCCATATGGAAAACAGTATGGAGGTTCCTCAAATATTAAAAATAGAGGTACCATCTGATCCAACAACTCCACTTCTTGGTATATATCCAAGGAATTTAAAGCAGCCTGTTAAAGAGGTATGTGTGTTCAATGTCCATTGTAGCACCAGACACGATAGCCAAGATATGGATTAAACTAAGTGTTCATGGATGAATGAATAAAGATAATGCGATATATAAACAAATATGCACGATATATGTGTGTGTGTATTATTCCTTCAGTAGGAAATTCTATCATTTGTGAAAGTAAATTGGTGAATCTTGAGTACATTTTGCTACCATAAATAAGCCTGATACAGAAATACAAAAATGAATTGGTCTCTTTTTTTGGGGGAGGGGATTGAGATAGGGTCTCACTATAGGCCAGGCTGACCAGGAAGTCACTCTAATCTCAGGCTTGCCTCACATTTCCAGTGATCCTCCTACCTCTGCCTCCTGAGTGCTGGGATCAAAGGTGTGTGCCAGTACGCCTGGCCCAAATGATCTCATTGTTAGGTCTATTGTCAATTTGTCAAATTCATAGGAATACAGTGAACAGTGATTATCAGAAGCATAGGTTTAGGGGAGCGGGCTAAAATGTACAAATTTTCAGTTACACAGGAGCCCATGAGATTGATTATACTGTCAAGTTAACTCTCTTGTAACCATTGGACTGTACAGAAAACATATCACATACTAAAAACTGCTAAGAAAGGTTTAATGTAGTCTCACCATGAAAACCTATGTACATCAATAGCATATTTGTGTATCAGCTTGATTTAGTCTGTATATAATGTGTAGGTAATATCCAAGCATCATGAAATACACCATGTTAAAATATTTAAGGAAAAATAGGAAGTAATTGGCAGCAATTGTCATTTTGAGAAGTAAGCAGAGCAGCTCTAGAACCATGTCCTCAATGTTTCCTAGGCACACTAGTAGGTGCACAGAAGGTCTTCAAGTCATTAAGAGTTTCGGAGTAGAGAAAACTGGCAGTGTTCAGTAAGAACTACAGTAGGCGAACAGAGACTAAACTACCAGCAACCTGCCACAAAATCTGGTACAAGCAATGACCATCTGCTGTTGAAGAGAAGAAACTTCACTTTAAATATAGGGCCATCAAAGGAAAAATGAAGATGTATGCTAGGATGCAAAGTTTATGGGTTAGAGTTTCCCTGTCCATTGAAGGTCAGATGTCTGAAGGTAGGGATGCACAGTGACGTATGAACTTAGATTGAAGGGCAACCGGGTGAAAAGCAAGAGTACTTTGACACTGATCTAAATAAGTTCTATGTCCTGGCTTGCTGAATGCTCAATTTCCTGGCACCATTTCTGCTTGGATATTTATAATTTCCCAAGCATACTATCAATCTCTAATTTTACCTTATGCTCGACATAATAAAATGCAGAGATGAACTTGGGAAACTTTACTCCCTACCAACCTGTCTCTCTCCCCAGCTTTACTCTAAGGAGAAGGTGAATTGTGTCATGCAAACATGACCTTCATGTTCCTTTGGGACCGACCGTTTAGGGGTCATGATCAGAGAGCAAGAATGGGTGCCATCAAATTCTCTAAAACCTTTCATTAATAATCTGATGACTCCCTTCTTCCTTCCCGGTGTGTTCCTGAATTCATGATGAAAGGAGACTTGTCTAGTTATGTCTTCTGGGCTTGAGCTAACACTTCGCTCATCTGTTTCTATCTACAATTCATAATTTAGAATCTGGTTTGCATAGGAGGAAAATTTAATTATCCATTAAGGAAGAACATAAGGATAGGGTGATATTCAAAGGATATCATAAGGATAGGGTGATATTCAAAGGATATCATTCTCAGGAGACCAACACAGAACAAAGGAAAATGAAGGGGCAATGTTCAAGTGATAAAACCCAGCTGTCTTATATCCTCTTCTCTCTTCTCCAGATACCCACCACTACTACCACCATTACTACTACCCCACACAGCTAGTTGCCAGCACATATGAGGAGTCCTAGGATCCAATAAGTCTACGTTTTTGAGTGATGTTTAGGAAAGAGGGTAATAGTCCATTCTTTGAACAGAGTTCTGAAGGAATTCCAGCTCTCTCCTGCAACCATATTAGGCACCTCCTAGCAAGAAGGCGCATGATATTAAATAACAGTATGCTAATAGCTTATTAAGAGTCTGAGAGTGATGAAGTCCCTTTGGACTCTGGATGGGCCTAGTTTAGGGATTAGAATACAAGACACTCTAATTTCTCAAGCCAGTGACTAGTGAGTACTTCTCATAAAACTAGCAAAGAATGGACAAGTGTAGACACACAGAAGGGTAGGCTATAAAATATTTGTTTTAAGACAGTGCACCAGGAAGTAGAAGTAAAGCAGAAAAGTTCACAAGCTGAGAAATGAGGAGGGGGTGATGAGCAGATAGCCATGTGACTATTTAAATAGGGTTTGCTTATGACGTTGGAGGTGAAAATTAAACATCCAGTTGGGATGAGTCCCATTGTCAATTTCACATGTATATGCAGGACCTTGATTAGTTGGTGATTCAAGGACGAGAGCACAGACTCAAAAGGAGCCTCCGAAACTATTTAGGAGGAAGAACCAGGAAGCTGCCCCTGGCTGCCATATTGAGTCAACTGGATTTCCCTTCTAGTCTAATGTGGGCAGGTTGGCATCTGTATTCCTTGGGACCTGTGTCCCTAACTACCTACCTACACAAGAAAACTACCTTGCTCCTAACCTCTGTCAAGGCAAGAGTGGGAGCATCATTCTTTGAAAGCTTACAATTCACTTACGATGCTTACGAAGAACATAAAACCTACCGAACGTTTAGTCCCAGCAGTTTCTATCAGTACAATTTGACTTATTTGAACCAATGCTCTGAATAACAGCAGCTCCTTCAAACAAACTGCACCACTGATGACCAATCAGCATTTTAAATGATCAAGAAGGGGTGAGGATGCTTCAGGTGCACAGCCAATTTGTACTGGACTATCTGAGCTCTTTGCATGACTATACTATATGATCAGCTATACTGTGCCTGACCTAACATCCTATAGCCATGAAGTAAATCCTTTTTTGAAATTTAGAAACAGACAACCTAGCTACCACCAACTTAAAAGCTAAGAATGTCATCAGATAGCATCTGAGGACTATAGTAAGGACGTCCCTGTTTTGTTGTGACTCATCTGGCTAATGTTCCCACCAATGTTTTTGAGGTGTGCCTTAAATTGAAGACTCTTTTTGTTTTGTTACTATAAAAACTTCTTAAATCTGTGACCATGTTAGAACATGGGATTTGAGGAAACCTATATATCTGTATTCCTAGACACAGTCACTGGTATTTGGTTTCAGAGTAAACTACTCTGAGGAGAGAGCTGTTTTTTAGTTGTTTTTTTTTTTTTTTAATTCTGTTAAGACATCTTCCTATGTATACCTAAATTAACCTTATAAAACTATGACACTGAATAGTAGCTTTAAAAAAATTAAAAGACACACCAATAAGCAACATATCTTCACTGGCCTATAGTCTCAGGGACGTTTGTAGCATATTATGACTTACAGACCTCTATGTATCCTTTACCTCCAAAATTCTCCAGAAGATGAGTAAAGGGATTAAAAAAATAAGCAATCAAGAATCTACCAGAATAAAAATAGCTGGAAAAGAGGCAAAGGGAGCAAACATTTGGAAGCTAAAAGCAGATGGTTGAGTGGGACTGAATTAGCAAATAGAAGGAAGCTGTCTGGGGCAATGGTGCCTGGACAGGCACATGAATCCACAATACCAGCTACCTCTGAAACTAATGGGACTCAAGGAAAAAGCACACATCATCTGCCCTTTCCTCATCTTTGTTTCACTCTCCCCACACTTCACTCCTTAGCGTCTGTTCCTTTTCTAAAGTTTATGTATGAAAAGGATGAGTGAAAGGGTCTCTGTAGCTGATACCAAGGGAACAGCATGCACTAAAACTTGGGAGAGTAGGTTTGTAAAATGCATATTAAGTTTGGTGACTTCCTTTTTCTACCAGGATCCAGACACTCAGATATAAGTCCTCCAAATAATGATGGACATTACGAGTAAGGTAGCCTTCCTTTGTAAATAGCTAGTAAGGGACATAGACCCCCCCCAAAAAAAAAACGTAAACAACAAGGTGTCTTGGTAAGACTAGAAGGCAACTCCAGTCTGTAGCTAAATCTGACTCCTTGAGATGGAGATCAGGGACAGCCTTCTGTTCCCTTTACTTCCTGGTTATTCCTCCTCTGGCCTTTTTCCCTATCAGGAGGCTCTTTCTGTCTCTGCGTTTTTCTCTCTGACTTGCTGATCAATGAAGGTACTCTATATACATTTAAACTTAACTGAGTTGTCCTTGGTGCAAAGAAGCCCAGAGCAGAATACAATGCTGGCCATGCATTTCCCCAGAACCACTCACCATCTTGGAAAGCTTTCCTTTCTTTTCACATTCAATAAAACTTTGCTTGTCCTTCAACTCTCCTTTTTTGTCACTCATCATAATCCCAGGACAAAGAACTCAACTCTGAAAATCAGCACCAATATCAGATTGAAAACTGATTCTCTAGAGAACTGAACAATAAGGAAATATGATACAATATTTATAGAAATGATGTATGAATTGGGTTGGCTTTGAGGGCATTGCAGTGTTTGGATGGGCATTATAACTCAGGATCTGAATGCCAAAAGGTCACAGTCACACAGAGCTTCCACTGTCAGCGACTTCCAAGCTCTTGTCTTATGAATTCAAAGAATGAATTTCACGGACCATTGGGTAAGATTTGGAAAGATTTGATTACACCTTAGGAGAGGGAGAACACAGAGCAAAAACAGCATTTAGGAAAATGAGCGACTGGAGCTATTGAAAAGAAAGAAGACAGGCTGGAGGGATGGCTTAGTGGTTAAGGCACCTGCCCCTAAGCCTAAGAAACTGGTTCCAATTTCCAGTGGTTCCAATCTCCAGGTCCCATGTTTAGCCAGATGCAAAAGTGACACAAGGGGGCAATGCCGCACTTGACCACAAGGGGGCGCATGCATCTGGATTTCATTCACAGCAGCTGAGAGACTGCTGGCTCACCCATCTCTATCTGTCTTCCTCTCCCTCTCTCTCCATCTCTCTCAAATAAAGAAAGAGAAAGAGAGAAATGAAGGAATCCTGGGCAGGAGTGAGGTTACTGGAAAATGGAAAAGCCCAACTAGGTATTCAGACTGGGTTCAGACTGGGGTCATTTCTAGGTTCTGGATGGTGGGGATGGGGAAGTGAACTTCAGATGCCAGGTGTGTGGGTAGCATTAGGCTCTCTGTGGTGGGGACTAATTGCTTCACATTCTTTTCCCTCCCAAGAAAGGAAGAGGTGAGAATGACAGCCCTTATTTACCTCCTCTGGTATGGTTTTAGAATAGAGGAGATACAAAAATAATAAATAAACAAATAAATAAATAAAATAGAATCCAATTCTTCCTCACAAACCCAAGGACACTCCTCACTTACACTTTTTTGGGGTGGAAGGGGGCTATTACCCTTGAACTATCAGTGGGGTTATCCAGTAAAAGCCAAGCAGGATCACACAACTATTAAAACAGAGTTAAGCAATTCCCACTGACTTTGAGAATTTGTGAGAAGCATTTTGGTCTACTCTTGCAGGTGAACAGAAAACACCGTGTGAAAATTCTCTAAACATGACAGAAAAGAAAAATTGAGAAGAAACAAACTCCAAGGGGAAAAAATTGCCTTTCATTTTGAACTGTTTACCATAAAAAAGAAGAATGAATAACAAAATTTATTTCAATTTAGCTCAATTTATATCTCATAAGAATAGAGGGTTCCTATAAAATGTACATTGTTATAAGTAATAAATTTAAATAATGATTATATATCATTTACTTTCCATATCTTAATTATGGCACAAGTAATTTTTATTGATGCCCTATTTTTAATCCCATAATAGAATCAGAACTTAGAACTGGATTTTCTTTTTATGTATCTTTTGGCTATTTAACATCCTTTGGTCATTCTATCTTTTGTTTTTCATGGTATTTAGTACTATGAAAAGTTCAGGCCAGTTGTTTTGTACATAGAAAATATATTCAAAAAAATGTCCCTGTTTCCTTATGATGACATTTTGATACAGATTAGGAGGAGAGTAACTTTATTTTCCAGGTAGACAGTTTAGGTACTCAGACTTTCCTGAAAACCTGGTGGCACCTAGATACCTGTTGTTGGGGCTGATCTAACTAATTCAGTCCCCATCCAATAAAGCCTGTAACAGATGACAATCTGGGTCACAGGGCTGTCTTTCCCATCTCTGGGAACCCCCTCCCATCTCTTAGGTAGAAGCTGTGTCTTCTTCTCTTCTCTTAAGTTCTATACGATCTTCTTTCTATAACCTCTATAGTAAAATCTTTCTAGGCCTAGCCCAAGTCTAAACTAAGGTCCCAAGTGACTCCTGGCTGCATGCAGGGGTTCCCAGACAGGCATGACTTTAGCAGATGGGTCAAACATTTTGTAGAATTTGGATTAGAATTTGGCCTGAAGAGAAGACTATTTCCCAATTAGAAGACCCCTGAAGTTGTTCTGACATACTCTACATGTAATTTTAGAGGACAATTCTTTGGAGGAACATGGACTAAACCAGTTTACCCCACTCCCTTTCTTATATATAGTTTTCCAAAACAATTCTAAACTGTGCTGGAATGCAAAATCACAAGCAAATGGCAGGGTCTGGGGGTGCTGAGAAAGCCTAGACTTTTTCAGTCTTCCTCTAAAACCAGTGATTCTCATTACTCTGGGATTTTAAATTCAATATGGCCTGCCTTCCAGGCTCCCGAGCCTGTGATAGAGGAGGAGCTCTCACTGTGAAGACTCATCAACCTGGGGCAATTTCCTGCACTTCCATTGGTCAGCCAGCCCATGAGCCCTGGATTTCTGTATCCCTTCCTCCGTGTGGGTAATAAGTCCACCTCCTGCAAGCTGCTCTGTGAGGTTATTCTTCTTCCCTGGACACAGCAGGGGACAGGAGACATGCTTCACACATGTAGTTTGATGTGGAGAATCAGTACTGCTAATTCACATCCTTTGTTCTGTTATCTTTTGGGAAACCTTTGGAAGCCAAGTGTTATTGGGATTTCTAGAAGACAGCACTATATCCTTTAATAGTAAAATAATTCAAGTTAATAATATTAATATTTAACAACAATGTATTGTAAATTTAAAAAATTATTTAAAACTGCTTGGAGAAAATAACAAGAAATAATGTCTCACCAGTCCCATCTAAGCTGTAAACACTCCTAGCTTTTTTATAACATTTTGCTTGATTTTCTTTTTTAAATTTTTTTTGTTTATTTTTTATTTATTTATTTGAGAGTGACAGACAGAAAGAGGCAGATAGAGACAATGGGCACCTCAGGGCCTCCAGCCACTGCAAACGAACTCCAGATGCATGTTCCCCCTTATGCATCTGACTTACGTGGGTCCTGGGGAATCGAGCCACGAACCAGGGTCCTTTGGCTTCACAGGCAAGCGCTTAATGGCTAAGCCATCTCTCCAGGCCCTTGCTTGCTTTTCTTAAATTTAGGGACCAAATTTCTCTTACCTTTGGTTATCTCAGTTGCTTGTTTTGTTTACGTAGCTTTGTGGTTAGGGCACAGGTGGAGTCCCCAATGTTTCATTCCTAGACCTTCATTGAATGTGGCATTGTGTTTAGTACATCACGGCTGTGTAATTAAGTTCTTCTTTCTGCAAGACAGTCCGAGCAGGAAGTCTTGCATGGGTATCTTAATTATAATCTCCTGTCCAATCTCTTATATGAAATTGGATTACCTTGACTCTCTACTTCTATCAACATCAATTTGGTAAATGATATTTTCCTAGAAAGGTCTTCATTTCCTTTAGGTCTGTATCAGAATTGCAGTGAAGTTACACATAATATTTTATATACAACAAAGTCTAAACTTTATTCTGCATCTGGGACTGTTTCTTTTGCTAACAATCAATAGTTCTCTGACTTTTCCTTTTGTTCATCAACTTATTGGGGTCTAAAGGGAGTAACTTACTGGTGTCTTTGAGGTTCAGGGTTGTCCTTGTATCACCAGGCATCCCAGTAATGGGTGGTATACAGAATTTTCAGGATGAGCCAGAATTCTCTAGACTGTCATTACGATTCCCATGGAACCACCCTGAATGCTGTCCACAGATAGACCCTCTTTTCATATTCCTCTGTGGAAGGTAAGGTAGTAAAAGCAGTCTATCAAATATTGAATGATCATAAAGAATGATGAACCAAGGGATTCACTAAGTAGATGGCCAACTCTCACTATTTAAAAATGCAATGGAATCTAGCCACATGTTTCCTTGAAAAAAACACTTGATGGTTATATGTATTCTTAAAATGTAGTATATGTCTCTACCTTTGTATCTAGCCCTAAAGTCCATCACTGTTCAAAAAACCAATATGTTCTATTACATTGGATCCACATATTTCTCTGTCTAACCTCTATGATTCCTGAAAAAGACAAGTGTCAGGAGGAGGAACAGTTGATCCTGGGTTCCTTTAAGCCATCTTTTAGATCCTTGGACAGTCCAGAGCCAAATCTCCTGAATAAGGGGGACTGAAAAAGAGGGAAAGACAGAAAGAACAACAAGAAGAGAGAGAATAAGAAAGGGACAGGGAGAAAGATAAAGAGAGGATGTAGAAGAAGTTAAAAAAGGTAAAAAAATATACTATACAACTTGTTGAGAACTAATGTGAAAACCAAATAAATGTACACTTTATGCATAAAATGTACATGCCTAAAACTGACTAAATGTAAAGCAAGGAAACAGAAGAATAATCATCCATGAGAGGTTGTTAAATTATACAACAGTCAATCAAGTATGGAATCACAACTAAAGCCATAGATAACATGGGACAAATGGACCCTACAATGAAAATCAACCATGGGAAAAGATGGCAGTATTTATTAGTGTACTTCACAAGACCAACATGTCTTTAACTTTTTAGTTAAAGTTTGTTAATTTTTCACAAAAATATCTTTCATAAAAATATCAACTACAATATGTGTGTTATAATTCTAATTAAAATATTAGAATAAATAGCCTATGGGAAAAATAAAATTATATGCCTCAACTATCAGTGTTGTAGTCAGCTTCATATGGTTGGACCATCACTCAACCAAAAGTAGCTTATAGGAGGAAAGGGTTTATTTCAGACTTACAAATTCCAGGGGAAACACCATCAATGGTAGAAGAAGCTGGATTACTCCAGGATGCATCACAGCACAGAGACAGAGAAAGAGAAGAGAAACCAGTACCAGCAAACCCCAACATCCAGACCTTAGACTTCTTTCCCCACACTTTAGGGCTGGATTCAGATCTACCCCCAGTAACATGCCCCCTGTAGCTGGGGTCTGTCTGCTGGGGACTCAAGTCACAAGCTCAATTGTACACATTCAAACCATCACATCCACAAGCTCAATTGTACACATTCAAACCATCACATCCACAAGCTCAATTGTACACATTCAAACCATCACATCCACAAGCTCAATTGTACACATTCAAACCATCACATCCACAAGCTCAATTGTACACATTCAAACCATCACATCCACAAGCTCAATTGTACACATTCAAACTATCACATTCAAACCACTATGAACAGTTAGTGCATACTCTCGGAATGAGAGGAGAGCTCAATTTTTTAAAAAAGAAATTAAAAATTTTATGTTGCAGTCAGGTTAGCATTGCTGGCAGAAAGCTTTTGGGAGCAAAGGGTTTATTTTGGTTTACAGACTTGAGGGGAAGCTCCATGATGGTAGGGAAAATGATGGCATGAGCAGAGGGTGGCCATGACCTTTTGGCCAACATCAGGCGGACTACAGCAACAGGAGAGTGTGACAAACACTGGCAAGAAGACACTGGCTACAATACCCATAAGCCCGCCCCCAACAATACACTGTCTCCAGGAAGTGTTAATTCCCAAATCTCCATCAGCTGGGAACCTAGCATTCAGAACACCTAAGTTTATGGAGAACATCTGAATCAAACCACCACATTGTGTCCCTGGCCCCTATAAACTGGCAACCATCCATGATGTAAAATACAATGCATTCAGTCCAATTTTAACAGTCCCCATAGTTTTTATCAATCCTAATGATGTCCGGTCATTGCCATTGTCTGAGATCTTTAACTGAGCCATAATATCAAAAAGTCCCCCCAAGCCCCACAATGGCACAGAATAAACATTTACACTGCAAAAATGGCACTGGGTATAGCAAAGAAATATTTAACCAATACAATATTTAAAACAACCAGGGCAAACATCAAACTCTGTAGCTCCAAGTCCAACAACTCTAGTCAGTGACAAATCTCCAAGTCTGATAACTCTAACCAGCAATAAGTCTCTGGAGTTCCAATTCCACTCCTCCAGCTAGGCTACTCACAGTCCTGGAAAACTTCATCCTTGGCAGGTAGCTCCTCTTAGCAGCCATCTTGTGGCACTAGTAACTCCACTGCAACCCAAAGTCCATCCTCACAATGCCATACTGCCCATTGCTCTTTTCAAAACATAAGACCATGTTGCAAATTCAATGACCCTCTCTTTTCTGCATTTCTAATACTCCATAAAACCAGGTGGGGTACCAAATTGTTAATCCATGGAGGAATAAAGCAGAATTTGAAGAACAGGACACTCCTTCAGCATTCAGGCCCCCTTAAAAGACTGCATTCTTTCTTTTTCCCCAATGCAGGTCAGCTGGCCCAATCTCAACAGTTGTAATCTCTCATATAATTTCAGCTGAACAGGCAGAAATTTCAGCCCAAATATTTCATTTCTGTGCCATGTCCCTCTGTTCGTACCAATCTATTTCTACTCAAAGCAACACTGTACAAGTTCTCAGGACATAGTCATAACAGCAAACCTCTCCCATAAACTGCTTCTAGCCCAAGCCAAGCAAAGCTCTTTCTCACCCTCACAAGCCAAACCTCATAGTCCATAGTTCATACTGCATTCAGGTCTTTCAACTCTGACCAGAGTAGCCCATCAAGCTATATTTACAACACTGCAAGATTCTCTGGGGCCAAGGTTTCAAATCCTTCCACATTCCTCTTGAAAATCAGCTCCAAAAAGCCAAAATCCACAGAGTTGGGTACCTAGCAGCAATGACACCACTCTCGGTACTAACGTTACTATTGCAGTCAGGTTCACATTGCTGGCAGAAATACCGACCAAGAGCTGCTTTTTGGTGGGAGGGTTTATTTTGGCTTATAGACTTTGGGAAGCTCCATGATGGCAGGGAAAACAATGGCATGAGCAGAGGGTGGGTATCACCTCCTAGCCAACATCAGGTCAACAAAAGCAATAGGAGAGTGTGCCAAACACTGGCGATGGGAAACTGGCTATGCACTTAAGCCCACCCCCAACAATATATTGCCTCCAGGAGGCATTAATTCCCAAATCTCCATCAGCTAGAAACCTAAAATTCAAAACACCTCAGTTTATGGGAACACTTGAATCAAACCACTCCAATATATAACTCAGAAAGCAATAAAGTATGCCAAAAGATTTGAAAAACAAAATTTTTACAGATTTAGCAGTCTTCTTAACAAAAGATTTCCTAAAAGGAAATGAAATTGTAATTGAGTTGATTGGAGCTTTATATTTTGAACCTATAATGGTAGGGGGTATATATCAACGTGTGTGTGTATGGTATTTTGTGGATATATGTATGCATGGTGGTATATGTGTGGGTCCACATGTGAGTACAGATGCACACGTATGCACATGTGCATGGATCCCAATGCTCCACGTTTGGTGTCTTCCTCAATTAGTATCTACCTTATTTGTTGATAAGGTGTATCTCAAGGAACTTAGAATTCACTGATTCATCTAGTCCAACTGGTCAACTTGCCCAAGCAATCCACCTGTCTCTGCCTCTTTAATGCTGGAACTATAGCCACATGCCTCCATGCTCAGAATTTATGTGGGTTGTGGGGATCTGAACTCAATTCCTCCTGCTTGTGAGGTAAGTGTTTCATCAACGGATCCACCTCTATGGGCCTCAAATATTATTTCTAGGGATATAATTATTTTCTTATTGTTCTTTATAATAATATAGATCAGCTTTATTACTTCAGATATTTGCAGACTGAATTGTTATTTTGTAAGAGGTTAACATTTAAATTTTAGATATTGCTGCTTATGCATATATGCATAGGGTCTACCTGATAAATCTTTTCTCATCCTTCCATTATCAACTTGTGTGTGCCTCCATTAGGTATATCAGTCTTTCACACACAAAAAAATATTTTGTTGAGTTGCTTGTTCACATGTTTTAATCAGTCTGAGTGTCTTGGTCCACTAATTGTCCAATTCATTTCCATTCATTGAACTTCATACTACATAGAAGGTTTACTTCTTAATGCAATTCATTTTGTTTCATTATTCTCCAGCAAATAGTTAATAGTTTCTTCTATTATTTTAAATACTTTGTAGACTTTATGTCTATTGTCAGCTTAATTTTGATATGTGAAACTTCATTTGATTAAACCTCAACTTCCAGAATAGCTTTATTTGGAGGCAGGGTGCTTAAAAGATGCTTAAGGTTATGGGCTGGAGAGATGTGCTTTCCTGGGAAACCTGTGGACCCAGGTTTGATTCCCTAGTACCCATGTAAGCCAGATGCACAAGGTAGCCCATGAATCTGGAGTTCATTTGCAATGGCTGGAGGTCCTTGTGTGGTCATTCTCTCTCTCTCTCTCTCTCTCTCTCTCTCTCTCAAATAAATAAATGAATTACATATTTAAAAAAGAAAATGTTTAAGGTTAAATGAAGTCATAAAGCATGGACCCTCATTGATCAGAATAGTTGCTTTTTAAGAATACACTGAGGGAGATCTGGGAGTGGTAGCACACGCCTTTAATCCCAGCACTTGGGAAGCAGAGGTTGGAGGATTACCATGAGTTCGAGGCCACCCTGAGACTACATAGTTAATTCCAGGTCAGCCTTGGCCAGAGTGAGACCTCACCTTGAAAAACAAACAAACAAACAAACAAACAAACAAACAAACAAACAAAATACACTGAGGGGCTGGAGAGATGGCTTAGCAGTTAAGGCATTTGCCTGCAAGATCAAGGATTCTGGTTAGATTCTCCAGGACCCATGTAAGCCAGATGCACAAGGTGGTACATGCATCTGGAGTTCGTTTGCAGTGACTGGAGGCCCTGGCATGCCCATTCTCTCTCTCTCTCTCTCTCTCTTCTCTCTGCCTCTTTCAATAAAATAAAATTTTATATATGCATATATATAAAACACTGAGATATGCACACTTTCTCTCCTTTTCCTCTCCCTCTCTCACCACACACAGAAACACACACCCACCCACCAAAGAATAAGTCAGGAAGAGAACCCTCACTGGAAGCTGGATGCTGACATGTGATCTGAAATTTCCAGTGATGAGAATTATAAGAAAATCAATCAATCTCTATCAATCAAGCAATACATTCTGTGGTTTCTGTTGTAGCAGCTCGAGCTCACTAGTACAATTCCTTTCCCATGTAATCATATACTCCACTCAGGAGAAACAAACCAGGAGGAAATGGATATAAATTATTCATAAACAATTTCTCTAGAATTTCCCAGTTTTCTAGCACAGGTGCCATACTCACTTCCTGCCAATTTCTACCATAGCGATCCTGAAATGGTGTCTGATATTTTTGTTATTTTAATGTGACCTCAGGCTGTTACATTTCTCCAATATCTCTGATATGATGCCAGGCACATAGAGAGAGCTGCATGTGTGTCTGAAGCAAGATAGGAGGCAGCATATCACGGAGATGCTCTTTCTCCTGGGCTAGAAGCCCAGCTGGAGCGACAAGCCAGAAACAGGCTTGAGTACACATGACTCATGCAGAAATGGAGGTAATTGAGATATCACTGGTTCTGGGTTTCTGAATACAAAAAAAAAAAAAGAAAGAAAGAAAGAAAGAAAGAAAGAAAGAAAGAAAGAAAGAAAGAAAGAAAGAAAGAAAGAAAGAAAAAAAGTCAAAGCATTTTCCTAGGTTAGCTTTCAGAGGACAAAATTTTCTCTGTGTGTTGTAGTAAAATATTCATGTGAGGCATACTGTTGCATTCTTTCCTTTCTTTTTTTCCTTTTTTAAAAGCATTTTATTTTTATTTTTATTTTTTATTTTTGGTGAGAGAGACAGAGAGAGAAAGAGAGAGAGGGAGAAGGAGACAGAGAATGAGCACGCCAGCAGTCTCTC
The DNA here is from genome assembly GCA_036365145.1 of Orientallactaga sibirica. NCBI lineage: Eukaryota > Metazoa > Chordata > Mammalia > Rodentia > Dipodidae > Orientallactaga > Orientallactaga sibirica. The sequence goes on from JAEOAD010000019.1 coordinate 27,763,007, forward strand.
AGATGCTGTGAACGAACTCCAGATGTGTGCGCCCCCTTGTGGTCAAGTGTGGCATTGTGCCCTTGAGTCACTTTGCATCTGGCTAAACGTGGGACCTGGAGATTGGAACCGCTGGAGATTGGAACCAGTGTTCTTAGGCTTAGGAGGCAGGCGCCTTAACCACTAAGCCATCTCTCCAGCCCTCTTTTTTTTCAATGTAACGATTTTATCTTATTTGATTTTGATTTTTTTATTGACAACTTCCATAATTATAGTCTTTTTTTTTCCTTTCTAATCATGAAGTTTAGTAAATGGCAATGACCAGGTGATAGACACAAGGTGATGATGTCAGTATCTGTCTTTGTACACATAGATGGCAATGAGTCCCCTCCCCCAGTTTTGTTGACATCTCAGAGCCTCTCAGAATAACCTTGTGTGCTCTTTTCTCTCCCAACAAAGAGAGCCAGCTAGGGGAACCTTGTGCCTGCTTCAATCTTCTTCCACAAGAGGCAGAACATTCCAATATGAAGCTGCAAGTGTGTTCTACCTATCAGGATGCCACACAGTCATTTTGCAATGCTTGTTAAATAGAAATACTCTATTCCAAAAACACTACTTGGAGAATCATCGTGCATGCATGCAAAAGGCTTTGTGAATAAATGATTTTCTCCATATAAAACTGTATTGGAGACCTGTCTCCAAGTCATCTCAGGATGACATGACAACCACAATTGCCAGCTAGACATTTGTTATCAAATATTCTCTCCATCTTGTAAGTACTGAGCCCCTTTCGCACTACTTCACCATGTGTGAAAAAGAGCAACCAGATGACAGCAGGTAAGAGAATGCCAAAGGTTATTGGAGTGTTTTAATGTTTGTCTTCTTTTACACCATAAACAATTCATAATCATTTTGATTTAAGAATATGTTATTTGAATATTGAACAAAAACCTTAAAAAAAAATAGGAGTGTTCTATTTGTTTCCCAGCATAAAAGCATCACTCTACTGTGTCATATATGAATTCCTGATAAAGAATTCTTCAGTGTTAAGAGTGGCCCACAGCCTCTAAATGCTACAGGTTTTGATGTCTGACTCATGAAAACTAAGTTTACTTTATTCAACTATTTTTTTAATGTTTCAATGTTTACTTTCACAATAGATGAAATCCTGCAGTTGACTAATTCAATAAGTAATGCTAAATTTACGTCTTATTTTCCCTCGAGCCATCCAATCACAGGCACATTCTATCTGCTACAGACAACTTTGTGCCATTTCCACGGAGGTTTAAAGGGGCCGCATTTCAAAGAGAAAGGAGGAGTCACAGGAAGAATGCCATTCATTCTCTCCTAGGGTTACAAGGTCACAGACCCAGGAGATGATTTTAACTGGAAGTTTAAAGTCAGAGTCTGTGGGAAGCATACGATGCTTATATTTCATACAGTCTTCTGAAAACCTTTGCTGTCCTCTAGGGAACCCCGCCAGGCAGATGATGTAAGTGATTTTGGGCCTGGGGGTTCTTTGTATTTTGAAGATTCTTGCTTTCTATAGGGTTAAGCAGGACTGAAGTGGGCATGCTGGATTCAGGATTTAAGCTCCCTACAGCTGATCTCTATACGGCGGTGCAGGACAGGGTTTATTATTCCTTCTAATCAACATCTCCAAGTGTCCCAGAACTGGCCAGTGATGAAGAGTGGGGTGGGAATCCCAGAAAAGGCTGAAGCCATTTGAGTGCTTCCTCCCCGTGACCACTCAGGCATACATATGGGACATGCACGGCCTAGATCTGTGCTTTCACCAACGAGAAACGGCTTCTAACATGAGTCATAGCAGAGAGTTATAATATTATAACAGCTTCTTCACACCAACATTGATGACGGCAGAGTATATATTTCTGAGAAAGAGGGCAGAAGTTGAGAATTAATGATTGTGTTATCATCCATTATAACCCAGATAACAGATTAATGAATTGCTCATTGTCTGATTTTATTTTAAGTATCAATTTAAAAAAATTTACAAACTTATTTATGGGGTGGAGAGGTGGCTTAGTGGTTATGGCACTTGCCTGCAAAGCCAAAGGACCCAGGTTCGATTCCCCAGGACCCACCTAAGCCAGATGCACAAGGTGGCACATGAGTCTGGGGTTCCTTTGCAGCAGCCAAAGGCCCTGGTGCTCCCATACTCTTCTCTCTCTCTCTCTCTCCCTCTTTCTTTCTCTCTTTCAAAAAATTTAAAAATTAACAATAAATAAAATATAATAAATATATTTATTTGTTGGGGAGACAAGGGGTTCAAATAGGGAGAATGGGTGCTCCAGGCCACCACAAAATGAACTACAGATGCACATACCCACCATGTGCATCTGGCTTACATGGGTACTGGGGAATCAAACCTGAGTCCTTAGGCTTCACAGGCAAGTGCCATAACTGCTAAGCCATTTCTCATAACTGCCAGCCCAAATATCACTATTGGAATGTTTAGGTTGCTTTCAATTCAGAGAAAGGGACAGCCTTCTAAGTCACCAAGGATAAATGGGGAAGAAAAATGCTTGGTTGTTTAGAGAGAAACAGTCTGTGAAATGAAAAATAGAGATTTTTCCAGCTCATATGGAAGAAAGAACAATTCTGGATAGAATCCTCCTCATTTCAACAATGACGTGAAGCCGGGTTATAAACATGGTGACACTTTGTTATTTAGAGTTTCTGTACCATTATGTTCCAAACGGAAGTACACTCTGCCAGTATTGTCACTGGCCTTCACCCAGGAAGAGTTTCTCTTAACAATAAAGTGTACTAATTATGTTGAGTCCTATATTTGCTAAATATATTTTTCTTATTTTTATTATCACCAGTTTTATACATTGGTAATTCCTGCCAACAATGCTAAATATAATGAGTCTATAGATGTCTTGTTTTGAAATTCACCAAGAAGTCTGAATATCTCATGAAGAATATGTTTAAGTTGTATTTAAGCAGGCCTCTGAACTTAATGCCAATGAAGTTCAAGTTCCAATGAAAAGTTCCTACTTTTTTATTCCGATTAGGAAAAGAGTATAAAGTTAATTATATATCATGAGTTCATAAGATGCAATAGAAAGCAAAAATCCTTCTATTTAAATGTCAGACTGATTTCTGATTTCCTGGAAGTTAATTCTCTTCTAAGAGTAAACTTACTTCAAATTTTTAGGGTTGTGTTTAGTGGAGATGATCATTTACTCTGATGGAAATTCATTACCTTTCTGGTAAATCAGGAAAAAATGAAAACATGAAAAATTTGCATCACAACAAGATAGAAGGCATACGATTGCTTCCTGAGTGACAGGACATCAAAAATCGGTCAGTACACACACACACACCCTGAAGACTCTATGATTTGGCCAAGACAGGGTAAGACCACAAGGAAAGCATTCATATAAGGAAGATACTTTTGGGTTCAAGTGTGGCCTCACGTTTGTGCATAGGAGTCGCTCAAGCCTACTTCATATTCCATTTCCACAGGCCAGTGGGCTTCTCACTGTTCTAATGAAGTTCTGCATGGAGAGCAGGTTCTAGTCTCCCGAGAGAATGAAGCTCTTAAGGAGAGCCCTATCAGAGCCCACCTAGTGAAAGAAGACATTCCCTTATTTGACACCAGAAACAAGTCCCTCCCTCATATTCACCACCGGGCAACTCAGAATTCTGTTACCTTTGCCAAACCATTTTGACATCCTGAATCTAATAGAAAATGTTTTAAGGCTCTCTTTTTTTCTCCCTTCTCTATAAACTTTATGATAATTTTTTTTAAAAAAAACACTAGTTTTTTTGGAGAGAGAGACAGAGACAGTGAGAATGGGCACACCAAGGGCCTGTGGCCACTGCAACGAATTTCAGAAACATGAGCCAGTCTGTGATTCTGGCTATATGTGGGCCCTGGGGTATCAAAACCATGCTCTTAGACTTTGTAAGCTAGGGCCTTTAACTGCTGAACCATCTCTCCAGCCCCAACAGTTTCACTTGAATGGATTGTACCCACCAACTTAATACACTAAATAATGACAGGACCAAACTGGCTTTCACCTGTCCATGCCTGTGTGTTTTTCATGTAATGACTTACCATACCATTTTAATTTAGGTCAATAACAAGGTGTGCAAAAAAGTACAACCATTGGTCCAGAAGCCATTTTCATATAATGAATTTTTCAGTTTGCCCTGAAAAACTGCCAATAAGTTTTTCAACTCCCTCTCCATACTCCTGTTCTTATGCCTCCTTAGTTTATTTGATTATTTTCAATGATAAAATTACTTGTGGCTGCTCTGCTTAAAATAACATACTTTCTACTAAGAAGATTTAAAAAGAAAAGGTTTTTAGTAACAATTAGATGATCAGGTTTAGCATATTGATATATCAACACTAATATTTAGATATTTGCATTCATGAGAGTAAAGCAGTAAACCTCTTTCTATATGAGTGTTCAGAATAAACTTCTATCTAACCACATACACATTTTAGTTGTACCCATACAAGCACTGAAGCCACAATCATGGAAGAGGCTAGATAGATATTGGGTAAATTTATATATATTATATATTATTATATATTATATATTATATATTATATATTATATATTATATATTATATATTATATATTATATATTATATATTATATATATATGTGTGTGTGTGTGTGTGTGTGTGTGTGTGTATAATTTCTTATTGTTGTTATTGATACTCATACTACTTTTTACCTACCACACTAGTTCCACCACCTGGAAGTACATACAGCCTATGTGGTGTTCAATGTTCACTCTCCTCACGTTGTCTCAGCCACAGAGGCTAGAACTCCTATGCAAGAAGTCCAGAGTGGTGGGAAATTGCCAGGGGAGAAGAACACGGGTAGTGTTCTGTGACTAAGGGTTCTGCATTCGCTGCGATGCTTCGTGCTGTGACACCTGATAGAAACAGTTTAAGGGAGGGCACATTTGTTTTGGCTCACAGTCTCGAAGGGTTCATTCCATGGTCCTTTTGCCCCATGCCCTTGGGTAGAACATAATGACATTAGGAGCATGTTGCAAAGGAGAGTCCAAAGTCATGGTAGACAGAAGACCACACTCATGGTAGACAGGAGCCCACATTCATGGTAGACAAGAAGCATAGGGAAGGTGTTACTAGGAGGGGCCAGGGAAAGACACAGACCCTATACTCTTAGTGACTGACCTACATCTTCCAAGTAGCTCCACATCCTAAAGTTTCCAGAACATCCCAAAACAGAATAGTTGGGGATCAAGAGGTGAACACGTGTGGGGCTTGGTAGATGGCTCAGTGGATAAACCACTTGCCACACAAACCAAGCATGAGTATCTGACCTTGGATGCCAAAACCCACATAAAATGAGATGCTCTAGTGTAAGGGTCTATATTCCCAACGTAAATACAGCAGACTGGGGAGAAGAGAAAGACTATCTTCCTCAAGGTTGCAGGCCAGATGGCTTGGTAAATACAGCAGTGAACAATGAGTGACTCAGCCTCCAAAACACCAGAGCTTGTCCTCTGAATCCCCACCCACGTTCTGTGGCACACACAATTCTGCCCCCACAGAAAACCATACGCACATGCACACACACACACACACACACACACACACACACACGTCCACACACATGCATTCAGAAGCAAAAAGGGGGGGGAGAGAATTTAACATATGAACTTATGAAAATCACTTCATAATGAAACCATAACAGGCGTCTCAGAGCAGAAAAACATTTGCCTTGGTCTGGGGAATGAGCAAACTCAGCTGAAGTCAGGGTCATCTTGTATGTGAAGCAGAAATGTCTGGTCCTAGGACAGCTGAGCGTGCTGTCTCACAACAGTCTGGTGAGGGTGCAGGCAAGAGTATTCCCATGTTCTTTCTGGAGGCCGCTCAGAACCATGAAACCAGAATCAACAGAAATTTAGATTCATTTCCAACATGTAAAGCGAGATTCTTATGACCAGTCGGAGATGAAGCAGGAGATAAGACAGATTTGAATGGTCTGTTTCCCTGGAATTATCAAAAAGAATAAGCAAATGAAGAACAGGAAAAATGACAACCCCCAAATACATGTGGGGTGGATACACCTTCCACACATACAAAGCCCCCGCCCCCACACACTCACAACTAAGAATTATGAAAACCTCTGTTGCCCCAATCTACCTCAACCCTACATGAAGATAGCAATGGAACAAAAGAGAGGGCTGAGATGACCTGCTTCTTGTAACATTTACGTTTTTTGTTGCGAGACACGTTTTTTCTCTTTAGCAAAGAAGGAAAAAAAAATCAAAATTGTCACTCGTCATCAACAAGCTACAAGGCTTAAGCCATGTCTGCCAGAGGATCGAGCAGCACCCCATTTTCCATGTAGCAATGTTTCAGGCACCATGCTGGCTTGCTCAGGGGCGGGGCTAGAAGACCACTGAAGAGAGGCCGCTGCGTGATGAGCACAAGCAGCGGAAGTAGACAGCTTACTAACTTGCTCTGGGGCTAGCACGTGGAGACAGTTTCCATTGATCAAGGTGGGCAGTGACTTGGCACACTGTGCACCCAACCAAGACACTGTCAGAAAAGACATTGCAAGGCCTGGAGAGACAGCTTTGTGGTTAAGGCGTTTGCCTGCAAAGCCAAAGGACCCAGGTTCAACTCCCCAGGACCCACGTAAGCCAGATGCACAAGGGGGCACACTCGTCTGGAGTTCGTTTGCAGTGGCTAGAGGCCCTGGTGCACCCATTCTCTATCTACCTCTTTCTCTGTCCTTCTATGTCTCTCTTACAAATAAGTAAATAAAAATAAAAAATATTTTTAAAAATATGGGCTGGAAAGATGGCTTAGTGGTTAAATGCTTGCCTGTGAAGACTAAGGACCCCTGTTCAAGGCTCGATTCTCCAGGACCCAAGTAAGCCAGATGCACAAGGGGGTGCATGCATCTGGAGTTCGTTTGCAGTGGCTGGAGGCCCTGGCGCACCCAATCCCTCTCTCCCTACTTGCCTTTTTCTGTATCTCTCCCTCTCTCTTAAATAATTAAATAAATAAAATATTTTAAAAAGAAGAGAAAACTCCATTATAAAAAAAAGAAAACTGACCTGAATGGGTTAAATGTATGTTACATGAAAATGTTTCTATAATTTTGAGAGTTAATGTAACTCAGTTCTCATGAATACTGTGGTATCTGCAAGACATCAATGCAGTCTCTGGCCAGGCAAATAGAAGCATCCTGAATCTCATCACAAGAAGCCATCCTTCCCCCACTGCTTGAGCTGACCAGTTCTCATCTGGAAATTTGCATTTTAGGGGAAACATGGACAGGTTGGTTCTATTCAGAGAATAGTGACTGGACAATTGAAGCTTCCACACAGGGCCAGAAAAGGAAAACACATGGGTCAAACTCAGCATCACAATCAGACACTCAGTAAAAGCCCTTCCATTTGTTTGCAGAGTCACCACCTTGTAGACAAGATGTTCCTGCGTCCTTTGCTGCTTCCAAGACCAGCAATACAAAAAAATAAAAACTCTTACTAGCAGTGGATGTAGGGTAAAACATGCCTCCTCCCCGGTGGTGGTGGTGGTGGGCATGTGTGAACTTTCCCAGGCTGGGTTTCCCAGCAGAGGCTCCATGACCATCTGTTAGAGATGCAGCCCAGCGAATTTCTACACCAGGTGGGAGAGTACAGGAAAGGATCCCAAATTTCCTTTCCAATAGCAAAATCTATGTTTCTAATTGGGCTGCATACATGTGGCCTCACTTCACCTTCTTACATAACTAAAAACAGGAATGACCACTTTGAAAATTTTTTTTAAAAATGTCCCATGTGAAAATAATTAGAAAAACTAAAGCAGAGTAATTCTCAGGATAAGCCCATCTCTGATGGCATTGTTCATTTGGGCTTCTCAGATTTTATGTTCTTTTCTTTTTTTTCCCTTTGTCTTGTGTTTTAATAGAGGAAAAAGGATCTGAATTTTTTTCAGGCTTCCATAATTACAACCACCAAAATCACTTTTTGGTTCACTACAGAATAGAGTTGTTCTTCTCTTTGTGGGTGAGTATTTGGAACACAGTCAGTACAACAGGATGTTATCAGGCTTTGATTTTTAGTGATTTTATGGCTCCTTGTATTTAAGTATATCTTCTGTTAAGGACATGCATAGATCAGTCTAAAAGCCTAGACTTTATTATTGCCCAGAGCAACATGTTCAGCTGGATAATTTCGAAATAGTTCTATAAACATATGTTGTTGTTGTTGTTGTTTGTTGTTGTTTTCCTTTTAGTAAGTAAAAGTCTCCAGATGCTACCAAACATTTCATTCATGCCTAAATTGGCAGGGTATTTTCCCTTCTTTTTTTTTTTTTTTGGCAAATATCCTGCTCACTGGGATGTGTGTAGAACTAATGCCAAACTTCCTCATGGTGGTTAGCCTGTGTTTGTGCAACAAGCTTATCACCCACAATGAACACATGGCTTTTAGGCACAGAAATTAATCAGTACTGGAGAGACGTCCTGGCATAGATTCTGGGCTGCCTGCTTGCATAAGCTTACATTTGGGATATATTATACAAAGCAGGATCCAGGGCTACACAGCTCAGAATCCCAAACAGTTCTCTGCCAGCCTCGAGCTTTGCATAAAATGTCTAACTGTTTTGGAGAAAATAGTGAGAAATATAGATAGTTAAAACTGGGATACTAGTATGTGCATTGTATGAGGTTTATATGAAAATTAAAGAGATTACTATGTGAGAAATTTAATGATGTTCCTCCTGTCTTAGTTTTTAAAACAGAACTCAATAGCCCATGAGATATATGAGGTATTATCTTGATTAAGTTAATTGAAGGCAGAAGACCCACTTTAAATAAATGGCGCTAAGCCGGGCATGGAGGCACATGGCTTTAATCCCAGCACCAGGGAGGCAGAGGTAAGAGGAGTTCAAGGCCACCCTGAGACGACATAGTGAATTCCATGTCAGCCTGGGCTAGAGTGAGACCCTACCTTGAAAAACCAAAAATAAAAATAAAAATAAATGGTACTATTTCAAGGGTTGGGGTTCTGTACTGGATAGAAAGGAGAAAGCTAGCTGAGCACTCCCATTCATTTCTCTCTATTTTCTGACAATGTGATGGAATGTGACCAGCTGCCTCAAGCTCCCACTGCCATGCCTTCTTGCCATGATGGGTGAGAACCTCAAACTATAAACTAAAATGAACCCTTGTTCCTTAAATTTAAAAAAAAAAAAAGGAATTTGAAATAGCTTACAGTGATGCATAAATATAGAAAAATAATATAATTTTAAAATGGAGGGCAACAAAGTACAAGAACCTAATGTAAGTACTGTGTAATAACCTTCATATATATGTGTGTGTAGTGTGTGTGTGTGTGTGTATTTAAGGGTAGGCCAAGGCCCCTTACAAACAAATGCCAGATGTATGGACACATGCACCATTTTATAGTGTCTGGATTTATGTGGTGCTGAGGAATTTAACTTGGGCCAGCAGGCTTTGCAAGTAAATGTCTTTAATTAACTGTTGAGCCATCTCCCCAGCCCCATCCCTGCTGCTTTTTTATTTTTTTGGAGAGAGACAAAGAGAGAGACAGAGAGAGAGGGAGGGAAGACAGACAGAGATGGGCACGCCAGCAGCCTCTCAGCTGCTGCGCATGAAATCCAGGTGCATGCGCCCTCTAGTTGTCAAGTGTGGCATTGCGCCCTTGCATCACTTTGCATCTGGCTAAATGTGGGACCTGGAGATTGGAACCGCTGGAGATTGGAACCTGAGTTCTTAGGCTGAGTAGACAGACGCCTTAACCGCTAAGCCATCTCTCCAGCCCTTTTTTTGGTTTTTTGAAGTAAGGTTTCACTCTAGTCCAGGCTAACCTGGAATTCACTATGTAGTCTCATGGTAGCCTCAAACTCATGGTGATCCTCTTACCTCTCCCTCCCTAGAGTTGGGATTAAAGGCGTGCGCCACCATGCCCAGATCCTACTGCTTTTTATACTATTATATTTAGTCATCTTTTTAGTTGACACATAGAATTCCTCCAGAGAAGCAGTTACTCCATGAATTATAGTGGTAGGAAGTCTCTTCCATGGGTCTTTCAAAGTGGAACACTCCCTGTTATGGTAACAGAGATCGTTCTCAGGACTTACCAATGTTTTTAGTGTCTGACTAGGTCACGCGGTGATATATCAAGGCAATTCTGAAAGGATCACTTTAGAACTTTCTAAAAGCTTGTCTTTACCCATTTTGGAGAGTGCCAGAAGGAATGAATTGGCTCCTATTAAAGCACTTTTTTTTTTTGGTTTTGCAAGGTAGGGTCTCACTCTGGTCCAGGCTGACCTGGAACTCACTCTGTAGTCTCAGGGTGGCCTCGAACTCTCGCGATCTTCCTACCTCTGCCTCCCGAGTGCTGGGATTAAAGGCATGCACCACCATGCCGGGCTCTATCATAGCACTTTGTAAATTAAAAAGCAATATGTAAATGCAGGTTAGCATACGTTTCCCAATCATCATTGAGAAGCCAGGTGGTTAACCTGACGATTAATGCAATTAGCAACATAAAATATTGACAATAAGCCTCTATAAAAACTCATTTTCCATTTTCTATTTTTTTAATTGGGATTTATTGGGTATTACCCCTCTACGTCGCATCCAAACTGGGAAAGCGAGCCCCGATTTACAGACAAGTTGTAAGGCAATGACTTTCAGAACTTCAGGATGCCTTGCGTTTATGGATGGGAAGGTTTGCACAATAATAAAAGACCACTGATTTGTGCAAGAAGAGCATAAAGTGGAAAATCTAAAATATCGAACATTCTAAAGCATTACCTATTCATGTAATAGCTTAGAAAGAAACAGCAATTCAACTCAAAGTAGATCTTGCACTGTTTGTATCTAAAAACTGACAACCCATGCCACCAGAAGCCAAGAATATTTCTGTGGGGGGCGAGCATGCATCCATCACGGCATGCATGTGGAGGTCAGAGGACAATTTCCAGGTCGGTCTTTGCCTAATTGCCTTACTACTACATTTGAGGCAGGGATACTTTCTCTGGATCTTACTTTGCTATTGTTCTTGGCTTCAAGCTTCCAGGAACTTCTTGTTTCCACTTCCCATCGTGCTGTCAGTGAGTGTGCTTGGATTACAGAAGCCGTGACTTCTGCTTTTTACCTGGATCTGAGGATCAAACTCAAGTCCTCTGTCTTGAACAATGAGTACTTTATTCACTGAGCCATTTCCCCCCATGCCCAGGGACCTTTTTCTTTCTTAAACAAAATGTTCTAAGACCTTTCTTCCTTTGAGTTTAATACAAGATATATTTATTTAAATATAGTTTCTTTCCTCTGTAAAGATACGATCTATTTTATTAGCATTTTTACTGGGAACAGAAGGGAACACTTGTCTGTTGGTTGAAGTATAAGAAAGTGGAGAATTGTAGCTTCCTGGCAGAAGCTCAGAAATAAACAGATAGGTAAAGTGGATCAAGTGGTAGGACATAAAAAGATGTAGTAGATCATCGTGTTTTGAGATGGGAAAGCAGTTCTAACTTCTATTATATGAGAAGGCTTCATGGAGGAAATTTAAGCTGAGTCACAAAGAACTTGTAAGATTCAGTCTGGTGGAGAAGCATAAAGAGAAGAAATGGAAAGAATATTCCAGATAGATCAAACAGCATCTTTCTTCCCTGCCTGTGGGCTAGATATAAATTCAGCATAAGATACAATAGAGAAAGTGGTCATGTGAAAAAACGAAAGCTTAACACTCCGCTGTCTATGAAGAGACGTGATTATGTCGTCAACAGGAGCACTAGGAACAAAACCCAAGTCCATTAGAGGGAAAAACAAGACGACATTTGATTGCACGGAGATGGGGAGGGATAAATTATATTTAATTATTTGTTCCTATGATGTACATGATACATTTTTTCTCTACAGAGCTCCAAGTGCCTTCAAGGACTTTCTCACCTCCACCAGCTTATCCTCCAGCTTTATTTAGCAGTCTTACCCACTGACACTGGAAATATTGTTCTAATTAAAGTGCTGGCACTTTAGGGGGTGCTGTGAAATTTCTCCTGGAAAAGTGCCCTCTTGTCTTTCTCATCATGAAACCAGGAAAATGGTTTAGGAACTCATCAAGTTTCAAATCTTTTTGAAAGCTCCCAGCAATGCAGAGCCTCATCTTCCCCATGAGTGATTGTCAGCTCTGAGGTGAGGGATCACCACGCTAGACCCAAAGGTCAGCTTTTTCAACATTTTTAAGCTTTTCAAAATTTCCATAAGAAGATAAACGCTGAAGGATCAGTAAGCTAAACAGCTTGGACACCCACTGCTGCCTCACAGGCGTGTGAAATGCCTCCATCTGACTCATGATTAGAGATGTAAAATTGTCATCTTGCTCAGGATTAGAGCTTGACATTAAAAGTATTTATAATGTGTGTGAGCAGAAACTGTGGGCTCGGGAAACCATCGCTGGGAAACTGGAATTCTTAAAAGAAATTCCAACAGACTAAAAGGGTTCCGGACAAAATATATAAATATGAAGGAAACAGTACATCCGCTAAAAATTTTCTGATTATTTAAGTACAGTAAAAGCTGTATTAATCAAGGGCAAACAATGCCTTATATTCTTATTTACATAAGGAAATCTGCTGCTAGTTCCATCTCTTCCTACTTTACTCATTGAAAGGCCATTCTTACCTATTCTGTAGCTGGTCGTCTAGTTTGTACATTGACATATAGAAGAAATTCATTTAGTCATTTCAGAAATATTTATGATATGCCTGCAGGCAAGCTGGTAAAATTATATGCGTGATTTTGGAAAAACAATATGGTCCATATAAGCTGCAAAACATTGAGATGACTCTAGAGTGAGACCCATGCTGGTATACTCAAAAACAGGGCAAGGAATTCCATGTCTTTGCTTCATGGTTGTGGTAAAGATTCACGTGAAATAAGTCAGAAAAGAAGCGGGCCCAGATGCTCACAACCAGATTCCTGTGCTGCTCTTCCTGGCTCCACACATGTGAGGGATGAGACGGAATACAACCTGTTAATAAAGATGGAAGCGTTCATAGATATTTTTTAAGGTTAAAAAAAATTGTAAGTCTGATTAAGTTCTGCTGCCAGAATAATATGAATAATATAAAATTTAATTTGGGGGGATAGAGATGACTTAGTAGTTAAGTCACATGCCTGTGAAGCCTAAGGACCCAGGTTTGATTCTCCAGGTCCCACGTAAGCCAGATGCACATGGTGGCACATACATCTGGAGTTCGTTTGCAGTAGCTAGAGGCCTTGGCATGCCCATTCTCAATATCTCTCTCTCTCTCTGTCTCTGATAAATAAATAAATAATAAAGCTGGGCATGGTGGTGCATACCTTTAATCCCAGCATTTAGGAGGCAGAGGTAAGAGGATCACCATGAGTTCAAGACCACCCTGAAACTACATAGTTAATTCCAGGTCAGCCTGGGCCAGAGTGAGACCCTACCTCGGAAACAACAACAAAAAAAAAAAAAAAAAAAAAAAAATTAATTTGGGGGCTGGAGAGATGGCTTAGTGGTTACAGCACCTGCCTACAAAGCCTAAGAACTCCTGTTCAAATCTCCAGGTCCCACATTTAGCCAGATGCAAAAATGACACAAATGTGCAATGTTGTACATACCCACAAGGGGCCACATGCTTCTGGGCATCACTCATAGTGGCTAAGAGGATTCTGGCTAGCCCATTCTCTCTCTGTCTCTCTCTCTCTCTCTCTCTCTGTCTCTCTCAAATTAAAAAAAATATTATTTTCATTACTCTTTCATAAGATACCCAAATACATTGATGAAATCATAAAAAGCAGAGACATGAGATGCTGAAAAGAGTGAATGCAATGCAAGAAGGGGTTGAAAAGGGATCTAATGATGGCAACTGTAGAGCAGGCCCCGGGATGGATGGGACCAGGAAGACAGAGGAAACAAATTGTGAATATTGACACAACGTGGCCTTGTGAGGCTCTGAATTAAACACTAGAGAATCTCATCTGTAAATTTACAGCAACTGTGACATGGCATGTTAAAAGCCCAAGACCTGCCCTGGAGACATGACACCAATAGAAAGGCATCTAAATTATTGATCAGCCTCAGAAGAGTTGTCTGGGAAGTAAAACAAATTCTCCTGGCTCTTTGCTCATGCTGCACCCACACAATAGAAGACGAAATGGCCTTCCAAAGAACAAGGTGCATCTCTATGGCCTGGAATGGAATGAACCGGGACTATCCATAACACTTAGAAAGAGCCCCGGGAGAATATACTGAGGAGATCACTTCATTGGCTATCAATTAACGGCTTCCCTCTCATCATCCCGCCCAAGCACGGACGGAAGAGGAAGAAGGCAGGGCCTGATGCAGAAGCTACAGGCAACTCTAATGAGGAGACATGGGTGGGTAGGTGCTGTCTAGCTCCCGTGTTTTCTCAGCTAAATAGATAGGACCATGCTGACCAAATGGAAGTCAGTGGGGTTCCTGGATCCACTGTTGTTCTGCCGAATGGTCTTGCCAGTTAGTGTACTTGTAAATCTTCCCATAGATATCCAAGTGGCTAGAGGAAACTGCCACCGGGCATGTGCAAAGCACAGGTAAGATCAAGAAATATTAAGACTTCATTTTGTCAAGCATAATCATTCTTTTCCCTCCAATGACATTTTCTTAATCCCCCCATAACTAGAACAATGAATTTAAATTAAGTGTCTCCTCATGATGAGATCCATACATATGGATAGGCATATATATACATGTCTCTGTGTGTACACATGTATGTATATGATATATATGAATATAATCTTGTCAATAAAAATTGTATACTTCTACTATATAAAAGCATAATGTTTAATGTATGGATGTATTATGAAATGATTCCGTTGGGCTAATGAATATATTCTCACTTCACACACTTACCATTTGATGATAAAAGAATATGTAATATCCATTGTGAGCAATTTGCAAGTATACGAGACAATATTATTCACTATGGCCACCGTGTTGTATAATAGATCTTCCCAACACATCCTTCCTGCCTGACCAAAACTTTGAACCCTTTGACCTACATCTCCCAGGCATCCACTTCTGCACGGAAACTACCAAATTATCGTAGGTTATAATGTTGGTCAAAAGCAGTGTTGTTTATGATCATCTCTATTCATGGATATGCAGGCCCAGCTCCATAATTGTCTCTAGGTTATTTGGGGATGGATCATAAGACACGGATAATAAATGACTACCTCAGCAGCTGGAAGAACATGCTTGCATTAGGTTCCAAGTTTAACTCTTGGTGAACTCTCGATAACCTTTATTGGAAATAAGCTTATTTAAAAAAACAAGAAAAACATACCATGATACTTTATTCAATTAAAAGAGTCAGGAGTGAGTACAGAGGCTGGGGAGATGGCTCAGTGGGTAAAAGTGCTTTCTGCATAAGCATGAGGACCCGAGTTCAAACATTCACTACCCGTGTAATGTTCCTAAGCTCTGAGGTCGAGCAAAGCCAGGAGGATCATTGAGGCTTGTTGGTCAGCGAGTCTAATCAAAGCATGAGGAGCTCTGGTTTGGTATGAGATTCTTTCTAAGAAATACTATGGAAAATCAGTGGAAGAGGACACTTGACCCTGTCATTTGGACTCTGCATGCATGTGCACAAGGCTCATGAATCTTCCCACACATACACACTCATTCCCACCCAGTGCAAAACAAAGAAGTAAGTATAAAAGAAGGTGGGTAGGGACTGACTCAGGTTGACCGCAGCACAAGGAGGCAAAGAGTAATAACTACATGAAGAAAAATCCAAGGCATGAATGGGAGACCACCTAAAGGTAATTAACATATGTTTTAAAACATAGGAAATACAAGTTGGAGAGATGGCTTAGTGGTTAAGGCGCTTGCCTGCAAAGCCTAAGGACCCATATTGGACTCTCCAGGTCCCATATAAGGCAGATGCATGAGGTGACACAAGTGTGCAAGGTCATACATGTGCACTAGATGGTGCACACATCTGGAGTTCAATTGCAGTGCCTGGAGGCCCTGGTGCACCAGATCTCCCCCCACTCATAAAAAATATAAAAAAGCATAGGAGATACATATATACATTTGTTATTTAGAAAAAGTAAAATATACACAAGGAAAGCAAAATTTCACTTGCCATTTCTAAAAATGATTTTATTTTATCTGAGAAATTTCTCTAATTCTACCTTATTTTTGCAGGGAGTGCTTTTCAGCCTTGTGAGCTGATTATTTATTTATTCCTTTCTGCTTCTAATCATATTTCTTAAGCTACTTCAACTGCAGCATCCGCTTCTCAATGCAACCTTCAGCTGACCATTCTCTCCCATGCTTTATTGACCAAATAGAACTCACTTGAAAACACAATGGCTCTCATTTTCCAATCAGTCCAAGTAGAAACCCTAACTGTAATTTCATCCGTCTTCTGCACATGCTCCTGCTATGTCCTCAATCCTTCCAGAGGAACACGTGAAGCACAGTGGCTTTTCTTGACGAGCCCATGCAGGTGGTGCAGCAGTGGCCCCCACTGAAGGACTTGGTCCAAATGCAGAGAAGTAAAATCCAACCGAGTTTTCCCCACATTGCCTTGCTAGCTTCCACTAAGTTATCTGTGTGTCTTTGTTTATTGAGAACAGCCTCAACCTCCTTTTATGTAAGTAAATTCATATCATTTAATAAGACATAATTTATTTAATTTTTACTATTTGAGAGAGACAGAGAGAGAAAGATACAGAGAGGAAAAGAGAGAGAGAGAGAGAGAGAGAGAGAGAGAGAGAGAGAATGGGTGTACCAGAGGCCTCTCAACCACTGTGGATGAACTCCAGACATTTGCGCCCCCTGTGGGCAAGTGTGGCATTGTGCCCTTGCATCACTTTTTGCATCTGGCTAGATGTGGGACCTAGAAATCTAACGGGTGTTTTTAGGCTTGGCAGGCAGGCGCCTTAACCACCAAGCAATCTCTCCAGCCCAACATTCTTTATTTCTGAATTGACAACACACTCCACTGGCACATGAATGACCTGAGTTGTACAATTGTAGCCAGTTGAGTCATGTACCCTTGTGTCTAAATTGGGAACTCAATTTCTCTTGTTACTGTTAAGTCTCATGGGCAGTAACAAGTCAATACTTCAGCTCTGACATGCTAAATGGATTTCATAGTCAAGTTGGTTTCTGGTTATAAGTCTGATTAGTGTGCAATGATTTTTTTATTACCACAGATGGCTTAAGTAAGTAATACTGTCTTTGACTCTAGAGTCTGACCATCTGAAGATTTCTAATAGGTGGCAAACAGCAAGGGTTTGTTTGATATCTAGCAGGTAAGAGATAAATGGGATTTTTTTGTTTGCCAGACAAGGTGTTGTTTATGTTTTTTTTTTTTTTTTTTTCTGAAGACTCTACTAATTTTAACACTTGGAAACTTAAGGTTGAAATGTCATAAGCATTTGGCCCTTCCAAACATAAATGGCATCTCTTTGTTTTTTGTTTATACCAGTATCAGTTTCTGTATTTTTCTCTTCAAAATCAAATTTTGTTTTCTCATTGTTTTCCTATTATGGCCACAATAGTTGACAAAATATAAGGAAGTTCAACATCCAGATGACATTTGTTTACAATGGCCACTTTTGGGAAGCTTTTATTTTGGTAAAATGTAACATATGAGTAGAATTTTGAAGTAGAAATGAAGGCAAATCCCTAGAAACAAAAAAATATATATATATATCAACTGATACACAGAAGTCACTAACAAAATTATTCCAAATTACAAGTCCTCTCGGCTTTCTTTTGCTGAGACTATCAAGAGAGAAAAAAAAAAAGAAAGAAAAAGGTAATCAAAAATTACTCGAGTAGAGATGGCTTAGTGGTTAAGTCACTTGCCTGCAAAGCCAAAGGACCAAGGTTCAATTCCTAGTACCCACATCAGCCAGATGCACAAGGGGGTGCATCCATCTGGAGTTCATTTGCAGTGACTAGAGGCCCTGGAACTCCCATTCTCTCTCTGTCTATCTCCTCTCTACCTCTGTCTATCTGCTTGAAAATAAATAAATAAAATGAAACAAAATAAAAAAAATGCCGGGCGTGGTGGTGCATGCCTTTAATCCCAAAGAGGTATAAAAATCCAGGGCCTGGACCAGAGTTTTATAAAACAGCATGTTGCTAGCATATAGTTCAATGGAACAGCATAGAAAATTCAGGTATAAGCCCATGTAGCTACAACCACATTTTTGACAAATAGCCAAAAATGCAAATAAGCCAAACACATTTTCAAAATACTGCTGGGAAAACTGGATATCTACATATAGAAGAATGAAACTAGACTCTTATCTCTCACCATTAGCACAATCAACTCCAAGTGGATCAAAGACCTCAAGATAAGACCTGAAACCCTGCAAAGACTTGGGGAAAAGTTAGAAAGGCAAGGAAGAAGTTTCTCAATAGGAGCTCAGGGAGTAAGGCAAGCCATCAACAAAAGGGACTTCATGAAAGTAAAATGCTATTGTTCACCCAAGGACACCATCAACCAAGCCAGAAGTCACTCTACAGTATGAGACAGCATCTTCACTAGCTATCTATCTGATAAAGGATTATTATCTAGACAGAAGGAACTGAAGAAAATTAATCAGTAAAAAACTCAAAAGAGAGCCTCGTGTGGTGGCACATGGCTTTAATCTCCCAGAAATCAGGAGGCAGAGGTAGGAGGATCACCATGAGTTTGAGACCACCCTGAGACTACAGAGTGAATTCCAGGTCAGCCTGGATTAGAGTGAAACCCTACCTCGGGGAAAAAAAATCCAATCAAAATGTGGAGCATAGATCTGAATGGAGAGTTGTCAAAAGAACAAATAAAAGTGGCAAATATTTTTTTAATGCTCAGCATCTTTAACCATTAGTGGAATGCAAATTAAAACTACTTTGAGATTCTACCTCACTCTAGTCAGAATGTCTGTTACAAAAAAAAAAAAAAAAAAAAAAAAAAAAAAAAAAATCACAGCAAATGCTAACCAGGGTGGGAAAACAAGGATTCCTTATTAACTGTTAGTGGAAATCCATGTGGAGGTTATCAAAAAGTTAAAAATAGATATACCAGGCTGGAGAGATGGCTTAACAGTTAAGGCACTTACCTGCGAAGCCGAAGAACTCATGTTTGAGTATCTAGGTCCCATGTAACAAGACACACAGTGATGCAAGTGTGCAATGTTGCACATGTGCACAAGGGGGGGTACACCCATCTTGAGTTTGTTTATAGTGGCTGAAAGCCCTGGCATGAGCATTCTCTCTCTCTCTCTCTCTCTCTGCCTTTTTCTCTCTCTCTCAAAATAAATTTTTTAAAAAGCTAAAAATAGATGGACAATATGATCCAGTTGTGTACCACTCCTGGACATATAACCTAAATGCCTCTACAATTTACTGTAGAAATACCTGCTCACCCATATCTTCTTGTAAGAGCAAGAGCCACAGGAATCCATGCCTGGTACTGAAAACCTAGTCAAAAGCCTATGGCTTGGAAGGTAGGCTTTAGGAGGGAAGTTACTGTTGATTGGTTACATGAACATGCTGTGTCCTCAAGTTTTCTTGTTTAGAATGCTTATGCCCATAGATTAGTGCTGCCCCCCACTTTTGACCAAAGCTAATGGCAGTGACTACTGGGGAGACTCAGAACTCAGCAATGTACTTAGAAGAAGCAACACTTAAAGACTCAGCAGTAAAAGAGACCCTCTCATGCCTGCCCAGGCTTAGGGAACCTTGCAAGAGACAAGGCAGAAAGACCATAAGAAGCAGAGGACAGGGAAGAGTGCTTTGGCATATTACATTTCAAACATGAGGTGCCTTTTATATTCATGACTTCACAGCAGCTGTTGTTACCTGCACAATGTCTGTCCCATCAATGTGTGGTTGTCATGGATGGTGAAGGGAAAAAAAAAGACATAAAAATAGAGGAACTGGCTGGATGGACGAAGGAGTTTAGTGGAAGGTGGGGGAAGGGGAAAGAGTGTAATGGGGTGGGATGATGAACAAACTAACTTATGTACATATATAAAAATTACAGTGAAAAGTGATAAAAGGAGGGTGCTTTAGTAACCACATAAACAATTGACAGCTTTACTAAGGGGTAATTAGCACTCTATAAAATGTATGGATTTTAAATGCATCATTTGATCCCTAACTACCTGGGTAAAACCATCAAACCGTGATTGCAAACAAGACAGTGAACATATACATCATTAGCCCAAATTTTTCAACCACTTTGTAACACCTCCCTCCTGTCCTGCCCCATCTGTCTCCATCATTAACTACATTGGATTTGCATTCAAATTTTCCATAAGGTTTTGTTCTATACTTTCCTTGTGAATTGTATTGGTTTAGATCTTAACTTTAGTGCTATGATGCCATTTGAGTTAATTTTTTTGTAAGTAGCTTTTTTATCTTCCAAATGTGAGTATTTAATTGTCATAGAAACACTTGTTGAAAAGAATGTACTTCCTTTACTGAATTTTCTTGGCATCTCATTTTTTTGTAAATCAGTTACACATGCATGTGTGGGTGTAATTCTTGGCACTCTATTTTGTTCTATTTTTCTGTGTTTGCACCAATAACACATGGTTTTGTTGACGATAGCTTTATACTCTTTATAATAAGTCGTAAAATCAGATAATGTTAGCACTCCAACAGGTTCCTGTGTTTCAAATTTTGTCTTAAATTTCTGAGCCACTTTGTATTTTCATGTGAATTTGAATATTTTCATCAGACATGACAACAATAATAACAACAAACAACAACAACAACAAAATGCCTGCTGCGATGGTAGCTGATTCTGAGTAAAATTTAGGCCTATGTTGCAATGACCTATGTGTCAGTAATAAGTTAACCTGATTAACACTGCTCCACTTTGTGAGACCTTCTTTAATTTCTCTCTGGTACATATTCTAGTGTTTAGAGCATGGTAGTGGCTTGATTGTCTTCTAAGTATGTCTTATTTTGCTCTTCCTTTGAAGGTAACTTTCATACTAAATTCCCAAATGCTGTTGCTGTTCTCTGTCTCTCTTTGTCTCCGTGTCTCTGTGTATGTGTATAAAACAGCATTGTTATGACTGGCATCCAAATCTATCATTACTACAAATAACGTTAATATTATTGTCATGACCAATTCTCACTGAAACCTATCTGCATCAAATCTATTGTAAATATGAATAAGAACATAGGAAAAAGATTTATTTGAATATGTTGTTAAAAGTGAAAAGTTGAGCCGGGCATGGTGGTGCATGCCTATAATCACAGCACTCAGGAAGCAGAGATAGGAGGATCACTGTGAGTTCAAGGCCACTCTTAGAATACATAGTGAATTCCAGTTCAGCCTGAGCTACAGTGAGACCCTACCTCGAAAAACCAAAAAATAAAAATAAAAAAATAAAAACAAAGAGTGAAAAGCCTGTTAGGCCAAGAAAGAAAATAAATTTTATATCTACTGCATTTCAACGTAAAGAATTTTCCTTGCTCTTTTACAGATTGAAATGCAGATGTACGCCATCATTGCACACAACTATTACCTTTAAAATGGATGGTTGATGCTGAAACAATAAGTGGTGAGTTCTAAAGATGAATTTTCCCCAACAATGCTAAAGATATGTTCCTGTGATGTCATAATATAGAAGTTATTTCAAATCAGAATTATATTGGAAAAGAAAAGACTAATTTTTGATTGCCTAATATTTTTAAAATTACTTTTGCATGTATTTGTGTGTGGACACACAGACATATGTGTGTGTAAAGATCAGAGATCAATGTAGGTGTCTTTTCTATTCATTTTACACCTTATTTTTTGAGACAGGATTTTTCACTGAGACTGAAGCTAACCAATTTATCTAAGCTATCCAGCCAAAAAGACCCAAGGATCCCATCTTTGTTTCCTGAGTACTGGGGCTACAGGTATACACCCTGCACCTAGTTTTTATGTAGAGTCCTGGGATCAAGTCTCAGACTTATACAACAAGCATTTTACCTGTTGAGTCATCTCCACAACCCCAGCTTTTATCTTTTGAGCCAGGGTCTCATGTAATCCAGGCTGGCCAAGAATTCAATAGGAACCTGAGGCTGCTTTTGTATTCCTGATCCTCCTGCCTCTGTCTCCCTGGTGCTGGGATCACAGGGGTGTGCCACTAAGCCTGGCACCAAAGCTCTTTTTCTGGAAGATCTTTCAAATCTATAGTTTTCCAAAACTTCTAACACAATTGAGTAAGATACAATGTCATAAAACCCAAATTGTTCCCTGGCAAGACTTGGACTCAGGCCATCATTGGCCCCAGATGTACTTCCAGGGGAACACAGGGTAAGCACAGGCACCCGGAATTGGCTCTCTGAATGGCCCTAACCCTGCTGCTAGTAGGAAATCAGACATCTTCAGACTAGAGTACACAGTGACCAAAAGTTAAGGACAGTCACCAATCAAGTTCCAATAGATGGCAAGGCCATGGGTAACCTCATGGCTGATGCCAGAGAATTTTCAGAAAGGGACAGTAGGTATTCATAGCTGCTTGTAAGTGCACTGTTACTCTTAAAGAACAAAATGATCAGTCTTAAACCAAATGGTCTTGCATTTAATAAATAATTTGATTTTATAGCTTAAAAAAACCCATAAAGAAAGCTCTGGTCCAAGATAGCTTGACTAGTAAATTTCACCAAATATTTAAGGATCTAATAGTACCATTTCTACACAATCTCTTCCAGAAAAATAAAAGCACAGGAAAACTTTCCAACTCAGGTGATACATACAGGGCACTCAGAAAGAGCTGTTGTCAGAAAGAAAGCCATAGACCAGTACACCTCGTGCACATGGGTTCTCAAAAAGCTCTTTGCACGTGAGTCCATTCATATAAAAGATAACATTTTATGATCAGGGGAGGTTTATTCCAGAAATAAAAGGTTAATTCAATATGGAAATACTAAACATTATTTATAATACAAGCACATTAAAGTGTTAAAATATGATATTTAAAATAAATATTAAAAAAAAGTATTGTGAGAAGACAACATACATTCTTGGTAGAAATTACAGCCACTGGTAAATTGCCCATACTCCAGTAAATAACCCTCCTACCGAAGCACAAGGAACACAAATTTAACTCAGTGGGACGAGAGAGAAAGAGAGAGAGAGTGAGAGAGAGAGAGAGAATTTAAAGTTGAATGAAGATTAATTAGGAAGATGTAGGGTTTTAGGAATTTTAGTGGGAGGGGAGGGGATAAGAGAAGGTTATGGGGATGAATATGATCAAAACACATTATTTCTATGTATAAAACTGTCAAAAAAAGGCCATAAAAGTTTTGTCTGATACATGGAAGGTAGAAGAGAGATAATTCAGGTTGCCTGAAAATAATTGCCAAAAATAGACGGACAGAAAAAGAAAGACAGAAAAAGAGAGAGAGAGAAAGAGAGAGTAAGAGAGAGAAAGGGTTCCCTAGTATAATCTGGGGAAAGAAATGCCTACAATGGAATCCACAGACTGGAAAGGAAGTGAAAGAAGCTACAGGAGTTCATGACCTTCGCCTTGGAAGCCACATTGCTGGTGTCCAACCTTAGAGACTTTTTGCATTGTTCTTCTGAATCCATAGGAAGAGATCTGCACAGCTTCAGAAGCATTTTCCCTTTTCAATCTTATTTATTTTCTAAGGTAAAATTGAAGGCACACAAGCTTGATTAATTAAATCATTAATTTACTAAAGTGCTTTGAGACAGCTTTATAAAATAAAATCAATTGTAGATTGCCTTCTGCAAGAATATAGAGAAAATGAATTGTGTCACCTCACTGTTTTCATATGCCTGTTTCCAAATGCATGCTATTCCTTCTGTGTAGAAGTCTTTTTTCAAAATAAATCCTTAGTTAAGTCCTCATCTAATTAAATTCCTTAACCTTCCAAACTAATGCCTAGTCTCTCCTAACAGTATTTCCCTTTCATGGAAACTATTGCAATTTTAAATTGAATTCATATCTATTTTATCTGTTCAAAGTCAAACATTTATGCAATAGGATGTGTTTTTCATTGTTACATTCCCCCCTGCCTGGCCTTCAGTATGAATAAAATATGTACTTGACAAAGGTGAAGAAGGAAATAAGGTACTTAAAGCTTTATTTACACATCATCTTTTCATGTTATATTTTGTGACTTTGGCTACATGGGGGGGGGTCTATTTGATGTAACTGAGTCTCATTATGATAAATACTGCTTACCCTTCACTGCAACAGAATGATCATTTCCAAGACTTTTGCCTCATGTGGAAATCTTCCTCCCCATCCCAAAATCTCTGGATGACACGTTCTTCCAGCTCTTCATTCTGCATTTATTATTTCTCTGACTTCTCTCCCCCACCCCCTTTATGAGGCCACCCTGAGACTACATAGTGAATTCCAGGTCAGCCCACGCTACAACAAGACCCTACTACAAAAAAAAAAAAAAAAAAAAAAAAAAAAAAAAAAAAAAGAAAGAAAGAAAGAGAAACAACACCATTTATTAATTTTGTGATGTCCTAAAAATTATTCAATTTCTTTTTTTTTTTTAAAACAATTTTTATTTTATTTTATTAATTTTGTGATGTCCTAAAAATTATTCAATTCTTATCTTGGGGAGGTTTCTTGTCTTAATTATTATTCTTATCTTGAGTTTCTTGTCTTTAAATTATAAGTAATAATATTGAATTCACAGGTAATATAAATGGAAATTAAAATGCTTGATTTTTAATGGTTATTCAATGAATATAATTACCTTTTCCTTCATTTATAAATTATATAGACCTAAACAAATAAATTGTATTTGGAAATGCTATGATGAAAACTAATATTTTCTATGCCAACTAAAAATCAATATAAATATGTTATATGGACTTAAACAACGTTACAAAAAGGACAGGGCTGTAAATTCGAGTTTAGCTTGGAAACAGCTAAATTAGTAATTTAAAGAGTGTGTTCAGTCATCAGGCTCTTTTTTTTCCTTTCCCCTCTCGTTACTCTGCTACGGAAGCTCTTAATGAACAAGGTTTAGATATCACAAAAGAAAAAGCGCCTGACACAATAAGCCCTTAATCCACTGTGATTCACTAAATATGCATTGAGAGTCCATTAAGCCTAAGGCACTGGATTAAGTACAGAGGAAGCTTTACATCTGAGACCAGGTCCCTGCCCTCCAACATGGCAAGAGTGAATCGCCAGCAAGGACAAGAATGGAAGAGAGGATTCCCACAGTGCCGTGGCAACGCACTGACATCACACGCAACCCCCACTAAAGAGATGGAGGAAGAAGCACGGAGCACTGAGAAATGGGAATGTGGCACAGTGATGGGAACATTGCACCCAAGGTTCTGTAGGTTTCCATGGCAACAGCTAGACTTGAAGGCATGGGTGATGAAGGCAGTCTTACCAGGTGTCTGATTGGCCTGGAGGAGGGAAAAATTACATTTCCATGACAGTTACAGATTAGCTGAGCAAGTAGCTTTTCAAAGTGATGTACTTACAGGGGGGAAAAAAGTACATAAGCACTGTCCAACGTAGAAATGTTTGTATTTTCTAACGTCAGCTGGATAGTTAGATCTCATTCAGAAAGGACCACAGTGTAGTTTGTACTCCAACCATTTATTCAAGATCGCAGGAACTTCTCAACAGAAGCAATTTTCTGGGATGATAAGTCTCATAATATATAGGTAGACAGGAGCACAGAAAATTGAAAATGGGAGAGAAATTGGCCCAAAGAGAACCATGCAGATATTTGAGAGGTCACAGAAATCGGTCAAGAAGCAGAAGTGTGTGTCCACGTAGGAAGGTATGAAATATTTAGCCCGGCATCGAGATGTTGACACATTTGGCAGTTTGGAGAAGCAATACCTTCTGTTGCGATGTGGGATTTAAGGCTAAAAAAGGCAGCCATCCATAGCAGATCAAGAGGTGACAAAGAAAGAGGGGGCCAAAAGATTGTTAGAGCCATGAGTTGGGTCATTATGCACAGTCATTGCCTCTCCCACATAACTGATGGCTACCCCATAAGACAAGACCCACATTACCCATGGGGGGGGAGGACAGGGAGAAGGCTAACAATGGTACCATCATGGATGTATATACTCTATATACATAACTAATAAAAAAAGAAGTGACAAAGAAACAAAATTAGACAAGGTAGCAGAAAGACTCTAAGTGTATGGATATAGTCTGAGTTAGGAATAAAAGCATATATATATATATATATATATATATATATATATATAGTGCTATTAACCATATATTGCTAAATATGCATGTTTATATTTTTATGATATGTTATTCATATGTATACATATATCTGTTTCTGCATTTATTATGTTGTTAGCTAATTTTTTATATTTATTTATTTATTAGTAACAAACACACAGAAAGAGAAAGAGGCAAAGAGAGAGAGAGAGAGAGAGAGAAAGAGAGAGCAGACGCATCAGGGCCTCCAGCCATTACAATCGAACTCCAGATGCATGAGCCAACTTGTGCATCTGGCTTACATGGGTACTGGGGAAATGAGCCTCAAACCAGGGTCCTTAGGCTTCACAGGCAAGCACTTAACCGCTAAGACATCTCTCCAGGCCCTGTTGTTAGTTAAATTTTAATAGCATAGGGCTGGAGAGATGGCTTAGCTGTGAAGGCGCCTGCCTCCTAAGCCTAAGAATGCCAGTTCCAATCTCCAGGTCCCACGTTTAGCCAGATGCAGAGACGCAAGGGTGCAATGCTGCACTTTCCCACAAGGGGCCGAACACATCTGAGTTCATTCAGAATGGCTGAGAGGCTGCTGGCATGCCCATTCTCTATCTGTCTTCCTCTCTCTCTGTGTCTCTCTCCAAAAAATAAATAAATAAATAAATAAATAAATAAATAAATAAAAATAAATAAATAAATTTTAATAGCACAGATAACTGTAGCCAAAGCTAGGACAGCATCCATGGAATATTAAAAATAATGGTATTTGTTATTGTGTTAGCATAAATTAGGGTGAACAGAGCTTAGCATTTAAAAAGGCACTGGCATGGAAAGCCTGACAGACTAGGTTCAATTCCCCAGTACCCACATAAAGCCAGATGCACAAAGTGAAACACATGTCTGGAGTTTGTTTGCAATTGCAGGATGCCCTGGTGTGCCCATTCTCATTCCACCCCCTCATTCCACCTCCCCTTTCTCTTTCTCTCTCTCTCTCTCTCTCCCTTTCTGTCCTCATTTTTTCTATCTCAAATAAATAAATATATTTTACAAATATCTTTAAAAACTCAGCATAAATTGCAGATTATTTCTTATATATTAGGCCATCTAAAAAGATTCAGAATAATTGGAGAAATCTTATGGAAGGTGAGTTCGGAGTCCTGTTTTAAGGATGTAATTGGCCACATATGATAATATAAAGACCAGAATCAAGTCAATGCATGGAAACATCTTGTTCAGCCAAAAACATAAACCATGAACTTTGAACAAAATTTGGCAAGTCAATGGCAAAATTAAGGGCAAACTGCCAGACATTAGTCCCACAAGTGGAAGCCCTGAATATAGCCACAGTGATGCTGGGCACAAGGTCATCAGCCTTCAACATTGTATTGTTTTAATAAAGCTACCCACAGACATGGCAATCTTGCTACCAATGTATAAAATATAGAAATACAGAAAAAATAAGTAGATACTTAGATACTTTATATAATGACTGAGGCTTTTTTTTTTTTTTTTTTTGTATTTTGTTCTTTCCCTTCCACTCAATGTCAAGTATGAAGAAATCGAGACACTCTTTATATCCGTCTTCCTGAAGCACACAGACATATAACTCACTACTTCCTTTTATGCTTGACGATGAAGGCAGGCTTGTAATGACAGGTACTTCACTGAGTGTGGGAGCCTTTTCTTTGTGTGTGAGCCTTTTCTTTATGGTCCTAATTTGCATTATCTAATGACTAGGATATTAAGCTGGCCTTTTGTTGTTGTTGTTATTCTTTCATATATATATATATGAGAGAGAGAGAGAATGGGTGTGCCAGGGCCTCCAGCCACTGCAAATTAACTCCAGACACATGTGCCACCATGTGCATCTGGATCACATTGGTTCAGGGGAATAGAACCTGGATCCTAAGGGTTCACAGGCAAACACCTTACCTGCTGAGCCATTTGTCCAACCCTGTGTGTGGGTGTGTGTGTGTTTATTTTGTTGGCTATTGTTTTTAAATAGTCTATTTCTCTGTTTTAGTCTAGGTCTCCTTGCATTCTAACATCTCCCAGGCAGGCTTTGAATATGCAAACCTCCTGCCTCAGACTTCTGTGTATTGGGATTACAGGTGTGTGCCACCGCTCACAATGCTGTGTCTTCTTCGTGCAAGTATTTGTCCAATTTGTGGGAATGGTTGGGTGTACTTATTTGCCAGAGGTATACAAACTGCATATTCTGATTTTTAATGAGATACCAACATAGATATGTGGGCTGGAGAGATGACTCAGTAGTTAAAGCACTTGCCTGCAAAGCCTAATACCCCTGCTTGATTTCAAAATACCCAAGTAAAGCCAGATGCACAAAGTGGCACATGCATCTAGCGTTCATTTGCAGTGCCTGGAGGCCTAGGCTCACCCATTCTCTCTGTCTCTCTTCTATCTCACTGTGTGTCAATAAAATGAAATGAATAAAAGTAAAATTTGTAATTATAAATATGTCCTGCTAGGTTGAGGTTTGACTTTTTAATTTCTCAGCAATGTTTTGTGAGGCTCAGTGGTTTTAATTGGTCACCTGATAGTGATTCGTGTTCATGGCATAGTTTCTAAGAAGTGTTCGTCCCAAGTGGTAAAGTTGTCCTGATTATGTATTTAATTCAGTGTGTTAGCCGTTACCTTATGTCTATGATGAGTTTGGGTTGTCTGCACATGATGGCCTATGATAGATGTTTTCATTACTTTATGGACATTTATCATTTTCAATATGACTTATTGAAAATAATATAAACTTTCTTAAAATCAATTGAAAAATGTGTCTATATTTAATCATCAGTTCTCTTCTATTCACTTATATATCTTAATGACTCTAGAATGAATGTTGAAGTCATACTGTGTCAGCTCTGAAGCTTGTTTATTTAAAGAATGTCATATATCTGCTTTGTCCTGTAAATTTTCACATCTATATTGTAGAATCTTTCTTTATTATTCATTTATTCATTAATGCATGAGAGAGAGAGAGAGAGAGATGGTGGGGATGGAAAGAGAAGATGGGCCTGTCCCATGGGTCAGGTTTCAGGTGGGTACTGAGAAAGCAATTTCCTGCTTTTAGGCTTTACAAGCAGCCAACTTTAACCACTGAGCCATCTGTCCAGCACTTAATATTTTGTTTACAAGGAGAAAGAGAGAGAGCGAATGTGAACTCCAGAGCCTCTTGCCACTGCAAATGAACTCTAGATGCATGAGTCACTTAGCACATCTATCTTTACATGGGTACTAGGGAGATCACCCCAGGCCGGCAAGTTTTGCAAACAAGTGCCTTTAACCACTGAGCAATCTCTCCAGCCCAGTATCGTAGACTCTTAACTAACAGTGTCAGCTGCAACCTCGGTTGAAATTTTGCTAAATCGTGAAGCATTGTCACATGTTTTCTGTACTCTGTAAGTTTCTGGCAAATCAACGGTTAACTCCAGAGGCACGATCATTTCCACCCCAGTCCTTTGCCAAAGCTGTCCAAGCTGCTCTCTCTGTGCTATTATATCAGGAAGCACATCGTATCTGGTTGTTCTGTTTATGATTTTAGCAGCTGTTGAGAGTCAAGGCTCAGAGCTAATAATCTACTGGGATTGAAAACAGTGATACGGTAATTTTTTAACATTATTTCTGGTCTATTAATTAAAAGACTTCTATAAAGACATATTTCCTCCAATCCCTTTTGTTACATAACAGTGTAGTCTGTAAAAGGAAAGGAGCATACATATTTTCATGTTTTGCTTCAGTTACAGTTTTCAAGTTATTTTCCCAAATTAACACCAAAGGCAATCAATCAAATTTTTAATTGTATTTTCAACTCATGTATTTAAACATGAGGATAAATTGAGATAATTCTTTCTTGGAAGCTAGCCCTATCTCTGGACAGTGGTTGCCTACCCAGAGGAAATTAATTCATAACAAAATAGTTCATATCTCACAACGCAAACCTGAAACACTGAAAGACGTAATGAATTAGATAAGATTTCCGGTGGCACATGGAATCCCTGCATTAACTCACTAAAAGGCTGAGTCATGCAGGGACTTGCTTTAGGGAACTGAACACTACAAATTACATTACTTTTTCTGTTTTTTTTTTTTTTTTTTTTTTTTCAAGGTAGAGTCTTGCTCTAGCCCAAGCTGACCTGGAATTCCCTATGTAATCTCAGGCTGGCCTTAAAGGCTTGCACCACCACACCTGGGACAAATGACATCTCTGTCATTAATTCTGCCTGGATAAAGTAGTGAACAGCATTGTTAATTTTTCTGTTTTTACATCTACCTAGCTTTTGCTGTCTAACAGCAAGCTCTTTTTTGGTATTAAAATGTCTAAGTCTAATAATCCAAACCATTTCTTAATGCCAGTAGCACAAAAAAAAAATATTGTGACAACCAAATTTAGTCCCAGAAAATATCCTTCAAGTCTTGGTGTCATTCCCACTGAAAACTGCTGATGTATGTGAAATGCACATAGTGGCTTCATTTACATATTTTGTAACTACATTTTGACTATTAATCCCAGCGAAGCTGCATGATATGGTCACTCTACTCTCCCTGTGACAGTGCTTGGGAAGGAAAGGAGTCTGTACACTAATACCTTGCGAAGTTCGACTGCTGAATTCATTTTTATGATCATTTCCTCTTCAAATATTGTGGAGTGGGAACCAAACAACAATCATTACAGAAAGACTTTGGGACAGGCCTGTGGGTACAGAACACATTCCTTTCTGCGTGCATGGGTTTATAAGACTACAGATCTTCTCCTTCAAAGGAGCAGAAAGGAAAATGGAGCCACATGTTAATAAGGGTCAGGGAAAAGGTCCCATGGATCATAAGAAAAGATTTTCCCTAGAGATCGCTGATTATGTCTGCCTGGAGCCTTGGGTTGTACGCTTCAGCAATTGTCCTACTGAAAATTCACACCACTGTTTCTCTAAGTTCTGAACTATTTGTTTAATTCTTCTGAAAGAAATCCCAGTGCTGGACAACAAGATTCTGATGCCACATTTCATTCTTAAAGTGATGATTGTTATTTCACAACGTTCCGGATTACAGGTCACACATTTTATAAACTGATAAAAGTAATACCAATGGAGAAAAAGGAATACATCACTATGTCTAGAGGTGAAAAATTATTTTGTACACAGAACACTTGCTATTTCAGATGTTATTTTAAATAGTTTAAAAGCTCATTTTTTTTCTGTATGTCTTTTTAATTTCACTCCCTCCTATCTTACTGGTTTTGTCTGTAGATTTTCCACATTTCCATCTCCAACTCATAAACCCGTATCTTCTTACCATTGTCCATCTATGAATATTAATATTTTAGTAGTCTTCAACACAGAACGTTGTTAGTATTGATGTCACTGCTTGTATGTGTGAGTGTGCATCTATTAAATTGCATATGGGAGTCACAATTTGTCTGTCTATATGTCTACATATGTATGGACTGTAAAATAACTTTATTTTCCATTGCATTTGACTATCAGTGCACATCAAATACACATTTGTTCGTGAGGCCTATGTCCAAGGATATGTGTGCATGTGTTTGTGAAAAGAAATGGCTCCCCTTGTGTGTGCGTGGATATATATTTGCATGTGCTGTCTATAGATTTATATGTTTTCTATGGGTTTTCAAACTCCTTTTTGGGTCAGTGGTATATTTGCATAAGTATTTATAGTTAAGCATAGAAAGTAAAAACATTTTGTTATTGATAGCGTTTAGTTGGCCTACATTGTAGTTTTACATGGATCTATTTCTAGCTATTCATAGCCAATTGATTATGGCTAAATTTATTTGGGGCCGACTTATAGTTCCATATCCATATCATGTCCACATCACATAGTCAGCTGATGTCTGTATCTCAAACTATTTTCCTTGATCATTCCTCTTCCCAGCTGATCAGTAAATACTTACCGTCTTGTTCCTCTGTGTTCATGACGTGACAATATTACCACTGCAGCTATGTGCCAGGTGACGGCAGGGTCTCACATGGAAAGGGGAACTTCCTGGAAACTCCATGTGGTGATTACTTTCTCATTGCTGGGGCAAGGACCTGACCAGAATCAGTGTGTGGAAGAAAAGAGTTTATTTCTATTGACAGTGTTAAGGGGAAGTGTCATAGTGGGGAAAACATGGCACAAGAAGGAAGCTGGCTCACATCCTCATATATCAGCATGCGGGGAGGAGAGAGAGAGAGAGAGAGAGAGAGAGAGAGAGGGAAAGCAGAGCTAGCAAAGGCAGGTGGGCTGGACGATAATAGTCCAAGATCCACTGTCAGTGACACACCTTTCTCCAGCAAGGATCTACCTCCCAAAAGCGCCACCAGCTGGGGATTAAGTAAGAGGCTTAATCACAAACACATGAGGCTACTGAAGACATTTCATATCAAACCACCACAACTGAGTACTCAAAAAGAGATTTTGGCTTGCGAGGCACTGCAAGATATTAAGTGAGGTTTTAATGAAATAAATATAGATGAGGGATTTCAATGAGTCCTGTTTTCACATACCCTCCTTACATTCTTAGATAATCTACTTCTCAGGAGAATTCATAGAGCCTTATAGAATCTATATCCTTCTTCTCAAATACACATTTACTGTAATGCTTCTGCAACTCACCTCCTGTAACAGGATATGAGAACTTATATCCTTTTACATCAGCCACCAGACCATGACTCCACTTAAATATTAAGTTATGGGCTGGAGTGATGGCTTAGTGGTTAAGGCACTTGCCCGCAAAGTCTGAAGACCCAGGTTTGATTCCCCAGTACCCATGTAAGCCAAATGTACAAAGTGACATGTGTATGAATTTTGTTTATAGTAGCTAGAGACCCTGGCATGCCAATTCTCTCTATCTGCCTCTTCATCTCTCACTCTCTCTCTGAAATTCATAAATAAAAATATTTAAAAATTAAGTTATATCAAAATACTCTGTTTATAATTCACCTAATACTAGTGCAAATATAACAACAGACATGTTTTTGAAGTTGAGCCAGATGTTTATAATTTATTTTGCTTGTGTGTTGAATGGCTTTCTCTTCCCCTATTTTTTGGCGTTATTTTTCTATGTATGTCAATATGATTCTTGAGTGTGACAGAATTATAAATATCTTCAGTATGTCCAAGTCACATCAGATATTCCATCAGTTACTTTTTTTCTTCTTATGATCTAAAAAGAAATTTGAAAAGCCAAAAAAATAGAAACTGAATTCACCTACCGAAAATTCTAAAAATAAATAAAATAAAATAAAATAAAATAAAAGGGTATTGCAATGACTCAGAAATCATACTAACACATAAGGACAAAGAAATAGAAGAGATGGAGACAACGAGGAATACTTCAGTATAACTCTGAAAGCAAGAAGGACGGGGTAATGAGCCAGAAATATTGCAAAAAAAGTGAATAGTTTTTGGAGGGAACTGTGTGTGTGGTGAGAGGACTGTGCACAGCTCTCTCTTTCTTAATCTTATACAAATTCACTATTTCATATTGAGTAGAAACATGCATTTTTTTGTTCTTGCTTTGTTTTATTTTGTTTAAGGTAGGATTTTGCTCTATCCCAGGCTAACTTCAAACTCACAGCAATCCTCCTACCTCTGTCTCCCAAATGCTGGGATTAAGGGTGTGCACCACCATGGCCGGCCTTTAGAAATACATTTTATAGGATGGGAGATAGCTCAGCAGTTAAGAGTCTGAGCCCTAAGCATGAAGGCCTGGAAGGGACCCGTGTACAAGCACAATGTGGTCATGCACATCTGTAATCCCTATCTGTACAGCTGGAGACCATGGAATCCCTGGAGCTAATTTACCTATAGAAGCTTAGGGTTGAGAGAGAGAGAGAGAGATCCCATCATAAGAAAATATGCCACTGAGTAATAGAGACCTGAAGTCCTCCTCCAGCCTCTATCTGCATGTGCATCTGCACACACTGTGCACAGATCACATGTAACACACCACACCGCAGTACTCTACACACTAAGAAATGAATAAATCCATCAAGAACATGTTTTTATAGGAAATATTTTATGTAATATGCAGCTACTCTCTTAAATATTGATGGCTTCAGGCTGGAGAGATGGCTTAGTGGTTAAATGTTTACCTGTGAAGCCTAAGGACCCTTCTTCAAGGCTCGATTCTCCAGGACCCATGTAAGCCAGATGCGCAAGGTGGCACATGCATCTGGAGTTCGATTGCAGTGGCTGGAGGCCCTGACATGCCCACTCTCTCTCTCGCTACCTGCCTATTTCTGTCTCTCTCTCTCTCTATCAAATAAATAAATAATAAATAAAATATTTAAAAATATTGATAGCTTCTAAAGATATTTTTTTCCTTTTGCTTTCTACCACTTAAATCCATCCATGTTGCTACATCTCGCTAGAGTTTTCTCATTTCCAATGCTATGCTATTGGACAACTAAATACAAATTGCCTATGTTTCTAGTGCTTGGCTATTTTATTCCTCTTAGTCTGGAGACCTGTTACTGTTTTTAATTTACTTTTAAGCACATATGTGAAAATGTATATATTCGTGGTGTGTCATGTAATGTTCATTATGTTCAACTAATGTTCATATTATGTCCTCTTTACTCATGTTGAACATGGTTGTCTCCTTGACAGCTTACCACTTCTTATATGATGAAAACTTACAAATTCATCTAGCTTTTTAAAGTTGTGTGGTACATTATCTCTTATAATCACCCTCCTGTGCAATAGGACATAGGAATTCTTGATCCTGTAACTGTGTTATGATTCTTGGTGTCATTCTTTATACACTTCGTATGAGAAGAGCTCTTCCAACCTGTAGCTTGCACTTTCACATTTCACACCTTTTCAGCAAGGTGTATTGTTGCACACTTGTAATCCCGGAGCTAGAAAAGATGATGCAGGAAAATCATAGATTCCAGGCCATCGAAACTACATACGGAGAGCCTCCTCAAAACAAAATGAATTCAATAACTTCTGATAGAAAAATCCATAGTTTTAATGTGGCCTAATTTATCAATTGTCTTTAAGTTATAGTTTATACTTCTAACTAATGGGTTATCCTATGCTAAGCTTGTGCACTTTGTACTACATATTTCAACTTACGGAGTGGTATTTAACAGCTAGGGTCTGATCTTTAATTATAATATACTATAAGATATGTTTCCATTTTTCCTGTGGACAGCCACCAGAACACTCTTTCCTTTTTTGTTTGTGACGTAGCTGTGCAATATACTTCATTCCCACTTACAGACATGCATGGTATGGAATTTGCTCAACATTATCCAATGATTTACATCCCAAATCTTTAATCCTTTGTTCCCTATTGTAAAATTTTAAAATATTTATTTATTTATTTATTTATTTATTTATTTATTTATTTATGAGAGAGACAGATAGAGAGAACAGTCATGCCAGAGCCTCCAGCCACTGCAAACAAATTCCAGGTGCATGCACAACTTTATGGATCTGGCTTACTACTGCATGAGGGAATTGAAGCTGGGTCCGTTGCAGGCAAGCGCTTTAACCACTAACCATGGCTTCAGCCCCTCCCTATTGTTTTAATATGCTTTCACATCTTTTAGTCAGGTTTAACACTCTTCATAATTTTCAGGTTATCATGGTTACTGGATCATTTGGGCACTCATAAACAGTTTGTAATCAAATACCCAATTTTTACAATGTTCTATGAGGATTATAACTGAATTTGTGCTTAGCTTGTGTTCAGTTTGTGAGGATTATCATGACTATCATTAACACATATTATCTCTCCTCCTCTTTAAATATTGTGATGCTTGGGCTGGAGAGATGGCTTAGCAGTTAAGGCATTCACCTGCAAAGCCTAAAGACCCCGGTTCGATTCTCCAGGTTCCACATAAGCCAGATGCACAAGGGGCCACACATGTCTGGAGTTCTTTTGCTGTGGATAGAGGTCCTGATGTGCCCATTATCACTCTCCCTCCCTCTCTTTCCCTCTCTCTCTCAAATAAATAAATAAATAAATAAAATCTTTAACTATTATGATGTTCATCTATACTATGTTATAATTTTAATAGGCACATCTTGAGCTGAATCCAGTGGATTTATTCCTTCTTTATAGTTTTACTGATCTATCTATAGCTATATCATCAGTATCTGTATCTATCTATATGTGGATATAGCATCTATCTAGAGATACATATATTAGGGTCTGTTAAATTTATTCTTAAGCAATATCACAAACAAAAATTGTACACAGGGCTTGGAACATGAGGCTAATATTTTTTTAAGAATTTAGAATTCTGAGCAAATATGGAATAGAATGTTTATTTTGTTTCATCAGGTTTGGGGTTGTGACTTTCAGGGCATATTATATTGCATTACAGCAAAAAAAAAATACTTTACTATTTTAATGGCTGAGATACACACCATAGTTTTTTTCATTGCTGGCCCTATATTTCTCATCTCACATTAGTCACACAAGAACTCAAGATGGTTTCCACCATCTGGGACATTACTATCATGAGAGAGAGAGAGAGAAAGAAAAAAAGAAGGAAAGAAAGAAAGAAAGAAAGAAAGAGAGAGGAAGAAAGGAAAGAAAGAAAAAAGAAAGAAAGAAAGAAAGAAAGAAAGAAAGAAAGAAAGAGAAAGGAAAGGAAGAGGGGGAAATTGGCTCTGCAGCCATTGGATATTAACAATGTTTTTATACAGAAGTCACACAAAGCTCATTTCTTGCCAGGAGGAGATAGTTGGGGGCCCCGTGATCTTTTGAAGTCTCAGTCATAGTCTATTTTAATCTAAGTAGATTTTTTTTGACAGCACAATTCTCTCCAACATATTTTTGGCTTCCCTAATTTCGTGGCAGTCAGCTCTATGAGCAACGACAACACCTATGTTTCTTGTGAGTCATGAGTCTGCCATATTTCAATAGCCAAAAACAAGCCAAAGACCATGGCCATCATCAAAGGACAAAGGAATTTCAATCACCTCAGGTCTATAGAAGGGAAAATATAACTAGGAGGTTATAAAGAGTCCCAGTGATCACCACAGTCCACAGTTCTGATAAGGAAACGTTTAGTTCTTTCTGCTCTCCATAGACAAATATGGAGTTGTCCTCTCTACCAAGGAGGCAATGAACAGTCCATCCCAGACACCGCACCAAGTTCACAGGTTAATTAAGGTATGTGGGTGGATTTTCATAGTGATTTGACATTGATGTTGATGTTGTCTAGATGTGGTTCTTTTAGGTTTGAATACCTGTGAGCTCTTCCTAAATCCATTAATGGAAGGCAGAGATGACAAAGATGATGAGTATCTTAAAAAAATACTGAATGGGATCCTGCAACATGCTCTGGTCCCACATAACAAAGATATGCCTGTAACAATTTTGAAAAGACATTTTTGAGGATAGCTATCTACACCCGACTCTCCAAAATGGTGGGAATCATTTTTAATACACAGCACATTCTGTCTGATTCTTTCATTCCTTATTTTTTTTTTCACATGATTCCCCATGGCTATATCTGTATGGATCATCAGCAACACGTCCTTTGAATCAGGAAAAACTATCTCAGTTCACATCTTACAAGAAGGAAGAAATCAGCATGGGCCAGATATTGCCATGGTAAGCCACTAATCTCCCAATTTTTTTTTTACCACAACAAAACTTTGTGGACTCCTTATGATTTGAGGGTGACCTTCATTGTTCTCAAAGCAATCCTCACTCCGGGACAGACTAACGTAGGTCTGGCTCCAGTAACACGTTGGGCAGATGGAGAGAACATTGAAGACCTTGTGCTACATACCAGCTCGGAATGGCCTCCACTCTCACAACCCTGGACCAATGATATTGGAGTAGTGCCTAACTGTGGGATTAGCTATGGAATAATCTTGTCACGTGTCATCAAGGAAAAGAACAAAGTATGAGAAAGTGTAACAATGCTTGCAACACATACCAAATTGTGAAGTGTTCTTTAAATAAAAAAAAAATGAATGCATATAAGAAAAAAATAGATGAACCTGTTAGCTGAATGGTTGCAGCTCTGATCATGCTGCCATGCTCCCGCTGTTGTAAGCATCCTCCCTTCCTGATAGATGATGCCTATTACAGACAGGGAAGCATCAAGGCATTAGGCCTGAACCAGTAAATGTTGCTGACACTGTGATAATTCATTTCATTGTGATTTGTGCTCGCCAAATTATCTTATAATAAATTGTTTTGCCTATGTAGCTTGCTCCGAAGACAAAAAAGTGCAGCTACTAAGGAGAGATAAACATTCTGTCCCATTACAACCATAATTCCCAGCAAACTTTACTACATCAGCAGTGTGAGATTTGTCAGGCTGAGTCAGTGTCAGCTAACTTGATAAACTCTGCTGTACTGATGTGGATCAAACTCAGGAACACATCAAGCTCTGAGGTAAATGACTTGTAGAAACCTTGAGATGTGAGCATTGAACTGGCATTCTGAAGTGATTTTGTTGTTGTTGTTGTTTTGGGGCAGCGTCTCACTATGTGGCACAGGCCCATTCTGGAACTCAGGGTATAGCCAAGGCTGGTCTCCAACTTACAATCCTCCTGCCTTGGTCTCTCAAAGATCACATGCCTGGGCCACAAGGCCCAATTCAACCATTTACATGTTATATAGGGCACACTTGAAAACATTCTCATATCAAATACAGCAATTAAAAATCTTGTATTCCTTTATTTTCATCAAATGATATGGAATTGGGCCTGGGGAGATGGCTGGGGCTATAGTACTTGCTGCACAATTGTGAGGAACTGAATTCAGATCCTGAACATCTACGTAAAAGCTGGACACAGTAGCCTGCACCTAAAGTCCAAGTGCTATAGAGGCAGAAACAGGGGATCCATTGCACTTGCTGGCTAGTATATCCAGCCTAACTGGTAAACGCTGGGATAAGTGAGAGACCCTATCTCAAAAATATATGGTAGGGAAGGATTGAGGAAGACACCTGATGTTAACATTGGACCTGTACCTGCACACACATTACATGCAGATACACTTTACATGTATCAACACCCATCCACACATGCACACAACACGAAACACCTCCCTCCCCAAATAAAAGCTGCACAGTGAAATAGATGTACATTTGGGAACAGGAGAGGTTTAAAATTATGGTCAGATCAGAATCTGGTAGCTTTTTCAAGAAATAAAGAAAGAGGGCTGGAGAGATGGCTTAGTGGTTAAGGCACCTGCTTGCAAAGCCTAAGAACGCCCGTTTGATCCTCCTGGTCCCACATTTAGTCAGATGCAAAGTGACGCAAGGGTGCAATGCTGCACTTGCCCACAAGGGGGAGCATGCATCTGGAGTTTGTTCACAGCTGCTGAGAGGCTGCTGGCGCACCAATTCTCTCTCTCTCCCTCTCTCTCTCTCTGTGTCTCTCTCAAAAAAGAAAAGAAAAAAGAAAAAGAAAGAAAAGAAAAGGAAAGAAAAGAAGAAGGAAGGAAGGAAGGAAGGAAGGAAGGAAGGAAGGAAGGAGGGAAGGAGAAAGAAAGAAAGAAAAAGAAAGAAAGAAAGAAAGAAAGAAAGAAAGAAAGAAAGAAAGAAAGAGAAAAGAAAAAAAAGGGGCTTGGCACTGGATCCCTGTCAGAAAATAGACACCAACATGCAGCACAGTGTTGAGTTAGGAACACAGAGAGCATCAACTGGGATGGACAGAATGCCATAAGAGATCGGAGAAGATGCTGCAACAGAGATCACCTGATGAAGAACGCCTTCCACTGCTCCTCTTGTTGACTTCCTTGCTGGTCCTAACACACACCAGCTCCATATTACCAGATGGATTTAGAATGAATGGGGTCTCTTCTACCTGCATATGTTCTCACCAAATCCTTCAGCATACTTACAAAATTGGGCTTGGGGGGAGTAAGGGAGTTCTGATCATCCCCATGAAAGCAACATACATACTTGACAAATATTTATGGGGAGAATGTGACTAGCACAAGTGGTTAATCATTTATCATTCATACTTTGATTAGAACAGCAAGTTGGTGCCTGTATTGCCACAGCATGTTAGCAGAATGGCAAACATTAAAACCTGAAGATACACCATACATGTGAGAAAAAAAAAAATATATATATATATATATGGTCCATTGATACTGTGGTAAAATGTGGAAGAGGACATGAGAGGCAGAAAGTCTGAATGTGCTGAGGTGAGTCAGTCCATATTAAATCAACACTGAATCTTTACAGAAAATACCTGGATGTAAATGGCTTTACCGCAAGCCAGGAGTGTTCTTGCTGGCCCGGGACATGATGGGGAATGTGGAATGATATGAGTAAAAGTGTGTTCTGAGAAACAGAGAACTATCAATGAAGGCTGATCCCTGTTCACCACCAGTGAACTTTTAGAACCATCCATGAAGAACAGTCCCCATCTAGAAATGTGTTCAGAAAAAAAGTGAATGATCACCACACTCGGGTTCGGAGTGTGAAATACATTTCTAGATACATGAAGAATATTGCCTAGCAGGTTTTATTAACTAAAATAATTTGCTTGAAATACTAAAATTTGAAATTTAAAAACTGAAAATAAATTTTGAAACAACATAAAGCATTATCTCAGATTTAAAAAAAAATCAGAAATCATGCCTTTCAAATAACAAACACTCTCAAAGCTGAAAAGGGAAAAAAATGAAATTTCTTTAGTTTGGATTGCAAATTGTACCATAAGGAAGGGCTTGGGTCTCAGCCCATGGAGCTACTGGAGTCTCATGGAGCCTAAGAGATGGCACGTAGAGGAAGAAGGAAGGTGATGTCCACACACAAGTCATAGCTCTCACTTCAAAGGGGATAAGAGAAAGTTTATTCTGAAGCCAAATATGAATGACCATGGCCCAGAAACACAGATCTAGATTACCCCAAAGCCCTTGTTCTAACGTCTTAACAATTTCAAGAAGGTTTTATAGTTATAGAACAGAAGAAAGTCACAAACCAAGGCACTTTTTATATGCATTGGCTGGCCATCAGGTAGGCGGGTTAGGGCAAAGCAAGAAATCTCCACCATAGGCCTCAGATGCTATGTGATAACATTCTTAGCCCTTGGATTGGTGGAAGCTGGGGTCCATTATCAGTCCATTCAGCCTTATCGAAGACAGATGCAACACTTTCCAGGAACATTAGTTCATAGTCATTTAAGTTATGCCCTGGAAATAGATAGCCCCTCATCTTTTTCACTGTTTCCTGGCCACTATGAAATGAACAGACTTCTTCCTTTCCACACTTCCACCATTACTTTGTACGCTACCATAGGACCATGGACTGAAAGTTCCAAAACAGGAGCTGAGCTAACAGCAACCTTTGTTACTTAGAGGTAGAATTGCCTCAGGTGTCCTGACACAGCAACAAAAGTCTAAACACAAAGATAAGATGACTTTTCTTAAGAAGTAAATCGCATGAGAGGGGCATAAAATGAAAAGAGACATTCCTGGGGAGACCATGTAAAACCATGGAAAATAACACCTGAAAAATAATAAGAAAATAAATGTCTCAAAAAGATATAAAAGGCAACTGATATTATGGTTTTACTGATGTGAAGAGAACTTGTAAAAGGAAAATATACTGAATGATTGTTTTCTTGAAATAAAGGAGAGCTTACTGTACAAATGACAGATCCCATAAGGCACCAGACAAACTTCAATAGAGAAAGATCCTTAGAAGGCATCTTCTAAAAGCATAATGGGTAAAGAGAGAAAGGCACTAATAAGTCTTCTGGCAAAATGTGAAATCACTTGTAAAGAAAGGTCAGAGCAACACACATTTTGTAGTGTTAATGCAGGTGGTTCGGGCGTTTGGTCTTCAGCTGGGCTGTCAGTAATGTACCAAAGCAATAAGTAGACCTTTTGGAAATGCAAGTACCAAACAGCTGTAGCATCTATAAACAGAAAACAAGATGACACAAAAGCAGCTGGAATGATTTAAGGATGGATTCCAGACACAAGACAATATACACATAACTCAAAGTAAGCTGATCAATGGTGAACACTGAACACATTAGATATAAAAACAAGGCTAAACTCTAGGATATTTGCCACAAGACTGAAATGCAAACATATATCATAATAATACACAGAAGAGGACTCTTAATTTTGGTTGTAAGTCAGTAGATTTACAACAGATCATTTTTGAATATAGAGATTTTAAAAGACATGTTTATATATACACTAGGTGTTATTCTACCTTACACCTAATAGCTTTTCTATTTTTGTAATTTTTAGTTTAATTTATTTATGTTTTTGCAAGCAGAGAGAGATAGAGAGAGGGGAGACAGCAGAGAGAATGGCTGCACCAGAGGGTCCAGCTGTTGCAAATGAACTGCAGATGCATGTGCCACTTTGTGCATCTGGCTTTACCTGCATCCTGGGAAATCCAACATGGGTTGTTAGGCTTTGCAGGCAAGCACCTTAACAGCTGAGCCATCTCTCCAGCACACCTGCTTATTTTTGATGACAAAAAAGGTGACTGTATTTGTTCATAAGAATTCAGCCCCTATGCAGATAGTAAATAGTGAGCCCTCCAGTCTGAGTTTCAGATATTGCACTCCTTTCAGAGCCCTTTACCCGTAATCAATGTCCCATTAAAGAATTCTCTTGAATTGGACCTCTGCTCCAAAACCTGCTCCTCTTCTTTTTTTTTCTTACTACCAAGATGGGGTATACCATCGTTCACCCATTACCAAATAAGAAGACAGATACTCATAGCCTCTGATCTGCTCTTAAACCCTTTGCTGCTGATGGTATTATATCTGTTTTGGGTTTTCTTTTTTTAATATTTTATTTTTAATTATTCTTTATTTGAGAGAGGGAAAAAAGCAGAGTGAAAGAGAGAGAGACACAGAGAGAGAGAGAGGTGGAGAAATGGGTATACCAGGGTCTCCAGCCACTGCAAATGAACTCCAGACTCATGTGCCACCTTGAGTATCTGGCTTACGTGGGTCCGGGGCAATTGAACTGAGGTCCTTTGGCTTTGCAGGCAAGCACTTTAACCACTAAGCCATGAAAGTATTATAATTTTAAGGTTTACGGTTTTCATTTATTCCTTTTTACATAATTTAGATTTCATTGCTGATATTAATAATTCTATGCATTATTTTTTCATAGTTCTCAAGTCCTCAAAATGTTTATATGAACTGCACTAAAGTGTTTTGGCACTATTTTAATATCTGTGTGCACTTACCTTTATTACATCAGTGTTTCTTGCACAATATCAGTTACAATTTTCTTTTATTTCTTCATGTAGTATTTTTAAAAATTTATTCTAATTAATTTATTTATTTGAGAGAGATAAAGAGACTGAGACAGAGAGAGAGAGAGAGAGAGAGAGAGAGAGAGAGAACAGGCATGGCAGGGCCTCCAGCCACTGCAAACAAACTCCAGATTGCATGCGCCCCTTTGTGTATCTGGTTTACTTGGGTCCTGGAGAGTCGAACTCGGATCCTTTGGCTTTGCAGTGAAACACCTTAATCACTAAGCCATCTCTCCTGTCCTTCATTTAGTAATTTTGACTACTGAACTTTCTGGGGAATACATTGATGATATACTGGGTATTTATTTATTTATTTAGAAGACTATTAGCTTTTGGTT
Organism: Orientallactaga sibirica; assembly: GCA_036365145.1. Taxonomy (NCBI): domain Eukaryota; kingdom Metazoa; phylum Chordata; class Mammalia; order Rodentia; family Dipodidae; genus Orientallactaga; species Orientallactaga sibirica. The sequence goes on from JAEOAD010000019.1 coordinate 27,806,789, forward strand.
CTAGCAGGCAATTAAGTTGCCTGGACTTCCATTCTCCTAACTGTGCTTACCATGAGGTGGGCAGTATGTGAAATTTTATCTGTGTTGTTCAGACTTTGTGCTGTTGCTTTGACTGTCCCTGTTGGTTGCTTTCTCAACATGCTTGGTAAAACACACATTTTACAATGACTATTTCCTTCTCTAAAGTCTTCCCCAGACCTTCCCACCCTCATTTTCCAGTTGCTGTGAAAAAAACAAACTATACCTCCTGCTGGTCAAGCCAAAGAGTCTGTGGGATTTTTTACCTTGAATTCCAGTCTTCCAATTTTACTTAACCTGTGGGGAAAGCCACATACCTGGAAAAATTGCCGGTGAGCACGTCTTTTTAAGATCAACTCTATGCTTGCCTTTAAACAGTTGGGCAAAATATTTTGTCCAAAATTTCTACCCATTTCCCATAGGAGTGTTTGAATGATTCAAGTAGCTTCACCATACTGGGAAGGAATATTTAAATACATATTTTTAAATATGTATGTGTACATTTTAAGTATAAACATCATATTACTACCATGCCAAAATGAATGCTTTGCTTTCCCATCACATTTGTCCCTAAAAGTTCACATAAATGAATGTTATAGCAAACATAAATGTCCTGGACTAAATTGTTGAAAATGTTCTCTTATAACATAAAGTTAAATAGTTGCTCTTAATGTAATTGTTTCCAACACAGCTTCCTCTTTAACAAGCAAATGTGCTCCAAACATGCTGTCACGTTTGAACTTGGCAGCATGCTATTTTACCTGGGTTTTGTTATTTTTGTACAATACTTTTGGGAAATCAGTACCCTGGAAAAATAGCATTTTAATCAACATGTTTCCTGTTTGCGTAACAGAATTGCATTCTAGTATTTTACATATCTTATAATTATACATATACGAAATGTACATGTAATAGTATAATTCTTGGTAATATCTTTGTATATATTCTACATGGGGTTTGTGTTAAATGAACATGAGGAAATTATTTAAAACATCCCTCTTTAAGCAGTTAGTAGATGAAAAGCTAGTTTACTTGAATATAGTAAACTAATTTACATATACACCTATCTACATGCATAATACATGTAAGTACATTTATGTATATTTATTTACTCAGTGAAGGAAATGCTATATTAGGGGCTGGAGAGATGGCCAAGCAGTTAAGGTGCTGGCGTGAGAAACCTAATGACCTGGGAAAACAGGAACACACATCTCCACCCTAGATAGGGTTCAGATGACAGACCAAAGTCCAATGCACCCATACCAGTTTGTCACACCGATGAGTTCATTGAGGTTATTTACAGAACAGGCTGAGGGGTTGCTTGCAGGAGCATGGATAACTCAAAAGGCAGCTACATAACTCAAAAGGCCCACCCCAGCATGGGTGACGACTCACAGAAGCTGCAGGTCTGTTGCACACCGCACAACCTGCAAGCAGCTAGGCTGGTGGGAGAGTCTCTTCCTGAGCAGTTGTCTTTTTTATATATGTTTAGGATCAGGCATCACAACCTCTCATTTTCCCAGACTTGTTGACTTCTTGGGGCTTCCTTCCTCCCCACAAGGCGGGAATACTGTAATTCAGTGGAAATTGAGATGCAACATCACACTTCCCAATACATGAATCTTTTTTTTTTTTTTTTTTTTTTTTTGGTTTTTGAGGTAGGGTCTCACTCTGGCTCAGGCTGACCTGGAATTAACTATGTAGTCTCAGGGTGGCTTTGAACTCTTGGCGATCCTCCTACCTTTGCCTCCCGAGTGCTGGGATTAAAGGCATGCGCCACCACACCCGGCTCCAATACATGAATCTTTGAGAAGTCAAACGCATCTAAACCATGGCAAACACATTGGCCTGCAACAGGAGAGAACCCACCTCTCCAAAAGACCACACAGGGTGTTTACAGTGAAGCATACTCTAGCTACACACTTAAAAAATTGATTTGTGTAATATATGTACTCTTATAAAAAGGACATTATAAAGAAATATCAGAAATACATTTGGGAAATCTGGAAATTTGGGAAACTATGTAATTCATTGGTAAAATAAAAATCAAATAAGAGGGCTGGAGAGATGGCTTAGTGGTTAAGGCACAAGCCTGCAAAGCCTAAGGACCCCGGTTCAATTCTCCAGGTCCCATGTAAGCCAGATGCCCAAGAGGGTGCACATGTCTGGAGTTGGTTTGAGGTGGCTAGAGGCCCTGACACACCCATTCTCACTCTCCCTTCTTTCCCTCTCTTTGTCTCTAATAAATAAATAAATAAAATAAAAATAAAGTAAAAATAAAATCTTTTAAAAAATCAAATAAGATATTGGAAAAAGGTTTTCAATGAAATGAACATAAAAATAGCATAGAGAAAACTTTCTGATGTACCACAAAAGCAGTACTTAAGGGTGGAGGCAGGATATGTCACTACCAACCTGAGTTAGATTAGAAGAAAAATGGAAAATCAATGACCTCACCTCCATTTTAAGAAAGTTTAAAAAGGGGAACAAATCAAACCCACATATGTAGTTAAGAGAAAATAAAATCAAAAGTGGCAATAAATAAAATAGAAAGCACATAAATAAGACAAATCAATAAAGCCAAAGCTATTTCTTTGAGCAATAAGTCTGACAAATCTCCATCCATATTGCTTGGGAAAACTAGGAAATGAATTCTATACATCAAAAATGACAGCTATGATATTCCTGAATATTCTACAAATATTAAAAGTGGGTTTGATGGCCATGGTTATACATGCCTTTAATCCCAGCTTTGGGAGGCAGAAGTAGAAGGATTGCTGTGAGTTTGAGGCCAGCAGAATGGGACTATAGAATGAGATCCAGGAGATGGCTTAGTGGTTAAGGTGTTTGCCTGCGAAGCCAAAGGACCCAGGTTCAATTCCCCAGGACCCACGTAAGCCAGATGCACAAGGGGCCACATGCATCTGGAGTTCATTTGCAGTGGCTAGAGGCCCTGGCATGCCCATTCTCTCTCTGTCTGTCTCTCTTCTATCTCTCTCTCTGCTTGAAAATAAATAAATAAAACAATCATTAAAAAAAAAAAAAAGAATGAGATCCAGGTCAACCTGGCATAGAGTGAGACCCTACTTCCAAAAATCAATCAATCAATCAGTCATCAATAAAAGTGTGGTAATGAATGTTACATTTTTATTATTTTACAAGCATAAACTCATCCATTTGGGTGATGAAGGATATATTCTAAATGCTCATCTAATAAATAAATAAAATCTCAGTATGCACAAAAGAGGTTAAATTTGAAGAGAGGAAGAGAGAAAAATGAATGGTAAAAGAGTCTAGCAACCCAGACCTAGAAGGTTTCAGTGGAGCAGTCAATGAAACACTTCAGGAAGAAATAAAACCCAGTCCACACATATTCTTCCACAAAGACAAAAATGGAAAGAAGCCCTTCTCTTAATTTGCTTTGTGATGCTTGTCAACTAGGCAGGATTTAGAATGACTGGGGGAACAAATCTCAGTACCCACATAAGCCAGATACACAAGGTGGTACATGCATCTGGAGTTTGTTTGCAGCAGCCAAAAGCCATGGTGCACCCATTCTCCCATTCTCCCATTCTCTCTCTCAATCCATATATATGTGTGTGTGTGTGTGTGTGTGTGTGTGTGTGTGTGTGTGTGTGTGTATAATCTGCCTCTCTCAAATAAACAAATAAAAATAAAATAACATTTTTTAAGGGTGGACAGAAAGGCCAACTGGAACTTTTAATTTTTTTTTTTTATTTATTTGAGAGAGAGAGAGTGAGAAATAGGTAGAGAGAGAGAGACAGAGAGAGAATGGATGTGCCAGGACTTCCAGCCACTGCAAATGAACTCCAGATGCATGAGCCTCCTTGTGCATCTGGCTGATGTGGGTCCTGGGGAACTGAACCTGGGTCTTTTGGCTTTGCAGGCAAGTGCCTTAACAGCTAAGCCATCTCTCCAGCCCCCCAACTGGTACTTTTAATGCAACACAGATGAAAACTGTTAAGAATGTCATGACAAAAGTATGTAAACAGGAGCAAGCCATGGGATATAGAAACCAGGGACTTGCCACAGAAGGAGGATTAGCAACACAAACCAGGAATCTGAACCCCCAGGGCCATGTTTACACAGGTAGAGGTATTTGGATTAATAAGTCAGTCAGCTACTGGGGTCTGCAGAATCATACAGAAAAAAATGGAGAGCATATGTATAGAGATTACTTTTCACAAAATAGGTGGGCTTGGAGAACTGTTTGGAGCTATCACTGTCTTTAATGGCATGTTCTTCCTGTATCCTTGAACTCTGGTCCTGCTGCTGACTCTGGAACACTTCAGACCAGAAAGAACAGTGGTGCAAATAAGGGAAAGAGAGTAAGGAACATTAAAACAGTCTGCCTAGCTAAACTAGCCAACCATTAATATGCAAGCCAGCCCTGTTGTCAGCCTCCACCCTATAACACGCCATCTCTTACCACCTTGAATTACTCTTGGTCGCATCTTTAAGGCTCTGTTATTGGTTCTCATCTGCCCATACCTGATTCAGTCCCATAGGTAATAAATTGTACTTAAAACTGAGCTTGTGATCTTGCATACCTCTGGCCTCGCAGCAGCAATCGCATATTGATGAGATGCATTATTTAGAAGACTTTGAGAGCGTGTTTGGTAGAGTATATGCCTCGTTTGTTGATACTATTATAAATGTAGTAGCAGTATTTTAAAACTCTTCCAGGATTGGATTGACTACATTTTAGCCACAGGGTTAAAAGCTCTTCTTGAACTTAGTGCAAGAGGCCTCAGAATTATACCTCTAGACATGGTCACCTCACTTATTTATAACAGACTGATCACTGGAATAAGATGAAGTCTGGATCAAAATAGGATAATTTGAATTAGGACAGGAGGAGAAAGTGTGACTTGAGGAAGTGGCATAGAGTTCAGAAGAACTGGGGAAGAGGAGATGCTAAATTCATGGTCCTACCAATAACCACACCCCACACCCAGAACTGAGTCATAATCTTATTACAGAATCCACTGGCTTCCAAATTGTAGTTTAGAGGGATGTCATAAGTGAGTTTTTAATTATGTCACACTCAGAGCTGAGCTTTTGCAGTCCCAACTCATCAGGAGCATCTCCTTTGCTCTGTGCACAGAAACAAACACACGTGACCTGTTTACTTTCGTCCCCTTACTACTCACAGCTGTTGAGTGTGAAAAAATATGCTTTCTCACTATAGCAAAGGTTACTTTTGTGTTAGAGTTTTCTTGGTCGCCTCTGCGCAACGAAAGCATCCGTAGTTTTCACAATGATTCTTGTTACACAAGGGTTTGATAACACAAAAAGAACAGATGCAACAGGACATGGAGGTCCTGGTAGGCCGGTCTCAGGATATCAGGTGAAGTTTTATGAATGTTTACTCAGAAGAATGAAAGCTGCCTGCACTGGGACAGTGAACTGGAAAATCTTTTTGGAATAATGTGTGCTCATTATTCAGAAGCAAAAGAGAAAGAAAGAAAGAAAGAAAGAAAGAAAGAAAGAAAGAAAGAAAGAAAGAAAGAAAGAAAGAAAGAAAGAAGGAAGGAAGGAAGGAAGGAAGGAAGGAAGGAAGGAAGGAAAGAAAGGGGGAGGGAGGGAGGAAAGAAAAAAGAAAGAAGGAAGGAAGAAGAAAGAAGAAAGAAAGGGAAGGAATGAGGGGAAGGAAGTAAAGGAGAAAGAGAAGAGAGAGAGAGGGAGAGAGAAATAAATTGAGGGACCCACTCAGGAAGCCATACTATTGTTCCTGCCTTTTTAAATTTAAATTTTATTTTTTAAATCTTTTTTATTAACAATGCATATTGTATGGACACATCATGTATTGGCACCGTCATGTCCCTCATCCCTGCCCCCATTCCACTGGGGACCCTACTCAGTGGGGTTGCAGGTATTCCCCATCAGATTGTGGTTTATGCTTTGTGGGAGCAGCTGTCAGTTATTTTAGGGGTGGGGTATGCCTACCTTCTTTTGCTTTTTTGTTTTTTTTTTGGCGAGCCCAACAGACTGCCCCCTCCTTTTTATGAGAGGGAAAAAGAGTGAGAATGGGAGAGAGAGGGAGAGAATTGGCACACCAGGGGCCCCCCACCACCACCACCACTGCAATCCAACTCCAGATGTGTGTGCCACCTTGTGTGCATGTGCAACCTTGTGCACTTGTGTCCCCTGGTGTGCCTGGCTTACATGGACCTGGAGAGGTGAACATGGGTTCTCAGGCTTTTGCCTTAACCACTAAGCCATCTCTCCAGCCCCGATCCTATCTTTGAATTCACAAAATGGAATGAGATGGTTACAGAGTAACACCATTTTAAAGTGATAAGGGTTAAGGTAAAGGCAAACCATAGGGAGAAAGGTATTTTAATCTCAGGAAAGCAAAACAAAACATGGGTGAAAATCTAAAATGGTTATCCTGTTTAAAACAAAAGTCCCTGACCTGTTACGAACAGACAAGCAGAGTTGGGACTCCAGCTGTGCAGCTCCATGCTGCCATCTTCCTTTCCCTGTTCTCTTCTAGAAGCCGTCGTGTGGGGTGCCACAGTGCTCACAGATGGCCCCGGATGGAGTGCTATGAAAGTCATTTGAGTCTACGTCCCGTCTGCCTCCCGTCCCTAGGGAATAGCTGCAGATTGGAGACGATGATGCGAGGGTGGAACTCACAGGCCATTATTCCCGCTTTTGTTATTAATTAGGAACTCGCCACACAGACAACATGTGCAGAGGAGTCGGTGATGAACATCACAAAGCCATCGTTTCAGTATCCGCAGTTCTCACACACGTCAGTCCCGGATATTGTCGGTCGGAAAAATCAAATTGTTTAGGACACGTGGTCATGGTTTTCCTATTTCCCCTGTTCTATACAGAGCATACGGGAATGAGTTATGAAGGAGAAAGAAAGCACAGAAATGCTATGAAGCCATACACATGTGCAGAGTGCTTAACAGCTTGCAAAACACATGCATGCATGTTGCCCCATTAATCTTTGCAACCATATGAGACAGCTTACTAATATTACTGCCACTTCATAAATACAAAGCAATGCACCCTAGCAAGCTCAAGTAACTTGCCAGGATGTCATGCCTGTCAAAGTTAAAGCCCAGTTGGTATTTCTGATTGAGCGTTTATCTACAGCAAACTAAAATGTGACCAGCACCTTCCAAAATAGAATATAACTCTCTATTATTAGGCAGCCTCCTCTCTAAACGTCACAAGCTGTCTTTGCTGAATACCAGATATCTTTTGCAGGCAGGGAAGCAGGGGGCATCTTACATCAGTGGTGCGAAGACCTGGCTCACCTTCTGTGACTGGTGGGCTCTGTGGCTGGTCTCCCGTGAGACAATGGCCTGAATGCAGAATAAGCACTCGCAGTACCAGACAGCAACTTGTCAGGGAAGTTCTGTGTCTGCGGAATAACTATTAAAAGTGAGAGCTGTGTTCTTAATACTCTTTTACAAACATTTAACATTCTACTCATTTTTGGTCTGTTGTATGTTACAATGACTCAGACCACAACAGATTGGGGCAAGGGGTGTGTCCTTCTCTCAATTGTTTGGGGGAATCACTACGGTACAGAAGCTCCTCTGCTCTGCTGAGTTGAGGAGCCCTCAGAAGGCTCTGTTGCACCCCACTTTATTGACTTAGCATGAGCTCTGTTAGGGTCCCCATTGCATAGTTTCCTTAAGAAACCTGGGTTTTCGGAAATGGCCTCTAAGGGTCAGTAATGTCTACCTATTTGTTTGGTTTGGTGTGTGTGTGTGTGTGTGTGTGTGTGTGCGCGCGCGCGTTCAAGTGTGTAGTGGATAGCCATGACACGTGTCTCAAGGTCAGAGAGCAACTTTTGGTGTAGATCCTCACCTTCCACCTTGGTTGAGGAAGGGTCTTACTTTTCGTGGATCACTGCTGAGTTCGCCAGGGTTGCTGGCCTATGAGCTTAGGGGACAGTCTCCTATCTCACCTCCTGCCTCACCACGTATATGCTGGAATCGCAGAAGTACGCCACAGCTTTGGACTGCCACGTGGAGTCTGGAGATCAGAACTCAGGTACTCACGCTTATGTGGAAAGTATTTTTTCCACCGAGCCATTTCTCCAAACCTCCACCATATTCTCTGAGATGGGCTCTATTTGCAAACCTCAGAGCTCACTGATGCTGCTAGACTAGGGAGCCAGCAAGCCCTGGGGAGCTTCCTGGGTCTGCCTCCTCCGCACTGCGTCACCACGCCCGGCACTTTACATGGGTTCTGAAAGGTCACAGGAAAGTGCTTTTGAGTGTATGGCAAGCATTTTACCTACGAAGCCGTGCTCCCCGCCCCTCCCCACCCTCATCATTTGAAATCTTCGCTGCCGTCACAGACAACACACACTAAAAGGCCCCAAAGAAAAAGTATTGCTCTAAGTTCTCTTCTCTAAATATTTTCCCTGAGAATACTATCAATTAAATGTGTAAAGTTCTCCTTATTTGGAGCTACACTCATGCCAGACAACCTGTGCCCTCAACTCCAGAAAGAACCATTTGTCTTAAGAGGCATTTTGATCTTAAAAGGCCAGAATTAACAGAGGGCTTTAATGCCTTTATGCAGCAAGTCCAGAGCCCTGGACGTTTTCTTTTCATTTTTATTTTTATTATTAATTATGTACATGGTGTGTATACAGTTATGTACATGGTGTGTAAACAGTTATGTACATGGTGTGTATACAGTATTATGTTGGTGCCATCTTTGGTCTCCTCCTGTCCTCCCCCTCATTGGGGAATGTGGGGCATGCATTGTGGGGGTAGCCATCAGTTAGGGGGAGAGGCAATGTCTCTGTGCATAATGTCCCAACTTGTGGCTCTCACAATCTTTCTGTCCCCTCTTCCCTGAATTTCCCTGAGCCATGTTGGGTTTGTTTTAGGTCTACTTCAGTGATGAGGTCTTGGGAGCCTCTGTGTCTCTGGATATCTGGTTTGGTAGGAGTTGAGTGTTCTGGAAGTTTCCTATGGTGCCTTCTTCCAGATGGCTGCTAGGGTTTTGCTCATTCCAGACAATGATTCTGTGGTTGGGACTGAGACACAGTGAGGACCTGAGGATGAGCCCAGGAAAAACAGACACTGTGCCTTCCAGTGTGGGCACACAGCTTGATGCACTTCAGTACCTGCGCTCATTCTGCCCTAGGGTGTATGGCACATTACAGGCCTGGCCCTAGCCACACCGCATGGCAGAGAAACCAGGAAGTGGCTTCTGTGAACATGGCATTCTGTGCAGGCCTGGTGTGACAACAGCTACAGTCCCATGCTCGCAAGAAACCTGCTACGAGATGATCTGTCTGGAGACAGGCTGTCATTGGTCACAAAAAGGGGACCACCCATACAATGATTGGCCAGCCAAGCCCCTTAAAACTCCGTGTACTTCCTCAATAAATGTGTTTGTGGCAGCTCGCCCTCTGCTGCTTCCACCCAACTCCTGGAGTCTGTGTCGTGACTCCGCACCTCTCACCCCCCCCCCAACTCGGCAGAGACCCTACCGTCCCTCCTGGGCTGACCCTAGGGGGGACCACAACACTAGGGGTTCTGACATCATTTCCTGCTGAAACCAAAACTCCAGAAACATGAAATAAGATGCAGTGGGTTGAAGATCATAACAGTTTTGTAATGATGTAAGAATGGGAGCTTTGGACACAGACAATGCTAAAGAAGTCACCAAAAATTAGAATCATTCACTCTGCCTGCCTAGTTAAACTAAAGGCAATGAAACCTCAAGTCACTGTCTTAACAACAACAACAAAATCAATACTGTGGCAGTGATAGCCTCAGTAGAAAAAGTAGCCAATGGAACTTAAATGAGTTTTCTCTTAACATTATCCAGTTCCGTTCATTAAAAGGCATTAAGATGCACAGAGTGCTCTCAAAGAGAATTTTTCATGATTTCATTGACGTGATTTTATTTCTTCTAACCTTGAAATCTCAAAGCAACTTTCTCATTACAGTTTGCTCAATCCAGTACATTGTCTTACTTGGAAAACTAAACAAGAGGAGAGACTGGTGTTTTGTGCACTAGATAAAACTCAGTACCACTGTAAGTAACAGTCATTACTAATTAATAATTCTATAAGCATGGCACTGATACAGATGAAAATTTCAACAATGTTATTACTTTGAGGCAAATAGTAAATGTTACAACTGGGTCAAAGCGAACTCAAAGCACTCTGCATTTACAATCCTATGTGGAATGCTGAAACAGACAGAAAACTAATAAAATGCTTCAGAATCCAATATCTGTAGGCAGATACTCAACTCTATACACCACACATAGCCTGCATTCCTACAGGCAGGAATTATTAGTACTGCACTTAGTTTTCTACAAATTGACTCTGAAGAGTCATAAAATAGCCTGGCGTAAACCAAAATGAAAAATGAAAGCACACCCTTACAAAAACAGTCAATCCTTAGAGAATCATCATTTTATTGAAATGACACTCAACCATCTTTTTCAGCCCATTTAAATCATGCGCACAAATACAGAATGCCCTCACAGAGCCAGAGGAAGAGATGGAAGAAGCTTGTTGGTGTCTCCAGGCCTGGTATGACGTGTATTCTTAGACGAGATGGCTTTTGTCCCCACTTTGGCTGTTCACATGCATGTCCAGTGAATATTCATCCTCTCAATTTCAAGTCCAAGCCATAGGTATTGGAAAGCAATTAACTACTTCCAAATCTATATCACATATGTGGAAAAGGCCAGCCAGATGAAAGGGGACATTTCTCCATCCCATGAAATAGCAATGTGATCTAATCCCTAGAGGACAGTGATTCTTTTATTTATTTGAGAGAGAGAGAGAGAGAGAGAGAGAGAGGGGTACAGAAATGGGTAGGCAGAGAGAGAGAAAAAATGGGCACTCCAGAGCCTCTAGCCACTGCAAACAAACTCCAGATGCATGCGTCCCCTTGTGCATCTGGCTTACGTGGGTCCTGGGGAGTCAAACTTGAGTCCTTTGGTTTTGCAGGCAAGTGCCTTAACCGCTAAGCCATCTCTCCAGCCTGGGGATAATTATTCTTAATGAACTGAATACATTAAATTTTTGACATGCACAATGAAGCCTGGACTTCTTCACCCTTTTCAAAACGTGTCATTGATTTGTGAGACCCATAGAGGAACAGAAGGGTGAATACATTAACATGAACATTCACACCAGCCATGACAACATGCTAGAGGTGAGGAATGGATTCCAAAACCAGATGTATGTTGAGTAGGTTAGCAATTTCTTATAGATTGGGGTTAAAACTCTTTCCTCTCTTGGCATGGTAACTATACCTGTAAGTCCAGTCTAATTTTCCAACTTCATTCTTATCTTAGACCCAAATCTCTGCATCATTTTCCTCAACTTTCCTTTCATGAAGACAGCCTTCCTGCTCCAGGTTTGCTAACAGAAGGGACACGGTGGGAACATCTTGATAACTGAGACGTCGTTAGTCTAATTACTTGTATCACACCCCTGCTTCACCTTCGCCCTCCCCCATCTCTTGCTGAAGCATCTGCTAAATGTCAGTAGTTAAGATGTGTCAGACAGAACCCAGAACTGCAGAGCTGAGTTTGTTGGGAGGCATCCAGAGATGAGAAGAGGCAGAAAAATATTGCCTTCAAATTCCTTTTTCAGCTGTCCTGTTTATTGTTTTAGAAAGAAAGAGAAGTCCAACAAAAAGATATAAAGATGGGGGTCCTGGAGAGATGGCCTTAGCAGTTAAGGCACTTGCCTGCAAAGACAAAGGACCTAGGTTTGATTCTCCAGGACCCATGTAAGCCAGATGCACAGGGTGGAGCATGCGTCTAGAGTTTGTTTGCAGTGGCTGAAGGCCCTGGTGCACCATTCTCTCTCTCTCTCTCTCTCTCTCTCTGACTCTCTCTGCATCTTTCACTCTCTTTCTCAAATAAATAAATAAAAATGTAAAAACATATAAAGATGGGATGTGTGTGTGTGAGAGAGAGAGAGAGAGAGAGAAGAAAGGGAGGGAGGGAGGGAGGGAAATAGGGAGAGAAGCAGGGAGGGGGAGATTTACCATCCAGGAAAGTGTACACACATGCGGGAAGAAGCATGACCTCACTGGCATGATTCATATTTCTGCTGATGAACTAATGGCTCTTTAAAGAGGACAGAGAGGAACATATATAAAAGACTGCAGCACTTATGCCCAGATGGATGGGACTTTACCATTCAGCTACTGAAGTGGACGCCTTATCTCTGCATGTCTATTTGGGGATGATATTGATTAATAGCTGGTGATGATCAACGTTATATACATAGTGTCTATAAACAGGAGATAAAAGCAACCACAGCTCCTACTTCCAATAAGTCTTTTACATGGTCCCATTATATGTGGAACAGAGCTCAGGCCAATGGTAAAGCAGGAATTCTATGCTCATTTCCTCATCTGAGGGGCCATTTAACAGACTCAATCAATGCATTCCAATCTGCAAAACCTTAAATCTTTTGGGGAAGAAAGCTATATCTGCTCCCATAGGGCCACCCTAGTTTGAAAAGATATTGTTTGCAATCTTTCACATGTGTGTTCAATTTCCTAGAAATTCTAAACTTCGAGTCTCCCTGGGAGGACATATTTGAAGTTCTGTCCTACTGTGTGAGAATGGCCAAAGAAGATAATCTTCAAGGCCCATGGCTGGTTCTCAGATCTATAACAAGGTATGATGGTTACTTTAGCAAAGAGGATCAGTCTCTGAAGTGTCGGATCTATACTAACTGTTCTCCCTAGAGAGGGGACCATGTCCACACATGGAGGAGTACATAAAATGGAAAGAAAATAAGCAGTAATTAAAACAAACACCACTGAAGAGCACACACGCCTACTGAAATTTCCTTCAATCGGCTCACCTTGGAGACACCTGTCCTCACCCTGTGACCTCGTTGAAGGGAGAGACGCCTCTCTTCTCCCTCTCTGGAGTCCTTAGAACCTATACTGCGAAACTAAGCATTTGCTGAACCGTCTCAGGCTTACACACAGTTTGGGGGCAGGGTGTTTTATGTCTCACATTTTTCTTTGAAAGCTTTTATATTCTAATTGATGTTTGGAGCAAAGAAAAAATGCTTTATAAGCATCCCTAAATCTATTGCCTGTCACAAGGGCTGCACATGAATTTGTTCCACTACACAGCCTCCATATGCTGCTCTGCATCTTCCATGCTTCTGTGCTCCTTAGTGGGAGAAACTTTTCCATCGAAGTGCTTCAAGATGAAAGAAAATGAAATGGACAGATGAATCTTGCTCTCATTTCTCTCCTTGGGTGGACACTTAAAATTAAACAACAACAACAACAACAGAATATATATTAAGAAGAGGTTACTTTGGGCTACAAAATCCACCCTCTTCTTCCAACAGCAGAAGACATTAGGAAACATGGAAGATTTTGCTCACTTCTCTGGTTTCTATAATTTTCCATTTGGCTCAGATTTTGGTTGAAACTGCTTTGAATTATTAAAAAGAACGCTGTGTCTTCTTTTCTCTGAGCATTTTACAACATTTAATAAAAGAAAATTATTCATTCTCTTAAAGGTTTTTTTTTTTTTTTTTTTTTTTTTTTTTTTTTTGCCACTGGGGATCTAAGTTGTATGAGGTATGGCATCTGGACACATTTGAGAGAAAGGGACGAAGGTCCGTGATTAGGAAATGGAAACAACCCTGATGGAAATACTGATAAGGTTCCATGCGAGTGGGGACAAAGCACCTTTAAACATGCTGAGGCTTAGAACGGATGTTCAAACAGAAGCATGGGAGATGTGGGAGAACTACATAAATGTGTGTGTGTGTGTGTGTGTGTGTGTGTGTGTGTGTGTGTTTCGCACCAGTGTTTTGTAACAGAGGTGGCAGGAAGTGCAACAGGACTTTGAATAAATGTATGGGATATAGGAAGACATATGAGAAACAAGAGTCTGTGGTAGAGCTAGAAAGAAAAGTGGATGGCTCAAGAATAAAGTGAGAGGACAGTGAAGGAAAATTAAATAAAAACGAACTAACTGGTAGAGAGCCTGAAAGTAAGCTCAAATGCAATTTAGAATATGAAAAAGTGTTATCTGAAGTATAACAAAGGCGAATGGTATCTTACTAATGGCCTGGTACAACTGGCTCATCATTTGGGGTTAAAAACAAACTATATCTCTACATAACAGTGAAGTATAAAAATGAATCTTTCCTGATGAAACTAAATAACTTCAGTCCTTACCCATTTTTCTGTGTATCCATGCATTTGCCTGCCCACCCATCCATCCATCTATCCATCATGAATCCTTCACTAAATATTAGTAATAAGAATAGCTTTGATTAAATTCTATAAGCTTTGGCATCTATTCTCATTTATCCATTGTCTGCATACAAATGGGCACTAAATACTAATAAATGAATCAATAAACTTTCTCTTGAATACATAAAAATAAGAAAAAATGTTTTTAAATTGCATCTGGGGAGATGACTCACTGAGTAAGCATGCTTACTGTGCAAGCATGAGGACCCAAATACAATAATCAACACCCATGAAAAAACCCAAGCAGGGTCATACATACCTATCACCCCACGCTGCAAAAGGGAAGGGAGACCAGAGGATCACTGAGAGCTTGCCAATCAGTACAACCAGAGAACATGGAGTTCCAGGTACAGTGGGAGACTCCATTTCAGAGAAACGTGACAGAAGAGGACACCTGATGTCTTTGTACTTGGGTGCACACGGCTTGAACATCTGTACACACGCTTAATAAACTATACAGAATACACACAAAAAAAATCACTTTTCACATGTCATATTGACAGACATTTGAAGGATTGCTTATATCCTCTTTGAAAACGATGGAGGGACACATGCTGCTCAATGCTTTGGGTAGGTGTATCAATTCACATGATCTTTTAGAGACAGTTTGTAAACATTTGTCAACATTGTGTCGTCCTTTGACTCAGCTGCTGTGTCTTGAAATATTTCCTAAGGTGATGACAAGAAAGGTATGCAGATAGATGGGATAATACACACAGAATGCATCATAGTGCTGTTTATGATATAGGAGAGACTAGAAACCACTTGAAAACCCACCACTATGAAAGTGACTGAATCTAGCTGGGCCATAGACCCCGGTTTTCCTAGGACAATTCCAGTTCATGACTGTTGCTCTGTCATGACTGGAGTGTTCCCTTCTCACTTCTGAACTAGTTTATTTTGGAAGTGAAATTATCTATACTTAAGCCTTTTTAACCAGTAAGTTTCTCTACAGCAATTGGAAATAGTGATATAAACCTTTATCAACTGACATCAAATATAGGTTCCATAGGTGTGGTGGTTTTATTCAGGTGTCCCCCATAAATTTAGGTATTCTGAATGCTAGTCTCCCCAGCTGATGGCAATTGGAAATTAAAGCCTCCTGGAGGCGATGTATTGTTGGGGGTGGGCTTGTGGGTGTTATAGCCAGTGCCCCCATGCCAGTGCTTGGCACGCTCTCCTGTTGCTATTGTCTACCTTATGTTGGCCAGAGGATGATGTCCACCCTCTGCTCATGCTGTTGTTTCCCCACTGCCATCGTGGAGCTTTCCTTCTAGTCTGGAAGCCAAAGTAAACCTCTACCCCCCTCCCCGCTCCACAAGCTTCTCTTGGTTGGGTGATTTCTACCAGCAATGCAAACCTGACTGCAACCATAGGTAAAGGTGAAAAGGCCCTGTATAAAAAAAAAAAGTTCCACAATACAACTGATTTTCAGATGGTAGAGACTACTGGGATGACTCAAAACCCAAAGAGCTGAAAAATGACCGTGGAGCGTTCAGCACTGAGACATCCCTATCACACCTTCCAAGGCTCAGACGCCATTGCCTAAGAGATTGTAGAAAGAATGTAAGAGCCAGAGGAAGGGGAGGGGTGTTTTGGAACACTGTCTTCCAGACAGAAAGTGGCTTTGTCATTCCTAACCTCACGGTGGCTGATACTACGTACACAAGACCTTGAATATCTGGAGAAAAGAACAATGGCATCAAAATGGAAGAGAGAGTTGTTGGAAAGAAGGAGGAAGTGGATTCAGGAGGCAAAAAGGCAGGGTTGTCGGAGGGGATTATTATTATTTTATATTGTTGATATTATGGAAGCTGTCAATAAAAAGTTAAAAAACAAATTAATGAAAGTTTTTAAAAGACCAATTTATATGTAACTATTATATTTGCTTTCAAAATATAATATGTAAATATGCAGTCTTTCAATATTTAGTAATACAATGAATTGTTAACTTTTGTGAAATTCAGGAAAATATTCTCATTAATATAGCTTTGTGGTTTGAAATTGTGTAACAAGCATGCATTATATAAACAACGAATCTGTTTTCATTGGAAAGAAAGTCAGACCATGAGGATGCAGATAGCAAGGATATCATGTGACACTATGCACAAAGTAAAAGATTAGCCACATTGCTTTTCTTTGTTAGATATTAAAATATATTTAGTTTCTATATCAAATATTAGATTCTGTGCAAAGACCCCACAGCTTATAGAATTTACTAAAAGTTATTCTTGTTATTATTATTACTAATATTTCATAAATAGATATATGATAGATGGATGGATAGATAGATGGATGGATGGGTAGGTAGATGGATACACAGAAAAATGTGTAAGAGCTAAACTTATCAAGAATTTCATCAAGGGAGAACTTAATAATCATTTTGGAGTTTTTATTTTGGCATCTTCTATACCAGCACTAGGCTAATTCCTAAGTAGCAACTGTTAGTAGATTATATAAACCCGAAGTAAACTACCAATGGCTTCTGCTATTTAGCCACAGAATAGGTGAGAGAAGCAGCAGCCTTAATGGAAGAGATGGTAAACTAGCAAGCCCTCATCTAGGTCCAGAAGGCTGCCTTCCTTTGTTCTGCACTATCAGTGTTGTGAGAAGGAAGGTCTGTAGCTGATACGTGACGGCACTGAATTTTCATGGAGTATTGAATGCTCACTTCTCCTCTGTCCAGTGTCCCTATCTCCGTATACTACATTTTAAAAATGTTATTCTATAGAAAGTAGATGAAAGCAAGTAATAAGATGGGACATATGCAGAAACGAAGCCAAAACCAGAGCTGGGGCTTTGTCTTCCTTTAAATATATATATATAATCTATATATATCAGTTTTTCCCTGCCAAATTTTATTTGGGAAAAGCCTCATTCTTTAAGGATACCTATAAAAGTTACTAGCTTTTTTTTTCCTGAAATCAGAAATATTCTTTTGCCATATTAAATTGCTCTCTTCAATTTGTGAGTTTCTCCTTGATTACTTGATACTCAATTTTATTACTTATAGTAAAAAAGCAATAACAGTTTTTGGTAGTTTGGTGGTAATAGGCTGTTTTAAAGTTCAAATCAGAGGTATTGTTTAAAATATAATTCTTATGTTAATGTGTAAATATATACTAAAATTACCTGCAGCATTAAAATAAACAATGAAATCAAGAAGTTTAGTTTTTTTCCTGACTTAGTCTAGTTATAATAACACATGGGTTTGGCAATCTGGTTGTCCTTTTTATGCCAGTATTTAATGCTGTGATTTTCTTTCATTTATATTAAAACCTCAAAAAATCAGTGATACTATCATAGTCACTCTATTATATCCACCCTTGCTTTAAAATTGCATGTTTCTATTGTTCTGTTTCAAAATAGTCATTATTTCAAAATGGTTCTGTGTTAAATGCAAAGGAAAAAACGTGCATTATAATTTTTATTTTTCTCCAATGCCTCGCTTGTACACAGTAGCTGTGTTTATTTCTTTGAACCTATAACCCCCAGAAAGGGAGCCAGAAATGTACTTATTTCTAAGTATAATATGGGTTTTAGATTATTTGAATGCTATTCTCCATCTTATCCCACAAA
Source organism: Orientallactaga sibirica (assembly GCA_036365145.1). Taxonomy (NCBI): domain Eukaryota; kingdom Metazoa; phylum Chordata; class Mammalia; order Rodentia; family Dipodidae; genus Orientallactaga; species Orientallactaga sibirica. The sequence continues at coordinate 27,824,671 of JAEOAD010000019.1, forward strand.
GATTTATATCTCAGCTAGTGGGATACCATGATTTCTACAAAGCACTTATGCAAGATGTAATGACTTCAAGATCAGAGACACCCCAGACATTGCAGTGATTTTTGATTCATTAGAGCAAGGACCTTGAACCTAGAAAGGTCTAGAAAGCTACCTTAAAATGAATTTATGAGGGCTCAAGAAATGGTTCAGCAGTTAAGGCATTTCCCTTCAAAACCTAAGGACCCAGGTTCAATTCCCCTGTACCCATATAAAGCCAAAAGCACAAAGTGGCACATGCATCTGGAGCTTGTTTTCAGCAGCTGGAGGCCCTGACATGACCATTCACTTTATCTTTCTCTCTTCTCTCTGTGTTTCTCCACTTGCAAATTAATAAAATATCTTTAAAAATGAACTTATGAGATTGTATGTAAAATCATAGCTATGTGTTGATGAGTACATTTTTAAAAAATTGTTTACTTTTTGTGTGGGGGGTGCCAGGGTCACTTGCCACTGCAAACTAATGCCCAGATGGGCGTACTTTGCAGCTAAACACCTTTAACCACTGAGTCACCTCCACAACCCCATTTCATTATCTCTTGAAATGTCTGAAATCCAAAATAGAAAACCATTGAAAGATTATCAGCTATATCAGGAGTTAAATAAAGGAGGTAGGACTTGATGGTCACTAACTATCAGCTCTCAAAAGCTTATTCAGGCCCTTTGCTCTGTGACTGTCTTGTGAATACAACAGGTATAATGAATGATAGTATCTACTTAAAAGAGCTTTTCAGAGGATTCAGTGAGTAAAATTACAGAAAACTCTTGGACAATATGTGAAAATAAAGTAAATGCTTTGTATGCAATGGATATTGTTGTGAAATTCTTCAAACACTGGGAGCCGTGTGAAACTCTTTGTTCCCAATTATAAGCCAGAAGAGTGATTTCAATTTCACAGATAGGATAGAGAAAAGGCAAAATATGTTGTGTTTGAAACATAACTCATTTCTGTATAAAATAATGGAAAATTAAAGAAAAACAGCCATTAGACACTATAAAAATGTTGCTATTAAAAACTACACTTTGTGCCAGGGAGAAAGCTTAGGGGCTAAAGGTGCTTGCTTGCAAACACTAAATTTTAATAAGGAAATTTGGAATAACAACTGAAAATTCCTGTATTTAATTTACAAAACTTCAAAATAATTTTAATTCTCTAAAATTTAAAAGAAAATGTTCTGCAATAAAACAAAAAGGAGAGAACAATACTTACTTTCAGGAAATAACAAGGTTCCATGTATGACATGGGAATGAAACAAGAAGTCATCTCACAGACAACTGTTCATGTTACTGAAATGAACACTATTAATGGTTTTTGGCAGAAATTGGCCCCATATAAAACTGAGTCAGTGTTATACTAAGCAAACATAAATTTCCTATAAGGCAAAGGAAAAACAGGGAATATGTGGTGGTTTCAATGCAAATGCATATTCCCACATAGCCTCAAGGATTTTAAAGATTGAGCTTGCAACTTGAGTCTCTAGGAGGCAGGAAAAGGTATACCATTGGCAGTGGGTTAGGGGTGGGTGGATCTTGTAGTCCAGCCCTAGTAGGTATATAGAAAGCAGTTTGGGCTTGCACATGTTGGTCTCTCTCTCTCTCTCTCTCTCCCCGGTGGATGCTGAAGTGAGGAGCCAGCTTCCTCTGCTATTGGTGGTGTTTCCCCTGATTTCTATAAGCCTGAAATAAACCTTTCCTCCCATAACCTGCCTCTAGGCTGATGTTTGTCCCAGTAACAAGAAAGCAACTACATCAGAATATAATAGAAAATGAAAAGAAATAAACAGGATATAAAGTAAGAACAGTTGTTCCTAAGTAAGCAAAAATGATAGAATCCAAAAATAATAGCATAAGTAATTTCTTAGCTAAGAATCATTCAGGGGAAAAAACACATGAATGTGGAAAAAAACACATGAATGTGGAAATGGAATTGAATCAACATATGTTGATGATGCTTTTTTAAAAAATATTTTTATTTGCACTGTGCACATGTGGGTGTATGCATACACACACACACACACACACACACACACACACACACACACACTCCTCATATGAGGGTCTCTTGTTGCTACAAAGGAATGCCAGCTGCTTGCGCTAGTTTTTGCATCTGGCTTATGTGGGTGACTACAAAGCGAATGCTCAGCTATTTGTCCCAGGACCTAATGATAGTATGATGAGAATAAATCGATGCTTAAATCCAGCAAACTTTTGTTCTCATTGTTATAAAAGCAAAAGAGAAATCCCTATAGGTATTCAGGAGAAAAAATAACAGCCAAGTAAAAACCAAAGGTTAAAAATTGAAAAGATGGCTATGCTGAACCATATCTGGCTGTTCTTGTGCTGTTGTCCAGAAGCAATAACTTCAGAAAACAAAAAAGAAAATTCGATAGCTATTTGATATGGTAAAAGAGTATACCCATAAGAACCAGCTAAATTAGGAAAAAGTTTACTTAGAAAGAGCATTGAGAATTCAGGAAAGAAAAGGATTCCTGGTACGTTAGTTAGTCAGTCAGTCAGTTAGTTAGTTAGTTAGTTAGTTAGTTAGTTAGTTAGTTAGTTAGTTAAGTTAGTTAGTTGTTAGTTAGTTAGTAAGTTGGTTACTATAGCAAAATAACCAAGACTGAGGAACTTATGTAGGAACAAAGTTTAGTTTGGGCTTACATTTGTGGAATCTAAAAAGCTCAAGATCATGGTGAACTTCTTGGGAGCTTCAACCTCCTTGCTACCTTATACAAGTGACCAGAAGGCAACAGATTAGAGGCATCTGAACTTCCAGTCTAGTGAGAACAAATGAACTCCGGGGAGAAAGGTATTCGTCCAGTTTACTGGCCTTATCACCTCTTACAGGCCCCAACACCAAGGGGATGGCAACTTACAGGCTGAATTTCAGAGAAGACAAACCTCAAAACCAGGTTTAGTCTTTTAATTGCACCAGAATGTACATACATACAATGTTAAAGCACTTGTATAATCAAGAAAAATTGACCATCGTTTTAAATTTAGCCTGACTTGGTCTCAGCCAGTACCTGTTCTCACTACCAACACCCCTACATGAAAACTGATGTAAGAGCCTTCTTGAGGAGCTTCTTACAGTGAAGAAAGCCTGCAATCCCAGGCTTTGAGGAGACTGAGGCATGAGGATCAGGAGTTTGAAGCCAACTTGTAATACACAGAAGACATTATCTTATAATAATTAATGATGATGATGATAATTTTCATGCTCTTGGTATGTGGAAAATAACTTATTAAGCTTTTTTCTTAAAGCTGGAACTTTTAATAAAGATAAAATTATCATGCCATGCACTTTGATGACATGGGAATTAAATCTAGAAATTTAAACCAAGATTTAAATAAAAGTAATGTGAACCTCTAGAAATCAGATAATTACTAGGTAACTCTTGTGATAATACCTCGAGGATGCAAATGTGAACTGACGGTATGATCAAGGTGAGGAGGCGAATCTACCCTCCTGTCTTATGCTCAGGATAAATTTCCTTGGGCAGCTGCCAGACACCTGGCATCTCTTCTCAGAGACAGGCAGTTTTGCCTGAGACACCCCCTTCTCTTCCCGTTAGCCTACTAAATGATTACACATCTTCATCCCCTAAGTTATGCATGCAATGACTATGGAATGGATTCTAAGACCAAAGAAAGAAGTGGAGAAATGAGGCTGCCATAAATTTGGGACACGTTGTGATTTAGTTACGAGCTAAATTTTAAGCAGCAGCATCATAAATCCACACTAATCCCACTTGGCTGTCCGAGGTTATGTGTTTCTCTTCATTTATGCTGAAATTCCGATGCCTTTGATCTCTAGAAATAAATTAGCAGAGAGAAATACACAACCAAAACACATCCTGTCCTCCCAAATATAAATGGATTCATTAACAAATATTTTCCTCGTCTCTATCAAAATGGAATGGTAGGGCGCTGATTTGATGATACATGTGGTATTAGCGTGAGAGAGAATATGACTAAATGTCCATACTACGTGGAAACAAAATAACCAGGTTTTAGCGGGATTCTTCCAAAGAATCAAAACATTTTATGCATATGAAACACTCCAGCCCAGTCAAAATTGAATCTTAGAAGACAGCTCTAGCAGAGACTTTCTTGATAGCAAATAATTGGATGAAGCTATTGTCAAAAGCTGTTATTTAAATTTCTGAAGAGTGGCTTTTCAAATAGGAATAAAAATGAACAATGACTCTTGCTGTCTGTTTTACTGTTCCTTGTCTGCCCTAGACAGCACTTGGGAATGTATGTCTATTCCCGATAAATTCAGTGTCTCAGAGGCAGACCACCTGACTGGAATCCTAGTTATTCAGTATCTGGCAACAATAATTCCTTAATGAAAGAATAAATACCATAGTAAATAGGTGAAAATTAGTGATCAACCCTATTGTAATATCAAACTTCAAAATGACAGCAGGGATTCCCCTAATAGCTGAGAGTTCAGACTTCTTTGACTAGCTTTAGGGACAAAGATAATATCACCTACAAAAGCAATATGGAAGAGAAGTCTAATTACTCAAATGAACACTTGACATATGTTATTTTTAAAATCAGACTCCCGTTCTTCCACTGATTTTATCACGCAGTGTGGACTATGCCTGCTATGTGATCCTTTTCTTTGCCAAGGTAGGGTCTCACTCTGGCTCAGGCTGACCTGGAATTCACTATGTAGTCTCAGGGTGGCCTTGAACTCACGGTGATCCTCCTACCTCTGCCTCCGGAGCACTGGGATTAAAGGCATGCTTCACCACGCCCACCAGGCTTGATCTTTTTTTTTTGAAAATCTAACAACTGCTAGCATGTATCCTCTTTGACACATTCATCATAAGCAATTTACAGATGTACAAACTGAGGCTCAACTGAATTCAGTAACTTGCCAATGTCAGCCTGCCAGGTGTTAGTAATTGTACTTGAATTGAACTCAATTCTCTTTTATTTCATAATTTGTGAGCTTAACCACAATGCTATACTGGCAAGACCACAAGCCTTGGAAAGAGCTGTATAAAACTGGCTTCTATACACTGACCATTTCAACACTCCTTTCTTCAAATGCAATTTAATTTTCCAGTATTTCCCTTAAAACACAGCACACAAATCAACATTCTGTTTCAGATGCTGTTTAACTTGAGTGCAGTGTGTCTATCATCAAATTTAATCAGGGCACAATAGGTAAATTCAAGTAAGCTAAACTTTGGTAGGCTGACATACTTATTTACTGGGAAACAAAAGTTACAGATTATTTTTATACAAATTGTTTCAGCAAAAGGTCTTCCCCAGTGCAGCTATAAAATTCATTGTTTTAGCTAAGATACTAGAGCATTTGTCTTTGTTAAATGTCATCATTTTGCATGAGGTCTATCAAAAATCACTCTAAAACTTTATTCTGATATCTATCATATAAGCTAGTCTCCAAATTTTATGTCATCTGCAAATTTGATAACCATGTTTTCTAATCACCTAGACATGACATTGATAAATTAATAAAAAGGGCAATATAAATCATAGAATTCAGTAATACCATAGTAGAAATGCCCTGAAAATAGAAATAATTAAATATGTCTGGAGAAATTGCTCAGTGATTTGCAGGAAAATAATCCAGATTTTTCACCATATTATTAACCAAGAAATAAGGTCAGCGGTTTTTTAAAAGACACATAGCAATTATCATCATGAGCATGGCATCCTTGTCAACACAGGCTAATTTATTCTGACACATTATCAAGTGATCAATCCATATTGGCTCCTGATGATCACATGAGCTTCCTGTAGGCTCAGAAGGACTATGGTTAATAATCTGCCTTTTAGCTTTCCAGGGAGCACATGTCGGTGTGCTTGGAGTGTCTTGCTGGACAACGTGGATCTTAACCTGGAAGGTGGAATAAAAACACATGTGGGTCCATGTGTTTTTCCTCAACAGAAACCCCCTGGCTATTTCATCAACTTCATGATTACATGCTCTTGCATTCCGTGTATCTGAGTGCTTTGAAATCCTTTCGTTATATTGTGTAAAACAGTACAATGTGTTGAAATTGGTAGGCCAAGTTCCTAAACGTTGCCAAAACAATTGGCAATTCAAGGGCGATTTGTACTTAACACCTTCCTGATAATTGAGGAATTATTTTCCAAAGAAAGCATTAACTGATCCTCACATTGTGCTTAGTCTATTTAAAACCTGTGTCTCCTCTGAACAATGAATATTTCCAAATATTTCCTGTTAATTTCTATTTTTAATTTTCTATCAATTTCAAGTGAACCCTCATTTTAGCAAACAGAGGTGTGTACATGTCTCCATGTTATATTTGGGATTTCTTCATTTTAATTGCACAGGTTTTAGCTATTTCAGTCTGCCTTTTGCTAGGAATTAATCTTTGACTCATGTCTGGGTGACCAAGTTTACCCCACCTACTTCCAGAATGCAAACCAGGTATTCTCGAAGTGTTCTTCCAGGTGATGACGTATTGGTAATGCCTCTTCTTCACCCTTGAGATGGGACTGTGTGTCTCTCCCTGCAGTTCCTTCAGAGTCCACATGATGGTGGCCTTGTCTCCACAAATCCAACCTCAAGCCCCTATGTGCTGTAGGTTTATTGGCTTCAATTACAAGGCAGGGTAGTACAGGAGCTGTCCGTTTGCCCCTTGTAACAGCTGAGGTTCTGGGCTTGGACTCCCTCTACCACCTGTGGCTGAGATACAGGCGCTGGGAGCCGCAGGTGCTTGCAGCAAGCAGCAGAGTGCCAAAAACACTTTCAAATGCTTCTCATTTTCACAACAGTGTTTTCCTTCTGGGTTTCATTTTTCTATTGAACTTTTTTTTTCTAGCCTGTTCCAAATTCCAAAGCTGGAGGATGAAGATGCATTGGAAGAATTCAAATGATATCATAATACTGTTTATTAACGTCTATTTTTAATCATTTGCTTCCTTAACAATACTGCTTTCCAGCCCATACCATCACTGCAGAGGGCTCTCAATTGCATAGGGATGGGGAATGGGACAAAAGAGAATAACCTGTGGGAAATTTGATGAATTATAGTTTCTTCATACAGTAAATCCCTAATATAAATTATTTTTAGAAAGGGACAATTCACAATGAAAACAAAAATTAATGAACCTACATATAGATTTGACTATACTAAATAAAGCTGTCTGAGTTAAAAATTAAAAAAAAAAAAAAACCTTCAATGAAAAAATGACCTGTAATGCAGCTAGAAATAAAAGTCACTATTTAATTTTGCTATGTGTAAAAGGAAAGGATTTTATTGCTCTACAATTTAGAAGCCAACATGTCAACTTTGAGTATTCAAGGTCAATTTAGGAGCAAGATTTATGCTAAGTGTTTTACACATAAAATTCCAAATTTTAATGTCAAAATAAGAAAAATGTTATTTAGACCTTAATAAACAAAAAGATAATGTTTGGGTACACTGGGTTGATGTATGTTATTTAAGATGATTTCACTTGTAATTTTTAAAATAATGGTTACCAAATAATTTGAAATGATATGTCACTTCTGTGGCTCACATTCTATTTCTACTGTACTGAGCTTATGTAGAAGACAGCTGGTTCATGTTTACTAAGCATAGAGAGTTTGTTTTAATGCAATGCAGCCTCAGTAATTCTGTTTCTCTGCCTAGTTATCGGGTCTACTTTAGAATCCCAGTGCTTTCAAAGTAGGGAGACCTGGATGTTGACTGTGGCGTGGATGTGGCCCAATGATTTCAAATGATCAAGAGAATTATGGTGTCAAGGGAAGCTAATTTGGGATCCTTCTCTGTAGATGTATGGATTCAATAAATGGGATGACTGATGTTTTATTCTCCTTTCTCTTTCTTTTGTTCTTTTTCTTTTCCTGTTCAATTATATTAGCTGTGAAGGAGGGACAATATTCAGATAGGGAAAGGATATGCTACCAGAAAAAAAATTTTGTGCAAGAGCCATGGTTATTAGAGCACTATGAAAAGGGGTTTATCCAGCATGAACTAAATATTGATGTTTGAGAGCAGGACACAGTCAAGGTATAACCAGCACACGAAAGACCAGCAAACTGACCCTAAGGTATAAGGTATGGATTTGCAGTTATAAACATAGATAGCTATTCTAAAAATCTTATACATGTAAGACTGAAGAGCCAGCCAGTTCTCCCCTCCATTATGTAATTGCATCTTGTCTTTTGTATTTTTCTACATTTTGTGGTGAGAACTATTTGTTTAAATTAAAATATATTTTCGTGGAGGAGAAAAAGTTCCTTAAAAGCAATTAATTTGAAGTAGCCAGCAGACCTGGGTGGCTACTTTGATGAATATTTAGAGGAAAAAAGGTGCTAGAATTCATGGATAATCAAAGGTTAATTCATAAATATGAAAGCCTAAAAGAATTGACCAAAATGTTACCTGCCTTAGGTATTAATTTATGATTGCCTATTTCATATGTGTCCAACCTGTGCCACATGTTAATAATAAAAGAAGAGAGAAAAAAAAACAGTCTGTCCCTAATGATGAATAGCACTCATATATTCAAAGGGTATATGGTAACAGACACTTGAAATACTTCTTCTATCATTGTTGAAATTAACACTTAAGAAATTCAGAAGACAGTTGTAATAATAGCTATACTAGCAACTCTGAAGAACCTAGTAAGGGCTGGAGAGATGGCTTAGCAGTTAAGGCACTTCTCTGCAAAGCCTAAGAACCCAGGTTTGATTCCCCAGTATCCATGTAAGTCAGATGCACAAGGAGGCACATGTGTTTGGAGTTCATTTGCAATGACTAGTGGCTCTGGCATGCCCATTCTCTCCCTGTCTTTCTCTCTCTCTCTCTCTCTCTCTCTCTTTCTCTTGAATAAATAAATGATTTTTTTAAAAACTGAATCTACTAGGTGCCACAAATAGAACTAACTGCTTTTCAAAGATAATTTCAGAAGAATTTCATGGAAGAGGTAATGTAATTGTCACAAGTTTGGTTATAGAAAACAGAATCATTGAGGTGAAGTTGAGAGCTGTGCAATAATTGCAGGAGCTGGGAGGGATATTAACCTGAGTAGTCTAATGGCACTATTCCAAAATCTATTGAAGATGGTTCAAAGAAAATGAAATTTCTTGGCTTTACACAAAGTGAAATCTCTTAATCATACAAAATGGCATCTTACCAAGACTCACAACAAATGATTCTTTGCCTTGTCCAATAATTGAGTTGACCTCCCAAACCTTGAACAGAAAACTCATTATCTTCTTTTTAAAAATATTTGTCAACAAGTTACTTCAAAATTATATCTCATGGGACCAAATACAACTTCACTCCACAAGGTTAACTTAAGACAAAGATGTACATCAACAAAGCTTCCTTCATTGCCTCACTCTATCCATTCTGCATCTCTGTTTCTATGTTTGTATCATTTTCTGCTTTAAGAGGGAAAAATAATCATACAATTCAGGCTAGTGCGGGCACTTTTGGTAAAAAAAAAAACAAAAAAGGTGTGTACTCATCTTTCTGTCACTGTAACAGCTATTGAGATAACCAATGTATAAAGAGATAATTTTAGGGCTGGAGAAATGGCTTAGTGGTTAAGGTGTTTGCCTGTGAAGCCAAAGGACCCAGGTTCGATTCCTCAGGACATGTGCACAAGGGGCACATGCATCTGGAGTTCGTTTGCAGTGGCTGGAGGCTCTGATGTGTCCATTCTTTCTCTCTCTCTCTCTTCTTTCTCTCTCTCTCTGTAAATAAATAAATATTTTTAAAAAGAGACAAGTCTTATTCAGTTCATACTTTTAGAGGGTTCAGTCCATGCTGGCTTTGGCCTCTCTGCAGGGGCCTGTAGTCAAGCAAAACCACTTACATTAGGTCAGAAATTGAAAGAGAAAATGAAAGATGCTAGGGTTGTGCAATCATCTTTGAAGGACAACCAACCACAGAATAAAGACCTCCTAGTAAACTAACTTAAACATTCTACCATTTCCCCATAGCACCAGGTTACAGAGCAACCTTTAATACATCTGCCTTTGGGGCCCACTCAAAAATTACAGCTACAGCACAAGGCAAACACATCCACCTCTAGATCCTGGTAGGTAGATCACAGTAGGCTATCTCCACTAAGGTTTGAATTTGAAATGCTTAGTGGGGACTCATGTTTGAACTCTTGGGCCCCAGTGCATCAGTATTCAAAGTTGGGAGTTTTAGAGAAGTTATTAGAGGGCTGGAGAGACTGCTTAGTGGTTAAGGCACCTACCTGTGAAGCCTAAGACACCCATTCAAATCTACAAGCCCCACGTTTAGCCAGACGCAAAAGTGAAGCAAGTGCGCAATGTCACACATGCGCACAAGGGGGCACATGCGTCTGGAGAGACCTTGGCACACCCATTCTCTCTTCCTCTTCCTCTCTCTCTCTCTCTCTCTCTCTCTCTCTCTGCCTTTCTCTCTCTCAAATTAAAAAAAAAAAGTGAGAAGTTACTAGATCATAAGAGTTCTAATAAAATCAGCAGATTATTGAATTGATGAGTCCATAATTTGATTAGGTCTTAGGAAGTGATGAAAACTTAGGATGTGGGAGCTACCTAGTTAAAGAGACTGTGTCCTTAGAGACATGCCACTGGAGGCTATAGCCTATTCATAGCCTCTTTCTTATCACCTCTCTCTGATTTTCTTCTTTTGTTTTGCTGCTATTCTTCTCCCCTCTCCTCCTCTTTTGTTCTCTCCTTCCTCTCTCCTCTTTTAACCTCTCTTCTCCACTTTTCTCTTCCTATATTCTGCTCTCTCTCTCTCTCTCTCTCTCTCTCTCTCTCTCTCTCTCTCTCTGTCTGTCTCCCTCTTTTATGCTGTTCCAAAAGGAACAAGTTGGCCCTGGGGCTGGGTTTCTCCCTGCCTCTGGTTCTACACTGCATTCCTTTAACCCCCTTTTCTTTTCATTCTACCTTTAACTGAAACAGCTTTATATCCTTCATCCTTTATTTAGTGTTAATTCCTTCCATTTACTTTTTTTTTCTCTTGGTCTCAGATTAAAGGTTAGTATACTTGGCTTGTTTTCCTTCCATTCCTGTCTTTACTAATTGCTATCTTGCTATTGACCATCCATCCCATCCTTGTTCCTTTATTTTCCAAATGTTACTGGAGTTCATCAAGTGATTTTTTTAAAATTAGCATTACTGCATTTTCATAGCAGGGCAATCCATCATTTGTGGCTGCTTCTACTCAGGGTATGATTGGAGACTGGATAGTTCCCTGACCACAGGGGTTGAGAGTTTAGCTTCTGAGCTACATCCCTAGGCCAGTAGAGGAAAAGATACCTTAATCCTGCTACAACCTGTTCCCACTTCAATGATACACATACTACAGCTGAAAGAATGTAAGTGATTTAGGAAATCCAACCAATGATCTACTCCTAACTGTGAAAATCAGACATTACATAGCTTAAAAAGAAATCATTAGCAGTGAAAACAGTGGACACTGGAAAATTCAAGTTTGGCCATACAGGCCCAATGACTGAACGGGTGCAATAGTGGCATGTCTGCTCTTGGGGTAACCAACTGCTCCATAATTGGACTGAAGGCCCTCTCTGTGGGAGGGAATACATGCCTGGTACAGAAAAAACTAAGCAAAGGTCTATGGCAGGGGACGTCATGAGCCTTAGGGGTATAAAGCCTGCTCTTGTCTGGCTAAATGTATATATTATTCCCACCAAGCTGCCCTGAAATCACTACATTTAATGTTCATATTCACATATTAATTATGGTTATAGAAGCTTCTCTTTTCAGATGGGGATGACCACTGAGATGACCCAAAAGGCAACATAGTGCTGAGAAGAAGGGATGGAGGAGTGTCCAGCACTGAAATATCTCTGTCACACCCTCCAAGGCTCAGGGTCCATTGTGGAAGAAGGGGCAGAAAGAATGTAAGAGCCAAAGGAAGGGTCCAGACAGAAATTGGCCTTGATATCCATGACCTTGAAGTGCCTAGCAATACCTTCTCAAGACCTTCAGAAGGAAAAGATGATGACATCAAATTAAAAGAGAGACTAATGGAGAGAGGGAGGGGATATGACAGAGAATGGAGTTCTAAACGGGAATGGGGTGAGGGGAGGGAAATATCATGGGTTTTTTGCATGTAAGTATAGAAGTTGTCAATTTAAAAAAAGGTATCAATTCTATAATAAACAATTCCAAGGAGAATGAGTTAGATGAAATCCCAAAGAATTCAAAGGAATGAGAGTAATAAGTTCTGATGAAATTAAAAAGGACATGAATAAGCTTCTGAATTAATTCAAAGAGAATGTAAATAAATGAAATAAGGAAATCAACATAGGATCTCATTTCTCAGATGAACATAGATCTAAAAATCCTCAAAAACTTATTGCAAATGGAATTCAAACACATATTAAGGATCAGAATTAATAGCATAATTTCAAGGATGCAAGGATGGGTCAACATATGCAAGTAAGTGAACATAATTGCATAACTAGATTGGCTAGAAATCACATAATCTTCTTAACTGATATAGAAAAAGCCTTTGACATAGTCTAAAATCCTTCATGATAAAAACCTTAAAGAAACTAGGAAAAGGAGGCATTAATACTGAACAAAAAGAGCTATGCTGGAGGTACCAATACCATTTATTTTAAAAAATTCATATGTAACTATTAATATATTTAAAATTGCAAGAAATTTTGTGTCCTTTTGATGATATAAACATGTTAATAGAAGACAAACACTGTAGCCCGTTTCTTTTTTAGTATATGGTTCTAGTGACAAAGCTAAAATGTACAGATTAGCGTAGTGACAGTAGGGTCTATGGAATTTCTGTAACTACTTACTTTACTCTTTCAATTTTACATAACACTTAAACACCTTAAAGGCATATTTGGACATGAAGATTGTATTTTTAGTCTATCTGCTCTACATCTACTTTTCATTTATGTAATTTGTATTATCAGACCAATGTACTGCCTTGGCACAATTTCTCCCCAATAAATGTAGGTTTGACTCAATATATAAAACCCATCAGCTTCATGCAGTCCACAATATAGTTCTTGAAATGTTCTAGAACATGAAGCAGTGGAAAGCAAATGGAAAAAGCAAAGAAAAGTTAAAAGATATGGACTAATGCCATTCAAAAGTTATAAAACCTATGTGTGTGGAATTTCCATAGGGGAGTAGTGAAATAAAGGCAGAAGGAAAATTCAAAGAACTGCTTTTGTAAAATGTTCCCAAGATGAAGACAGACTCTAAGAAGTCATATGGATAAATTAAAGCTATGACTAGAAACATCATGACAAGATATATTGGCCAAAATAGAAGCAATTGGCAAGTCAGGTTAAAAGATAGATGGTTCTGCTTAAGCTCAGGAGGTCAAACCCACACAGAAGAAAACAAAAGAGAGAAACATCAAAGTAGAAGAGGGACAAGGTGGGAAGAAGGTCACCAGAAAGGGAGAGGGAGGGACCAAGAGAAGGTAATGAGAGACAATTACGACACACGTGTATAAAATGCATCAGTAATAAAAAAATAATAAACTTACAAAAAGAAAACATATATATGGGAGATTCTAGTCCTATTCTTATCCATTTTATGAAGTACCAAATAAAAAGTAACTGAAAAGTAAATACAATACATAGAAAAAATAATGTGCATAATGTATACATATATGTGTATATATATATGCATATATATGTATATTTTTTCCAGAATAAATAAACAAATGTTACTAGATATAGTACTAGGTAAGTCACATAGCTTAATTTTTAAGTGATTATTTTATTATTTTTAATGGGTTATAATCATATATCCTCTCCCCCATCCCCATTCCACTGACAGCTCTCGTCTGTGTGATTATTGATATTCACTGTGGAGGACAGGACAATTCTCATTATTATCTTTTTATTTATTTGATGGGGGAGAGGAGAGAGAATTTGCACACCAGAGCCTCTTGTTGCTGCAAATTCCAGATGCATGTGCCACTTTATGCATATGGCTGTACATGGGTACCAGGGAAATGAACCCAGATCAGTAGGCTTTGCAAACAAGGGCTTTGAACTGCCGATACATCTCTCCAGCCCTGGATATTTCTTTGAAAATATGTTACAAGGCCTTATTAAGGCCAGGTTGTGAACATCCTATGGGGTCTCCACAATGGGAAACCAACACATCCTCTGAGGAAATGGATCCTCATCCTTGAGCACATTGGAACTTCAGGCTGAATTGATCATATGTTCTGAAATGGAAGGGTAGAATTCTGACTCAAGAGGCCTTGCTAAAAACCCTCTATTAAATTATTAATAATTTCCATAATACAATCAATTTTTTCCTATTGTCTCTTTGATCCAACTAATACCCTTGGTGAGTGTCCCAATCATTTCAACTCTTGAACATTCAGAGCACCCTGATTCTGTTAGCTACTTGAATGTGTGCTTCTGAAGTCATATTGACAAATATGAATCACTTCCTATGTTTTATGCATTCACTTATGCCACCTAACTCCAATGAATAAGAAAGCTCAAAGAAAATGGAAGTTTGTGAAGATGGCTGAAAAAGTTTATGATATTCGAAACCACATTAAAATCCTATACAAATTTATTAGTGACCAAAACTTGGTGAAAATTTAGATGACTATGACTAGGGACAAGGTTGAGTAAGAATGGCACAAGATTTTGAGCCTGGAAACATAAGGAATATTGATGCAATGGTCACATGAGTGTCATTATTTTCACAAAAACAACTGTTCCCTATGAACTCACTATATATACCCTACCGTACATAATGACTCATCTTTGGTTCATGATTCCTTCGAAAGCAGAGAGTTTTACATAAATACTAAAAACTCGTATTCCCGTTGTTGTCTGTGTATTTGTCATATAGCATTTAAAATGATAGAAGCTAATTAGCCAGAGATGCTCTGAGGTTAAAGGGTAAGTGTGTGGTAAGGCTATGTAGAGTGAAATCCCCTCAACTAATGAACAATATCTCTGGCACATGAAGTGGAGATGACAGGAGGCAAACAAGATCAGTTGGCGAACTCATCAGGCATATAGGGAGGATATGTCCTCTAAGCTAGGCTAAAAGACCAAAAGATGGATGACTGCCTAAGGAAGTGGCTTTGCAAATCGTACTTCATGAAGGGATGAAACTTACCAAGCAAATCACTTCCATATGGGGTACCTGTAGGGATAATTTATCATGAAAATTCATGAGGAGCCTTCTCATCCATCAACTTTATCACAGAGCTTCTTTGACACACACTGCAGTCCTCAGTAAACTCAATCTCTACTCGGCACTACTCCATCTTCCTGCCTCCTCTGGTAGGGGAAGAGTTTGTGCTTCTTGTTAAAGTCAGGTCACAAGCTCTGGTACCTAATATTTCTTCTATAAACTCAAAACTACAGACCAATTAAAGCAATAGAACACTTCTTTAAAAGTATGTTCCCAAGAACTTCACACATTAGTAGAGTTTTTTTTTTTTTTTTTTTTTTTAGCAAAGTGTATGTACTGGAATTTTATCCCCTTACAGGAATAATGTATTTCAGCTAGAAATGGCAGAGATGCTGGGATAGAGCATATACAAGATTTTTCATATTAATAGCTAAATTAAACTTGTCATCTGATATTCTTAGCGTCTATGTTATTTTTTATATATCAATAGCTTTTTGAGCTAGCTTCTCTCCTATTTTGTACTCATAAAATTGATTTTCTCAGATGTAAAATCTTCTGTTTCTGCTTGTAATATACACATATGTAATGTCTCTGATCTGACCACACTAATGTGAAGGTTCCACTTCTGCTGGCCTTATTCTCCTGTCTGGTATTTCTTCCTTGGTGCACCAATGCCAAAGTAAATCAGTACTTTTAAAGGTCCTACTCTGATCAGATCATTGCTCTGCCCACAGCCACTGAAGCCCTCTACTATTCAGTTCATGATATCTCAAACCCTTCACCTACAAGTCAACGAAACCTCCTTCTCTAGTATTATTTTCTACTCGTCTCTGCATAAATCGATGTTTCTAAAAGTGAGATTGTGCTGCCAAAACATTTCTGCTTGCAATTTTAGCATCCCTTTTATCTTCTCCTTATTTTTCCATTTCAAAGTTTTTAATTAAAAAAATAATTTTGAAACTTAAGAAAAATTCCAAGAATACTACAAGAACACTGATATAACTAACACAAGGTTAGAAATTTTCCATATTTGCCTATTTCATTTTGTTGCGTATACCTGGCCCACCTCATGATTATGAAAAGACATTGTTATCACATTGATTTTTTTTGCGGTAATGTCAGATTTACATGAAGTTTTATAAAATGATATAATATAGCCCCTAATTAACTATTCACAATCCTAACTTGATTACTTTTCCTGTCACTTTCACAATGCTGTATAAATAGACTTAAGTCTGATGTATTCTTTTGACATTAGCTAGTCTCCCTCAGCACAACTTTCTGAAGACCCATTCAGAATGTTGAATGTAGCAACAATTCATTATTTTTTATAGCTGACTATTATTGAATACTAGAAGTGTACAATAGATTGCTTCAAATATTCACATAGGATTCTTTTGTGTGATGCTAGTCATTTACTTAGAATAAATGTCCATAAATATAATAGCTAAATGGCAGAGGATGGTAGTGTAAAGAAAATGTCTATGTGGGCTGGAGAGATGGCTTAGTGGTTAAGGTGCCTGCCTGCTAAGCCTAAGAATCTGGTTCCAATCTCCAGGTCCCACGTTTAGCCAGATGCAGTGACGCAAGGGCGCAATGCCACACTTGACCACAAGGGGGCGCACACATCTGGATTTCGTTCACAGCAGCTGAGAGACTGCTGGCGCGCCGATCTATATCTGTCTCCCTCTCCCTCTCTGTCTGTCTCTCTGTCTCTCTCCAAAAAATAAATAAAATAATAATAATAAAAAAAAGAAAATGTCTATGTTTCAGGCCACCTGGAACATTTTATTTTCTTATCAATAATTGTTTTGCAAGCACTTCTGGATTTTAATTAACTAGTTTATTTATTTATTTAAAAGTCTAGCATATATGTTAGACCTTTGAATGCTGCCCCACACGTTATTTGTGTTAATTATAACTTCTCTCCCCAGCAGCGTGCATTGCACAGTCTGACACTGTGACAGCAGGGGGGACGTTTCCAATACCAACATTTTACTTACATCCAGCAACCCACTGACATGGTATCTTGAGCAGTAGGGTCTTAGCTTTCAGTTCCAGTGGGAAACCAAGAGAATTATCAACAACCTATATTGTTTTGGGTCTTCACTGACCAGCAACTAATAAAAAAGGGATCCCACCATTATTTTTGTTCAATAAAAAGAAAAACAACATTACTTCAAGGAGAAGCATTATCTACCCAGCAATAAAGGGTAACTCCATTCGTTTTCTTATTAGTTTCCACTTTAAAGAATCCTGGTTTAGACAATACTTACAACCTGAGCTCCACTATGAATTTTAATACAATACTTTTTGAAGTGTTAAGTCCCTCAAAGATATTTTGCCCATTTTATTGACTTCTTTATTCACAGGACTTAGAAGAGTGACTGGCATATAGTAGTTAGACCAGGGCTGGAGGGATGGCTTAGTGGTTAAGGTGTTTGCCTGCAAAGCCAAAGGACCTACGAATGATTCCCCAGGATCCTCATTAGCCAGATGCACAAGCGGGCTCATGTGTCTAGAATTCATTTGCAGTGGCTGGAGGCCCTAGCATGCCCATTTTCTCTCTCTCTATCTCTCTCTCCCTCTTTCTCTGTCAAATAAATAATAAATAAATTATATATATATATATATAGTAGTTAAACCAAAAAATATTAATAAATTAATCAAATTGATCCTTGAAGCTTGATAAAGATATGTATAATGCATTCAGGAGAGAAGTCTTAGAATCCTATGGCTTTTCCCTCTAGTTCATTTTATGTATCTAGAATTGCTCCCAAACAACTGAGTAGCCTTTTACTGAGGATCATGAGTTTCCTGAATGTCAAGCCATGTCATTACATTAAATAAAAGAGGAAAAAGCATTTGTACCAAATGGAGAAACACAATTTAAATCAGTCATAGGAATACTTGGTGGTAGAAATTTTTAGCATTAGATACTTGTGGTGGTTTGAATGTGAATGTACGTCCCCTATAGACTCAGGTGTTTTATTAAGCCTTTAACTTGGGTCTCCAGCTGCCTGGCTGGAGGAGGTGTTATGGGGGCAGATCCTGGAGTGTTTGGAGGTGGATCTGATTCTAGCTCAAGGGTGTAAAGAAGAGTTTGAGTTCAGGTTTGTGCTTGCTGCTTGCTTTTTTGGTATTTGATGGCTAATGATGGTTTTTTTCTGCTTGGATCTATGAAAGGGAGCCAACTTCTCCCACCATTGATAGAACTGCCCCCTGCATCTATAAGCCTGAAATAAGTCCCTTCCTCCCATCCTTTGTGTGGGTTTAGAAGTATTTCCTAGAACTTTAATGAATGGACAGGATAATGAAGTTTTATTTACTTTATATAAGTAGACAGACCATGGGTTGGGGAGATGGCTTGTTTGGTAAAACATTTTCCATGCAGGTGGGAGTGCCTAAATTCAGATCGCCAGAAGTCAAGGAAAGCTACATAACATAGTATAGGCATCTGGATTCCAGTACACCTACAAAGAGAATGGAGATGAAGACAGGAGGATTTGCCAGAAGCTGGTGGACCAGCTAGCCTGGTGATTGCAGTTGTGAACAAGAGACCCTGTTCCAAACAAGGTGGAAGGAGAGGATGGACACCTTAGATTGGGCTTTGACTTCCACATGTGAGTACCCTCATTCTCACACCCCCCCACACACACACAGGGAAGATTTGCGCTTGGTGAACACAGGAGTGACTTAAGTCACTACCATTACCAAGAGGAATTGGCATGTAATTGAAAGAGGGCTATAGAGCCCCCATTCCCTGCTATGTTAGGTAAAGGCACACCTTTCATAATAATGGTGACATGAAGTTCAAAACTGCCAACAATTGAAATTAAGAAGCAATTGCTGGAGAAAGATATTAATGCAATAACAAAACTCAGCCCAAACCTTGAACTTGAACTTCTCAACTTTCAGACTGTCAGACATAAATTTTGGTTGTTTAAGCCACTTAGGATATGATAATTTGTTACAGCTGCCTGAGGGAAGACAGCAACATAAGTCATGCTTTGTTCCTTGAAGCAGCCAAAAGGGTGTGTGTGGGTGTGTGTGTGTGTGTGTGTGTGTGTGTACATAATCACTTGACAATATGTAAGAATATCATTAAATAAATAATAAGTAAATAAATCTTAAGACAGCTCAATTTGATTTCTTGCTTAGGAAACATGTCAGCATTTTTTCAATAAAATTCAGAGGATCAATTCCTCTATGCATATTCTAGCCAAAGAGTCAACATATCGACAGCAACAATGCATCTTTTTGTGTTTTCTATATTGCCCAGGTATTTTATTTCTTAATCATCACTGTGCTTAACATGTATTGGTAGATCATTAAAAATGAGCCTGAGCCAGGCATGGCGGTGCATGCCTTTAATCCCAGCACTCGGGAATCAGAGGTGGAAGGATTGCTATGAGTTCGAGGCCACCCTGAGACTACATAGTTAATTCCAGGTCAGCCTGGACCAGAGTGAAACCCTACCTCGAGAAACCAAAATAAACAAAACAAAAATAAATAAATAAAAATGAGCTTGTTATGCATCATGATAAAAGAAAGCAGGAACTCTTTCCTGCATGGTCTCCATCTCTATCCTTTTAATTTTTCTCCTCAGCTGACCTTTCAGGTAGCTGGAACATGGACAGATACTTTAATAATAGCACTGCACACACATTCTCAGCAAACTCTGTGCAGTTCATATAAATACTGTAAGAAGTGTCCTTCCAGCCTTGGGTTTGTTTTTCTTCATATATAGGTACTCAACTCTCCCTGCTTGCATCTTCAAGTCTCTCTTTTTTCTTTTTATTCATGAACTGTGACAGGAAGCTTCTTTCACAAGGGTTATTAAAGTTTGTTTTGCAGTCCAGCGGCTGGGAATGAGGTTTCCTGGTGATTTAATTCTGATGTGTTTCCTAACCCGGGTTGAATTCTGTTCATCCCAGTGGATATCAGAACCAGGAAGCAGACATGAATATGAATATGAACTGTGCTACGATGAAGTTGATGATATTTTAAATAATTTAACGCAGCACTTTCTACTCTGGTAGTTTTAATGACCCATATCAATTGAGTAAATTCAAAGAAAATAACAGTTACATAAACCAGAAGTATCACTTGGAAAAGGCAAGCTGCTCATGAGAAATTATCCCATGAGGCAGCATTATACTAGGTAGAACTCGGGGGCTCACAGGCTCACCCCAGCTGGCACAAAGAAAGTAAGACCACATAATACTGCTGGGCATTATGGCATAGGAGGCTCACATTGACTGTGTCATATAGATGTAATAAAATCACCATCTTTGTATATTAATTTACAGTGATGAGAGGACTAGGTTTCGGATACAATTTGATGCTCACCTTGACATGACGTTAACTGTCTTGCTATATGCAGACCAAACAGGACGTGTATATCCTATAGATGAATATTGTAGAGTCAGAGAGTGGAAATGTGGCAGGTGTTTACTTGAGCACTCTATGCTTCTGAGTATGCACATGCTTGCCCTGAAGTATGGGCACTGCAACTCCCTTTCCCCATGCTAGCCATCTTTCCTCACCTCTTAGCTTCTAGTTCTGGCGCTATGCATTTGCTAATTCTCTAGTTGCTGTGTCAAAAAAAAAATGCCTGACAAAAGCAACTTTTAGGAAAAAGGGCTTATTTGGGCTTACAGTTTTATAATTGATAAAGTCTGTCATGGCAGAATGTCATAGCAGCAGGGATATGAGGCAGCTGGTCACAGTACTTCCAATTAGGGAACAGAGAAATTAATGTTTTCTTTCTCCTTTTCAGTCAGTCTGGGACACCATCCAGTCAATGGTGCCACCAGCATTCAAGGTGGGTCTTTAATCTTCCGTTAAATGTTTCTAGACATATCCTCATATATTTACCCAGAGTTGTGTCTCCAGGATGACTTTAAATCCAGGCTAGTTGACAACGAAGATTAACCATCATACCATCTTTTTTCTTCGCCTGCTCCTAGCTATGTTTGGCTCATCTTTGTATGATAACACTGTGAAATCTTTCCTATGATTTTTAAATCCCTTTATCCTAGAGATATTCTTCCTTTTAAATTGCTTTACACATGTCTTATTGGGCATTAACTTTTGTAATCACTTTCGGAAGTGGGTCTCTTCTTACATATTTTTCAAAGCTCCAAAGTCTTAACCTATTGATAATAAGCAAAAAATCAGTTTGTTAGATTTCATTAGGAATCTAAAAGTGGTAACTTAAAGCTGGTGTGAAAACATAAATGCACTTATGAGTTGTGGAAAAGACTTCATGACAGCTTGTCATTGAAGGACCAAAGTTCAAGGCAAATACCAAAGAAAACATCTTTATGATTTGAGAATATTATCATATATTACTAGCACTAAGCAAAGACAGTAGAGTATAAAAAGGTGAGAAACCCACATTATAAACAGTTTTCTTATACTAGTACTGACTTACAGTGAGGGAAATCTTATCCATCAAGCAGAAATGGTCCACTTGGACATGCAGTTAACTTTTCATCTTGTGTAGACATTGGCATCTCTTTCTGCAGACCAAACTAGTCTTACCCATAATAGAGGTGGTAGATCCTTAAAGCCTCAGGTCGCAGAGCCCTCCAGAGGTTACATGGTCTACATCATTCTAAAAAGAATGATTTGGGGGAATGGAATAATTTCAGTCATGGAAAGTGAAATTGAATGTAAAATCAGGCATTGGACAGTAAATACTAAAAGCTGAACATTTAACCATCAGTCCATAGAATTTTTAAAAAGAAACTTTGTGTTTTGATCATCTAGGCTCTTCTAGATTTAACTATGTTAGATATATTTAAATAAAACAGATACATCTTCAATGCTACTGAAGGTCCTAAAGGTAGAACTTAGATACCTAAGTTTGTTTATCATTGTTTACTTTTTTCTTTATTTCTCTCTGTCCTTCCTCCCCTTCTTCCCTCCCTCCATCCTTCCTTCTTTCTGTAGCAGTTATTTTTTTTTGTTACCTGAAAAAAACGTGGGACCAAAAGCAGCTTGTTGAAGGAAAAGTTTATTTTGAGATTTCAATTTGAGAGGAAGCTTCATCTTTATGGGAAAAGCATGGCAGGAGCAGACAGCCAGGCATCACATCATCTTATCAGCAAGGAGAAAGGAGACACTGAACTGAGTGCTGTAGGCTGGGCTGGGCTGTAACAGCCAAAGGTCCTCCAGTGCACACCTTCCGAAAGGCTCCACCTAGTAAAGGCTCCACAACCTTCCCAAACCGTGTCACCAACTAGGGATTGCATATGAGTCTTACTCACAGACATTTGGGGCTATGGAGGACATTTTACACTCAAACCACCACATCTTCCAATTTTACCATTTTAAGAACTGGGTTATTATCAGTCTAGGTTGGACTAATGACTATGTATAAAAAGAAATAACTGTAAATTATCAATAAGTGTAGAGGTTATGAAAACTTTTCCCCCTTTTTTTTCTTTCATATTATATTATTCTCTTATTTTTTTAAGTTAACATTTTCCAGTGGAAGAAACCTTGGTTATCATTCACATTACCTCTATTGTACAAAAGCCTGCTACTAAAAAGTGAAGAAGATACTTGAAATGTATTTATTTTCTTTTGTATATTACTAGTCAAAAAGCCACTTGAAAATTATTCAAGTTTATTTTAACACCTTAATTTTTAAGGTTGTTAACACCCACCATTGAGGAAAAAAAAAAACAAGCTATTATCCCGAATATTATTCAGAATCCCAAGTCCTTGTCTTTGTAATAGAGTTTTTTAGGTCCTGTGGTAGTTTGAATTATCCATATTCAGTGTTTTTTTAGTTATATTCAATCTGTAATCACCTTTTTCTTCCTTGCAAATGAAGTGTGCTGTGTGACCAAGTTTTCCTTGTCTTTGCTTTTTTCTCTCTGCTTGGTCTTTTGAGAGAGAGTCTCTTTTCTGCCATTATGGAAGGTGATCTTAGCTTCAATAAATAATTCTTCCTCCATAACTGTGCCTCATCTGTGACAGTTACTTCAATCTGTGACAGTTAATCTGGGTTGTCAACTTGAAATGATTTAGAATCACCATGGAAACAAATCTTTCAGCATGTCTGAGAGGGATTTTCAAAATTAGATTATTTGAAGTGAGAACCCTCCCCTCCTCAAAATGTGGGCAACATCTTTCTATGGGTTGGGCACCCTGGACTGTGTAATAGGAGCAAGCAAGCTGAACATAAACCTTTGTCACTCTGTGCTTCCTGAAGGCAAGTTATTGTAGTTACCTTCTCACTGCTGGGATAATGCAACTCTCCAAAGGCAGCTGATGGAAGGGGATGCTTCATGATGGAAGGAAAAAGCATGGCATGAGCAGAAGCTGCACATTGCTTTTGCCACAGCAGCAAAAGAGTGAGTGAGTCAAACTCTAACAAGAGGGAGCTGGCTATAACATGCCAAAGCCTACCCACAATGATATACTTGCTCCAGCAAGGCTCCACTTCCCAAAATGCCATCAACAGAGGATCAAGCATTCAAAGTATAGTGTTTATGGGAGATAAGTAATTCAAACCCATATAGACATCATTGACATATTGTCTCCTAGATTGTGATCTTGTAGCTTAAAGGTGGCATGCACCTCATTTGGACCTGTTACTGTGCTGTTTCCTAAACATGACCACACTCAATGTTACTTGGTAGTTGGGTGATATCATTATTTGCTAGGTATAAAATACCCTAATCCCAGTAGGATTAGTGTGTGTGTGTGTGTGTGTGTGTGTGTTTGTCTGTTAACATTAGATAATTAAAAGCTTCATTGAAGTGTCTGTTTCATGAGTATTCAATATGCTTTTCTCTTCCAAGATCACTCACATACTGGCCACCTGTTGTTCATCCTTCCTATTGCATGATATCATTGACCCGAAAGGTTGTTTGATGTTACAGATCCCCAGATAATCAAAAGCTCTTTAAACTTTATTGTGACAGAAAATAGTAGAGGTAATCAGTCCTGTGGCAAAACTATAAAAGAATAGTGTCTTTTCCAGAAATATAAACTGTAATCCATTTGTCTAATTGAATCTTAATGAAGACATTTGCTAGCTCAATGGCTATCTACAATGTGGCCAAAACACTGCTGATCCACCCTACAAATGATGCCAGCCTGGTACAGTGGCTTCAGTTGGAGCATTTTGTAGAATGGTGCTAATTTTTCAAATGCTTTCAGTGTTTTCAGGATCCAGTCTATCAAATGAAAGATAGATTGTTCCAGAACTAACACTCCTGCTTGCATGAAGTTTATAATGGTGTTGTAACTATCTATTCTATACCAAGAATGTGATACTGTTTTTGATTAAATATATTGATTGCAGCAGGAGGGCAGCTTCTGAGGTCTCCTTCAATAGATTTTACTTGCCACCAGTAATCCAACCTGGGGATTCCTCCAATTCTTAAGTGTGACCACCATAGAGCAGGGAGAGGGGCATCTGCACATGGAATTGACCATCTGTGACCTGGACATTATCTGGAATACATCGTTCACTTGTTCCTGTAGGCCTCCACTAACCAATGAAACCACAATGATGCTTAGTGTCTCCAGGAATCAATGTCCAATTAACTATTTGGTTCAGTATGTCTCCAAATGAAGAGGTATCCTCCCTCATCTAGAGCACTGAATCCATATTAAATGTCCAGAGATCCATTTGGGGAAGGACAAGAAGAACCATGATAGTATTTCCATTGCCATGGGATTGCAAAGACTTCCTTCCAGTGACCTTGGCAATGGTTCAGTTAGTAGGTTTGAACTATAAAATCAGGCTCACACTTAGGAAGTAGTAAGCAATTATAACTATTTGGGAGGACAAACACCATTATTCTTTTTCTGTTCATTTCTTACCTGTCCATAGTTATAAATATTTAGCACCACAGTCACTGGCTACCTTGCCTTAGTTTATACTTTCATCTCTAGGATAACCAGTCTAAGGTCTCCACTAACCATTTTCTAAATGCTCTAGAGGTTTGGTCCCTTTGGCAGCCCAGTAAGCTTTACTGGTTGACAAGGTAATTGCAGTCTCCTGCCTATTTACCTCACTCGGTGTGAGTCCTTGCTTTCTGCAGGCTTCAAAGATCTACTCTAACAATGACAAGTGTCTTGTCAAGGTGTTAAATCAAGGATCCCAAGAAAGTACTTCAAAATCAGTGAAATTTTGTTTAGCAGCGGTTGAATCAATGTCCTCCAAGACTGAGAAGAAGCTGATCAGTCTGTCTTCTTGTCCACCATAGGAGCATAGCCACAGCACCATTTAAGGATAAGCTCATCTTAGAATCAAGAGGGTGAGGTGACCAGTCACCTCGCAGCCACAATCAGGTAGCAGAGAGACATGAATGTTAGCATTTCGCTCACTCTCTTCCTTTTATTAAGTGTAGAACTCCAACCCATGGATTGGTGTCACCCATATTCAGATTGGGGGACATGGCCAAAGATTGATCTGCTAGGTGATTCTAGATGCCAAGTCGACAATTGAGATTGACCTTCTCAATGTTCTTAGGAATTGAAGAATATTTTGAAAAGATTGACAGCTTATTGAGTGAGGAATAGACTAATAGCATTTATTTTGGATTGTCTCTTTAATTTTCATATCCAATTCTGAAAGATAAGAGCTACAACAACTGTACTCTAGAGCAAGGACACTAATATACAGAACAGTTAAGTGATCTGTAGACATAGTACTGAAGAACAAGGGATGTCTATGAATGGTAAAGTATTGGTCTCTTCTGGCCTCCATTATGTGAAGTAAAAATTATATGAACTTAAAGCCTTATGAATATACAGTATAGTACTGAGCTATGTTCAAACAAGAATTATTGAGATCAAGTCTGTTGCTCCTATATAGTTTGCTTTTTGACAATATAAGGTTAAGTAAAAGCCATAAAATGGATGAACTCCCCAATCCTCTTCTTCCAACAAGACATATCAACATCCACCTTGGGCTGGAGAGATGGCTTAGCGGTTAAGGCGCCTGCCTCCTAACCCTAAGAACGCCTGTTCCAATCTCCAGGTCCCACGTTTAGCCAGATGCAGTGATGCAAGGGCGCAATGTCGCACTTGACCACAAGGGGTGCACTCATCTGGATTTCGTTCACAGCAGCTGAGACGCTGCTGGCTTGCCCATCTCTATCTGTCTCCCTCTCCCTCTGTCTCTCTCTGTGTCTCTCTCTCAAAAAAATAAATAAATAAACACCCACCTTCTATTATACCTGACTAATAAGTTATACATTACTATATGTAAATGCATAAGTAGATTAATAGCAGCAGTAAAGTTTACCATATCATATTTCCTGTTTGGTTGAGTTTAGAATTTTTTTTTCCTTTTTCTAAATGAAAAAGAATAATCTTCACGTCAATGAGACAAGAGCCACAAAATTTTAATCACAATAAATAGCCATAATTATTTGTTCCATCAGGTTAATTCAGGAATTATAGACTATTGGAGACAAGATAAACTACTAACTAACATGAATTAGTGTCTTAGTGGGAGCACTCTTTGCTTTTCTTCCATTTTAAGAGAAATTATTCTAATGGGGTGAAAAAAATAACCTGGGGTGGTTATTTGGGGTGGTGATGGTGGGCTGGTGAAGGGGATAGGAAAATAAAACATGCCCCAGTCTTAAAGGGGCCAGAATATTAGACTGACTACAAGCAAGTTTTGTGAGGACATAGATAGAGGTGTAGTGAATTGGAGATGTTAGCATAGGTATAAGGCATGAATCTAATTCTTATACCCAGATTTGATGTATGTGTGTGAGAAACAAAACAGATTTCACGAAAATGATATGAGCTTATGAGATCACCCTAAATAACTGAGTAGAGAATGGTTTGAAAAGCCCATAATGAGATCCAATTTATGTTAACGTAAATGTATGGGTACAAAGGCCAGGAACCTAGAAGGTTATGACAATTTGTTCAATCTAAACATCTGCTTCTCTACCTGAGAAGTATACATGCTACATGACACTAGGGCTCTCAGTGCCTGAAGCAAAATGTATTATGAACTTAGATCTCTTTGGATCACAACAAAATACTGCAGCAGAAGTGATAGCAGAAGAGAAAAGGAAGTAATCAAGAGAGAAAATAATGGAGTATCCAGAAGCAGAATGTATGAGAGATCCAAATGACCTTCATTATTTCTGAGTTGGAGAATTTCAGTGATTTCCTAAGTTGCCTCCCCATTCTAAATGCTTCATTCATCAAGCGTCTGGTATTAATCACTTCCAGGTGACAGTCTAAAGTTCTGCAGGTGTAAACACTGTCATTTATTTATTTCAGTTATCTACTGAAAACAACTAACAACACTTCAGCACTTACCACACTCCTTGCCTTTGAGCTCAGATTTCTGTAAATAGGGTTAGAGCCCTTGTAAATGCTTATTTTTCTAGAATTTCTTATCTTAAAATAGCTTTAATATTTAAATCCATTAAAGTATGTATCCTTGCAATACATTTTGACATTTCTTCTGTGCTCCTGACAAGCATGCCCTTCTTTAAAGAACTCCTCTACTTTATGTGAGGATCTGTTTTAACCAGCCGTCATAGTATCAATTGATGAAAAGCAAACTGAGTATATCATGAAGGTTATAAAATTAGGAAAACTGATAGGTTTTTTTTCCCACCTATCCTCTGTGAATCTTGAGGAAAGCAATGGGACTGGAACTATTTGCCAGACTTACCAGTGAGGGTGTGAAGAACCTAAAAACTTGAACCTCCAAATTTCCTGCCAACACTCCTACTTTGCCACCCTTGTGTGAGGATGTCATGGGTCTCACCTGAGGAATAAAATGAGTCTTGTGTGGGATTCTCATTGCTCCTGAGTTCATTTCTCATCAACCATTGTGACCTCTTAGATAATATTGGAGTATATAATTTGTAGTATACATAATAATTTGTGAGGCTTGTATTTCATAAAGTGTGTATGTATGCATGTGTGCTGGATGGCTGCTCCATTACATTGTACGATGCTATAAACTGCTCCTGAAGCACTATGTTCAACTTTACATAAATGAACTTACCAATACTCAATAAATACAAATTGCCCAAATACATGATTTAATACCATTTTCAAAACTTTGCACCTAAAGTCCCCTCTTATGCTCCAAATAAATACTGGACACCCTTCAAAGAACACACTAATCTTTAATTCTGTCCTTAAGTTAACTCTTTCCTAGTGCAGAATTTCTTTGAAATTTTGGGAAATTGTCCACCTTCAATCATTATACCTGTTGGTGGTAGTTTGAATGGATGTCCCCCAGGAGATGCAGTTTTATTAAAGCTTCTTGGTTTTCCAGCTGCTAGACCCAAAGAGGTGTCTCTGCGGGAGGATCCTAGGATCCAGCCTCAGGTATGCAGAGTAGTTAAGCTCTGCCTAGCGTTGTTGGAGTGTGCTTGCTTATGATGGGTGATGGTTGCTTTTCTCTCTGCAGGGACCTGTGTAAAGGGGACCAGCTTCTTCCACCATTATGGAAATTCCCCTGGATCTATAAGCTTCAAAGAAATCCCCTTCCTCCCATAATTGTTTGGAGGTTCATCCCAGCAACATGAAGCTTACTATCTTAATGCTATAACTTTACTGTTATATAATTAACTTTCTTTTACTAAAATTATTGAATATCCAGGGTCTCTAAAAACAATGAGGCTGGGTGCCAGGAATTCTAAATTATATGTGTGTTCATTCAGTAATTTCTAATATAGCATTATGCTCACAATTCAATCAAATATTGATTACATAAAGATTTTAAAAAGCAGTAATATTAGTCAGAGCCTTTTTTATCTTTTTTTTATCCTACCTTCTAATGTCATACTCTTTATAGTCCAATGAATCAGCCTAGTATTTTTATATTTTTTTAGTCTTTAAAAAAATATTTATTTACTTGAAAGGGGGTGGAAATGCAGATAGAGTGAGTGAGAGAGAGGAGAGAGATTGGATGCATCAGGGCTTTCAGCCACTGTGAACAAACTCAAAATGCATTTGCCTCCTTGTGCATCTGGCTTACGTGGGTCCTAAGGAATTAAACCTGGATCCCTTGGCTTTGCAGGCAAGTGCCTTAACCACTAAGCCACCTCTCCAGCCCCAGCCTAGTCTTTTACAAAGATATTTTTCAAATTGGTATATGAAATTTGTTCCATTCTGTGGGTGCTATATGGACTTCCTTTATGGTATCTAGTTTTTACTGGTATGGCATTATAAAATTAATGTTCAAGCAATGATCACATGTCTTTCCTCTAAGAAATTACCATTATGATGGTTACTCATTATTTGCATGTATTCTCAAAATGATCAATGCTTAGCATTTCTGCATGACACCTAATTGAAATGTAAAATGCATATAATACTTTAAAAATAAGCTGAAATAGAGATTTTCTTTTCATAATAATGGTGCTTCCTAATTCAGAAATTACAGTGCTTTAAATACAAATTAAAAGTCCAAAGATAACAAAAGTCTAGTTTGTTTGTTTGTTTATAGAAAACAAGACCAAAGTATGCTAAGGGCAGTTTCCAGAACACAGAACAGTTGTATAATTCTATGTAACAATGGCCATGCTATGCTATCCTACAGCTCAGGAGTGGCATGTACTACATTCAGGTATTTTGTTTGTTTGTTTGTTTGTTTGTTTGTTTGTTTGTTTGTTTTTTGATTTTTTAGTCTCAGGGTGGCTCAAACTCACGGTGACCATTTGTTAGGTATTTTTCCTTCTCATATTAATTTCCAGCTAATATCCGGGCACAGCATCTATTTCATTCTTTAAGCCCCAGCAACTCATGAGAAAATATTCACAACTACTTTTGCCAGGATAACAGAAAACAATAACCTCAAGTTTATGGTGATGGGAATATTGTCATCCAGAGAAGCTTAACGTGCATTTATTATGCATTTATTATGTTCTAATAAACTGAAACGTGTAGACTCTATTTCTTCCCGGAAAGATTATCAGGCAAAAATGACTACTGTAAAATATACACCTTCGGGATTTAGAAGTCTAACATTCATGTCACTCCTTACATGTATCTCAATCTGTTTGTTATTCATAGCAAATGATGCATGCATGTAATGCTCCAAGAATTGTATAGCCTTGTTTACCTTGATTTACCTTGTTTGACAGATCTGAAAGTCAAATATCCAAACCCTGCGTAACATTTTTACCCTGAGGCTGAATGATCTTGTGGTGGTTTGGGTGTAAAATGTTCCTCATGGGATTGTGATTGAGCCTCCAATTCGATGCAGCAGAGATAGCCCACGGGAGGTGGAGCCCTGCTAAAGGGGATGTGTCAGAGAGGGCTGACTTTAAGATTTGTTAGGTCAGGCCCATTGGGTGTTCAGCTAGCTCTCTTACTCTTGTGGCCACCTCCTAACCCATGTGGTAAGATGTGACACCCAATCTCCCGTCAGCTGCTCGGTCAGGAGTTTTGTCACAGCAACGAGAAGGTAACCGCTGCAGGAATTTTCCATTGCATCCTTCAGTGTTTCCCAAAGCTGGTCGGATGTGCGGTCACAATCTCAGCATTGTCTGAGGGGTCTCTTCACTCGCAGGGGCTCAGGGATGTGTTTGTTCTCAGAAGTTCCTATGTTTTCCTTCCGTAATAAGGTTTATGCCTTTGGGCACATGTTCAAACACAGGAAAATATGTACAATCATCTATATAGATAACATCCTTAGCAAAGTCCACAAATAACTTAATGTAATGGCTTTAATGGATATATACATGAGATCTATCATGATCTACCTGATACTTTTTTTGATACTTTAAAAATCATTAATTAGAATCAACCATTCAATCAGAAATCAGATACGACAATTCAATTTTTTCTTTTTTTTCTTTCTGAATAACAAAAATTTGGAGTGTGCATTGCATTGCTCTTTTGCTTGTTTCTGAAGCATTTAAGGGCTTCACTACTGGATGCCTTGTGACTTCGAGAGGATGGAGCATTCAAAGTGTACTTTGGGTGCCTTGTAGAGTGCAAAATTGCTGTGTGAAGAAAGATTTCTACTACTATGGCGTGCCTTTCATGGATTAAAAGGCTCACTTCTTTAAGTTTGAAATAAGTCTTACTTTGCAGGATACTTAATATAGTGCTATGACAATGTCTCCTGGTAGAAATGTCTTCTAAAACCCTGCAACTTTTTGTTTGGGTGTGGTGCATGTGTACGTATGTATATTTGTGAGTCAAGTGTGCAGATGCATGTGCACGTGTGTGTGTATGTGTGACACAGGTCAAAGGTTGATGTCAGTAGTCTTCATCTATTACTCTCTGCATTATTAATGACACAGGCTCTCTCACTTGAACTCAGAACTTGCTTACTCAGCTAGTTTAGCTAGCCAGTCTGCTACGGGGGTTTTCTGTCTCCATCTACCTAAGGCTGGGATTACAGGCAGGCTGTCATGTATATACACATAACATGCGTGTGCTGGGGAAACAAACTCTGGGCCTCATGCTTGCATGGTCCTGTTATCAACTAAGCCATCTCCAAATCCCCAGACTCTGTAACTACTTAACTAGAGATAGAGTACCTTGATGCCACATAGACAAACATGCAAAATGTTTTAGAATTTGGGGAAATTAATGAGGGCAACCCCATTCAAGTCTACTTCATTAGAAAATCCTTTAATAGCTGGTGTGGTGGTTTGCATCTATAATCCCGGTACTCAGGAAGCTGAGGCAAGAGGATCGTGAGCTCAACCTCAACGTTGGCAGCACAGTAAAACCCTTTCTCAAAAAATAAAATAAAATAATAAAATAAAAGCCACTGGGTAAAGCTAGATGAGACAGTATTTTCTAATTCTTACGCATTTTGAGCTATTTCCAAACGATTTGTAAATGGCAGCACTTCCTATTTTACCAGTGTTTTCTAAAACACACAGAACCCTTCCTGAGGAAGTATCTGCTCTGTCATTAGAGAAGGGATTGTAGCTTATCTTTACTCTCTTTCTCACACTCTCTTTTTCATGAAGTATGTGGTATGTGTGTGTATGTGTGTCTGTAGATGTGTGCACCCCATGTGTATGCATGCAGATGTCAGAGGAGGGCATTGAATATCCTCCTATTACTTTTATACCTTATTGCTTTGAAACAGAGTTCCTCACTGAACATGGAAACCTGAGGCTCACCTTTTTCTTTTTTTTTTTTTTTTTTTTTTTTTTGGCCAGTCTGGTTAAACAGCAAGCTCAGTGATCATCTTATTCCCTTCCCCCCTCAGGGCTGGGGCTTCAGGCTTTAGGCATGCACAGTCCTGCCTGGCTTTTTACATGGGTGCTGGGGATTGAACTTGGATTTTCATGCTTACACAGAGCAAGTACACTTACCCACTGAGTCATCTTATCATCCCACGGCTTTTCCTTGCTCCATAAAATTTGCTACTTTCAAGTGAAGTATTTTAAGTTTTTATCGTGCGTGTGTGTGTGTGTGTGTGTGTGTGTGTGTGTGTGTGTGTGTACTCCCCACTCACTCCTTGGTAAATACTTAGTAAAGAGTATTAAATTGGTAAATACTTAGTAAAGAGTATTAAATTATCTTTGTTGTTTTACTTCAAATAGGTGACAAAATGGGAGGAAATCATTCCTGTTGTATAGAGACGCTGTTCACACACCTGGCAATGGCATCTTGCCTTTAAGAGAAATTGGAAAGCTTGAAGACACAGTGGGCTGAGCAATGTCCCCCTTCTGTTCCCTGGGGAGAGTTTTTAAATTGTATATATATATATATTTTTTTTTTTTTCCAAGGCAGGGTCTCATTCTAGCCCAAGCTGACCTAGAATTCATTCTGTACTCTGGTCTGGCCTCAATCTCACAGTGATCCTTCTACCTCTTCTTCCCAAGCGCTAAGATTAAAGGCATGGGCCATGTACACTTGGCACTGGAATGATTTTTCTTTTTAACCAGAGTTTTAGCAAGGCTGCTTTATACCTACTCAGTTATTGAATAGAAAAAAAAATGCTTTAAAGTGTTTTCAGAAATGCAGATAGGTTCTTTACATTTTCTTCCCATCCACAATGCACCATGAACTTCCCAGTAGAAATCATAAAAAAATAATAATAATAATAAAAAACTCAGGACATGGGGGAAGAGAGCAATTCTTCAGTATTCTATCCCTTGAAAATGAGAGTCCTTTTTTTTTTTCCCTCTGGGTGAGCACCATTGATTTGGGGAGCTGCTTCTCTTTATATTTCAGTGATTTTGTGCAATTTAACAAGTTCTTCAAAGCTGATAGGGGGTGAAATAAGTTTTAAGACTTAAGGAAGGTTGAATTTCACACCTTGTGCACAGGAGACTAACACTCCAATCCCATTTTAACAGAGAAGCCTGGAGCTTGTGCACTTTGCTAGAGTCATGGTGGGTGCAGCAGAGAGCGCTGCCTGCCTAGGTTCCCGCAGGCCCTGGGACTATAGGAGCACGCCCCCGTTACTTACAGGACTGGTCTCCCCCAGGAGCTTCTGTTCTAGTTCACCTTCACTCCTGCCTGATTCACAGGCTGCTGTTTCTGTCTACATGAGGATGGAGTGACAGTGTGCACCCAGCATCTCACCAAAGGTGCCATGGCCTCTTCCATCATCCTACTCTTTTGCGATTTGCTGTCAAAACCCACATAAGGTATCCTTTGTCTCATCTTTTGCATCCATCCCCATGAGAACCTTTTTTTCCTTTTCAGGTCAGCATATATTTACTATTCATGTTTCTGTCATTTACACTTTACAAGCCGCTCTGACTTGGTTAAGCACCAATCCATAAGATGCCTGCCTACAAGTTTATCCTTTTTGTCCTCTCTTTTACTTCCCCACTGGCCGTTGGCTTTGATTTAGTGGAAGAAATGGACCCTTAAACATTATGTACTGAAGTGCAGCCTTAGACTAGACCACATTTTATCTGCCCATACCTTTGGGCTGTGTCATTAGTCCACTATGTGATGATCTGTTTTATAGCCAGCACAGGGTGTATGGAAACCACTATTTCTGAACAGGTATTTACAGTCCTCTGGGTAACATGGGTTCTTGTTTAATGAGTCCTGTCACCTTAGAATTAGATATGAAATGTCAAGAGACATACTTTGAAATATCAGCAAATTTTCTTAGATATTATCTCTCTGCATAATAGATACATAGACTTGCTTACTTAAAAACTGTGCTGAGGGCTGGAGAGATGGCTTAACGGTTAAGGCCCCTGCCTCCTAAGCCTAAGAAGGCAGGTTCCAATCGCCATCGGTTCCAATCTCCAGGTCCCACGTTTAGCCAGAGGCAAAGTGATGCAAGGGCGCAATGCTGCACTTGACCACAAGGGGGCGCAAGCATCTGGATTTCATTCACAGCAGTTGAGAGGCTGCTGGCGCCCATCTCTATCTGTCTTCCTCTCCCTCTCTCTCTGTCTCTCTCAAAATAAAAAAAACTGTGCTGAAAGTCCCACAGATAAGGGAGCTATACAGTCATTACATTTGTAACAGAGTGAGTGGACTATCTTGGTTTAGGGAAACTAAGCACAAGCTATCATTTTGTATTTCGTTATGTGATTCTGATTTGTACTGTTCTAACCCAAACTCATTCAATACTAGAAAAAAAGAATTTTTTTCTGCTGCATTAAATACTAGAGTAACTTGGAACTTTTGCTGAATTCAGAAGCACTTTCAAATTTACTAAATACTGATACAAATTGAGACTCCTTTATCTAAAATGGTTGAGGTGAGCTATTGCAGAGATCATCTCTTTGCAGATTTTACAATTTTCACACATGCCACAAAATCTCTGGGGATAGGGACTGGCTCTGAGAACTGACTTCATTCATGTCTCTTGAGCACCATGCACACATAGATAAGGCAATTCTACATTTACTGTGGCTGTATTTTGACTATGAGCCTCCATGCTGAATCATGAATGTAATTTTCCATTTGTGGTGACATGTCTGTGCTCAATGACTGACTGCTGTTCTCACAACTCATAACCCACAACTCCATGGTGAATACCAGCAATCCCATTAAGGTGGGCCCTTAATGGAGTGGAGCCAGGGAGGAGGGAAATGATGGTACCAACACATGATGCATCCATATAAAGTATATACTTAATAAAGAAAGAGGAAAAAAGTTTGGACATGGGAGTGTTTGAGAATTGGGATTTTTTTTCTTTTCTTTTTATTATTTTTTTAGAGAGACAGACAGAGAGAGAGAGAGGGAGGGAGAGGAAGACAGAGATGGGCGCGCCAGCAGTGTCTCAGCTGCTGAGAACAAAATCCAGATGAGTGCGTCCCCTTGTGGTAAGTGCAGCATTGTGCCCTTGCGTCACTTTGCATCTGGCTAAACGTGGGACTTGGAGATTGGAACCGCTGGAGATTGGAACCAGCGTTCTTAGGCTTAGGAGGCAGGCGCCTTAACCCCTAAGCCATCTCTCCAGCCCTAGAATTGGGATTTTTATATTCGGAATGCTTAAGAGTATAGAATGTACCAAAAGACAGAAAAAAAAAAAGGAAAGGAAAGGAAAGGAAAGGAAGAAAGGAAAGGAAAGGAAAGGAAAGGAAAGGAAAGAAGAGAGGAGAGGAAAGGACAGGGGAAAGAAGAGGAAAGAAGAAAAGAGAAGAGAGGTGGAAGGGGAAGGGAAGAGAAGAGGAGAGGAGAGGAGAGGAGAGGAGAGGAGAGAGAGAGAGAAGAGAAGAGAAGAGAAGAGAAGAGAAGAGAAGAGAGAAGGGAAGGGAAGGAAAATAAAGAAAAAAGAAAGGGAAAGAGGAAATTCTATGTAAAGTGTTTTACCCATGAATAATTTAACTCAATTTTATGCCAATATTTTTCTGTCTGGGGGGGGGCAAAGGAAGAGAGTTTCCATGTTAAATTATTGCACACAAGAGCACCTTTTATTCAGCATCACCTTGATTTATTTTCCTAGTTTTTTTCCTCCGATGGAAAAATAATTTTATCAAGAAAACAAATGTTTCTGCCAAAGTGAAGAAATTTTATGATTCAATGTTTTTCTTAAAAAAAAAAACCATTGCACTAAGTCATTGCTCTGCCTTTTGCTTTCCCTCATTTTGCTAATTTTTAAAGAAAACATTCATTGGCAGAAAACTATATATTTTTCTCAAGTACAGTGATTACATTTTTATTGCTATTTTGTTTAGTATATATTTTTCTCAATTGGGGAAAAAAAAAAGTCTAGGTGAAAAAATGTCTACCTAACAAGAGAAGTAGTTTACATGGTCATAACATTTAAATTGCTGCCAAAAGGAAAAAGTGTAAAAAAAAAATGTAAATGTGAAACATCACATAACCTCAAAAAACTTACCTCAATTGTCTATCATCTATCAGGTACTAGAAGTCAACTTACTAAATAGTATTACAGTCCTTTATTATAAGCCCCTATTGGTACTATGGTATACATTTAAAAAGAATTCTACTACAAAAAAATCTTTTCTCTTTGTTTTTGCCTATTTTGTATGTAAGCTATAGATAATTGTTGAATAAAAAGCCTAGAATAGGTATAAATGCAATAGTTAACTGATCCTTCTTGCATCAATTACTGATGCTCTCGCCGTGTTCCCCAGAAGGTGGCATCTTTCAATCCAGCATCTTCTCCTGTTTCTTCCCTTCCTTTTTCTTCTTCTTTGATTCTGCTGTCATTATGAAGAGAAAGAGAGAAAGGAAAAACTAATTACTAAAACAGGATACCGTGACTGATGAGAAATGAGCAAGGCTGCACGCTTCCAGATGCATGCCTAAGTAGGGCTGGGGGATTTTGCCATTTGCCTCATCATCTTTTCTTTTCTTTTTAAAAATATTTTTAATATTTTATTTATTTATTTATTTTGAGAGAGGAAAAAGGCAGAGAGAGAGAGAATGGGTGTGCCAGGGCCTCTAGCCACTGCAAACAAACACACACACACACACATGCTCCACCTTGTGCATCTGGCTTAAGTGGGTACTGGAGAATCAAACCGGGGTCCTTAGGTTTTGCAGGCAAATGCCTTAACCATGGAGCCATCTCACCAGCAACCCCCTCCCCCAACATATGTTCTAGTAGTTTCTAAAGTCCATTGCACAATTATTGAACTAGCATTACTGTTCAGTGTAATTGTCAATTAACCCTTCAGGCTTCAAGGGTCTACATATGCAATTTGTTCAGCAGTCTCAACAACCCTACTGGACTGAGACCCTATAAATACATTTATTTTACTCATGACTAACCTCAGTGATACCAGGTCTAGAAGGAAGAAACATAATCTTCATTCTCCTTATTTTTGGTCCTTTTATTTAATACATGCCTTTTTCTCAAACAATCAAATAGCTCATCCTATCCATTCTGCTCCTCCAAAGAACACTGACTCATACAGGCAACATGTTAATCAGGCATATATACATACATATATATATTTACTTCAGGATACATGAACTTGTTTTGAGTTTCAGACGCTATTTGATCTAGACAATGAATGTTGCCTCTCTCCATGAACACATTGGGGATGAGATTCTCTCCCCAATTCTCCTTCCTAGGACCTAACCTTGTTTTCTTGTTAATTGACAACTTGTAACATAGTAGGTCATCTGCACAATGGCAATCAGTTCTCACACTTGGCTCAAGACATCACAGGACTGCTTATGCACTACAGATCTTAAGCTCACTCTATTCTTAATCCAAATGGAAAAAAAAAGTTGAGAACTCTTCTGAAAAAGAAAAAAAAAGTAAGTATAAAGAAGGAAGTTCTGGGACTTATAATCAGATCAATTTAACTTCTCAACAAAGAAAATTGGGTCAGTAATATTGATTCTATTCAAAACACTTTTTGTCTGCCTTTCATGCACATGTATGTGAAAGACTAAAGGGGTTTTGTCACTGCTTGTCTCTGTGGCCTCAAAAACTTACAACCTTTCCGTTTTCACCCAGCATATGTGCAGCATTTAAAATAGTATAGGGAAATCCGTGATGTAAAAAAGAATGTTATAGATGAAGAAAAAGAAACAATGAATTGACCTCCATTAAACTCTTTGTACTCATATTGATTTTAATTTCTTATATCCATTCTGTTTTATGGTTGTTGTTGTTGTTTTTCTCTCTCAAGTTTTTGACCTTCAAATCTACATGGCATTTAATGCTGTCGTCCTGTCATCTCTTCCACCTGTCTGGGACAAGCTTTGACTCTGCTTCTCGCATATTACCTCATGGTGAGACGAGAAGCTTTTCTTTCTACTTCCTCATTAGAGCAATTTGCCCCATAGCACAACTACCACCCAGGCACAGGCGGAGAGAGAAAGGAGTCTTTGCTCCTGGTACATTTAAGATAACTGTGAGTCCTCAGCAAAATACATGGGGAGCACATCTCACCATCTTCCTGATGGAGGCTCCTTGAATTACCCATGCTTCTTGTGTCTTGCCCCTTACATGTGATGATCCTACCCGAGTGATTTCTCAGTCTACTATCTTAGCTTTGCTTAGCCAAATGTGTTCATTCTTGAGATCTCTGTCAAAGGTTACATCCTCAGAGAAGCCTTCCCAGAACTCCTGCATGAAGCAGGCCCCAAGCACAGCCGACACTCCCTTTGGGGTACACATTGCTTTTTCCAAAATCAGAATTGAGCAATGTCATTTTGTCTCGAATTAATGTGCATTTTACTCCTCAGCTGAGTGTAGAGACAATTTCTGTCTTCTACATCTGTATCTTCAGTGTCTGATACACGACAAGTCCTCATGAAATACCTCTTGCTTGCAGAATATGCGTTTGGGAGCATTTGAATGGAAAATAAGGAGCATCCATTCATTACTTCATGGAAAAAAATAGTACTTCAATCAGAAATCAAGGGCCAATAATTCAATCAGAATCATACTGTGTCTTCATATATCTTTTAAAAGTATTTTGTTCCATTTTTCAAAATTTTAGTTAGGTTGTGAAATAATGGGCTTCGTAATAATATTTTTATGAACATATATTGTCATGCATATTTGCCCCACCCACTGTCCTCCCTCTCCCATCCTGACTCCCCCTTTGCTTCTCCCAAATAGTCTCCCTTTAGCTGTCATATATATTTATATACATATATATTTTTTTTTATTTTTTCCTCACATGAAAGAAAAGGTGAATTCTGTCTCTTTCCCTCTCTTTGGACCTCTTCCTACCTCCCCATAGTATACCTTCGACATTTATGTCATGTATATTTATATTTAAATCAGATTCTACATGTGAAAGAAAATGTGATATTTGTCTTTCTAAATCTGACTTATAACGCTTAACATGATGATATTCAGTGCCATGTATTTTCCTGAAAATGCCATAATTTCATTCATTGTTGCTGGATAAATCTCAATTGCAAATACATGTCACATTTTCTTTGTTGATTCATCAGTGGATGATCATCTAGGATGGTTCCATATTTTGCCTCTTATACAAAGAACAGGAATAAACATGGATGGGAAAGAAGAAAGGAAGTGGAGGGAATGAAAAGTAGGAAACAGGAGCCATGCTGTGATGCCTTCTGAGCCCACTGTCTTCATTCTGAGCAGAAATCAAATCTTGATGAGTAATGTCTTGATGAGTAATGAAGAAATGTTACAATGGCCTTTGGGTTTAGTGTCATGAGGAAATGGTGAGGTTTTGTTAGCACCACGAATGAAGGGCTAACTTATACCAATCAGTTGTGTCATTTGGGAATTCTACATTTTTTACCATAAACTATCCATAACAAACTATATCTTGCCCAGAAGGCCCAGGGGAGTATGATTTTGAGATCCCATTTTGTCATAACTATCTCCCACAAACTCATTTATTCATTAAGCAAATATGCAGTCTATCTCCACTATATTCCAGAGATAGCTCTAAACAGCTCAGATACAATAGTGAAGAAAACAAAATTGTATTTTCAGAGAGCTGACATTACAAAGAATGCTTTCACAATTGCTCCATGTGAGTCTTTCAGAATTGTATGAAATAGTTTAAAAGTATACATTTATGCTAAAGATCTTGCCCCATTTTATGCCTTTGAAGGCTATTTTTCTTGCTAATTTACTACTATCTTACAGATGCATGTGATGTAAAAGAGAGAGTATGCACAAGGAAAATTAATTTCTAAGAAGAAAACAGTATGCCTATATGTAACAGCTTGAAGAAAAATATGATTTCTCTTCTCTTAGTTATTTCATTCTTAGAAATATTAATTGCTTTGGGGGATTTAAATGTAATATGGGCTCAAGTAGATAATGAAGAAATATAGGCATATGTTAACGGAAGTTACTCACCACTTCACAATAAGAACAGCATGGTTAATGGAGAGGTTTGTTTATATTTCTTTCTATGACTTTTAGGAATGCACTGGAAATTGATACATTATCACCAAAGTTCAATTGCATGTACTTTCCATGTCACCACACATACTTTGAAATATAACCAAATAGTAATCTTAGATATAATTCCATCTCGTACTTTTTTAAACTTTCCTCTTTAACTCACTTGTAGGTCATTTGAATTGCACTCACACCTCCATATTTTGAATAATAATGCTATGCTATTTTCACTCACATTTCATGGGGTGTTTAACTTTTTACTCAATATAGATTATGAAAGAAGAATTTATGGTATGCATTTTTAGAGCTCTAGATGTGCACTGGCCACTTTATTTCTCAGAAGTACTCATCTAAATTCTTCTCAGCAATGTTAAGACATCCTACCTCTGTATACTTATTCTCCGAAGATGAACAATCAAACAGTCAGCATCATATCTTTTTAAATCTACTTGTAGTCCTTTTGGAACAGATTTGTCATGTCATTGTCATAAGTGAATGCCTACTTCTATTTTTACATTAAGTAAAGTTGGGAAAGATAGGGTCAGAAGTCAATGTTCAGAGTGCCAGCCATTTAAGGACTTTGAGGGGAAAGGCTTTTCCAAACATAAGAGCTGAGTATTCTGGAGCAGGCTTATCTTATTTTCTTACCAAAAGGTCTTGCATTGATTTCTTTATTTTAGGTGGTGTTAGAAAGGAAACTGAAGACAGATGCTGGAGGGAATCCCTGATTTTAGACAAGTGAGCCTCTGTTTCTTTTGGCTTGTGGTCATTGGTTCATTTAAGCAATGAGAAGTATGATTAAAAGAGAAATCAGAGATTTCCTTCTTCTCAGAGGTAAACTTCATATTTTGTGGAACCTAACAAACTATGAGCTGCACACTGAGGCTTCTGAACTAAAGAAACTGACAATTTTGCTTGTAGAGACCAGCTCTATAAGACACATGAAGTCACTGAAGGAGCAGGACTGTATCGCTGTCACACAATACAGTCACAATGGGCACAAGCCCCAGAGCCTGTATGTCATCAAGATCCTTTCAATGCTGAATAATTCATGAGCACTTAAGAATCAACTACCTAGCCTGCTCATCCCTCACACTGGGCCTCAGAGCTGATAGTGCTGTCTGCGGAACCACAAACGCCCAGCTCGGTGCTCATCTAGAATCAAAGTTTTAGCTGATGACATTTTCTGATATAGTGCCCTTCATTAAATTTCCAAATTTCTACATTAAACCATCATTTTACATATATATATATATATATATATATATATATATATATATATATATATATATTCATAGTAAATATAGATATTTATTTCAACCAATTAGAGCAGTTCCTAAAATGGTCAGCTATTTTCCACAGAAACTTACCTACTATCAGTAAATTAATATATGCTAATAATAATAGCAGTAATGGGACTGGAGAGATGGCTTAGCGGGTAAGGGACCTGCCTGTGAAGCCTAAAAATGCCTGTTCGAATCTCCATGGTCCCACATTTAGCCAGACACAAAAGTGACAAAAGCATGCAATGCCATACATGCGCACGAGGGGGCACATGCATCTAGAGTTCCTTCACAGCAGCTGAGAAGCCCTGGCATGCCCATTCTCTATCTGTTTCTCTCTCTCTCAAATTAAAAAAAAATAATAGCAGTAATGTAAAATCAAGTAATCTGTGAGTAATGCAAAGATTCCTCAGAAGCCTCCTAGGCTTCTTTCCCCTTCTATCTCAACACTGCTCCTCCTTTGGGAGAGGAAGAAGATGAGTCAGCTTGTCCAGCAGTTTAGAATAGAGCCAGGTGTGGGCAAGCCAGCCACGTCCTGTTGTGTAAGGGTCATTGCCTGGTCTGACCTATACAGGTAGAAAATGGACAATTTAAATTCCTGTTTTAAACTTAATGTATTTATACAAGCCAGTATCTTAACTATGTCTATTGTCTCTTCCCCAATCTCTAGTTCTTGTGTATGCACACACACACACACACACACACACACACACACACACACAATTAATGTTTGAATTTATCCTCAGTTAATGCCTTTGCCCCTTCTGCATTCTGGGGGCCACCCTGAAGGTCTTGTACTTGACTTCTTCCACCCCTAGATAGGAATGAGGATAATAAATAATTAATATGCTATCTCTGCAACAAGTGCACAGATGTAAAATTTTCTTTATGGGAAGCTACTGAAATGTATAGTGACAGTAAAAAAAAAATACATTATTTGAAGCAGTAACGACTATTTCTCACTTAGTTCATCATTATTTCCCATTAGCATACCTGCCCAGTAACTATTAGGAAATCAAATTATGTTTTACAAAATAATTAGAAAAGTTTGACCTCCAGTATGTATAAAATTTTATTAATTATAGCCCCCCCCCCAAATAGTTCCTTGCTTGCTTCCAAGTGAATTTTCTTCTCAATTCATAAACTCACATAGATAGCTGCTATGGGCTGAAGCCCTCGCATGAATCCATGCTATAATGCAAACCCCTGCACCTCAGTGTGAATGTATCTAGAGACAGACTCTGCAGAGGCAATGAAGCTAAAAGTGGCACCATTAGGATGGACACTAATCCAATACGACTGGTGTCCTCAGAAGAAACAATTTGAACACAGACATGTTCAATGAGGACATAAGAAGGTGGCCATCTAGAAGCCAAAGGCAGAAGTCTCAGAAGACAACACCTTGGCAATACTTTGATCTCCTACTTCTAGCCTCCCGAACTTTGCAAAAAATAAATGTGTATTGTTTAAGCCACTGAGTCTGCATGCATTGTGACACAGGCTCTGGCAACATAACACATCATTGAATTACATGTCAGATCACCTTGTTTATACATCCTAGAGAATACCCTTATTTTCTGTGGAAGGACAAAAGTATGTTTCTTACTTTTTCATTTGTCCTGCAGAATTATATAAAAAAAATCTTATATTCTAAGTCATTTAAATATATGACAGTACAATAAAGAAGAGAGCCTACGAGATGAGTAAATACTGTATCTGTCCTGTTAAATGCAGCTTCATAACCATGTGTGTATATATAAATATATGATGTGAGAGCAGAAGGGGAATAAGAGGACCAGCAATTAGGAGAAGAGGGACAAAGGAAGATACTGGAGTGAAAGGCAGATATGAGGAAAGTGCAATGATATAAATGCATGAATATTTCATAAGGAAACCCTTTATTTTGGGTGCTCACCAATACTTAATAATAAAAATAGAGTCTGCTATCTGATTTCATTCTTAGTTGTGGTCCCATAAATGCAAACTGCACCAATCCTTTCTACCCATCCCCATGCCAATGCTTGCCAAGCAGGTGAGACACCAGTTCCCCCACTATCACAGCAGCACAGGCTGGACCCTAACAGCTCTCCCTGAATATGCCAGTTTTTTCCTCAGCCTAGAAAACACATAGCAGTTGAATGTATGACTCACATGTGTCTGGATGCACATCTGTTGAGAATGTTTTTCTGTTTTACACGGAATGCAAATAATTTGTGAAAGCCTTGTAAAAGAGAGTGATAACATGGTAAATATCCACTGGTCTGGCCCAAGCATCCGACACCAGAAGCATGTTGCCTTGATTATCATTCACCCTTTGGATTTCTGGTGAGTTTCCCTTAAAAAAAGGGGCGGGGGGGGGCTGGATGTGGTGGTGCACGCCTTTAATCCCAGCACTCAGGAGGCAGAAGTAGGAGGATTG
Source organism: Orientallactaga sibirica (assembly GCA_036365145.1). Lineage (NCBI taxonomy): Eukaryota > Metazoa > Chordata > Mammalia > Rodentia > Dipodidae > Orientallactaga > Orientallactaga sibirica. The sequence goes on from JAEOAD010000019.1 coordinate 27,868,794, forward strand.
CCATGAGTTCGAGGCCACCCTGAGACTACATAGTGAGTTCCAGGTCAGCCTGGACTCGAGTGAGACCCTACCTCAAAAACCAAAAAAAAAAAAGGGGGGGGGCTTTAATCTTTTCTTTGTACTGCCTCTGCATTCAGAGCACTAATCAGCCTGGCCTGATTTCCCTGTGTGCTCCCTGAGGCTTTGCAGCAGTGCCCAGTGGAGCTGCTAAGTGTGGGCAGGAGGTGTGTGTCCCTCCTGACAGCACTAGTTACCAAGACAGTGGTGTCCCAGATCCCAGTGACACACCAGATCCTCCGCCAACCTCCTAGCATTGTGGAGACAATCTCCAGTCCTCAGTGTCCTACCTGGAGGCCACTGGGTAAAACAAGGTGGCTTGTTCTACTATTATTTCATGTGTGTGTATATGCATGTTCACAAATGTGGGCACACATGTGTGGGTAGAGGCTGGAGTTTGATGCCAGGTATCTTTCTCAATCACTCACCACCTGTTTTTTTTTTTTTTTTTTTTTTTTTGAGACTAGGTCTTTCCCTGAACCTGGAGCTCACTGATTCGGCCAGCAAGCTCCAGGGATCCTCCTGTGTCCAGCATTGGGATCACAGATGCACACCATGGGGCCGGGATTGTACATGGAAACTGGGAACCCGAACTCAGGTTCACATGCTTGCACAGAAAGCAGTTTACCTTTTAAGTGTCACCTCCCAGAGCCTGTGATCCTTTTACTTGCAAGATCAGTAGCAGTCAGTACAAATCAGTACAAATCCCTTTGTAGGGCCACACTTTGAGAAAAACAACACTAAAAGTTGTCATTTTGTTTCAATGGGGTTATTATAGACTAAGGGTCAGGGAATACTTGAAAAGACTCAGTCAAAAATAACTCCAAAGGACTGGAGAGTTGGCTTAGCAGTTAAGGCGTTTGCCTGCAAAATCAAAGGATCCTCGTTCAATTCTCCAGGACCCACGTAAGCCAGATGCACAAGGGTCAAATGCATCTGGAGTTTATTTGCAGTGGCTAGAGGCCCTGGTGTGCCCATTCTCTCCCTCTCTCTTTTTCTTTCTCCCTGCTTCTTTCTCTCTCTCAAATAAATAAAATATATTTTAAAAACTCCAAATATCTTTAAAATATTTTATTTTTTATTTATTTATTTATTTATTTAAGAGAGAGAAAGAGGCAGAGAGAGAGAACGAATGGGCACACCACAGCTGCTGCAAACGAACTTCAGACACATGCGTCACCTTGTACATCTGGCTTATGTGGGTCCTAGGGAATTTGAACCTGAATCCTTAGGCTTTGCAGGCAAACACCTTAACTATTAAGCCATCTCTCCAGTTCATATCTTTATATGAACATTCTTTATAATTATCACAGAAACAAAAATAACAGATTGTTAATACTTTTAGAATCCCTATAAAAACCCTTCTGGTAGTACTTAGGGTAGAAAGTGCAACTTCAAATTCAAGTTCACTGGACATGTGACCTTGTGGTAAACTGCAAACTTATTGTCCTAGATTAAATTAACAATTCCTTTAGTACACTGTGAGGGTTAAAAAAGACAAAACATACTAAGGAATTAGCATAAAGTCTGTCATATTAGCAATATTCAATTAATTAAACTATATCTATGATGCTCAGAAAATGACAATAACTACATAAAACACCAGAAGAAATTCTCAATTCAGAAGTTAGAAGGGAGAGATGCAAAAGCTTCAGGGGAGTGAATAATCAGGTTCCTCAGTGCAGTCAGTAATTAGTATGAACATTGTTCTATTATGCTGCCTCCCTTAATGCTAATTATGATATAGCTGTTTTCTATGTGCACGGCTAATGAGCCTCCAAGCGTGGAATTTACCCAGGGAGATGAAAGTAGACACACAGTATGAAGTGAACCCTACGAATATTTATAGTCCTAGGTTTTCACATCTGCCCTGGCAATTAGGACCAAACTTTCTTTACTAATGATGAGAGTGAAAACACCCAGGTGACACTCAGTTCAGGTGAGCTCCTTAGGTTTTCAAGGTCATGACTGATGACACTGAGGTTAGAGTGCCTCAGTGTGTGTCCTTGTGTGCCTGGACAAGACAATGGGGCCAAAAGCCTCATTCATTATTAAGTCAGCAGACTGTTGCTTTAGTGTCATGGACGACGCTCTACGAGCAGTAGTCATTGGGAAAGACAGGTAAGTGCCTCACAAGAGTTTCCAGGTGAATCAAGACAACTATGACCTCAGTTTACCATAGTGAAGACCTGCTGAAGAAAGCCAGTACCCTCTTGAACAAGGCAGTAATTTGATGTCTGGGAAGTACACTGATCTCATTTCCAGTCCTTGATTAAATTTGAACTGCCCCTGTTTCCACTCACGTTCTTACGGCTGTCCTCAAATTCAGCCTCAAAAGAGATCTTCGTCAAGAGGTTCATCCAGTTTTCTTTGCCAAAGCCGCTCCACCCCAAGTCACTGTGTTGCTTGGCCTGTCCTAGCTTAAGGTCACTTATTCTAATATCAACTTGTCATTTTAACTTTTTTTTTCATTTCTTTTGTTTTCTCCACGTCTAGCTATCACCACTGTAAGCGCCCATCAGTGAGATGGAAGAGACTCGTTTGCCCTCACTGGCACTGAGCACCTTTCTACAGGCTTGCTTCATATCTTATAAGTCAACAAATGAATTTAAAATTTTTAATTTTTTTTTTTTTTTTGGAGAGAGTCACAGAGACAGACAGAGAGAGAGGGAGAGGAAGACAGATAGAGATGGGCACGCCAGCAGTCTTTCAACTGCTGTCAACAAAATCCAGATGTGTGGGCCCCCTTGTGGTCAAGTGTGGCATTGCGCCCTTGCATCACTGCATCTGGCTAAACGTGGTACCTGGAGATTGGAACCAGTGTTCTTAGGCTTAGGAGGCAGGCGCCTTAACCGCTAAGCCATCTCTCCAGCCTTCAACGAATGAATTTAAAAGCAATACTGGAAGACTCGACGATTCCCTTCCAGAACATTTGTGACTTGGTGGGATATATCCAGATGAATCACTCTGCTTTAAGTCCCTCAAAGTCGTTAACTTTTCCTAGTGTGTAACGTGAGTAATTATTATGCAGTTCTGAGTACACAGCTATATTGAATAGGTTCACAAATAATTTACTGATAATAAATTATAAATGTTGTAAAACAATTATTTGATATATACATGTGTATTTTTAAAGTTATTTTATTTTTATCTATTCATTTGAGAGAGAGAGAGAGAGAGAGAGAGAGAAGTAAAAAAAGAGAAATAGGCAGCTAAAGAGAGAGAATGGGCACACCAGGGGCTCCAGCCACTGCAAATGAACTCCAGATGCATGCACCATCATGTTCATCTGGAATACATGGGTCCTGGAGAATTGAACCTGGGTCCTTAGGCTTCACAGGCAAGCACTTTAATGACTAAGCCATATCTCCAACCCCATATGTGTATTTTTATTAAAGGATTAACTCCTGGATGGATATGTGATGCTACAGGATAGAGAGCATAATCATATGGCTGAATTTGATCAATATTTTTTTAACTTATCATCAATTCTAAGAAGTTGATAGCCAATAAACACATAGTGCACAATGACATATGTACGTCTAGGACCATCTTAGAAATTACTGGAGGGCTGGAGAGATTTTTGTTTTGTTTTGGTTTGTGGTTTTTGTTTGTTTGTTTGTTTGTTTTGTTTTTAATTTTTTGAGGTAGGGCTTCATTCTAGCTCAGGCTGACCTGGAATTCACTATGTAGTCTCAGGGTGGCCTTGAACTCATGGCGATCCTCCTACCTCTGCCTCATGAGTGTTGGGATTAAAGGCGTGCGCCACCACGTCCAGCTTGCTGGAGAGAATTTTTTGAGGTTAAGATGCTTGTCCACAAAGCCAAAGGCCTAGGTTCTATTCCCCAGGACCCATGTAAACCAGAAGCAAAAGGTAGCACATTGTCTGGAGTTTGTTTGCAGTGGCTGTAGGCCCAGCACACCCATTCTCTCGATCTACCTCTTTCTCTCTATCTATCTTTTTCAAATAAATAAATAAAAATAGAAACTACTTGAATTTTTCCCTAATCCCAAGCCAAGACCTATTTAATGATTATTTCTGTAAAACTCCAGTCAGTAACTCAAAAAGCAACTGTGAAAATCAAACAGCCTAACCCAACACACTCTCAAAGACATACTACTTTGATACTTGCAGGCTAAGAAATGAGAGTCAGAAGATAATTAAAAGTCTTTGTCTCCCATAGTTAAACAATTATGTTCCTACGCCAGTAGAAAACTTTGTATGTTCATGAAAACTACTGCAGTTCAGAACATAAACTGGGATCAAGTCTGGGCTGAGGTATTTCAGGCAGTGTCGCAGGTGTGACATCACGGACACTGAAAAGTGCACATGGTATGTACAGAACCAAAGCTATTGTGAAGTTATGTGACACTGCGGGGCAGGGGCATCAGAAACACCTCAGATTCATTGTGCAACTTATTTTGAACTGAGTTTAGGCATGTGAGCATTCAGAAGCCTTTAACTGTTGCAAAAAATTTTTTGTGACCTCCAGAAGTAGTATACGATCACATCCACAGTTTAAGAAGCTGGACCATAGATGCATGAACTCGATAATTATTTGCTAGGCCTTATGGGAAGAACAAGAAGTTTCAAAAAATAGAAGGAAAATAGTTCCAGGTTGTGAGCGCTCCAGATCCAAAAAAAAAAAAAAAAATAGATGCTTAAGAAAACATGTCCTATTCCTGTCTCCAGAAGCGCAGGACCTTGGATTGGCTGAGGCAGACTATATAGACAGTAGACTTAGAGCAAGGATCAGGCAAAATGTCATCATGTGAGGGCTGTACTGTTAAGGATTCAGGTGGGGCTGGAATGCATTGCCTTCCTTAGGTAGGAGATGTGATACCTGTGTTGAATAGATACAGGGAATGGACAATGCGGGTCTAGTGTCAGACACCCATGCATTCTAGTCTTTGCCCTCTGCTGCTCAGGTAGGTGACGTAAGCATCTAGCATCCTGAAGCCTCAGTTTCCTCAACAGTAAGTCTGGGAGTGCAAAAACAATGTTGCAGCTTCGTGTGCACTCAACGTACTAGGTTATAACAACAGTATGCTGTCCGTGCTCACAACAGTGGTTTAGGTTGCAATCGTCTGAAAAGTGTTTGAGAGAAGCATACGCCTCGAAGCTACCTTTGGTGTGACACAACCTAACTCTCTCTATAGTGGGATGCCCACTGTCTCAAATCAAGCTTCTTGGGCAATGCCCCCCCCCCAAGAGTGACAGCAATGCTTCATCCACTCCAAGAGAAGGAAGGGGTTAAATCTAGTGAGACTCTGGCAATTCGAGCACTCCTGCTCCGTTCTGACAGATCGTTGAGCTACGTACCAACTCAAGACCTTTGAATCAGTCCATCTCGTGCTTAGAGACTCCCAGAGTTCCTTGCAGCAAGATGTTCTATGTGTCCTAATTTCTATCAAGCAGATATATGAGAAAATGGGGATAGAAGTGACTGACTCACCAGAGGAGGCAAATTTGGAGAGGGTGACTGTTCCCACAAGAAAGGAGGTGGTGGAAGGGTCTGGTGTGGAGGGACAGCTGTGGTGGACTTGCCAGGGTTGAGTCATCGGATTGTACGCACTGAACAGTGGGCAGTTTCAGTCAGAGGGCTTCAGCTAGAACAGCCCCATGTGGTGTGGTTTAGATTTCTTCTAGATTTGTTGCCTTTGGCCACATTATTCCTGTCCTTGCAGCATCTGAGCCAGATCTTCCAGCCCTCCTGGAGGGTCTTGGAAGAACATAATACCCTTAAATAAACTCTCTTCAGCTTAACTTGCTAGAGTGGAGCTTACTGCCTCAAACCCTGACAGATACAGGGGTTTTTCCAATTAAACTAAACCTAATCAATTAAAATGTTATTTCTTAAGATAATAAAATCAGAAGTCTCCAAAGCAATCATTTTGGAAGGTATCCCTGTTAGACTCTTTCAGTCATTAAAACAATTTCTGGTTACCGTCTGTCAGGCCTCAGAGCAGTACTGCCCCGGTCAGCCCCTAAGAAAGTGAATCTCAAAGCAGCAGCTTTCTACCATTGTGTCTATATAGCCATAGAAATACCTTCTCCTTTTACGGGCATATTATATTGACGTTGTTGTTTCCTTGGGTTCAATGAGTTTTCCGCATGAAAACGTGGGAATCATTGAACGACGGGCTCTGAGGTGGTATAGAGTATCGCTGAAATTTTCAACTACTAAGTCTGCAGGATAGAGTTCGTGCAATACTGACAAAGCAATAGGAAGCACTCTTTCTATACAATGCTCCTAGACTCGCCTGAAGCGAATTTGAAGGCAATGTAACATAGGTCCAATATTTAGTAATTTCCAAGTGTGTGCGTGGAAACTAGATGTTACTGATCCACATATTTACTAACCGAGTCCTCTAATCTTTAAGCCTCGTTACCAGTGACCAAGTCATGAAGATATTGCCTAGTCTTCCTTTAATTTAATATTGAGTAAAACCTTACCAGCAGCTTCATGTTCCATTCTAAAATTTAAATCTACATTATTTTTGTCATGGAAATCATTCAATTTCATATTATCTCAAACCATTTTCTAAAATATGAAAGGCAAGAGGGTAAAAAAAAAAATAATAAGCCAATTTTCAGAAGTTTCTAAAACAAACAGAAAAACCCAAGATAAACAAAATGGATCCTGGCCGTGTGTTTGATAACAAGGATAATGATGAGGAAAATGGTACTCTTTGTCTATGAATTCAGTGATGGGAGCATATGAGAAAATTAAATGTAATTGTGTCTGTGTGTGTTGTGGTGTACGTACATGGATATAACTGTGCAATACCTTGTGCTTAACTGCGGTGGTCAGAAGAATTTCAAGTGTCATCTGCTCTCCCACTGACCAGAAGAAAACTAGTCATCTTAAGACTCACAAAGGGAAAGCTCTGATATCCACCTGTGGCTATTTTAGGGAAAAAAAAATAGTCCAGAAATATATGCAACTCCCAAATGCCCCTTGATACATTTTATTTAAACTAAGAAAATTACATCTTGGAATGCATATGCATTTTTTCCCATTAAGAAGGTTTTCTGGTAAGCCAGGCGTGGTGGTGCACACCTTTAATCCCAGCACTCAGGAGGCAGAGGTAGGAGGATTGCTGTGAGTACAAGGCCACCCTGAGACTACATAGTGAATTCCAGGTCAGCCTGGGCTAGAGTGAGACCTACCTCAAAAGAACCAAAGAAGAAGAAAAAGAAGAAGGAGGAGGAAGAGGTTTCCTGTTGACATGTCCCTGGCTCAACTCCTACTAAAACATTATTCTTGTGTCAAGCCTGTAGTGCCCAGTGACATTTATAAAAGCCTCAACTGTTAAGAGAGGAGAGCCTGGTGAATTTGAACAATGGCCTGTTTGGAATAAGCACGTTGTATTTTAATGGCCTATGAAATGCATAAGTAGTTTAAAACATGATGTCGCTCAGGCTAACCTATTTTAAATTAATTATATATCCAAATTATTTTGTGGTACATTATATAATATGTAGGGTGTGTGTGTGCTGCATGTATATGTGGCTTATACACACTTGTATACAGATGTGCACGCCCCATGCACATATGAAAGGCCCGGGAAGACACTGGGTACCGCTCTCTAGTCCTCTTGTGCTGTATTTGCTTGAGAGAGTTCATAGAATCTCTTGTGAGCCTGGAGCTCAGTGTCTTTGGCTAGACTGGCTGACCAGTGAGTCCTAGCAAGCCTCCTGACTACACCCCTCAACACTGAACTTGCACACATGCATGACCAGTGAGTCCTAGCAAGCCTCCTGACTACACCCCTCAACACTGAACTTGTACACATGCATGACCATACCGAGCTTTTTGATTTTTGATTTATTTTATTTTTTTTTTTAGAGAGAGAGTAAGCACGGGAGACTGAGCTCAGGTTCTCATGCTTGTGTAGTATGCACCCATGTCCCCCGAGGCCTCTCCTCAGCTCCCTCCCTTATTTAATGTCTATGACCATGAGAAAATGTCGACCCCTTTGAAATATTTTTTAACCAATATATTGCAAACGGAAAGCCACAATCACATTTTCTTTTATTTTATCTTATTATCCTGTGTGCATATGTGGATGGTCGTATTAACATGTGTGTGAGCACGTAGGTGTGTGAGAGTATGAATACATACAGAGGCAGAGGTAGACATCTGTGGTTTTTTTTTTTTCCCGGTTGCTGTTCACTTTATTATTGGAAAAATGAATCTCTCTCTGAAGATATCACTCATTGATTCGGCTACACAAGCTATCCAGAAAGCCCTAGGGATTAAACTGTCTCTGCTTCTCCTGTGCTGCTTGAAAATAAATTCATGTGAAAACTGAATCTCTGAGTGTTTCCATTTCTGGAAGCACTTCACATAGTAGACATAAATGGCTCCTGGCTTTAGTTGGTCCTTGCAATTGTCTCTAGATAAGTGACACCTAGAAGGATGGCACACGTTCCCACTGCACCTTCCCAGGCCCTGATTCAATGTGTGGCTAATATACACTACCACAAGCAGTCTCCTCTCATCTGTCAAGAGCATCCAGCATCCCAGATTCACCCTCTTAGATCCAGCTAGACTCTGGTCATCCTCAGGTTGGAAGAATCCGTTTCCGTGGCCAACTTCATGGCATGGGCAAAGAACTTGACATGAGACCATATGCAGCAAACCAGCCCCTCCTCCCCAGCCTCTAAAGGATTCTGTTTTCATTGTCATTGACTCATAGATCTATTTTCACAGCCTTTGCTCTGAATTTATTTTTTAAACGAATCTGACAAGATGAATTTTTTGGTTGATTTTGGGCTCCACTATGAGTAGAGCCCAGCAGGGTGTTTTAACTTCGAGTCCATTGAGACTGCTTGAGTTGTCTAGGGGCTGCCAGAACTGATCACCTTAGAGTAGAGCAGGTGGCTTAAACAACAGCTGTGGGCATGTTTTTTTTTTTTTTTTTTTTTTTGTTGTTGTTGTTGTTGTTGTTTTTGTGTGTGTGTGTGTGTGTGTGTGTGTGTGTCTTTTTTTTTCTTTCTTCTTTTTGTTTTTTTGTTTGTTTGTTTGTTTGTTTTTCTTAAAGTTCAGGAGGCTAGAAGCCTGTGATCAAAGTATTTGGCTGACCTGATTCTCTCTCTCTCTCTCTCTCTCTCTCTCTCTCTCTGTGTGTGTGTGTGTGTGTGTGTGTGTGTGTGTGTGTTTAGTTTCTCTCCACAGTTCTCAGATATCTGTGCTGTCTTCCCCCTTGTCCCCACGTGGTCCTCCCTCTGCATGTGTCTGTATCCTAGCTTCTTCATTGTCCATATTGGATCAGAGTCCTCTCAAATGGCTTCATTTTGACTTAAATATCTCTTGAAGGTCCATACTTCCAACAATTATCATATTCTGAGGTGCAAGAAGATAGGACTTCAATATATGAGCTTGAAGAAGACAGAATCCAGCCCATAACATTCATGAAGTAAAGAATTTAACACCTTATTAATGCCCTTGCCTTGAGCCATATTTGCATGAAACGGTGACTCTACTTGTTTGTGGTTCACTTTGACAAGCATGAAAGCATGTCCTGGCCTTCTGCAAGCAAGTACTGTATGGAATATCAAAATTCTAATTTGAATATGGTTCTTTATCTAAACCATCTCAAAATATGTAAAAGTTAAGAAATAAGTTTCAGAAATACAGAGCCTTCATTTCATGTGGTATAGGCAGGGAAAATGTAAACATAACTTTCCTAATTTTGTAAAAACTATATCTTGGTTAATTTGGCAGTCAGGAACCTCACAGGTTTATTTGTCTTGTCAGAATCTAGTTTGGACTTAAGAGTTGTCATCCCTACTACCACCATCTTAATTAGCATGTTTTACTAAGATATTTATTTGTGTAAGGAGGTCACATCCATCCCTCCAAACTTTGCGGAGGACTTCCATTTGAACTCAGAAATTTTGATCAGAAAAGTATGAATGTGATGCTCAACTTACAATCATTGACTCAGTTGTCTTTAAAAAAATCAACTAATTTTTTTCTAGAATATTTGGGTTTCCATGTATGAAGCAAGTGCCTGAGTCTTCCAATCTAGTAACCTCAAAATATATAAGAGCAGGGCTGGAGGGATGGCTCAGTGGCTAAGGTACTTGTCTACAAAGACTAAGGACTCGGGGTTCAATTCTCCAGTAGCCACATAGTGCACTCATCTGGAGTTTGTTTTGCAGTAGCTAGAGGCCCTGGCCTACCCATTCTCTCTTTTCTTCTCTTTCCTCTTTCTCTATCAAATAAATAAAATATTAGATATCATATTATTTTAATACCCATTAATAATTGTTACATTTTCTTAGTACTTAATAATCACCAATTGTTATATTAATACTCACATTTGTAAACATGTGGAGTTGTAGCAGGGACCTACCTTGAGGTTTGGGCTTGGTCAGTTTTCCACAGGGCTTGGAAATGGTGACTGTCTTCTGGCAGTCGGCATTGTGGAGGGCTCGCTTCAGGCTTCCAGTCCTGGTCTTCAAGGCAGTATTCAGGTCACATTCTCCCCAGGCCTGGAACTGGTATTTGCACTCAGCTAAAAGAAAAAAAGAAAAAGAAAAAGAAAAAGAAAAAGCATAGGTTCAAACAAGGATCCTTGAGACAGCCTATTGTGGCACTATGATTATAAGTAAGGCACAAGTCTGACATTGGGTAATTGCAGATTCCCCTGCAGTTACAAGAAGTAACACACAGAGAGTCCATATACTTGGCCCATTTCCCCACAGCTGGGGTGTCTTGAGTAATGGTACTTGGGGAGCACAATCATGAACTGGACACTGATTCTTTACACCAGTATATTCAGGTCTCACTAATTGTACATGTGCTCAGTTGTGTCTTAGTGTGCATAGGCAGTTCAGTGCAATGCTATCATGTGAGGCTGTGTATGTAGACAGTGATCATCTCCATTCAACTACAGAACAATTCCAGCACAAGGGGCCTATGGATTGTAATATATATAAAATGATGGTAGCATTTATATACCATATGTGTATGTATGTATGTGCATATATGTATATGTATCCTACTCGCCTTCTAAATCCCTCACTGCTATAAATACCTTTCGGGCATAATGATTCTATAATCTTAAAAAATGCTATGTAAATGGAGTTAAACAATATATTAAGTTTTTTTTTTTTTTTTTTGGCTTGTTTGTTTTTTCAAGGTAGGGTCTCACTCTGGCCCAGGCTGACCTGGAATTCACTATGTAGTCTCAGGGTGGCCTCGAACTCACGGTGATCCTCTTACCTCTGCCTCCTGAGTGCTGGGATTAAAGGTGCGCACCACCACGCCCGGCTCAATATATTAAGTTTTGTGATTGGGTATGTTTTCGTTTCTTTAAAGGGGAGTTTTATTTTTAAATTTATTTGTTTACTTCTACATGAGAGAAAGAGAGAACAAGAGGGAAAAAAAAAAAACAGAAAGGAGTCTCATCAGGGTCGCTTGCTACTGTCAATGGAATGGCCAGCTTTATGTGGGTTCTGGGGAATTGAACCTCGGTTGGTAGGCTTTGCAGAGAAGCACCTTTGGCTACTGAGGCATCTCCCCAGCCCAAGAGTATATTTTTGTTTTACATTATATCTTGGAGTTCAGTAAAACTTATGTGCATTAATATACTTTACTTTTGTATTTCTGAATAGTACTCTATGTTATACCAGTTTGTTTAACCAGCTACTCATTGAAAGACAACTGGCTGCTTCCAGCTTATGCCTATAATAGATAAAATTACTAATTATTCAGGTGCAGGGTTTATTGGAAGCATAGATTTTTTTTTTCTTTCTCTGGGATAAATGCCAAACTGCTGGGTTGTATAGTATACATTCATGTTTAGTTTGATGAAAAAGCAAGATATATAACAAAAAAAATCCCACTATATTCTTTCCAATAGATTGCTAGTGGGAATGTAAAATGCCTGTGAGAATATGAGTGATCTAGGGAATGTGTGTTGCTAGTGGGACATACCACAGGCATTGGGCACAATAAACCTTATTGTTTACCTCACCTGGTAAATATCAATAGATGTTAAGGATGCTGCCTACCACTCTGCAGTGCACAAGACAAAAAGAGGTACCTGCCCCACCAGTGCTAAAGCTAAGAAAGTTGGGACTAGTTATGCTATGTTATCACCTTGTGTCTAAGAAAACAAAGCTTATATAAAAATAAACAATATTTTATTACAAAAAGAGATTGGATAGCAATATTCCAGAATTATAGCAGATTCAAGCAAGAGTGCCATGGGGTGGCACTGACCTCCAAACTGTTTCTTCCAGTTGCAGGGGATCTTACATCTCTGGGTCTTCATGGTCTGCTTGCATTCGGCGCCAGTGCGAGTGCCCTCCCGGGTGCCCAGCCCGCAGTCCCCACTGGTGGGCACACACACGCTCCACTGCCATTCTCCACAGTCAGACTTCTTCACCTTTTTTTCTGGAAAGAAAGAAACAAAGTCACTCAACACACACACAGTCTCTCTCTCTCTCTCTCTTAGATACAACTGTTAGATACCTATATACAACTTTCTCCCCTAATTTTAATTAATTTAAAAAGTTATTATTTTTATTACTGCAAACAAAGAAGTAATAGTTGCCTGATTATCCAGTTCAGTGCAAGTTGTTGGTCCTTTTTCTGTCTTGTATGTGGAATAATAGAAATATGGTGGATCCCAGTCTTAAATAGCCTCCCAGCTCCATAGCCTACTATGCCTATGAAAAGGGCATAAAATGGTACTTATAATGGGAGGTAGATAAGAGGAGTAGCACTTAGGTTCCTCTCACTAAACAGGCAAAGACAAGGAGGGATGAACAGCCTGTGGCTGGGCTTGATGGACGCCACTCGGGGAAGTATCTCTCCTCCACACTACGGCTCACCTGGCTTCTCTTTCTTCCCGGCCTCAGCAGTGTCCACAGCTGCCAGGATGAAAATGAATGCCAGGAAGGCAACTACAAATTTCCGACGTTGCTGCTGGTACTGTGGGGCCAGCATCCTAGGACGGAAAAGAGAGAGGAAGGTGACTTTAACCCATGTCAGGAGGAAGATTCGTGAAGTCTTTGATGAGCAACTTCTCTTTCATTTCCAGAACACTGGATTTCAGGAAGCTGGCCTCAATGCTTAGAAGCAGAATTGTGTCACTTCTTCTAATGTTCTAACACAAGTGCCCCTCAGTCACACACGTATTTTCTGACAATATGCAACCATTCTCCTCCTCAGTCTTCATATCTTACTTGCAAAGTGTGACCCTGGGATGTGGAAGCAAAACAATTTCAAGGCATGTTTGGTTGGGCAGATCCCTTCCTACAATAAGCTGATTGTTTACCTCACTTGGTAAATATGGACAACCACAACCATCTTCAGGGAGTCTGACAGTGCCTAGAAACAATCACCATATTGCAACCCATGAGGCTTATTTGAATGACACTGATAAATGGGTGGTTCACACCAACATATATTTACTGGTTATCTTTAGATATATTGGTAATGGCCAATGCCTCTCTAGGATTTTTCTGTTTCCACAATGATTTCTATCATATGACCATCACTCCATTATTTCCTAATCAGAGTGAAACACATAAGCAAAGATGATACACTCAGAGCCGGGCGTGGTGGTGCACGCCTTTAATCCCAGCACTCGGGAGGCAGAGGTAGGAGGATCACCATGAGTTCGAGGCCACCCTGAGCCTTCATAGTGAATTCCAGGTCAGCCTGAGCTAGAGTGAGACCCTACCTCAGAAAACAAAAAAAAAAAAAAAAAAAAAAAAGGATGATGATACACTCATGATAACCCACATCTACCTATAAGCTCACCTATGTTCAAGTTTCTAAATTCTAGCCTATAGGAAAGACTGGTTACACCTACTAATAATTTTAAATTTTCATCTAATGTGAATTAAAATCCATGGACAATACTGGAAAGATTTCCCCTTTGCATTCAAAGCCATCTGTGATGACCTAACATTGAGACGGTCACCTTCCTAAAATATCCCTGTGAAGGTGAGGGTCACCAGCAGCATCGCAAGCCATGACTACAGCAACTCTCCTCGTAGTTGCCTCTTGTAGTTCATATTTCATACACAAGTAACAGAAAGGATTTGATCATCATTAGCTTTCTGGATTTATTTTCCAAACATGCCCATAAATTAGTGTAGATGCTTTTACAGTCTCTTCAGTAAGTTAGTAAGAATACCCACGTATATGATTGTGACCATCCTGGTGGAAATATCACTTCTTCATGGAATTTTTGTTTTGTTTACCATCAATGACTCTGTGCTCTATCATATGAATGAGGCAGACCTGGCTTACAAACTAAAGTTAACAGTTTTGATTATTTAGGCCTTTAAATCATGAACTCTGGTTATCTACTCTAAAAATTCATCATCAGCTACAATTTAATGCTGGTGTTTTGTTCTTCCCAATGCAGAATTTCTGTTATTGTACTTCCATGATAATCTCCTTGAAATGTTCCTACACAGTCTGAAGCTTCTCCTATGTTGTCATCAGTCAAGAGTTTATGAGGTGCCAGCCTAAGTGTACTTGACTGCAAAAGTTATCAGAGTTCTCAGCACTGAGTAACCTGGCACCCCTTTACAATGAGCTTCTCATTAATATATTCAAATACCACTTAAAATAACAAGGTGTAAAGTGAACCAGGGAGTGGATGTCTTCTAGATTCCCCACGGGCTGGACAAGAGCCTGCTTTCAGTGACTAACAACTGTGGTGGAACATTTCATTTGAGTTTTTTATTTTTATTTATTTGTTTTATTTTTTTTTTTTTTTTTGAGAGAGAGTGAGAGAGAGGAAGAGGCAGAGAGAGAGAATGGGTGTGCTAGGGCCTCTCAGCCACTGTGAACGAATTCCAGACGTGTGCACCCCCTGGTGGGCATATGTGACATTGAGTGCTTGCATCACTTTTGCGTCTGGCTAAATGGGGGACCTGGAGATTCGAATGGGAGTTCTTAGGCTTTGCAGGCAAGTGCCTTAACCGCTAAGCCATCTCTCCAGTGCACATTTGAGTTTTTAAAAGGGTAAATTAACTGTTCAGGTCAGAACTTTTCAATTTTGATATATTTCTGTCCACCTTAGAATTCCATGTCTAACAATTACCCACAAAAGCCTTAAGTATAAAGATTATTGTGGGGTATATTACTGAGAATTGGGAAATTTCCACTGAGAAAGCATAGCTATTGAGGAAAGTTTGTGACCAAGCAATGTGAGGGATATCCCAATATTCCACGATCACTAGTAAATTTAACAGGTAGCTGTCAGAAGCATTCTCACAGCCTAGTGAAACTGCATGTTTTTTATCAGAAATAGAAAGAGCTCCATCTTCCATGTATATAACACAGTAAACACACACACACACACCCACACCCACATGCCACAGTTGTTAACAGAAAGTCATTATCATAGGTGAACTTCAACCTTAGCATTTTTAGTTTTATGTTCCTAAATTCTTACTTTCAACATTATTTTCAAAGCGATTTCTCATAATTAAGTTATATTCATTTATTTAAAGGAACACATACCAATCAAACTTTCCTAATCAGTTGGGCATGGTGGCTCATTGTCTTTAATCCCAGTACTTGGGAGGCAGAGGTAGGAGTATCGCCATGAATTTGAGGCCACTCTGAGATTACATAGTGAATTTCAGGTCAGCCTGGGCTAGGGTGAAACCCAACCTTGGAAAAAAAATTTCTAATCATATGAACTTTTGAGCCATAGAGTACTACTATGTTATCATAACTGAGTTATGAAGGGAAGAGAGGAAAGGTAGGAATCGGGGTGGAAGTTAGTGATAGTAGAGTAGACATGCTCTCTATCTGCTTTGCATTTTAGTTCAGAACAATTCAGACTTTCAAGAAGTGACTAAATGGTAAGTCTCAGCTCTGAAATGTTCTAAAGACAAGAAAGTGTGCACACTCCTATTAGTGAGGTACCTGTGGAAAACATGTTCAGCCGGGTGTGGGATTTTGATTGCTCTCATCTATTCAGACATCTCTCTTCCCCTTCCTCCTATTTTGCCTGTCATTCTGCTTAAGCCAATCATTTTGATATTCTGAGTAGATCAAAGGAATAATGGTGTTTAAGAGAAGAGAATAAAAGAGTTCAAAATGGATTGAATGAAATTACCCAAAACTCAAGCGCTCCAAACAATACCCAATTACCTCTGCTTGCTTGTGATATTTGCATCCTTGATTGCTTATTTGTCCTTAGTGTCAGGCGAAGATGAAGGCAAAAGCTGTCCCCTATTGAGTTTAACCATGCCTGTTCTCCAAGATGCATGCAGTGAAAAATCAGCCTTCCCTTCTGCACATTACACAAAGCAATTAGGATAGTGATATATATTGCACTGGAGGAAAATAGTGGAAGAATAAGGTTTTAATAAATTTGCTCAGTTCCTTTTTTTATTATTATTTGAGAGTGTGGGAGGTATGCCAGGACCTCTTGCTGCTGCAAACAAACTGCAGATGCATGTGAACTTTATGCATCTGGCCTTACATGGGTACTGAAGATTTGACATCTAGGTCAACAGAATTTACAAGCAAGTGCCTTTAACTGCTGAGCCATATTCCAGCCCATTTTGCCTAGTTGTTTTAAGAAATTCATTTATTTTTTTTACTTCATTCTATTGCCATCTTTCTTGTATTTTCCCTAGTAGATATAATTTATTAGGTTTTATAACCTGAACACTACCCAAAATGGAGATTTATTAAACCTGAATGAATGAATCCTGAAACTCAGTGAGAAATGCCAACAAAACTAATTCTCTGGCAAAGTGGTGATTTAACATATGCCAATCTCTTCTCCTGAGATGTATCTGACTAAAAGGTAAAGGGAACCAGCTCAGGAAATTTTAGGATGGTAATACCTTGTGTAAACACAGAAAGGATACTGAAAATTGGACCTTAGTGATCTGTTTGGAAGGACCATTATTGGATTTAAAGGAAGACATTTTGATTCAAACTTCACTACCACTTACTTTTTGGTAGTGCTTTCAGCATATCAGCAAATCAACCAACTGACCCATTTGTGACACCTGAAAAGTGGGGGTACACTGCAGGAACAGTTGTACAGAAACTACTAGAGATATTTATCTTAAAAACTGTGGGATTTAGATATTGAGATAACTCTGACAATTAGAGATAATATTATTAGTATATATATATATTTTAAATTATACTTCTGGTGATTTTTGCATTATATATCACAAAACAGAGATACAACCTAATGAAAAAAATAAATTTATTCTCCTTTTGCATTTTGGAAATCTAGTATGAACACGAAGACCATTCCAGTATAGCATTTGAGTTCAGGGAGTTTCTGTGTTGAGAATCAGAGACTATGTTGAAGCAACTTTACCTATATGAAGTGAGGAGAGGCATCTCACTCTGCACGCATATCTTATGCCCTTCTGCATGGCAATATAAAAATTCTTGCACCACCCTCTTATTTAAAATAGTTAAGACAGAGCCTCAGAGCTCACCTGTTGTTCATAAAACATTTTTGCTATTGAAAAATATCATCAAAACAAGGCATAAAGCATGAATGTTCATGCTTAAATAATACCTGAGTCCTTTTTTGGATCAAAGGATGTGTAATTTATTAAAGACACTGGACTAGAAACCACCAGTCTCTTTAGAGGTGAAATATGGGTGAAAGTGACCATTAATTATTGGTGATGCCCCTGTCTCATTTCTCATGGTTAGACTGCAATAGATATTTTGTGATATACTTCTCTTAACATCTATGAAATAGTACTTTTTAAACTTTTCATTGCAAAGTAAGACATAAGATATGTAATATCATGTGTCAAAACCAATGACTAACTTAGTGAGTCATAAAATAAAGCAGCTTTCCAAGCATATCCAGAAAGGTTCATATATTCCCCACCCCAACTGTAGCTCATCCCTCAAAAGTGTAACTCATAGAGAAATGATTGCCTTGCATTGTACTGGAGCACCATTTAGGTACGTACACTTCCCTAGTCTTGCTTAATAAAAAAAAAAAAATACTTCCAATGGGCTGTAGAGATGGCTTAGTGGTTAAGGTGCTGGCCTGCAAAGCCAAAGCACCCAGGTTTGGTTACCTAGGACCCACATAAAGCCAGATGCACAAGGTGGCACATGCATCCTGGGGTTCATTTGCAGTGGCTGGAGGCCCTGGCATGCCCATTCTCTCTCTCTCTCTCTCTCTCTCTTTCTGTCTGTGTTTCTTTCTCTCTCATAAATAAATAAATAAAATATGCTTAAAAACTTACATGCCTTTTAATTAAAAAGTATTCTTGTTTTCTTTCTATATAATGATTAAAATATGGAAGCTATCTTTCTGAGACTTCCTGGTTCTTTTTACTTTTATTTGGGCTTTTTTATTTCCTACTGTTGCTCTCTTGGTCAACTTCTATTATCCTCACAGGAGATCCCCATACTGGAAGGAAATCCTAGAGGATCAGCTTTTATTATGAGAATGGCTCACCATGATTTACAGTGGAGGAAAGGGATGGTTTGCAGGTTGTCCATTTGTTTGGTCTATCTGATGCATGTGAGTTCTCTCTGTCTTCATTTGTTTATAGCCCGTGGGTCTTAACAGCATTGTTGTCATTGATTATACCATTGTTTATTTTCATTTCTCTCACTTTTAGTTTCAAATTGGAAAGAAATAATGTACCCTGATTTTTGCTTCAAGTCTTGTCCATCATTTATGGCATTGACATCTTCCAAACTGCTCAACAGTTTATGGATGAGGATTCAGAAAGACTCCCCAGACCAGCCTCCTACCTCTTTCCTACCAAAATAAAACACTTCAATAAACTTTAGAGGGGCATCTGCTTTATGTACCATGGACCCACATTCTTGGGATACAACAGTAATTAATGTAAAATTTCACATTTTAACTCGTTTTCATGATGCTTACCCTAAATATACATGGACGAAAACAAAATAGCTAGCCATAACTCCCTATGGTCTGGTAAAATATGCAAGATGTTATGAAATATAAGGGAAGGTCAAATATTTTGCATTTTATTTTCTTGTAAAGAAATTTAAGACAAGGATCCAATTAAGGCTTAAGGTTTAATTTTCCTATATTCTCTGTAATATAATAGAAGTCATTTCTAAATATAAATCTGTTATGGAGCATTAATTATTGGTCAGTTTCTTGTACTTTTAGGAATATAGTAAATGATCTTAAAATTCAAGAAGGAAAGTATTCATTTATTGAACACAATGACTTATAGTACTATATTCATGAACATATATATATATATATATATATATATATATATATATAGAGAGAGAGAGAGAGAGAGAGAGAGAGAGAGAGACTTGTTAATACTGTTACCTGAATCATCTTCAATAATGTATCCATTCACTCAATTATACACAAGTTGATTATATGAAAGATTCACCTCCTTTTGATCAGTCTAGGCAATTGGGTATACAGAACTGAACAAGATAGAAACAGTTTTTGACTTCATGATGTTGTTTTTGAGTGAGCAAGCTTAGGACTAATACAAAAATCAATAGATAAAGTCATAATCAAAATAATTTCCGATTGTGGTAAATTAGTGAAAAAAATGAAATGATGTAAGATAGAGTGACTAGGAGAAGATGACTTAGCTGGGGAGTCAGCTGTGGATGGACTGTGCATATGGCAGAGAAAGAGCAATGAAGATACTGTCTCTCACTGATAAACACTTTTAAAAAAATTTTTATTTATTTATTTGCAAGCAGAGAGAGAGAGAGAGAGAGAGAAGAGCAGCAGACAGAGAGAATGGGCACGCCAGGGCCTCTAGCCACTGCAAACGAACTCCAGATGCATGTGCCCCTTGTGCATCTAGCTTACGTGGGTCCTGGAGAATCGAACCGGGATCCTTTGATTTCGAAGGCAAACGCCTTAACTACTAAACCATTTCTCCAGCCCCGATAAACACTTTTTATCATGGGTTCCCCTACGTCGTTTTCCTTCATTACTCTCCTCTGAAACAAAATGGCCATATTTTGCCTCCATCTTTTTTTAAGATTTTTATTTATGTATTTGTTTATTTATTAGAGACAGAGAAAGGGGGAGAGAGAGAGAGAGAGAATGGGTGCACCAGGGCCTCTAGCCACTGCAAACGAACTCCAGATGCATGTGCCAACATGTGTATCTGGCTTACATGGGTACTGGGGAATCGAGCCTTGAACCAGGGTCCTTAGACTTCACAGGCAAGTGCATAACCACTAAGCCATCTCTGCAGTCCCACCTTCATCTTTTATTCTTTCTACAGTTCAACACTTTGCCACTCATGTCTCCTCTATGACCTTTCCCCCCGACTCTACTGAAGACTAAATTAGATTGAGTCATTTAATTTTCCTAGGTGTGACCAACACCAACTTCTCACTGAAGTTGGTTCACTAGTAGTCATCCCAGCAAAGCCTAAAGTTCTAATGGCTCAAAATTAAAACAAACCAAGCAAATCACAGGTTTAAGTAATGCTCGCCTTTCCAAAGAAGAATTATGACTGCTGTGTACTGATGTATGCAGGATGCCCCAAAGTCTTTCCTAATTTCTGACTTAGTATAAAGTAGAAAATCCATTTTCACTAAAAGCACGTAGCCTTTCAGCCCTACCTCCCATGATTCTTTACAAAGTTGCCTTCTGTGTCACATTTAGCTCTAAATATACAGAAGCACCCAGGAATGTCAAGGCACAAAAAATAAAAAAATAAAATAAAATAAAATAAATCAACTAAAATAAGTACTCAGAGAAAATCAGTGCATTTCCTGTTCCCTTCATAATGGGACTGTAGTGTGCAGGTGTTTTGTTCAATCATTTTAGTGTACCAAGAGTTAAGGGACTTGAATTGTTGGTTTTATGCCTTTAGTACTTTAACTTTTAATCAGAAGAGACTGGGTTTGTTTCTCAGGCTTTTAGAATCTTCTAGTAATTTCATGATCATTTTAATACCTACCGCTTACAATTTGGTATGGAGGAGCCAGTAAGAGCTTTGGGTAAATCAGACCCTGGCTGGGTAATGTGAAACAATCCACTTAATTTCTCTGCAGCTTGTTATCTTTGCAAGGCTTCGATATAATGTCTTCCTGACAATCTTTTGGAATTACAGATTCTGCATGAAAAGCCAGGAAGACGGGGACTGTCACCCAATCTGGTGACACTTTCTTATCTATGCTCTTCCACACTACACTAGCGTCATCCTACCAGCTCATCTTTAATTGTCTTAAGGCTACGCAGTGACACTGAGTGACTTCCGCTAGAATGGAATGCAGATGCTGAATATTCACTGGGCAGAATGTCAACCCACAGCCCCTTCTCCAGCTCCGTGTGCTGTCTCCTGACTCACTTCCCTGGTGCCTTTCTGGTTTCCCTTCTGTTCTGCCCTGCCCTAAGCTGAGCTGCCTAGACAAGCTCAAATGCTTCACATCTCCTAGGAGCTTTTCTCAGGCTAACTTCTCCAGTCTTGTGCCCTATGTATATATGTAGGTGCTTAGCCCAAAAAAGTTCATGGACTTCGAAGTGTCCTCTTGTTCTTCTCTATCAACTGCCCTTTGCTCATGCTGAGCTATTGGTATTTCTCCTTGCCTTCATATCCGTTCACCTGGCAAAACACACACACACACACACACACACACACACACACACACACATGGGGATTCACTGTACTACTCTGCTCTCTGCCTCTGTAATTAGCATAATTATTAACTCCCATGTAGGATCTCCTTTGTCCAATGATCATTTTCAAAAGTCTATAATCCAACTAGTCTATGCAATCTCAAGGTCTACAAAGGAGGTGCTGTGACCAGGACACAAAACAATGCCACAGGGAAAATGCCTTAAGTATCGCGAGTCCTGGGAGTCAGAATTTACAAAGCAGCCAGTCCCCTCTACTTCAGTTATGCCCATCCATAAACCATAGTATCTGTCTCAGTTTGGGCAGGAAAAGCTAAAGAAAGTTCTGGTACACTGAAACAATATCTTAAAGCACAAGTCTCTATTATTAAAAAGTCATGGGTAAATGGCCCATGTTTACTGAAAGCCCAGCTCTATGCTTATACAGTCTAGCTCAGTGTGAAAGCATATCTAAAATTATATAAATCTCAAGTACAAATACAAAGACATTTCTTCTAGGATTGCTACCACACTTTCGTGTTCGAAAATAATCCAGTATGGTCTTATTAACTACTGAGTTCATATAGCATTTCAGATAACTAGTGAGTTTATTTGTTCAGAAGAGGTGAGTCAATTAAAACCATAATTAACAAAACAGCATGTGAGTTTTCAAGTTCACTGGCATAGCATGAAGCAAATGAAAGTGTCCCATGTTGCCCTGTATTTTGGAAAGATTAAGAATATGTATTATCTGACTTCTCCAGATGACTCTGTGAGGCAGAGATTTCTCAGAGCATCATCAAGCTCCAACTCAGAAAAAGCTCTTCCGCAATTGCCACAAAGTCAATTAATTTATGAAAATACCACATCTGAGAAGTGAGAGTTGTGAAAAAGAATCTAAATTAATTGATTGGTTTGATGTAAGCTATTAAATTAACATGGAAAGGTAAGTAATTACTACATCACAAGACAATAGATGGCCTTGGAATTTTAGTGCATTCTTCATTCTCACTTGAGGTTTAAGAGTAACTATTGTTAACAGGACAGGCTGGAATAAGAAATAGAGGATCAGAAGAGCCCAGGACATTCTAGTTGCTTATGTGTGAGAGATCCAGTGTAGCTAGGCTTCGGGGACGCCTCAGATGGAGTGTACTGAGACAAGGCTCCACCGTCCTAAATGGGTTTCACAGAGCTGGGGGACTAGCTAGCCATGAAGTTAAGTCTTTATTATAATTTGCTGGCTATCTGTGAGCAATGGGATTGCTTTTCCTCACACGTGTGACTTTTCTGTTAGAGCAGACTATACAAGTGAATTGCCACTGGATCATACAGGTGAAACATGTAGTCATCTTTGAGAATGTACATGGACACTCAATGAACTTGCTTTATAATTATTGTTCAAAACAACAAAGAAATTATGCCAGGTCTTTACCTAGCAAAGTGTGATTATATATGAACGACTGGAACATGCTTCTCACATAGAACTAACTACTAGAGTCCACAAAGGAATAAGATACTATTTACAATGCGATGGAACCATCCATCCCAAAGGCAAGAAAGTAGAGCTTAGTAAGGCTGCAGGATACAAGATCAACATTCAAAAATCAATCATAAACTGGGTGTGGTGGCACACACCTTTAATCCCACCACTCTAGAGGCAAAGGTAGAAGGGTTGTTTGAGGCCACCCTACGACTACATAGTGAATTCCAGGTCAGCCTGGGCTAGAGTGAGACCCTACCTCAACAACAACAACAACAACAAAAATCACATAATTAACATATTTACAAAATTTAAATCTATCAAGTAATTCTTTATAAAGAATAAAATAAGAATAAAGAACATTTAAACTGATTGCTTTTCAAGAAAGATACACAGACTATTTATGAATGATTTTTCTTGTCACTGTGAAAAACTACCCGACAGAAGCAAGTTAAGGGGGAGCAATTCATGGTAGCTCACAGTTTCATAGGCACACACCTTCACGGTGTGAAAGCATGATGGCTAAGGTGGCTCATCCCATAGTGACAGGATGTTGTGACACGGCATAATCATGCTTTGATGGGTCAGCAAACAGCTCAGCCCAAGACCGGAAGAGAATATAACTAACCTTCAAGGCGAACCGCCAGCAACCTATTTCTACTAGCTGGCCCTGAGGCCAAAGATACAAGAATGTGCCCAGGTTATGCGGACAACTAGGGAGCAAGTGTTGAAACACATGAACCTGTGGCAGACATTCTGGATTCAAACCATAACAGATGACAAATTAAAAAATTCAAAAAAAGAAGAAAAATAAAATTCCATTATGATACCACAACATAGTCTACTTAGTGACTAAAATTTAAAGAATGATTATCCTGTGTTGGTCAAGATGTGAGTGAACATTTACTGTCCTGTTCTCCTTGTGAGCCTATGAAATGATTGCAGCACCTCAGGAAAGCATTGTGGGTGGCATTTTCTTTTCTTTTCTTTTCTTTTTTATTAGCTATGTAGATAGTGTGTATACAGTCATGCTCACACCATCATTAGCATTTTTCTTTAGAATTTAAAAATAAGGGCCTGGAGGGATGGCTTAGCAGTTAAGGTGCTTGCCTGCAAAGCCAAAGGACCCAGGTTCGATTCCCCAGGACCCACATAAAGCAGAAGCACAAGTGGCACATGCATCTGGAGTTTGTTTGCAGTGATAACATGCCTTGGTATGCCCATTCTTTCTATATATATTCCTCTTTTTTCTCTCAAATAAATCATATATATATATATCATACATTTCATGCAATATACTAACTTATTGTACAAACACAGCAGTACTTGAGAAAGTGAAAGAGAAAGAGGCAGACATACAGAGGGAGAGAGAATGGGCTCACCAGGGCCTCTAGCCACTGCTAATGAACTCCAGACGCATGCGTCCCCTTGTGCATCTGGCTTCTGTGGGTCCTGGGGAGTCGAACCAGGATCCTTTGGCTTTGTAGGCAAGCGCCTTAACCACTAAGCCATCTTTCCAGCCTCTCACTATTTTAATTTTGTTTGATGTTCTACTATCTTTAGCATCCATTGTTTCGTCATCATCGTTCTCTCCTCTGTGACAGTCTTCACACCTGATTGTTTTCAAGGCTTTCCTATGCGCTGGTGTGTTCCTTGTGCTTGCTTTGGTTAGTTTGGAATGTGGAGTGAGATGTTATCCATAATTATTCCTGAAAGCTTCTCCGTTTCTTTTGTGAAATGTTTTCTACACTCATGATAGCTATGTCCAAAACCTTCCAAATGTTCTTATGCCCTTTTGTAATCTTTCTTACATTTCTCTACCTGACGTCCTCAAACTCCATATTCGAGCAAAAGCTGATCTGTTTTATTCAAGTATACAAGAATTTTTATGTAATAGAATTACGTATAAATGGAATCATCACATTTCAATTTCAAATTCATACATATTATGCATATTTCAGTAACCCTCATTATTGTTTCATTTCCTAATTGTTTACCAATTTACCTCTTGCTATATACTTTATTTCCAGTTTGGGCTACTGAAAATAAAGCAAGGCACTGCAAACATTTGTGTTGAAGTTTTAGTATACATAATAAGGAGGTAGGAAGCCTGGACATCTATATCAAAATAGGTCTCAGCCACAAGGAGCGGTGAGTCTGTTTCCCTTGAGGAGAGTGCATCCGTGGAGTCCTGGATGCCCATGTGTTCATAGCAACAACAACAACAATGCTAGGTGAGGTGTGAATCTCACACCTGTGATGTCATGTTAGCATACCAAAGGTTCTAGGTTTTGGAGTCTTTACGATTTCTGAGTTTAGATTATAAATGTTCACCCACTCCTTATCAGAGAAATAAGGGGGAAAATCACAAGGTCAACTCATCAGATGCAGACTGCTTTGATCCTTTCTAATACAATTGCCAAACAAACTATGATGTGCAAAAATGAGAAAAGTGGTGTAACAAATTTCGTTTTTATAATAATAATAAGAACTTAACAGTTCCTGAATGATATTCACAGATTATAAGGGATGCATTCAAAAGAAAATAACTGAGTTTGGTCTTAAAGAACAGATTGAGAGAAGGGTGAACATTCAGGAGCAACCACATATGCCACTAATGAAATCTATTGCTTAAATCATCAATTAATTAATGATTGCTGTAGCACCCATGAGAAAAAAAAAAAACAGGAAATAACAAAAAAATCTATAAAGATTAGAGACTAATCTTGTCTCTCTGCTTGTCATAAAGATTACATGAGACATTTACTGCTGGACGTATTTTAACCCTGAAGAGCCATAAAGAACTTTAGAAGAAGGAACATCTCAATCAGGTACGCACTTCTGTGACAACACTAAGTGATGACAGGGAGAAATAATGATGAAGCTTGGGCCAGGGAGGCTTACAGAGGGCCACTTGACATATCCCAGCTAGACATTGCAAAGATGTACACTGCAACATTGGAAAGAATATGGAGAGAAGAAAAAGAAAAGGTAAAATATTTGAAAGATAAATCCTGGGGCTGGAGAGATGGCTCAGCGATTAAAGGAACTTGTTTGCAAAGCCTAATGGCTTGCATTCATTTCCCCCTATACCCATGTAAAGCCAGATG
Organism: Orientallactaga sibirica; assembly: GCA_036365145.1. Classification (NCBI taxonomy): domain Eukaryota; kingdom Metazoa; phylum Chordata; class Mammalia; order Rodentia; family Dipodidae; genus Orientallactaga; species Orientallactaga sibirica. The sequence goes on from JAEOAD010000019.1 coordinate 27,895,029, forward strand.
CACAAAGTAATGCGTGTGTGTGCAGTGGCAGGAGGCCACACATACTCACCATGTGTCTGGCTCTTTCTATCTCTCTCTCAAATAAGTAAATAGAATAAAATATTTAAAAATCAAGCCGGGCGTGGTGGCGCATGCCTTTAATCCCAGCACTCGGGAGGCAGAGGTAGGAGGATTGCTGAGAGTTCGAGGCCACCCTGAGACTACATAGTTAATTCCAGGTCAGCCTGGACCAGAGTGAGACCCTACCTCGAAAAACCAAAAAAAAAAAAAATTAAAAATCTATAAAATCAATTTAAATGAATATTCTATGAAAATAATCCTATACAACCAAATTTCTGACCTTTAGTCTATAGATAAGATATCAAGACAAATATGAGGGTTCATAAACTGTTCACAGTTTCATATGTAATGTACATTGTTGGGGTCTAGGCTTATGATGGCATTTAAAGCATCTGACATATAATAAAAGCAATATAATTCTTTAAAAAATCTGGTAAAATATGTTCTTTTATTAATTCTACCTTTCAGATCAGTAATAAGTCAGTAGTAATCTTAAATTAGAGGTGCTTTATTAAAACAATGATGTTGAAAGAGCAGATATCCGTTTCAAAAGCAGCCATTAATTTAAGGAACTATAGGTTTAAATCTTTCGCATTATAAATATCTTATGTGACACAGCTGAGTTACAAGACTGGAAGAACCTAAAACTCAATGAGGCCCCAGGAAGGGCTTTGGAGATCAATAGGTGTAAGAGAAAAGACTGTCCAAAAGTCCAGGGACCAAGTGTCTGTGAGGGAGCTCATCACACACTAATAGAGCTGACAAAGAAAGCCCAGGCCACTTGTGGTCACTTATGTAAATGTCCCCATAGCCTCAGTTATGATGGATTCCACTTCCTACTTGGTCCCCAGCTGGCCGAGTCTTTAGGAGGTGGACCCTTGCTGTAAGGAGGTGTTTTGCCAGAGCCCAACTCTGGAGTTGAGGAGTCCAGCCCTACTGTTCATTTAGAGCCACTGGTCTCTCGCCACTGTGGATGTGTGGTGTTGTGAACCAGTTGCTTTTCTCTGGTCTCATGAAGCTTCCTCCTTGCAACTGGAAGCTTGAAATAAACCATATGCTAAAAAGTTAGACATGTGAACAAGAGCAGGTAATAGATGACAAGGAGGAGGCAGGGAAGGAAGAGAGGGCACATGCGACCTGTGATCAGAAAAGAAGGGAGAATGCAAGGGATGGCAGGCAAATAGGGAAATGAGCAATGGGAAGAATCAACTAAAATAATATTTTAAAAAGCCACACTGATAACTATAACACTGTATGATCATTAAAAAATAAAATATATATGAAATATAATATGTCCATCATAAACTTAAATACATTCACTACTGTTCTATCCTAACTGTTGACAAATCTCTCTAAAATCTGATGTAAAGCAAGAGAATAAATAACTAAAACATTTCAAAGCTTCTACTTAATTCTGTGCCTACCGGTATGTATGTTATCAGCCTGGTAGGAGGACACAATCACTTTTTAGAGGCACTGCTCAGCCTTTTAAAGTGTGAATTATAAAGCCGGGCGTGGTGGCGCACGCCTTTGATCCCAGCACTTGGGAGGCAGAGGTAGGAGGATCACTGAGAGTTCAAGGCCACCCTGAGACTACATAGTTAATTCCAGGTCAGCCTGGGCTAGAGTGAGACCCTACCTTGCAAAACCAAAAAAAAAAAAAAAAAAAAAAAAAAACGAATAAAGTGTGAATTATAGAAAACCTCACCACACTGAAATGTGTAACAAAGATTTAAGATGGTGTTTCATAGCCATATGCGTGTGTGTGTGTGTGTGTGTGTGTGTGTGTGTGTGTGTGTGATGCAGCCTGAAATTTTAACACTGCAGTAAAATCCTGTCCAAATTTCAAATGGATGACCGAAAATTTATTATTCTGCAGTAGAAAATGGGGCAAGTGGTAACATAGAAACAGAGTCGAAGGTCAGGAACAAAGCTGTTATGTTTGTGCCGCCTCATCCATTGAAGTCACAGTGTCTCAAACAATGCTGAAAGTCTTCACATTGGATGAAATATGAAATAGGAGAAAGATACCTTTAAATAATAGCTACATAACATAGCATTATGTCAATTTCATAAAACAATATGTACCAATCAAAAAACTGTGCTCTTTTAGAATGTCATTGGCCTTCAGGCTGAACATGTACTTCAATGGTAGAGCATTCACCTACCACGCATGAATTAATGGGCTTAATCCTCAATACCAAAAAAAAAAAAAAACTACATTTCTTACTTTGCAGAGATTCTTGCTGAAAGGGAAATCACTCTTTTAAAGTTACAATAATTTTAAACTTTCAAGTATGACCTTGTGTGTGTGTGTGAGAGAGAGAGAGAGAGAGACAGAGACAGAGACAGACAGAGACAGAAGAAAAAATTTACAGATATCGCTCCTGTGAAGATATTAGAAGTCCCTGGTCTTAGCATAGATACCAAAGAAGACATATCATTTCCAGACCATTTAGAATCTCCTCTTTCTGTACTTGGATTCCTATGCTTGGCTAGGGAAAAAAAAAAAAAAAAAACAGGAAACATCAGAGCCTGAAAATCGCCCCCGCTGCCTCCCCACTCCACAAACGATGTAAAACCCCTTCCAGCACAGTTCCCACAGTACTGCAAAGAGTCCAGATTGGTACTGAGGCTCCACAAGGTAAAGATGAGACGTGCACTTTCTTGGTTTAGCTGGAACATGCTGGGTTATGAATGCCTGGTTCCATACCAAAAAAACAAAAGCCTAGAATAATCCAACAGTTGCCCAGGAAGCCATTTGGATGGAAGCTAGCCTCTCCTTGAAGAACGGAAGAGCTGAACCTTGCCAGCCATGATTTGCACGCCTTTCAGCTACTATTTCCAGTTGATTCAGCTCATACAACTCTAGCCTTCAATTAGGGCTGAGCTCAATGACTTAAAAAAAATAAAGAAGAATAGGAGGGAAAGAAAGAAAGCAAGGAAAGACTCAATTGATTATGCAAAGTGTGGCTTTGGGAAAGAGGAAAATCTTGTTAGAAGCCTGGCAAACTTAATTCATTACAGACCTACTGACATCTTCTGAAACCAGTGTTTCACCAGGTCAGTTTAAACCTTCGAGTGGCCCCTACTTTTGCAGGACTCCATCTCCATCTGTTCTCTCTGCCACATTCCTGGCATTCTTTACATTATTATCAATAGAAAAAGCAAAGCTAAGAAATATGCTGAAAAAAATGAGACATATTGGAAATTAGGGACACTAAAACTAAGGATGGTGATTCTGACCACTCACCCTGTACTCTGAGCCAATTTCTTTTTCTGCAATAGATGGTCATTTGGACATCGCCCTCCTCTCCTCCACACATAATCTCAATCGGTCTCCGTTCACTGAATGACCTGCTGTGTGTCATGTGGAACCTTAGCATCAGAATTCATTATGATGTGTGAGAATCAGTTGCCTCCTGCCCCTTTGGGATTCCCTGGAGAACTGCACCATTTCTACATTAAAAACGTCAGGTTCTTCCTTTCTTCAGGATCATCAAACGCTTCTACTCACTGACTTCCCTTCCTTGCCAGAAATAGTTAGGCGTGGAGTTAACTCTACCATTGAACATTAGTGAAGAGTAGCAAAGAGATCAAAATAGGTGAGTTGTGTCAAGTAAACCTGATTTATTTTCGGGAGAAAACTGACTAAGTAACAGTGACTTCTTTGCCATAATGTATCTTTGTTTCAGGAAACTGTTTGACAATTATTCTCAAAATAGACACCTGAATAAAACTGTGACATTTACATTTTCTAATAATATTGTAAGAGTTATGAACTTTGATGACCACATTCCAGAAAAATCAACTTGGATAGATGGGTGATGATTAACCTGATGTAAAAAGGCCTTAATAATTGGAACGAAAATATCAAAAGCATTCTATAAAGTGCAGGTAGTCACTATTGGGATAAATCTGGGATTATATTAGTGATAGCATCAAGATGAATAATGTCCCAAATGGAATACAGTAATGATTTAATGATTCAATCAAATTTTCATAATGGTAGCTATAAAAATCCAACTGGATGCATGCATATTAATAATTAAATAATAACTAACAGATAACTTTCTTCATGGTGGCACATAGAATTCCATGAAGGCTTTACTTGATCACAAGGTTAATATATGCAAATAGAAACCCAACAGAAGAAAAACACCTAGTAAGCAAATTAATATATCTCATTTTCAAGAAATGCAAATTGTTAGAAAGTTTTTCCTTATACTGGGATAAAATTTATTCACTGGAAATTTCACTTATGGTTTCTCAGAGAGCATTGAAGTGAAATTCCTGAAAAGTCATAGACATTAGGACATAGAATTAACTCTGATAACAAAGTGACTGCTGTGACAATGACACTGGACACATATACAAATAGACCTGACATTATTACCTTGTAGTTGCTAATTCTAACTCGATTCCAAGTGGTGATAGTTGTTAAGTTGGGTCTTATTGTTTTCTTAAACTTATAAAACAGCATCATTTTTAATGGAATATCCGTCTACCCCTATGTCAGTAAAGCGCATAAGCAATCGGCCAATGTTGAATGGATGAGACAAAGAAACTCGTGCCAAACCCAATGAATGGCACATGGCTGATCCTGTCAGGGTCTTTGGGGTCCTCTTCATCATCTTTTGAATTACACACAAAACTCTGCAGATTTGACTATCTCTCTTTAAGGCTGGAGTAAATTAGAAGGAGTATAAATGCTACAGCTGAGGATGTCGGTGTCAGCATAAAAATAAAGGCAAATATGGAAAAATTATTTTTGAAATTCATATGCACAGAATTTCGAGTCATTTAAGGTAGACTCAAATGACTCCCATGAACAAACAGACTCACAGTACTGACAAGTTCATGGTGGTGGTGCATACTAAATACCAGGCTGGGTAATGAAAATGTAGAGAAATTGAAGTCTCTTGAAAGAATAGAGACATAATTATTTGAGAGAATACTTTTATGATGATTTCAAATGTGGAAGATCTGATATGTCTAACATAATTTCTATATGATTCTTCTTTAAATTAATATCATTCTAGTTTGCTGTATTATTATTATTATTATTATTATTATTATTTATTTATTTATTTATTTTGGTTTTTCAAGCTAGGGTTTCACTCTAGCCCAGGCTGACCTGGAATTCACTATGTAGTCTCAGGTTGACCTTGAACTCACAGAGATCCTCCTACCTCTGCCTCCCGAGTGTGGGGATTAAAGGTGTGCGCCTCCACGCCTGGCTCCAGTTTGCTGTATTCTAAACAATCATCAGCACAAGTGGAACAAACGACGGTGATACCATTGAGATAGAGAAGAAACTGTTGACCATTTTGTCCTGTTAAATGTGAAAACATGTTGAAGAAATTGGGAGACAATATGCCTCAAAATAAAACTAAAATTATAAACAATATATTTATTATCATGGATGCCACTGTGAGCAAAGTACGAGAGGCAGAATTAGCCCTTTGCCTAAGTGGCAGGCTTGATTCTAAAAGTCCAGGAGAAAGAAATAATAATAATAGCATAAAACTGATCATAACATGGGCCTTCCCACTGAATAATATCCCCCACAGGAACAAACTGAAGATTGCTGTTTGCACTGTACAAGCCAGTGCTGTACCAGGACTCGTGGTTCTGAGTCTTGGGCAGCACTTACAACAGACTTCCTAGGCAGCAAGCATCATCACCGTTTCATGCAAAGGAAAGCAGAATCAGGCTTTCTGTTCAGCTCACGGACACTGGGAGTGGTAAAAGCCAGATCTGAACTTGGTTTAGCTCATCTCTAAGCCAGCTCTCTGCAGAATAGTAAAACCAGGGAGCAAAGTTGTCATCCTAGAATTATAATCTGGAGGGGCAGGGCTGTAGAGATGGTTCAGGGGTTAAGGCACCTGCCTAAAAACCCTAAAGACCCAGGTTCGGTTCCCTAGTAAGAATGTAAAGACAGATGTGCAAAGTGTTGCATGAATCTGGAGTTCATTTGCGTTAACAACAGGCCCTGGTGTGTCTATTCTCTCTCTCTCTCTCTCTCTCTCTGTCTCTCTCTATCTCCATCTATCTCTGCTTGTAAAATAAACAAATAAATAATTATAGAATCTTGATATTGAAGTGCTGTATTACAGACCATTAAACCTTGAAGGCTCTGATGAGATTTATAAGAGGGTCACTTTTCTTCAGCGGACAAGACCATTGCTACAAATTGCAAAAAGAGACTCTCCCTAACTTTCAGGTCATGGAACACAGAATTCTAAGATGGCACTCAGAGCACAAACGTTGTTCTACTCACTTAAGACACCATTAATATGAGTGTTGTGGTAAAGGGGTTTCACAAATGCCATTGAAGTTCCAAATCAGTCAACCTTACAATAGGGGCAACTGCTGGGTATGGTAGCACATGCACTGGAGAGGCAGAGGTAGCAGGGTCACTGTGAGTTCGAGGCCACCCTGAGACACCATAGTGAATTCCAAGTCAACCTGGGCTACAGTGAGAACCAACTTTAAAAAAAAAAAAACAAAAAGAATAAAAGAAATAAAAAGAAAAAGTAGGGGTGATTATTTCAGTGGACCTGACCTAATCTCATGAAGCCATTGAATCAGGTCTTGTGACCAGAAAAGTGTAAGTTAAAATATGAAACATGACATTCATTTGGTCATAGGTTTTGAGAGGAAGGGATCAAGGAATCTCAATATTTTCTCTGCTGAAAGTCAGCAAGGAAAAAAACAAATCCTCAAACCATCATCTGCAAAACGCTTCATACAGCTGACCATCTGAAATAGCTGGTATCATGATATGAAGATTAACTGTCCCCACAGGCTTGCGTGGTGAAGGTCTGGGCCCGGTCCCCCTCTAGTTGGGCACTCTTGACAGGTGGTTGCACCATGAGAGTGTGAATTTCATCAATGGCAGATCAATGGAATTCATAGCTGGGTGGATTTTTGGATGTGGGGGCTGGCTTGGGTAGACATACCACTGCGGTCAATCTTTGAAAGGTAAAACATGTCCCTTGCACTTCCCTTCTTCTCTCTCTTTGCTTCCCAGACACTATGCGGTGTGCAGCATCCTCTGTCGGCCTCACTACAGACCCATGGCGACAGACGCAGATGACTGTTGGCTAAGACCTCTGAGAGTGTGATCCAAAATAAATCATTTCTCCTTTAAGTTGGCCTTCTCAGATATGTTGGCACAGTGATGAAAAACTAGCGCTGCTAGGGAAAAGATTCTTCCCCAAAATCTCCAGAAAGAAGCACGGTGAAGCTAATAGTGTTTCTAAACGCTGAGCTAAGGGCTCCACCAACTCCTGCCCAAGCTCCCAATCTATGTAATAGTGAGCGAATAAACTGGATTATTTTAGATAATTGGGTTCACAGTAATTTGTTACTTGACAAAAGAAGAAATGAAGGGTTACAAAGTGCATTAATAGAACAACAGTGTTAAGCTGTGATGAGGACTTTAATGGATGTTTCGGATTAATTGGAAAATGACTTGGCTTCTCTGTAAATTATATAATCAATTTTATGCAAACACATCTGCTAGATGATATTAATGATATATAAATAAATAACAGGTCTGTTAAATTCCTCCTGGTATCTAATCATGTGGTCTTGGAAGTAAATAAAGGTAACCGTGGGCTGCAGAGAAGGCTCAGTGGTTAAAGGTGATTGTGGGACAAGCTTACTGGCCCAGGTTTGACTCTCCAGTACTCACTTAAACATGGATGCACATCATGGTACATGTGTCTGGAGATTGTTTGCAGCATCAAGAGGCCCTGGCATATCCACGTCCCCACCCATCTCTCTCTCACACACACACACACACACACACACACACACATAATTAAAAATATTAAAACTATGCTCACAAATCAACCTTTAAAGAAATAAAATAATGGTACTCTTTGTAGCAATATGTAAATGAGGCTTTAGAAGTATTCAATGTATTCTCATTCATTTTAGTCATATTTTAACTTAGTGGAGTAGAAAATCAAATTTTCTTTTCTCTGCTGATGGCACAAGAAATGAGTGTGTAAGGACTTGGGGGCATGATGTGACCAGTATATGGCAATCATGATCCCTGAAGTCCTCTCAAATTTTATTTTTAAGGCCAATAAAACATTTTGACAATATACAGCGTTATATTCGTTCCCCATTCTTCCTATTTTAAAAAGTGAAAGAATAATTATATTGTATAAATATAGAAATTTGGATGCTGGAGAAATCACTTAGCAGTTAAGGCATTTGCCTGTGAAGCCTAAGGTCCCAGGTTCAATTCCTCAGTACCCACATAAGCCACATGCCAAGGTGGCGCTTGCATCTGGAGTTAGTTCGCAATGGCTGGAGGCCCTGGAGCACCCATTCTCTCTCTCTCTATCTGCATTTTTCTTTCTCTCTCTCTAATAAAATAATAAAATAAAATTTTTTAACTTGGGAATGATTGTTTTCTTTCTGACATCCAAAAACTCTAACTCTTACACAATATAAAGCATTTCAAAAAAAAAAAAACAAAACTTTCAAAAACTTTCAAAAAGGCCTCAAAATGATGGAAATTGTATGATGAAAACTTGCCCACAGCAATTTTTCACTAAATATGGTGTGGTGGTTTGAATGGATGTCTCCAATTGATTCAGGAGTTTATTAAAGCTTGTAATTCAGATCTCCAATGCCTGGCTGGAAGACGTGTCACTGAGGGGCTGATCTGAGGGTCCAGCCCTCAGGTGTGGGGGTGGATTTGGAATTCCAGGCTGAAGATGTGCAAAGTACTGGGGCTTTTTGGAGCTCCTGGAGTATGCTTGTTTAGGGTGATGGTGTTGGTGGCATTTTCTCTCTGCCTGGACCTGTGAAAGCTGGCCAGCTTCTTCTGCTATTATGGAACTTCCCCTCTATCTTTAAGTTTCAATAAATCCATTCCTCCGATAACTGTGCTTTGTCTGGAAGTTAATCCCAGCACATGAAGCTGGCTGCTATATATGGCTTCACTAAATAGTCTATAAAAATATAATTGTATGTAGCCATTAAAATATGGTCTAGAGCTATCTACATGCCATTCATAATGTATATTTACCAATGCCAGAAGATATGAATTTCATGTGTATATTACAAATCCATTTTGTTTTAAAAATAGACATATGTGCACACACATATATAACCAATTTTTGGTAGAAGTTATCCATAGACTATAGTTGATTTTATTTTATTTATATCTTTATAAATTTTCTGCATTTCAATAAGTGCTTAATTTTTCAGCCTATGTTGACTACCAGGAAAATGACACTAAACTCAATTTCACTTGGTAGAATAACTTAATCAAAGCTGTTCCTCACTTTTGTAGCAAAGCAACATCGCTATTACTAAATATTCATGTCTATGTGGAGATTGAGAATTAAGTTTAAAGTAAGACTCTTGTCATATCATGTTCATTCCACCGACACAGCTGGGCTTCTGAATCAGAGTCTGGGCATCATGGGCTTCATTAGCTGTGCTCTGATTCTCTCATGGTTCCCAACCATCAGCTTTGACTTCAGTAACAAGAGCTCATTAATGTTCTTTTTTTTTATTATTTTTTTTTTTATTTTTGCAGAGAGAGACACAGAGAGAGAGGGAGAGGAGGACAGATAGAGATGGGTGTGCCAGCAGTCTCTCAGCTGCTGTGAATGAAATCCAGATGTGTGCACCCCCTTGTGGTCAAGTGCAGCATTGTGCCCTTGCCTCACTTTGCATCTGGCTAAACATGGGACCTGGAGATTGGAATCGCTGGAGATTGGAACCAGCGTTCTTAGGCTTAGCAGGCAGGCGCCTCAGCTGCTAAGCCATCTCTCCAGCCCTCATTAATGTTCTGAACAGCACCCCGGGCCTGAGCAAGTGTGAAGTGCGCTGAACACTTGTCTCCTCTTGCATCACTGTGCAGCCTGTTTCTTTCAAACTTCTCCAACTAAAGATTCTCCTCCTTCATTTTCTCCCTTGTGGGCTATAAAAATACCATACACTTTTTGAACTGAGCTTCCAACCAGAGCTACGGAAGCCTTAAAATCTCTAGCCAGAGGCAGTATTGGAAAAAATACTATAGAATCTTGCCACTTGCATTTAAAAGTAGGAATAATTAGCTAGGGTTTAAAACTCCCAACTTACTGGGAGTATATCCCTCTGAATCCTCCTCTATGTCATTCAAGCCCTGTGTACCTTTAAGTCTAAAGACCAAAACTGGGCTTCTCATAAAACCTGTCTAACATTGAGTCTTTGGTCTGCTGCAAACCAGTGAATCTTGCAACTTTCTGTTGGACACCAAAGATGGAAAAAATAGTCCATTTGGAGGCTGTATGTGAGTTTTGGCATCCTGTTGTGGTCACCTTCAAGAACTACCAAAAATATAATCAAAATGTAGAAAAACACAATATTTTTAAATTCTGAAAAAGAAAAATAGTGAATCCTTAGGCCTAACAACCTATCAAAATTATTTTGCTTTAATTACTTTTAATCTTCTACTCAAATCCAGTTTTATTTCTTTTGACATAGCTAACCATTTATAATATGTAATTACCATCTTGTATTCTTCTCAAAAGTGAACAACATAGAATATGAGCTCATGCCTCTGTTGTGTCTTCACTTATGTTTTACTGGCCCCACAATTCCTACCAAGTAGATATCACAGTATGACACGCCGGGAATCCCCCCTCACGCTTTTCACCAGCTTCTGAAAATGAATACTCTTACCTAAACTTTGAATGAAAGTATGGAGGAGGTAAAGCCGCAAACTAGTGCCACCTGAGCTACTTCCATGTGTCACCGAGGGCTTCTTTTCTTTCTGTGAGCTCTTTTCTTGGTCTCAGTGTTGCAATGGGCTTAACAACAGAGTCAAGATTGGACCGTAAGAAAGAGGAGACAGACTCCATAAATAGATGGAGCGGAACCAGCCCCTACTTCCTGATGCACAGACTAGAATCAGGAAAGTGACACTAGCTTATGCTGGAATGGGTATCTTCCACCTCCCACTTAGTATAACAATGGAAGAATGAAAGAGTAAATATTCCTAAGTACATTTATTAGCCATGGACAAACAATTGATCAAGTTTCTGGCTAGAAAATGGGCTAGATGATAGCCCAGCCAATAAGTGCTTGCCTCACAAGCATGAGGTCCCAAGTTTGATATTCAGAAACCATGTTAAAAAAAATAGTCTGGGCTGGAGAAATGGCTTAGTTGTTAAGGCGTCTGCCTGCCAAGTCTAAGGACGCCCCTTCCATCTCCAGGTCCCACCTTTAGCCAGATGCACTGGGACACAAAGGCGCAAAGCCGCACTTGCCCACAAGGGGGTGCACGCATCTGGAATTTGTTCACAGTGGCTGAGAGGCTGCCCATTCTCTCTATCTCTCTCTCTATCTCTTCCTCTCTCTCTCTCTCTCAAATAAAATAAAAAACAAAAAATAGTCAGGATGTGGTGGTACCAGCATGTAATCCCAGAGATAGGGGAGTAGAGACAGGTCGATCCCTGGGTTCATTGTTCGGCCAATCTGAACACCTTACTGAGCTCCAGGCCCGTGGGAGGCCTTATCTCAAATAAGGTGTATGGCACCTAGTGAATGGCTAGGTTGCCCGTTGCCCTCCACAAGCACATGCCCATCCAGGAATTTATACCCATTCACACACGTAAACCTGCAAGTGCACACACGTGCATACACACACACACACACACACACACACACACAGTAAAATGCTAGTAATTATCTGTGTGGAAATGATTGTGCAGAGGTACCAGGGAAGACATACTTGCTAAGTGAGGCTTTGAATGAGTCTACAAAGCACAGCATCACAAAGATAGTGAACTGATGGCCTGCTCTTACTTTTCCTTACAATAGATTTTCTTTTAAGGAAAATTTCAGATTTACAGTAAAATGGAGCAGAAAGTACGACAAGGACTTCTCACACATCCCTAGGTCATTTGTCTGGTCAGTCTGTTACAAATAGGGAACCTCCACTGACACAGCAGTACTAGCAGAGCTCATAGTTTACATTGGGTCCAGTCTCACTACTGTACTGTCTAATGAGCTGGACAAATCTATGGTGACATGTATTCACATTACACAGTGTGCTTTCATGATACAACAAACCCTCTCTGCTCTGACCTGTACAACTCATTATGAAAATAGAGATCATGCTAAGACAAAGCACCGAATCTTACTGTGTTAATTGTAATCGGGATCATCATTGTTAAAAAGTTTTTGGCATTTTCAAATGAAAACTAAAACGCGTAGACCTTGTTCTAAAATCCTAAAGGAAAAAGAAAGTTCCGGTATACCCTATAAGCAAGTAATGTGACAGTATTGCAAATGTGTTTTGAGTTTGTTCTTGTACATGCAGTTACAACCTTTATTTTACTTCTTAAAAAAATACTCATAGCTTGGGCTGGAGAGATGGCTTAGTGGTTAAGGCACCTGCTCGCTAAGCCTAAGAACGCCAGTTCCAATCTCCAGTCCCACATTTAGCCAGATGCAAAGTGACGAAATGGCGCAATGCCACACTTGCCCACAAGGGGGCGCACACATCTGGAGTTCGTTCACAGCGGCTGAGAGGCTGCAGGCATGCCCATTCTCTATCTCTCTGCCTCTCCCTCTCTCTCTGTCTCTCTCAAAAAATATATATACTCATAGCTAGACACAAATTCAGATATGATTCAGATAGCAGTAAATTGATGTTTTTTCTTTAAATTTTTTATTTATTTGCAATCAGAGACAGACAGACAAAGAGAATGGGCACTCCAGGGCCAATAGCCTCTGTAAGAGAACTCCAGGTGCATAAACCACTTTGTGCATCTGGCTTTATGTGGCTACTGTGGAATCAATCCCAGGTTGTTAGGCTTTGTAGGCAAGTGCCTTAACCACTCAGTAATCTCTCCAGTCCGAAACTGATGTTTTAATTATTGGTGGTGTTACATTTTTATATCTTAGAGAAGGAAGGAGTTTCTTGTAGCCATCATTCCAGTATTTAGTGGTCAGCATAGGTTCTAATAAGAACTGGTGATGGCCCATGAAGTTGCCTGGTACAAAACATTAAGGAGGAATCTCTTCCTCGAAGTCAACCTGATACTACTGCCAGGTGTGTTGGCTCTAAACTTTTCTCTGCATTCTTGCCCTGCATCCCAAAGTGGGCTACCTTTGGACCAGGCACATTTTGCTTCAAAGTGTGTACCAGCCTGGTTCCTGAACATTAGCTTTCCCTTTGTCAAGTTAGTTTCTGGCAGCTTCGTTTGGCAGTCAAGAAGCTCATGAAATGCCAACTTAGGATCGCTTGCGTCCCACTGGGGCATCTCAGACTCCATCAAGAGAATTTGGCCTATGTGCAAGTTCCTCTGTTACCTACCCCAGCCACCAGAAAGCAAGCCAAGCTGCAGTTACTGAAAAGCCCTTCATCTATTGTGCCTTGACTTTCTCCTCTTGGTGTTTCTAAGTATGGTGATGCTCATTTGCATATGAGGCAAGTGAAATATATAGAGCAATGCCCAGGCCTGGTGGTATACACCTGTCGTCCCAGCATTTGGGATGCTGAAGCATAAGATGCTAGAGTTGAAGAATAGCCTGGGCTACATAGCAAGACTCTTCCTCAAACCCAAGTTGTTTGGATTGATAAGAAAGGTAACTGGTTAACTGCTAATGCAACTCTGATTGTGTGTGGATATCAGATATTTCTCTTTTTTCTTTTTCCTTTTATAATAAGGTATACCACTGACTTTGGAGCTCATACTTCCAGAGAGTTTGGCAAGTGTGGTAGTTTGAATAGATGGCCCCCAATATATTAAGTGTTTTATTAGTTTCTAGTTTGCATCTGCAGCCACCTGGCTGGAGGCAGTGTCACTGGGCAGATCTTAAGGTGTGGAAGTGGGTTTAGGATTTCAATGTAAAGATATGCAAAGTGTGCTCAGTAGGAGTTCCTGAAGTGTGCTGTGCTGTGTGGCTTTTTGCTTCTTTCTCTCTTGCCTGGTTCTGTAAGAGCAGACCAGCTTCTTCTGCCATTATGGAACTTCCCCTGGATCTGCAAGCTTCAATAAATAATATCCCTTCCTCCATAACTGTGCCTAGTCTGGAAGTTCATCTCAGCGAACCTAAAGCTGTCTGCTACAGTAAACAATCAATAAGAATTTATCCTGGTTCATCCATCTGGTACTTACCAATGGTATTTAGTCTTTTCTCTCAAAAAAATCTAGATCTCTCCTGCCTAACGCTGTAGCCCCTGACCACCTGTGGGCATTGAGTACACAAAACATGAGAAGTTGGTATACTGTGGTATACTGTATAAAATACACAGCAGATTTTAAAGACTTCTTGTAAACAAAAAAAAAAAAAGCAAAAATGTATCAGATATAGTTTTCATTCAATCAATATTGACTTACTTATTCAAGGATCACCTGAGTTGGCATTAAAACCAGAATTAACAAGTCAGACAGGTTCAGCTCTCACCACAAAATCAAGTGCATAATATCAACATCTTCTTCCTGGGTTGCTTGGTATTGTATGATGTGATGGGGAAAGGATAGAGATTAACCAGAACACATGATGCTTCTGGTCTCAGAGCCCCCATTTACGACAATATCAAGGGCATATAATGAGATCATGCATGATTTCTATCTCTTTAGGTACCAAGGTAAAAATGGTCTGCCCTCACTATTTCACATAGTAGTTTAGTAGGTGAAATAAGTGTGTTTCACCACCACCTGATAAACTCTACCACCATTGTCACCAATATATATTATCCTAATAACTACGTGTATAATAAGCACTCAAGAAACGGATGAGATGAAGAGGATTAACATGTCATAATCTTGGGAAATTCGCAAACCAACAAAAATCTAAACAGCAATGGTAAACTGCTTATGGATAAACTCCAAGGCTGACAAAGTCAAGAAGGAGTTGCAGGAATCCAGAGACTTAAGAGTGTGATCATATGAAAGAGTCAAGGCAATTTGACTTGGGAGCAACACATCCGTAGCAGTTGTGGGTTACCAGGGGATCACTTCAATATTATCTGCCTTTGCAATGAGGATTCTTTTATAGGAGTCATTAAAATGCTACTGATTACAAACAAAACCTGCACTCCCCTTAGGCCATGGCCAATTGTTTCAGTACTTCTATGGTGGCAGCGGGTGGGAGGTGGGACTGATTTCACACTGCTTAAGTTGCAGCTTCGGAAACAGAGGGCCTTCTGTGTAGGCCCTGGCTGAGCATTACCAGGCACCACACCACTTAGCCCATAGAAACACAGAGACACGATTATTTTCCCAAGTATCTGAGCTGGCCCCAGCATTCCTGATCTCCATCAGACCCTGATAATCAAGGCAGACCAGAGGATTGCAGAAGTCCTACTCTGCTTGTGCTCATTGTAAATTTGTTACAGTGGGGGAAAGGTGAACTGATTTATGCTGCACACAAGATACAGAAAGTATTCCAAATCAGAACTGAGTTCCATCAGTGAGTATATCTTCTATGTGCATGACAAAGTAACATACCACAGGAACATGCCTGGAAGAGAAAGAAATGGGCTTTGCTTCATGAAGCTTCCATAAGACAAATAGAATATTGAAAAGTAAAAATATGTGTTTAAATAGAGTATGTTACAAAACACTGAAGGTCCATTTTCTCCCAAAGAATAGACTTCACCTCCCTCAGTTAGGATGGTAAGATTGGGCTTTGATGTTTTGTGACATGGAGTCAAGGAGCAAGGGCATTGCATAAGCGGAGGTTGCAGATGCACAAAAAGCTTTTTTTAACTTTTAATTGACAATATACCATGACCATGATCTCTCCTATAACCCTCCATTAGCCCCCATCCCCTATACCACCTCCACCTTCATTCCAACTAGTCCCTTTTCTAGCAGCTGGAGAGATGGCTCAGGAGTTAAAATTGCTTGCTTACAAAGCCTGCCAATCTGGGTTCAATTTCCCAGTACCCACATAAAGCCAGATGCACAAAGTGGAACAGGAATCTGGAGTTTTTTGGAAGTGGCATGAAGCCCTGGTGCATCTGTTATTTTTCCATTTCTGTCTCTCAAATAAACAAAATACTTAAGATTAATGAGTGAACCTGTGTAACAGCTTAGGGAGAATGGATTCAGCCGAAAGCAGATAGCACACTTCAGTGTATTAATTGAGGAGTGTTTAATGAAATGTATTATTTTAAATTGCGTGAAAAGAATTAAGAGTTGCCAAGGAGAATTGCATAAGCATGCTAAGCAGAACAAGAACAAAACATTTGATCAACTTAAGGCCTCAGTTGGAAAGTAGTCGGGAGGAGAAATGTAGGAGAGGGCAGGCTGAAGAAACTCACAAATAAGCAGTGAGAAAGAGAGCGATACAGAGACAGGCCTCTACAGTTCAGAGTTATTTATTTCCAGTTTTTTGTTTTTTTGTTTTGTTTTGTTTTGTTTTGTTTTTTTTTCATCTCCAGGCAGTGATGCCTGGGGCAGGACAGTAGAACCGGAGGTGCCTCAGTGTATAGGCAGCGGAGTTGATGTGTTAGATGAAAATGATAGCGCCAGTGGTGGTAGAGGTGGGAAACATTCAGACGAGCATGTGAGTTGCCTACTGTGTGGAGCTCTCACGAACTTGCTCTGAGAATCACCTGCTACTGGTCCCATGGCAGAGATAGCTCATGAGCAGAGCACAAGGAAGTGCTACCAGAAATAATCCTACCAAATTCCAGCAGGAAATACCTAAAGCAAGGAGTACGGAGCAGAAATGGAGAAGACATATGTCAACGGGCAACTTTAAGAATACGCCTGAACCCATAGACAAAAGAATAGGAGTGTTTCTAATCTTGAATCTGCTACAACCTTGAGATGTGCACTAATCCCATTTTTGATTAAATTTTGATTGAACTAATCCCAAACTCTGTATTCATTAGCTGAGTAAATATGCTTTAGATTTTCTGTTCTTTGACTGAGTCATATACTGACCTGAACCATTCAGAAGCTTACTGGGTCTTTTCTAACCATTAGACAAAAAAGAAAGAGAGAAAGAAAGAAAGAAAGAAAGAAAGAAAGAAAGAAAGAAAGAAAGAAAGAGGAAAGAAAGGAAGGAAGAAAGGAAAGAGAGAGAGAGACAGAGAGAGAGGAAGGAAGGAAGGAAGGAAGGAAGGAAGGAAGGAAGGAAGGAAGGAAGGAAGGAAGGGAAGAAAGGAAGGAAGGAAGGAAGAGAGAGAAAGGAAGGAAGGAAGAGAGAGAAAGGAAGGAAGGAAGAGAGAGAAATGGAAGGAAGAGAGAGAAAGGAAGGATGGAAGAGAGAGAAAGGAAGGAAGGAAGAGAGAGAAAGGAAGGAAGGAAGGGAGGGAGGAAGGAAGGAAGGAAGGAAGGAAGGAAGAAGGAAAGAAGGAAAGAAGGAAAGAAGGAAAGAAGGAAGGAAGGAAGGAAGAGAGAGGAAGGAAGGGAGGGACAGAGGGAGGAAGAAGGAAGGAAGGAAGGAAGGAAGAAACCCCAGCTACTGAATACAATAGTTTCTGAAACGTGAAGTTTTCTTTTCAAAATTATCTGATTCTTCCATAGGTTTTGATATGAAAATGTTGGTCATTAAGGGCTTTTAGGGTCTAAGGAGATGGCTCAGTGGATAAAGCATTTGCCACCTCTCGACTCTGAACACCTGAGTTAGGATCATCAGACTGCACACAAAATGCTGTATCCCAGCAAGAAGAGAGACAGAGGCAGGAGAATTTCCTAAAGCTAACAAATGAAAGAATGGGTCAACAAGAGACCCTGTCTCAAATGAGATTGAAAAGTGAGACTCAACCCGAAAATTGTTTTCTGACCTCCACATGTATGTAGGAGCACTTAAACACACAACCACGCACACACACAAATAAATGAATCAATAAAATTTAAGAGTCGTAAACTTATTATAATTGGGGTTTTAAAAATATATGGCCCACTGGAGGACCAATGCCTGAGACACAGTGAGACACAGTGGAATTAGGATCCTTCCATGGGTGGCTCAATCCACCATAATGTGCACAGGTCTTGTGGCCCATAATTGTTAAGTAGGCTCATTTCCTGCCTTCCTGCCCAACCTAGTTGGATGCATCCAAATCCTTCAACTTTGGCACCACCTTGCTTGAGGGGTTTGAGTTCCTGACCAGGAGTTTCAAAAGACTTACTTTGTTTTCATTTCTTATCTAGAACTTGGCTTGTGAGCAAAAAATAACATCATTAGCAATCCATCTAGGGATTCGAGAAATGAGATGTCTCCGGACCTCGTTAGGAGCACAGGGCTGGGACAATCTAGTAGCCCTGTCCTTCACATACTCTATCCTAGGTACACAGAGGGAAGGAGTTCCAGGAAGGCTTTGAGTTTCTTAATTAATGGGAAAAATTGAGGAACTGTAGAGAGCACAGAAAGAATTTCCTCTTCCTGGGGTTTAATGAAACCTTGCTGTGAGCCTGACTATCTCTATGGGTCTGTAAAACTCATGTGTGAGGCTCCACAGCCAGAACACTGTTGGTATGTTTACTGAGCCTGGTCCCCAGCATGTGTTTGCTACAAAGGTCATGTGATACAAGCATCCAAGGCCCAAGATATAAAAATACTATAACAAAACTTCCAACTCCAGTCTTAATTTCCCAGTCGCTTCCATTAACTGAACTTGTTACTAATTTTTATTTTTTTTTCTTTTGGACTCTGGAGTCATATAAAATGTTTCATATGCTTGTATTTCACTCAGTTCTTATCCTAACCCCATTCATAGCTGACTGCTGATCCTACTATAAACAGGAAAGCTAAGTTTTTAATAGAACAAGTCGTTATACAATGACTGTAAGAAACAGCGCTAGATCCCAAAACACAGGGCATTCTGCGTTGTCCACCTAAGATGCACTGTGACACATAACATATTAAAACACTGAAGGCCATTGTGCTGGACAAAATTAGTATTTCTGATGAAATTACCAAATATGGTGGGCAATTACCTCCAAATGGGAAACAGCCCCTTGTGTTCTTTTTCGAAGCCATTCTGGGTGGGAAAGACACTGCCACCACATGTGCAGTCTGCTCTGAACCCTCATTACTATGTCTACCCCTGTGAAAGGTGAAAGAGGTGAAAGAGACAAATATCACAGAAGAGTCACATCGTATCTGTCCTCTGCCTGAGAATCAGCCCTGAAAAAATAATCCGCTGACTCTTCCAGAGGCATGGCCTTGCTTCTAGAATCATGGAGGCTTCAAGTCAAAAGGATCCTTTTTTTTAAAGGGCTACAGAGGCCCCCAAATTTATACCATATACATAATATTTTCAAAATCTTTTTGTTGAATTTAAGTTTACTATCCTCTTATGTAGAACCTATAGCTTTATATTTTTTTACATGCAGGATAACTACATGCGAACAAAGGTCTTAGTTGAGGGGGATGTCCCACTCTGTGGAAGCAATGCCACCCTCTCTTTAAAATACCAATCCTCCATTTTTCTTAAAGGGCAGGTAATAGATAAGTGATAGGGGAAATAGATGATGATTGATAGATGATAAATAGGTAGATGATAGAGATAGAATGAACATTAGTATTACATTAGAATTTGTGATTTAAACACATTCATACTCTTTGACCAAATGGATCCAGGATTTTAAAAACTATTTATTTATTTATTTGCAAGCAGAGAGAGAGATAGAAGAGAGGCAGACAGAGAGGGAATGGGCACACCAGGGTCTCTAGCTACTGCAAATGAACTCCAGATGCATGTGCCCCTTGTGCATCTGGCTTACGTGGGTCCTGGAGAATCGAACCAGGATCCTTTAACTTCACAGGCAAATGCCTTAACCACTAAGCCATTTTTCCAGTCCCCAGATCCAAGATTTTATGCTCAGCAAAGTGCACTGAAGGCTTCAGGTGCAGGTAGTTGATCCCTGCAGTGCAATTTGAGAATTACAACAAATTCAGCAAGTATTTCAGATGACTGTAACAACTTGTTTCTGATGTCTTCTTGTGATTATTCATATGAACACTTACTTCATACTTCATAAGTATCAGCCTTTGAAACAACAGCAGAGATGCTGAGAAAAGACAGTGTGCAAAGAGCCTCAGGAATACCACAGCCTGACAGGAGGCACTAGAGAGAGAGGACCCTGGGCATTTGACAGAGAAAGCAGGGATCTGTCTCATGCTGGTGGTGAGGGGTGAGCTGAGGGAGGCTTTGCACAGACTGTGAAGCCTGGTGAAACACAGAAGGGAGGGCCAGACATTGACTGATCTAGTGGCAGAGTGTGACCTGGTACCTGCTCAGCACAGTTCCTCGTCAGTGAGAAAGGACACGAGGATTAGGGTGGGGAAGAGAGAGACAAGAAAACCATGAAGGCAGATCTCTCTATTCCTCAGCGTATCTTCGCACGGCTTGGGTTTTTCCTTGAACTCATCTTGGTTCAATCCCAAGGTACCATAGCTCCAATTTCCAAGCTCTACCTTGTCCAGCTGAAATCTTTATTCTCAAAACCCAACACTGAAAGGGGTATTTTGTACAAAGGTTGTTCAACCTGCTCTTGCCATCTCAACAGCAATGAGCTAGGTTATATTTTAATCCTTCCATCTAGACCTGAAATTGAATTGTCACTCTTTCCTCACCTTTAATGTTATGCAAACAGGCTCTTAGAAGAAAGTATTTTAAGTCACTACAAAGAAGCCTGAGTTTTAGACAGGAAAAATTACCAAGGGTACAGTACAATATTTAACAAGGTGTGGCTGTTGTAATCAACACCCTTAAACAACCACAATTGCAGTGATAAAATTCTGAAGACTTGCAGTAGGTATCAGAAATAGAAAAAAAAAAATTACTGAAGTGAAGAGGGCAAGACCTGTAATCCCTCAAGGAATCCAGAAGCATTGCAAAGGCGGAAGACAGGATGAGATGATGCCAAGACCTTAACTCTGTCAACCACAACCCCATCAGGAGACACAGAGCAGTGAGCGCTGTCCTGCTGCACAGTATAAACCAGTTCACAAAGATTGGACTAGATGTTTAAAGGAGATAATCCATGCACAAATGTGGTCAATTAAGATAAATAAAAATGTAACAGGGCTGGAGTGATGGCTTAGAGGTTAGAGGAGTTGTATGCAAAGCCAAAGGACCCACATTCGACTCCCCAGGACCCACATAAGCTAGATGCACAAGGTGGCACATGCATCTGGAGTTTGTTTGCAATAGCTGAAGGCTCTGGTGTGCCCATTCTCTCTCTCTCTCTCTCTCTCTCTCTCTCTCTCTCTCTGTCCCTCTTTCTCTATCTCAAATCAATAAAATGAATAAAAATAAATAAGTAAAGTTTAAAAAAGAAGTAGCAAATACAAGGGTCACATTTTTCTAAGGATGTAAAGGCAGAATGAGAGTCACTTGCACAAAGTCAACAAAGATGTTCAGAAAGCTTATTTAGCACAGTGCAGCATGCAGAAGCATAAATAATTCTCACAGAGAAGTCTCAATGAGCACCTCTCTAGAATGAGCAGGAGTCTAAGGACTTGGATTAAAACAAATCAAAAGGAAAGGAGCTAACAGTTATCTATCTTTTCACTTGAATGCAATAGGTATATTTTGTCCCATTTGGTTTAAGATTAATGTCATAATTAACAAAACTATGATGGAATTTGAAGATCCAGCAAGATAAGGAAACTTCAAACTTCCTGGAGGTAATAATTTGGGATAATTTCAAAGTTAATATCTATGAAGAGAGAGAGTTTTGGTAGTTTATTTTGTTTTGTTTTTACAAATAATCTTAAAATGTTCCTTTACAGAAATATATATGTGTGTACATGCATGCATGTGTATGTTTATATGAATACATGTACATATATATGTGTACGTATATGGAGAGAGAGAGAGATTTCTCTTTTTTTACAACAGTGTCTTGTAGTCCAGGATGGTCTCACTTAATAACTGAGACTACCCTTAAACTCATCTTCCTGCCTTCTCTTCCCACCTGGTGGGATCACAGGTTTATGAAATAGATACTGCGTTCTGTATAAAAGAAACTTACCCACATAGTCTAGTTAAGTCTCCGCATGTCAGTCCTAATCTGTGATTTACAAGGACTGTTATATGTTATGCATATTTTCATATTTGATCTACGTTCTGTGTGGTCAGAGTTCTACTACCCACATCTTCTAGAGGAGGAACAAAGTCCTCAAAGAAGCTTACGGTCATCAGGAAGTTGACACAACTAATGAGAAACTAAACAGATATCCTGCCACACTACTTATTTTTTGTTAGCGACTATTGGAACTTTGAATGTACAGAAACATTTTTTACCGCTGGAAGGAGTGGGTAAAGAATTGCTTTTAAAGTCAAAATGAATAGTTTAGACCATGGCATAAACTCCAATGGGGGAAAAAATTACAGGAGAAAGTAACGTAGATGAAGTAAGGCAAGGAAATGAGAAATGGATGCTGAGGAGTTGGGTTTACCACTAACCTACACCTTCTGAAAGGAATTCAGGATCCAAATGGCACTGTACTTGTAATTGAGCGGAGCCTGAGCTGAGTGGACTGTGGCGAGCGACTTCAGCCTGTGCTGACCCGTGCCTTTACAATGCTGTGGCATTTCACTGGAATGATCTCATCCTACTCCGTGGGAGTGTGGTTGCATTAAATAATTGATGCTGCTTAATGGTAGGGTTCCCCTACACAAACAGCTCAAGATAACTCAGAAGTATATCTGGCTATTCAGCCTTGCTCTCCCCAGTCTCCACGTGAACTGAGTGCACTTTAGTTCCTTCATGAAACAATAGCTCTTACTTTGTGGCTTCAGTGAAAGGGTCCTTGATGTCCATGTTGACGCACTACATTGTCTGCATTGTGATGATGTCAATGAGTGTCTGTGCTAGGGGTCCAGCTGCATGAGACACGGAGACGGCTTTGTTTGCATCATCCTCACTGTACATTGTTTTTGGTTGGCTATAATGGAGTTATGTTGTATGTTGCTTTAAGCCTGCAAATGTTTTGGACTTGGAGACTTTATTTGCAAGATTTGTCCCTTCTTCACTTTTGCTTTCCTATGACTATCATCTTCTTCAGAAAACCTAGTCTAAAGGCCTATGGCTTGAAGGGATAAGGGCTGGGGACAGCAGAAGCTACAATGATGTTTGCCTGAACGGATGTGCTGTGCCCTCGATCTATTCACTTTTATACTCATATCGTAGTGCTGTTATCACTTTAAATTTTTCCTTTATTTATTTATTTGACATGGGTCCTGGAGAATCGAGCCTTGAACTGGGGTCCTTAGGCTTCACAGGCAAGCGCTTAACCACTAAGCCATCTCTCTAGGCCCTGTTATCACTTTTGATCAGAGAAACTTTTCTCCTTTTCCAGGGATGGAAGTGAATACCAGGAAGGCCCAAACTCATCAAAATATTGGGAAGAGACAGCTAAATTCTCAGCATTAAAAGAGAAAACTCCATCACACCCAACAAGGATCAGGGTACATTGCAGAAGAGGTGGGGGAAAGTATTTAAGAGCCGGAGGATGGGGAAGGATGCTTTTGGAGCACTATACCCTGGGCATGTGGGGGTTGTTTGCATTCATGACATCACAGAGGCTGCTGTTACCTCCGCAATATTGGGCCTGCCAACATGTCATCATGGATAATGAAGGGAGGTAGAAATAAAATGAAAAAAAGACATCAAAATAGTAGAAAGACTGATTAGAGGAAGGAAGGGGTGCATTGTAAAAGCTGTGGAGGAGTGGGGGCAAGAGACAGTGAAGGGAAAGGAAAAGGATCAAAATGTATATTATGCCTATATAAAACCTGTCAATAAAATGTCAATTAAGGGATGGAGGGATGGCTTAGCAGTTAAGGGGCTTGTCTGAAAAGCCAAAGGATCCAGGTTCAATTCTCCAGGATCCACTTAAGCCAGATGCACAGGGTGGCGCATGCATCTGGAGTCCGTTTGCAGTGGCTGGAGGCCCTCGTGCACCTATACTCTCTCTCTCTGTCTTTCTCTTTCAAATAAATAAATGAAAATAAATAAAAAATTTTAGAAAGTCAATTAAAATCATACAGCAGGATCTCTATTATGGGGCCCATGAAGAAATACTGCTGTTTCTTGGGTGATGCTCATGAACCACTTGGTTTCATGGCGCTGTTTTAGGTAGCACACTCATTTCATGGTGGACTCAAGTGGGATCATCAGATTTTAAAAATGGAATCAGGCCGGGCGTGGTGGCGCACGCCTTTAATCCCAGTACTCGGGAGGTAGAGGTAGGAGGATCACCGAGAGTTCAAGGCCACCCTGAGACTACATAGTTAATTCCAGGTCAGCCTGGACCAGAGTGAGACCCTACCTCAAAAAAAAAAAAAAAAAAAAAAAAAAAAAATGGAATCAGTTCATTGTTATATTAGAATGGAAACCTTAGAAGCCTTAGCAAGTGGAAATGTCTCATAGTGTTTTTTTTTTTTCAATTATGTGTGGATTGTTAGAAACAAAGCAAGTAATTTGCATTGGGATCATTTGTTAAAAAATCAAGTAATTTCCTGGCACATGAAAAATCCTTCAGGTGACTGAAAACTTCCCAAAATTTCTCTTGTTCACCATTCATCCTTTCCACACACTATTGTAGGATGCTGCAGAAGTCTGGCTAGGGGCAAAAGGAAAAAGGAAATAAACAAAAGTGGAGACTCAGGATTTAAAACATTCAGTAAGAAACTGGCATTTTTGTTTTTATGTTAATCCATTCCCATTGGGTGTTATGAGTGAAAAGTGAGCATATTGCATCCACTGAGTCTAGTCTAAGAATTGCTTACAGTTCAACTGTGATATAAAACCACTGTTCTTAAATACAAATATATATCATACCAAGTGGCATGCACCCCACTGAGACGTGCAAAATCTCTAAAAAGTAGAATTTCACATATAGGATAATCCTTCCACTCAAAAATTTAAAAAAAAAAAAACTTTAACATTAAACAACAGATTCCCACCTCCGTTGTTTTAAATAAAGTCATCGATCCAGTGGGAAAGCTTTAATCTTATGTGCATAGACCGAACCAAACATGTCAAACCCAGCCCTTGAGGAGACTGGCAAATTGATTCCAAGCACAATGCCTCCTATATGAAGTCACCAAACACTGCTTTAAAAAAATCACTGCCCATAATGGTGAGTGACCTCGGGGTTCATGTTCCTCCCCTTTCCTCTGATCTTCCCCTCCTTTCCCTCCTCCCTCCCTTTATGTTGAGCTTTCTGAGGGACAAGTACTTTCACAGTTTCTTTGGGTTACAATATGTTATCCCTAGTGGGAATCAGAAGCTTTCATTCAAAAGGTGATCGCTCTTGACCTTTGACCCTGGGTACCTCCCACCCCACAGCTCGCCTCCATTTTTCTGTCTCCATGGAACCGAATAGCCCAGAGGAAAAATGGGAGCAGGCAGAGTCTATAGCTATTCATAGACCACCCCACTCTCCACCACCCCCCCCACCCCCAAAAGAGAGAAAGATGAATGAAACTCATTCATCAATAAGCAGGAGATGAAGAAGAATATTGGCCGAAAAGCAGGCTGAGAAACAGGGAGGGCCAAAGAGAAGGAATATGCCAGGAAAAGGGGAGGAGGAGGGTAAGGAGGTTAGCGCCGAATGCAAAACTGCAAATTCTCAGAAGTAAAATCTCAAGATAGAAAGTCTGGATCACATAGTTTCCCAAACGGAGCATCTGTTCAGGGGCCAACAGTTTCAAGAATAAGTATCTATGATGTGCAGCACAGCCTCTTAAAACAAAGCTATGCCCTTAAAGGAGGCTCCCGAGGAAAAGCCAGGGAGCCTGTGGGTGGCACTGCTCGGGAGCTGTAAGATACTGGGTCAAGAAATTTGCTGGGAGAGTTAGCAACTGAGAACTCGGAAAATCCAACATTCACAGAAGGAGCACGTCTACACATCAGAGAGCAAGTTATAGTAGATTCGGTCGACCTACATTTCACCCATCATAGTTGAATAGAAGAAAAATGCCCGAATCTGGCTGTCTCCTGGCAGCAAGCAACTTGGTAACACTGCAGAGGCCCACGATCAAAGCACTTCCTTTCCATTTAAAAATGCCAGCTATGGACAAAATAAATGGCATTCAACCAGATCAAACTCAAAACTGGAGTTCGGTACCTCTGCAGCGCTGGCTAGGAGTCCTCTAACCCCACAAGATATAAACATCCCCCAGTTTATTAATAGTACATCATAGATGTTTTATCATATGAGGGTTGCGTTTGAGATTAACACTCCAACGGGTTTTCATTCTACTTGAGTCAAAGCAACCACCACATGCTTCAGTGAAATAGGCTGTGGCATGAAGATACTTTCACCACCTGTCCGTCTAGCTCTCTTCTATCAAAAAGACATCACCTATCGCATTAGGGGTGGATAGAGATTATGCCTGCAAGAAACAAACCCTCCAATTTCCTCACGGATGCAATCTAGCTATATTCAAATCGAATTCTACAATTATCTCATCAGGAAATTTGGCACTGGTCCTAAATGTCTGTTTGCATTTTTCTTTTCTTTTCTTTTCCTTTTTTTCTTTTTTTTCCTTTTCTTTCTTTCTTTCTTTCTTTCTTTCTTTCTTTCTTTCTTTCTTTCTTTCTATTCTTTTATTTACTTTTCTTTTTTGTAACTTCATCTGTCCTGACACATTTCTGACTCTATTTTCGAGAACTGTCAGATTTCAAGCTTAAGAGTGTGCATGAGGGAAGTGATAGGTTATGCTTGGGGTGGGGAGGGGAAACAGAGACGCTGACAGTCAGCTTGGCGAATTCACAAGAGCCTGACTCAAGAGGAGGTCTCGCTGGCTTCCAGGATACAGGTATCACTGTGGGCAGCAGGGAAACCAGGCACTTCAAATGTATCGAAATGGGGTGGAGACGTAAGTGTGGGTGAATCCATCATGGAGGAAACCCTCAGAGACTTTGTCCATAGTGGTTAAGAAGTTTGCCAAGACTTTGGTGCTTAGCCCTGCCTGCCCTGTTTCCTCACCTCCTCTCCTCTCTTCCACAGAGTCCTATGAAAAGAGACCAAAGGAGGGTCTCCACTGCACAGCCAAGGAGACTCCATTCCTTCTGGACCACTGCCAGATGCTCATTAGATCCTGGACATGCGAGCCAATGTTGATTTCCATGCCTGACCTAGCCTACATCTGCCCTTCCTGAAACACTAGCCTTTGTCCTTGGGCCGCAGTTTTTAAATGGGGATTTGGGTGAGGGTGCACCAAAGGCACCGTCGTTATTCACCCGTGATTATGAAACTGATGAGCTGCGGGGCTTGCTGGCTGAAAGCTCCGACAGGGTGAGATCACGCTGGATTGCAGAATCACTGCTCGCCCTGCTAAGTCTGGTTACAAATGAGAAGTGGAGTTGGGAGGGAGCATAGGGAGGAGGCTAAAAGAAGGGTGCTTTTTCCTCAAGTGCCCCTCACTTCATGCTGGAGTGAGAAGCAAGCCCTCCATACTCAGGAAAGGCTAATTACATAAATCAGATGCCCTGGCTGTGTTTCCAGCCCTCTGGGAGCAGGACATAAGTGAAAGGAAAGAAGCCCTTTGAAAGAAATCCAAAGCCAACACAGCTTAACTTGCCATTTATTTTAATAGAAGCAGAAAAACCTGGACCAAGGATAACAAAAGTAGCTGACTTTTCATCTTCCAGCAGATTTGAAAATGTATTCCCAATTTATTTATCTCCTTGTTGGAATCTTCTTATCTTTATCCCGAGCCGTGCCCAGATCTAAATACATCCTCAGTTGAAATTGGACATTGTTTCAGAAGACCTCATTTCATGCGAGCATGTCATAATGATTTATTAATTATTTATTTATTTGAGAGGGAGAAAGAGTCCGAGGGGGGAAGAGAATGGTGCAGCAGGGCTTCTAGCCACTTCAAACGAACCCAAGACACACATGCCACCTTGTGCAGCTGGCTTACACGGGCACTAGGGAATCAAACCTGGGTCCTTAGGCTTCGCAGACAAGTGCCTTAACCACTGAGCCATCTCTCCAGCCCCATAATAAGCATTTTTGTGGTAGCCAGAGCTGGTTGCAGTAAGAAACGTGTAATAGGATTGAGAAATAGGAATATTCACCATTAGTTTAGCTTTGCCCCTCACTAGCATGCATCGTTGGGTAGACACCTCATATTCTGGGCCTTAGATTCCACATATGAAATATGGGTTTGGCACACATTAATATCGAGAACCTATGATGTTTGGTTCTTGTTTTTCCCTACATGCCACAGTCAGCCCTTGGTCGAAACCCTGAAATTCAATACAGATATCAAGGGCACACATGCCAGCTACTTTGAAAGTCAAATATAAACTTCAGACTTTGATGCCATTGGCTGTTTTATCTTCCCCATGGGCAGCCTCAGACTCATGAGGTTCAATCCCGCTCTTTCCCCTCATCCCTGCCACGGCTTCTTGCTAGACACACTGAGGTAGAACTCTTAAAAGCTTCTTTTTGTTTAAATCTTCACAATACAAGTTGCCTTGGGGAAAAATAAAACAAGGTAATTATTCACCTTGTACCTACAAATGTACCATTATCTGGATTTCCAAACTTGGCGGCTGGAAGGTATACTACACTTGCATGTGTTCAAACAAATCATTATACCACCTTTTCAAGAATGTCTGCAGGGAGAGCTGACTGAGCAAAAGGGATATTTCTCTCCAAGGTTCTATTTCCATACCTTTTATTTCTGACTAGAACCAACTAATTAAAATCCGTTCTCGCCTAATTAGACCTCAGACTAACTACATTTAATGTGGGTAATCCAGCTTGGTATATACTCTGTGTCATGCAACTTATCTTTCTGCAGGGAGCTTTCAAAGTATGTACTGTCATACTCCATCCACACCAACAGTACCTAATACAAGGGTGTGGTAAGTAAGTTACTCACAGTCCCTGATGAAGGGCAGAGCACAGCCTTGAACCCCTTCCCTTACAACCTGCCCAACTGTCTCTACCCCTGCCTTATCTTATGCAAAGTGCCATGTGTTGGAACGAGACGACGCTGCACAGCTGCTGTGTGGTTTGTGACTGAGAACTATCTTCATGAAATCTGTAAATACGTGGGATTAGGTATTCTGTTCACTTTTATGCAAAGGGAGGGATACAAGATCCTTGCTAAGGGACTCAGATATGTCTTTTATATTTCTCTCCCTCAGACCCACTTTTCCTAGAGCCTATAAATTTTTTATTTTTATCTCAGGGAGGAAGGACTACCTCTCACTGAGTGATTTTTGGTTTATTATTATGAATTTTATGTCCTCAGTCCCCATGGCTTTGGAAATTCCAAAATTTATTACTATTCAAAAAGTCATGAATTTCATTTTCTTCTCCTATATTTAGCTGTAGCCACTCTCTTTTGGAGGTTACATTATGTGTGTTTGTCCCCCCCCCCCCTTTGGCTGCTGAAAAGAAGGAAGGTAAAAGGGGAAAGTGATTTTCCAGCTGGACAAAGAAAAATCAGTACTAAAAAAAAAAATCCTGCCGTTTAATATCCCTATGTCACGGAAATACAAATATGTAAATGTACATATAGCATAAAATCCATGCATGCACACAACTAACAAATCACCTGACCTGACCCGCTTGATACCTCTCAAAGGATTAACAGTCTATTTTATGTCCTTTTCATGTTTATGCCAGACTACTGACTGGTGCTGGAATCTGGAGGTTAATAAGACAAATTTTTGTTAGACAGAAAACATTAGGGACAGCACTGGCGTGACCTGACCACCATTAGTCTATATGCTAAGACACTGTGATGAAGAAACCTGTTGTATCAGACAGGTAACAAGCAAGAACAGGATGCTGCTAGGCCAGTCCCCACCTCACCGTCTCTCTCTAGCAACTGATGCTCGGCAAGTTCCCTGAAATAAGCAATCATCTAGGGACTGTAACAATGGGAGGAAGAGGATGATGTGGATGCACCCAACGTCTGTTCAATTAATGACTCATTCCAAATCACCTACATTGATTTACTGATGCCTGATCATCACAAATGAAACCATGCTACCTCTGAGCCAAGAAGTTTCCTCCTCTTAGTTCAAAAGGCCACATGTGGACTGGAGAGATGGCTTAGCGATTAAGGCATCTGAAGCCTAAGAACACTTGTTACAATCTCCAGGTCCCACGTTTAGCCAGATGCAAAGTGACGCAAGGGCTCAATGCCACACTTGACCACAAGGGGGCGCACACATCTGGATTTGTTCGCAGCAGCCGAGAGGCTGCTGGCGTGCCCATCTCTATCTGTCTTCCTCTCCCTCTCTCTCTGTCTCTCTCAAAAAAAAAAAAAAAAAAAAAAAAAGGCCACATATAACCTGACATGGAGAAAGAAAAGAAGATGGAGCCTGTGCTGGAGTGGTGGTTTGAATGTAAATGCCCCATCACCTCAGGCTGTTTTTTTTTTTTTTTTTCTTGTTTTAGTTTTAGTTTTTCTGTTTGGTCTTTTTCAAGGCAGGCTAGGCCATGATGCTTAGTCCCCAGCAGGCAGAGCCTTGTTGGGAAAAGTGTGTCACTGGGGATCTCTCTTGAGTTCAGAGTTAGCTCATAGTAGCTGGTGCTGGCTGGGCTCTCTCTGCTATGGGCATATGATGAAGTGACCCCAGCTTCTTTGCAATGATGAAGCTTTGCCTGGAATCTATAAGCTTGACATGAACCCGTTCCTCCTATGAGCTGCTTCTGGGCAGGTGTTTGTGTCAGCAATGAGGTGTTCACAACAGGGTCCATAACAGACATTGAAATGGAGCCTAGAACAGAGTACCCAAAGAGGATTACGTACAGTTTCTTGTGACCTGCAGTGCTGGAATACCTGAGGAAATTCTTTTGTATCATTGGCATTATGGAAAGGCAGCAAGACCAGGTTTTGAGACACAGGTGGCAGTGAGGATGTCCCAAGGCACCTATAAAACCTACCAAGTCACCAACATGGGATTGCCACAATGCCTTTCACTTATAGAACAAGATGAATCATCGTGTCTTTGGTGGCCAATATTTTAAGGCATTCTCTAGGGAACCTGAATGCAAATTAGGGTGTGCAGCCATTAGGCAGCCCAATGAATTCATCCTCTTCTCCTTGGGGAATCTCTACCACACATACATCTTGAAATTGTGCTTCAAGATGCTTCCTTTGCTGTTTCTTTTTTTTAAAAAAATTTTGTTTATTTTTATTCATTTATTTGAGAACAACAGACAGAGAAAAAGGAAGAGAGAGAGAGGCAGAGGGAGAGAGAATGGGTGCACCAGGACCTCCAACCACTGCAAACAAATTCCAGATGCATGCGTCACCTTGTGCATCTGGCTTATGTGAGTCCTGGGGAATCGAGCCTTGAACCGGGGTCCTTAGGCTTCACAAGCAAGCACTTAACTGCTAAGCTATCTCTCCAGCCCTTCTCTTGCTATTTCTATGACAGAGAGCAGGGTAAAGATGAAGGAATAAGCCAGTAAGAAAACCCAGTGCCATAAGGGGGAGTGTTGCTTTGACAAGTTTGCCTCCTTTAACCCTTTCCTCAGAAGTGATTAAACTGCGCTTCTGTCTCCTTTACCTAATGCATGGCTACACGTTGTCCTGCTTGCTAAATCATACTTTTATTTTTAATCTCAAATTTGGTTGAAAACACCTACCTTTTGGGAAATGATTGCTATTCATTTATTTTTTTTTAATCATTCTCCCAGCATCTCTCATACATTTAATGAAAAAAATAGAAGCTATGAATCACTGGAAATATTTTCAACAACCATTCCAAGAGAAGACCCAAATAATTGCAGCAGTGAGCTAGAATATTTCATTTCACTTCATTAAAAAAAAATTCAAATCTTGATTTTTGGATGTAGATACTCTAGTTTAAAACACTTCACTATAAAAGATACGATCTGAGTAGTCAAAGAATTAGCTGGTATTAATACTAAATCAAAGCAATTCACAATTTGTAACCTATTATGCAAAATTGTTGTTAAAACCAAATAAAATGGAAAAAAGATTGAACATAATAAATACTGGAAAATAACTACACGGGGGGGCGGGGATGTTTGACTTCTTATAGTCCCTATCAAGTGTTCTTAGTTAGTTGCTCGCCTGCTGTGCTTTAGAAACCTCTCTATGGTGGCTTTAAAGGTAATATCCCCATAGCCTCAGGTGTTTGCAATTAAGTTTCCTACTTAGTCCCCACCTAGTAGAGCTTTTGGGAGGTGGAGCCCTGCTGGGGGAGGTGTGTCACCAGGGGTGGACCTTGGGATTGAGTCCAGTCCAGTGTGTTCAAAGTCAGCTCCTGCTTGCTAGTACTGGATGTTCTCTCTCTCCTGTGCATGTATGATAAAGTAAGCCAGCTTCTGCTGCCCTGGCAAAGCTTCCTTCCATAAGCCTTAAATAAACTCTTTCCTCCCACAAGCTGGTTCTGGCCAGGTGATTGTCCCAGCAATGAGAAGGTAACTGAAACCTTCTCCTCTTACATACCATTCGTCCCCCATTTCTTCACCCATCTTACATACAGCAAGTCCTCCTGACTGTTGTCCCTGTCTAAGAGACACCTCTCTGAGTACATTCTGACTTCCCAGTCCCCAAGTCTTTATCAGGCAATCTCATGTTCATTCAGTTTAGCTCCCCCACACACACACCAGGAAGCTGAAAGTGGCATGTAAAAAGCAGAAAACGGGCTGGAGAGATGGCTCAGCAGTTAAGGCGCCGGCCTCCTAAGCCTAAGAACGCCGGTTCCAATCTCCAGGTCCCATGTTTAGCCAGATGCAAAGGGCGCAATGCCGCACTTGACCACAAGGGGGCGCACACATCTGGATTTCGTTCTCAGCAGCTGAGAGACTGCTGGCGTGCCCATCTCTATCTGTCTTCCTCTCCCTCTCTCTCTCTCTGTCTCTCTCTGTGTCTCTCTCCAAAAAAAAAAAAAAAAAAGGCAGAAAGCAAAACAAATAAACTTTAAAAATAGCAGTCATATTTCCCCATCTATCTTATGTCACCTGGGAGGTGACAAAGCCAGTCATGAAGGGACAAAGGCAAGGTGAGTGGCATCTGATAAGAGGTATGGCAGGGCCTCTGAACTGAAGATAACAGGGCTGTGTGTGGCCTTGTAATTCAGCCACAGATGTTTCTTCCTTCCTGTGCCTGACAGACATGGCATCACACTGGAGTCAGCAGATATGAGAGCACCCTTCCAGATCTACTTTCAGATTGTGGCTAAGCAGTAACTCCCATACTGACCCAGCTCTCCAATGTATTCCTATGAATGTCCCAGACATTCAGACTATAAGATTTATTTTTTCAGCTCTTCCAATAACTCTAAGAACTATCTATATCTTTTAATCAATTTCATAAGGGTAGAACTAGTTACAGGGGATTTTACTATTTGCAATTAAAAAACAAATTACCCTATTATCAAAGTCTACTCTTAACCAAATCTTTCATAACTGAAAAATAATAAAATAAATTCCCACACAGTGTGAATAGAAGCTGAGAAATCACTTTTGAAAAGCAGGGGGGAAATGCTTATTTTAGTTTAGTTTTTACTTTATTTTTATCTCCTTTTCTATTATTCAGCCTTTGGGTGATGACAGGAGTGAGAAATCCTATGACAAAGGAAGGAGAAGGGGTGTGTTGAAACTCAGTTTTAAGCTATGAAGCATAGCCAAAACTTTTCCATAAATTGCATAATACTCTAAATGACACAGTCCCACCAAGACCAGCTTTCAAGAAGAGGATGCATGTTAAGTAGTCTCTTAACTAAATCAGATCCAGCAATATCAAGGCTCATTGTTTCTATGTGTATTTTGCTGCTTTTTCATATGAATCAAGGAACCAGAGAGAGGTGAACAAGATTCACTAATACAATGCCTGTTATGATGGTTTGAATGTAAAATGCCTCCCCATAGACTCTTGTGTTTGAATATTTAGTCTCCAATTGGGGACAGTATTCAGGAAGGTTGTGGAGC
The DNA here is from genome assembly GCA_036365145.1 of Orientallactaga sibirica. Taxonomy (NCBI): domain Eukaryota; kingdom Metazoa; phylum Chordata; class Mammalia; order Rodentia; family Dipodidae; genus Orientallactaga; species Orientallactaga sibirica. Next base: position 27,928,980 of record JAEOAD010000019.1, read on the forward strand.
CTTTAAGAGGTGGAATCTTGGTGGAAGGAATGTGTTACTGAATTTTTTTTTAACCTGATCCTGATCTCTGGTTCTCTCTCTCTCTCTCTCTTTCTCTTTTTTCTCCATGCTGATGTGACAATGTGATGCTGGTCTCCTGCTCTTACTATTGCCACACTTTTCCAGCCATGATGGACTTCTATTCTCTGAAACTATACACTGAGATAAATAAACTCTTTCCTTCCCTAAGCTGCTTCTGTGCTTGTGGTTGGGTATTTTGTCCCAATGATGAGAAAGAACCTTACATACCTGCATTCAATAGAACATAGACACAAATAAAATATTTACGGCAAAATTCAATACATATACTATGAAATGAAAAGAGCTGCAAGAACAGAGTCTGTCTCAGGAGACTGAGTTAGCTAAGAAGTCAAAGGAAATGATATGTGCAGATGTACAATATTGATTTGCCTATTTTCAAGTTATCTCTCAGGTCCAAACCTTTGCTGCTTGGTGATACTCCATCATTGCTCAGTGTTTCACTTAAGTTACCTAGTTAAGAAGTTAACACATGGGCTTGAGAGATGGCTTAGTAGTTAAGGCCTGTGAAGCTTAAGGAACCATGTTCAACTCCCCAGACCCTATGAAAGCTGCACGCATAAGGTGACACATGCACAAGGTTGCACATGCACACAAGGTGGTGTATGTGTCTGGAGTTCAATTACAGTGGCTGGAGTCCCTGGTGTGCCAATTCTCTCTCTCTTGCTCTTTCTCATAAAAAAAGGGCCCATCTGTTGGGCTTGCCTCAAAAACAAAGAAGGGGCTGGAGATATGGCTTAGTTGTTAAGCAGTTGCTTGTGAAGCCTAAGGACCCCAGTTCAAGGCTTGGTTCCCCCAGGACCCACGTAAGCCAGATGCACACGTTGGCACATGCATCTGGAGTTTGATTGTAGTGGCTGGAGGCCCTGGTGCGCTCATTCTCTCTCTCTCTCTCTCTCCCTCTCCTTCTATCGCTCTTAAATAAATAAATAAATAAGTAAATAATTTAAAAAGAAGTTAACACATTGCTAACTTCTATGTATGTTTATCTTCAGTATGAAATGGACAGTTTGGTTCTTAGCTGCTTCTGAAGGAAAACTTCTGTGCCTCCATGGGTCAGGAATCAACCTCTGGGGTATGTAAGTTAGCGACTGCATTTGTTGTGTCCTTAGCCTGAAAATGTCATGATGGGGCCATTGCCAATGGAAAAGAAGCTGCAGACAACTACTCAGTGAAATGATAGACCTGCCAAACAAATGCTCACCTGAGCAGTGTTGTGCCATGGAGCCCAGCGGAGGATCTTTCCTGGGAACCCAGATCGAAGCTGTCCTGGGCTATTATGAAGAGAATAATGGCTGTGAGGGCCATGTCATAGGAATGCTTCTGTAAACCATCGACATCTACAGAAAGAAGTAACAGGCCCAGGCCAAATTCCTCTCAAATCACAACAGAAAACTTAGATGGTACCCTTCGAGAAATTTCACGTCTTTATAACCTCAAAGATAAGAATGCTGAAAATCAAACACGGTACTGTGCACGGTACACGTGAGTGTATCCGTGTGTGTGTGTGTGTGTGTGTGTGTGTGTGTGTGTGTGTGCTGCAAAGTATCAATCTAAGTAGATGGCACTGTTTAAGCAAGTTTCCACATGCAGGTTCAGATACTGTTTGTCACTGAAAGTTCTTGACACCCAGAAAGGACAGCATAAGCTGGATGCGGACCATACTTGGGATCTTCAACCTCTGAGTTCCTTTTCATTTTCTTCTAGTTCCATTTATTGGCAGCCTACCTACAACAGGACAAAGAAGGAATGCAGTCTACTGGTCTACAGCGTCCCAAGCCCAGCCTCTCTGGACAGAGCATGGCAGGCGGGGTTTGCAGCAGCGATGCGAGTGTGCAGCATCCAGCACATACGTAGATCTAAGTTGGATGGGCTTGGGGAGGCTGTGTCATTGCCACAAAGACCTTGTTATACAGCTCTGTGACATTTTCTCTAGGTTTGAAAATAAAACGACATACGCAATTGGTGGTCTCATTTTCTTAAGTAGTAAAAACTTCTTATTAACTTAAATACCTTAAATTTGGTAGTGTTCCAATACTTAAAATAGATCAAATAATTTGTTCATATTATATCTCATACCAAAATGGGAAGATTGTCCAATGTCCCATAAGTACCTCTTCAGACTACAGAATTAAGTCAGCAATTCCCCATTCTCTCATGTCCCAAGCACTTGTCCACAGTCCACCAGCATCTCCATCCCGTGGGGATCTGCTAAAGATGCATAGCCCCAGGCCTCTGAATTCTGCCTCAACTCAAACCTATCTCCTCACTGTTGCATCAACTCTGAGCAACAAGTTTACCCAGGCTTCCATGTCTATCCCACATGACTGAACTTGAGGCCACCTTAGATATCAAGGGATTATGTATCTCCTCATAAAAAAATTCCTCTGGAGGACAAACAAGTGCTTGTCAAGAACTCAGGGTGAAGCAAATTCCAATCCCTCAGATGGTAAGCGATGTCAATGGAAAAGGATTTCATAAAAACAAGCCAAGCTCACTTTTCATTAATAATGGGTGACTCCCGTCTTGTAAATAGAAGGGCATGGCTTTAGAAATGGCCAAAGCAAGATACTGGAAGACAGCAGAGAACACTTTCTTTACAGGCACAAATGGCCAGCCACCTCAACAAGCTGAAGGAGGGGACAAAAGCCCTCCAGGAGAGCCCTGGATTACAGACTGAGCTCCTTGAGGCATTACCTTTCCTGCAAATTAGCCAACTGCCAGATCTGGTGAACGTCATACATCTCCCAGAACAAGGCTGCACTCACGAGGGACCCCAGGTGTTTGACCATCTAGGGTGTTGAAATATGCAAGGCCAGCCCCACCGGTGCCAAATGGGTCACAGCCACTCCTCTGTGCTCGAGTTTCCCAGGCCCCTCAGAGGAACTGCTTACAATTAGCTGCTTTGTCTGTCCCCAAGCCAGACCTCTCTGTTAGACATGGGGCTACTCTCAGGTTGGTGTTACCCACCCCCGATTTCCACACATGCACAGCAAGCTTAATCAGAAAGGAAGTCGGTCACCTAGAGCTGCTTTTCAGAGAGTAGTCGGTATGGATGGCAGGCGTGGTGAGCAAAGGCTTGAGGGAGTGTGAGAAACCAGAGCTAGGAGTATACTTTGTAACTCGACTTCTCTTCCTCTTCCTCTACACTCCAGATATCTACCATTCTGTCCTTTGACCTCCTGGGTGTGAGTCCTAAATATGATTTTTTGGGGGGTGGGGGCTTTCATTTATAGGTTTTTTTTCAAGGTAGGGTCTCACTCTAGCCCAGGCTGACCTGGAATTCACTATGTAATCTCAGGGTGGCCTCGAACTCACGGCAATCATCCTACCTTTGCCTCCCGAATGCTGGGATTAAAGGCTTGTGCCACCACGCCCTGCTCTAAATATGATTTTTTAAATGTTTTTTAAAAATATTTTATTTATTTGAAAGTATAGAGAGAGGGAGAAAAGAGAGACAGAGAAAGAATGGGCACGCCAGGGCCTCTAGCCTCTGCAAACGAACTCCAGACGCATGTGCCCCTTGTGCATCTGTCTTACATGGGTTCTGGGGAATTAAACCTGGGTTCTTTGACTTCACAAGCAAACACCTTAACCACTAAGCCATCTCTCCAGCCCCCTAAATATGATTTTTAGTATTATTACTAAGTGGTTTGTAAGGAAAATGCAAACATCAAGATTTTTATAAATGTCCAGGCACCTCTGGAGTTCAAATTTCTTCTTTAAATGTCCTTGCTTGGCAGTGAATGTGAGCAATGTGGGAAGCACCCAGTGGGCTCAGGGTGGCAACCTATGCACTTCAGACCTCCTGACCACATACCTATGAGTCTTCTCTGTGAAATCCTAAAGAGTTTGGAACTTTATTCACTTCCTTTTCACCTTAGAAACTTCAAACTGGCCAGGCATGGTGGCACACGCCTTTAATCCCAGAATTCTGGAGGCAGAGGTAGGAGGATCAACAAGAGTTCCAGGCCACCCTGAGACTAAACAGTGAATTCCAGGTCAGCCTGGGCCAGAGTGAGACCCTACCTCAAAAAAACAAAAAAAAAAAAAAAAAAAGGAAAGAAAGAAAGAAAGAAACTTCAAACTGTTCCAATCCCCCAACAGCAATAAATGCCTTAATAGGAAGTCAGCTTTCTTTTCCTTCTGTCTCTGGATTTCATAGGGTATTCCTCAAAAACTTTATACATTTAAATATGATAAAAGTATAATAGTAATTATATGTTTATGACATGCAATACATCAACAGAGTTTCCCTCAATTAGGTTACAAAAGGTTCAGGAAGAAAATGCACCCAGTGAAACACTGGTGGTGCAGGACATGCACCCAGAGTATGCATGACTAGGTGTCCTGGCGGCTCCCGAGTGGGGTCAAGGGCAGCTGTATACATTTCAAGATTCTGCAGTTCCCTCAACATCCTTAAGCCTCCAGTTTCCTCATCAGTAGCAGTGTTCTTCAGGGGCCTCACTGAGGATTAGTGAAGTCAGGTACATACAAAACCATTCATCAGAGCATCTGGCACATAATGTTCAATATTACAAAGCGTTAGCGTCCACACCCTTCTATGTGTGTTCAGAATTCCAAGTCCCCAAAGATGTCACAGTTTAAATATTTTTAATAGTTATTTATGACTTGAGAGAGATAGAAAGAGGCAAACAGAAAGTGAGAGAGAGAGAGAGAGAGAGAATGGGCACGCCAGGTCCTCCAGCCACAGCAAACGAACTCCAAACGCATGCACCACCTTGTGCATCTGGCTAATGTGGGTCCTGGGGAACCGAACCTGGGTCCTTTAGCTTTGCAGGCAAGCGCCTTAACCACTAAGCCTTCTCTCCAGCCCAGATGGCACAGTTTAAAAAGCCATTACCTGACCGTTCTTTGGTGAGTACTTTCCTAAGACTCAACACTGAATCAAGGTGCTCTGAGGCGATGAAACTTACATCTGTCATTTTTCCCAAGGCCTCAGTCCTCGTTGTACAACTCACAGTTCTTTTGGGGGGATTTACTCGGCTGCCTGTATAGTCCTAAAAATATAAAACCCAAGATTCCTCTCCCCTGGTGTGTGGGGGGGGGCGAGATTGGGGGGCGTCTTTGTTTTCCATTTCATGGGAATCAGACTGACCCTCAAACTGTCTCTGGGTGTCCAAGAGGGGATTAAAACCTGTCTGAGATGAGGACAAGGGCACACTGCCAAGTCTCGAGCCCCACTGGGTGCAAGACCTGTGCACATTTGCTGAAATGGGCCTAGCTTGTGGCACTTTCCCCAGCTTCACTCCTTACACTCAAAGCATCATCTAAGTCGCTTTCAGTGTGACATCCAGGGTCAAAGGGAATGTGAAGCAGTCTGAGGTCCTTTTCAGCTCATCCTCGGTACTCCTGCCTTCCTTGGTCCACCCTGCTAAACACATTCTGCTACTGAAGGGTCTTCATGTCTGTGTTCCAGTGACATTTCTGAAAGCAGAAAATAACAGTCCCCTTCTTTATAGCTACAAACCCTTCTCACTATTTGCATGAGCTCACTGTGTAGCTGCTGGCTTGAAAGATATAAATGTATGCATTCATATTTAAACAAGCGCTGCCGAAAAGCTTCCATTTGATTAATAGTGTTTTATATAGTGAGGAGATAAACTAGTCTTACCTTTTCTTTTTCTTCTCATCTTTCACTGTAATTGACCCATGGACTTCTATGTATGCACACGCCTTACTTACCTGATAGAAACAATAAGAGCCTCAAGAGAGGCTAATAAAACATCTTTAGTAAAGCCGAACATGTTAATGTCAAATTCTCAATAAACACTACATTTTCTAATTGTCCAGTCTGTTGCATTGCAGCTATAACTGGATCAGTGTACACTTCAAGGAAATTTAACACCACTGTTTTTCTCAGAAAGGTTCATACCTGCCCCCGGCATGAATATTACATGAGGCACTGGATATTTCACAGAGATTGGGAACACTTGCTCCATGTCAAACTTAAAGCAATTGTTGAGGGAGATAAAAAGTGGCAAATCCCTGCCAGGTGCTGAGATAGGACAAGAGGGCTAAGTCAGGCTTCAGAAATATTGCAGAAAATAACATGCCTAGGAATACCACATAGAGAAAAATAAACTTTTATAACACTGTAGGGCTTTTTGTTGTTGTTGTTGTTCAGCTGATTTCTGTTGATTTTCTGGTATTCTGCTTATCAATTGTATTGCAACTGAAACAGCCTTTCACAAACCATCTCTCTGCCTTCTCTGGCCCCGTAGCTTAGCGTGAACCCAGCCCACAGGACACCTTGTTATCCTGCTCCACACATCTTCACGTGGTGCTTATTCATCTGGCAGAGCAAAGCCTGGCAGCGGGAATGCTGGGGGGTTTCTGTGCTGGCTTTTTTTTTCAATCTCCAAAGCGAGCTTTGTCGTGGACCACATGTATCCCATCATAGAATTTGTGTCCACAGGTGTCCAATTCAGAGCGTGCAGCCTAACGGACAATTAAGAAGATGACCTGACAGCTGTTGGGACTTCCTTGCCATATTGCCAATCTTGCCTTTCTGCTCTAAGCAGAACTGAATTATACTGCCTATGCACAGCTAAACAAGCAAAGAGGCTTCAAGGTCACCTCACACGCTATCCTCGAAAATTGGAGGTTAATAACATTTATCAAACTCTCATAAGGCCAGGCTCACTACTTGCTCACAGCCTGGCTAAGAATCAAAGGGATGTTTACTTTGTAAGAATAAAATCCTTCAAACCAAATATGATTTGGATTCTTCTGTGGCTTGAAGATAGATTTTACTTTTGTTTGTTTTGTTTTTCAAGGTAGGGTCTCACTCTAGCCCAGGCTGACCTGGAATTCACTATGTCATCTCAGGGTGGCCTTGAACACATGGTGATCGTCCTACCTCTGCCTCCTAAGTGCTAGGATTAAAGGCATGCGCCACCACACCTGGCTTTGAAGATAGATTTTTAAAAATATTTTATTTATTTATGTGAGAGAGAGAAAGAAGAGGGAGAGAGAGAGATAATGGGGCACCAGGGCCTCTAGCCACTGCAGACACTTGTGCCACCTTGTGTATTTGGCTCTATGTGGGTACTGGGAAATCGAACCTGGGTCCTTTCCCTTTGCAGGCAAGTGCCTTCACCACTAAGCCATCTCTCCAGCCCCAAAGACAGTTTTTATCCAAGCAGGTTTATACATCTTTTGTCACATCTGCAATCCCCACTTGCCCTGATTAGCTTGTCCTGGCCAAGTGCACCTGCTCCGTGCAGAGAGAACCTCTCAAATGACCACTGTGCCAGTGTTCCCACCGTTATTTCATCTCCAGCTCCTCTTAGGTTTGCCTGGAGTTTCACTTTCAGTGTTAAATTGCTTCTCTTTTCTTATCTGCACTTTTATTTTGGTTGGTCAATTTCTTTGGATTGCCCATTTGTGAGAAATGTCTTGAAAGTTTAGCAGTGGGAAGCAAGAAGGCGGGAATACCATGCCTTTGTGCTCTGTGGCTGAAGTGAATAAAAGAACCACGGTGACCACTCACTACAGATGAGGAAAAGGGTGATGTGATTGGTCAGTGTCTATAAAACATACCTGTCCTCTATGGAGTCATTCATGGATTAAGTAGCAGGGCAAGGAAATGTGTATTTTATGCAAAGACTCAGTTCACATGATAAAAAATAAACCATGCTGTTGGAAGGCTACTACTGTTAATTAATTCAAGAGTGCATTAGAACCATGGAAAGTGATGATTGCCAGTAATCGATATATTTTTCTCTCCCAAACTCTCATGTGACATTTATATATTTTCTTGTGTTTCAGGTGTGTGTGTGTGTGTGTGTGTGTGTGTGTGTAAGCCAAAGGTCAGTAATGGTTTTCTTCAATCTCTCTCTGAAACTGGAACTCAAAAATTCAATGAGGTAGATATCTAGAAAGCCCTAGAACTCAAAATGTCTTGACTCTCCCTGTTTCTGGGATTGTAAGAGCATGCCACAAGACCCAGCATTCACATAGGTACTGGGGAGCCAAACTCGGGATGTCATGTTTGCACAGCAAATGCTTCACCAACTGATCTGTCTCTCAAGTCCCTTTTTCTCTTTATGTGTGGGAAAACCAATGTTAGAAGCATGGAAAATTGGGATCTTACCTGTGGAAGTCAACTATTATAAAGAAAAATGAAATGTCTTAATGCATTTCCCTAAGCCATACAGAGCAAATAAAATTGTAAGCATACCTATAGCATAGCATAGGTTTAGGACAAGGAAAGGTGACATTGAGTTGTAAATTTGCATTCACCAGGCGGGGCCAAGAATGTTTAAATCAGTGGTTCTCACACTTTCTCACCTATTAGAACCACCAGGGCTGATAAAAACACAGATTCCTGACTCCACCTTCAGAGTTTAGCACATTATCTGAAAATTTCTAATGAGCTCCTAGGTAAAGTGACATTCTACTGGCACCCACATTTGGACCCACTGGCTTAGACACACTCAAAAGGGAATTTCATGAGGAAAGAGGTAAGCATCAGAGATATTTGGAAATCAAGTGGCTTCAAGGGATCACCCTTACTTCACAAGTAAGGACATGGAAGTCTCAAAAGTTCAAATGATTTGAACTAAAAGACAGGCATTCAGTTAATGGTGAAGCCTGATGTAGACTCAAGGTCCTAGCCCAAGTCATTCTGGGATAAGGCTAGTGTTGTCATTTGCCTTATTTTAAATATCTACATGCTGAGTATGTTACATGCACACACAGTAGAAAATAGGATCTCAGGGCTGGGAAGGTGGCTCCGAAGTTAAAGGCACTTGCAAGCAAGCCTGCCTGCCTGAATCTGATTTTCCTGTGTGCATGAAAAAATTCAGACACAATGTAGCCCATCCATCTGTGATTCCAATGCATCTTTGGCCAAGGGAGGCAGAGTCAGAAGACTCTGGAAGCTCACAGCTAGACTGGCACACACACAGCTGTGAAATAACAAGAGACCATCTCAGAAAGAAGGCAGGAGAGCAAGACAAGCACCCTGAGGTTGTTCTCCCCCCTCCACACACATGGCATGGCAAGAGTCTGTGTGCGTGAGTGCGCACACACACACACACACACACACACACACACACACACACACTGTATTCTCAAACCTTAACGCCCATGCAGCATTAAAAAAAATCACTATTTCTAGGGCTGGAAATATGGCTTAGAGGTTAAGGCACTTGCTGCAAGGCCAAAGAACCCAGGCTTGAGTCCCCAAGACCCACATAAGCTAATGCACAAAGTGGTACATGTGTCTGGAGTTCGTTTGCAGTGGCTGAAGGCCCTGTCATGCCCATTCTCTCTCTCTTTCCATCTGCCTCTTTCTCCCCCCAAAATAATTTTTTTTGAAAATATTTTTTAAATCACTATTTCTAAACCCTTAGCTCAAAGTTTTTACTTCATAGATGAGAAACTCTGAGATCCTAATGCAGATAACTTGCTCTTAAACTGTCAGTGATGTCTGAAGCCACAGAACCTACACACAGGAGAGAAGAGAATGTCAGTTTTCCTTTGTGTTGACAAAATGTTTATATAGACGATGATACTTACCCTCACATACCCAACAAGGTAGGATGGGTAATCCTCACTGTCTCTGAGAGAAATGTTGTAGGGATTTTCTCTACACTCAGAACTTCATTTATCTCATTTATATTAATGATGATTTTAGAGACTGTTTGGAGGATCAGAATGAGATAAGATGTAGAAAAGTGATTTGTGTGCAGAAGAGATATTAAAATTTATTAGACAATGAAGTCATTAGAGAAAAGACTAAGCAATACTGATTTCTTTTTTAAATATCAAGTGGGTCACTACAAATAAAATATTCTATTTTTTGTTGTTGTTGTGTGTGTGTGTGTGTGTGTAGTATAAGTAGTGTAGTAGTTTATGTATATGTGTGAACATGTGTGTCTGGTATATGCATGTGTGAAGATTCTTCACTATACCCTAATAAACTCACACTGGTAGAAGCTGCCTAATTCAAAGGGCTCAAGGAAGCAAACCCTCAATGAAATCTAAGATTTTACAACCCGAGGTCTGAGATTACCTGGACCAGGAGTTGCTGACTAAACACTCTTTCCCAAAAACTAGGCTAAATATAACAGATTCCAAGCTAAATGGCTCTCTTAGAAAATATCTTTGTAATTTCTGTCTTCGGGACATTTCCTTCCTCTTCTGACTCACAATTACACTGAGGATTGGAAAGTAGTCCATTTTGACTTCACTAGCTTTCTAGTTTTTTAACAAAGCTGAAATAAATAAATAAATAAATAAATAAATAAATAAATAAATAAATGTTAAGGAAGGAGAATTAAATAAATAAATAAATAAATAAATAAATAAATAAATAAATCTTAAGGAAGGAGAATTAAAATGATCCATTTCCCCTCCTTCCTGTTCTCACTGTGAGGGAGGATCCTGGAGTACGATGAAGAAAACAGGGAAGGGGTAGGGTGGGTCTTCACGTCCCAGCAGCACATGGAGTGGAGTGCCTACATGACCAAGATTCCCCCCACTCGGGACAGGAGCTCTTTTCCCAAAGTCTTCAGGACTGACCCTGCCTTTGACGCACGGCAGCACTTGATCTCACAGATTTTTAATCATTATTGAGTCCTATCAAGCTGGCTTTCTCTGACACCCCAGGGTTGAGTTTCATGAGTAACCAAGTTCCCCAGAGGCTGTAAAACATAATAATGAATGCCCATGAACAACGAATGAACATTCCTCGGAGCAAAGGAAAATGGGAAATTTCGAGGAAGGATGAGCACCTTGACTTGTGATCTGGGGAGCACTGAAAGTGTGGTTTTTGAATTACCAAAGACTCTCGGGGGGAAATTAGCCTGTTCTAGAAGAGGTGGCCTCGAGCCATTCTATATGCCTTTGAAATATCTCAGAAGCTCTAAGTAAGGAGCAGTATTTTAAGATGTATTCACCAGAACATAAAACTGTTATCATGATCCTATCACATCTTAGAGAAAATCTGTCACAGGATGAAGCAAACCTCATGGAACTCAAAGCAGCAGGAGAATGAGGCGGAGGAACCTTGCACGTTGGCTAATCAGGAAACAGACTGGAAGTAGGACTGAGCTCAAAAGACCACCACGAAATTATGTCTGTCCTCCAGCTTATCTCCATGCTCCAAAGGTACCACAACCTTCCAAAGCTGCAAGCCCAGCTGAGGACCAAGTGTTCAAACACATGAGACTGTGAAGGACATTTCAGACCCCAGACCATGGCATCAGCTACCTCCTCCTTTGCTACAGTGCTTTCCCCTGCTTTTTTTTTTTTTTTTCATATGTAATACTATGCTGCCTTTAAAAAATTTTATACCCTTCTTGTAGCTTCTCTTCTCCCTCCCAGAAGACCTTTCTCTACTATAAACCTTCACACAAGCACAGAAGCACAAGTCTTCTTTGTCTTTGGTGAAGACCCCTTCAAAAGAAACCATAGCCAGGGGTTGGAGAGACAGCTCAGCGATAAGGGACTTGTCTGAGAGGCCAAAGGACCCAGATTCAATTCCCCAGTACCCAAGGTGGTGCATGCATCTGGAGTTCATTTGCAGTGGCTGAAAGCCCTGGCACCCATTCTCTCTATCTATCTGTCTGTCTATCTGTCTATCTATCTATCTATCTATCTATCTATCTATCTATCTATCTATCTCTTTCTCTATCTCTCTCCCTCCCTTCCTTTATTTTTCTCTCTCTCTCTCTCAATAAAATAAAATTTAAAAAAGAAACCATAGCCAGGATGCTGGATAGGGTCTTAAAACAAGCATAATATCTGAGACACATAGTCTGCAGTTCAGCCATCCTTGCTCACTGAAGCATCACTGTCAGGATGTGAGGAGTCATGTGACTCAAGCAGATACCATGTGGCCTAGCTTCCAGAGACAAGGGATTGTTCAAAACAGAATTTGAGACTTACTTCAGTGAAAACAGTGGAAATGCAATTACCAGTTGAAATAGGAAATCACTGACTTTGTCTATGTTGTGAAATGAAACTTCCCACTTCCCATTCTGGTGTGCTATTGCTCCGTAGGATAACTACAGATTACAATAATTTGCTCGGTGTATACTTCGCACAGTGAGAATAAAGGATCTTAAATGTTTTTGCCATAAAGAATGGGGGATTGAGATGACACATAGGCTCAACCTGCCTTTAAAACTGCACAATGTACCCATGTATCAAAACATCACATGGTACCCCATAAATATGAGCAATTTTTATGTTTTATGTATTAGTCAAAAACAAATTTAGGGTTCGAGAGATGGCTTAGTGGATAAGGTAGTTGGCTGCAAAGTCAAGAATCCAGGTTCAATTCCGCAAGACCCACATAAGCCAGATACACAAGGTGGCACATGCATCTGGAGTTCATTTGCAGAAGCTAGAGGCCGTGGCACACCCCTTCTCTCTCTCTCTCTTTTTCTTTCAGTCTTTCAAATAAATAAATGAAAACAAAAATATTTAAGAAAAAATAAATAAATTTGAATCTAAAAATACTGCATATTTCCCTATTTCTTTGTTGATGTAAACTTGGGCTATTTTTACCTCTTCCATGTAGCCAGACTAATTATGTTTTTTTAATTGTTTGTGATGTGTGTTGCTTTCACTGCTCTTGCCCTAGTTCTTATACTCATGGGGTTTCATTGCTTTTTCAGCCGCCAGGGTTTTGCTCCTCATCAAACCCCATCAATAGACAGTCTCAAATCTGAACCATAAAAGACATTTTGCGGGCTCAATGTTTCATGTCCAGGAATGACCTTGTGGCACACAACAAGCTGCAGGGCATGGAGAATCCATCCCCTAGCCGTTCCCAGCCTCTGTTCTTCTGTGCCCCACTGCTGGGTGTCTGAGTTGGATAGTGAATGCTTTCCAATGGGAAACTGTAGCAAGATTTTTTTTTTTTCCCATCCTTTGGTCCCTATTGTATGTTCAGCTGCACTGGAGCTTGCTGCTAATCAAAGCCAGGGACTCTCGCCACAAACAAACACACCATTGTGGCCTCCCCCAGGGCTGGAATACAGTGGTCCAACAAACAATTTAGTAGGTGATAGCAGGCCTGAGGATCACGCAGCAGCTCCTAGACACCCCTCCTTCCTGCAATCCTCACTGAGCCCCATCTCAGCGCATACACGTTAAAACACCAAGCAAATGGATGCTTGGGAAAATAATGATGAATGCAGCAATGTGCAATAACATGTAATCAGGGAGATCTCAGATAACCATAGCATGCATTAGCCAATAAAGCACATTTTCCAGATCTTAATGAGGTAGAAATAAATGATGCAGTAGGAGAGCACATTCCTGGATACTGGCTATAGGGAGCAAGGTAATACTGAACCAAAATGTCTCCAAATACTCGCTGAATCAAATACTCTTTGTATCAGGGTGGAAGTAACAAAACATTGAAGTTGGGTGTGCGCGGGCTATGATCTCAATTGCATTTCGGACTAGTTGGAGATATTGGAGAAGTTAATTAAGAATGCTGATATTTGGTTGCCTTATATAGGTTAAAAAAAAAATGGTCTCTGGTCTCTACCCCACAGAGTTGCTGGAAGAACTTAGCGCAGCACTGAATGGAAGTTTAATATCATGTTAGACACTACCTAGAAAGCACTTGATGACTGCTAGCTACTGTTGGCTGTGTTGCTCAATAGTGCTCAGAAAAGTACAGGGCTGGGAAATAGTAAGAAAAGGAAGCAGTGTCTTCAGTTTCTTGAAGTAGCCGCAGTAAGAATCAAAGAGCTCCACCCTGGTAGTTCCAAGGACCAAGGACTCTGTACTGTCACTGCCTGAGCCCAACAAGGAGAGGATGGGGTGTCCATGGCCAGCATGAAGGCCAGATACAAGATGTGTCTTTATTCAACCACAGAAGGCTGATCTCTGGGAGCTTGAAGCTCTGATGTCGGAAATACCCTTGAAATTCAAAGGAGAGAAATGGGGTTGGGAGCATAAAGGAGCGGTCAAAGATAATCAGTCCTCCTGTCTCAACCTTTGGCTAAGACAATCAATTACTATTTTACTTTGCCAAGACCCACGGAGAGTAGGTAGAGAGGTGAATGGTCGTTCCAACAGCAAACATGGATGAGTGAGTGCCTACTGCGTGCAAGTTCCGTGCAAGAATGAAACTGGGTGTGCTGGAAGCACAGTGTTAGCCATGGTGTGCAGTTAAAACTGCACAAGTATCAGAGCCCATACTTGGTACAGGGACTTCCTTTACACGTGAATGGTCAGGGGCTCCAGATGATTTGGTGATGGGAGTTGCTCCATATAGAAATTTCCAAATGGAAATATTTCCAGTGAGGCATTGCCTCCTGTCTATGATGTTCAGATGTTTTTTTTTTTTTACAAAATTGATAAATCAGTGCTTTGTTCTTTGAATGTGTCTTAGTGCCCCACCACCCCTGAAGTGCGTGTGATACTTCTCCCTGTATTTTCCTTCATTTTCATTTAAGTACAAATCATACACACCGGATGAATCAGTTGCATAGTTTCTTCATTTACCTCCTGAAAGAGAACTTAGTTACATGGTCCTTAAGGCGTATGCTACCCCAATCCTCCAGTTTAGAGGTTCCAAGTCTCCCTTCACATCTAAAACACTCACCAATCTCCCTGCTATATTATAACCCAGAGCAGATACAAATAGTTCAATATTTTCAAAGAACAAAGTGTGGTTTTGTTTAAATGACCCCATGAGTCAAATAGAGCAATCCCATGTCAAGTTATAAGAGCAACAAAATACATTTCTGTTTGAGAAAACAGCCTCTAAACCTCAGGCTGGTATTCCTTACTAAAGAAGAGAAGTTACATAGGCTCCTTTTCTTTCTGTCTCTCCAATTGCTGCTGTTCAGGGTGCAGCAAATGATATCAATGAGTCAGGCTAGAGCTGGTCTCCACTTGGATATTAGATGAAGAAGGAGGTAATTTAAGATAGGAAGAAGGTAAGAGCATGGTGTTTGAGACTCAGCATTATAGTAAACCTTTTCATTGAAATGCCCAAGTTCCAGAGCTGTAGACATGACTCAGTAGTTAAAGGTGCTTGTTTATCAAGCCTGTTAGCCTGGGTTTGATTGCCCAGCCACACATGTAAAGCCTGGTGGGTGTTCATTTGTAGCAGAAAGAGACCCTGCAGTGTACCCCCACCCACCCACTGACTCCCCACATACACACAAATAAAGAAATGTGTTTTTTTGTTTTGTTTTGGTTTGGTTTGATTTTTAGAGGCAAAGTCTCGCTCCAGCCCAGGCTGATCTGGAATGCACTATGTAGTCTCAGGATGACTTCAAACACATAGCACCCGCCCCCCCGAGTACTGGGATTAAAAGAGTGTGCCACCATGCCAAACCTTTTATTTTTATTTTTTTTAATCCCAACTCTAAACATTTTCTGAATTAAGAGAGAATGTTTAACGTCACATATTTTAGCTGACCAATAGAAATCAAAAGCTTTACCCAGGAAACTGACAGGGCAATATATCTCTGAGCCCAGGGCTAAAGGGACTCTACAGTGCTGTGACCCCAGGAAAGAAGCCTCCCTCAAGGCTCCTGTCTCCTGCTGATCCTCCACAGAAAGTGGAAAGGACACAGATGGACTTCAAGGACCATACTATCCAGCTCAGGGTCCAGCACCCATGATTGCACATGCCCTGGTTATAGTGGGAGACCTTTACTTCTTTGTTCTCAAAGGCTCCCTCTGAGAAGGGCGGGTGGACTTCATGAAATTAGTATGGCAAGAGATGCTGATCTAGAATGCAAGCAAGGAACGTTCCCCCAGAGAAATTTTCCAAGGAACATCCCCAGAGAAGATGATCCAAAAGACCCAATGATATTTATCAGGTCTTTCTTTTTTCTTTCTTTCTTTTCTTTTCCTGAGGTGGAAAAGGTCTCAATGCAATCTAGAGTAGAATTTTCTGAGACAGTTCCTCCCAGCAGACATGGGGCTGTCATCTCTCCCTTTCCTGAGTGCTATCCCTAAGGTCCTGGTTCAAGTCCACTTGTGTTTCTTTTGCCCTGGGTATGCTGCCTTTGAAGCGAATGGCTCCCATTTAACTTCTCGCAAGAGAACAACCCCGAGTGAATCACTGGAAACTACAGGGTCAGCCTTCCCTTGAGAAATGTGGGTTTGCTTAAAGAGAAATTGGTAGACATCCACTTTTTCCTGCTGAATAGCTTTTGATCTACTTCTCCAAACGAAATCCATTCATGACAGCCTTGAAGTACATCTTCAGATCCCCAGATATCACATATCAGAAGGGAAATTGCAATTCCCTCACCATCAGACTGCATAACACTTCAGGCTGAACTTGGTGGGAGTCCTAATACTGGCAAAGACAATAAAGGCATTTGACTTCATCCCTCCTCTGTGATCAAGAATGTAGTTGTCAAACCCAAATTTGATCTGAATCACTTTCAACTAGAGCCAATTGTACATTAGTCATTCCAAATAATAACAGCAAATAAATAACTCCCTGAAGGGTGCCAGGCCCTAGAGCGACAGGCATCAAAGAAGCCTGTTGGCCTTGTAGCTCACCCACCTGCAGTGAGTTAGGCCCACACTTGGGAACCTCAGGGTAGCCCAGAAGTTTCCCAGGCTCCTGGGACCAGAGGAGGAGTTACATGGGGTCCTTGTAGGGTCCAGTCCAGCTGTGTCTTCCCGGGGAGACCTTTACTCTTGGGTATATGGAAGGGTCTTTCTGGGCAAAAATGGAGCACTGTGTTTACACAGCTTGACCTTGAATTGCTACATGCTAATTCCTCAAGATTTTTTGTTCTCATCTAAACAACATGTACTTTTCTGGAACACAGACTTTTTGGGGTTTTTTGTTTGTTTATTTTTTTGGATGATTGTTTAATTTTTCTATTCCATCTTTTTAATGAGAATCTATAACTTACTAAGCAATTTTTGTGAGTATAATTTACCCATGTTAAACTATATAAATTGAATATCCCTCTTAATTGGCTCATTTGGTACAAACAAATGCACATGTTGATGTGAGAATAGCTATTATAATGTGACACGAATCAATTATAATGTTGATAAAATGAGGGGCCCAAAATTATGCACAAAACTCTTTTTAAATTCTTACCAGAAAAAAATTGTACAACTATATCAGTATTAATAATGGTGTCTATTCTGAGGATTATCAATAAATTTTGTTCATAAAATCTAAGTAACGTACCATGAACATACATTTTCTCTTGAATAGAAAAAATATAATGTGTTTCTTCAGGTATAACTGTGTTTTCCTAATAACAAACATAACAATGAAAAAATTGTATTTTTCATATGATTTCATCAACTTACAAGTCTGGCAGGCTTTGAGTTCTCTGAGACTCTGTATATTTCAAGACATTATTCAATAATGGAATGCAATATAAATTTTAAAAAAGAAAAGAATAAGAATTAATGCTTTATATTACTGTTGCAAAATTTAAGTATGTATTCTTGTTAAAAATAATCTAATAGATGGCATGCTCTCTTTCCTACAGAACCTTAAAGCCTTCTAAAGAAATTCATTGCCCACAGAAAGCAGAGGTTTCTATGTTTATTATTGTTGTTTGTTTTGTGGTAGTTTGGGGAAAAATTGACCATTGAAGGGGAGGGAAATGGCTTAGTGGATAAAGCACTTGTCTTGCAAGCGTGAGTGCCTGAGTTCATACACCTAGGACCCATGTAACACCTGCTGCTATAGGGAACACAGTGGTGAACAACACGAGACCCTGATTTAAATAAGATGGAAGGCAAGGACTAACACCCAGAGATGTCCTGTAACCCTTGCATGCCCCCATGGGATGTGTACACTGGCGCTTACTTAGATGGGCACATACGCATGCACACACACAATTACCATTGAAATCAGAATCTCCAAAGCATAGGGAATTGTTTACTCCAGAGATACAAATTCTGGCTTACCGTGTACTCCTGACCAGCGGACAGAGGCTCACTACACCTTCCATGATTTTATGCTTACAAAGGATGACCACTGTATGTTGAGACCTGAGATCTGACTCTACTGTTGGAAGCAAGGATCCCATAGTTAAGACACAAAAGACCACGTTCTCAGGCCATAATGAAAACATGGCTCTAAAATTTCGCATAATTTCCTGAGAATATTACCATGTTATGTTACTTATTGATTAAATCTAACTTCTGAAGCAAAAAAAAAAAAAAAAAGAGTATCCCAAAGTCTCCAGGATGTCACATCTATGCCACAGGGAGACTGATGGGGACAAGTGAGTGGAGTGATAGATGTTAAAATCCAGAGAACACCATGGAAACCAATTATAGCATATCCTTTTAATAATGAGGGCAAAATCTTCTCAACACTTTTCATCAGCATGTAAGAGGAATTAAGAAGGCAATGTTTGGCTCCCTTCCTTCTGTGGAAAAAAAGAGCACAGCAGAAGAAAGGTCAGAGAGACCCCTGCACATGGGGACAGGGTACATGGACTCTTAAGGGAGCTTCAACCATGTTGACAGCAAATCACACCACTGTCTGAGAAACAAACAGTGCTGTAAATATCTGAACATGAAGAGGGAAGTGGGAATCGCTTTTGCATGTAGCGAGGAATGTTTCTACCAATGACCTTGTGGGGTTTTTTATTATTAATTTATTTATTTGAGAAAGAGGCAGAGAGAGAATGGGCACACCAGGGCCTCCAGTCACTGCAAAAGAACTCCAGACTCATGTGCCCCCTTGTGCATCTGGCTTATACGTGGGTCCTGGGGAATTGAACTGGCATCCTTTGGCTTTGCAGACAAATGCCTTAACTACTAAGCCACCTCTCCAGCCTGTCCTTGTAATTTTTTATTAAGCTATGGATATCATGTGTGGAGATTTATGGTTAAGAACAGTTTATTAAATTGTTCTTATGTGGGTTGGTACACCCAATGAATTTCGCCAGGGCCAGCAAAATGGCTGTCACTTGTTGTTCTTGGAAATGTAGGTTCTTAGAGCCCCCAGGGAGACCTGCTGATTAAAAACTTTCACTTTGGGGAGATCCCCAATGACCAGCTGACTTGAAAGTCTCCGTAGCACAGCCATTGTGTCACTCAAAGGACTGCTTGACAATTTTGAAGACCTAACTTTGGTGAAAATAGCCAACTGTAAAAGAAAATAGGATATGTATCCTTTAAGACTCTTGAGAAGGAACTAGAACACAGTGTTTAAGAAAAGAAGCCATGACTGTTTTAGTTTGGCTTTCCTGAGGGTTGTCATCTCACTTTTGGAAAAAAAAAAAAAAAAAAAAAAACTATGACTCAGATTTCCTTTCCTTCATTCCTGTCACACATCTTACTTTCTTCTCGCTTCATTGGATCAAACTTACCTCCGGGCATCTTAAGCAACCTCTAGGTAGTCTGAGAAAATGGGATGAGGAATGAGAAAGACAAAATGTGCCCAGCTGGATTTTAATATCAGTAGCTGATGTTTAGTTACAATGGTTTACAGTTTAGTAATGTTAGGTTGTGGACATTTTCCTTTACCAGCGATCTGTCAGCTAGGCAGAGTAGATCATCATTGTTTCTAAAGTAGAGGTTAAAAAATAAAACCCTAAGGCTAAAAAAAATATGTGGCACTACACTTAGCATTGCATACTGAGAAAGACAGGACACTGGTTCCTTGATTCCAACCTTCACTCCATTCCCTGGACAGAAGCTTCCATCAGTAGAAGCCAGAAAGGACTTGGCTATATGTACACTTCCCATGTCAGCCATCACAGGCTGGGCCTCCCATTGGGAATCCCTGTACAAACATGCTGTCCTGAGAAAAGTCAGTATTCAACACTCTGCTTTGGAGATCTTACATGCCACATCTCCCAGGCCTTGAGAATGCTCAAGTTTTGAATTGCATTTAGAAAGAAAGGGCAGGATGATCTGGGAAGATGGAGGGGAGAGACCTTTGAAAACTTAGCAAGTTTCACATATGTGTGTGTGCTTGTGCGTTTGAGGGCAAGCAGAACGGGACGTGGAGAATAAACAAGGAAAGAGTCAGTAGAAAGGACCCCTAATGCTGCTTCACCATAACTGTCACTTACCTCATCGTCACCAATATGCCCAGCGAGCAGATGCTGTGTTCAGTCCCTCACATTGCCCTCTCAGCTAATGGTCCTATGTCAATTCTAGAGGCTGTGTGGCCCACATGTGAGAGAAAAGGAAATCGAAGAGGAAAAGACCACAATATTTGCTCATGATCTCTCTACTAATACCAAAGGGAGTATCTTGTACCTCAGTTTCCTTGCCTCCAGAGCTTGAATATTTCACCATGAGGGCCAAGGCTTCTACTGGATCATCTCCATCCAAAGGCACCATCACATGCTCTGGTTCCCTTATCCCAACTCTTAAAAAGGAACCTCTGGAGATGGACCCCAAGCACATAGATGCTCAGGCATGAATAGTTAATCCAACAAACATTGAAGACCAGGAACTGTGTTAGAATACACACACATACACTCACATACACACTCACACATGAATATATATGAATACATGAATAACCTTTATTTATACATATATTATCAATTTCAGATTTCATGTGGGAGGCAATGGGAGGAAAAAAAGTCAATTGTTCATCCAAAAAAGATAAGTGGTATTATTCAATAGAGGAGAAAATAACTTACCCAGGCTAGGAATTTTAAGATGTTTGTTTTATTATTCATGTAATTAAAAGGAGCCACCCTACCTTCTTTAAGCATTTCTGTATCATTTAAAAGGAACATATCCAGGGTTGGAGAGATGGCTCAGCTGTTAAAGGTACTGGCATGCAAAGCCTGATGGCCTGGGTTCAGTTCCCCAGTACTTACATAACGCCAGATGCACAAAGTGGCACATGTATTTCTAGTTCGTTTGCAGTGGCAAGAGGCCCTGGTGTGCCCATACTCAACCTCTCTCTCTCTCTCTCTCTCTCTGTCTCTCTCTCTCTCTCAATCTCTCTAATAAGTAAATGAAATATTTGAATAAATAAATAAAAATATACATATCTTACTAAGCCTTCCTGAATGGATTGTTATGAAATACGAAACCATCTGAGAAGCAAAGGTTTTGTAGCTAGAGTTATGCTTCAAATTTGTTTAGGAGTGATTTCCTCTCTGCTCTGGAAGGAACCACAAGCCAGACACCCTAAGACCTTAAAGGGTTTGAGTGAGCGGCTGCGATGAGGAGCCTTGGAAGGAAGACAGTGCCCAGCTGTACATCCGGGGTGAGGATGGTTTCGCAAGGGGACTGGGTAGAGAAGTCAGTCAAGGGACTGGGTCATGATCCTCAAAGAGAAGGATCCTAAAATGATCTATTTTCACTTATTTGCCACACTTCCATTGGGTGCCTCTGCTGGTCTCTTGCTAAGCACTCCATAGGTCTGGAGGTAAAAGGGGTGCAGGGTGTGGGTGGGTGAGGGGAGCTGGTCCTGATAGTGGGAGTCACTAGGTAGACAGCAGGATCTTCCAGCCTTCTGGGAGAGGAGCTGCTCTCTGAGAGGGCCATAAAAAGAGGCTTAGGGGAAAGAGGGCTGAAGCCAGCCACATCCAGGGTGCTTTGCAGTGGGTCACAGTAGAGTGCCACCTAGAGGGGAAAGGTGTGGGTCACCTTCCATGGCTTCTATTTCAGACTTCCTTAAAATGTCACCCAAATCCCACAGCTGAGGAGGGGTCATTTTCTCTTCCTCCATGTATAGGTTTTCACTGAAAGAAAATCATCTCATATCTGGGTAAATTTTCCAGAAAATGACATCTAAGGGGAGTTACTATACATTTAAAATTATATTTGTTTGAAACAATCTCAGGCTGAATTTTTAAGCAACTCAGACCCATTTTCTTTTCTTTTCTTTCTGTCTTTGTTTTGGCTCCATTACTTGGCAAACATAAAATTAAACCATGAAGAAACTGAGACTTTAACTTCTCCTCCAAAATAAACTATAGATGCTTTAAAAATCAGTGTTTAAGATGATATAGTGTTTTATGATCTCTGTTTTTACTTTTGCTCTTGAAAATGTGATCCCTTCATCACTGGAAATGCTTAGGGCAAAAATTGTGAATGAAAATATCTTGTGGTGTAGTGATCTGCGTTTTAATCTCACGAATACATGGAGTTGATCATAAACTTCTAGAAGGCATTGACTTTGTGTCCCACATCACACTACCTGATGGCTAGTACCACAGTCAAGCCCTACCTCCACATAGGGTTGTGCTGGAATGATTCCCTTCAAGTCTTATTCAAGGGAGGGAGGGAGGCAGGGAAGGAGGGGCGGGGAGGGAGGGGAGGGGAGGGGAAGGAAAGGGAAGGAAAAGAAGAGAGGAAAGGAAGGAGGGAAAAATGAACAGGAGTCTAGATCTAAACTATGGTGGTGCACGATGCCTGTTATTTGAGCATACAGCAGGCTGAGGCAGGAGGATTGTGAGTACACAGGGAGACCCTGCCTCAGAGGAGATTTGAGAGTTTTTCCAATAAAAGGTGGGGGGAGGTGAGTCACAAAGGATGGTGGCAGGGATGCAATTCATGGTGGCAGAATTTAAAAGTGAGTGTCAACATTTGGAAGTTGAGAGAGAAAAAAAAAAAAAGACAAGAAGGTAAGTATTCAAGATATTAGGGGGAAAATCAGATCATACTCTATGGAGGTAGTCACGGGGAAAAGATAGATCTCGGGAGAAGACAGAGCGGGTGAGCAGGCAATGCTGCTGAGTAGTCAGAAAAGGATGAAATGCAAAATGCTGTCTGATTGATGAAATTATTTGTGACTTCTGGAGCATTTCCTCCCTAAGGGTAGGTAGCAGTAAATGGACTTTAGTTAACATTTCTCTTAAAGAAATGTCTAATAAAGCCGGGCGTGGTGGCGCACGCCTTTAATCCCAGCACTCGGGAGGCAGAGGTAGGAGAATCGCCGAGAGTTCGAAGCCACCCTGAGACTACATAGTGAATTCCAGGTCAGCCTGGACCAGAGTGAGACCCTACCTCGCAAAACCAAAAAAAAAAAAAAAAAAAAAAAAAAAAAAAAAAAAAAAAAAAAAGAAATGTCTAATAAAGAATTTCACACATTCACACTAAAGTGTATGGAAATGTAAAACTGGACCTCTAAAGTAAAGAACCTGTACTGCATTTCCTAAATAGGTCACAGTATCCAGGACAGCGTCAAGCACCTAACATATACATATAAACATATACACATAAACATATACATATATACATATACATATAAACATATACATATAGACATATACATATATGCATATACATGCATACATACATATATATGAAATATTGTGAAAATGACTGGTCATATAGCAACAAGAAAAAAAAGTCCTGTTGCAGAATGACCAGAGAGGGAGTGAAGGAGATGAGTGGCCCTACTGCCCCCCCCCACACACCCCCCCACACCAATAAGAGGACAATGAAGTCATTTATTGCAGTGTTAAAAGTGTAAGCTGACCTGACCAGGGTATGAATCCAAGAAGAAAAGAAAAATGTACTTTAATAGGAAGAAAGTGTATTGATGCTGAACAGGTCAGGAAAATGTCAAGGTATCGGCTAGCCATTCCCATTCTTCCAGGAATTCCAAGCTGTGGGCCCATAGCTTGGTTCAGTTCAGAACATACAGGACCATGTATGACCACAGGTGTGAGGAAGGAGGTGGGCAGGCTTCATGGAATTTGTGGGTTAGGAAATGAAGGTAACTGTATTAATAAAAAAATGGAGAAATAAGGCTGAGGCGGAAGAAAGTATGCTTAAAAATTTAGAAGAAATGAGAATGAAAGGCTAGAGAGAAAGCTGTGAGCGATTTGGTATTTTGCTAAGAGAAATTCTTAAATCGAAGAGACCAATTGTGTCTGTTACTATTTTCAAGACTAATAATATAGAGTAATCATTTTTTTATTGTTGACTCGTATGTATGGACTTTAAGATTCTAAGAATTCTGCTTTTAGGAAATGTCTGATGTTGTTTGGATTTTGTTTTTCCATTTGAAGTAGGACTCTATCTAAACCTACTGTGAAGAAATGTCTCCATATATAAAGAGCACTAGGGGAAATTAAATTTTATTTCTCTCAATAAGCTGTTGAATATATATCTTGCCTACCCTTAAGGGAATTTACAGTGAATGTGGCCTACATGATCAAATCCATTATTGCTACCACAATTATTATACCCTCAGATAATGCTTTATCACAGCTTCACATTTAAGCTGCAGTACCTTACAGTGCCATGGAAAGGCTTGTTATAATTTATAGTCTAGAAAGATCATAGTGGCCCTAGGAAAAATATGTGCCACATGTAAGTCAGTCTTGAAGTAAACAGAAAAAGAAAGAAAAAAAAAATGTTCCCCTGGGTAGAATCTTGCTTTGCCCATAAACATCAAGGATGGAAAAGAGATTCCCAAAGGGAGACCACAGCCCAAATTCAACTCAAGCCAATTGACCACCCATATCCTAGTGTTCCCTTAACCCCTCATGCCAGGGCAAGTGCATGGACTTGTGCCAGGAAGAAACAGAGTTCTTAGATTGAGTCACCAGACCAGCATCCCGAGTAGGAAACACTTCTCATCTTCTAAAGAAGGCCAGCTTAGTGTCCTCACACAAACATGGGGCAGAAGTTGTGGAGAGCACTTTACAAAAACTGGAGTTGGAAGTGTGTCAAGTCTGCTCTAAAGTGGAGGACATTTGCTGTCCCATTGCCTTTTTTGCTTGGTTTGAATTTGGATAACTACCTTATCACCATGCTGCCCTATTAAAAATACAAGTGTTGGGCTAGATAGATGGCTTAGCAGGCAAGGCATTTGCCTACAAATCCTAAGGACCCAGGTTTGATTCCTCAGTAACCTCGTAAGCCAGATGCACATGGTAGCACATGCATCTGGAGTTAGTTTGCAGTGGCTATAGGCCCTGGTATGCCCATTCTCATTCTCTCTCTCTCTCTCTTTGAAATTAATAAATGAATACACTTAAAAAATAAAAGTACAAATGTTCAGAGAAATGTCGTGTGTATTCTGAATTCTGACTTCAACCTACTGTTACCCTCACACTTTTAAATAAGTCAGGCTAACTCAGATTCCACAAATACAGTGACTGTGGTCAGACATCAGGAGAAAATACCATTTCCATGAGAAATTGACTATTGCGGGGGGGGGGCATTTAAATCTAAAACAGCTGATGTGGAAGACTGATTTTATTGATAAGAGCAGTAAAATGGTTCAGGGGCCTTCTCTCATTTTATTTTCCAGTGATGAGATTTTGTGAAAATTGAAACCAGGCCATTGGCTCTATTACTAGGGGAAAAAATGCCCATTTAAACACATCAGGCCTTGTAATACGTACATGAATACTAAATCAGAAACATGGAGAGTTTTCTTTTTTTCCCCCCTGAGGTAGGATCTAGCTCTAGCCCAGCCTGACCTGAAATTCACTCTCTAGTCTCAGGGTGGCCTCAAACTCATGGTGATCCTTCTATTTCTGCTGTGATTAAAGGTGTGTGTGCCACCACACCCAGCGGAAACTTTTAATAAACTAGAAAGTTGTTTTGCTCCACATGTCATGAAAGAGGTCCAAAATCACATGAAAATATACATGACATAATACACCTAGTACTTTGCATGAAATCTAGTCAAATTCAGTTTATTTTTCTTATTCTTATTTCTTATTTCCTTTCTCCTCTTGTAGGAGTCACATAGTTAAAAGACTGCATAAATTAGTGCAGTCTCTCACAACTCCAGCTGTGAGGACATAATGCATTTGTACCACAAAAAAAAAAAAAAAAAAAAAGCCACCACAGCTGGGATCCAGCTACAAATGAGGCTCTGGATTTTATGAGGCTGGGGGTGGGAGTGTTTCCAATTCTGGCTGGTCACTAAATGAGGAGAAATGTCCTGAAGTGGGTCATTGAGCAGCAGTAGAAAGAAAACTGTCCTTTAAAGATTTAAAGTGTCATTAGAGAACTTAAAAAAAAAAAAAAAAAAAAAACTTTCTTAAAGCACAAAAGAAGGGCACATTGGGGCATTTAAAATAAAAAAATTTAAATATCATGCTCTAATTTAGATGAATATGGACAGTTTGAAATAACTCAGGTCCTAAAGGGGAGGGGGGATAGAATACCCACTCTAATTTCCTTCAAATTTAACTGGACTATAAGTGCTTTGAATGATTTGGCCTTTAAGGCACATAATTTACTTTAAAGGTACATAATGAAGCTGGGAATCACCAGCTTTATGTTGTATGTTGGCCAACTTCTCTTTTGTTTCACTCTCATTACCTTTTAATATTCCCACAAAACGATTCGTTCCCCGATGATCAAAGGGCTGACATGGGCTGCGCAGTTTCTCCAATTCGGCATGGCCCCCCCTCCATCGTGAAATTGCCCCATTATGTTGTTAGTTCAAAGCTTTTCTTGGTGTCTCCTGAATCTCCTCCCAGGCCTCTCCTTTCTCCAACCACCCCCAACACACAACACACACACACACACACACACACACACACACACACACACACACGTGTTGGAGAGAAATGCCTCTAAGACGAGAGATGTAAAAAGTCTAGAACTTTTCCCTCCAGGTGTTTCACCTCCTCTTCTCATGGCCAACCAACCACCTTCTGTTCTCTCTCTGCCCCTAAGCCTATGGGCCTGTGGCAGAAGGCAGGAGGAATTGGTAATACTTGTCGCTTCTGTGTTTATGACCATTGTATCATGTCACATAGAAAAGTGTGTGTGTGTGTGTGTGTGTGTGTGTGTGTGTGTAGAAAGTTTCGTTTTGTGTATTCACTAAAGGGTTGAATACGTTCCTCTAAAACATTCCGTTAACTTATCGCGACATCAAACTCAGAAATTCAGAGTTACCTAGTAACTTGGTCCTAACCGTACCCCATGTTTGTGGGGCTGAAATTGAAAACGCAAGCGGCTGTGTTGGGAGGCCGCCATGCCATACTATTTAGCGTGCCAGTGGGAGATGAGGTTCATGTGTGTCTTTGAAAAACTTTGGGGTGAACCATGTCTATAGGACTATTGCTGGCCTGGCACTCAGGACAAGGGGTGCCTGCTGTCCCTGGACAGTGGCTCTGGCTGCCACCAGGGTTGCTAGAAGGGAGCCCAGATCCCCACCCATAGCACCCCAGAGAAGATTCATCAGCTGGAAGCCCACCCCCACCCCCCGGGACCATCAGAGAAGCGCAGGCAAGAAAGCAAAGTGAGACCTGGCATCGCATCCGGGCTGCATCTCTCTTTCTTTCTCTTTCTCTCTGCGTCTTCCGTGGGGGCCCAGACACACCCACCAGAGCTCCGGGTTTTTCCAAGAGCCGCATCCCACCCTCCCCGCGCCCCTTGCGTGCTCCAGCAGGTAGCAGCACCGGCGTCCAGGCCCACGCAAGCAGCGTAGCATGACAAAAGCTTTGCTCTCCTCTAAGCGCATCCCAACGAACCCGCCCCAAAAAAACGCGCCTGGGTTTGAGTCTGGAGCGAGTCTTGCCTCTGGAGCAAGTCGGGTTTGCAAGCCCAGACACCCTGGGCTGGGCAGTCTCTCTCTCTCTCTCTCTCTCTCTCTCTCTCTCTCTCTCTCTCTCTCTCTCTCTCTCTCTCTCTCGCTTCCCACCACCTTGGTCTGCGAGCAGCCTGGAAGAGTGGTACAGGGTGGGGCACAGCCCTCGATCGCAGGTCCCCCCCACCCACTACCCACCCATCCACCCACCTACCCACCTACCCAGAGAAGCCACGGCGCGCCCGCCCGGCTCTCGCTTACTTGGAGTCGCGGATGTCCTCGCGGCAGGGCGCAGGGCTGGAGGACGGGTTTGCTGCTCAGGGCCAGGCTCGCTCCTGCAAAAGGCCTCCGCGTGGGTCCAGGTACCGCGGGCTGTTGCTGCTGCTGCTGCTGCTGCTGCTGCTGCTGCTGCTGCTGCTGCTGCTCCTGCTGCTCCTGCTTGGGAGGCTTCGACTCGTCCCCCACCCACCCACCACCTCTCCACTTCTGGATGGATGACTCACCGCGTGCTTTCTCTCCCCTCTCCACTTCCAGATTTTCCTGTGCTCTGGGGCTCCCTTGGCGGGTTTTTTTTTTTTTTTTTTGGACTGGAAGGCGGGAGGGGTGGGGGAGAACCTGATCCTCCTGTCTTTGACTCAATTACACCCCGCCAGGGAGGGAACAGAAGGGAAATGGAGAACAGGAGGGAGAGAGATGAGAGGAGTGGGCACAGCAGAGAGAGAGAGAGAGAGAGAGAGAACGAAGGCTGGGCGAGGGAGGGAGAGTGCCTTGCCCCTGAGAGCTGATTGGGAAGTTTATTAAAAAGCTGGATACTCCAGGGGCAGTCTCTTCCCAGAGATAATGTGAGAAGGTTTTTGTTCCTACCAGAGACCCAACATGATTATCTTTTTCCAACTAGTTTTTTGTTTTTTTTTTTTTTTAACATGGGTGCATACCCCGGTTTATCAAGTCGGATATCTTAAATCGATGGCACTTTTGGTGCAATTTTGACCTCAACACATTTGTTTTTCCTCCTTTTTACATGATATTCAAGACGGTGGAGGGGGGAGCAAAGTGCAAAACCAGCCACTCCTTCCTTCCCATACCCCAAAAGTCCTCCCTACAGGGAGCCTAGTTAACTTCAGCTGTCAGTCCCAGCCCACCTGCCTGCCTTCACAAAACCTGAGAACTTTTTTTTTTTTTTTTTTTTGTATTGTCACAAGTAGTGACAGATCTCTGAAAGTTCCCAATTAAGTGCCACTCTCCTTTAGGCGCCTGCTCCCTCCCCTTGCCACCCTTTTGGCTTCTTTGATGCCTCTCCTGACCTATTTAGTGGCATGCTTTGATGCAGAACATGTAGGATAATCAATGTCTTGCTCACACTCTGAGGTTTGTAAGCCTCAGGGGCTGGACTTAATGGCTTCCTGCAATTTGTATCTCAGTTAATTGAGGAAAGATAAAGGGTTAGATCTAGGATGGAGTCTCACGTAGATGAATATTTACAATATAGATGAGATTAATATTATCACATGAAATAACTCAGAAGCAGAAGTCAGATTTACCCAAACATATTCAAAACACAAATTTCAAGATTTCTCGGGCATCCATCAACTCTCTCTTGTTCCTTGATCCATTCCTTTTCCTTTGTTGATTGACAGCTTTGGGATTGGCAACATCCATTTCAAACTCTAGGTAAAATAGACTTCACTTTCCCACAGTTCTGAAGCTACATTGTTTCAATTCAACTCCATTGGTATTTATTACATATTTAATATGACTTTTAAAATTTATTTTTATTTATTTATTTGACAAAGAATGAGGGAGAGAGACAGAGAGAGAGATAATGGGCACACTAGGGCCTCCGGTCACTGTAAAGGAACTCAAGGTATGTGCGCCCCCTTGTGCATCTGGCTAACGTGGGTCCTGGGGACTAGAACCTGGGTCCTTTGGCTTTGCAGGCAAACACCCTAACTGCTCAGCCATCCCTCCAGCCCTCATATGACTTTTAAAGTCTTTTTTTTCAATATCATATTTATTTGTGCTTGTGTGAGAGAGAGAAAGAGAGACAGAGAGAGAAAGAGAGAGAGATAGAGAGGCAGATAGAAAGTAAATGGATATACCAGGGCTTCCAGCCACTGCAAATGAACTCCAGACTCTTGTGCTACTTTATGCATCTGGCTTTACATGGGTACTGAGGACCTGAACCTGGGTCCTTTGGCTTTGCCTGCAAGTGCCTTAACCTCTAAGCCATCTCTCCATATGATTTTTAGAGTTTACATTTCTTAGGATCACTCCTCTCCCAAAATTAGAGACATTGTTCTATGGTAAGTAGATTTTAAGCATTAGCCTCTTATAAGGAGTGCTATCTGGACAAAAGAGTCAAGAGAGGGCCAAGATGTAGTTCAGCAAATAGAGCTTTCAATTTATCAATCACTTTAAAAAAAAAAAAAAGGAGAAGCAATATAAATGTATTTGACTACCTCCAGTCTATTCTCCTAGCCAAACTCTCCCCCAGGTGAATGAATAAGTAAGGATTAATAAGTAAAAACTTTTCTTCTATACAGGTTTCAGGTTACCTATTTTTCTTTTCTAACTCCATTTTTTACCCACAAACAAATCATCTGCTTAATCTGTTTTTAACTGTGTAAGTTATGGAGAATTACACATGATGATTTAGAAAGGCTTTTGAGCCCCTTTACTGAAAGAAATGCCAGCATTTCCCACCATTCTATACAGATGGAGTTCTGAGACAATTCAATGAAAGGTTATCTTTCTTTCTTTCTTTCTTTCTTTCTTTCTTTCTTTCTAAACTTATCTTTGTATCTGCCACTCTAATGTGCTGCTATTAGGTGAGCAATGCAGGCTTAATTAAGGTACTTGTTGATGGGGTGCATAAAGTAAGTATAGCATTCTCATGACCACTCCACTGCATGGGTTATATTAAAAAAAGTTTATCCAAATAAATAGTTATGGATATTAATTATATCAGTAACTCAATCAATTAGAGCAATTTTGCCCCCCTAGGAGACACTTGGTTATGCCTGCAGACAATTTCAGTTGTCACAACTTGAGGGAAGAATTGACATATTCCATCTGACCTCTAGTGAATAAAAACCAAGGAGACTACATAAATATCTCACAAACTAACCCTCACCCAAACAACTACTTGGCCCAAAATATAAAGTCAAGACTGAGAAGCTCTTACACTATTTATCATTATACTTTAAAAATGCAAAGGAAGATTAAATAGTTTGGTTTTTTTAAAGTACAAATCTATGAGAATTCAATGTTAAAATCTAATCCAACCCATCATACTCACACAAAGTTAAATATAGCACACTTTATGCATCTTGAAGTGCCCAGCCTCTAATCCAAAGGCCAAAGGACCATTGAATCAAGAGTTCAAGTCATTTCATTTATTTCACCATTATTTTTGAGCATGTAAGTACTGAGGGAATAGAACCATGGAGAAAAAATAAATTAATTAAAATCGTGCCTTTCCAGATAGGTTATATTTTTGTTATTAATTTTAAAAATATTTTTAAATTTTATTTTCAATCAGTGGGAAACAGAGAAAAGAGAAACAGGCAGAGAGAGAGAGAGTTGGTGGGGAGAATGGGTGCACCAAAGCCTCCAGCCACTGCTTAAGAACTCCAGATGCATGCACCACATTGTGCATCTGCTTTACATGGGTACTGGGGAATTGAACCCTGCATCATTAGGCTTTGCAAGCAAGTGCCTTAACCACTGAGCCATCTCTCCAGGCCTTTTCCTAATTTTTTTATTATTTAAGTTTTTTGTTTATTTATTTAAGAGTGACAGACAGAGAGAGAAAGAAGCAGATAGAGAGAGAATGGGTACACCAGAACCTCCAGCCACTGCAAACAAACTCCACATGCATGCGTCACTTTGTACATCTGGCTTATATGGGTCCTGGGGAATCAAGCCTTGAACCAGGGTCCTTTGGCTTCACAGGCAAACACTTTAACCACTGAGCCATCTCTCCAGGCCTGTTCTTAATTTTTAACTAAGTAAATTTAGGGAAACAAACAAACAAAAAAAAAGTGATGAGTGCCATGAGACAAATAAAGATGATGAAGAAAGATAATATGTTGATTTGTGGGAGAACATTTCCCTGAGATGAAATTGAAGTAAAAAAAAAAAAATCTACAATAAAATGGGGAGGTGGGGCCACCCTGAGACTACATAGTTAATTCCAGGTCAGCCTGGATCAGAGTGAGACCCTACCTCAAAAAACCAAAAAAAAAAAAAATTGGGTAAATATTGGGAGAAGAGTCTCTGAGCAAAGAAATTCTGAGGTGTGACTAACTAAAATTATAGCCAAACAGTGAGAGGCCACTATGGTAGGAATTTAGTTGTGGAATGACAGCATTAAGGCTGCCTCATGCTCAACTTATGGGCATTGTCACTGTAGGGACATAGGAAACCTTTAAGCATAACAACCCCTGAATATGTTTTCACAAGGTCTCTCAGCTGCATTGAAGAAGTCACAGGAGGGCCAGGGTAGACATGGAGTCCCCAGCAGGAAGCTCATATAATCATGCACTGAACAAATAAATAACTACCCCTCTGTTCTGTTAACTGGGGAGAATAACTTAACTCCAAACTCACCCTCAGCATGTCTTTTTGGTGCCCAGCGTTTCTGTCTGTGGTTACTTTCACTGCCATTTTCCCCCCATGATCAGTGTCATTGAACACATGAGTGTGGCCAAGCTAAAATATAATTAATACAAGGTGATTTGAAATCCTGGGAAACATAACGTGTCCTGAGGGTGTTCTGAAAACCAGGCCACTGAGCCTGCACTGACAAATGGAAAGAGAAGGGTAATCAGCAAGAAATGCGAAGGAATCCGATGAAACGTTTGTCAGCGTGCCTCTTGGATTGTCTACTTGGCAGGATGTTTAGATTCCTGATTACCACTCCCAGTTCTTCAATCTCCCTGGAATGCAAAGGGACAATCCATCAAGCTATCCCAGCTTGAGAGCTGTCCCGGGAACCCATGTAGAGGAACACATCTTAGCAGGTATGGCTGGTAGCTTCCCAAATCCTTTCTACCTCTTCCTTTTGCTGGTATACTCTGTGGATAAGGGGCCAGGGAAGCTGATTGTTAGACTTGTTTTTTTTTTTTTTTTTTTTTTTTTTTTTCACTCTGACAACTTGGATAAGATAAACAGCTTTGGGGAGGAACAGTTCGTGCATATGATACATTTTTATTCATTTCATACATTTTTATCCATGTCATATGTTTCACTTAGACTGCACCAGGAATATGAGCGTTTGACTTGTGCCCTTCAAGCCAATCGTTCTTGCTGAACACTGTTCATATGAGATTCTAAATTATCAAAATCATTTAGAACAGGCCTTGCACAATGACATCACTCAGTCTTACACACACATACACACACACAATCAGGCCTAAAGTACAAAAAGAAGTTTGGTTACATATTGAAAGAAAACAAAATGTACAGAGGACTCTTCCCTCATGAACAGAAACTTGAAAGACTTCAAAAAATATTGTCTTATCCATACTGATAATCTATAAAGATCAAATTGGATATTTATCCTAGAGACACAAGCTTAGTTTAATATGTGAATATCAAATACAATTTACCATATTAAAAGATTAAGTAGAAGGAAAAGGAATACATGATTCTCTGTGGGACTAGCACTTAAAATTCAACACACATTCAGAATAAAAATTCTCAACAGCTTTAAAATTTAAATGAGCCGGGCGCATGCCTTTAATCCCAGCACTCGGGAGGCAGAGGTAGGAGGATCGCCATGAGTTCGAGGCCACCCTGAGACTACGTAGTTAATTCCAGGTCAGCCTGGGCCAGAGTAAGACCCTACCAAGAAAAACCAAAAAAAAAAAAAAAAAAATTTAAATGAACATGCTTGTTTTGATCATAGAGAAAACTTCCAGAGAATGCAACGATTAAAGTAAAAGTTCATTTCTCCATCTAAAATCAAAGCAAGCCGGGCGTGGTGGCACATGCCTTTAATCCCAGCACTTGGGGAGGTAGAGGTAGGAGGATCGCCATGAGTTCAAAGTCACCCTGAGACTACATAGTGAATTCCAGATCAGCCTGGGCTAGAGTGAGACCCTACCTCGAAAAACCAAAAAAAAAAAAAAATAAATAAATCAATAAACAAATAAAATAAAATAAAGGCAAAAATGTGACCACTTTTGCTATTTCACAGAATATTGTATTAGTAATCCTTGCCAGTAACATAAGGCCTGCAAAAGAACCAAAAGGAATTGCCTTTCTTTTCAGATAACTTAAGTACATACATGGGAAGTTATTGGGACTATGCAGAAAATTTGCAGATTAAGCGAACTGTATTAGTTCCTTTCCTTTTCATTGGGACAAAGTACCTGACCAAAGAGATTTAAGGGAGGGAGGAATTTGAGCCCATCATGGCGGGAAAGTCAACGGAACAGTTCCGTCCGGGTTGCCAGGAACAGGAGGCGACTAGTCAGGTCACATCATAACAGGGAGGAATTAGAGAAAGCTCTAGGTAGAGACATGCACATATATATCCTTGAGGGCCCACCAGTGACTCACTTCTGCTAGATGAGCCACAGTCCCTGAGGTCCCACAACCTCCTCAAACAAAGCCATCATCTGGGCACCACGTGTACAAACGTATGAGCCTGTGAAGAACAATTCACATTTAAACCATAAGGTTGACTTCACCTACCTAGAAGTTACAATGATTTTAAAAATCGATTTTATTTCCACATTTGAACAACAGTTTGAAAATAAAGAATTTAGATGTACGTTTCAAAATACGAAATACTTAGGAACAAATTAAACAAAACATACTCAAGGATTTTACACTGAAGAGCATCAAGCATTTGTGATAGGAGTTATGACATACCTAAAGAAACGAGACACATTCATTTTGTTCATCAAATGAAAATGTAAGATTGCTGTGTTCTACATCTTGCCAAACTTACAGCAGAGTTAATGCAATCCACCCCAAATTCCAATGGATATTTTAATTAGAAACTGCCAACCTGATGTCAACACGTATATGGAAGCACAAAGGATGTACAACAAATGAAATGTGTTTTGGAAATAAATAGCAAAAAAACTAAAGGACTCCTACTTCTCTGATTTACTAGAAAATTCCAATGGTCATAAGTATAAAAGCATAATCATTAGGGAAAATGAACAATCCTCACCTAGAACCAAAGGTGTTTCAGTGAGGGAAGGATAGTATTTGCAACAAGCAATGTTGAAAGAACTTATGAGATGAACTGGGCTTTGACACTGAAGAAAGAAATCAATTCAAAACCTAAATATAAAATTCAAAAAAACCCCAGAAAAACCCTAAATATAAAAGCAAAGTCAGGGCTGGAGAGACGGCTCAGCTGCTAAAGGCACTTGCTTGCAAAGAAAGCCTGATGACTCAGGTTCAATCCAGTACCCACATAAAGCCAGAAGCACAAAATGACGCATGCATCTGGAGTTCGTTTGCAGTGGTAAGAGGTCCTGGTATATCCATTCTCTATCTTTCTGTCACGGGCATACTGGCACACACCTTTAATCCTAGCACTCAGGAGGCAGAGGTGGGAGGATCACCATGAGTTCCAGGCTAGCCTGGGACTACAGAGTGAGTTCCAGGTCAGCCTACTTTGGAAGAAAAAAAAAAAAAAGCAAACAGATAATCAAAACAATTTCTAAGAAATATTAGAAAAATTATGTTACTTCAGAGTGTTTCTTTTATAAAGTATTAAGAAATACAATCTGCTATTCAAATACTGAAAAATTGGGCTTCATTGAAATTAAAAGTTTGCCTTTTAAAAACTATCATTGAAAAGAACAAAGCATTTTTGAAATTACAAATAAATATTCTCAAAATATGTGTGTGAGCTGGACATGGTGGTGCACGCCTTTAATCCCAGCATTTGGGAGGCATAGGTAGGAGGATTGTCAAGAGTTCCAGGCCACCCTGAGACTTCATAGTGAATTCCAGGTCAGCCTGGGTTAGAGTGAGACCCTACCTTGAAAAACAAACAAACAAAAAAGTATGTGATAAAGATTGTGATCTGAAATTTTTAAACATCTCAGAAAACATAATAATTGGAAGTTAGTCAATCCAATAAAAACTAGACAAAATATGGGGTTGGAGAGATGGCTTAGCAGTTAAGCGCTTGCCTGTGAAGCCTAAGGACCCTGGTTCAAGGTTCGATTCCCCAGGACCTATGTAAGCCAGATGCACAAGGTAGCACATGCATCTGCAGTTCATTTGCAGTGGCTAGAGGCCCTGGGGTGCCTATTCTCTTCCTCTCTGTCTCTTTCTCTCTCTCTCTGTCTGTTGCTCTGAAATAAATAAAA
Source organism: Orientallactaga sibirica (assembly GCA_036365145.1). Classification (NCBI taxonomy): domain Eukaryota; kingdom Metazoa; phylum Chordata; class Mammalia; order Rodentia; family Dipodidae; genus Orientallactaga; species Orientallactaga sibirica. The sequence continues at coordinate 27,964,842 of JAEOAD010000019.1, forward strand.
AATAAAATAAGCAAATAAAAAAACTACACAAAATATTTCAACAGACATCTTATAAAAACAATAGGTGAATGTCAAGAAGTATCTGAACAATGATTCATATCGTTTGATCCATCAAGCACATGTAGACCAAAGCCCCTGAGGGCTATGGCTGCACTTCTCAGTAAGGAGCTACAGTGTACAGAATGCGAATAGCATGTGTTGGTGGGAATGAAAAATAGTATAGCCACTTGGAGAAGCAATGTGACAGCTTCTCATACATTAAACATCCCTCGAGCATATAATTAGGCTTCTCAAGATATGTTAGACTTCTCACTCTTAGGTACTTAGGAGAAAAACGTAGCCCTTAGAAAAGTTTGCAAATAATGTCCACAGCATCTTTACCAAGCATAGGTCAGGATGGGAAATTGATAAGCACAAGAATAAAACACAGCAGATCCATTCACATGAGTACCATCTCACGATGAAAAAGCTACAAAGACATCAATGAGCTAACTTCAAAAAAAAACTGAGCAAGGACAATGCTTAACACAAGCCTTATTATCCTGTCACACGAAATTCTACAAAAGGCAAACTCCATCTATGTGGCTTTTTAAAAAAAGACACCAGGGCTGGAGAGATGGCTTAGCAGTTAAGGCATTTTCCAGCAAAGCCAGAGGACCCAGGTTCAACTCCCCACAGGACCCACATAATTCCTATGCACAAGGTGGCACATGTGTCTGGAGTTCATTTGCAGCAGCTAGAGGCCTTGATGTGTCCATTCTCTTTCTATCTGTCTCTTTCTCTCCCCCTTTGTTTCTCAAATAAATAACTAAAAATAAAATTTTTTTTAATTAAAAAAAAAAGCTACCAGTGGCTGCCTGGGGACCTGCAAGTTGGGATGGGGATAAATTGTCAGAATAAGTAAATAATTCACTGATGTGATGGTTGACATCCAGATAGAACTTTTAAGGGCTGGGGAGATGGTACAGCAGTTAAAGGCACTTGCTTGAAAGCTTGCTGGCCTGCGTTTAATTCCCCAGCCACTCATTTGTTTTCAGTAGTGAGAGACCCTGGCAATGCTCATACCCACAATGTGAAAAGAAAAAAGTTAAAATAGATTTATTTTATTGTCTGTGACTAAATTTTGAATGAACCACAATGCATTTATTTTTAAAATAATATATAGAGAAAGAATGGTATAATGGTTAGTAGCGCTGACTGAGGCTAGATTGGCTATTTCAAGACCTTGGCCTTTTCCTTACAGGGGATGAGCTTGGCTAGTTCCCTCACTCCTCTTTGCTTTGGGGATTTTAGTCTGTAAAGCAAGGATGATGTGACTGGCACACATTAAACTTTTTTTCTTTTCTTTTCTTTTTTTTTTTTTTTTTTTTTTTTTTTTTTTTTTTTTTTTGAGGTAGAGTCTCACTGTAGCCCAGGCTGACCTGGAATTCACTATGTTCAGGGTGGCCTCGAACTCACTGTGATCCTCCTACCTCTGCCTCCCGAGTGCTGGGATTAAAGGCTTGCGCCACCACGCCCGGCTCCAACATGCTTTTTCAGGCTGCTTAGGTTCTTGCTGTTTTCTGTCATCATAGGTCTTCCTGGCTCCGACATGTATCTATGTCCTTCCTTCAACCACGATCCTCACTCTCTGGGGAGTGGTTCTAAGATTACCCAGCCCCACCGAGCTGCCTCAGCACCAGCGCCACTTCTCCCAGAGCCCCGTGCCTACTGACTAAAATGAGCAAAGACTCAACATTTGGAAGGAAAGCATAGCCAAGAACATAACAGTCAAAAATGACCTGTCAGATTTTCTTGATCTGTTGCTGGACCTTTTTTTTCTGACTTTGGATAAAATCCGATGACACGGCTGAGGAGATTGCTGAACAGTTAAAAGTACTTGTTGAACAAGTCTAAAATGACCAAGTGAGGAGCCCCAGAATCCATTCTGTCCTTTGTCACCCCTTAGGTACTAGTATCACCAAATCTAATGGCACACTACTGTGCCACAGTGATGTAGGTTTTCAAAGTATTTCAAGCATTTGATGCACTTAATGAGCACCGTAAGGATGGCCAACATCATTTCCCCTTTTGAAGAAGTGAGAGTGCACTATCCATTAGACCACCCCCCGCCCCCCGGCGGTTCATTGCCCACCACACTCACCCACTCCAAGACCCTGCTTCCCCTCAGCTCCTCCTACGCCCAGGACATCGGTGGCCAATGACCCCTGAGAACAGCGAGGACCGTGTGTGTGTGTGTGTGTGTGTGTGTGTGTGTGCGCGCACGTGTGTGTGTGTGTGTGTGTGTGTCTGTGTGCGCACACACGTGCACATGCATGCCCTGATGCACAGGTGGAGGTCTGAAGACAGCCTCAGGATGTCAGGCCTCACCTCCCATTTTATTCGAGACACTGCCTCGTATATTTTGCTGCCATTTTTGCTGGGCCCACGAGTTACAGATACTCTTCACTCTCCCGACTCCAAATGCCAGAGGTGCATCTGGAATTACAGATGTGTCTGCTACTTTTCTCTGGCTTTACGTAGGAGCTAGGGAATCAAACTGGTTGACAGACTTGCGTGACAAGTGCTTTCAATGCTGAGCAACCTCTCCAGCCCTCAGTCATTAATTTTTCCTTCTGTACATCTGTACATATTTAGTGGAATCAGCCAAGGAGATGTGAACCTGCATCAGTGGGTTATGGTATGTGGACAGTCTAAGGTTTATTTTTAAATCGGTTGCTAGTTAGTAGCTCATGGTCCTGTTTTGATTTTGGAAACAATTTTCCGTTTCTACTGGACAGGAATATCTGTGACAATGTTATTATCTGAGATCAAAATTTACCCTATGAAACTAAGTAGAGTCTTTTCCAAGACTTTCCTAGAATGTAGGGCCAGGGCATATTATTAGAAATGGATTCTGCAGTATACATGCTCAAAAATACACAGTTACATGCACTTCTGCAAAGGAAGGAAATCTACCGACAAATGTTTTATATATGGCCTTTTCCAAAGGCTGCACACACATACACACATGGGCATGGACTGAATGAAATGCGCCCACAAATGATGATTACTAAGTTGCTCTTTGAGATGAAATTTCAGAATAGTTATTAATGCTTTAAAGAGGAAGACTTGAAGTAAGAGGGAGTGGGAGTAAAAAAAAAAAAAAAAGAACCAGTGCATTTCTTATTGGTCCAAGGTTAACTTACAGTATCTTATATTACAGTATCTTATATCTATAAAGCAATTTTCCTTTCAGGGGCACCCCAGACTATCCATTTCCTGCTACATGTGCATAACGAAATGGATACAGATGTTGGATAACAGAGTTTGGAAGTGGACGTTCTCCATAGTTCTAGGGAACTCGAGAGCTCAGTTTGCAGCAATTTCTGCTCCTGCTTCCTCCCCCAACCCTCCACATGGGTTAGGATTGTGCACGAGAAGGGAGATTCTGTGACTAATGTCAATGAGACAAAGAAATTAAAGCTCTCTAATCCCTGGGACAGGCGCCGCCAGCATTCCCCACTGTATGGGGCCATTGGCCAGAAATCCCACTGTATGCTGGGCCCAACGCCAACCAGGATTGGATACAATGAGTTGCACAGGCACCTTTTTCAGAGCTGAAAGCAAACGTTGGGGCTCCGACAGTCTTTGATAAGAGCTCCAACTTTCTCTCTAACATTTTCTACCCAATAATAACAATAAAGCTCTCTTTTCTGAATTTATAAAGCAGTACTCCCTTGAAGATTGCTCAGTGCTTCCAGATAGTCCAACTCATTCATCTCTGTCCTTACGGTGAGAAGAGGTGGGGCTGGTGGCCAAAACGAAAAAATCAATATTCTCTTCCTGTTTTCAGAGAAAGAGAGAGAGAGAACAATACAGAACTTTATGCAACAGCTCGTTCTATGACTAAACTTTCTCGATGCAAGTCTCACATGAATATTCTTCCTGAAATTAAATGTGCTTGTCTTGAGCTCAGCGAATCTGGCTGTGTGACTCTTAATAAGTTGTTTACTTAGAAGAGCCCCTTCTTCAGGCCAGGAACTTTTGAAAGGCCAAACACATACACAAACCAGTTAATACTGACACTCCTCGTTGAACTTTCTGGCTGCTGCGGATTTAAATATTGATTTCGTTCATCCTTTCTCTCTCCCTGTCTCTTCACAAAGACAGCAGCTGCCAGGAAGCTGGAAACTTCATGCCAAGAGAGCACCCGAGAGAGTATGAATATCATTAATTTTTTTTTTTTTTTACCTTTTACTTTATTGTTGTTCCCTGAAGTCCTTGAGTAGCTAGCTGAATATTGGGTAACGGAGAAGGGCTGCCTCTCCTCTAGGGAGACATAGGATCTGATTTCCATTAGAGACATTGAATTATTTAGTGGGGACAAGACCCCAATTCTCTACCTTCAGAGTGGCAGATTCTTACATTCACCCTCATTCGGTTGTACCAAGGCTGTCTGCTCTTGAAAACAGAGCACATATGATTTATAGCTTGTTGACTGTAATTTTTAATAGCTTAGAAAAAAAACCTTCCTAGAGCGAGGTTGGCTATAGTATGCATCTGCTATGCAGACATGAACCTTAGAGTATTGAAAATTAAAAGATTTGTAAAGACCTCATTTAATCACAACCGGCTCTGATTTCCGCGTCTCAGCATAATGTATTCAGGTACATCACTTTCTGATTTTGCATCTTCTAAAATGTAAATGAATATTAATTATTCTGGGAGTTCACATTTCTAGCACTCAAGGACAGCTTGCTGATGAGTTGGTTGGTGTATGTTGACCTTGACGATTTGAGGAGAACAGTGTGGTCCAAGAGCAAGGGGCTAAATGAGGAAAATTGGAAGCAGCTTGCTAAAGTGGCGTGATGAAGTCGGAAGCCAGAGGGAGAAAGGACAAAGTGAAGTGTTCCCCGTTATGATTTTCTGGAAAAGGAGGAAAGTTCCACACCATGTGATTCAGCCCATGTGCCATGAGCCACAGAGGAGAGTGGGAGATGGAGAGGACCCTCAGTCCTTCACAGTCTCTTCTGTCCCTGCTCATGGCAGGGATGGGGGTTTGGAGTGGCAGGAAGGCACATAAGTAAGAGAGGAAAAATTATGTGAAATTACTTCAGCTTGCTAAACAGCCTTGCCTGCCTGGTTTTGGGCACAGGCAGCAGAGGGACTCTTTTGTGTTTTTTTTTTAATTTTAATTTTACATTCATGTTGGTGCCCCTGGTAGCCTCCTCCCTGCCCCCCCTCCGAAGGGACCCTTCTTATCCGGGGAATGTGGGTCATGCATTATGGGGGTAGCCAATAGTTATGGGGGAGAGGCAAAGTCTCTGTGCATAATGACCCAACTTAAAGTGACTGCATCTCTCTTCTAACAGTCATCTTTGAATGAAGCTGATGGTGGTTACATATCTATGCAAAAGAGTGATCCAAACTGAAACAATTCAACAACCCTCTTGGTATAAATTTCCACTGTTTGCATAGCATGCTGGAAAAGGAATTGTAAGGGATCATGTCTGAATAGATGAGCACAGGAGAGATCTGTGTATGGCTTGCCAACACCATTAAGAAAGTTAGCCTGGGGGCGCTGGAGAGATGGCTTAGTGGTGAAGGCACATGCCTGCAAAGCCTAAGGACCCTGGTTCGATTCTCCAGTTCCCATATAAGCCAGAAGCACATGGTGTCGCATGCATCTGGAGTTCATTTGCAGTGGCTAGAGGCCCTGGCGCACCCATTCTCACTCTCTTTCTCTCCCTCTCTCTGTCTCTTATAAATAAATAAATAAATAAAAATAAGATGTTAAAAAACAAGAAAGTCAGCCTCTACTGTATGCTCATAAATATGTCTTCCTGTGTTTTCAGCTATGCAGTACCATAGCTCAGATGTGCCCCTTCAGAAAGCTCAACTGTCGTTGCACTGAGTAGATGACGTGAAGGATGTGGTGTGGATTCCAGTGGAGATCATTCAGTTGGTGAATAATAATGATCTGAGTAGGTCAACAGGCAATGGTGATGGAGAGAGGTCACTACTAAGAAGCAGAAGCAGTGGTTGATTCACTCACTATAAGTAGGTCTTAAGGAAACAATCCCTCAGGCTGGAGTTTGGTGGCTGATGAGAATAATCTTTGAGCCAGAGAACAGAATTGGACATATAGATATAGATAAAGATACGGACATAGATACAGATATAAATGATATATAGATATATGCGCACCTTTAGAAACACTGAATCTGGAGATTTTTGAAAGATCCAAGTGGTGCAAAATGTATTCATTAATGACATTTATTTGCAAAAAAATTTAATTATTTTGTGTGTGTGTGTGTGTGTGTGTACCAGTGCCTAGGACTTCTTGCTGGTGCAAATAAATGTCTTATGCTTGAGTTTTTGCATCTGGCTTTACATGGGTGCAGGGAACCAAACCCAAGAGAACAGGTGCCTTGACTCTCTGTGCCATCTCCCTGATGCCCACAATATTTAGAAGAACTATGTTGACAACAACACAATTTTGCATTGGAAATTCAACTCATGTGTATTTTCTTTTTTTTTTTTATTTATTTATTTATTTATTTATTTATTTATTTATTTATTTTATTTGAGAGCAACAGACAGAGAGAGAAAGAGGCAGATAGCTAGAGAGGGCCTCCAGCCACTGTAAACGAACTCCAGATGCATGCACCACTTTGTGCATCTGGTTTACATGGATCCTGGGGAATTGAGCCTCGAACTGGGGTCCTTAGGCTTCACAGGCAAGCGCTTAACCACTAAGGCATCTCTCCAGTGCCCTCATGTGTATTTTCAATGAAAGATTCAAAAACTGTGAACCAATTAATAATCTATTTATAATGCCTTAAGTTGATTCATGTAAGAAGCCCTCAAGGCTGTCATAAAATATCTCTAAACTGCCACTTGCCTTTTAAATGGAATAGAAATGAGAAGCTTTATTGGCGATTTTCAGTTTCTCCCAGTTTCAGAATGTAACCATACTTAGATGCTTCGAGTACTGGACAAAGAGAAACCTCGTCTTTGTTAAACAAAATCTCTGGTTATGGAGTGCTCTTCTAGGTTAAGGACAAAGCAGGTAGTTTCATTAAGCCTTGCTTTTCACACTAATAATCTGTCACTCATATTGCTCCCATTCCCTTGCTCTTCATTTAAACATTTCTATACTTTTTCCAATGAATAACTTATTGGATGACAGATTGTTGCTATGTTAAAGTCCTGTGATTTTAGAGATTGAACTCCTCTCCTTTTGTCTGTGTTTTGTTTTACACATGTTAATGTCCTTTGCCATTCTTTCCCTACGTATCTCTGTTAATATGTGCAAGAGGGTCAATGGGACATTGACTTTTCCTCTCCTGACCCCAGCTAGTCACAATTTCTCTGCTGTTGTTTTTTACTTGTATAAAAACCTCGATCTGGGCTGGAGAGATGGCTTAGCTGTTAAACGCTTACCTGTGAACCCCAAGGACCCCAGTTCAAGGCTTGATTCTCCAGGTCCCATGTCGGCCAGATGCACAAGGTGGTGCACACATCTGGAGTTCGTTTGCAGTGGCTGAAGGCCCTGGTGCACCCATTTTCTCTCTCTCTACCTGCCTTTTTCTGTATCTCTCTCTTTCTCAAATAAATAAATTAAATTAAATATTTATTTTTAAAAAGCCCTGTATCCAAGCCAGGCATGGTGATACATGCTTTTAATCCCAGCACTCGGGAATCAGAAGAAGGAGGATTGCTGTGAGTTTAAGGCCACCCTGAAACTATATAGTGAATTCCACGTCAGCCTGGGCTAAAGGGAGACTCTACCTCAAAAACATAATTTTAAAATCCCTCTAATGTCACAATTCCATCCTGCAGACTTCTTTTCCAACTTTCCTTATGCAATGGTGAGCTTGATTTTACCTTCCCAGCCTACTACAGTGACTGATTTGAATATATTTTATGCAGGATTAGAATAATCACTCAGAAAAAAATGCCATTAATTAAGAAAGGAAAAAATTAATGTATCTTAAAAGTTAACAAAAGAAAGGCTACTTGAATATTTTGAAAATGCCATTTTGTCTTGAGAAGAATGCTGTGCAAGTGAACATGTATTTTGCTAATAATTTCATGGGTAGAAAATAAAACAATTTACAATCATTGTCATCCTTCAGGCATTGGTAAGGCAATTTTACAAATATCACATGTAGTCTTTACTAAAGACCTCAAAAGTCAAAGGCCTTATTGACTCTATTTTTCTTCAAAAACCTTCACAAACCTCAAAGTAGTCAAGCTGGGGTTCAAGCCAGGCCTAACCAAGAATGAACTGGGTTCTGTTTATTCATCCCCTTCCAAAATGTACCATTATATTTTCACCATATGATGTGACAATTTGATCTGTGAGAAATGAAGCATTATGGTTATTTCCCTGTCACAATAGGTAAAAAAATAAATAAATCATGGTGAAATTCTGCAGGTAAGAGAGCTCTTTGTCTCCAAAACATGGCCTCCAGTTTTAGGAAGGATTAGGAATGTTTTCAGCTTCATAGACCAAAAGCCTATGAAGTGTGTCTCACATGACAGACATCTGGAAGGAAGTAGCTACTGGCATGGGTCTCAGGGTCTGCATCCATGCTGCGTCTCTGTTGTGCTTTGTTATTCTGAATCGCTGTAAGATAGCTGTGTGTCTGGAGTGATGGTGAGGATGGCTCCTGCTTCAATATATTATTTTTTAAAAAAACAAAGTTTTTTGTAGAGAGATTGAGAGCAAGAACAAGAGAGAGAATTGGCACGCCAGGGCCTCAGCCACTACAATCAAACTCCAAACGCTTGTGCCACCTAGTGGGCATGTGTGACCTTGCGCTTGCCTCACATTTGTGCATCTGATTTATGTGGGATCTGGACAGAGATTGAACATGGGTCCTTGGGCTTGACAGAGAAGCTCCTTAACCATTACCCATCTCTCCAGCCCTTCAGTATATTCTTCACATGAGGAAAGGAGAAACCCTCCCAAAAACTTCCAGAAGATTCCTGCAAACATGGTACAAAGCAATAACAGGGTCATATGTGGCACTTCCTGGAAGGGACAGGTAGTGAATTAAAAATATGGAATTTTGCAGCCTTTTCTGGAAAACAGGCAAATAAAATAGGGCCTGAAGAATGCTTTCGGATGGCCAGAAAGTCACCCTTGGTGCACCTGCTGTAAGGCATAAGTAGGCTTTTCCCCACTATACAATGGAAAAACTGTAATTGCACAATCACTTCTCAAAAGTCCAAAGAGTGGCTGTCACCTACCTGAGAGTTACTCTTTTTTATTGTTTTAATTTAACTTCTTTTTTATTATTATTAGGAACCTATTTTGTATGGATACATCATGTGTTGGTACCACCTTTTCCCTCCTCCCTGCCCCCATTCTGCAGGGGGCCCTCCTCAGTGGGGTTGCTGGTATCCCCATGGGGTTGAGGGTTATGCATTGTGGGAGCAGCAATCAGCTCATCACTGAAGGAGACTTTTTTTTTTTTTTTTTTTTTTTTTTTTTTTTTTTTTGGTTTTTCGAGGTAGGGTCTCACTCTAGCCCAGGCTGTCCTGGAATTCACTATGTAGTCTCAGGGTGGCCTTGAACTCACGGTGATCCTCCTACCTCTGCGTCCCGAGTGCTGGGATTAGAGGCTTGTGCCACCATGCCCGGCTTTGAGGGAGATTTTTAATGCCCACTCACCACACCTCAGAGAATTCTGCGGAAGAGGGGGCAGAAAGATTGTAAGAGTCATAGGTCGGGATGTCATGCCCAGAGGCACCATGTCCCCCCAATAACTGGGAGTGAGTCTTTTAAATGCTGAGTTTCATCTGCTTCTTAAAAAATGCTTAGCAGGGTAGAGAGATGACTTAGCAGTTAAAGCACTTGTCTGTGAAGCCTAAGGAACCAGATTCAACTCCCCAGAACCCGTGTAAGACAGATGCACATGGTGGCACATCATTCTGGAGTTCATTTCCAGTGGGTAGAGGCCCTGGCACACCCATTCTCTTTCTCTCTCATAAATAAATAAATAAATAAATAAATAAATAAATAAATAAATAAATAAAAGCAAAATATTTTGGACTAGGGGCATGGCTCAGTGTGTACAGGCACTTGCCATGTAAACATGAGGACCTTTGAGTACACTGCTGGCCTTTGAGTCCCATTGCCCAGCACCCACATAAACAGCTGTACACGGCCTGGCAGACCTGTAACCCCAGTCCTGTGGGGATCAGAGACCAGAGAACGGCTGGATCTCACTGGCCAGTCTGTCTGACTAATACTGGCAGCTCCGTGTTCACTGAGAGATTCTGTCTCTAGGAAACAGGCTGATGCATGATAGAGGACTCCCAGCTTTCTCTTCTGCCTTCTGCGTGAACATGCATGAGGTGTGTGCATATTCACCCAGGGTGAATACACCACATTCAAAACACACACACACACACACACAACCATGTTTAGCAAAATCTTTATTTTTTCAACTGCCAGGGAATTAATCAGAAGCTTATTAAGATCACCTATTCTTTATTGTTTCTGTCTATGCCAAGGTTCTTAACAATATACTACTCTTTCCCTGTCATATCCTATTGCAAAGTTTCGGGGCTTTTCTTATCTTATAACCCAAAGTTCCTTAGCAAGGTCTATTAGTAATTAATTCACTGAACTTAACTACATACATATTTTTTATTTTTAAAATATTTATTTATTTATTTATTTAAGATAGAGAGAGGGAGAGAGAGAGAGAGAATGGGTGAGCCAGGGCCTCTAGTCACTGCAAATGAACTCCAGACGCATGTGCCACCATGTGCATCTGGCTTATGTGGGAAACCTGGAGACTCGAACCTGGGTCCTTAGGCTTTGTAGGCATGTGCCTTAACTGCTAAGCCATCTCTCCAGCCTTAACTATATATTTTTAATGTTTTTTCCTATCAAGGAAGAGAAGATAAAACTAGTGAGAAACACACTATTTCAAGCACTTTTTCCAACATAGTCTTTAGAATAAGAAAATAATAATAGCATAACATGTGTTCCCAGTAGACATACTGATGGCTCATTCAGTCAAATATCTTATCTCTAATTATGGCATAAAAATGTATGCTGTGACCAAAATGTTATTAAAAATGGGATATAAACTAAAGAGCCTATATTTTTATGACCAGTTAATATTCTTTTTGATGATCTTTTAAAAACTTAGTCATTTCAATTTACATTTCTTATCCAATTAAAGGGAATCTGCAAACTTTAAGCCATGTCACCTTGTGGCCTACATACTTCTAGAACCCAGTTATAGAAAACCTGCCTATCCTTCCAAAATATCCAACATATAATATATAAAATGGAAGTATGTAGAATATTAGTGAGAAAATGTCATATTTTGGTCTCCTTTGCTTTTCCCTGTTTTCTATTTATGTATACTTATTCAATTTTAAATATATGTTATTCATTTATTTGAGAGAGAGAGAGAGAGAGAGAACAGGCACCCCAGGGCCTCCAGCCACTGCAAACAAACTCCAGATGCATGCTCCCCCTACTGCATCTGGCTTACATGGGTCCTAGAGAATCAAGGTCCTAGAGAATCAGATCCTTTGGCTTTGTAGGAAAATGCCTTAACCACTAAGCCATCTCTCCATCCCCTACTTGTTCAATTTTAATTTCTCAATAGCCTGCAAAATTATGCCAAAAGGGATATGTTATATACTAGGTCTCTCTTGAACCTCAGTATTAAACAGTTCAGGATTATAATTGCTTATTTTTCACACAAGGCTAAATAACCTTATTCAAGTGAATGACATGAACTTCACTAGACTCCAGAGATCATTGTGGTTTCTTTCTTGTTTTCCTACAGTTTTCAAAATGTGGAGTCTGAACTATGGAATAAATGCTGTGTGTGGACTTTCCGAGTCATCACCCTGTGATCGCATTGCAGACTTGGAGCAACTTCAAAACCGCAAATCAGATTATTGGTTGGGCTAAAGAAATTAAGTAACATGCCCTCACCCTGTACCACTAGCAAAAAAGAATGGGTCACAAATTGTCAATGCCATTAGATGGTCTCTTTTCAGATGATGAGATGCTGATTCAATTAACTATTGCTGGGTTGCAAACTCCTCCCAACCTGATGTCTTTGAAAGTCAGAAATCCTAGTAATCCCAGAATTCAGAAGGCTGAAACAGGACAAGCATGAGTTCAAGGCCAGCCTACACTACACAGGTGTTCAAGGCCAGCCTGGACTACAAAGTAAGACTTTGTTTCAAAAAACAAATTACAAATTTAAAAAAGGGAGGGAGGACTGGAAAGATGGCTCATTGGTAAAAGCACTTGCCTGCAAAGCCTAATGACCCAGGTTCAATTCCCCAGGACCCATGTGAAGTCAAATGCACAAGGTGGTGCATTCATCTGAGGTTGGTTTGCAGCCACTGGAGGCCCTGGCATGCCCATTTTCTATGCCTGACTCTCTTCCTTCTATCTCTTTCTAGTTGCAAATAAATAAATAAATGAAACATTTTTTAAGAGGTTGGAGAGATGGCTTAGTGGTTAAGGTACTTGCCTACAAAGCCAAAGGACCCAGGCTGAATTCCTCATTACACAAGTAAATCCAGATGCACAAGGTGATACATGGGTCTAGAATTCATTTGTAGTGGCTACAGGCTCTGGCATACCCATTCTCAAACTCTCTCTCTCTCTCTCTCTCTCTCTCTCTCAAATAAATATATATAAATTTAAAAATAATCTGCAATCATGTATTTGTTCCTGGCCTGCAGTATGGACAAAACTTTTATAGCAATTCCATAGCAGTTAAGGCACTTGCCTGTGAAGCCTAAGGACCCAGGTTCAATTCCCTGGTACCAAAGTAAGCCAGATGCACAAAGTGGCACATGTGTCTGGAGTTCATTTGCAGTCTCTAGAGGCCATAGCATGCATGCCCATTCTCTCCCCCTCCCACCATCACCTCTCTGTCTCTTTCTCTCTCAAAAAAAATTAATTAAATTATATTTAAATTTTAAAAAAAGAGATGTGCTGGAGAGACGGCTTAGCAGTTAAGGCACTTGCCTGTAAAGCCTAAGGACCCTGGTTCAATTCTCCAGGTCCCACGTAAGCCAGATTCATGCATGAGGCATGTATCTGGAGTTCGTTTGCAGTGGCTACAGACCATGGTACGCCCATTCTCACTGTCTCTTTATGTCTTTCTCTCCCTCTCTTGGTCTCAAATAAATAAACAAACATAAATTTGGGCTGGAGAGATGGCGTAGCGGTTTAGGCTCCGACCTGCTAAGACTAAAGAACGCCAGTATCCAGGTCCCATGGTTAGCCAGATACAAAGTGACGCGAGGGCGCAGTGCTGCACTTGCCCACAAGAAGGTGCATGCATCTGCAATTCATGCACAGCGGCTGAGAGGCTGCTGGCGTGCCCACTCCCTATCTGTCTCCCTGTCCCTCTTCCTCTCCCTCTCCCTCTCTCTCTGTCTCTCTCTCAAAAAAAAAAAAAAAAAACACATAAATTTTAAAAAGAGGATAAACCCAAAGGCAAAGGGGGGGGGTGGTGTCAGAGTTTGTTGTGGCCTGTTGTACTGGGCCATTGTACATGGTCATTGCCATCATAGAGCAGACATCACTGTGGTGACCCAAAGTGTACCTAGACCTCTCTATCAGTTACATTCTCATTGCTGTGAACATATACCTAACCAAAAGCAGCTCATGGAAGGAAGAGGGTTTAATCTGGCTTACAGTTTCAGGAGGAAATTTCATCACGGCAGGGAAAGTGCGGCAAGCAAGAGCTGGAAGCTGGTGTCACATTGTAACACAGGAAGCATGTGGGGCCAGGCTGTAAGACAAGGACCACCCTTCAGCGAGACTCCATGCCCTTAAAGGTTCCACAGCCTTCCTGAACAGCACCACCTCTGAGGCTCAGTATTCAAACCCATGAGCCTATGTGGGGCACTTTACAAATCACCATAGCCTCATAGTCATAGCAATGCAACAAGTGAACTGTGCGGTGACTGCCAGCTCGGTCTATGGTAATGTTAGTTGAGTTCTTAATTCTTCCTACTACAGAAGAGGTGGCTGGCAGAGGCAACTGACCCTCTCAGGGTGTTCCAGCTCTTGCTACCTCCTGCCTCTACCAGAGGCACTGGAGTTTTGAGTCAGGGGTGGGGGTGTGGGGTTGGCTAGAGTAATTAGAAGGTGGAAGGTAAAAGAAAATGGGACTCTGTTGCTGTAGCTTTCACGAGGTTGTCACTTAGGCGGGAGTGGGACATTTTGGTGAGGCTTCTGACTTTGAGCCACCCGTGCTACTATGTGTCATGTCTCATCCATGCTCTTTTAAGTAAGCCACCCCTCAAAACTCATTTGTTCACCAAGTGGATCCTAGATGGGATCTTAGCTTTGGCCTGTTATCAGTGCCCTGTTTGGGAGTAGATAGACATTTGTTTATGCCTTGCCAAGTGAAGTCATGAAAAAGAAACATAAAGTAGCCATCAACCAGAGACTCCTACATGGGATCTTGATCCAAATAATTCACGCCATTGAGCAGCCTGATCTGATTTACTGAGACAGACTTTTACAACATCTGCTTAGTCATTTGAAAATAAAAATTACAAGAGAATGACTAGATTCCCAAGAAGCCTATTTTTCTTGACTACATTAACTAAACCAAATGGCCAGCACATTATTTTACTATAGACACACGGATGATCTTTAGAATTTTCTTTTTTTTTCATTCAATGCCTACTCCGGACTTCTTTTCAGACAAGAAACCTAGGATGGAAAATAGAAGCTGGGTTTGGGTGGGGATTAGGAAATTCATTTTTCTCAATGTCACTGTTCTGTGGCCATCATCAATGTTCATTTTACATTTACTGCTGAAGCATGTAGCTTCTTCCCAATTTATTGCTTGAGAAGCAGGACTTGCTTCTCCTGGCTTCCTCTGTCAGAGGGACAAGCAAATCTTTGGCAGGCAGAGTCCTGAAACCTCTCCCAGAGGAGCCCGCAGTTCACTGGAGCAGGACAAATGGCTGCCATTGATTTTTTTCTGCATAGGTAACTGAAAGCAGCTTGTAAGCCTGTGTGTCATACCATCATCAGTGACAACTGAAGGGCTTAATTCATGATCCTCACAGTAAACCTTAGGCCTGGGTTGAAGGACACTTTTCTCTTTCTGTAAAAGTACTAAAAACTCTTAACTCAGAGAAGCCAGGCCAAATGTAATTTGAGAGCTGAGGTAAAATTTATGGATAGAGCTGGAACAACGGCTTAGTGGTTAAGGCACTTGCCTGTGTAAGCCTAAGGACTCATGTTAGTGGCTCCAGGTCCCACTTAAGCCAGATGCACAAGATGATGCTAGCATGCATGCCCATTCTCTCCCCCTCCCACCATCACCTCTCTGTCTCTTTCTCTCTCAAAAAAATTAATTAAATTATATTTAAATTTTAAAAAAGAGATGTGCTGGAGAGACGGCTTAGCAGTTAAGGCACTTGCCTGTAAAGCCTAAGGACCCTGGTTCAATTCTCCAGGTCCCACGTAAGCCAGATTCATGCATGAGGCATGTATCTGGAGTTCGTTTGCAGTGGCTACAGACCATGGTACGCCCATTCTCACTGTCTCTTTATGTCTTTCTCTCCTCTCTTGGTCTCAAATAAATAAACAAACATAAATTTGGGCTGGAGAGATGGCGAGCGGTTTAGGCTCCGACCTGCTAAGACTAAAGAACGCCAGTATCCAGGTCCCATGGTTAGCCAGATACAAAGTGACGCGAGGGCGCAGTGCTGCACTTGCCCACAAGAAGGTGCATGCATCTGCAATTCATGCACAGCGGCTGAGAGGCTGCTGGCGTGCCCACTCCCTATCTGTCTCCCTGTCCCTCTTCCTCTCCCCTCTCCCTCTCTGTCTCTCTCTCAAAAAAAAAAAAAAAAACACATAAATTTTAAAAAGAGGATAAACCCAAAGGCAAAGGGGGGGGTGGTGTCAGAGTTTGTTGTGGCCTGTTGTACTGGGCCATTGTACATGGTCATTGCCATCATAGAGCAGACATCACTGTGGTGACCCAAAGTGTACCTAGACCTCTCTATCAGTTACATTCTCATTGCTGTGAACATATACCTAACCAAAAGCAGCTCATGGAAGGAAGAGGGTTTAATCTGGCTTACAGTTTCAGGAGGAAATTTCATCACGGCAGGGAAAGTGCGGCAAGCAAGAGCTGGAAGCTGGTGTCACATTGTAACACAGGAAGCATGTGGGGCCAGGCTGTAAGACAAGGACCACCCTTCAGCGAGACTCCATGCCCTTAAAGGTTCCACAGCCTTCCTGAACAGCACCACCTCTGAGGCTCAGTATTCAAACCCATGAGCCTATGTGGGGCACTTTACAAATCACCATAGCCTCATAGTCATAGCAATGCAACAAGTGAACTGTGCGGTGACTGCCAGCTCGGTCTATGGTAATGTTAGTTGAGTTCTTAATTCTTCCTACTACAGAAGAGGTGGCTGGCAGAGGCAACTGACCCTCTCAGGGTGTTCCAGCTCTTGCTACCTCCTGCCTCTACCAGAGGCACTGGAGTTTTGAGTCAGGGGTGGGGGTGTGGGGTTGGCTAGAGTAATTAGAAGGTGGAAGGTAAAAGAAAATGGGACTCTGTTGCTGTAGCTTTCACGAGGTTGTCACTTAGGCGGGAGTGGGACATTTTGGTGAGGCTTCTGACTTTGAGCCACCCGTGCTACTATGTGTCATGTCTCATCCATGCTTTTTAAGTAAGCCACCCCTCAAAACTCATTTGTTCACCAAGTGGATCCTAGATGGGATCTTAGCTTTGGCCTGTTATCAGTGCCCTGTTTGGGAGTAGATAGACATTTGTTCATGCCTTGCCAAGTGAAGTCATGAAAAAGAAACATAAAGTAGCCATCAACCAGAGACTCCTACATGGGATCTTGATCCAAATAATTCACGCCATTGAGCAGCCTGATCTGATTTACTGAGACAGACTTTTACAACATCTGCTTAGTCATTTGAAAATAAAAATTACAAGAGAATGACTAGATTCCCAAGAAGCCTATTTTTCTTGACTACATTAACTAAACCAAATGGCCAGCACATTATTTTACTATAGACACATGGATGATCTTTAGAATTTTTTTTTTGTTGTTCATTCAATGCCTACTCCAGACTTCTTTTCAGACAAGAAACCTAGGATGGAAAATAGAAGCTGGGTTTGGGTGGGGATTAGGAAATTCATTTTTCTCAATGTCACTGTTCTGTGGCCATCATCAATGTTCATTTTACATTTACTGCTGAAGCATGTAGCTTCTTCCCAATTTATTGCTTGAGAAGCAGGACTTGCTTCTCCTGGCTTCCTCTGTCAGAGGGACAAGCAAATCTTTGGCAGGCAGAGTCCCTGAAACCTCTCCCCAGAGGGAGCCCGCAGTTCACTGGAGCAGGACAAATGGCTGCCATTGATTTTTCTGCATAGGTAACTGAAAGCAGCTTGTAAGCCTGTGTGTCATACCATCATCAGTGACAACTGAAGGGCTTAATTCATGATCCTCACAGTAAACCTTAGGCCTGGGTTGAAGGACACTTTTCTCTTTCTGTAAAAGTACTAAAAACTCTTAACTCAGAGAAGCCAGGCCAAATGTAATTTGAGAGCTGAGGTAAAATTTATGGATAGAGCTGGAACAACGGCTTAGTGGTTAAGGCACTTGCCTGTGTAAGCCTAAGGACTCATGTTAGTGGCTCCAGGTCCCACTTAAGCCAGATGCACAAGATGATGCAAGTGAGCAAGGTCACACATATGCACAAGGTGGCACATGTGTCTGGGAGTTTGATTGCAGTGGCTGGAGGCCCTGGAATGCCAGCTGTCTCTTTCTCTCTCGCTCTATCATAAAAATTTATATATATATTAAAAAGCCAGGCGTGGTGGCGCACGCCTTTAATCCCAGCACTCGGGAGGCAAAGGTAGGAGGATTGCCTGAGTTCAAGGCCACCCTGAGACTACGTAGTGAATTCCAGGTCAGCCTGGGCTAGAGTGAGACCCTACCTTGAAAAACCGAAAAATGAAAAACCAAAAAAAAGTTATAAAAAAAAGAAAGAAAGAAAGAAAGAAAGAAAGAAAGAAAGAAAGAGAAAGAAAGAAAAGAAAAATGTACGGATAGAGAAACTTTAAAGATAAGTTACAAGCAATGGCACAAGACAGAACACTGAAATTGTTGGGGTTGCTGCAGCAGAAACAGAATATGACTATGACAAGACACTCAGGGGTTTTAATGCTATGAGGTCAACCCCTCACACAACTGGCTTTTTGCCATCTGACTTTGGAAGTCTGGTGATTCTTAGAAGAATGAGGACAGTTGTATAAAAGACAAATTTAAAACAAGAAAGATATTCAAACACTTTAAAATTAAATTGCTGATGTGGGCAGTGTGTGCATGCATTTCCAAAGGGACAGTAACACTGGTTTCTTCTCACATTAGCAGTGCCCACAGACTGATGTAATAGGAAACTAGATTTAGGAAAAGCTGATGATTTTTCTTTCCATTTGGGTTTCAAATTTTTTGGGAACGTTTATTGCACATTTTTTCCCTCAGTGTAAGCCTGCAGAATTGAGCGTTACTTCATATTTTTATTATCAAAGTTCATACATCTTTCCCCACCCCCACAAGATAGAAGCACAAGAGGATTGGGGCAAAGTGGGGAAGGCGTCAGTGTCAAAACACAGAGGGTTAAGTAAACTGACTAAAGCATCCAAGATAAAAGCATTCAGACACTTCTCTCCTGCTTGTCCTCCACCTCACAGAACAAAGAACAGTGCTAGAAATATGCTAACCAGTGTAATAATTCCCAA
This sequence comes from Orientallactaga sibirica, assembly GCA_036365145.1. Lineage (NCBI taxonomy): Eukaryota > Metazoa > Chordata > Mammalia > Rodentia > Dipodidae > Orientallactaga > Orientallactaga sibirica. Next base: position 27,983,633 of record JAEOAD010000019.1, read on the forward strand.
CATGCTTTATGGCTACAATTTATTGATGCGTAAAATATGCTAAGAGCTGTATCCCAAGTATGTTTCCTGACAATACCATTTCATGAACATACGACCTCCATTTGATTAGTATTTTTCTCCACTTCCAAATGAGGAGACTGAGGCTCAGAAAAGAGTGCCACATGGCCCAGTTCTTTGCAACATAACAGCCAATCCCAGAGCTGTCCATGTCAATTCAGAAAATGAGAAAATGCCCTGTCAGAGAAGAAACCCCACAACCGAAACAGACTGAGCCTTGAAGGGGAAGCATCCTTCCTTATATCATTATCATACCCTTAATGCAGTTGTAAGACATAATGATCATTAAGCAGCTGTGCTCTGGGTAAGCTCTGGACCTTTCCATCTGCATGAAATGGAGCAAATTATCTTCACGCCTTTAAACTGATAGCCTGTAGAATCAATAAACTGACATGTGGCCCCAGAAATGAGCACTCAGAAAATTCTCAAGGAGTTTGCAGTCCACAAAAAGTTAGGCTTAAAGCCATAGGCATCTTGTTTAAAAGACATTTGGTATATAAAAAAATATATGAGCCAATTATGAGCACTTATAACAAATATCACTCAAGCAATAAGCTTCAAGGACAGTGTTAGTGGAGATTTCCAAATTGAGGGACTACAATGTAACTATTTGGATGATCTTTAAACTGAGTTTTCTATTCAAACATCCCCCCCAGAGAGTCCAAGACTCAGTCCTACACCCATGCTTTGGAGCTGAGGAAAGAGGGTGCCCTGGGTCTCATCATGGAGGCTACATTCCAGGTTTGCTCTTGGTGCACTTTGCTCCCATAGTGACTTCACAGGAATCCCAGTGTGTGAACAAGGCATTATGATGCTGTGATCCAAGTTTCTGGTGAGATCCAAATTTTGGTGATGTCTTCCTATCATGAGTTACCTATGAGACCTGGAGATAATTGTAATGTCTTCAAACGATGTGTTTTTCCCCTCTCTCCACAAGAATGGCATTGTTCCATCTGCCTTCTAGAGTCATTTTACACCTTTAACATAGGACTCTCTGATCTCAGACTGTTGGAATTGAGAGTTGATTACTAATTTCCACAAAGCATGTAGTCTCCCTCTTCTCCCTCATTAATGTATTCTGGATTTCTCATGATTAGTGCTGTTGTATCTAGAATTTCAAAATCAGATAAACCCTAAGCAAAGGGGAAAATTCACATTTTCAGACATGTAAGCAGTCAGAGAATTTATTGCCTTGTTGCTTAGTTTAAAAAAATCATTTGGGGCTGGAGATATGGCTTAGTGGTTAAGCCGCCTGCCTCCTAAGCCTAAGAACGCTGGTTCCAATCTCCAGAGGTTCCAATATCCAGGTCCCACATTTAGCCAGATGCAGTGATGCAAGGGAGCAATGTAGCACTTGACCACAAGGGGGCGCACACATCTGGATTTCGTTCTCAGAAGCTGAGAGACTGCTGGCACGCCCATCTCTGTCTTCCTCTCCTTCTCTCTCTCTCTCTCTCTCTCTCTCTCTCTCTCTCTCTCTCTCAAAAAAATCATTTGTAGGTAGATGCTAGCAAATCAAAAACTTAAGAAATATCTGAGGGATAGGTTGGAGAAATATCTGAGAAATGGCTAAGGCTCCTGCCTACAAAGTCTAAGGACCCAAGGTTTGATTCCTTAGTACCTGCATAAGCCAGATGCACAAGGTGGCACATGCATGTGGAGTGCGTTTGCCATGACTAGAGGCCCTGGTGTGCCTATTCTCCCCCCTCTCCCCCTGCCTTCTCTTTCTCCCTCCCTCTCTCTCTCTCTCTCTCTCTCTCTGTCAAATAAATAAATGAAATGAAATATCTGAGAGTCAAGAACTGAGAATAAGAAAATCCTACCATGAACAATGCACAACATGCCTGTGGAACAATTCTTCAAACTTAGGGGCAGGGAAGACGAATAGAAGAAAGAAAGGAACGATTCCAAAATGGACTAAATGGTTATGGAGATAGCTACTAATTGTGTACTGAAAAAGTTATTTGTGTGCAAATATGAGTGTTATCTCTTAGCAAGTACTAAGAAACAATGACACATACCAAGGCAGAAAAAGAAAAATAGCCTCCTAAAAATGATATCCAAGAGTACAAATGTAAAGCAAACTAAAAATTGGTAATAATTTAGAACAACAACAACAATAACAAGAAAAAAACCATGTTAATAAAAAAACAAGTTATTTGTCCTGAATGATAGAAGGCATTTGTTTTTCATTGATACTGAAGTCAAGGCTTCGATATTTCAGGTGGGAATTATTATGTTAAGGAAAATAAGCCAGAATGACAAAGACAAATGGCACATTCTTCCATTCATAGGCAATTTTAATTTTTACACATGTGCGTCTATGCAAGGAACACACGTTTCTGGATGATTTCGTGATCTAGGTGCAGTTTGTCTTAACGTAGGCATTGGCTACTGACTGCTGCTTACAGTTATTTCCTAATGTCTTGTGATTTGTCTTTGCTCATTGGTTAAGAAGATGCACACATCCGGTTTTCCTTCTATGAATGACTTCTTTATTATTCTATTATAATCTAAAGTAAGCTTTCATGATTCCAATACTTTCAAAGTTAGTGAAACTTGTTTTGTGACCTAATGTATGGTCTGTAGTGAAGAACATTCCACGGGTACCACGTGGTTACAACAGTGCAAACATCTACGTCTTTCTCCCTGTATCTTGCTCTTGCCATATATTACATATTAACATATTATAGTTATTGTTCTATGCACTTATCTTTTCAATAATACAAGAAAAACAGGAGTTACAAACCTGAAGTGGCATCAGCTTTTACATGTATCTATCTATGTAATTTCTTCTACAATTATTGTGTCTTTATATGGCTTTGAGTTACTATCTAGTAAAGCATCCTTTTATTACAGCCTTAGGACAGCCTTTAGTATTTCTTTGTAAAATATTTTGTTTTTTTGAGAGAGAGAGGGAGAGAGAGGAAGAGAGTCAGACAGAGAGCATAACTATGGGCATGCCAAGGCTTCCTGGCAGAGCAAATGAACTCCAGATGCATGTGCCACTTAGTGCATCTGGCTTTATGTGGGTACTGAGGAAGAGAACCCAAACCATTAGGCTTTGCAAGCAAGCACTTTTAATGGCCAAGCCACCTCTTCAGCCCCTAGAATTTCTTGCAGAAACAAATTCTCTTAGCTTTAAGCATCTGGTATTATCTGAATTCCCCCATTCTTGGACGGGAGCTTTGCCAAGTTTAGATATAAGCTGAGAGAGAGTCCTACACTTCACAGTTGGCTTTAGTCCTCCTGGGAGTAACAAATTTGGTAGCCCATCTGGTACCACGGGAGTACAACAAATGACCACTGGGCAACGTGAGGCAGGCTTGCTGAAATGTCTGCATGGAGCCATAAGGATGAACCGTGAGTTTCGGTGAAGATCCCAGAAGATGACAGAACTATGGGATGGCTGCCATGGAGAGCTGCTGGCTCAGCATGGATTCTTCCCCGGGCTGTAAGTAGCACCAGCTGGAGGAGCAGAATCGGAAACCCAGAGACTTCATCACTGGTTAGAAATGTTTGACTTGGAACTACAGGATTAAATGTCTGTCCTGTTTGTTTTAGATTTAGTATTGCTTCAATCTTGCCTTGCTACACCCAATGTCATCTTTTGATTTTATTTTAGTTTGTTATTGACAACTTCCTTAAATGTAGACAATATCCCATGGTACTTCCCTCCCTCCCCTCACTTCCCCCTTTGAAACATCACTCTCGATAGTATCCCCTCCCCCTCTCAATCAGTCTCTCTTTTCAGTTTGATATCATGATCTTTTCCTCCTATTAGGATGGTCTTGTGGAGGTAGTGTCAGGCACTGTGAGGTCATGGATATCCAGGCCATTTTGTGTCTGGAGGAGCACGTTGTAAAGAGTCCTACTCTTCCTTTGGCACTTACATTCTTTCTGCTACCTCTTCCACAATGGACCCTGAGCCTTGGAAGGCGTGTTAGAGATGTTTCAGTGCTGAGCACTGCTCTCTTTTGTAGTGTGAATGCTTACTCTGCACCATAAGATTAGTTTGGTTTTATATCTTAATAGTTAAGAGACTTTGGATGGAGATGTTTAAGTAGTATTGGGATTGAAAAACGTATGGGTACTTTTAAAGTTAGACTGAATGCATTGCATTTTACGTCAAGGGTGGTGATCAGTTTATGAGGACCAGGGGTGGAATGTGATGGTTTGGATCAGGTGTCTCTCCCCCACCCCCAATGAACTCATGTGTTCTGAATGTTTGGTTCCCAGGTGGTGGCAATTTTGGAGGTGGCGCCTTGCTGGGGGAAGTGTGTCATGGTTGGAAGCTGGTTTGGTGCTATGACAGCCTGCTTCCCCTTGACAGAGATTGCCTCACTCTCTTGCTGCTATTGTCTACCTGCTGTTCACAGGAAGTTGCTGTCCAGCTTCTATTCATACCACACTTTCTCCTGCCATTATGAACCTTCCCCCCTGAGAATGTAAACCAAAATAAACACAAGATGCTTTTGGTCAGGTGCTTTGTCCCGGAAACATGAGGGTTTAACTGCAAGAATATATTAGTGGAACTTTTTGTTTTACTGTGGCTGCATTGCCTTCTGAGCACCATGTAGGTATTGCTTGCTTTTAACTTTTTTGAACACTACAATCTCAAGTATGAATCAGTCCTTCGTCCTACTGAGGATCCCTTGTATGTGACAGCCATTGTTTCTTTTTGTTACTTTCAGGGTATTTTTTTTTTCTCTTTTCTCTGCTTGACTATATTTTGCTTTGTGTAAATCTCTGAGTATCATGTTGTGATTCACTGAGGTTGTTGGGTGAGAATATTCATATCTTCCCTCAGATTTTTTTTGTCAGTTTTAAGCAATTAAATCTCCAGCTTTTTCTTTCTTTCTTTCTTTCTTTCTTTCTTTCTTTCTTTCTTTCTTTCTTTTTTTTTTTTTTTCTGCTCTTAGTTCTCATCTTTGTCTCCTTCTGAAGTTCCCATGCTCTGAGTTCTGGCATGTTCAATGTCTCATGGGCCCCTAAGCTACTATTCACGTTTTCTTTTTGCTTATCCTTTCTGCTCCTGAGAATGGAAAAAATGTCAAATATTTCATCTTCAAATTTGTTGATTACTTTTTTTCTCATATATGTCATTTTTACCCATCGAATGAACACTTTATTTCAGCCACTATACTCTTCCACCCTAGAACACAGTTTTTGAATCCCTTTGTCTCTGGAGTCTCCCTGATTATACATTGTTCTTCAGAGTCACTTCATTCATTCAGCTCACTGAACTTATTTGTGACAGTTAAGTCAAAATGTCTGACTAGAAAATTTTACTACCTGTGCCTCTTCAGGGGTACTTTCTATCAAATGCCTTTTTGAATGACTGACTCATGTTTTCTTGTCTTTTAAAGATGTTTTCCCATCTTGATGTTTAGAACTGGATATTTTAAGTAATATCATGTGACCTTCAAAATCAAATTCTCCCTCTTTTCAGTACTTTTTATACCATGGATCTCAAATATTGTTAGATTCATCTCTTGAAATTTGATGAGTGTTTACTTTTACATTTTGTATGTCTTTGCCTCTGAACACATCTGGAATACAATTATAAAAATAAACTAAAATTTTCTTGTGGCATTTCTGGGGTAGTTTTTTTTTATTTTATTTTACTCATTTATTTATTTGAAAGAGATAAAGAAGCAGAGAGAAAGAGAGACAGATAGAGAATGGGCACGCCAGGCCCTCCAGCCACTGCAAACAAACTCCAGACGCATGCACTACCTTGTGCATCTGGCTTATGTGGATCCTGGGGAATCAAACCCTGGATCCTTTGGCTTTGCAGGCAAGTGCCTTAACCACTAAGCCATTTCTCCAGCCCCTCTGAGGTAGTTTTGATAGGTATGTTTATCCTCCTGTATGCCCTGTCTTTCTGCTTCTGGCATACCTATACATTGTATGTCATATGTTTTGAATTTTACTTTTATTTCATGCTAATAAAGTTAAATGATTTGAGATCATTATTCATCTTTTTAGGTGTTATACCTATGACTAGTTAAGCAATATTAGAGCCATAGGAAGTCTATGGTAAGTTATATCTCATAAGTAAGTTAAGACTCAGCTGAGTGCAATATTTTACTGCCTTGTGAATTTTGAGATCTTGTGGTGTAGCTGTCAGCAATGGCTACTATGTCCAGCCTTAGATAAGGATTGATTGCTGCTCCATTATTCCTTCTGGATGGTCTGTGAGCTCAGGTAGTTTTCCTGAATGCATAAGACAAACAGCCATCTAGAGAATATTGAAAGAGGAACTTTGGCAGGTCTGAGGGTCCTGTGTCTAGACCTTTCTTTTCTGAAACTACTGTCTAAGTTCAACACTGTGGGCTCAACTTGGGAAATCTGCCAGGCTCTGTCTGAGCAAGCAAGCGTCCCTCCCACGACTAAACTAATACCTGAAATTCTGATATCTGAAAATGGAGTTGATTACAGAACTTGTGTCATTTGAGTATCATCACTCAAGACCACATGTCTTCTCTGCCCAAGGTGAACTAATTGGCAATGATTCGGTTATATACAAACTTTCACCGAAGTCGAGGGTTAATCTGACCTCATTAGTGCATTTCTGAAGCAGAGGATTGAATTTTTTAGGTAATTTCTGCCTTATGATGGGCTTTTCCTGATTATTTCTGACCTAATAGTAAACTGTTTGTTTACCTCTTAATTAAAAAAAAAATAATCAGCTGTAGAGCTAAGGATAGTATTCTCAGTGACTATACCATCAGACAAAAAGAAAAGAAGCAATATAATTGTATTTTGTTTTTATTCTATACATTTCCACACAATTCACAATACAGAAAAAAGTGTCCAAAAAGTAAATGTAACTAGTCAATTTCTTTTTCATTAGTTTAGTTCAATCTCCCAAATTAATTCCCTTGAAAATCTCTGTAGAGCAACACAGTGATCAAGATTCTTCATATAAATAGGAAATGCAAGAAAATTAGGGAAAAATACTTTATGACTTTGTTACAAAAAAAACTCCATTCTTCCCTTTCCCACCCCACCCTTCCCACCCACCCTCCCTCTGCTTCCTGTGATCTGGACCCCACTCTACCTGGAAATAAAGCTTTCTCCTCCTATTGCCTCAGCTGCCGCTATTCTGGACTCTGCCTGCCTGTGGCAACTTTGCCAAAGCATGGCTCTGGGATGTGATATGACAGAATCAGAAGTTATGAAAGAGCCCTTGTAATGTGACTTCATGTCCCCAACACAGACGAAGCCTCTGCCAGTGACTGCCCACAGCCAGCAGTCCTCTGCCTCCCTCAGAAATCAAGTTAATCACATACATTCATTCTGATGAATCTGAGCTGGATTCACATTCACTTATCTGGGCTCCATATACTACCCATGGCTGTCCACTTAACTATTGGAAAATTTTCAAGCAATGCCTAAGCTAACGTGGACGAGGCCAATTTGGATCCTGCCTGTCCAAAGATGGTTTTGTGGTGTATTTTATGGCATTATTTTGTCTACAAAACTCCTCAGTCTCATTCCCCAAGTCAGCAAGACTGCCACTTGCCTAAACTCACACCCAGAGTAGAAAACATCACAATTCTAGAAGCAATGAATATTATACATGAATGTGGTTAGTGCCTCTACCCAACCCATGCCATGGTGGGAAGGGCAACAAATACAAAATGTTAATAAAACTCTGAAAGGAACCCTTGGATTCATGTTACAAGATGTAGCATGTATCATGACAGAATTATCTTCAAAGCTATAATTCTCAACATTACATTTGTGAAAATGATCTATAAATTTGAAACAAATATTGAATAGAGGGCTATTCACTCTGTGGACTTGGAAATTTTTTGCTTTTGCTTTTAAATAGAGACCATTTGTAAATAGCTCATCTATCATTTTTTGAAGAGAAAAGGGTAAGACTTGTGCCCTCCAAATAACAAAGTTATAATCTCTGAATTCCTAGGAAAAATTATATTTTGATTTGTGGGGGAAATTTCTCAGGTTATTCTTATTCTTCTAAAACTGTGTCAGGGAGCAACACAAGTCTGTGCACAGGTCGAACCTCCTTGAGCAGTCAAAGAAACAACACAATGAAACCCTTAGGGAGTTCCATCAGAAAATTCTTCCACTTATTGACCTCATTCCTCCCCATGTTTTCTATTAAGCTGTGAACACTGAACATTTCCAAACTAATATTCCTTGAAGCCACTCTGAACAAGTTTGTTTTTTTTTTTTTTTGGTTGTTTTTGTTTTTGTTTTTGCTTTTCAAGGTAGGGTCTTTCTAGTCCAAGCCAACCTAGAATTCACTATGTAGTCTCAGGGTGGCCTCGAACTCATAGTGATCCTCCTGCCTCTACCTCCCAAGTGCTGGTAATATATGTTATCTCTGAGATGCTGAGAGTCTGTGCTAATACTATGGTGTCTTATTATTCAACACCTGAGAGTCACTTTAAAAACTGCTTTTTGTCATTTCTCATAACACTGCTCTTTGTTTTTCTTTCCAAGCCAGGGACAAGTAGAGGAGCAGAACAGAAGAGGGAATGGGGTGGTCAACCTCTCTGAGTAAGACTTTGGATATGATCCATCTCTTAAATTATCTCAACATTGCTTATTTCACCCACCCCTACCCAGCCAACTCAAAGTCTAGAAACAGAGGCCTTGCTATTATGGAAGAAAGGGAGTATGTTCAACTAAAACTATAGTCTCTCTAAATAGAAACAGTATCGAAACTCCCACCTATTGACATGAGGTTACATCTTCTTTAATAACAAAAAGGTACAGAAAATTTTCTCTGACTTTTCACTACCAGCAAACACAGGATTCCAGTCCCTTCTCCAAGCCCACCTCAACTCTACATCCTAAACAAATGAGTAGCAAATAGTTAAATTGACACTGAATAGATCTTTCATTTTCACTTTAGTTCCTAAAATTGTGAGGTTTGTGCCTTAATAGAAACATGTCTTTTTCAGGCTTGAGAATTCATGTGTTCTCGCATGCTTGCATACATACACACAAAGGAATAGTTTAAGGTCATGAAATCCCTGCTTCACGATGATTTGAAATATATTTGCAATGACTGATATTTGTTATTTTCCCTCAAAATCTTTCTTTGCACCTATTAGGAAGATAAACTGGAGGCAAATTAGTTGGCTCCAAATGAGGTCTATTCCTCTCTAAAAGTATAGAAACTTAAGATTATAGAAATATTATAAAAGCTCATTTTAAGTTCAAGATCATTCACCGTTCTGTTTGCTTTTACGTGATCCCTGAGGTAGCTGTTCAATCTGCAGTTAAATACCAGAAGAAACTAGCCATTTTAGACTTACTCTGTCTTTCATGGAAGCCCACGTGATTTTTCTGGGTTCAATGTTTAAAAGCAAATAAAGTTCTATAATGATAAAGATGCCATCATCCCATGCCTCTTTTCCGCTACAAGTTTTCTGCCCTATAGAGTTTGAATCTCACAGTACCATTTGCTCTGTCTCCTCCAGATATTCCATTTCTAACCCAGTGTCATTTCCTTTCCAGGTCTGATATTCTCCCACACATTCACCGTTCTGCCCACAGACGATCCTGGGTGAATGTGTGACTCAGAACTGGAGAATCTCGTCTGTTCTTTCTTCCTGAAGGCCAGCATGATTTCCCAAAGGTGTTTTAAACTTCCAAGTATGTGATGATGTAGAATAAACAGATCAATCATGCTTTGAAGGACATGGCCATTCTCAATACCCTGTGATACACCATTCTGAGACAGTATCATTGCAATAACCTTCCAAGGAAGGAAACTTGGGCTCATCTTCTAAAAATAAAATATTAAGAATCACCAATTAAGTAGTGGAGCCATTCCCCTTGATACTACTTTCTTCTCATGAGATCCATCACGGTATCCCAATCTGACCTTTTATTTTATTTTTTTTGGTGTTTTCATTTTTCGATTTTTCAAGGTAGTGTTTGACTCTAGCCCAGGCTGACCTGGAATTCACTATGTATTCTCAGGGCGGCCTCGAACTCAGAGTGATCCTCCTACCTCTGCCTCCTGAATGCTGGGATTAAAAGCATGTGCCACCACGCCCGGATCTCTGACCTATTTTGCCTTTGAAGGATCCTCAAGCCAGCAGTCCCCTCTCGATGACAAAAATCTCTGAACTTCTGCATTTAAATTCTCCCTTGGTTTTAGCTGGCCCTTGCTGTAGAATGTTAGGCTTTTATTTTTATTTTTCCAGGAAAGAACTTTTTTATTATGAAAACTGAACTAGTGATGGAAAACATCATTCAGCACACCGTGGAGAATTATTTGCTTAGAAAACGTGGGTCTGTCAGTGTGTAGTTTCTGAATGCCATGCTTGGCTACAATCCTTTCACAGAGGGTAGGAGTCTGCACGGGCTGAGGTCACTGCTCAGAGACCCACTCTGCGCATTCAGAACTTGTTGCTTGTCCACTCTGTGGGGTTGTAGCAAAGCTCTGAGGGTCAAAACAGATGAAAATACTAAAGCACTAACATTTGTAAAAACTGATGTGAGTTGTTCACCAATAGAATGGTTTTGAGTTGCTGCTGAAGTTGTTTTCTATTGAAAGTTCTATGTATCTTTCAATAAAAGGCAGAGAAACACACTACCAGAGGCTCCTACTTCCATTGCCATTGGATCCTAGGTGTTAAAACTTTTGAAGCAGGGCTGGAAAGATGGCTTAGTGGTTACACACTTGCCTGTGAAGCCTAAGGACCCCGGTTTGAGGCTCGATTCCCCAGGACCCACGTAAGCCAGATGCAGAAGGGGGCGCATGCATCTGGAGTTCGTTTGCAGTGGCTGGAGGCCCTGGCATGCCCATTCTCTATCTATCTGTCTCTTTCTCTGTCTGTCACTCTCAAATAAATAAATAAAAATAAACAAATTAAAAAAAAAAACTTTTGAAGCAGAAAGTCATCAGAGGTCACCCCTTTCTGAGTTCTGTGCACAGTTCCCCCCTTGCAATTACCACACTGGTAGCAGACACCAAGGGATTGTCCTTCATTAATTTCACATACAGTTATTTGGCTCCCAGATATCTTTTAGGCTAAATTCCCTGCTGTGGTTAGATTACACTTATGTCTAGGAACATCTAACGATAGCACTTTTTATTTTCTATTGGGAAGACTGTAAGACAGATTTCTAAAAGGACTTGACTTGAGAGCGCCTAAGATGATTCATCAACATTCATAATGCCTCCTGTTTCATATGTTTTGCTCTTTGTGTTTCCTTCTCGTTAGCTCTTAATTCACGTTTTTTTAAAAAAAAATTAAGTAACTAAAGGTCTTTCTACCCTAATTTTAAAGTTTCTCATGTATAAAGATTTAATGTCTAAAAATCAACATTTTATTGAATTTAATTAAAAATATACTGCCACTCAACAAAACCTACATTTTAAAATCAACTTTTTAACAGAATCGAATTCCGTCCCCTTCAGATTGTATGGCCCTGATCACAACACTTCTAAAGGTGGTCACAGATCCTCTGAGTCACCCACTGGCTACAGGTGTCCTCTGCAGTATTTGTGATTCATCTTCTTCATGTTTCATCAAAACCCACTGCCAATTCTGCTTTTTATTTCTGGTTCTGCTCTTGAGAGCTGGAATACATGAGTCTTAGCTCCTACTTCAGTAGTGTTTCTAAGATGCATTTTAAAGTTTTAGTTTCCAGCACAATTTTAAGGACAGGACCAGGATCCTAAGAAAGTGAAAACAGAAAATAATGATATTTCTTTCCTAGTTAACGTTTGTTCTTACTGAATTAAGACTTGCTAGTCAGTGCATTATCTACACAGTAAAGCTAAACTTACAGAACATGCTGGCGTTCCCTGCAGTTCCCATATGAAACTTCCTGTACTCAAATCTGTCTTTGTTTTTCTCCTTGTCTTTTTTTTTTTTTTTTTTTTTTTTTGGTTTTGCAAGGTAGGGTCTCACTCTGGTCCAGGCTGACCTGGAATTAACTATGTAGTCTCAGGGTGGCCTCGAACTCTCGGTGATCCTCCTACCTCTGCCTCCCAAGTGCTAGGATTAAAGGCGTGCGCCACCACGCCCAGCTCTCCTTGTCTTTTGTCCCTTGAAGTCAAGTTTATCTATTGCATCCACCGCTATGCCCTTAGTATGCATCAGAATAAGCGATAAATATTTTAAAAGAATGTTGAAGTACATGCAAATCTGATTGATTAATGAACATATGACTTCATGCACATTACTACTGATTAGAGAGAGAGAGAGAGTGTGCGATCCATCCATCATGAAGACACCATATGATATTCACGTTGCCACTATAAGACTTTCTTTAATGGTATATGGATTATTTTTTCTGCTTCCTTTTTAGGACCAGGATAACAAATCTGTGTCCTATAAAAGAAGTTATTCAGTGTGCAACTCCTTGCTTATTTCTGCTTTCGGGTTTCTCTTTAAGCTGTGGGGAAATAGCCCTAAATCTATAGGTGCCCCTTAAAGGTATAAACCATATATAATCCAGTCCTCCTGGTAACACTAAGGGTATATGTTGCTACGGAAGGAGCAGCCATGAATATGATGTTAAACACCATAGATCACTTCTCAGAAAAAGACTCGTCGTGGTTTTATAAGACGGCCAAGGTCAGTGGACAAGCACTTATCCTTTGGACAATATGGATAGTTCTTTGGAGGGAAATTTCATGTTGATATGTTTTCATCATAACATCTGGCGAAGCTTTTGATAGCTGGGTGATAGAGTGGTAGACAGTAGTGGCAGGACTATTGTTATGGGTGAACACTGGGGGAATAAGAGATGAGTGAAAATGTGGACACAAAGAAGGGAATTTGCATCTGTTGAATGTAGAGCCAGGGTTGAGAGTCACAGATTCAGAAACAGCTATTGAGATGTGGGCAGAAGCAAGTTAATAATAGGTAACTATTACAGAGTCATCAGAACTCGATGAATACACGTTCATCTACTTTCTTTTCTGAACATGAACAAGACGTTGTTAAGTGAAGCAATTAACAGTGTGACTGGATGTTTATGGTAAGCCATTTTAACAAAGATCTATTTTTACTTTGGAATAGAATATCATGCTGTTCTCAGTGATTTAATTAGACATTCCTCCTGGAAGACAAGCTGCTCAGACCCCAGACCATATCCAAGTATTTACCCCTTCCGGATAATAGCATCCCATGCTTAACTATCATTAGGAAACCTACTGAGTGTTAGCTTTATAAATAGGGTGAACAGCATAGAAAAGTGAACTCGCCTTTATCTACTTGAGATCCAAAAATTAGCATGGGCAAGTCTCTGGACTAAGGTTGGTTTCACGTTTTGTGGAAGGCAAGATAAACAATTAGGAACAAAAAGAAAAACCTCTTGGTCATGGACTTTTATGACAACGATAATTAAAAATGTAACTCAAGTGACAGAACTAAATGCAATAATAGTAGAAAAAATCAAATGAAAATTCTGTTGCCTTATCAATCTTTGCCTATTAGTGTGAACTGTGCAGATCAAGAGATGATTAGTTTTCGTTTTGAAAGCTGAGCAATAGCAGGGCGTGGTGGCTCACACCTTTAATCCCAGCACTGGGGAGGCAGACACAGGAGGATCACTGTGAGTTTGAGGCCACCTTGGGACTCCATAGTGAATTCCAGGTCAGCCTAAACCAGACTGAGATCGTACCTCGGAAAACTGAAAAAAAAAAAAAAAAAAAAAAACCTGAGCAATAAATGTGTGTGTTATATTTACAGATATGAGTATACAATGAATCCACTTGTATATGTTGCCGCTAAATTCTGCCTCAGAACTACTTGCGCTGGGCTTTGGGGATCATCTCCATAGAAGCAATCAGAAGTCTCAAGGTAAGATCCTAGTCAAGGTATTTATTTCTTGCTTGGCTTATTAATAATCTCCTGTTCCTGGCTTGAGTCCTTCAATGTGTTCAAGCCCAGCTGCCTTGGGCTCTAGTTCATGGACTTTGTAATGCAGAGATGCAAAAATGACCACCTTTAGGGCTATAGAGCATGCTGCCTTTTAGAAACCCTTCTTTTTTTTTTTTTTTATCCATCCATCAGACTAGTCTAAAGTGAAATCCCAGAGAATTCAGTTCCACAACTTAGAAAAGCTAGTAGGCCATCTGTTCCTCACAATACAGTGTCAGTAAACTATAATTTAAAAAAAGGCATTTCTATAGGTACTTATTTTATGTCCATTAAACTTCTGTGGGTTTTTCAGAGCAGCACCAGACCTGATGGCTCACTAAAGGGAATGCCATATATCTAAGCTGAGATGGACACTCCCAGACCACAGGACCTTATCTCTTTCTAAAGCTCGGGACTGTCACACACAGCAACCAATTAAAAAAAAAAAAAATCTGGCTGGAGAAATGGCTTAGCGGTTAAGTGCTTGCCTGTGAAGCCTAAGGACCCCGGTTTGAGGCTCAATTCTCCAAGACCTACATAAACCAGATGCACAAGGAGGCACATGCATCTGGAATTTGTTTGCAGTGGCTGGAGACCCTGGCGCATCCATTCTCTATCTCTCTCTACCTGCCTATTTCTGTATCTATCTCTCTCTCTAGAAATAAATAAATAAAAAATAATTTTAAAAAATCTACAGGAGGTAGATTTAATTTGAAGCTATTAAATCAGTGGCTGTTTCAGTCATTTTTTTTTAAAGGCCAACATCCTAGTGATATTTGCCTTTTCAAAAGAGACGGATCATGTTTTACTCCCCATCAATAATGTAGGGTCTGATGTGCTTTTCTCTTTGGAACAATTCCAGATGCCCCTGGACCCTAACGGTAGTCAGTACTTCATCTGCTTTCAGTTTGTGTGTGTGTGTGTGTGTGTGTGTGTGTGTGTGTGTGTGTCTTCAGTTGGAGATATTTGAATTGGACTCTAGCCATCTGTACCCTAAATTTTCTCTGGACTGATTTGAAGCTTTCACAGAGAAATGTGAGATCGTGGTTGATGAAAATATAGTCCTTCATTCCAGCAGTGGCCACCTGGGTAACGGACTGCGTGGCCTAATACTTGGCTCAATCCAGGAAATGGAAGGCACTGTTCAAAGCCACGTTCCAGCACATTTGAAGGATTATGTTTCTGTCATCATGATATTTCCTTGACAGTCCCACTAACTGAAAAACTCCCAGCAGAAACCCAGTGATTAAATTCTCCTGGAGCATATTTATTTTCCAGCTCCTGGAAACAATCTACTCCCAGACCCTCCTTCCCACACTTTAAAAATCCAAGAGCAAGTTCCAGTTCTGAGACTGATGTCTGGAAACAGATTACTCATGGCCAACCCATTCTCCCACAGCTGGAAACAATGCCAGCAATAATCCTGAAATGACTATATGCAGAGCCTGTGGTAATGAAATCCCCACCCACTGCAAGGCTGCTCCGACTCAGTACTGTGCATCGTATCCGTCCTTTCAAAATCATGACAGAGGACCAAAATGTGATTCAGATAAACACTGTGTTACCACTGGACCTCTAAATTAAATGCAGAGAAATGATCATTTATGGTCACACACGGAAACAGTGAGGAAGCATTTTTCTGTGTTCAAGAGCAAAATGCAAGGAAGCTGAAAGAAAAGCCCTCAGATACCCACTTTTATCTGTGACTTACACCCAAGTCAAGTAGGTTTTGGAAAGAAAGTTTGACTTTTTTATCATGATTATTTTCAGTTACCGGAAGTCCCCCTTGGTCAGTGGCGTGACTAGATATTTCAACCTCAGCGGCAGACAGACATTTCTGACTACATTCCCACAGTGGTGTGCACTAAGAAATTGGTGATGGGAGGAAAACAATGGAGAGAAAGGAATATGGCAGGCTATCCTATCCCTGCAAAAATGGTTGCCAGGTGGGACTTCAGGACCTGAAGAGTAGCAGGAGAAGTATGTATCAGGAAGAGCCAGGCGCCTTGGAAACCCGACAGTGGAACTTGTAAAACAAGGCTCTGTCCTTGGGCCCTGTCTTTCCTGTAGTCATGAAAACTAAAACCTACGAGAAAAACCCCAAATGGAACTCTGCTCATCGCTGTAAGCCAAGAGTCCTCTGGTGTTAGCCTCCATTCAACATTCCAGGCTGTCCTTGCTCAGGTGTGTCATTTTGACATATGCTGATAGTTTTGCTGGTTTTTGTTTGGTTTTGTTTTTTTTTTTTGTTTTGTTTTTAACCAAGTCAATTAGGCTGCCTTCTATGATGATTCTACAATGCCTGGAAGGAAAGCTTACTAGAGTGCCCCATTTCCTGCAACCACATTGCCCCGCACAGTTTCAACCCTGCCTTTCCAACAGCACTTGGAATCAAGTGGTTCTGCAAACTGGCCACTTCTGTCGAATCTTTTGCTCATGCCTTTTGCAGGACAAAGGAAAGTTGGCTACACCTAGGCAGTATGGAGCTGTGCAACCAGCCCAAGCTGAACCAGTTCTGCGTGTCTGCTGGCTGACCAGTAATTGCCCAGGCCAAACCCTGCGTAACCTTTCTGAGGTACCTCTGAGCACAGACAGAGCCCATGCCACCTCAGTACACGGCAGAGACATAGCACATAACTCGACATTCCTCATGTGGCACTTCTCAGCTCCTATATAATGAAACAGAAGGAGTGTGTGTGTGTGCGAGGTGGGGAGGGGTCATGCAAAGTCACTAAGTGGTAGATTTAGTCTTGGAAATGGAAGTGGTTTTACAGTTGTACTTCCGCAGGACATCAAAGGAGTTTCAAAGACCTTCAGACAACTCTGTGGTCTTCAAAGACTGAGTGTAAAGAGAACAGATAATATATTTTCTAAATTGATGTGTGATTACAGTAGAATTTTGTAGTACAAGGGAAAGATGAATGCATAGGAGGAGGAGAGAGCAGTGCCATTTATATAAACATCCTTTGCATTTTTTTAAAAAATAAATTAGACAGATGAACACAAGTTCATGCTACTTGCTAGAAGCAGTAAGGATCACATTTTGTGGAAGATGTCTTCCACAAATTTCCAGGTAGCCTGCCTTCTTCTCAGTGGGCTATTGTGTCCTGTTGCACATCCCAGGAGCCCTTACAACCTGGTAGCCTGGTCTCAGATAGATTCTTGCAGGAGAGAGGCAGATATGGATTCCGTCCACTTCATCCAGGAGAGCTGCCCAGGGGCCGAGAGGGCAGAGGTGCTACGCTCATTCGGGTTCTCTTTGCCCATCTACCAGGGTCAAACAGCAGTTTCCAGGTCCTCGTGGCCAATCATCTTATAGTTCTGGCGGCTTTCTAGGTAAGCAGCCAGCTCTGGATCCCCAGCCTGCTGAGCCCGGTCTTGGGGTGTCTTTCCCTACAGGGAACGGTGACAAAGAAAGAAAAGCAAACAACACAAGACCCTGAGCACTTCTGTTGCCTTTATAATCAGCATTAATATGGACCATTTGGGCTAGCCAAAGATAATTCACTAGTAAGTCCCATGTTTTATGCTTGAGAGTGCACAAGGCCCTTCCACTTCTGTTGCCTTTATAATCAGCATTAATATGACCATGTAAGATGGTAAGTTAAAATAGTTATCAGTTTTGATGGGGGCGGGGTGGCTTAGGAGACAAGCTCAGGGAATCTCTCTGAGGATATAGGGGAACCTGTGGGAAAGTGAGTTTTGGAATCCAGGCCCTTTTCTAAGAGGAAAGGGGGAAAAACACTGAATAATAAAGAAGGAGACAGGCATATGGCTTTTTAACTCAGGACTGTGCTATGTTGAACTCTGAGACTTAACAAACAGAAACTTAGAGGAGAATCACAATTCATAGATCCTCCATATGTAAGATCATTTTTTGCTGGCTTTATTTAAGTCTTTATTTAAGTTCTCCCCAACTTATAACTAACTAGCTAAATAAAAAAAGAATTAATTTATGAATGTAGAGTGATGGATTAAGGAACTTTTAACAAAGGAGAAAGCAGAAGAAAATAAAAATCACCAGTCTAGCTGGATGTGGTGGTATATACTTTTAATCCCAGCACTGTGGAGGCTGAGGCTGGAGGACAACCATGAGTTCCAAGACACATTAGGCTACAGTGAGACCCTCCCTTCAAAGAAACAATTAAAAGGCACCAGCCCATTACAGTAAAAGTAAAAATAGTATTAACTTCATGTTAATTATTTTTTTATCTATTTCTATCTCTATAGGCAATTTTCTGAGGAAAGAAACCATGCTACTTTGTGTACATACTATTATATTAGCTTCTCACTACCATAATTTTATGTCATTAAATCAACATCAACAAACTGAATGATCATATACTTTCTTACACCCTTCTACATACATTTGAATAGATATTTGCTGCTTTAAAATGACAGCAGTAGCTGGGCATGGTGACGCACACCTTTAATCCCAGCACTTAGGAGGCAGAGGTAGGAGGATCACCATGAGAGTTGAGGCCACCCTGAGACTACAGAGTGAATTTCAGGTCAGCCTGAGCCAGAGTGAGACCCTACCTCGAAAAAAAAAAAAAAAAAAAAAAAAAAAAGACATCAGTAAGCAGATACCAGATACCAGCAGAAAAGGACAAAAGTGTCCATTCTTTTGAATGTTTATGGGGGTAACTTAGCATCCTTTGAAGCTTTTAAATCATTCAGGGATACATTCAGCATCACTACCTTCCTTCCAAAGGGAAAAGTCATGATGACCATGTCAAAGCAGCGGCCCTGTCCGTGTACCAATGCACCTGAGTTTTACAAAGCTTGTCAAAGCTGTGTGGACTTCAGGTCAGGGGCCTAGGGATAAGCACAGACCTCAATCCTAACCCACTGCAGTCAGATGGCACTAGTAACCATCTAAGATATTCTCAAGTTTTTACTTAAAATTTATTAATTTTGAGTAAACTTCCTAGAATAATTTTGATTCAACGTGTTTTTTTTAATTTTTTTTTGTTTATTTTTATTTATTTTTTGAGAGTGACAGACAGACACAGAGAAAGAGGCAGAGACAGAGAGAGAGAGAAAGAGAGAGAGAGAGAGAGAATGGGTACACCAGGGCTTCCAGCCACTGCAAACGAACTCCAGGTGCATGTGCCACCTTGTGCATCTGGCTTATGTGGGTCCTGGGGAATGGAGCTTTGAACCAGGGTCCTTAGGCTTCACAGGCAAGTGCTTAACCACTAAGCCATCTCTCCAGCCCATGATTCAACATGTTTATAGCTGCCATAGACGTGGTTGCTTTACTTTAATAACAACGAGAGTGCCATTCGTAGCTTCTAACTAATAAGAACAGCAGGCTGAGGCAGACCTCTGAGATCACACTTAGCAAACTCTTCTACCAAGAAGAGAAATTGCCAGGATATTGCTTCTATACAAAAAGAAAAATTCCAAGTGATGCTCCATTCACAATTATCACGTTCAGCTGCAACTTGACATTAAGTTAAAGAAGAACAGGATTAAAGGCTGCCTACAAAGGAATGAAGGAGCATAGCTATATCATTTTATGGTTAGATCTCCAGAATGTCATGTTGAATGACATGATATTCAGTAGTCAGTGTGGTGTATGACTTCACCAAGTTAAAAAAAAATAGAGATCTACGTGTGAAAAGAGATAACTAAATGTTTAATAGATTGTAGGTCTGTGTTGTGGGATTCCAGTGATTTAAGCTTTGTTGAGTGTATGTGTGTGTGCCTGTGTTTTTCTAGATTCCTAGTTTTCTGTGTGATAATGTATTGTATTGATAACATTACAACAATAAAGTCAGGCTGGGGCAAAGGCTCACTGTGTAAAGTGCTCACTGCACAAGCATGAGGACCAGAGCAAGGATTCCCAGGACCCATGTAAATGCCAGGCAGGCATTGGGGCCCACCTGTAAGTCCAGCATGTAGGAGGCAGAGACAAGGGATCCTGGGGCAGACTGGCTAGCTATATACCTAGAATGTCAAATTTGTGAGCTCTGGGGTCAAGTGAGAGTAAGTAAGGTGGAGAGTGATTGAGAAAGATACCCAACATCAACCTGTGACTTCCACATGAACACGCGCACACATCCGTGCTAGTAATAATAATAATAATAATAATGCAGTTATTTACATTTATTTTGTTTTATTTATTTTTTGGAGAGAGACATAGAGACAGAGAGAGGAGAGGGAGACAGATAGAGATGGGCGCACCAGCAGCCTCTCAGCTGCTGTGAACGAAATCCAGATGCATGTGCCCCCTTGTGGTCAAGTGCAGCATTGCGCCCTTGCATCACTTCGCATCTGGCTAAAAGCGGGACCTGGAGATTGGAATCCTGTTGGTAGGCTTAGCAGGCAGGTGCCTTAACTGCTAAGCCATCTCTCCAGCCCAGTTATTTACATTTTTTAAAAAATCACATATATATGACAAAAAGCAGAAAGAACTCTTAAAGAAACTCTCTCCATTGTTTGATTAAGAAACTGACAGAGCCGAGCGTTCTGGCGCACACCTATAATCCCAGCACTTGGGAGGCAGAGGATCTCTGTGAGTTAAGCCCACCCTAGACTATGTAGTGAATTCCAGGTCAGCCTGAGTTACAGTGAGACCCTACCTTGAAAAAGAAAATAATAATAATTTTAAAAAGAAACTGATAGAGAAAAAAGCGGGGGGCAACCTACTCACCAGCCAAGGTTCCTGACTTTATTTGTCCCTCTATTTCAAGCCTCCTCTTTTTGTTTTTATTATGTGAATTGAGTGTAGGACCAGCCCTTGTGTCATAAACAGGCAGCTGCTATTGATGCATTCTGAGTGGCCCTGGTTAGGCCAGCCCCCCAGCATGGCCTAGACTAACCCTGCTACAAAATGCATGTATTTCCATTAAGCTCAACATGGACGAATCGTAGTAAAATTTCACCACAGGAAGGTTATCACACTGAGCAAGTATCTGCCAGTTGAAATAATATGTCAGTTGACTAGCTAAATATGTAACCAGACATGCTCATGTGTGTTTGATCAGCTTATAGAGGAACTGAGGCAGGCAGGCAGTAAAGATGCTGGTGAGTTGGTAAGGGAACAGAGAATGCTATCCAAAGCAACTGGGTCAGGAGGACAAGAGAGACTGTCTCAGGAGATGCTCCTTCGTGGTGTAGGCTGTTCTTTGAGGAACTGCTGGGACCCAAGGTTCACATATGCAGATGCTCATCACATAAATGAATCTAATGGTATTCGAGTCACTGGTGAGGCCTCTATGTATATCACATACGTATGCATCATGTCTGCAGCTCACAACATGGACTTGCCCTCTGCTTAACGAAAGTGTCATCTATACATTAAAATTAAAATTCTCTCGTTAGCTAAGTGGCTGTCCTTTCCTTGCAGTCTATCCAGAGTCATATAACACTCAGTGCTTATCAGGACACTCTCAAGGACTGAGTGCTCTGTGTGTGTGTGTGTGTGTGTGTGTGTGTGTGTGTGTGTGTGTGTAATCATGTGTTTCTCTCCTACCCTACTTCCCCTCCCTTCCTCCCTCCCTATTTCCCTCATTCTCTCTCTCTCTCTCTCTTCCTGGCTCTTTCCTTGGTCAACTCTACTGATCCATAGCTCCTCTCCACTCCATCTGTCAATACTTTCTTCTGCGAGTTCTCCGTGGATTGAATCTGTGCAGGATGCAGACAGATCCACAGATACCATCTCTCCTGAACAGATCTTTTCCTGTTGCCCTACCTCTGCCATTGTGCAATTTAGGATCAAGGTTATCTTGGCCATCTACTAAGAAGCTCTGGTCTCATGACTCTTAAAATATTCATATACTTTGAATGTGGAGTGATTTTATTTATATATATCAAAGAATAAGGCCACGTGTTGTCTCGGGTGGCACCAAAAGATGTTATTCACAGCACACATGAAGACCAACTTGTTCTCACACTTCACTTCTTGGGGCAGCAGGATGTCCTGTTACCAAATGAGAACAGCTGAGATCTGCTAACACAATGCTGGGAAGAAAGCTAAAAGAACAAGTAGGGAGTGGAAAGAGAGAGAGAGGACAGAGAGCTCAGTCAGAAAAGTGTTTGTACTCCTAGGACGAGGACCTGAGTGCAATCTCCAGAAACCATGTAAAACCGCAGGGCATATTGGTCTATGCTTGTAACCACAGCCCTGAGGAGGTGGAGACAGGGGTCTCTGAGGCTCACTAACCAGCCAGTCTAGCCTCGTTCACAAGTTCCAGGCCAAGGAAAAACCCCGTCTCAAAAAAGGTGGATGGTGCCTGAAAACAACACTTGAGGTTGTTCCCTAGTTTCCACATGCACACATATGTACGGACGTTTACACACACACACACACACACACACACACACACACACACACACACGTAAAGAGAAGAGCCCAAAAGGCACATTTAACCCACTTTGGCTTTCATTTTTCACATCTAGCAATGACAATAATAATTCCTATCTTAAATTTGAGGGTCAACTTTTAGGCAACGGTGCAAGGAATCAAGTACAGAGAAACGTTCAAAAATTAAGGATAAATACAGAACTGCACAGATACACCAAGATTAAAGAGTGTCACCATCTCAAAGCCAGGGGCCACCATCTGGGGAGCCAGCCGGCAGGCAATCACTTCAGCATTCTTACATATAGATGATTTTAAATTGCATAGGCACTCTGGGACTCTGGGGCTCACCTCCCCACTGCTAGCCTTCTGGGGTTCAGTAGAGCAGCTTCAAGTCCTCAGTGCCTCTCCATCATGCGCAGAGGTTTATCAAGTGCCACAGGCAAGCACACACCCTCCCTTTGTGCTTATACATTTAAACCCCACTTTCTCTAAATGAAGCACTCTATTTTTTCCTCCTTTTCCCAATGCCCCAGGCACTTCCCCAAGCACAGAAAGGATGCCTGTGCTTTGGGCACCAGGGAAGGCAGCAGCGCCTATGAGCTCACTCAGTGGGAGAATGCTTGGATGCCCTCGTCCAGTTACCTTGGAGTCCGTCTTTCTCAGAGATGCTCCTGCATCCACCAGAAGTTGGCACACCGCCCGGTTCCGCTGGCAGGCAGCCTTGTGTAGTGCAGTTTCACCCCTAAATCAAAGATGAAATGAGAAACCATCCATAAAAGGGTTGGGGACAGGCGTGGGGATGGAGGCAGCAGGAGCGGAGGGGACTTTTCCTGTCCCGTTGCTGATGCTGAGCGAGCGTTCTTCACACTCCTGTCCTTAGGTGCCTGAGGCCCAGGGGTGCTGGCCACACACTAGGGAGGTGGGTTAGGAGGTGTCAAAGTATCTAAAAATTCCTCGAGTTACTCATCAACCAACCTAACACCGGACTTCCGGATCCTTTCCTAAACTAGGGTTAATGTTATGTTTAAATGACTGTTGTCTGGTTTAGCGTACACTTCCCAATGCTAAGGAATAGGTAACTTGTGAGGTAGTACATGAAGGGATTTCCACGGGCCAGTCCTCCAGACACACCTCACAGCACTTAATAGAGGCCAGCTGGACTTTAGGTGAGTATGTCCTGGGAGCCCAACTCCAAAGAGCCAGCCTGACCCCCTCTGACTGCTCAGCCCAAGCTGGCTCCATGTGAGTGTATGATGGAAGGCTGTCCTCAGAGAGGTTGGTTAGACTCGAGCAGAATTCCCATGATGCATGAGTGGACCAGGAAAAGGAGACACCACCCCCTCCATTTCTAATGGGTAGTTTAGAGAGGAGAATATTCCCATTCTGAGGCCTCGGGTACAAAGATACTTAATGGCAGCATGCTTCATGAAGAGTCAAACGTTGCCCATCAGGAAGGCAAACTGGACCATGGCTTCCCTGGCAACCATGCCCACTGCTTGTGCGGCTTGGGCACCAGCTGTGTGCACTAGTGGTCAACTGTTCTGTGCCAGGTAACTAACTCACAGCTATCCTCCTTCCCACTGGAGATCCATCCTATCTTTTCTCACTTCTACTCTCTACCTGTGCAGCTCCCATTTTTATCCCTGTTCTCTTTAAAATTTTCTAATGCTTCTCATAAGGCTTTCAGAGTTAATTGTTTAATTTTTTTTCTTATTCCTAATGGTGGAACAGCAGCTATTTTGGACCAGAGGGATAAAGAAGTTGAAAATAAGAGCCATCAGTGTAAGGCACAGAGCTAACACTTGTATGAGAGAGTGTTCTGGGTTCTCCAGGGGTGGTAGAAAACTCGTTTCATTACAGACTAACAAACAGAAGTTGTATTGTTACATATTAAAGGATGCCTTAAGGTGTCAGGGTTTCATTTTCTCACAAACCTCTGGTGAGAATTAATGTCATTTATATATATAACTTGATAGCAGTCCAAGTACCAGTGTAAAAGAATCTTAAGAATCTTGCTTGTAGGACGCTCTAAGGGATGGCTAGCATTGACTATGCATATGATCATTGCTACTTGTTTGTCATCAGGATTGTGGTGTCACATTTTAGTCAGCAGATTGGCTCTTCACAATTATAAACACAGTTCAAAGTGAGCTTTTAATCAGTAAAATTACAATATGCCCTATAGAGCATGTTCTTCTCATCGATATGGTATGAATAAAAATATCTAGACTACATAATGAAAATTGTCACTCACGTTTCGCTGTCTGGCATATCCAATAACTCCGAAGGCCCTAAACAAGAAATACAAAACAGATGCTCATCAAAAATGAGGTCCAAAACTAAACTAAGAAACTAAGAAAATCTACAGGCAAAGAATTAAAGTGCTTTGGAAAAGTGACAATGAGTTATTAGACAAAATTCACCAATCTCCACCAGTCAATTCATACAGAATTGGAAATCAAAAACAAAAAGCTATTGTTTCTGCTATGAAGAGCCCCTCAATGAAGTTGAAGAAAATTGATTTGAATAGAACAATGAGAATAACTAAGAAGCTAACTGGAAAGAAGTGATTGAGCAGGTTTTTTAAGTACTCTCATTCTTTGGGCTGAAGAGATGGCTTAGCAGATAAGGGAGTTGTCTGCAGAGCAAAAGGACCCAGGTTTGATTCCTCAGGACCCACATAATCCATAAGTACAAGATGGCTTATGCAACCAGAGTTCATTTGTGGTGGTTAGAGGCTCTGGTGCATCTGTTCTTTCTATATATCTGCCTCTTCCTCAAATAAATAAATAATTTTAAAACAAAAATTTAAAAAAGCATTCTCAATATTTAGCTGCAGGAGTTGTATAAGATGGGATGTTCCATAGGCTAATGTGAAATGTGGAAGACACTACACATATGACCAAGCCCAGTCTTTTTTTTTTTTATTTTGAAATACAATAAAAGCATATTTGAAAATTTGCCTTCTAAAATCTTGAATAAAAAGTTATGCATACAGGTCAAATGTTTATAGATGAATCATAAAAAATAGAAAAAATACAGGTTGGACAGATGGCTTAGCAGTTAAGGTGCTTGCCTGCAAAGCCAAAGGACCCCGGTTCCATTCCCCAGGACCCACATAAGCCAGATGCACAAGGTAGTGCATGCTTCTGGAGTTCGTTTGCAGTGGCTGGAAGTCCTGGTGTGCCCATTCTCTCTCCCTCCCTCTCTCTTTCTCTCTCTCTCTCTCTGCCTCTCTTCTTCTCTCAAATAAAGAAATAAAAATAAAAATATTAATCTCAATGTTTAATTTGCTTACTAATTAAATTACTCATTCTGCAAATACTGATCGGGATCTCCATCTTTTCCTTTCTTCCGTAAAATCCTCCATGATCAGATGCCATTCAGTATATTGCAATAAACACCCTGTCAAAACGATGCCTCACTTTACATATTGACCCTGTCATTATTTATATTGTTGACTTGACAGGACTTTGAATTACCTGTGTGGGATGGTATCGATTACACTTGCCTTTGTACTCACCTAAAAGGAGTTATATTAATTAGGTTATTTAAGGTGGGAAGACCCACATGATCTGTGGGAGGTCCTATTCCGTGGGACTGCGATCGATGGCTATATATCTAGGAGAGCTGACTGAGCAGCAGCTGTAATTATTCTCTGTTTCCTTGCTATGCGGATGTGACCAGCTGCCTCAAACTCCCACCCCAGTAGTGCCTTCCCTCCATGAAGAACCATAGCCTGTAAATGTAAGCTCAGTTAGAGCCTTTTTCTTTCTACAAGTTGCTGATGATCAGATATTTTGTCCTGCAACAAGAAAGTCAGACATATAGACCCCATTTCTCATACTGGAGTTAGTGATAAAAATCTACCACTTAAACAGGCACAATCTAAGGCAACTAGGAGTCTACGAACACATGACTAAGCAAGGCATCACCTGCTGATTTGGTTCTCAATGCTTTTAGATTCCAACAGACCTCTCAAAGCTTGGGCCTATGCTTTACGTAACACTGTGTCTTTCTTTGCCGCCTTGTGAAGAACTTGGTTCCATGAAGATGCTTAGATACTTGGTTGAATTTATGACTAAATATACTCAAAAGAGGATTCTAGGTATGGCACAATTTAGTTTTCAGTAATATGATCCTTGTGAACTATGACAGTTAGAGGTGGAGACTGTTACTGAAAATTAATTCACTGTAAATTAATTAATGTGAACTGGGGAAGAAGTTACAGGTCTCTAACCACTAATGCCATTGGCCAAGGAGATGAATGAGCTGCTGAGGTGTTCTGGAACCTTCACGGTCCCCCTGGTCATCCAAGAGCAAAATCTTACCATCTTACATCACTCTGCTTTCACTTCGGCTATCTACTAGGACAAGGTGAAAATCAGTCATCCCTCTCCTCCCTTTCTCTCCTCTCTGTCTCTTCTTCTCTCTCTCCTGTGTTCCTCCCTCCCTTTCACTCCCTCCCATCCTATGTGATTAGCTCGCAGAAAATTCTACCAAGGAAAACAGAAAGGTCCATACATCACAGCTGCTGCATATTCTAAGCACTTAATAACATTCACAGCCGTTCCTTGATTTGTTGCCTGGGGTCCATCTTTCACATAAACTGAATGAGTAATTAACCACCTCACTTGTATTTCTCAGGCTTCTTTAGCTCTAAGAGCCTGGTCCCCGGTCCAGGACAACTTTCCCTTTTCTAACTGTGTATCTCACCCCGGCATGCTCTCAGCATGCAATCTGCAATAAAGTCCTCCAGAGAAATCCTCTGTGACAGAGGTATCTTTCCCTTCCTTAATTCCCACTGTGCTTAGTAAATTCTCCTCTGCACTACAATGTTTGCTCTTCAAAGGTGTCTTGCTTCCTTCAATACATGCTTCTAGTGCTGGGTAGATGGCTCAGCAGTTAAAGGCACTTGTTTCTGAAGACTGCTGGCCTGGGTTTGATTTGCCAGGACCCAGGCAAAGCCAGATGCACAAAGTGGCACATGCACCTGGAGTTCATTTGCAGTGGCAAGAGGTCCTGGTGTGCCTATTTTCTTTCTTCCTTTCTTTCTTTTTCTTTCTTTCTTTCTTTCTTTCTTTCTTTCTTTTTTTCTCTTTCTTCCTTCCTTCCTTCCTTTCTTTTTTTCTCTCTCTCAGATAAATAAATAATATTTAAAAAAATGAAAACCCATTCTTCTAAATGGTTTGAGTGTAAGAATATCTTAATTTTGCATTCCTCTATACTTTATGCATGATGCACTCATTTAGAGCATTTCACCCCTGTGTTCTATGATACTAGCTGTGAGTGATCATCTTTCTCCCTCTGTTTCACACACAGCCACAGAGTTGCAAACCTATGCAGGGCACTGGCAATATTTGGGGCTCTGCTGTCACCCCTTTCCTTCAACTGTGTTTAAAGTCCTAACTCTGCCACTTAGTAGATCCCAGGCACTTCTGTTTAATCCCTCAGTCCCTTGGATGTCACATTTATAGAGTGGACGAATAACATTGACATCACAGACTTGGGAGGTCTATGAGTCAAATCATTAGGCGCTTCCAATAGTTCCTGGCAACCCAGAAGCATTGCTCCAGGTTCAGAGGGTAATAACTGTCCTGTTTCCGGGCATAGTACAGCAAACAGATCACACTGAGCCAAAAACCTGCCCAATCAGCGAAGGAAGGTGAAGTGACAGGGCCACTTCACCCTCCCCCACCCACTTACATTTGAAACCACTTACTGACTCACATTGAGCATCCCGAGAACCCAGCAGTCCAGGCCCGTTCAACTGCTAACGGGGCGGCTTAACAAGACGCGGCACCCAGCGGTACTTCTAACGAGTGCCAGCTACCTGCAGAGGATCCTTTAAACCGGTCACTTCAAGAGGAATCTCAGGAACGCAAGCAGCCCAGCTTCCAAGGCTATGCCGAGTCTGAGCCCCTATGGCCAGAAGGGACCCTGAAAACATCTTATTTATTTAGTTATTTATTTATTTGAGAGAGGGAAAGAGGCAGAGTGAGAAAGAGAGAGAGAATGGGTGTGCCAGGGCTTCCCTCCTTCTATTCTGGGGAATAGAACGGAGGTCCTTTGGCTTTGCAGGCAAACACCTTAACCACTAAGCCATCTCTCCAGTCCTGCTGAAACTTATTTTTTAAATTTTAGATTTGTATTTTATTTCTTTATTAGCGAGAGAGAGAGAAAGAGTGAGAATAGGCATGCCAGGGCCTCTAGCCACTGCAAACAAACTCCAGACACATGTGCCACCATGTGCATCTGGCTTACGTGGGAACTGGAGAATCAAACCAGGGTTCTTAGGCTTTGCAGGCATGCACCTTAACCCCTAAGCCATCTCTCCAGCCTCCCCGCTGAAACATTTTTAATTGTGCTGTGATAGCAATAATTTGACCATCTAAAGCTAGGGACAAGGAAAAGAATGGACTTTGTTCCTCAGTATCTGACCAGAATCATTACAACTGTTACCATCTCTGAGTTACTTCCCCCCTCTATCTGGTATGTGACTCAGGATGCCTGTGGTTGCTGCTGACAGAGCTGAGACGAGCCCATGCTCCTAGAACCCAACACTTTCATTCCTGTCATTTCTGGGTTTTTTGGTTTGTTTTTTTAAGAGAGAGAGAGAGAGAGAGAGAGAGAGAGAAGGCAGAGAGAGAATGGGCATGTCAGGACCTCTCAGCCACTGTGAATGAACTCCAGACACATGCGCCCCCTGGTGTGCATGTGTGACATTGGGCGCTTGCGTCATTTTTCTGTCTGGAGCGTTGAACAAGCATTCTCAGGCTTCGCAGGCAGGTGCTTTAATTGCTAAGCCATCTCTCCAGCCCTCTTGATTGCTTTTTGAGGCAAGCTGAACAGACTGGCCCTTTGTTTGTTTGTTTGTTTGTTTGTTTTTGTTTTTCCAGGTATGGTCTCACTGTAGCTCAGGGTGACCTGGAATTTACTATGTAGTCTCAGAATGGTGTAGAACTCACAGCTATTCTCCTACCTCTGCCTATGGAGTGCTGGGATTAAAGGCATGTACCACCATGTGCAGTTTGGCCCTTTTATTTATGAGAGAGTGAAAGTGAGAATGAGAGAGACAAAGAATTGGTGCACCGGGGCTTCCAGCCACTATAATTGAATTCCAGATGTGTGTACAACCTTGTGTACATGTGTGACCTTGTGCATGCATCACCTTGAGTGTCTGGCTTATGTGGGCTCTGGGGCATCGGACATGTTCTTGGGCTTCACAGGCAAATACCTTAACTGCAAAGCCTTCAGCTCAGTGTTGGGAATGACAGGAAAGATCAATTCAGCATCCGCCAGGAAGTAGATAATCACAATATCACAGGAGATTTTCAGCACTGAGTAAATGGCCAGTGAAGGAGATTGGGAGGGTGGCGACCAGCTTGCTCCAGGTGGGACAGTGAACAGCACAGGCTTGTCTTCTAACCAGACATTGAGTCTACCTTTAAGGGATCATGTTTTCATGAAGACGGCAAAAAGAGGGGATTCCAGGCCATCAGTTCCCACCTGGCCGTGCTGTGCTGACCTATGGGCAGCAGTCCTTCAACAATCTTGCTCTGTTTAACAGCCTTCATTATAAGATTTGGAGACAGGTTGGCTAGATCCACAAACGTAGTCATCAACGACCACAGAACTTCTCTTGAAAGATGTAAAAGAAAAATACCATCTATGGGCTGGAGAGATGACTTAGTGGTTAAGGCACATGCCTACGAAGCCAAAAGACCCCGGTTCGATTCCCAGGTCCCACGTAAGCCAGATGCACAAGGGGGCGCTTGCATCTGGAGGTCATTTGCAGTGGCTAGAGGCCCTGGCATGTCCATTCTCCCTCTCCTTCTCTTTGTCTCTAATAAATAAATACACATTTTTTAAAAAATCTAATTTTTATGTCAGATTTATTTGATTCTCACTAATAAAAGAAAAGATGAGAAAAAGCAAAGAGGATTCAATTTTGTCAGTGTGTGAAAACAACAATGTTTGGAACTTGAGGCATAAGTACATTCGCACTGAGGATGGCAGACCATCTCCCCCTTAAGATATGCTAAGGCATAATGCTGAGCCGTCTGTAAACAACTTACTGTGCTTTCTTGTATAACAGGAAACCTTTGGCTCTGTCACTCCCACAAAATACTTTTTTATATTTTATAACTAACCTATACCAAAAAATAGCAATAATATTTTGTTGAAGTACTATGAGTGCAAACTTCTCCACAAAAGTTTCACTTCCCTTCGAGGTCCCTGCATTCATTGTCATCGCAGCCCAGAATAAAAGACTCACGTGAAATCTACCATCCCTTGTGGTTCCTCAGCCATGCCTCAAGTTCATATTCTCATGACTATGGACAGGAAACACTATATCACACATTAATGAGTTTGCACAAGTAATTGAGCCTCACGATGCTTTGATTTTTCACTGTGTGTTCAATGGAAATAAGAGTAGAATCCTAAGAAATAACTTTTCAAAATTTATTTACTTACTTGAGAGAGAGAGAGAGAGAGTGAGAGAAAGGCAGATAGAGAGAGAATGGGCATTCCAGGGCTTCCAGCCACTACAAGTGAACTATAGACACAAGTGCCAACTTGTGCATCTGGCTTATGTGGGTACTGAGGAATCAAACCTGGGTCCATAGGCTTCACAGGCAAGTGCTTTAACCACTAATCCATCTCTCAACCCCAAGTTCTAAGAATTGAATATGTTAATACATCTTATATCTAGAACAACAGATATTAGAAATGGTGAATCCTATAACATTTTTTTTTTCCTTCAGAAGAGCCTGGGACATATTCAACATTTAAAAAATATTTTATTTTATTTTATTTTATTTATTACAGAAAGAGGGAGAGAGAGAAAGAGAGAGAGAGGTAGGGATATTGGCCATGCCAGGGCCTGTAGCCATTGCAAACGAACTCTAGATGCATGTGCCACCTTATGCATCTGGCTTGTGTGGGTATCAAGGAATCGATCCCGGGTCCTTACGCTTCACAGGCAAGCGCCTTAACCACTAAGCCATCTATGTAGCCCCACGTTCAACATTTTCTTAGTGAAATGAGTGATGTCTTAAAAATAATTTTGAATCTCAGTCAATATTACATTTTTTTCACTCAAAAAGAGATCACGAACAAAACCATGGATCTTTTTTAAAAAGTATACAGGCAATGGTCTAAAAATAAAGGAAAATAAAAATGCATCAAAGGGCACCTGTTAGTTACCTTTCTCGTCACTGTGACAAAATATCTAACAGAAACCATGTACGGGACAGGGCTTTATTTCAGTTCAGCACAGAAACAACAAACAGGTCATCACGTGGGAAGGTGTAGTGGTTGAGGAGGCATGCTCCATGGTGGAGAAAGTGAATCACTGCAGGAGACTGCTTTCTGGATTAGGCAGAACAGGAAAGCAACCCTTGGCAATAAAGAATGGCAACGTTCAGCCGTGGCTTCTCTTTGTTTCTGGCCTGGACAAATTTTCCTGCCAGACTGCCTTGGTGAGCTGGCCCGACAAGCTACCTGAGAGTTTGCACCGTAAAACTATTAGCACCTTGTACCTCTCACCTCCACTCATACACTCAGGCTTATCCCCTTTCAATAAAGGTTCAGTTCCCATGGAAACTGTGAGGTTCTTTTTGTCCCCCCCCCCCAGCTCCGGGAGCCCCTTTCTCTGTGAGGAGTCTACTTTCTTCCTCTTACTCTAAAACAAATTGTATTCTTTTAAAGTATTTTCCTGCCTCTGCATTCCCTAATTGGCAGAGAACATGAACCGAGAACCCCCAGACAGTATCAGATGTATGTGATAGCTGCTTGCTGGCAGTACCAACCAGAGAGCAGAACGCTCAGGCTAGAAGCAGATCAGCCTTACCAACCTCATCTCCCCACACCCATCCAGTGGACAACTTCTCATAGCTGCACCTCACCTCTAAATACTGCCGGTAGGAGTCAAACATATGAGCCTATGGGGTGCATTTTATCTCCAACCTGGAAGAGGCCTACATACATCAGTATTCAATTCAGGCTAAGTCCAAGGCAAGCAAGAAGCAGAAATCATTCATAAAGTTTTCCAAATGAGAAAGTGAATGTTGCAGCAAGTAGTGAAACATTCCCGAGTGCCAGTCTGCATCCTCTGGCTCCCCAGGCTCTTCCATTGGCTGCCCCAGGTTTCGCTCACGTGACTCTATTATCCATATCATCTCTGTATTATAGATCATGCGCCGTTTGTAACACACGTCCTTTAATTTGCTTCCTACCAATGTCTCCAAATCCCCTTTGCTATGCTTTCCACCTCCCAGGGCCTCCCTCTCAGGAACTCATTCCCCCTAAGTCTCCCTGAAGCTGCCAGCAGACCCTTCCAAATCCTCCCCCGCCACAGGACAAAGGATGCACAGATGTGGGGAGGGCTGGCACTGGGAAATCTCACATTACTGTCATCCTGTCCCAGCGGGATGGTTAGTCCTTTCTCTCTGGGGCCAGAGGCAGAAAAAGGGAGGGTTAAAAAAAAAAAAAGGAAGAAAGAAAAGACTGAAGTCAGAAAAAAAGAGGGAAGACAAAATAACCCTTTGAAATCAGAAAGGAAATGCATGAGTGAGATTTCTATCAGGGGAAACAGTAGGGGGCAGTGGGGTAGGCTAGGGAGAATGAAAACAAAAGAGCAAAATGTTCAGGGTGGTAAAGGGACCAGCCACACAAAAGTCTCTAGGAGGGGTGATCTACGGGGAGGGAGTGGGTAAAAAAAAATATGGTTGAAAGGAACTGAAAAGCAGGAAACACTGGGGGAGCCTCAGCTGACATCTTTGCATCCATCGCTTCTGCCCTGTCTCTAGAATTGTTCCTTCTCTTCCTCCAGTTTGCTTTTCAGCCCTCTGAAAGCCCAGATTGCGATGTGTATTTGAAAGCAGCATGCTGTATGTCTCAGAGAAGTCCAAAGGAAGGTGCCTCCTGTGGGTTTTTTCAGAATACACCACACATCACACATCGCACATCCCACAACCCCACAGCCCCACAGCCCGTGACCCTTTTAAAAGAGTGCTTGGAAGTAAACCAGCATTGGGGATGCTGACCATTGAGAATTTATCCCTCGGGATCTTGCTGACATCAGTGATCCACTGGCTTGTGGATCACGCTCTTTATCCTCAGCATCCAAGGAAGCAATTCGAAGGACCAGGCAGCATGTAGTTCTGTACCTTGTATAGGCCCGAGGGAATCCTCAGAGCCATTTCCAGCACAGGCACCCATCTGTATAGGCAGGTCTGTGAACAGCTTTGATTTAAGATTTTTGTGCTATCTGAAGCCATGGGAAAAACGTGAACTGAGCAAATGAATGAATGAATAAATGAGCAAGTCGAGACAAAAAATATGCAGTAGTGAAAAGGTAAGGTGTGCTTATGAAACAGAATAGGAATAAGATAGTTTTCACAGGCAGCCAGGCAGAGATAGAGGCCCAAGAAGATGCCATCAAATGACTCCCTTACATGCCTGAATCTGATGATGAGGCTCATCCTATTTTAATGTATTTATTTATTTATTTATTTATTTATTTATTTATTTATTTGAGAGAGAGAGAAAGAAAAAGGGAGAGGGAGAGAGAATGGGCACGCCAGGGCTTCCAACCACTGCAAACGAACTCCAGATGCGCGTGCCACCTTGTGCATCTGGCTTACATGGGTACTGGGGAATCAAACCTGGGTCCTTAGGCTTCCCAGGCAAGTATGTCTTAACTGCTAAGCCTTCTCTCTGGCCCTTAATTGGTTGTTTAATCCATAAATGGCCCTAGCCCGTGTGTGTAACTCCCTCTCTTGGCTTGCT
The DNA here is from genome assembly GCA_036365145.1 of Orientallactaga sibirica. Classification (NCBI taxonomy): domain Eukaryota; kingdom Metazoa; phylum Chordata; class Mammalia; order Rodentia; family Dipodidae; genus Orientallactaga; species Orientallactaga sibirica. Next base: position 28,017,674 of record JAEOAD010000019.1, read on the forward strand.
CTTCACTCTCCTGGTCTTCTTTTCCTGGCTCCCTTTGGTGAGCTCTGCCCCTTCCCAGGCAGGGTGGGAAGGGGGAGTATTTCTTCCTGTGTGAGGGTTTGACTGCTTGCTTTCCACATACATCTTGTTCTGGGTATTTTATTTTTATTATTTTTTTGGAGAGAGACACAGAGAGAGAGACAGAGAGAGAGAGATAGAGAGAGAGAGAGAGAGAGGGAGAGAGGAAGACAGAGATGGGCGTGCCAGCAGTGTCTCAGCTGCTGTGTACAAAATCCAGATGTGTGCGCCCCCTTGTGGTCAAGTGCAGCATTGCGCCCTTGCGTCACTTTGCATCTGGCTAAACGTGGGACCTGGAGATTGGAACCGCTGGAGATTGGAACCAGTGTTCTTAGGCTTAGCAGGCAGGTGCCTTAACCACTAAGCCATCTCTCCAGCCCTGTTCTAGGTATTTTAGAGAGGGAGTGAGATGTCTTTGGTAGCTTTTGTTTTGGGTGGATGTGTCCCAGTAGTAAAAACAGAAATGTCCTCAAATCTACCCTTATCAGATCTTTACCAGAGATCAGAGAAGGCTTTCCCCTCTCCTTATCTCTTGACTAGAGGCGTTCCCTACATGTCTTCTCCCATAAACAACCTGAGCCTCTCCTGGGAGGGAGTTCTCCTTTCCTAGAATTTAAATCTGATCCTGGCACTGTGGTTGGTGAAGCTCAGCCCTAAAACCTGGCTGGTCAACCCACTAGGCCAGATCAATTAACCCTCACTCTGGCTCACCTGAGCCTGAAGGTGATGAAGGTGAAGCCCACCACAGTACAGTTACAAATAGATGCTTACCAGGTGGGCACACATCATTTTGCTGACTACTCACCTGAACTTCCAGGTCCTGGTAAGCCCACAGCCCACTAGGCTGAGATGAGGGGAAAACACTGACCCCTACTCCAACATCGGCTCTCTACCCTCTCCTGCCCTCCACATGGCAAGAGTTCTCCATAGGTTCTTCTCTTTCCTTTTTATAAAAAATATTTTATTTATTTATTTATTTGACAGAGAGAGAGAAAGAGAGAATGGGCGTGCCAGGACATTTAGCCATTGCAAACGAACTCCGGATGCATGCACCCCCTTGTGCATCTGGCTTATGTGGGTCCTGGGAAATTGAAACGGGGTCCTTAAGCTTCGCAGGCAAACGCCTTAAGCGCTAAGCCATTTCACCAGCCCCTCCCTTTTTCTTATGTTTCAGGCTCACACTTACTTCCCACATGGACTCTTGGGCCACGTGGGTGCATCCATTTCCCCAGGCTCCCATCTTCCTCGGCCTGTGGACTCACCTTCACCCCACCTGACTCCTGAATTAAAAAAAAAAAAAAGTAACAATTTAATAGTTATCCTTATCAGTCTTGTTTGATTTCAATTCTTTGGTAACACAGACTCCAACTCAGGGTTTGGAGTTCAAAGACCTTCTTGAACCACACCCCTGCAACCCCATTACACTTTCTTCACTATCCATGTGTGTAAAATTCTCTTGACTCTTCTAGTCTCCTGGCTCTTCCTTTGGTAAGCATTCCCCCCTTCCTATAGCCTGTCTGTGCCGATTACTTTCCTGCCTTGTTTCTGGGTGTTTCCTTGCTTTGCTACTTATAGGGTCTCTCTTATCTCTGAGTCCTTCACTAGCTCTGAATCTGCTCTGACCTCTTGTGTGAAGGTGACTTTTTTCTTTTTTTTAATTTGAGAGAGAGAGAAAGAGAGACAGAGAGGAAGAGGCAGAGAAAGAATGGGCTAGCTAGGGCTTCTCAGCTTGTGAACAAACTCTGACGCATGCGCCCCCTTGTGCGCATGTGCGACATTGCATGCTTGTGTCACTTTTGTATCTGGCTAAACATGGGACCTGGGGATTTGAACAAGCATTCTTAGGCTTCGCAGGCTGTCACCTTAACTGCTAAGCCATCTCTCCAGCCCCCATGAAGATGACTTTTGACTGGGGCTCACATGCTTTGCTTTCCACCTGTATGTATGCCCAGATTTTTCCCTACGTGAAGGAAACTTTCTGTCTGCACCTTTGGGATTGTGCTCCCTGGGAGCATCTGCCTCTGGGTCTTAACCCTCCCTCAAATAAACTTCATGATTCACAATTTGACCTTCTCTCTGTTTGTGTTTTCAATTGTTTGCTAACTCCAATAAGACCCCAAAATTGGGTCTATGGAACTAGGATGTCCTGAATCTTTATGGAATTTCATCCCTGCCTTGGACCTGAAATCCTGCATCATTTGATCGAGGGCATGCAAAAAGTTCAGTTATTCCAATTATAGTTATATGACCTGGAACTGATCAGAACTACTGAAAATCTGATGCTTATTTATAAATTCAAATCTTCTGTTGACCTTGGATAGGGCTTTTTTTTTTTTTGTCCAGAAAATTCCAGAGTTATCACCATTACTAAGAAAAGATTGTCTCAACTAACAGAAAAGGTGACCAGAGTACCAACTGGGTAATGTGTCCCATTTATTTGTCCCTGAATTCAAAAGCACTAACATTAAAAGCATGTTCATAATTTATGAGAAATGAATAGTTCTATAAATATATCTTACAACTGCAAAATGCACAGGCCAAGTGGGAGTGTGAGGAGGCATTTCTGTAATCCCAGCACTGAGGGAGCAGAAGCAGGTTTTCTGCAAATATGAAGTCAGCTTGTTCTACATTGTTAATTCTAGCCTGGCCCAGGCTATGTAGTAAGAATTTACACCTTCCAAAAAGAAAAAAGAAAAAAACTAAAGCATAATGCAAATGGCAAATTGTTCCAAGAACTAGAGATATTTAAAAAGAGAACTAGGGCTGGAGAGATGGCTTAGTAAGCCAAAGGACCCAGGCTTAATTACCCAGGACCCACACAACCCAGTGCATGAATGTGGAGTTTGTTTGCAGTGGCTGGAGACCCTGATGTGCCCTTTCTCTCTCATACCCACTCATGAATGAATTTGGCTCTCATATTGCTGAATAATCAGAAAAAAATTAGATGATTAAATGACTACATAGTGAATTCCAGGTTAGCCTGGGCTAGAGTGAGACTCTACCTCGGGAAAAAATAATGATAATGTTTGGTACAAATTAATTTGATAAATACCAGTTGCCTTTGAATTTTCATTGTTCAACCATGACAGTATATGTTAACTGCTCTTGATCATTACAAACACAGCGACTTTGGACTGCAGAGCAGAGTAGGGCTTTGTTTTCAAACTAAGGAGATAGATTTACTTCCCTCCCCATTCTAGTCTTTCTCCCAGGTACTGTTTAGAGACCTTGGTGAGGCAGGGATGATGGAAGATGCTCCTGTGATGTTGAGGACAGTTTGCCAGAGAGTGAAGCTAAGATTGTGATGGAGAATTTCCAGTTTTTCTCTTTGGCATGACTAGTAATCCATCAACTTGCAAAATTCTAACCAAAACACTGCAAAAAGAAACAACATAAAAAACAAGTTCCTCTGAGTCGTAAGGTTTTGGAGAGGAGTTTTACTGTGTGAGTCACCCTTTGCACACCAATAAGAAACAAATTTTGGGGGCTGGGGCGATGGCTTAGCAGTTAAGGTGCATGCCTGTGGAACTTAAGGACCCAGGTTCGACTCTCCAGGTCCCACGTAATCCAGATGCACATGGTGGCACATGCATCTAGAGTTCGTTTGCAGTAGCTAGAGGCTCTGGCGTGCCCATTCTCACTCTCTCTGTCTCTCTGTCTCTCCCTCTCCTCTGTCTCTAATAAATAAAAATAATAATAATAAAATTTTTAAAAAGAAGAATAAACAAATTTTGGTCTAGAGAGATGGCTCAGCAGTTAAGGCACTTGCCTGAGAAGCCTAAGGACCCATGTTTGACTCCACAGAACTCATCTAAACCAGATGCACAAAGGTGAGGCGAGTGCAAGGTTGTACATGCCCACTAGGTGGCAGAAGTGTCTGGAGTTCTATTGTAGTGGCTGAGGCCCTGGCACACCAATTCTCTCTCTCTCTCACACACACACACACACACACACACAAATGAAACAAATTTTGTGTTTGAATGTCAGGTTTTGATTAAAACTCAGGCTCCGTCTTGTCAGATAGATTTGATATGCCAGGCAAAATTTATGCACTAACCTATACTGGAGGTAAGATGCTCTGAGCCCTATGAGCTTTGATTGAAGGCACTTTTAGCAGTTGGACTACTTGAGGCAGAGAAAGGAAATCATCAGCAAAGAGAGTGAGCAGCCATGGTGTTTCCAAAGTACCACCACCCCTAAAGAGACTTTGCAGAGGACAGGGTGTCAGGTTCTGCTTCTGTTTTTACTTTTATTTATTTTTTATTTATTTTTTAAACTTTTAAAAAAATATTTATTCATTTGCAAGCAGGGAGAGAGATAGAAGAGAGGCAGAGAGAGAATTGGCATGCCAAGGCCTCTAGCCACTGCAAACGAACTCCAGATGCATATGCCCTTTGTGCATCTGGCTTACATGGGTCCTGGAGAATCAAACCGGGATTGTTTGGCTTCACAGGCAAACACCTTAACCACTAAGCCATTTCTCCAGCTCCCATTTATTTATTTATTTCGGTTTTTCAAAATAGGGTCTCACTCTAGCTCAGGCTGGCCTGGAATTCACTATATAGTCTCAGAGTGGCCTTGAACTCATGATGATCCTTCTACCTCTGCCTCCTAAGTGCTGGGATTAAAGGTGTGCGCCACCACATCCAGATCTGCTTCTGTTTTTAGTATAGATATGTCTCAATAATTGACTATGTACCCTTCTGCTGAAAGAGTACTGCTTTTATTTTGCATTTCATTTGTTAAATCTGGAGACCCTACCTTAAGACCCAGAAGCAGAAGAGCAGAATTTTAAGGCATTCTAGGTTAAGTCAGAAATTTAAAAGCCAGGCCATGACTTTTAAATTGAGGATGAAGAATAAGGGAGGCTGAGGACTGAACAGGGACACAAGTTATCCACACTCTTTCCATCAAGGGGTGGAGTCAGTCTTTCTACCCATTTGTGTGTGTGAGACGGTCGTGTGACTTGTTTCAGTGAACAGATGGAGGGGGAGAATGCACTGCTGACCTGACTAGCTTGAAGACATGTGTCAGTTGCAATTCTCAAGACTGTCATGCTATGAAGAAGCCTGAGATCAAGGACCAGAGGCAAAAGGATTGAGTGTCCTGGCTCTTCCATCCGCCATGGCTGAGAGCGGCACACACATGAAGACATAGGCCCCAGGAGAGATGCCATTACTGTTGACTGACTGAATAGATATTCCCATCCAGCTGCCCTCTATGTACATTCTGTCTGTCCTCATAGAATTGGTGCTGATTGCAGCTTTGATCAGAGAAGCTCCTTTCTGCAGATGGCAGTGACGGTGGGAGACTCAAACCTTGCCAAAGTACTGACAATCAATGGGGTTGAGGTGTCAGGTTCTGCTTCTGTTTTTACTTTTATTTATTTATTATTTATTTTTTAAACTTTTTAAAAAAATATTTATTCATTTGCAAGCAGGGAGAGAGATAGAAGAGAGGCAGAGAGAATTGGCATGCCAAGGCCTCTAGCCACAAGCAACTCCAGATGCATATGCCCTTTGTGCATCTGGCTTACATGGGTCCTGGAGAATCAAACCGGGATTGTTTGGCTTCACAGGCAAACGCCTTAACCACTAAGCCATTTCTCCAGCTCCCATTTATTTATTTATTTCGGTTTTTCAAAATAGGGTCTCACTCTAGCCCAGGCTGGCCTGGAATTCACTATATAGTCTCAGAGTGGCCTTGAACTCATGATGATCCTTCTACCTCTGCCTCCTAAGTGCTGGGATTAAAGGTGTGCGCCACCACATCCAGATCTGCTTCTGTTTTTAGTATAGATATGTCTCAATAATTGACTATGTACCCTTCTGCTGAAAGAGTACTGCTTTTACTTTGCATTTCATTTGTTAAATCTGGAGACCCTACCTTAAGACCCAGAAGCAGAAGAGCAGAATTTTAAGGCATTCTAGGTTAAGTCAGAAATTTAAAAGCCAGGCCATGACTTTTAAATTGAGGATGAAGAATAAGGGAGGCTGAGGACTGAACAGGGACACAAGTTATCCACACTCTTTCCATCAAGGGGTGGAGTCAGTCTTTCTACCCATTTGTGTGTGTGAGACGGTCGTGTGACTTGTTTCAGTGAACAGATGCAGGGGGAGAATGCACTGCTGACCTGACTAGCTTGAAGACATGTGTCAGTTGCAATTCTCAAGACTGTCATGCTATGAAGAAGCCTGAGATCAAGGACCAGAGGCAAAAGGATTGAGTGTCCTGGCTCTTCCATCCGCCATGGCTGAGAGCGGCACACACATGAAGACATAGGCCCCAGGAGAGATGCCATTACTGTTGACTGACTGAATAGATATTCCCATCCAGCTGCCCTCTATGTACATTCTGTCTGTCCTCATAGAATTGGTGCTGATTGCAGCTTTGATCAGAGAAGCTCCTTTCTGCAGATGGCAGTGACTTCGGTGGAGACTCAAACCTTGCCAAAGTACTGACAATCAATGGGGGTTGAGTGTTCAGTGCTAAATGCAACATCTAATAGCACCCTCCTCAAGGCTCAGAGAACATTGCAGAAGGGCTGAAGAGATGGCTTGGCGGTTAAGGCGCATGCCTGCGAAGCCTATGGACCCAGGTTCAATTCACCAGATCCCACGTAAGCCAGAGGCACATGGTGGCACACGTGTCTGGAGTTCGTTTGCAGTGGCTGGAGGCCCTGGCATGCCCATTATCACTCTCTTTCTCCCTGTCTCTTATTAATAAATAAAAATAAATCTTTTTTTTTTTTTAAGAAAAAAAGAACATTGAGGAAGAGTGGGTGGAAATAATAGAAGAGCCAGAGGTGGGGTTTCTTTGAGACAAGATCTTCCAGCCATTACATTATAACTTCATAGTGGCTGTTGCTACTTCTACAAGATCTCCACCCTCCCCTCCCCACCAAAAAAAAAAAAAAAGAGTTCAAGAACAGATGATGAAAGAGGACAGGAAAAAATACATCATACATCATAACATAAGAGGTTCTAGTTGTAAACAAGAAATGCAGCAAGGAAGGGAGATGAGTGAGAGGGGGATTGAGGTATGTATATAGAGGGGATTATGATCAAATGTCATTGTCTTCATGGATTTTCTGTCATTAAAATTGTCAGAGAGGCTCTGGCATGCCAATTTTCTGTCTGTCTGCCTCTCTCTCTCTCTCTCTCTCTCTGCTGGCAAATAAAGTAAATAAAAATTTAAAAAAACCAAAAAATAAAAAATGAGCTGGATAAATGGCTTAGTGTTTAAGGCATTTGCCTACAAAGCCAAGGGATCCCAGTTCGATTCTCCAGGACCCACGTAATCCAGATGCACAAGGGGCACATGCATCTGGAGTTGATTTGCAGTGGCTACAGGCTCTGGTGTGCCAGTTCTCTCTCTGTCTGCCTCTCTTCTCTCTCTCTCTCTCTCTGCTGGAAATAAATAAATAATAATTTTAAAAAAGAAATAAAATTGTCAGTAAAAAATTTTAAAAAAACATAATGGGAGAATTCATCTTAAATTCAGCTTTAGCTTAAATGGGAGCTGACTTCATTTTCATAGGTGATCCAGCTGATACAAAAAGATCCGAGAACCAAAAGAGAAGTACAATTTTTTCCAGGAAGGGTAAAAGCAGAGGGAGGGAACATGATTCCTAAATTGTGTGGGGTAGTAATTTCCTCTAAGTTGAAGCATTCCCTTCAGGAGGGAGGAGAACACATAAGACAGGAAACTAACAAGCTGACCTGACTCAAGAACCTCATGAAAATCAAAGAATCAGCAATGCCAGGAAGCTGAAAGAATCTCAAAGGCCCTCTCCCCAAGATTATATAAACCGTACATTGCTAAGGGAAAGGACACTCTTTGGTGGAGCTGCCTACAAGCTGGGATCCAGTTTTCATGAGTTGGTACCTATGCCACGGTGGGCCTACCCATGATGCAGCTGCCTTTTATTTACTCACACTCCTGTAAATAACCCTCACCCACATATCCCCAGTAAACTCATTGGCTCATCTAAGCCAGACTTAGGTGGAATTGTTTCTTTGGCTCGCCTTTGGGGATCTATCTGAGGTGAAAGATGTTTGCTCCCATCATCCCAGGAAAAGTCACACATGTTGCCATTCAAATAAATGACATCCAACATGGATGGCTGAAGGTTTAAAAATTACCATTCAATTTCACTGGTAGAGGGTAAACTAGAGAGAGGACTGGGAATGGTTAAGAAGAGAGAAAGCAGAACTTTAAACTTTAGCTAAGGAAAAATAAAGACTTGGAGAGAGATGACTCAGCAGTTAAAGGTGCTTGCCTGCCAAAACCCTCATGGCCTGGGTTCAATTCCCCTGGCCTACATAAATCCAGATGAACAAAATAGAGCATCCTTCTGTTGGCATGAGGCTGTGGCATGGCCATTCTCATTCTTTCTCTTTCTCCCTCCCTCTCTTTTTCTTGCATAGAGTAACTAAAAAATATTTAATGTACGTCTAGTGCTAACCTTCTGAGCTTTCTGGAGTAGAAATCTTGAGGACTTTTTCTTTTGCAGAGAAAAGAATTACCTCAGAAGGTTGTAGCTATAAGTTAGCATCCACGTTCTTGTTGCATTCACAAATATGGTTCTGTCTCCTACAGGTTTTGGAGAAATCACCATGAAAAACAGAATGAAGCTACTGTGTGTGTGTGTGTGTGTGTGTGTGTGTGTGTGTGTGTGTGTAGCAGACACCATCCCACTTTTAACTACTTGTCTTTTCCCAGTGCCTTTCTTTCTACCATAATTCAGGCCAAGGGTTCAGACTCAGTAAGAGGATTTTGAAGATGAAGGAGTGAAAGTCTCAAGTGATTGACAGCCCGATAACTTCCTAACAGGGTCTTCATGAAGATTAAATAAATAATGTGATATGCTCAGCACAGATATTTGGCATACTATTTGTGCTGGAAAAGGGTAGTGAGGTTCCCTATCAGTGTGTGGCTCCATGTAGCATTGTCTCAGAATCTGCATCCAGTTACTTTGAATTCGTTTGTGTATATGATCATGATCCCTTAGGCCTACATTCTATTTCAATGTAGATTTTTCTAAATAAATCAATGAATGACATTAGATAAATATCCTGAGTTGTATTAGAAAGAGAAGCTAAGAGATGTGAGTACTCCTTAATAGCCTAAATGGTTCTGCAAAGCCAGAAGATGGGCCTTCAGCACTCAGGGAAAGTTTTGCTCCAAGATCTCTGCCTGGTGAGGTCCCAAGGTTTCTCTCATCTTCCTTTTATTCTCTCCCATGTTCTCCCTTAAAAAACTCCCAAGCTTGGGGCTGGAGCAATGACTTGGTGGTTAAGGCATTTGCCTGCAAAGCCAAATGATCCTGGTTCCATTCTTCAGGACCCATGTAAACCAGATGCACAAAGGAGTGCATGCATCTTGAGTTCATTTGCAGTGGCTGCATGTCCTGGTGTGCCCATTCTCTTTCTCTCACACACACACTCTCTCTCTCTGCCTCTTTCTCTCTCTCAAATAAATAAATAAAAATATATTAAAAAAAAAAACTCTCAAGCTAAGCAGATCCCTCCCTCTGCCATTTCCAGTTCTTCCTTCCTAGAAACACTGTAAATAAGAGCAGCGCAAACATAAAGAGGAAGGTGTTGGTGTCCCCCATGTGCCTTTATGTTTCTAATGGGCTTTTGGAGGCAGCTATGATACTGTTTGCTATATCTGGCAAATGATCTAACATCAAATTAGAAACCCAGGTAGGAGACATTCTGGGAGGTAAGTGTGACCTCACACACAGGGCACAACAGCACCGAACATTTCTGAGGAGAATAACGTGTGAGTTATGAGAAAAATATGAATAAGAATCAAACAGCAAAAACTGAGAAACTAAGGAGATGGGAAAAAAAAATCACATGCAAGGGCTGGAGAGATGGCTTAGTGGTTAAGGTGCCTGCCTCCTAAGCCTAAGAACGCTTGTTCTAATCTCCAGCAGTTCCAATCTCCAGGTCCCACGTTTAGCCAGATGCAGTGATGCAAGGGTGCAATGCCGCACTTGACCACAAGGGGGCGCACACATCTGGATTTCGCTCGCAGCAGCTGAGAGCTGCTGGCGCGCCCATCTCTATCTGTCCTCCTCTCCCTCTCTCTCTGTCTCTCTCTGTGTCTCTCTCCAAAAAAAAAAAATCACACTTATGAATCCTATGAATGATCAACTACAAATACAGATAAGGTAACTGAGCATAACCTGCTAATTTATAAAAAGCTTGACAAAAATAAATCCAGTTGTATTTTTGAATTACAATTAAGTCAACTTAATTTTAATCAGTTTATTATGGTTTAAAATATTTTATGTATTTATTTGACAGAGAGAGAGAAAGAGTGGCACACCAGGGCTTCCTACCTCTACAAACCAAATCCACATGCATGTGCCACTTTGTGCATCTGGCTTTACGTGGATACTAGGGTGTGGAACCCAGGCCTATAGATTTTGCAAGCAAGTGCCTTTAACTGCTGAGCCATCTCTTCAGCCCCAATGAAAAAATAAATAAATAAATAAACCCATGCACATGCCTTACTTTGTACATCTGGCTTTATGTGAGTACTGAGGAATCAAAGCCAGGCCAGCAGACTTTATAAGCAAGTGCCATTAATCTCTGAGTCATCTCCCTAGCCCTTCAATTTAATTTTAAATAAAATTTAATTAAATTAACTTATGTTTAAAAGCATATACTTTTTAAAGTTAATTACCCACCCGATAGCCTTTATAGGGCTCCATATGAAGAGCGCTCCTATTAATTGCTGTGTTAAGATGGCCCTCCATGTCAGTGGGTGTCAGGTGTCTGTTGGTGAGTGTTTATTTGTTGTGACACTCATCTGGATGAGTGTCAACATAGAAAACGTCATCCTTGGGCTGGACAGATGGCTTGGAGGTTAAGGTGCCTACCTGCCAAACCTAAGAACGCTGGTTCTAATCTCCAGATCCCACGTTTAGCGAGATGCAAAATGTGACGTAAGGGTGCAATGCTACACTTGCCCACAAGGGGGCGCACACGTCTGGAGTTCATTGACAGCAGCTGAGAGGCCACTGGCTTGCCCATTCTATCTCTCTTGTCTCTCTCTCTCTATATATATATATCTGTGTGTCTCTCTCAAATAAAAATAAAAAATAAAATAAAATAAAAAAAAAAAAAAAAAACTGTCATCCTGATATTCTTGGATGAATGATTCCTGGCAAGTTCACAGAGCCTACTCACCATGGTCAAGGATGTATTTCACAATCTCCCCATTGCCAGTTTTAGCTGCGTAGTGAAGGAGTGAACAGTGGTCTGGTCCCTGAATTAGCAGGCTGCCTCCGTTCTTATAGCTTTCAATGAGCTGAAAGAGATCCACAGAAACAGGAGGTCAAGAAGCCTCTAGAGCAAAGAGAACAGTGAGTCAGTAAAGACCACAAGTGTTCACAGCCTCACAGGACACAGAGAAACCAAAGGGACGAAGTGGCATCTCAAGTCCCAGACATCACTCACCCAGATGGCCAGTGTCTCAGCTAGTTCCAGAGAGGGGATATGGATACTGAATGACCCAGGGAATGTGAAACGTGCAGAATTGCCCTGTATCCACTTTCTGAGTCCCTGGAATTCTCTCAAGGCAGTCAAGAGTGGAGAAGAGAACTGAAACAGCCTGAGATCAGCCAGCATTCTCTCCAGGGAAAGAATTCTGGAATCAGGCAGGAAGTGCCTAGGGGTGCCAGCTAAGGCTCTTTCTTGTGGCATTTGCCTACTCTTCAGCCTCTCACGAACACAACTGCCAAATGTTTCTCATTTTCCTGCACACAAGCATAAACACACACACACACACACACACACACGGCTCTGTTTCCTTCTGTATCTATAAACCAGATACCACATACTCAGCAAGGCTGGGAGGATCGTGGAATGAGCATTAAAAAAAAAATGATGGAGGGAATACAATTGTTTCTGTATGAGAAGAGTCAGGGGTAGGGCAGAATACGCACACCAGAGAGTTAAGGTAAGCAAATGAGGAGGCCATCTAAGTTCACGAAGTACTGAACCCTGAAGAAATACTTGATCTCCAAATTGTGGAATTAGCACATGAGGAGCCTTTGTGCAGCTTCAAAGGGGTGCTTTGAGGAGAAATAAGTTAACAAATAACTGAGGAGGTCAAAGAAAATGGGAAGCACCTACAAAGATTTATACCACCCAGTCTGCCGGTCTCCAAGGCCTCTGTAATGCACAGGGAGACAGGAGTGTCTATGATGACACAGCAAGGGAGAGGGCAGGGCTGGGCTTTCAGAGGGACATCAGAGAGGGCAAAGCAGGGCGAGCAAAATGATCCACAGGAAACAACTTAGGACACCAATCAAGAAGAGTGGGTGGGGGGAGGTAGGAGAGCCAGGAGAACTTGTATCTCTAAACAGCTGGGCAAGAGGACCAGAAAGAGTCTTCTGCAAAGATCCAAAAGGGCCATGCTCTATTCAGCTGCAGCCCCTTGCAACAGTGCACGCCTCACATCCACGAGCTAACCACGCAGGTTCACCCAGAACCAATGGGATCAGATGCCTTGGACTTGACTTCTGTAAGGTTTTTACACACTATAGCAACTAAATAATCCCATGGGCATCTCGTGCAGCCCTTGTGCACAGGAGCTTATTATGGCAGCCTGTCCACTATGAAGCTCCTGGGGTCTTCTGTTTGCCCTTCCTCTCACATCCTCCTCTTCCTGTCCACTGCCCTTCTGGGGTGCTCTTCCTCTCCTTTCTCTTTCCTTCCTTCTTTCTTACTTTCTACCTGTGTCTCTTGATCTCTCTCACACACACAGCCAGTGATATTTAGTATGTGTTGGGCTTTATATACAGGAAAGTGGAAGATTGAGAAGATGAGGAAGAGAGAGAAACAAACACACACACACAAAAACAAAACACAAAAAGAAAATTCCTCAGCTTCTATACTTTGTCTCCTAGTAAGTAAAGTGTTATTAAGACATTTTGGGGACATTCAGAGATTAATTATAATGTGAAATGTAATAGCCAGCTGGATTTAGTGGTTTCCCATATTTCAAATAAGCCTCTGTAAGTCTTTTTCTTTCTTTCTTATTTTTTCCTTCTCTCCCTCCCTCCCCTCCCCTTTCCTCCCTTCCTCCCTCCCTCCCTCCTTCCCTCCCTCCTTCCCTCCTCTCTCTCTCTTTCTTTCTTTTTCCTTCTTTCCCTCCCTCCCCCCTCCCCTTTCCTCCCTCCCTCCTCCTCCCTCCCTTTCTTTCTTTCTTTCTTTCTTTCCGCCTTTCTTTCTTTCTTTCTTTCTTCCTTCCTTTCTTTTTTTCTTTCTTTCCTCTTTTTTCTTTCTTTCCTCTTTCTTTCTTCCTTCCTTCCTTCCTTCCTTCCTTTCTTTCTTTCTTTCTTTCTTTCTTTCTTTCCTTCTTTCTTTCTTGGCTTAGTAATACACTTGTAGACCTGGGAAATAAGCCATCTTAAAAGTATTAGAGGGGCTGGGGAGATTGCTTAGTGGTTACAGTCACTTGCTTGCAAAGCCTGATGGCCTAGGTTTGATTCCCCAGTACCCACCTAAAGCCAAATGCACAAAGTGGCACATGTGTCTAGACTTATTTGCAGTGGCAAGATGCCCTGGCATGCCCATACTCTCTGTCTGCCTCTTTTTATTTCGTGTTTGCCCTCTCTCTCACTCTAATAAATAAAAAAAAAATGAAGGTTTATGTTTTCAAGATGTTCAGGCTTGGGCTGGAGAGATGGATGGGTGGTTAAGATACTTGCCTGCAAAGCCTAAGGACCCAGGTTCAATTCTTCAGGACCTACATGAGCCAGATGCACAAAGTGGTGCATGCGCCTGCAGTTCATTTGCAGTGGCTGGAGGCGCTGGTAAACCGAATCTCTCTATCTGCCCCTTCCTGTTCTCCCTCTCTCAAATAAATAAATAAAAGTTTAAAGATGAATAAATAAATAAATAAAGATGTTCAGGCTCAGTTTTCTAGGCCCAGTGGTTGTTCTCACATTCCGCAGAAGCTAAGGTAAGTCTTGCAGGAGTGTGGGCTGGCTGTCTCAGCCCATTGTTGGGAAGTGCCCATGAACTCACAGCTGCACTGTATAGGGCACAAGCTTCTCCGTAACGATTCTTCATGACATTATGATCTAGAAAACAGCCTAGGTATCCTGGACCACTGTGTTTGCAATTTTCTCCCTATTTGCTTTCTGCTAGCAATCTGTTGACAATGTAGGACAGGAGGCATTCTTTGGGGTTTTTTGTTTTGTTTTTTTAAGCAAAAAAGAAAGCGAAATGTAAAGAATAAAAAAGTAGTACATCTCAGCTTCCTGTAAAGACCTTGGGTCTCTTAGTCCTTACTGGAACTTCCTACGTGGCTGATGGATGAGGTGTAACCTCCAACGCAGAGGCACCCATCCACCACTATCAGACAGCACACCAGTGTGCTGGGGCTACACAGGGACTCGTGGACAGTCACGGGCCAGGCCTGGAAATAACACTAGAGCAATGAGATCTTTGAGGAGACTCATAGACTAAGGCATATTTTTTATCCCCATTATGGTTAATTGTTTAAGAAACACAGATTAACACGAGAGTGTGACTAAAATGGCTAACATTTTGGAGTCCCTTCTAAGTAATACAAAGCCTTGATGGCTTTACACATCTGATGACAGTCACTCCTCTGACAGACAAAAAGCAGCAGCCTTGTCACTTCATTTTATGCATGAAGAAATTGAGGCACAGAGAAAGTTCAAAAATTACATAAAACCACACATACAGTGAATGGCAGAGCCAAGATCTGAAGTCAGACAATCTGGCCTCAGAATTGACATTCACTCTCAGGGGCAGGGGGTGTGGGGGTGTGGAGAGGGGTGGTGAACATTTCCCTCCAGGTGAACTAAATTCATCAGAGAACATAAGTGCAGACTAAAGTGCTCAAAATGGACCCGGATAATTTTATTTTGATTGACTGTGACTCCCACAGTATTCTAGTAACAGAAGATGAAGCTAGAGAATGTATTTTTGAGTATTGTTTAGGCGCTTGCATATGTATTTATTCTCACACATGTCGGAATGAGAGAGACTTTTAAATTCCGCACATGCCAGCTGCTAGAGGGATTCGTGGCACCCTGAGCATTGCCTTCTGGGACTATGTGGTTCGTTTCAATTAATTGAGCAAGTCTCGGGGCACTCTACTGTGATCGATCTCTTTGCTGTCAGGAAATACAGAGACGTCACGAGGGCTTCCCTGTTTCTTTCTCTGTTCATTTCTCAAAAGATCATCTTTCCTCCTTCTACTTGGCCAGCGCAGGCAGGGGAAGGTAATTAATATGCTGGATCTTGAAAAATTTGGTGAGGCGTGACATCAATTTAAAGTCCGTAAGGAATCACCAAAGTTTTGGAAGGAGGATATCTTACCTTCATAAGGTCACCAGCTATTACTGCCTGCAAAATTGCTGTGAAAGACAAAAGAGAGACGTCCCATTAGTAGAAGACCCTCTCACGAAGGTGCTACAAAAGAATGGGTCCAGATTTTGGAGACGTAGTCTCTATTTGGGGCAGGGATGGGGAAGGAGAAGCATGCCAAAGGTTGGGTCTTGGTAAAACAGGTGAAATCCCCCCAGTCAGCCCTTTTCTACCCAGATGTCAATCCCATACGTGATTCTTCCAGAGCTTTCTTGAACCCCTCCACCCTAACATGGAATTGGGAGTCAGACTGGATTCAAATCCTAACTCTGACCTTAAAAGGTGTGGAACATTACGCAAACCATTAAATCCTTTGAGCCTCAGTCTCCACAGTTGTAAAAGAGAAAAGTCTAAACCTTGTGGGATTGGCTAAAAGGTTTCATCCCTATAGCTTCTCCCTTCTCTTCAGTTCCTGCTACGTTGTTCTCCAGGAATTCCAACCATCACCAGTCATTTTAATTGTGAACGTTGTCATAACAAATTCTTGCTGGCATGCATAATTAGCAGATTAGAGCCAGAAAAGAGGAAACCAGTCTAGTTTAGTGGGGTTTTGGAGAGAAGGAGCATGTGTTTGGCATTAAATTGAGATCTGACTACTATGGAAAGAAGCTTAAACGTCTTAGGTAACTCAAATTTCTTATGAGAATATGCAGTCTTGAGCTGGAAATGAAAATGTCTAATGCTTTATGCATGTCATGTAAAGTGTTGAACAGAAGTAAGAAAAATGTGATTGATAAAAGCAGAAAAGTATACGATGTGTGATGACAGGGTTCCTAAAGGGAGCTATTTGCATGGGGGTAGAAGCAATCTTTTATAAATGAAAAGATGCCAATTCATAAACTATACAAACAATACACATTCAAGATTCCAAATCACCAAATTCTGGAGGAATAAAAATAATTAAAGTTTATTGTGCACAGTGTCATTTTATTCTTCTTATCTGAGTAAAACTTCCCAATTAGAGTTAGTTATAAGTATAGTAGCAGCACAGTCCCTGGTTGTCACTGAACAAAGCCCTCATGGCTTTTCTACGAGCATTTAGGAGTCCTGCGTGAATAGATACAAAGGGCCATGGCTTGTTGACCTCATTCGGGGGTGCATAACCAAGAGCCCTCCCTTAGCCAAATCAGAAGCTGCCAACACCTACAGAGATGAGGAGCTGTGTTGAACACAAAAGGAAGGAAAATGCAAGAAGGTAAAGAAAGAACAGAACAGGGAGGACAGTGGGGGCTCCTCTCTAGAAGAAACTATAGTGAACGCATACTTTCCTTCAGTGCGCTCTCTGAATTCAAGCACCAGGCTTTACACACAACAGATGCACCCTGATTAGTTGTTGAGCTGATCGACAAGAAAGCAAGGGGAAACACAAGAAGGGAAGAGATGAACATAGCAGAAAGGGAATTAATCAAGTAAGATATGTCAATTCTAAGAAAGTGTGTCTCACTCTTTGTTACTAAATGGGGCACTGATATTTGGAGCAAAGAAGCCCTTGGGGCACAGAACCAGTCGTGGTCCATTTGGCACCATTAGTGCAGCCTGCTGTGTCAGGCTCAAGCCCCTTATCCGCTGTCCCATTGAGTTCCCGTAAGCTCCATGAGGCCCATAGAAAGTGGCAGAAAATATTGCTGTCATGTCTGAAGTATGGACAACTGTGCTAGATTAGGGTATCATTATTGTTCATTTTCTTGGAACATGAACTTAATAAATTATTCAATCTTTTTGAGACAATTTTTCCACTTGCAAATAAAGTTAACACCTGTACTGCTTACTTCTGGAGTGAGGGTCAAAGGTTTTAAAAAAAGTGCTTTATAAATAAGCATGTTACATAAACAGGAAGGGTAGTTTTCTAAACTTCTGTGATGCACATAAGCATGCACACACACACAGACACACACACACACACACACACACACACACACCACCACCACCACCACCACCAATACCAACACCAACACCACCACCATATGGGTACTCCAGAGAGAGCCTTCCAATAAGGGTACAGTTGGCATGTGAAGTTGGATAGAATATCTCTGCTAACATAGCACCTTTCAGATGTGAAGTCCAGATAAACCATTAGAACACAGAAGGGCAGTCTGAAGAAAGCATTAGCAACTACAGGGCTAGAAGAACAAACAAGCTTAGACTTTTATAAACAGGATGTTCTCTTGGCTTTAGCAGAATATCCTGATTATGAAAAACAATAAGGTTAGGGAAATAATGTAAAAGAGTAGTTCACGAACTATTGTAACTCACCCTCAGAAGATTGAACCAGCAACATAGTTTACATTTTTAAGGTCATGTTAAACCTTTTCCCCTAATGTCAGTATTCAGGAAAAAAAAGAGGGAGAAAAAAAGTATTAAACCTTTAATCCCAGCACTCGGGAGGCAATAGGAGGATTGCCGTGAGTTCAGGCCACCCTGAGAACATAGTTAATTCCAGGTCAGCCTGGGCCAGAGTGAAAAAAGTATTGAGAAGATGAATCCTTATTTGAAAGCATCTATGTAATAAAATTTGGTGAATGGAAACAACAAATCAAGAGAATGAAAGAGATCATCAAGATGAAAGTCCATGTAAAAGTCTCAACGAATCAGTAGCACAGGCTGGGTTAAAAACTATTGATGACGGGCTGGAGAGATGGTTTAGTGGTTAAGACGTCTGCCTGCGAAGCCTAAGAATGCTTGTTCAAATCTCCTGGTTCCATGTATAGCCAGATGCAAAAGTGATGTGATGCAACGTCACACATGCACACAAGGGGGTGCACGCATCTGGACTTTGTTCACCAACTGAAGAGGCCCTGACACGCCCATTCTCTCTCTGACTCTTCCTCTCTGTCTCTCTCAAATTAAAAAAATAAAATAAAATAAAACTACTGATGAGAAAGGCTTCTTGGAGGAGGTGAATTTAAAGGCAGCCTATTCCTAAAGTAGAATTAATTAGTAAAGAAAGTTTGCAATGTCCTTGTAAAAAGAAGGAAGGATTCAAACAAAAACATAGAAGGTAAAAGTCACACTGGCTGCTGCAGTGAGCTCCATGTTGTCACATGGAAGTGGAGAGCAGCCCAGGTCACACATTCTGCAGTGTCCCAGGACACTCCAGCCAGGGTCCACATGCCAAGGTTAGGCACTGAAATAACACCCTGAAGGTTGTGAGAGATCATGTGGTCTTTAAAAGCAAATCAGGGCATCTACCAAGTCCTTCAGCAGTCATTTTGACTCTGCTTCCCCTCCCCATCTGAAACTAGAGCTATGACCTGTTCTTACCAGCTTACCCCCATCACCCCAGTAGGGCCTTATTCATTTACAAGTATTGTAATTTCTGCTAGTTGGTTTCCAGCCTCTGCCCAGTTTGAAGTCCTCACAAATAAGAAGAAGACTATATAACAGAATCATAACCACAAATCATTTTCATTATACTTGATAAAGAAAGCATGAATATTTACTTTTAAGGCAAGAAATACACCCAAGGGTAGCTATTATGCAAACATTATTAGGAACACGGCTCACTTCTCTCTCCTGATTAATGTCCTTCCCTATGAACAATGATGTTTAAGGTTTCCTCTGCATAAAGAGGGCCTGAATCCATTAATATTCAACTCTAGATAAAAACCTTCTGAAAGATCAAGCTTAAAAACAAATAATGAACTGATACGATTACAGTATTATTCTTTATTTCTTGAGCTCTGGATTGCCCCCCCTTTCTTTGGCTCTTCTTCATATTAAAAAAATATAGCTTAAAATTTCCAGAAGCAAGGGAAGTTCAATTATTAATGCACCATAAAGGTTATTGAGCATTTGAGTAAGTTTCCTGGGAAATTAAAGTGCATAAACTTATGCACTGAGACAGGAAGGAAAGGGGGAGACCTCAGAGAAATGTGTCATTTTTTAGAGGTGATAGGCTGAATCTGTCTGCATGAATTGGTTTCATTTTCCTTCTGCAATGTCTTCACATAAATGACTGTCCATACACTTCCTATGGCAGAGAGCCACGACGGCCAGGAGGGAACCTTCTGATGCATTGCATGACTCCTCTTAGCGAAGCCTGAATCCCTAAGGGTTTGGATGTGCTAAGACCTCATTCATAGAAAGAAAGTACAGCTTCTCTCCTACAGAATCCAGAAAGAAAGATGACAGTGGCTGTGACTGAAATGTCTGTGCCCCTCCCAACTTCACATTATGTAGGTGTTATTAGGAGGTGGGAAAGTGATTAGGCTCCAAGCAGTCCTCATGTATGAAACGCCCTTATAAACATGTCTTCTGAGAGTGGCTGGGTCCTTCCATCTTTTCTGCCTCATGAGGAGGATTGAGCATCCTTCCCACTCTGCTTTTGAGCATGTGAGAATGCAGTGAGAAGGAATGATCTTGGAAGCAGAGTGTGCATTTGCTAGACATGGAATCTGCTAGCACTTTGATCGTGGACTCGCCCACCTCCAGAAGCCTGAGAAATGAATTTCTATCATTTATATTCATCAACTCTATAGTATTTTGTTACAACAGTAGGAGCACACTTAGAGACTGTCCTTGCTTCCCTCATGGCAGGTTCTGTTTAAGAAGATGGGGAAAAAGCAACATGTGGAAAACAAGAAAACGCTCTCTCTCTCTCTCTCTCTCTCTCTCTCTCTCTCTCCTGAAGAAGACATTTGAAAAAAAAAAAAAGGCATAAAGTACAGACAAGCTCAACCTTTATAATGAGGAAAGGTTTAAGTCCAGAAAGAACCTTTAACTAACCATGATCTTGGGCAAATTGGTTTACCAAGATTCAGTTCTCCCTAGGCAAACTGAAGATTACAAATAGATCTATATAAAGAATGTGCATAGTGTATGTGTGGGAGTGTGGTAGTTTGAATGTATGCCCCCTCATAGACTCAGGTGTTTTATGAAAGCTTGTAACTTGAATCTCTAGCAGCCTGGCTGGAGGAGACGTTACTGGGAGTGGATCATAGAGTCCAGCTTTAAGGTGTGTTTCGCAGTGGACTGGATTTCCAGGCCAAAGATAGGCAGAGAGGTTTGTGTGTGTTGGCTGGTGATGGTGTCTCTCTGCTTGGATATATGGAAGCAGCTTCTTCCACCACTGACAGAACTTCCCCCTGGATCTGCAAGCTTGAAATAAATCCCTTACTCCTCTAAAGTGGATGTTCATCCTGGCCATGTGAAGCTGACCACAACAGGGCATATGTATGAGTAAAGATGGGAGGCATGTGTGTGCATGTGGACACCAGAAGATGATGGTTAATGTCTTCCTCAGTTGCTCTCTACCTTATTTTTTGAGACAGGAACTGACTCACACTGAACTCTGAACACACTGATTCAGCAGACTAGCCAGCCAGTGAGCCCCAAGGATACTCCTATCTCTGCCTCCCCAGCTTGCACTCAGCACCTGGCTTTTATATGGATGCTGTACATTCAACACTTTGCCAAGTGAACCGTCTTCTGACCTTAAGAACAGTTTTATTGGGGCTCTGTTTGGTAAATAAACTCAGGAGAGAAGGATCTCACCTTGTAGAATACAATGGTGTATTGATTTTAACGTACCCACATAGAAAAAAAAAAAAAACATTTAAGCCAGGCGAGGTGACTCAAACCTTTAATCCCAGCACTCAGGAGGCTGAGGTAGGAGGATCACCATGAGTTCAAAGCCATCCTTGAGACTACATAGTGAATTCCAGTTCATCCTGGGCTAGAGTGAGACCCTACCTTGAAAAAAAAAAAAAACAAACAACAACAACAACAATAACAACAACAAAATTTAACGGCCATAGCCATAGTTTGACATCTGACTACTTGTAAAGGAATAGATTAAGGTTGTAATTTTTGTCTGCCAATAAAATTTTTAGGTATGAAAGACTTGGCAAAGCTACATGATAACACATGCTTATATCCTTAACAAATCAAATGAGAGTACTATATGTTATACGTGAAATAAAAGCAAACTCCTGTGAAGTCATATCTCTTTTTAAAAGATTAATCTGTGAGATCCAATTATTGTTCACCATTTAGAGTAATGTTAGCAACCACTGAAATGTTTTTAAAATATTGTAGAGAAAATTAAAAGGAAAACAAAAGATACCTACCAAAAGAAAAACACACTAATTGGTTCAATGAGATTCATTAACATATCTGAATTTGGAAAGCTCTGCTTGTTTGTTTGTTTGTTTGTTTTGGTTTTTCAAGGTAGGGTTTCACTCTAGCCCAGACTGACTTGGAATTCATTATGTAGTCTCAGGGTGGCCTTGAACTCACAGAGATCCTCCTACCTCTGCCTCCCCATTGCTGGGATTAAAAGTGTGTGCCACCATGCCCGACAAGCTCTTCATTTTTTATAATCATTTTTATTTATTTATTTATTAGAGACAATGGGAGAGAGAGAATGGGCACACCAGGGCCTCTAGCCACTGTAAATGAACTCCAGATGCATGTGCCATCATATGCATATGGCTAACGTGGGACCTGGAGAATTGAACCTGGGTCCTTAGGCTTCGCAGGCAAGCGCCTTAACTGCTAAGCCATCTCTTCAGCCCAAGCTCTGCATTTTTAATCAACATTTTCATGTTCAGAATCATAACTTTGTATCTACAACTATGTATCAAATCTGTCTGTATTAATATGTATTTTAAATAGTAATCTATCTACTGAGCAGTAATGGTCTACATTGTCCTCAGTCTGGCTCCATTTTCTTAGATGTGGAAAGAGGACATGAAAAATGAATGGCATTCCCAGGGGCCCACAGATAGCCAGGAGGGGGTGAAGATGCTAAGGACTTTTGTTCCACTGATTTTCTGCCCTTCTCTCTCTCAAGTTCAGTTTCACTACAATGCATTGTTTCAAAAATTCAAACAAAGAACCTATGAAAAGACGATACAAACACAAGACCTGCAGAATAGGAAGGAGAAAAAAATGATATCAAAATAGAACAGAAACTAGTTGAAAAGAAGAAGGGATTCAACAGAGGGAGAGATTTCATAGGAGGGAAAAGGGAAGGCAGTGGGAGGGCATTATAGCATGGTATATTATGTTAATCAAAGTTATCAATACAAAGTATTAAAAAATAGATAAAATAGTGAAGCGACATCAGCTTATGATTCAAAGCTCAAACTTTTTGGTGTGTCCATGGAAATAACAGTTTTCAAGCAGAGCGTATGACCCCTTTGCTTGATCTGATCATGACCACAGTCTTTCAGATATTTCCTTTATTCAGTCAGTGTGACTTCCTGTTTAGCCACCATACAGATTGTGCCATCAGCTTTTACCATCAGGTGCCTGACAGTCCACCTCTTTGAGAGATAGTTGGATCTACTTTATCAGAAATATTCTGTCCAGTTTTTCTATTTGTGAGCATCTGCCTTATACAGGAGAAACACACTGTGAATGCTTAGCTTGCACGAAACCGAACTCACTCTAATCCTTAACCACAGCCAAGGTAAGCTACACTCTCTTCATGGCAGGGACAGCCACTGTGAGTTATGCTAATCAGGCATGAATGGAGAACGGCTCTGAGAGCCGACTGTAATTAATATTATTTTACACAGACAGACTGAACAAGTCCGAGATGAGGCGAGAAAAGGGAGAAATTGGCTATTTCTAAAGACCTCTGTTTTTTAATCTAGGCCTGGGGGAGTTTTTGACAATCAGGAACAAGATAAGTAACAAGTTATTTCTTACAATAAAAACCCAAAATGATGAAGTACTTTTAAAGACAGTTTATTAAAACAGACTCATAAATATTCTTATGATGATATGCAAATCTGTATTAATTTTTTATTATTATATGGTAAGCAACCTCAAGCATCATGGCTTAAGAAACAATTCTTCATTTTGCTCAAAAATATGCAGTTTGTAGGGTTCGGGAGATTGTTCAATGAGTGATGGGCTCGCCTTGCAAACATGAGGACACAGGTGAAAAATTCTGGTGTGGCATGTGCCTGTCATCCCAGGGCTGTGGAGGTGGATTTGGAAGGTTTGCAGATCAGCCACTCTAGCCTAGTTGTTGTAGTCCAGGCCGACGAGAGATGCCATCTTAAAAAAGGTGGGCATGGGCTGGAGAGACAGCTTAGCAGTTAAGGCATTTGCCTGCGAAGATTAAGGACCCAGGTTTGATTCCCCCAAAACCCATGGAAGCCAAGTGCCCAAGGTGGTGCATGCAACTGGAGTTTGTTTGCAGTGGCTAGACACCCTGGCGTGCCCATTCTCCACACTGCCTCACAAATAAATAAATAAAAATAAATTTTTTAAAAAGGTGGGTGGCATCCCTGAAAATGACACCTAACATCTCCTCCATTATGCATCTATACACACATCTGTACACATGTACCCATACACATATGAACATACATACCATATACACACATGTGAAAAACATGACTTGGGGCAGAGTTTTGAAGAGCAAGCCTAAGCTCAGAACTCCACCTCAGTGTGACCTCACACTTGGCTATAACTGGGGACCGACTTTAGCTGGAAGCCACAGTTTATTTTTTTTTTTTTTACATGGCTTCTCGTGGGCTGTTCTGGCTTCCTCAGAAAATATTGGTGGGATCCCAAATGTCACCATCTCAGAGGAGCCAGGAGAGGTGGCTCACCTTGCCTTGGAAACCACAAACCACCCTTCCCACTGAAGTCCCAAGTCAGTCTGTACTCCCAGAGGGAGGAGCCAGGCTCACTGGATAAAGTCACAGTGCCGGATGAAGGTGTATGAAATAGCAGGATGCCATGAAAGCCTTCAAGGGTCATATCGTAGTTGAATAGTGATGTGTTTCAATCAAAGCTCTAGGTTGACTTTTAATTAATGTTGGGAAATGACTTTGACCAACATGTTTTGTTCCCCGTGTCATGCATACGACAATGGTGCGTTCTATGTCATGTCTATCTCAGCAGAAAAGTTTTTTGAAAGGCTGAGAATTGTTTTTCTAAAGGAATTTCTTTTTTTTTTTTTTGGAAGCAGGAAGAAGAAACATGCAAGAAGTAACAATTTGTACTTCCCCAAACAGCCATGCATTCTCACTCTTCCTACACACCGATCCTGCAAGATGATTTTGACACTCTTCCCAGTAAGACGTGGAGGCTGTCTTATCCCTCCCTTAGTATGGACAAACATGAGACTCGAGTAAAGATGACACGGATTGATTTCCAAGGCCACATGAACCTTGTTGCCTCGGCTTCTGGGGGATGATGGCTTTGGGAATCCAGCCACCATTTCCCAAAGAGGCTTGGCCACTTCCCTAAAGTAGCCATGGAAAGCCCTGGGAGAGGAACGGTGACTTTCAACTAAAACTAGTTCCTTCCCCCTACCCTGCTAAAGCCATAGGTTGCAGTCGCCTGCAGGTGAAGAGCCCAGCTTCCATTACAGCACAGGAAGAAACTGGTTTTTTCAAAACTCAAGGACGGGGCTGGAGAGATGGCTTAGCAGTTAAGGCGCTTGCCTGCGAAGCCTAAGAACTCATGTTCGAATTTCCAGGTCCCATGTAGCCAGATGCTGTGACTCAAGTGTGTAATATTGCACATGTGTCACAAGAGGGTACACATATCTGGAGTTTGTTTGCAGTGGCTAAAGCCCTGGCATGTCCATTCTCTCTCTCAAAATAAATTCTTAAAATAAATAAATAAATAAATAAAAACTTAAGGTTATGGGCTACCTCAGACTCCTCTCAGCTTCTCAGAATGAGAGCTTTTCTGTATTATCTCTACCTTCTACTATACTCGTTTAAAATAAACCTTTCATAAGCTACCCTTTAAAATAATCTCAGTGCTGGGGAGGATAAAAGCATTTACTCCACATGCACGAGGTCCTGAAAGGGCCTGATCTGCCTTGAGTTCAATTCCTCCAGTACCCTTGTTAAAAAAAATAATGCTGGGCATGGCCACACACTCCTTGTGACTTTGGCCTACAAGAAAGAAGCAAAGGGCTGGAGGGGTGGCTTAGCGGTTGGGGTGTTTGCCTGCAAGGCCAAAGGACCCAGGTTCGATTCCCCAGGACCTACGTTGGCCAGATGCACAGGGGGGCACAAATGTCTGGAGTTTGTTTGCAGTGGCTGGGGACCTTGGTGCACCCATTCTCTCTCTCTCTCTCTCTCCCTCTTTCTCTGTCAAATGAAAAAAAAGAAAAAAGCAGAGACTAGACAATCGCTGGGGCTGGTAGGTCATCCAGTCTGACTGAAACGGCGTTTCCAGGTTCAGTGACTGTCTCTGTCTCAAAGAAGCAAAGCAAAAAAGCAATGGAGGAAGACTCCTGACGCCTCTGTGTGCTACATGCAGGCAGACAGGGCCCACACACCTGCACACGTGTGTGCACACACCACACACATACAGCATCCCACACATGCTATGCACACAAACACACATGCACACCTACACAAAGAAATCTTTATACAAAGTGCCTTATTTATTTCTTTTTTAAAAATATTCATTTACTTATTTTAGAGAGACAGACAGAGCAAGATGGAGAGAGAGAGAGAAAATGGACACGCCAGGGCTTTCAGCCACTGTAAATGAACTCCAGATGCATGCATCACCTTATGCATCTAGCTTACGTAGGTCCTGGGTCCTTTGGCTTTTCAGGAAAATGCCATCTCTCCAGCCCCAAAGTGCCTTATTTGTAAGCAAAACAAATTTTTGTTGTGTTTTAAGCCATGATGTTTTAAGGTCGTTTGCCATACAATAATAGTTGACACAGATTTACATATCACTATTGCAAGAACAATTGTATATCTGTTCTCATGGATTAGGTTCTTAAAAAACCCTTCAGCTGGGTTAGAGAGATGGCTTAGTGGTTAAGTGATTGCCTGTGAAGCCTAAGGACCCCGGTTCAAGGCTTGATTCCCCAGCACCCACATAACACAGATGTTCATACATCTGGAGTTTGTTTGCAGTGGCTGGAGGTGAGCGCCCATTCCCTCTCTCTCTCTCTCTCTCTCTCTCTCTCTCTCTCTCTCTCAAATAATAAAAAAGAAAAAGAAAAGAAAAGCCCTTCAGCTTTTTAGCTTTCACTGTAAGAAGTAACTTGTCAAGTATCTTGTTCCTGATTGTCAAAAATACCCCTAGGCCTAGATGAAAATGCAGAGGTCTTTAAAAACAGATAATTTCTCTCTTTTTCTCACTTCATCTTGGACTTGTTCAGTCTGTTTATGTAAAGTTATATTAATTATAATCATTTTGCTGAGTCTCTTTCCATGAATGCCTAATTAGCATAATTCACAGCGCTGTCGCCACCATTAAGTGAGTGTGGATTACCTTGGCTATGTTTTGTCATTATACTAAGTTCTGCTTTTTTTGGAAGCTAAGCTTCTGTTAGTGTGTTGCTCATGTACTATGGCTGGCCACTCACAAAAAGAAAAATTGGACATAATGTTTCTGAGAAAGTAAATAGAGGACAATCTACGTGGAGAACGATGTCTCAGAGAGTTGGGCCATTGGGCAGCTGATGGTACACGCTGTGCTATGGCCAAACAGGAAGTCACACTGACTGAATAAGGGAAATGTCTGAACACTGTGGACATTGTCAGATCCATTAAATGTCTTGAGTTTTTCATCATTCCATGTTTCCACTGGCATACAAAGTGGCCTTAAAACCATGAATGAACTTTTGTTTATTTTGTAGACCTTACAATCATAAAACTGGGGAGGTTATTTGTTTACATGTACGTTCAATTAAAAATTCCATCTAAGGGCTGGAGAGATTGCTTAGTGGTTAAGGTGCTTGCCTGTGAAGCCTAAGGACCCAGGTTCACTTCCCCAGTACACATGTAAGGCAGATGCACAAGAGGGGGCATGTCATGTGTCTGGAGTTCATTTGCAGTGGCTTGATGCCCTGGCATGCCCACTCTCTCTATCAGCCTCTCTCTCTCCCTTTCTCTTTCTCTCTTTCTTACTTTCTCTCTCAGAATGGATAAATAAAATAAAAATTTAAAAATTCCATCGAAAGGCTGGAGGGATGGCTTAGCAGTTAAGGTGTCTGCCTGCAAAGCCAAAGGACCCAGGTTCGATTCCCCAGGAACCATGTTAGCCAGATGCACAAGGGGGCACACACAGGTCTAGAGTTTGTTTGCAGTGGCTGGAGGCCATGGCATGCCCATTCGCTCTCCCTCTTTCTCTGTCAAATAAATAAATGAATTAAAAATATTTTTTTTTTGGAGAGAGACACAGAAAGAGATAGAGAGAGAGGGAAAGGGAGACAGATAGAGAATGGGCACACTAGCAGCCTCTCAGCCACTGTGAACAAACTCCAGACACGTGCGCCCCCTTGTGGGCCAGTGTGGCATTGCATCCTTGCATCAGTTTTTGTGTCTGGCAAACATGGAACCTGGAGATTGGAACCGGCATTCATAGGCTTAGCAGGCAGGTGACTTGACCGCTAAGTCATCTCTCCAGCCCAAATAAAATATTTTTTAAAACTTCCATCTAAAGCCGGGCATGGTGGCGCACGCCTTTAATCCCAGTACTCGGGAGGCAGAGGTAGGAGGATTGCCGAGAGTTCGAGGCCACCCTGAGACTACATAGTTAATTCCAGGTCAGCCTGGACCAGAGTGAGACCCTACCTCGCAAAAAAAAAAAAAAAAAAAAAAAAAAAGAACAACTTCCATCTAAGATATGTTCTGGACCTACTATTTTCTTAATAGTTAGATGTGTGAAGAACTGCCTCTCCATTCTCCTCTTTCAGCAAATGTCCACTCACTGTACCCGAGGCCTATGTCCTTCCCACTAGAATATCAGCTTGCTCTTCACTGAGGACATCTGGGGGGGGGGCGGTGCAGAACACATACATCTCCTATCATCATCATCCCTCATCACAGGAACTGACCTCTCAGTGGCAGCTAAAAGCCACCAACCAGCCCAGCGGTCTGATATTCAAATGTGACCTTGTGCCAGAGACACTATCAAGTCTGTAACCATCTATGAAAGACTTAGATAGGTTTTGTTTGTTTGTTTGTTTGTTTCCCTTTCTAATGACAGAGTTAATTCTCAAATTCAATTAGTTCCTCCTCATTGCATTCAAGAACATATATGGGTTCTTTCCATCTGTTGTAGCAATCCTTTTGAAGTTCCTATTAGCCTGGAAGCAGTTTGTAGATCGGAGAGAAATACAAACAGCACCCATGTAGTGTTCCCTTCTGGTAGAAAACATCTACCTTACTGCCAGGGGACCACGATGTGCCCCTTCCCTTCAAAAGCAGTCAGTTCTGCTTCTTCTATTCACGACTGGAATTGGCTATAAACAGCACAGTGACCAGATGTGACTCAGACACACTCCCTTTATTTATTTATTTGTTTGTTTGCTTGGGGGATTTTTTGTTATTTCATATCCTTACCTCCCTAACTCTCCAATTAAGCCAGAAACATGAGGACTACGTTTGGTTTTGTC
Organism: Orientallactaga sibirica; assembly: GCA_036365145.1. NCBI lineage: Eukaryota > Metazoa > Chordata > Mammalia > Rodentia > Dipodidae > Orientallactaga > Orientallactaga sibirica. Next base: position 28,046,504 of record JAEOAD010000019.1, read on the forward strand.
TCCTATTCATGTTAAGAATATTACGTCTTTCTCTGGAAAGCCCATGGTATGGGGAATTAATAAAGTTCCAAGTCAGCCCTGTTGGTATTTATGGTCTGGTGGTTCCATTTGGTTGTGGCTTCACTAGACTTTGTATTTAACTTTGTGGGAGACGTGGTCAGGAATAGGAGAAGTCCCACCTAGGCTAGGAATATAAATTAGTGTTACAGTATGTGGTTAGCATTTGCATAACCCTGGATTTGATCTCCAGCAGAAAGAAAGAAGGGAGAGAAGGAAGGGCCCACTCTACTGACCCTACTATAGCTGGAAATCAATTTTAGAGTTCCAAAAATGTTCAGATCTCTTCAGGAATCCAATGGTTGCATGAAAACAAGATTGCAAGACCAGAAGTGTTTACATCATGAGTCAAACCAAAGCCCCATGTTAAGCAGTGATGTACATTACTTCTTTAGAACACCAGCACTAAGCCTTTGATCAGGATTACAGCACAGCTAATGGGTGTTTTCTTTGATTACATGGTTCACATGATAAATTCATAGGGGCCAATGGAGAACATACTCTTCCACTCCTATAGCATTCTGCTTTCAACCAGCTGTATAAAACATGTTGCAGTGATGACAACAGGGGCCAGCAAGGGCCTTGAAACATATCCCTTGACCATCCTCTACAACTCTATATCCTATATTATTAATGTCTTCTCTAGTGACAAATTAGCATGATTGGATATAGGAAGTCAACATTTTTTTCTATAGTTTCACCTTCTGAAATGATACCCAAATATTCCTTTAAAAATACAAAAGAGCATTAATTTCTGGCATCGCTATTATAAAATCCCATTAACTATTCTGCTCAGTAAACAGTAAGCTTATACAAATAGGAAAGATTTTTCACATTTGCAAGGGGTTTAATCTGATTATACTGTACCAAATTGGTGAACCCAAGTAATTTCAATACACAATAGCACTCCTTTCCCTTCTTAATGTTTGAATGAAGCCATACATATTAAGATGCTTTACATATTGCAAACTGATTTAATGTAAGAGATTAAAAAGTAATTCTGGTGTTCTCTGAAGACCCTCCATCCCCAAAATGTGGATAGAACTTAATTTCGATTAACTCCATTTGTTTATTTTTGCATTTATAACATTTGGATGAGAAAACTAAAATCCTCAGACAGTGAGAGAATGAGAAAGCTATTAGATATGGCCCTGCTCAGCCTCACAGATGGAGGAGGTGCCACAAAGCACTGAAGATCTGCTGGCCCATAGCTCCTCTCTGCTCTCACAGAGTAGCTACGAGGCAGAATTGTGGCTCCAGCATTAGCCCTTCATTCAGCATAAGGCCTGCATTCCTCCTGAGTTCATTTGATGTATTTTAGCAGTGTCCTTCAGGACGTTAAAAGGAACTCAGGTTGAAAAAGTGTACTCGTATTTCATTCAGAGTGAGCTGCCAGCAGACCCGATGGGGCCTGAAAGAGATGGATGGTTATTGGCTTTGACCAAACTTGAAGACTGCATGGGAAACAGGGCTCAAAGTCAGAATTCAAATAAAAAGAATGTGATCTGGAACTCCACAAGATTAGAGGGTCATGGGTCATCTGGCCATCTGGAAATATAGAAAGCACCTCATCAGTGTTTAGCGTGAACTGACTACTGTGTAAAATGAATATGTTAATCAATAAAAATAGAGTTTGCTAAAATGTGCCTTTCTGGACCCAAGTACAGCCAAAGAAGTAACACAGCAAAGGTCACATTCAGGGACCTGCGTCAGCAATTTTGTAACATTATGATTGTAAAAGGAAGGTTTTCTCAACTCTATGCAGGATAGCTAAAGCCTACATAGCTACAATAGATAGGGTAGGCAAGCAAAAACATAAACGGGAAAAAGAAAAAGGCTTCCAAAGCTGGGTGTGCAGGTATGACGGCGCAAGCCTGCAATCCTAGCACTTTAGAAGCAGAGGCTGGGGGATCAGGAGTTCAAGATCATATGTAGCAAGTTGGATACATAGCAAGTTAGAGGTCAGCCTAGGTTACATGAGATCCTATTTCAAAACGCAAAACAAAAATGCTTCCAGAGAACTGAAGCATACAGGTTAAAGGAGCACTTCTGTGAATGACATTTTAGGGGCTAATAGAAAAAGTGCAATGTATTCATACTTTGTAACTTGTAGTCATAGCCAGTGACTGAGGAAAATGCAGGCACCAGCAGCTCTTTGCAAGAGGAGCCCAGTTAAAGAAAAAGGAGGAAAGAAAGAAAGAAAGAAAGAAAGAAAGAAAGAAAGGAAGGAAGGAAGGAAGGAAGGAAGGAAGGAAGGAAGGAAGAAAAAGAAAGAAAGAAAGGCAGACAAGGAAAAATTTCAGATAGAGTACACTGGGATTTTGGGGAATTTGTATTCTCATGAAAAATTGAGAAATGGAGTCATAATTCCTCTTCTGTGAGAATGTTATAGTAACTGCCGCTGTGTCAAACTAACCCCTTTGATATACATTCCAGATCACATACTCTGTAGCAGTAGACATCTTAAGTAAATACAGCCGTCTTTAATAAGCAATCACACTTAATTCTTCATTTCTGCTCTCAGCAATGAGGACAGAAAGTCAAGGGCACGGACTCTACACTTAATTTTAAAAGAGAAAAAAAATATTTGTTTATTTATTTGAGAGAGAGAATGGGTGTGCCAGGCCTCTATCTACTGCTAATGAACTCCAGATACATGTGCCATCTTGTGAATCTGACTTACGTGGGTACTGGGGAATTGAACCTGCGTCCTTCTGCTTCACAGGCAAGTGCCTTAACCAACAAGGCATCTCTTCAGCCCTACACTTCCTTTTTAAATACTGTTCTTGGCTCATCTGTGGAAACATAAGCTAGATAGCCTGGATTGTTGGTAGGCATATGACCTTGCTCAATGGCCTTTCTTTCTTTCACTTCAAGAGGTTAGATTTGTCCTTCAAAACTCATTTTTCTCTGTTACTTTAATATTTTTTCAATATTTTCAATTTCTTTCTCTTAGGCTCAAAGACAACTAGAGCAATGGTATAGGTAAGTCTTACTAAAGAGAGTTCCCCTCCCACAAGCACACTTAACAACCTCCACAGAGAGTTATCACCAAATAAAAGCTCTCCAAAGAAACCACAAGGATCAAAATGATGCTCTGATTACAGTCAATAATGAGATTCAGTAAAGGAGAAATGGAAGGAACCGTAGAGTCAGGGCATATGTAAAATAATCTCACCAGATCTTGGAAAGCCTGAAGAGGATTGTTTTGTTCTCTCATTTTATTTTTAATTGGCAGTAGATAATCTATTTTCTGGGGATTTATGAAAGGAAATTACCCAAGGGTGAATTTGCTGTCATTTTCATTACTTTTCTTTCAGTCTTTGGGGAGCACCCATTGAAACCACCATAAAAAGTCATGTTTTCAGCACATTAGGAAATGAATCTCTTTGGAAAAGGACCAGGACTGACCTATCTCCAACCACAGGGAACAGTATTAATGAGGCTGAAATGGGATTCAAGATGTGTACTGGAAGCTTCTGTTTGCCAACACCACATAGTACAGCAAATCTAACAGTAAGACTTGAATAGAGGAAATAGATGCTGTGCCAGGACATCACACAGAATAGTGAAATGTCTCTATTCATTGGGCTTGTAGTCAAGTAAGAGCAACACCTTTAAAAGGGAATAAAAAAAAAATAAAGTAAGTGAATAAGGAAGGAGAAACCACGGGCATTTAAGCTGTCAGGAAAATTCATCATTGTGTGTCCTTGGGCATTTGGACGTGATTCTAAACCACAGGAATTAATGAGCACTGAAGGGGAGTTTGAATAAAAGACAATGAAGGTGGACTGCAAAGGGATGTGAAAGGTGGTATAAACTCCATGGCTGAATGAATGCAATGGAGTCAGGATCCAGGAAACAGCCTGTAAGCCAGGGAAGTAGAAATCATTCACTTGAGCACCATGAGCTAAATTAGCCTGGGCACTGACCTTATAAGGGAGCACTAAAAAGTTTGAATCTAATTAGAAAGCCAATATGGGATTCAATGGTAAGACACTAGATAGGGTCAAAAAGTGATACTCTTACAACTTTGCATTAGCTAACCCAAAGTCATTGCAATGTAAAAGACTGTGGTGGCCAATACTATAAGCCTTTCCTAGCCAGGCATCTAAAGGTCTGCAGATGTTCCCATCTGCGTAACCAGCCAAGTTTACTTACCACATGCTACTAATAGCTTATAGACCAGAGAAAAGCATCTACATTTTCAGTCTGTTCTACTCTTCTGGTTAAAAAAAGTGGTCTTAATGATGATGCCATTTCTTGAAGAAAAATCTTCCTTTCAATAATTTGAGAGTTTGCAGGAAATGGAATTCTTGTCTCCCTGACTGTGAAGTGTAAGAGTCAAAAACATGGATTAGGAATATTTTGGGGTTTTTCTTCAGTGACAAGGGTATTGTTCCCTTATATGAAACAAATAATTCATTTTTAAAGATGTTATCAAATTCCCATCTTGAGGTGTCCATTTAACAAACAGAATCATGATTACTTGAGTTTAAGCATGAAATAATTCTACTGAGAGACAGTATAAAGGATTAATCCAGAACAGGGCTTGGATGAGATTACCTGAGTCCACATCCTTGTTCTAACCCTCTCTGACCATGCACATGACTTTGGTCAAAACCCTACAAAGGACTGTCTTACTTTCCTCATCTGTAAAGTATAAATGTTAGTAGTTCATATAAGGTCCACCAGAAGTAGATAACTCAATTGTTCTTCTAAGTGTTTCAGAAATTAGAAAAGGAGAAAATGTTTCCCAATTGATTTTACAAAGCTGGGAAGGGTATATACGCACTACAAAATGGAAAACTGAAGGCCAGTCACACTGATGAACACGGATGTCAATGTCTAAGCAAAGGATTAACAGACCAAGTGTAGCACCACGTAAGGAAGAAACTATAATAATCATCTCAAGAATATGATCATGGTTTTCATTTGAAAAGCAATTTGTGACCACTTCTTAACAGATGAAAAAAACAACATGCTATCATCTCAAAAGATGAAGAAAGAGATAGCAACAAGATTTAACATATGATACATTTAACAAGTTTGAAAGAGAGAAAAAGCCCATCACTGTAACATCCATAAACAGCTACAACCACTCACAATGAGATCATCTATCAGCAAAGCTCCAACTTCACAGCATTGCACTTTGGGATCAGTCAGTGTGGTGACAAGACTTACTTCTATTTCAGTATTGCTCCCAAAGTTTGAGCCAGTGCAGAAAAAGAACAGAAAAAATACACAGAAATCATAATGATTGGGAACAATGAAATGAAATTCTCAGTATTTGTGGCACTGACTACATGAATGCTCTCTCTGCAAAGACCCTTCAAATAAGATTTATAAATTTAAAGGTTAACAGGAATCTTGACAGAGAAATAAGCTTTGTAAAACTCCATCACTTTGTAATATTCCATCAAAAAGACTTGGAGGGTCTGGAGAGGTGGCTTAGCATTTAGAGCACTTGCCTGATAAGCCAAAGGACACAGGTTCAATTCCCCAGGACCCACATAAAGCCAGATACACAAAGTGGAACATGCATCTGGAGTTCATTGCAGTGGTTGGAGGCCCATGCACTCTTTCTCTCTTTCCCTCTCACCACCCCATCTCTCTCTCTCTCTCTCTTTCTTTCACATAAATAAATAATAAAAACTTTAAAAACTTGGAGACTTTAATTTAAAAACAACAAATAAAATGTCACTAATCATATAAAGTACTAGGAACATACTGAACAGAAGATGATCGACCTATTCATGAAGAAAACTATTAAATACTATTAACAGCCATTTAAATAGAGCAATGAAATATGAAGAGATACAGTTAGGAAGAGAACAATTCATTATCATAAACTATCAGGCATTTGACAATGATTTATAAACTCGTGCCATGTCCATGAAAACACAAAATTTGATAAGTTGATTTTAAAATTTATGTGAAACAAAATAAGCCTAAATGTAACCAACATGCTGGTAAAAAAAAAAAAAATTGAGAGCACTCCTCTACCAGACATTAAGATTTATCCCAAGCTAAGAGCAAGGAAAGCTATGTGGTACTGATACACGAATAGACATGTGGAACAATAAAAGAGAAAATGAAATCTAAAAACAACCCAGACATAGGAACAATACAAGACAGAAGAGGTCTTGTAAACCAGTGAAGGAAATAGACTGTAATAGGATAGATATCCATGCACATGTAAAAATAAGCAAAAGCAAATTTCATCTTTACTTTTCACTGAACCACAAAATCAATTCTAAGAGATAAAATAAGCCAACTAAAATAGTATAAAATATTGGGCAGTTTCTTGAAGACTGTGTTATAGAAAAAGTTTCTGTACAAACATACCAAAGGCACATACTACAGGAAAAAAAATAAGTAATTCAATTATTATAAAATAAAAGAAATTCTGACCATCAGATAAAACCAAAAAGAGCTTGAAAACAACTAAACCACAAGCTGGAGAAAATTTTAAATATACACAGCCAAGAAAAATATTTTGTCTGGAATGCACACAAAACGTTTATAGAGCCATTAAGAAATAGACAAACCAAAGAGTGATCAGTGGGCAAAAGATATAAAAAAGGCATTTCACAGATGAGTAAACACAAATGGGCTATAAATACTTGAAGAGACGCTTCATCTAATGTGTAAATATTGAACACAAAACCACAAGATTACATTTCATATTTCCCACTCTCACCAGGCTGGTAAATGTGTTTTTTTTAATCCATTATTTTCAGCCATTGGCTATGTGGATCAATGGGAGCTCTTGTTAACTGAAACTGGGCCATGTACATTAAAATGAGCATCAGCAAACACTGTCATATATGACCTAAGTAAACCATCATGAGGGTAATTCCTAGAGCAGGTCTTGCACCAAGAGGTCAAGTCACCAAGAGGACTTATGAAAAACAATGTCAATCTAGTATTATTTGCAAAGGTAAAACTCTGTTGTCTGCATGAACATTCATCAACAGTGGATTATGTACATGAATTGTTACATATCCATACAGTATAATATTATGTCACATGCAAAATTAGAGGTGAATGGGACACTCATCAATGCTGAATGACAATATTAATTTGAACAAGAGAAACAAATTGCATGCAAGTATTCAATCTGATTTGATTTATAAAAGCTCAAAATTGGCAAAACTATGTACACTTGTATGTATAGTCACATAAATTCAGTATATAGAGAGTCAATGTATATATATATGTACATATGCATGTATATATGTATATATAATAAAACAATGAAAATAAATGAGGATATAACCAACAAGAGGACAAGAAGACAGAAAATAAAATGTCTGAAAGAGAAGATAGCATGTCAGAAATGCAGACAGCTCAAAGCTCCTAGGCTATCACAAAGGTTTCATTTTTCTTAATCTAGGAAATGGTCATGCTATCTCTTTTTAATTATTATGTAACAAGTGCACCTAAATTTTTATGTCTTTTATAAATATTATCTATTTTAGTATATAAAAAATGTTTGTTTATATTAGAAAAAAAGGTCAGACCTGATGTGGTAGTCTTATCATAATAGCTACTTAAGTGGCTGAGGCAGGAGGATTATATATTCAAGACTTCCCTGGGCAATGTAGTGAGACTCTGTCTCAAAATAAAATGCAAAATTAGGTCTGGGGTATGTGCAGGGCCCTGTATTCGCTCCTAATACCACACATTCACATCCAGGAGAGAAAGAAGACAGAAAGAAGAGAGAGAGGAGGCGGAGAGGAGAGGGAGGAGAGAGGGTGAGGAGAAGGGAGAAGAGATGAATTAAAGGACAGCTATTAACTACGTATTTTATTGTACAACCCATTATGCAGTACAGTCCGCTCCAACCCTGACCTGTGGATTCTTCCTCGGACACTTCACACTTATTGTGTTTGTTTATTGTGTTTGTTACAATTTTATTTCCAGATTTCCCGCGGTGCCATCTTTGTCTGCTGTGTTCTCATGATAGAAAAGCTTCCACAGAACATGAGAGCCAGGCTTGGCCAAGGATCCAGGAGGGAGGTGGAACAGAGAAAGACCATAGCTGCTCGGATGTTTCTAGGGGAATCAAGTAAACTATTGGTGCTTCCTTTCAAGAGAGTCTATTGATGTGTTTATTCTCTCCATGGAGAGACACTTATGGGAAGCTGACCGTCTTTCTTCCTTTACTGTGCTGGCCCACGTGGTGGCTCCAAGAACAGCATTGTGAGAGGCCCTGTGAAAAAGTAGGCTAGGCTGACAGAAGGAAAGGGAGAGCTCAGAGCTGTAGAAGCCACCTGGGCCTGGGTGCAGGAGGTGGCTCCAGGAGCAATTTAAATGATGAAGTGTGAGGTACTAAGGACAGGGGAAACTCAGAGGGCAAGGCCATCAATCACTGCCAGGCTTATCTTCTGACAAGGAGTGGGACTCCAGCTTCCAGATGTAGCATTAAAATGTAATGTTCCCCCTGGGATTCAACATGGCAGGCTTCCCTGAAGCTTCGGTTTCACTCAGCTAACTAATTATGAGAAAATGTGACATTGGTATTTCACTTTTTCTACAGGGACAAATCATTCCCAGCAGGAGGGAGAAGTTGTTATTTTTTGTTCTGTTTTGTTTTGTCATTAAAAAGAAATTACTTACACAGCAGTAAATAAACTCTTGTTAAGGGGAAGAAACATTGTTTTCATCATAATTCTGTTAATTTACCTTAATGCTGACAATCATTTCTTTGGGCTCCTATCAATGTGATGGATTTTTTTTTTTTTTTTTAATGAAAGTTTGGGTCATGGAACTAGGCTTGAAAATTAACTCTACCACTTACTCTACCACTTGTGATTTTTGAATAAGCCGTTTAAGCACGTTTTTCTCCAGCTATAAACTCATGGTGATGTACCATCTGTAGAGTCACTCAGTAAAGATGAAATGTGAGAAGGTAGTTGTAGCATGGTAGTGCAGTGTTTCTGCACAAGTTCTCAGGAGTTGTCAGCTTTTACTCTTAGGAACCCCCAAACTCTGTTATATAAGCAAATCAACCCCTGTGTCATCTGAGTTTGGTAAGGCAGCTCTGTATGAGCACTCATCTCAAATTCTTTACTTGGACACTGTGGGCCAGATTATATGTTAAACACTTGCTCTTTCTCAGTCTGACTTACAGAAAGGTTTCCAGTGAAAATTTAATGTGGATTGCTATGTTGAAGGAGACCCATTTCTCTAGATTCACCCCATCTTTTAACATTTCCTGGATTTTTGTTTGCTTTGGTTTCTGTTTTTTTTTTTTTTTTTTTTTGACATGAGTCCTCACATTGTTCATGCTAACCCCAAACCTGCAATCCTCACACTTAAGCCTCTTGAACTGAGACTGTACTTCCACACCAAGCCTACATTTATTTTTATTTTTATTTATTTAATTTTTACTTTTCAAAGTCCATATGCAGCACTGAGAAAATGTCATCCACAAATCCATGTTCCCTCTCTCATAGCCCGGCTGCTGGAGAGTAATTACATTGTGGAGCTTTCAGCAATTTGAGGGTGATTTTTGCAGACAATTTTCTATTGGAAATTCCAACCATCGATGAGATAGACCAAGCAGATGGGAGGAGCCTCGTTTTACAGATGAGGAATACAAGATGGAGAATGAGAGAGGAAGAACGACAGAATGCTAGAGCTCTCTAGGAAGGGCATCTATAAAAATGGGCAATGTCAGTCAGGGTTATTAGACTTTTTCAAAGTTAGATTTCTCTGGGAATGACTTCTGTTCCAGACAGACATAGCCACTGGGACAAGTTATTACAGAGGAAAGCAGGATGACTGGTGGGAGGTGAACTAAGTAGGAAATCAAGAAGCCAAGGGTTTTATATTACAATTTCACAATCCATTTGCCCATGGGCTCCAGTTCTTTGACAATGAATTTGAGAAATCTGATTCACCTATCTGACAGATGTATTAGTATGTGATTATAGAGTACAAATGCCATGTAACATTGGGATGGCCTAAAATTCAAGAGGTTTTATTATAGTCATAGTAAATATAAATACCTTAATGTATAAATACCAGGAAACATATACTGAGTGCTACATCGAAAATAATAGGAATGAATTCATGATTTTCCCGAGGATGTATAGAATGGAAGATGATGAGGATTAGATATGAATAGGTAGATCAGCATTGCACATTTGGAAGTATTTTAGGAGTTGCAGAAGCATATAGCACATATGCATATAATGCATATGATACATTTAAAGTCACAATTATATAATAGCTTTCCTATTTGGATAATGTTTCCTCAACTAATCACATATAATAGATATTAAAATGATTAATTCTGTGTTGCTCTTAATACTGAGAGCAGGTCGCTTAAGTACTGGTCATTTTTCAAAGCTTTAACAGACCCTGACATGTGCTCAAGTGATATCTTATAGCCCCTTAAGAAGTCCTAAGGGGACAGAGAATTGTGATGCAGACTCCACACTATTTTTGGTTTTTTAAAATGTATTTTTTGAGATAGAAAGGAGAAGCGAGAGAGAGAAAGAAATTGTGGGTGTTCCAAAACCTCTTGTCACTGCAGATGAACTCCAGACACAGGAACCACTTTGTGCATCTGGCTTTATGTGGGTACTAGGGAATTAAACCCAGGCCATCAGGCATTGCAAGCAAGCGCCTTTAACCAGTGAGAAATTTCTTCAGCCCTCCACCCTATTTTTGAATGAGGTACATTCTTACAGATATGAAGTTTAAAAGCAACAAAGGGTCATTAAGGGCAAAATTAGTTCAAAATAAAAATCAAACACTTCTAGTTTATCATTTGGACATGGAAGCTGGAGGACCCATAAATATGCAATCAAAATCCTATTCATACCAGCCACAATCAGCAAAATAGCATGTAATAATGGCTTACCATTAGGTGGTTGATTACCTAATTCTGACTTAATGGGCCTGAAAATAATTTTCCTCACAATTCATAGAACATAATGCAAGTTCATTCCAATATTGGGACAGATTTCACGATGTAGCAGCAGGAGGAACTGGTGAAAATTCCCTCTCCATTTCTTTAATTGATTCATTTAATAAATACATTTTTAATGCCTGCTTTTCATTGGAAACTACCTAAGAAAACTCATGGTGTAATAGAGAAGGCAACCAGAAAACATCAAATTTGTGTGTTAAGCCCTAAAATAAAGGAAAATATTTAATGCAATAAGTGGATCAGAAAGTGTCAACAGAAGATGAGGAAAACTGAGCAAACCATCTGCATGGCAAAAGGAAGGAGTCATTTTCCACTAGAGAGAATTGAGTGGATGGAAAGCAGAACAAAAATATATATAATGTTCCTGGAAGCCAGCTGCAGCATCATATAGCTGGAGGATGGGTTATGGACAGGAGAATGGGAAAAGCTGGCAAATCCAGAGGAGATGAAAGTTCCATCGTTTAGGACTTATTAGTCCACATAAAAATATCATATTTGACAGCAAACTGCAAGTATTGGTCTGTTGAAAAGATTTCATCCTCTGTGAAAGGGAAGCGGGTTATTGCTATTGTCAGTTGGTGCTGTACACAGTGAAGCAGAGGAAGGTAATTGATAACATGGCTACCAGCGATGAGGTCATCACAAATGTCCAAGAAAGTTACAAAGAGGCCTCAGCTAAAGTTGCACGTGGATTTAGAAAATGTAATTATATGATCCACTGTCATCACCTAATGAACAATTTTGAATGACTGGCTGAATAAAGGACTAAAGGTTCAAAGAGACATAATTAGATATTTTGTCCTTTGAGTGAAACAGCTGTCTCTTAAAGGTCAAATATTTCACCTCAACCACAAAACAACTCATGTCTCTTACTCATTAGCTTCAGGTCAGACTTAGAATACTCTGTAAGTGGGTGCACTGAGACATGGTCCCACAATGTCCAATCAGAGAGGGACTTAGGATATTGCCTAGAAACTCCCCATTTTGAACATAAAAAGAATCAGATCAGATGCTTAGCCCAAAGTCAAAAAACATTTCGGCTGAGGGGCTAGAAACCACACAGAAAACACTAACCTTCACAATATTTGTCAACCAAAATGGTTACGACAGGCTTAAAAATTATACCAGATATCAAATTCAGCTAGTGTCAATCGTGCCTTTTCAAATGTATGACATTTACTACTCAAAAATACACTGCCAATGTCTTAGAGGCACTTGTTAAATAATTCTTTGTTCAGAAAGTGAAACCCAAGAACCAGAGATCGTGTTTGAATTTACTATGAATAAAACAGATTCTTACCATGATCTTCTGAAGAGACTGGTGACCTAAAAAAGAAAAATAAACATGGTAAGTGTTGTATATCTGATAATGATAACAATAATCACATATAATCAGAGCAGTAATCACAAGTAACTTCATAGAAACTATATACCCAAAATTTAGTTACAGAGAAATTCAATACAGTAGTCAGTATAATTAGTAGTGGCTGTCAGTACATTCTAGTCAACAGCCTGTACATAGCGCCTGCATTGGTTATGTATGAGACTAAAATGTCAGTATGAGACTAAAATGCCATCTTATGCATGCTTGCACAGGATGGCAACAAATTCAGTAAAACATGAACTTATCTCAAAAATGAGAATTCATAAGAATATGGCCCTGAATGAAACCCAATGTCAAAGGCTAGACCTCCAGAGCAAATGCCAAGAACATAAATTAGATTGTTCTTATGCACAAAGAGACATACCTGGACAGTAAAAAAAAAAAAGAGCCAGAAGTAAAAGAAAGGGAATACACATTTATTATTGTTCCGTTTCCACTGTTTGTGGAAGTTAATGAGCTTGAGATTAATCTCTGTGAGTCGACCACTTAATGCCTCTAAAACTACGAGAATCAGGATGAGACAAAAGGCCATTGATGCCCCATAAACCTCATCAGCCAGTAATGCTCACCTACCTTCTGTGAGTTCAACTCAGATCATGGTAGTCAGAAACCACATGGAGTATCCTGCCAACCAGAAAAGCCTTTTCTCCCTCTGATTCCTCATTGAGATACTTTCACCAATAGGGACACCAAGTTGAAGATGATTTATGTCTAGCTTGAAAGTCTACACTTTGGAATACCAACATATTCTTTTCTGGGGAGAATGAGAAACACATGGTACTACTGTCTTTAGAGTTCTTAGAAGTCTGAAGGGAAAACAAAGAAATCACATACTTCCCCTAAATGTGCAGCGTCCTCTTTTCCAAATGATTGGCCTACTCCAGTGTATAGATGGGTATTGACAAATACCAGAGTTGGACAACATCCATATCTGTGACTGTTACTACGTTAACGAGACAGGATGACCACTGAGGTGAACACCGTTCAACTCTAGTGGGTGAGGAAATTCTGTAGCTGCCTTGGTAAGAATGATGCTTCTTCCTGTATGTGATCAGTAACATTATGTGTTCGTATGTGAATCACCAGCAACGTATAAATGCACAGCAGTAATGGAAAAATCTTGAGCCCCCCCTTAGTAAGTAACTCATTTCAAAATAGTCTGTTCAAGTAGAATGTTGTACGTGAAACAGAAGGCACCGAGATTTGGTGGAAAGAAATGTACCAGGGAGCTGAGCACGGAAGTAGTAAGCAGGCTATTGTCACAGCAGAAAGTCATCACTGCTTAAGATAGTCCACTTGGCCTCCCTTGCTGGAGCTGATTTATGAACCCCTTAAGGTTTCCTGATTCTGGACTGCCCACACACTGGTCTTCCCTTGCTGTGTCACCCCCTTGGCAACATGGAACAACATCTTAGAATCAACAGGACCCGGCTTAAGTGCGTGGAGTGAATTTCAGCACCACCATGCTGGCATTCAGAATCAGATACATTTCAAGGCTCCTCGAAAAGTGATATCACCTTCAAATGTCCTTCACAATAATTTTGTCTGCTCCTAGCCCATCTAGGGAAGGAACCTCTCAGAGTCAAAGAACATTCAGAGGACCCAACAACGCAGACACCCACAGGCTGCTTTAATGACTAGGAAAGAAATCAAGCAGGAAGAATGCTGACCAGAAGGTAAAATGGGGTTAGAAGGTGACTCTAAAGAGAATGGTAGATTTGAAGTAAGATGAGCTAGTTTCTTAAGCTGCCTAAGTCATGCAAGAGTCAGCAACCAGGGGACATCTTCACCTCCGGTGTTTGCTGAGAAAAGAAGCAAGCACAAACATGCTTGTAATTCAGTTTTCACAGACCTACAAGAACAAAGGAAAAGCCATGCCAATGGCTACCTAAACGTCTCCAGTCGCAGAGCTCGTGAAGCGGGGTCTTTGCTGCCTCTCTGAAAAAGCAAAGCACTAATATTAACTCTGAGAAATGCCAGATGGCCCATTAAAATCCCAAGGGAGTACATTCTGCAGTACGTCCAGGCAGTTGGGAAGAACTATCAATTTCAGAGTGTTTTGTAAGGATTAGTTATGTTGAGTTTCTGTGGCTGAATGTCTCTCGCACGCCCAGACTTGTGGAATTTTTAAGACATATGGAATATTTCAATCCTCACTCAGTATTTCACCTTTCACTGCAGAAAGTCACTAAATTATCCTACTGAGACATACACATCATCCATTATTGCTGGAAACGGGCATACAAAGTTTCACAGACTAAGCTCAGGAGGGGAGACAAGCTACAATGAGTGGTAGAAGCGGTTATTTTAAAAGAGGGGCTGAATTTCCAGAGTTGATCATCTACCTTGGCTGGACACCTAAAGTGCACTCATACTCTTCCCACCATGCCCGTGAGACACGTGATCTTCTCCCAGGTCATTTAACTTGATCTTGGCTCTAGTACCCGTCCTTATAATGAAAACTACCATTCAAATAACTCCACAGCATACAGTTCCCTTTATCGTGATCTATGGGATTTATGGGTTTGCTATGGTTTATGTGATTGGCAATTTTTTTTTTGAGAGAGAGAAAAAGAGAAAGGGAGAGAAGAGAATGGGCACATCAGGGCCTTCAGCCACTGCGAACTAACTCCAGATGTGCATGCCCCCTTGTGGCACATGTGCACCATTGCATGTTTGCATCACTGCATCTGGCTATGTGAGACCAGGCTATCTGAACATGAGACTTCACAGGTAACTGACTCCACTGCTAAGCCATCTCTTCAATCCCTGGTTGGTATTTTTAATATTCTCATTCCATTCAAATTTAGAAAAATAAGGGGGCAAGCCAAAACAAAAATAAAAATCCAAGACCTGCATTTAGAATTCCTTATTTTTTTTTTATTTATTTGTTTTTTTGTTTATGAGGTGGGGAGAGATAGAGAAAGAGACTGTGTTAGTACACTAAAGGTTCTTGCTGCTGCTAACTCCAGATGCCTATGTTACTTTGTACATCTGGCTTTATGTGGGTACTGGGGAATCAAATCCAGCTGGTAGACTTTACAAGCAAAAGCCTTTAATTGCTAAACCATCTTCCCAGTCACTTAGTCCTATGAAGCCTAAATAATTGTTTCAGTGCAAGAAACATGGCTTGGCGATTAAGACACTTGCCTGCAAAACTTAAGGAATCAGGTTCAATTCTCCAGATCCCTCATAAGCCAGACACACAAGGTGGCACATGAGTCTAGAGTTTGTCTGCAGTGGCTAAAGACCCTGGTGTGCCCATTCTCTCCCTCTCTCTCTCATCAATAAAAATATTATTATTTCATTTTTGACTCTTTAATTCCTATTGATTCTATATGTCATTTGAGGCTCTTTTAAGGATTAATCCCCACATCACATGATAAAGATACAGAGAAAAAAATCAGAAAAGTCATGCTCTAGTGAAAAGAGAAAACATAAGCAAATAATTGTAACAGTGAAAAATATAATGATGGAAATGTATATAAAATAAAGAGCAACGGAGAGCAGACAGAGGTTGATTCTGTTCCCAGAGAGGGAGGAATTCAAAAAGCAAAAACCATCTGGCCTGGCTCTGTGGAATAAATAAGAACATATCAGGTAAGTGAGAAAGGAATTCTAGGCAGAAGCAATACATATGTGAGAATAACAGCTATAGGGTTTCATAGTATGTTATCGGATATTCAATAACAGTCTTGCTAAAATATAAGGGTGGTAAAACCTAGGATTAGGGAACAATAAGGGGCCTGGGTCATTTCATATGTTGTCTGTAAGGCCACTTTGAGTTCCCTGAAATTTACCTTCTAAACTCAATGGACAATGTCTTCAAAAGTAGCACAATCTTGTTTTTTTTTTTGTTTTGTTTTGTTTTTGGAGCGTGACACAGACAGAGACAGAGAGAGACGGAGAGGAGGACAGATAGAGCTGGGCGCGCCAGCAGCCTCTCAGCTGCTGCGAACAAAATCCAGATGCGTGTACCCCCTTGTGGTCAAGTGCGGCATTGCGACCTTGTGTCACTGCATCTGGCTAAATGTGGGACCTGGAGATTGGAACCAGCATTCTTAGGCTTAGGAGGCAGGCGCCTTAACCACTAAGCCATCTCTCCAGCCCCACATTCTGGTTTTTAAAACTGAGTGAGCAGGCTCTGGGGAATGAAAGGCAGGAAAACAAGTTAAAATACTGAGACACGTTAAGAGGCCTGGGAGCAGACTGGTCAATGAGGAAAGAGCTTGTCATGCAAGCATAAAGGCCTGAGTTCAGAAACTCAGCACACAAACAAAAGCCAGGTGGGTATAGATGCCCGTATAAACCCCGTGATAGTGGTGAGTGGAGACTAGATCCTCAGGGCAAACTGGAGAGCGAGACTAGCCAAATTTGTGAGCTCTGGGTTCAACTGAGACACCTTGCCTCAGTAAATAAGACATCTGATGTCAACCCTCTAGCCTGTACATACATGCACACACATGTGTGTCCACACATCCACAAACACACACACAGAGATCACATACATATATTTAAAAAAGAAAAAATAAAGAAGACATGTTAAGGACCATCATTGCAGAGCTTTTATGTTAATAAAGCAGAGCAAAAAATTTCCCTGTTTCTCAATTCTCCTTGAACCTATGAAAAATAACATAGAGGATGAAAACCACTATGGAAAATACCCTCTTTGACCAAGCTAGATGTTTATAAACCTAAACCATCATATATGAGAAAAGGTATCAAGTATAGTAATATTCGGACCAAGTTTTATGGGAATAATGTTACAGTTTTAGTCAGTTGCCGAGACACAAGCTACACCATATACCACAAAACTTAGGGCCAAAAGCTCTTCAATGTGAACTAGTCAGAAGTTGGATCAAACCCCAGAAAACAGTGCTGATGGGAAAAAGACTGAATCCATCCAACCCAGTCAGCCTTCCAGCAAACTCGCCAACCCACTAATGCAATTATCCATGCCAAACTAGAAGTTTCAGGAAAATAAAAAAAAAAAAAAACTCACCCAGTGTAAGTATTATGAAAAATGCAACAGAACCATCATCATATCTAGACAAAGGTACCATAAGAAAGAAAACCGAATGTAGGCAAAGCATACTAAAAAAGATGAGGATATGAAGCAGGTAAGAAATGTTCATCCATGTCCATGAAATTTAGAAATGGAAAAGTGAAAGACCAGTAAGGAAACAGAATGTCTGTGAAACATCAAAAACAAGTACAGTGATCTAGAAATAGATACAGGGAACAGAAATAGCCAGGTTTGCCCACTCTTTGTCCCAGTACATTTTAGAAAAAGCTTTATGGGTTTTATCAACCAGTAACCCAGTACATTGGGAAAAGGAGATTTTAAAAGTAGATAATTAAAAACTTCAGCACAGGACGTTGATGGAAGAATATCATCTATAGAAATGCACTGGATGGCAGGGAGATGGGGCAGTTGGCAAAGTGTTTGCTGTGCAAGCGTGAGGACTTGAGCTCAGCTCTCCAGCAGCCACATAAAGGCTGGGTATGATGGGGCACAACTGGCATCGCTGTGCTCAGGAGGCAGAGACAGATGGAGCTCCAGGGCTAGGTAACAAGAGAGACTACCGATTCAAGTGTAAGACCATCTCTCAATAAGAGAGAAAGGAATAGAGGGAGTCACCCGGTGTTGACCTGTGGCTTCCGTGACACATGTGCATATGCACCTGGACAAACATGCACATATACATAAATGAACATACAATGAAAGATAGAGAGGCATGCCGTGACCATGGCTATCTTATCCAAATCTATCTACAGATTCACGACACACAGAGCCTATCCGTATACCGATAGCACTCTTTACAGAAATGAGCACCACCATCCTAAAACGAATACAGAAGCACCAAAGACTTCACAAAGCCAATGCAATCTTGAGGAAAAGGAGCAAATCTGGAGATACACACACTAGCTTACTTTAATATATATCACATAGATAACAGTAAGGAAAACAGCATGCCACCACAATGAAAGCAGACTCACAGGGCTGGACAGATGGCTTAGTGGTTAAGGCACTTGTCTGTGAAGTCTAAGGACCCAGGTTCAATTCCCCAGTACACACGTAAGCCAGATGAACAAGGTGGCACATATGTCTGGAGTTCATTTGCAGTGGCTGGAGGCCCTGGCACACCCATTCTCTCTCTGTATCTCTGTGCTTCTTTCTCTCAAATAAATAAATAAAATACTTAGGAAGAAGACACATACACCCCGAAATAGAAAAATATAGAGTGTCCAGAAATAAAGTGACACGGTTGTAGCCCACCAATTTTTAGCACACAATGAGAAAAAGATAGTTTTCAAAAAGTCATCCTGGGAAAAGTAGATTTCTATATGCAGAAGAATGGAATTAGACCATTCCTTTCCATCATGTACAAAGTGAACCCAATATGGCATCAATATGCATAATCACTACATGTTTAATAAAAATGTGATTTAAAAATAACCTCTGTGGGCTGGAGATATGTCTCAGCAGTTAAGGTGCTTGTCTGCAAAGCTTAATGACCCCAGTTGAGTTCTCAGTGCCCACGTAAAGCCAGATGCACAAAGTGGCACAAGCATCTGGAGTTTTGTTCGCAGCAGGTGGAGGCCCTGGTATGACTATTCTCTCTCTCTCTCTCTCTGTCCTTGCACATAAAAAAATAAAAATATTACTTAAAAATAACTTCAATGGGTTAAAAATTTAAATGCAAGATCCAAAACTATGAAACTACTAGAAGTAAATATTGGCCAAAGGCTCTATGACATTGATCTGAGGGATGTTTTCTGGATATAACCTGAAAAGCCCCCACCAAAAAAAAAAAAAAAAAGCAAAAAGAGGCAAATTAAATTCCATCACTCTGAAAAATTTCTGCAAAGAAAAGAAGGAGCAGAGTGAACAAGAACAGGAGGGAATATCTACAAACCAAATGCCTGATAAGGGCTAATACTTATATAATGATCAGATTATTAGCTAAAGAATCACCTAAATTGGGCTGGAGAAATGGCTTAGCAGTTAAGGCACTTGCCTGCGAAGCCTAAGGACCCAAGTTCAATTCGCCAGGACCGAAGTAAGCCAGATGCACAAGGCAGCATATCTGTCTGAAATGTGTTTGCAGCAGCTGGAGGCCCTGGAGCGCCCATTCTCTCTGTCTGCCATTCTCTCTCTCTCTCTCTCTCTCTAGCTCTCTCCAATAAATAAATAATAAAATATTTTTTTAAAAGAATCATCTAAAGTAAAACATGGGCAAGAGATCTGAACAGACATTTGTCAAGACACAAAATTACCAGCAGGAGTCTGAAAGAAAAAAGACTCAGCACCACCAATCATCGGAGAAAAGAACATCTAACCACGACGAGACATTACCTCAGTCCCCTTAGAGTAGCTGTTATCAAAACAGGCTAAAGATAACAAATGTTGGCAAGGATGTGGCAGAAAATGGCCCTTTGTGCACACGTGATTGGAATGGAAAATTAGTATGGTCATTGTGTAAATACATATAGATTCTTCAAGAAATAAAACTAAAAATAGAACTAGCAGGTAACCCAATGACCTCATGTAGAAATGTCAAACGTCTGAACTCCTGTGTTCACGGACGAACTATTCACAACAGCCAAGTTATGGGAACAACCCAGGCGTCCATCAACAGAGTGTAACATGTACATTTCACTATATATACATATGTAGGGATATTAGTCATAAAAGTAAAAAAAAAATCCTGTCAGTTACAACAACAGATCAAACATGGATAACATTTTGTTATGTAAAATAAGCCAGCCCCAGAAAGAGACACTATGTATGATCTCCCTCCTGTGACTCTATGAAAACATTGCTCTCACGGGAGATGAAGAGTAGAGCCTTAGAAGACAGAGGAAGGGGGAAGCTTGGGGAGATGCTGGATAAAGAATATGAAATTACAATTAGATGGGAGGAAGAAGTTCAAGAGATCCATTACACAGCATGGTGACTATAGTCAATGCATTGCATTCCTGAAAAAAAAAGGCAAGAGAATAAATATGTTCTCACACACATACACAAGTTATTACGTGAGGTGATGCATATGTTAATTATCTAAAATTAGCCTTTTGTATTTGATGTTTACTTCCAAAATAGTGTGCTGTGCATGATAAATCCATGTATTATCCAAAAATTTAAAATTAATTACAAAAATAGAATAATAAAATACATGCATCAAGAAATAATGTGTTCTGTGATATTTCTATTCAATTATCTTCCTGGTGAAGTCTTCCTGTCTTTCCCACTTTGAATTACTCTGCCAGGAATGCTGATTGGCAGATCTGCTGGCAAAAGTCGGCTTCCCAGTGTAACCCTACTTCCTAGAGTAGCCCCACATGTCTTTCCTTTTACATGAAGACACTGCTCAACCTAGAGCTATGCACACATTTGGAAAAGGGAAGATTGGAGGAAACAAAACACTATTTTACATTGAGAATTATGGCATTTAACTGGTAATTTTTATAATTTATACTGAAACAGACAGATGGATCTATAAGCAAAAATATGCCTGTATTCTTAAAGAAATTAAATATTTTTTAAAAATATGTGTTTGATGTAATGCTATCTGGCATCTGTAGATACATAAGGGACTGAGTTTATTTTTCTGGAAAATTCTTTTTGTTGTTGTTGTCGTTGTTTTTGTTTTGTTTTGTTTTGTTTTTGTTTTTCAAGGTAGGGTCTCACTGTAGCCCAGGCTGACCTGGAACTCTCTATGTAATCTCAGGTTGGCCTTGAACTCATGCCCTATCCTCCTACCTCTGCTTCCCAAGTACTGGAATTAAAAGCACGCACCACCACACCCTTTATTAGATTAACATATAGATACCAGAAATATGCAGCACACACATTGGCCGATGGCTACTGAATTGGGCAGTTCTATAGCCACCACTAAAGCACAACTTGAAAGGTAGTTCTTCAGACTGCCTTCCATCCACAAGCTCCCCTTCAAAGTCTCTTGTATTTCATGCACATAAGTTAGTTACAAGGTTTAAGGGCATTGAGGAAAAAAAAAATGCCCAGTTTTTTTTTTTTTTTTTTTTTTTTTTTTTTTTTACCAGAAAAGTAGAAATACATAAAAGCAAAAGAGAGTTAAAGAAATACCGATGCAAAGAGTCTTAAAAAATGTTGAACTTTAGTGATTGACAGGCGTCCAGGACCAGAGGACTTTGTTCCTTTGGCCAGAAGGATGTGTCTCTTCTAATATTACCAGGAAAAGAGAAGTGCCGGAAAACTCTGAACAGACAACTGTCCCCAGTTTCGGATCACTGGAAAGTCAGCAGACCTCCTCCTTGTGGAGGGACCACCACATCAGCGAGAAGCTCACTGTCCGCAGAGTCCATCACCTCACCATGACCACATTTTTAAAAAAGTTTTCCTTTTTTATTCACAATTTTAGTAAGTATAGACAATAAACTATGATAATCCCTCCAACCACTCCAATTTCCCCCCTTCCCTAAACTGCCCTTCATTAAAACCCTACATCTTTCTAATTAAAAAAAGTACTTTTTGTGGTATTTGTTTTCTTCATCAATGAACTTTGAACTGAATCCTAGCCATCATGACTATTTTCAATTTGCTCTGCAGTAGATTTTGGCTTTTTGCTTGGTAGCTGCCGTGAATGACTCTAAATTTATAAGACCGTCCAAATGCAATATTGTATTTTCGCAACACTGTTCCATTTTCATAAAGCCTCTACACAGTACTTCATTTTTCTCTTCATCTCACATCCTTCATTCAGTTTGCTATTATTCCTCAATCTCTCCATCATCTCCTTCCTTGGAGAGATTACATCAACAGATCAGATCATGCATCTTATTCTCTCTCACAGACACTGGATCGATCTGGTGAATACCTGAGAACCATTCATGACAGTTCATTGCTTTCTAGAAAGAATTACCCATAAATGAATGCCAAAGTCCCTTCCCAGTGTTCTCAACACAGAGCCCTTCTACTTTGTGCTTCTAAACCATCACCTGGTGGGGGAGTGGGCATCACATGGAGATGAGCTTGGAATAAACATGCAGGACAGGTACAATGGCAGAATCTGAGACACAGGGCAGAAGTTATACCCTGAAAATACTCAGCAGGGAGATAATTTCTCCAAGACAATAGACTGTAGATGTAATAAAAGAGTTGTAAGATATTCACACCTACTCGCTGGCCTGGATGGTATGATGGGATTGTAATAGAACCCAGGAGGAACTCTGTGTTGAGCTGGGAACTGCCCAACCCCTAGGCTCTGCTAGGCACAATCCAAGCAGCCAGGCTATCACATAGTGGTGAAGTTCTTGATGGGGAATAAGGCAGGGTATACATGGCCACACAATAGAAGCAATGGCTTGCATGCATTTTATTAATGGCCCTGTGTCATGCTTGTCTTTCCTCATGCTTCCAGCTTTGGGATGAGGGCCACATACTAACACCTTTATACAGGAATAGGCGACAGGCATCCTGCTCAGGAATTGAAGAAGTCTCTGGTATCAGCTCTCAATGTTCTTTACCTCTTCCTTCTGTCTTTTAAAAACATGTTTTAATTTATTTGAACATGTGTTGTTGTTTGTGTGTGCATGGGCACACCAGGATCTCTTTCAGTTACAAAAAAAAAAAAAAAAAAAAACACCAGACACACGTGGCACATTCTGCATCTGACTTCTATATGGCGTGCTGGGGGAATTGAATCCCAGCTGGCAGATTTTGCAAACCAAGTGATTTTTAATTTTATTTATTTATTTATTTTGAGAGAGAGAAAGAGGCAGAGAGAGAGAATGGGCAGGCATGCCAAGGCCAAATGCATGCACCACCTTGGGCATCTGGCTTACATGGATACTGGGGAATAGAAACTGGTTCTTAGATTTTACAGACATGCACTTTACCACCAAACCATCTCACCAGCCCCTCTTTCTGTCTTTTCTACTTTCATCGCCTGAACACATTCCTGAGAATTTCCTGGGCCAGTCTCATGCAGGCTTCTCACAGGTTGGTGGACTGCAGTCTTCTCTTAGTAAAACCCACCATATGCTAACACTTTATACCACGGTGAATTTGTAGGACTCGGGCCAGGTCACCTGGTTCCATGTATGGGACATTACACTGGTTTTCTGTGAAACCACTAGGAAGTCTCATCTATTTTCCCGTGAGATGTTCCTTTCAGGCACATTTCCAATGTCCATTTCACCACTGTGGAAATGCCATCTTTGTTTCCTTCTGTTTCTCCCTGAAGGGTTGATGCTACGCAGACCTGTGTCCTGAGGTCATTGATGTACAAGAATATTTCAATCAAGTAAGCCAAGCCATGATTTGACGTGCTTTGAAAGCAGGCTATAGATTATCTGTGAACAGCTTCCATCAAGGCTGCGTGTTGCCTATCAATGAAGAACTGGTACCCCAAGGCCATGGCATCATTTAGCCAGCTTGATGGAGAAAGGGAGACGATGGCTCTAAGAACCATCCTTGCTACCACCACTCTGACCCCAAAGCTTCTAAGTGGGTAAAACAGAACCACAACTCCCTTGCACTGAGCATCCCCGTCAACTCTCAAAGCCCCTCTTTGTCTGCTTGTGTCTTCCTAATTCCACACATTTCTCATAAGACAATGAACAAAGCCCACAGTAGAAGAAAGAGAGTGAGAAAAGAGAGTGAGAGATGAAAGTTTCGGCAGCCACACAAAGTGGCATTGAGATGTGAGCAAGACAAACACACTCTCTATTCAAGTGATCACAAACCTATTCAGGCCATGCCAAAGAGCCTCAAAGGTAACAATTACCACCAACACACAGGAGTGGCAGGGAAAGAGCAAGCGGAGGTCAGAGATGGGCAGTCTGTGGGGAGGTAAGGAAGCAAATCCCAGATTTCAGATCATAAACTCTATTTGCCTAAGGCAGATCTGCACTAATTCTTTTCTTCTCATTACTTCCCAGTTTTTTTTTTTTAATGACCTCCCTATCCAAATATATACACTGATGACCCTCATGCGAGCTGTGTTTGAAATACACTGTTTATTTTTTTTAATAGATTCCTCTTATTTAGGTATATTTGGCTTTCAGAAAATAGCATTGTTTCACCATTAGCTTGTGCAGTCTGCATTTTCCCGCTGAATACCATTCCTAATTTGCCAAAGTCCCATAAATGCCCTAGGAGTTTGGCAATTTACTGCCACCTACTGTTCATTCTCGGGGACAAGAAGGCAATGAAGAGAAAGGAATTTCTTTGAACTCTATGGGTGAAGAGATGAGGAATGGGAAATAGTGGGCCTTGGAACAGAAAAGAAGTAGATAAAAAGAATGAGATGGAACTGAAACGAACCCGCTTATTCAACATGGAAATCTGACTCCCACGCCACATGCGAGCATTTTAAATCTGTGAGGATTTACTTTAAGAATCAGTCTTTGCAAAACATTTGTCAGCCTGCTTTCTAAAAAGAGAATAATGGACTAGAAAAGGCACAGTCTTTCTAAAATCCAACCAGAGGAGACATACCCACAGACAGCCTTTAGAATAAGAAAAAAAAAATGAGAAAAAGAAAGCAAAGAAAACCTTGTTTTTAGCACAGACATGTGGAGCGCTCTGATGGACAGTTCCCGGGGAGACACCGTCCATTTGCATTTTGGGACTGCATAGTCTTTGAAGCAGACCCTGAGACATGTAGCTTTGTACCGGGGAAGACAAATCTTGTGAGTGCCACCTTCAGGATTAGCACACAAAGCTCCTAAGAAAGGCCATATCAGGGAGTCGTGATCATGGTATAAGTTAGCTGTGCTGGGCTGTTACAGTAACTGAGAAGCTCGCCAAAGCTGTTTACAAAGCCAGCTATGGAGAGTAAGTAAGGTGGTGGCCATCCCGAAGTACTTGAACTCTACCAGGTGGGGACTCTGAGAAAGAATGACCTGATAGCTGACTTCATACTGGCTATTTGCTCCCTTTGAGTAAAGAAGGGGAAAACAATGTGCTCACTTCTTTGGCAGCATCATTGTTATCCCAGATTCCTCTAAGGGATCCATATTAATCTTGACTAAATTTTAATCCCTGTGTGGAGAAAGCTTGGCCTTGGAATACCATGAGTTCAGAGAACTACCATCCATTACATAGATGGTCACTTGTTTTAGCTTAGATATTATCTTCCCAACCCTATACCACGAACTTCATTTATTAAACTGATGAAGAGTCAATGGCATGCTGTCACTACTAGGCCCTTAAGAAAGATTCAATTGTTGGAGAACCAACTACAAAATTAAAAAAATCCAATAGAGCCGGGCATGGTGGCACACACCTTTAATCCCAGCACTTGGGAGGCAGAGGTAGGAGGATCGCTGTGAGTTCGAGGCCACCCTGACACTACAGAGTGAATTCCAGGTCAGCCTGAGCTAGAGTGAAACCCTACCTCAAAAATCCCCCCCACCAAAAAAAAATCCAATAGCTTGGGGACCCTGCCACCAGCACAGAGCTGTTCTCAGCGGATGTAAGGACACACAGCCACTACTTCCGCTGGTTCTTGCAGACACCCGGTTTCTTCACTGTCCTAACACACTGTAGCTTCTGAGTGCATTGGGGATGAGTGACTACTTTCCTGTGTTTAGACGATGCTGAGGCATTTTGTCACCAAAGGCTCCGCCACCAGCTTTTCTTAGTAGAGTGTATTGTTGGAAGGCAAAGAGATCTTGCCTTTGCTTTGATTTTAAAGGAGGTAATTCTTATTCTTCCCTAGCAGGCTCTGTTCACTATTCTGAGGCCACTAGGTAGCCTGAGAAGAGGCAGCTTTCTGTACATACAATCCCATACCTGCTTCTGCTCTTGAGATATATATATATATATATATATGAAAGTCCAAGATTCTGTTCTATGCAGAGATTTTTTTTTCAAGGTAGGGTCTGACTCTAGCCCAGGCTGATTTGGAATCTACTATATGGTCTCGGGGTAGCCTCCCAAGGGCTGTGATTAAAAGTGTGGACCACCATGCCTGATTTTTTATGCAGAGATTTAAAAATACTTTTAAAATACATTTTATTTATTTATTTGAGAGATAGAAAGAGGCAGGGGAGGGAGAGGATGGGCATTCCAGGGCCTCCATCACTGCAAAGGTACTCCAGATGCATGTTCCCCTTGTGCATCTGGATTGCATGGGTCCTGGAGAATCGAACCAGGATCCTTTGGCTTTGCAGGCAAACGTCTTAACCTCTAAGTCATCTCTCCAGTCCTTAAAAATATTTTAATGTATTTACTTGCAAGCAGAAAAGTGAGAGTGAATGAAAGAGAGAGAGTGAGAGAGGGAGGTAAGAAGGGAAGATGAGATAATGGGCATGACATGCCAGGGCCTCTTGCCACTGCAAATGAACTCTGGATGTATATACCCCTTTGTGCATCTGGCTTTATGTGGGTACTGGGCAATAGAACCCAGGTCAACAGTCTCAACAAGAAAGGGCCTTTCACTGCTAAGCATCTCTGCAGCCTGCAGAGATTTCTTAATAGTTTATGGGATTCCTATGTGGCAAGCCACCTCCTTCTCCATTCAAAGAACATCCAAACCCTTTTCAAGGACGACTACCAGACAAACCCAAAGTATCCAGAGATGTAGCATGAGAAACATCTCATGGCGTGAGCTTCTTGGTACAATTGTTTGTGACTATCCTACCCAGCCACTGAGCTCATCTGTGGCGCTTCTAACTTACCCATCATCATTATCTTTTTTTTTTTTTTTTTTTAATTTTTTTATTTTTTGGAGAGAGACACAGAGAGAGATAGACAGAAAGGGAGAGGGAGACAGAGAATGGGCGCACCAGCAATCTCTCAGTTGCTGTGAACGAAATCCAGATGTGTGCGCCCCCTTGTAGGCAAGTGCAGCATTACACCCTTGCGTCACTTTGCATCTGGCTAAACATGGGACCTGGAGATTGGAACCAGGTTCTTAGGCTTAGCAGGCAGGCGCCTTAACCGCTAAGCCATCTCTCCAGCCCATCATTATCTTTTACTTTCTCACTTACAAAACATCCACACCTCTGATAGGTCATGGATTCAAGCACATCTATACAATTTTGTCACATGTTCTCTCTGGATCAAATATATGAAGTTTGAAATATAAAAATGCACTTCCGAGGTCAATGACCGTATTTGGCATTTTACATAGTTTTGTTACAACTGCTGTGTGACTGTGACTAGCATTAGGTTCGCTAGAGCAATATAATATATTTTACGTATTTTTTTCCAAGTGCATATGAATACTTTCTATGTTAGCTTCATGTACCATCAGGCCTTGAACTTGTGATCCTCTTAGCCCAGCTTCTTGAAATTACAGTCCTATACCACCAGGCCCAGGTCACCTTTTTTTTCTAATATACAACATTTAGCCTTTATCCTAGAAGCCTTTCTGTATTCCATTGCAATACCTGCAATGCAAGATTTTGCCAACCCAGGAACTCATGTGGCTGAAAGAAGACCCCATTTTCCTCACATTCCCAACATGGCTCAAATGTAAGTAGGTCAGGCTGCCAACTTTTACAACTGAAAAAAGAAGAGAGAGAAAGTGTGTGCACCACTTAGCAGTAATACTATTTCCTGGGGCTGTAATTGTTGTCAAAGTTTGGAACTCATAAAACTGGAAGGCCAGAATTTCCTGGCATCATTTTAAATAAAATGCAGGTTTAATATTAAAGCACATTTATCCTAGCATACATTTTTTTTCTTGCAATGTCAATCAAAATAAGATCTTTGCGCAGGGAATCTGATGTGGCTGTTCTACTAAGTGAACTTGGAACTGGAAACATGATTCCATTTTCCCCAAGTGGTTTAGGGCCTCTGCACACAATCTGGTTTGAGGAGCAATCATAAAAAAATTACCTTATTGAATGCTCTGCACACATCTAGAGATGGGGCATTAGTGTGCGTGGTTGGAGAAGGTGACCGTGAAAGGTGAGGCAAAGAACAGAAACAAAGGAAGACATCTGTGAGATAGCCTGCCTTTTTTGTCCAGCTGAAGTGATTATCCAAGGTGAGTACAATTTAGACCGGCCAAAGGCAAGCAGGACGGGACTCAAATATCTTGAAGAAACATATGCCGGGGACAATCTCTCTTCTGACAGCACTGATCCCATCTCTTAAGACATATCCCAGCAAAACCTGCATCCCACTAAGGAGATTAATTTTCTCCTTCTTATCTGATTGTGATGTTCAAAGACTATTTCCACAACCCAAACCATCACCCAATCATCCATCTTCCAGCTCAGAACCCAGAGCTTTGACAATAAGCACGAATGCCCTTTTTATTAGGGTCAGGTCATAACCTAATGTTCCCAGAAGAAACTAGAGGAAGAGAAAATACCTAAGGACCAGAGGGAAATGAAGTTATTTCTCGTAGACTCAACCCAGGCTATCTTGAGTTTGCAGAAGTGGGGGAGGTTTCAGAGCTATTTTCATGCTATTAGGATTCAGAACTCTAAACTATACTGAAAAGCCCAAGTTTTGTTATAAAGTGGTGTTGTGTGTTTTTGACACCCCACAGTAACTTCTCAAGTCCACAAAGTTCCTTAAGCACACTTCAGATAGTGATGCTAAATTATCACCGAGTGTTTCCAGTGATCTGAGTAACATTTCTGCTCATACAATAGGAAAAATAAATCCCTGCTCATGTGAACTAGAACAAAACTGCTGAAGAATCCTTTAGAAGTATATTGCTTTTCCTTGAGACTATTTTTATTGATTCTTTAAATGCTCATCCTACACATATAATAAAAAAATAAAAGGAGAATATAAAGAAAATAGCAACTTTTTTCTCATTATAACACTAGCAGGAACTGCAACAACTGGCTTATATATAAGATTTCACCATTGAATATTAGCTTTCTAAGTGCAATAATTGTTTTTCCTGATTATATCTCCAGCGCCTGTTTACAGGCACTGAGGTCTGCCCAATACTGATTCGCTCAATCTCATAACTTGTTTCTTTAAAGTCAGATGGACTCATAGATCAAGACTTTGCCCCTTGTCGTTCAAGCTTGGATAACATTACCACTTGTTTGAAAATGAAATGTAACAGCAGTCATAAAAGCCCATCAATCCTGCTCTGTTGCTCAGGTAACAGATATCTACTCAGACATAGGCAGCTTGATGTTTTGGTAATAAGCCTCAATTCCCTTTTTTATTAGTATTGGGCCTGCTATGGGATTATTCACTACAGTGTCACCTTAGTGACAGAATGCTGCACACTTACTTCTGTGATATCTTAGGCCTTAGACTTAAGATTTAAGGTGTTAAAGAAATAAATAAAAGACTAATAAGTATGCCTGTTTATTCAATTTTTGAAATTAGTCCAGGGACAGAATGTTGCATGCTTACTTACTGTGATGTCTGAGTCCTTAGGCTCAAATTAAGGAAATCAAAAATAAAGTCTAATAAATAATAAGCATGCCTATCAATTTTTGATATTCTCAGAAATGACAACATTTAAAAGCCAAAGATGACTATTTCTTTGGAAACCAAAACAAGTATCCACAAGCCACTCACTGGCCTCCCCTTAATGCATGACTCACAGGTCAGTTTTGCTTCTCTCAAGAGTGCTCACAAAGGGTGCCGAAGGGCTTTCATTCATGGCTTATATTCTTATCACATGGAAGCCAAAGTTATGAGAGACCCAAAGAGAGCATGTCTGCTAAAATTTGAGTTAGTTTTTTTTTTTTTTTTTTTCAGTCTTCTGGCAAAATGAAATAGTCTTGTTAACACCTAGTGCCTCTACAATTTATGATAAGAACAACATGCTTACAGAACCATATTATATTGAATACAACTTTCTTAGACACTGAAAACATTTATTTTGGTTTGGTTTTAAACTCTGAGGAAAATTCATTATGATCCTAGTAGGAAAATAATGAGTCAACCAACCTCTCACCAATTTACTTCAAAATGTGTTCTTAAAGACTACCCTTGACTCTGTTCACAGGTTTTGATGACACCACACTTGTTGTTCATCTTTCTTTGGAACCATAGCGTCTCCTGGAGGATCTGAGGATGAGTGGTCCATGTGTATCTAGCCCCCAGTGCAGCTTCTAAATAGAAACAATATGAATGCCACAAACTACAGCAATGCTAGAAGTAGAATTCACCCTCTGTCCTTCTCACTGTCCCTGAAGGAGGGAGGGTGTGGCATCTAAGGAATTAAAAATTCAAACTATGAGCAATCCTCAAGGAGACCCAAGAAGATGGGGTCCATTGCATGGGGATGGGAAAGGGTCTTGGACCACCCCGAGTACCATAAAGGAAAAATGAACCTGGGCAAACACTGTCGTCTTCCTTTCCGTTTCCCACACCTTTTCTTTCTCAAAGAGTAAGTCTTCTCAGAATATTGTCTCTCTTACTTACCTTCTCAAAGAATCAATTATTTTTAAAAAGTTAATTTATTGGTTAGTCATGTGGTTTTACTCTCCTCATTGATTTCTCTTTCATCTTTATTTTTCTTATATTTTTATTCTTTACTGAGATTCCCCCTATGCAATGGAGTGCTTTCATTATTTGCATGCCTTAATTTTCCCTGGACACATGAATTTCAAGTCACTCATCATTTTGTCAAATGCAACATTAGCCATGTGCTCAAAATTCCAATAAATGCCATTTTCAATTTGAATACTTTAAAGTTGGCCTCTTGATTGTGACTTTTAAAAAGTGTGTTGGTGGGGGGGGGGACTGGAGAGATGGTTTAGCAGTTAAGGTGCTTGCCTGCAAAGCCTAAGGACCCAGGTTCAACTCTCCAGATCCCACATAAGCCAGACACACAAAGGTGAGGTCGCACATGCCCACTAGATGATGCAAACATCTGGAGTTCAAATTACAGTGGCTTGAGGCCCTGGTATGCCAATTCTCTCTTTCTCTTTCTCTCTCCCTAAAATGACTTTCAAAAGGTGTGTGTGTGTGTGTACACACGTGAATGTAGTGTAAATGTACAGTGTATGCACATGTGGGTGCCGTTGAGCACTCCCTATGTGCACAGTGCAGAGGCCACAATAGAATGCTACATATCCTCCTCTGTCATTCCATGTACTGATTCCTAGGTATTCTCACTGGGAAAGTAGACTTTGTAGTATCAAGCAGTAATGAGACCACGTATACTGTGCAACATAGATATATGTACCAAGATGTTTGTAGAAATTTTTATTTTATTTTATAAATTATTTATTTATTTATTTATTTATTTTTGGTTTTTTTGGGGTAGGGTCTTGCTCTAACCCAGGCTGACCTGGAAATCACTCTGTAGTCTCAGGGTGGCCTAGAACTCACAGTGACCCTCCTACCTCTGCCTCCCGAGCGCTGAGATTAAAGGAGTGCACATCACACCCGGCAGCAATTTTTAAAATAATAAAATATTAGAAACCAATATATGATGACATAGTTATGCTGTCAAATTCTTTTTTTTTTTTTTTTTTTTGGTTTTTTCATTTTTTCGGGTTTTCAAGATAGGTTCTCACTCTAGCTCAGGCTGACTTGGAATTCACTATGTAATCCAGGGT
Source organism: Orientallactaga sibirica (assembly GCA_036365145.1). Classification (NCBI taxonomy): domain Eukaryota; kingdom Metazoa; phylum Chordata; class Mammalia; order Rodentia; family Dipodidae; genus Orientallactaga; species Orientallactaga sibirica. The sequence goes on from JAEOAD010000019.1 coordinate 28,078,387, forward strand.
GGCCTCGAACTGATGGAGATCCTCCTACCTTTGCCTCCCGAATGCTGGGATTAAAGGTGTGCACCACCACGCCCGGCTGCTATCAAATTCTTTACCAAATAAAATTATTTAAAATTACATATGTTAATATGGATGAATTTTTTAAATGATGGTGAGTGAGATGGCAATCTCTAAAACATGTGTGCAAGACAGATGAAAAACAATGTAACACAAAGCAAAATCACAGGATTATGTATTCTCATACTGCTATGTTGTGTATGGCTTGAAAGACAATGAAAATATTGCAAAACAACATCCAAAATAGGGGTACTTGGTACAGGAGTGCCTCATATAGACTCATGTAGAATGTTTGTACTTATTTAACTGAGACATATTTAATACTTATTTAGTACTTTTGCATTCATACATGTGTTCCTGTGTGTGGGCACATGTGTGTGGGGTTGCACATGTGTGTGGATGCATGGAGGGGAAGCCAGGGGTCAACATTAGTCATCTTCTGCTATCACTTTCCACCTTTTTATTAAGATATGGGCTCTTACTGAATCCAGAGCCCACCAATTTACCTAGTGTAGCTACCCAGCTTTCCCCAGGGAGCCAACTTGCCTCCATCTCCTGAACAATGGTATTATAGGCATGTGCTACTACCTGTGACACGTAAATAGGTCCTCACACTTTCATGGCAAATGCTTCACCAATGAAACAATCTCCCCAGCCAGATTATTTAATATTTTTTCAAATAGAAATTTCCCAATAATCTCTGTTACAAACACATTTCAAATTCCATTTCTGTTTTGTGGAACTAGAGATTAAACCCAGGGCCTTACACATTCTAGGCAACTACTTTTCCACTAAGCTATATTCCCAACCCCTTGATTTCTTTTCCTAAGGCAAAAAAAAAAAAAAAAAAAAAAAAAGCTTAAGTCTCAAATATATTTACTTTAGGTAAGCTGACAGCTGTACATTTAATGTGTATATATTGCCTCTATATTACAAAACTTTTCACTTTACAGACTTCTAACAGAACTCTAAACCAATGTAAATATTTCTGAGAGTCTGGACACACTGGCTTTGTATGGTCCCTGTGGGAGGATTATTTTACATAGTGGGAAAACAAAGCATGCCCATTAGTCAGTCTAACCTCAGGTCAAACCACATTTGCTGCGGAGTGACCTAGGTTAAGTATCTTTTCTTCTCTTGACATGCGTTTACTCATCTGTTAAGCAATAGTGAAATTTGGAAGTTACTGAACAGGTGAAATATCATTTCATTAATATACAAGGCAAGCATGAAGTAGTTTATCAATAGTAGTAGTTATTGCAACCATTATTAGATTTTTCCATAACCAATTATACCTATTTGTATTTGGGATGATCTTTAAAGGTATTCCACCTAGAGAACTAAAGAATATAATAATAATAATAATAATAATAGTAATAATATAATGAAAGCTATACGATGAATGGATATGTTGACTGAATGAATTCAGGTTGTTTTTGGCGTCTGTTTTTTTTCTTACACATCCTCATGGGTCAGGAACCTAGACCCAAGTGTGGAGGAGATAACTCAGTTCTGTTTCAGTGTTTGGAGGCTTCAAAGGCTGAGAGTGAATGCATGAATGTTACTTGTTCACCAAAGTTATATACAGAATATATATCTACATACTAGAGTAACTATTATAATATATTTTAAAGCTAAGGAATTGGGCTGGAGAGATGGCTTAGCAATTAAGGCGCTTGCCTGTGAAGCCTAAGGACTCATGTTCGACTCTCCAGATCCCACGTAAGCCAAGGGACAGTGACCCAATCACACAAGGTCACACATGCGCACAAGGGGACATATGCACCTGGAGTTCAATGGCAGTGGCTGGAGGCCCTGGTGCACCAGTACTTTCTCTCTCTCTCTCTCTCTCTCTCTCTCTCTCTCTAACATGAAAAAGGCCAGTCTATTGGGCTTGCCTCAAAAAAAAAATTTAAAAATCTAAAGAACTGTAAATGATGATGGAATCAGACAGTTGTCAATTGAAGGCCAATTGAAAATTAAGAGAAATCCCTAAAAAGGACACCACAGTGAGCCCTTTCTATCCAGAGACCCGGATTCCACCTACCAAGGAGCAACAATATCTGGAAAAAAAACTGGGCTGAAGAGATTGCTCAGTAGTTAAGGTTATTGCCTGCAAAGCCTAAAGACCAAGTTTAATCCCCAGTACCCACATAAAGACAGATGCACAGGAGGTGCATGTGTCTGGAGTTCGTTTGCAGTGGTTAGAGGCCCTGGTATGCCCATTCTCTTTCTGTATCTGCCTCTCTCTCTCTCAAAAAAAAATAAAATATTTTTTTAGAAACTGTGTACGAAACATACACAGTTCCTTTTCTTGTTATTCCTCCCTAAACGATAGAGAACAACTATTTATACAGTATTTACGTTATCTCAGGTAGGACGCAGAATCTAGAGGTACGTTCTGTACAAACACTGCCTATTCTCTACAAGGCACTTTAGAATCTGCGGAGGATCATGGAAACAGTCCTCCACAGCAACCCAGGGGTGATTATATAACCTAAGCAGAAACTAAGAGCTGATTTAAACATAGGGTTTAAGAACTTGGCTCCTATGCAAAATGGTACATTTATTTGTGGTTCTTGGGAAGAATATTTGCTACCTGATAAATAATCACTTTGTATATCATGATAAGTACATCAATATGCTCAACCGAGAAAAACCAGGCTACAGAAAAGGAGAATTAAGTTAATATTCTACTTAAAATCACATGTATACTAAAACACCCAGCTGACTCATATTGGCTGAATTTTTATTTCTGCTGCTAATTAAAACTCTAATTTTCCAATAAGTTTGCCCACAGATAGAGGGCCACTTATTTAACCATTCACGGATGGCTGACTCACCCTTGTTCACAAACCCCAATTCTGTATCCTCCCCCAAAAAGGAAATGGAAAAACACGGAATTGTAAGTAATCAAAATACCACCAGAAACCAACAACACGGTTTAATTAAAAAAGAAAATCCATAGCAATTCATTTTTTTCCTTTCTCTTATTCACATAGAAAATAAGAGGTAACACAGTAATTAAAACCAAGTCTCCTTTTGCCCTCAGGGTGTCTGAGTAGACCTTCTCCAGTGAAATAATTAGCTTCAGATTTCTCATTTTTCTCCCTTTGTCATATGGAAATTGCTTCCTGTCTTTCTTTAGAAACAACTTGGTGTCTGGCCTCTTCATTTCACCCTGGGCTTCTAAGAACCTTAGTAATCATGTTATTCTGTCAAAAGGTAAGACTGTATGCTACAAGACCAGTGTCACTGTTTGATTAGGATACTGGATAGGACTGGAATTCAGGCCAATTTCATGAATTACAGTGAGCTTGCCTAACCTCTGAGATGCAGTAAGGTGATGGACCTGGCATTCAAGAGTGGGTGCAAGGGAGTTTATCTGTGACCACAGACTGTACCCCAAAACTGCTACTGCACCAAGAATAGCAGTGCAAGGATTCACCAGCACAAGGTACCAACACTGTTTTAAAACTCCAACCTGTTTGCTACTTGCCAGCCACAATCAGACCTGAAAGGCCGCTTGCCTAGGGGACCCATGGAAACACAGCTCCTTATAGATGGCGTGACCACACACACAGGCAATTACCCCACTCAGTCAGGAAAGCTATGTGGCAACGTTACGCAGAGTGCACATACCCAGGCTCGAAACTGAGACAAGAGAGACAGCAAATCCAAATGCTCACGCGTGTGGACACCCATGGTCACTCTGACCAACTCATAATCACTTCATTTACCTCTTCATGTGGTGGCAAGCAAGGAATTGAACAGATGCTGTTCGCCAGTAAAGAAAATACTGACGATGTTGAAAATGTTTACAAATCCACATGAGAAGTCTCAAGGTAGCTCAAGGGCAAGAGAAATATAAGCTGGAGCTCCATTAGGACTTGAGAGTAGATAACACTGAGCAAGGGCTGGAGAGATGACTTAGCAGTTAAGGCATCTGCCTGCAAAGCCAAAGGACCCAGGTTTGATTCCCCAGGACCCATGTAAGCCAGATGCACAAGGTGGCTCATATGCATCTGGAGTTTGTTTGCAGCAGCTGAAGGCCCTAGCATGCTCATTCTCTCCCTCTTCTCTTTCTCTCTCTCTCTCCCTCTCCCTCTTTCTTTCTTGCTCCCTCTGTCTCTCAAATAAAATAAAACTGAGCAAGGTGAATAAAATGTCAAACTTCAGAGTGACACAGAGACATAAGATAGCTAAGCACCACAGAAAACAGAATCCACCTCACTAGTGAACAGTCCATGGTTCAAATCCTGCCCCAGCAATCCCAGGGAAACAGCAGGAGACTCACTGTAGCACTCGGGAGTGGCTGAGATCATTCACATCTGAGTCTTCATAATGGGGTGTGATCATCCCCAGCCCGCTATCGCTCAGCATGCGTTTCCGCAGGGCAGGATTCCACCAGTCGGACAGCCTGGAAGAAGGAAAAGCACCTGATCAGCAATCTTATGATGATCCTGGTCTGGAAATGGGAGAAGCAAATTCCATTTTAACTACTTATTTCACATTCGTTATTTCTCTATAGCCCTGAACTAACTCTATGATGTTGTCCTTTCACAGATGAGGAAATGTCATTGGAAGATTGAGTGATGGGACTACATATGAAAATAATCAGGAAATAATGGAGCCAGGCATAGAAATGCGGGTTAAAAAAATAACAAAGCCCATCATCTCCCTCTGCTTCCTTGTTCCTGAGTTATTTCCAGAGGGGAGCAACTGACGTGAAACAAGACGAGAATCTGAGGCAGTTTAGGGATGACAGCCTCCAGCGCCAAAGCCAGGAGTCCCTGAGCCAGTAAGGAAGAATCTGTTTGGTTTCTCTTCTCTGTTTTTCCCTAAAACCTCACCAGAGGATATAAATAGGTGCCTCTGGCCTCACATCTTCCTTTCTTATAGAAGAAAGGGCTATGAAAGGATTACTCCGTTCCTGAGAATTTAGTGCCACTGAACACCTGGCATCAGGCCTAAATGACCCAGTTCAGTCTCCCTTCTGGTATAGTCCATTGAAAGACCCCAATCTGGGTCTCCAGGTGGACTTTTACATTTCTGAGAGCTGTGCCCCTGCCCAGTTAAGCAGGGGCTCTAAATTCCTTCCTTCTCTTATGCTTTCTCTTAAACTCTATGTGTTTCATTCATAAAATTCATAAGACAAGGATCTAGAAGGACACCGACTCAATGGAAACCCTGTGTTACCTTTAGTGCCCCAGTTATTGCCCACCCAAGAGCTGAAAAGGGCTCTGACGTTCTCAAAGATACCCCCAAGTCCTGTAATAAAATTAAGGATAGATTCAAGTTCTAGTGGATTTTTTAGGCTACTTTAAATTTGGAACTAAGCCATCCCTTTGGGTCACTATTTGTCAGGGGCAGAATGGTGTCCTTGGCAGAATGGCATCATTCCTTGTCAAATCAGGGATGTGTCTGGATGCCAACACCTGCTGCTTCTACAGTAGAAAAGGAACCAGACCAGCTTTCCTACAAACTGATGGGCTAAAGGTAAGCCATGGCCTACAACGTTGGCCTCTGGTCTCTGAGGTCATATCGGGCTGCCCCCTCATTTCTATGGGCCTTTCCCTGATGCTGGTAAGCTCTGACATCACTGGCACTAGATGGCTAAGCACAACTTTCTATCTGTGCCACTTCTGCCTGTTCTTTATCAGCAGACTCTGGTGGAGTGGGAGAGATCATGGATAGAAAAGTAATTGGGGGCTGGAGAGATGGATTAGGGGTTAAGGCGCCTGCTTCCTAAGCCTAAGAATGCCTGTTCAATTCTCCATGTCCCACATTTAGCCAGACACAAAGTGATGCAAGGGCGCAATGCTGCACTTGCCCACAAGGGGGCACACGCATATGGAGTTCATTCACAATGGCTGAGAAGCTGCTGGAACACCCATTCTCTCTGTCTCTGTCTCTCTCTCTCTCTCCCTCTCTCTCTCTGACTATCTCCAAAAAAAAAAAGAAGAAGAAGAAGAAACTGGGAGGGAAGGAAGAAAAAAATAAGGAAGTAAGGGAGGAGGAGGAGAAGAGGGATAAAAGGAAAAGCTTCTCTCTGGTGAATATGCTTGTTCATGCTTTGTGAGCATGTGCACACAACCTGTGCTTGTTAGTGCCTGTGTGTGCTTTCTTGGGCAATTCTTCTATCAACCCCCATCTAGTTGTAAGCCACTGAAATGTACTAGGCTTCACACGAGCAGAGATTTTCTTGTCTGTTTTTATTTATTGCACTGTTTCTCAGATGTTTACACTACTATCCAGTACACAAAAAGCTCCAAACTAATTTTTCTGAATTGCAAAATATTTTTGAAATAACTCAGAAATATAGTTTCTGGTGGTACAAGGCAAGAGCTAAATGTGTGGCCTCTGCATCAAACAAATCTTTGATTCCATCATGTAGCTATGCAATAATAGGTTAAATAACATAACCTCTAAGCCTCAATTTTCTTATCTATCTGTAGATTTAGGGTAATCATAGAGCCCAAATTTCAGGGTCATTATAAAATGATTCTAATCATACATGTAATGAGTGTCAAAAATCAAGTGTCACAAACTATTCTAAACATTCTACGTATATCAATTCATTTGCTCTTCCAACAACTCTCTCGGTAGGTGTGACTACTATTTATACCGCACAGATGAATAAACAAACCCAGGGCACTTAAAACAAGCCACTACGAAGTAGAGAGAGTGATGCAGGACTGACAAGGACAATATGCATCAGCCAGTCTGGAAAGAATAAGAGAAGGTACAGAAAAAGGGGGGGAGGGGAGAACGTAGGAAAGCATAAGGAAGGAGAGGAGGAGAAGAGAGAAAAGAAGAAAGAAGGAAAGGGGAAGGACACGAGGAGAGGAAGAAGAAAGTCGTCAAATCATTTGTGTTGATTTTTCACTGAGAGAGCAGACCAAATAATATGGATGTATGGGTTTGTATGAATGTATGTGTGTGTGTGTGTATGTATATATGTATACACACACACACACACACACACACACATACAGTAATGAAGGATCAGAAAAAATACAGATCTACTTGGTACTGAATATTTCTGCACATTCACTCAGGAGACAGACTTACAACAGAACCAGCTGGACGTTACTCTAGGGAAATAAATCTGTCATGAGAATGATCAGTCCAAAGCCAAACCAGACACAAGGTCACCCTGTGGCCATCCAGATGTCAGCACCTACAGAGAAGACGCCGCTCACCCTGAGGCCTGCTCCACCACCAGATCAGGCATGCCAGGAGGGGTCCCCGCCTGCTGTGACATCACCATATCTGGGTCGAGAATAAAAATCTCATCGTGGGAAATCTCCATCACAAAGTGCAAATGTTCCTAAGAAGGAAAAATAAGCTCATCAGAATATGCAAACCCACCACCCACAACATAACAAAACCAAGCAGCCCCACTTTGTCTCCTGGATGAAGGAATTCTGCAGTGCCTCACGTGAGCCCAGTGTCTGGTCAGAAACCTGAGCTGTTCATGCTCCTTCCTGAGGCAACACTGTAGCCAGCAAGGGGTTGATTCAGGAGACCCAACTACCCCTATCTTCTTACATGTAACCAGAAATGGTCTTCCCCTGTTCTTCCCAAACACTATTCAAAGAAGTGATATTCCGCATGCTGCCTGGTCTAACATGAGTATAATAGCTTTGACTTCAGCCCCAGGTTGTGGTCAAAGCTAAGAGGATGGTTAGCAGCTGGTTTTATCAGTGGGTTAAGTATTGCACTTTTTTTTTTTTTTGGAGAGAGTCTGAGAGAGAGAGAGAGAGAGAGGAAGAGGAAGAGGGGAGAGAGAGAGAGAGAGAGAATGGGCACACCAGCGGCCTCTCAGCCACTATGGATGAACTCTAGATGCATGCACACCCTTGTGGGCAAGTGCAGCATTGCGCCCTTGCATCACTTTGCGTCTGGCTAAAGTGAGATCTGAAGAATTGAACGGATGTTCTTAGGCTTAGCTGGCAGGCGCCTTAACTGCTAAGCCATCTCTCCAGCCCAAGTATTGCACTCTTTTCTTTTTTTTCTCCAGGAGAATTTGAACAGAGGAAAGGACTTGTTAACTTTGGGCCAAAGTAATTTTTTTCTCATCATTGAACTTTGGGAATTTATGAACCAACTCTATTATAATCTATATACTAGCTAACGAGGACTATGTTTAAAAGGCAAAACGCTTTGACTTGCCTACAGGACAAACAATATATAAGTAAATCTCAGCAAGGCAGGCTTGTGATAAGAGCCACAAGCCAAGTTATTATCTCTCCTCCTCGGCTAGGTCACCTCACTGAGCCCATAAATCATGAAACGCATGACCACTAAGTGCTTCCTGGTTTAGGTTACAAATGCCATTCTAAAATGTGAGCAAGCCTCAATGTTTTGTTAGCAAAAACAGTGAGACTGGCTAATAAGACAGCTAATTGACTTTAACTCACCTGAGATCTGTCTATTCGATAAAAGCGGTCAGCAGAAGTTGCTAGAGGAGACAAAAAATATATATATATGCACATGGTATTCAGAGTCATCACCAACGGAACAGCCCTCCCTTCCACGGCATGGCAGCCATGCTAGGCTGGTGGATAGTCCCACAATCTGGTTGACACAAACTCTGCACTGCATATTGGGCCCTCGGTGATTCCATGGCTTAAAAGCCCTTCCCCATCCTATCCGCCACAGCTGTTTTACTTGTCTTCTAAGAATCAAGTCAAGGGCTTCCACTTCTATGAAACTTCCCTCCCTTCCAATCCTGCGCTGCGGAAATGCGTTGCTCCCACCCCTGTCTCACTGACATTTTGCTAACCTCTCACACAGCCTATCTTGAGATACAACCACGAGACTAAAAGGCTGCGTCTCTAAAGGATTCTGTTTCATTTACTCTTTTATGTCTTGAGAAATTAGCACAGGACCTTTAACAGAGCCACGATTCAATGTTTTATTCAGTAAATGAAGCTAGAAAAGAAACTGTGGTTAGGTAGACTTCCCAGGGCTGGGAGACTCTCATTTTGAAAAACAGCTTGAAGATGAAGCCCAGGGACCACATCTGGCCTGAATGGAATCCTTTCTCTTTCGAACTGTGCCCCTAGAGGCATGTCTGAAGGAAGCCAAATGGCAGAACACAAAAATTAGTTCTTAAGCACTCTAATAGAGACTGGGCTGCAGCTGTGGTTTCAGAAAGAAAAGTTCTAAAGTACAAGTTTGCAGTGTGTAGAAATTATCCTGATTATCCTTAATATTAAAAAGAAATATTTTCCTGGGACTAGAATGATGGCTATTGCTTAAAGGCACTTGCCTGCAAAGCCAAAGAACCCAGGTTCAATTCCCCATCACCCACATAAACCCAGATGACAAGAGACCCTGGATGTGTGTGTACACACACACACACACACACACACACACACACACACACACACTCAAGCATGCATGCATGCACATAAAAGAAATAAAATATTTTTAAAAATTTAAAAAGCAATAAAATATCCTTCCTCAAATTTATTTTGGATAGCTCAAATAGGAGCAATTTTCTTTCTACAAAATAAATAGAAAACAATAAAAACACATAGATAACCAAATTTTTTAAGTAGCTTTTTTTTTCTGAAAGAAATTGAGCTGAGAAACAAGATAGTCAAGATCCCTGCTTTTAAAGGAACTAGATGAAGCAAAGGGTGCCTCAGCAGGACTTCATCTACTCTGGTCTTTTTGGCTGTGAAAAGACTTCAGCTATAACGTTAAATGAGTTGACCATTAAAAGGTATGCAGCACATAACGAAAACCATACTTTATATGCTAACTTTCAACATTACATCACACAGGGGTGGATGAGGGTGTGGCCCACTGTGTGAGCTGCCAACAGTTACACTGATGGATATGTTCTCTGTATGAGATATAAGCTGCATGGGTCAGGATGTGGGTTTTCATTCCCAGCTTAAATTGGGTGATGAATAAGGAAGAATGTACAGAGATGATGATTATTGCATTATAGATAATTGGATGGAAGTAAAAGTAATGCTTGAGATTAAAAAAGTAGACACACTCAATAACCATGCAATGACCAGCCCACTCTGCATGCAACAGGTCATGCTCAGCAGAGAAATTCTGAATGCAATCAAACTATTCTTTTTACAAAAATATATGCATTACACTAAAATCACTGATAGTCATACCAAAATTATGTGAACATCCCATAACATGAATGACAGAAATCAGTACCCATCTTGTGCTTTACACTCTAGCTATTGGCCTGCACTCATTCGAGGTAGGTGTATTCAATACTTTTTGGAAAAGAGGGTTACAAAAGGAAAATGTTGGCTTGAGTAATTTGATGCTGAGTTCAACTTATGTTAACCAAGGTATTTTGAGGAAAAATTACTTCAGGGAAGGCACAGCAATATCAGCAAATCTATGTCATTCGAAATGCAAATACTGATCATGTATGTACAGTAAAGCTTCTTGAAAAATATTTAGGAAAAGAAAAAAAAAAATGAGTTGTTCTCTCATCCATACCTTTACCTGCAGCCTCCATCCCAATGATGGGATGCCCATAACACTCACCATCTAGGAAGCACCATCGAGGGGACAGCCTCTGAGCTGAGAGCGCCCTGGGGAAGGAGGTTTCATGGTCCTGGAAAGACATGCGCACACTCTCATGGCTCCATGTGAATATGAGGGGCTTCCCTCCCTCCCCACACACTCTGCCACACCACCTTCTTCTAGGAGCAAGAACAAAACAACAGGAAGAAGAGAGCACATTCTACCAGAAACAAACAGGGCTCTGCCTTCAAATTTTTAAGCAACTCCCACACAAAACATCCCGGACAGTCTTACATGTTGTACCCAACATACATATACTACTCTTAGGCTATAGCGGTTAGCTTCTTGTTGTTGGGGCAAATTATCTCACCAGAAGCAACTTGTTGGAGGAAAAGGTCAATTTCAGGCTTACAGTTTCAAGAGGAAGTTCCCTCGTTGTGGATAAATATCAGCGGGCTCACAACATCACATACCCACAGAGAAAGTGAACACTAAATGAGCTGGTTCCCAACACTCAGTAGGCTAGACTAATTAACTTCAAGGGCCACCCTAAGTCACAAATCTCCTCCAGCAAGGTTCCACTTTCCAAGGTTCCACCAGCTGAGGATCAAGTATAAGGCTTAATCATAAACGCTTGAGGTTCAAGCCACCACACTGCACCTTGCGCCCCCCCCATGGATTCATGACCATCTTATAATGCACAGTGTGTGTACTCAGTCCACCTTTAAAACTCCCCGTAGTCTTCACCAATCTCAACATAGTTCAAAAGTCCTAAGACTCATCAGAGACTCAAAAGAGGCTCTTAACTACTAGCCGTGAAAAATAAAAATATGAGTTACTTGCTTCCAACATATAATGGGACAGAATAAACATTTCCATTGCAAAATAAAAGGCATAACAAGGAGAGACTGGACTAAAGCAAGGTAAACATCCACTGTACAGCTTCATCTCTGGCATTTGGGACCTGTGATAAAGTCTTTTGACTCCAAAAGGCTTCAGCAACATTTTGCTCCTTTACTGTGCTGTTGGCTTTACAGGCAGCACCATCTGAGGCAGGACGAATCCTGTGGTCTCCATTTCAAACCATGGTTAACCTTCATAGCTTCACACATGGCATTTTATGGGGCTTACACACAGGGATTTCAACTCTGCTTCCTTTTGCTGTATTTCAGCAGACCCTAGAACTTCGAGCACTTCATGATTCCCGTTCCTGCATTTCTCATGCTCCCCTAACCTGTATTGGGTGGGTGACAACCAACTTTGTAAATCCAGGAGGGAGAATAAACCTTGACTTTTGGGGGGGTGAATGGAATATTCCTTCATCATTCTCCCTTCAGACTCCTTCCTTTCAAAAAAATTTGCATTCTTACCATCTTGAACCTTCCATGTGTTAGGTTTCACCTTCAGGGCATTTTTCTCCCATTGCCCCAATGTAAAACATTTGGCCCGCCTTTACTGATAGTAATCTCTTTAACAGTTTCTGTTTAAGTGGCGTAAAATCAGTCTCTGTGCCTGCAACTTCAAACTCGCTTGAATTTCTTCAGTGGCAAACTTTATATCTTTTATATCTTTGTTGTTGTTGTTCTATACTTTCTTCCAACAAGCATACCAGTCCATTACTATATATTCAACTCTGCTCAAATTCTCAGGACATAGACAAAACACAGTCAGCTTTTCTGCCAGTTACAATAAAGTTCTTTCTTTGCCCTCTGAAACCTTATAAGCCAAACCTTCAACAGTCAAGACTTCTCTCCGCTTACTGTAAGGCTTCTCTAGTCCAAAATTCAAAATCCGGTGACTTTAGTTCTAATAGTGTTTGTTTGATGAGGCTGGGAGCCCCCATGTTAGGTGCATATATGCAAAATCCTTCCATATTCCTCCTGCATGTCAGTTCCAAAAGATCAAAAACCATATGGTCATGTTCATCACAGCAGCAACCTCATGCCTTGGTGCCAATCTTCCTGTAGCAGTTAATGAGGTTGCTAGAATCCTTCCAGTCCAAGCCATCAATTGCAGAAGTAAAGGGAGAATTAGACTCTGAAGTGGTTGCATGCAGGCTTGGGGAGCAGGAAAGAGATCTACATGGCCCTGAGGCACCTTGGTTGGGACAGAGAAAGAGAGGATTATGCCATCAAGCCTGCCTTCCATCACTCCTAGTTTCCATGTTATAGCTGACTGAGATGCAATTATCTTGTTGAGTTTCAAGTCAAGTTTAAGTATCCCTGAGGCTGGCATCTGCTGATGTGGCTGGTGCTTGAGGTGTCTCTGATACTCTTGAACTTTGCATGCACTTCGTAGGGCTTTGCATGCCAGAACTCTTGCTTTTCACTGGCTGTGTCTGAAAGCATCTCCAGGTTGGAAATCCCCAGCAGTGTAAGCTTGCTTTTAACTTCCCTTCTGCTCTGCCATTCTCTCTTAGAGACATTCTGCAGGACGTTTTGGCACCCTGGTCTTCAGGTTCCTCTTCAATGCTCCTGTCGTAGTTACCTTCTCATTGCTGGGGCTAATCACCTGACCAGAAGCAGTTTATGGGAGAAAGGGTTTATTTCAGGCTTACAGTTTTTCAAGGGGACTTTTTATCATGGTGGACAAAAGTAAATGGCCCACAAGGTCACACATCCACAGCAGAGAGAGAACAGCAAAGAGAGCTGTCTCCCAATACCCAGTAAACTACCTAATCAACAAGGTCTACCTCTACAGACACAGCTCCTTCAGCAAGGCTCCACCTCCCAAAGGCTCTAAGTAGGCAGTTTAGTCAGAAATACTTGAGGCCATGGGTGACCTTTATATTCAAACCAGCACATGGGCATACACTCAATGACTCCATATCCTACTATGGAGATACCAGCACATCCATGTCTATTGCTGCTCTAATCACAAGAGGAAATGGAAGCAGCCTAAACATCCATCAACAAATGAAGGGATAATGAAAATGTGACGCATACACATGATGGAATTTTATTCAGCAATCAAGAAAAATGAAATTTGCAAAAAAAAAAAAAAAAAGAAAAAGAAAGAAGAAGAAGAAATGTGGATGGATCTGGAAAATAGATTGAGATGACCTAACTTCAGAAAGCTAAAGACTTCAAGTTCTCTCTCATACATGGATCATTGTAAAATTTAGATGTATGCATGTAAATGGGGGAAAATGCGGGTAAAACCTTAAAAGCTACAATGTTGAAATCTGGCTAGAGTGTGGATGAGCAATAGGACAAAGGCCCACCTTTTCTTGTAAAGAAAAGGAGGGGGGAGTAAGATACAAAGGGCAACAGCAGACTGGGGGAGAGGAGTTGAAAGGAGAATTAACTAAAATAAGCTGTGTTTGAAAATGCATTAATGACACCTACAATTCTCATTAAAAAATCTGTAAGAGCTCATGATTGCTTACACTTCCATTCTCCATAGACGTCTAAGGGATGAGCATAGCATAACGGAGAATTACAACCCTCTCTACTGGCCAGATAGGACACATGGCATATAGGAAACACACGACATCCATAGAAAAGGCTACAGGGCACCTGGGAATGAGGAGAGCACCTATGATGAGAAAGAAAGTCCAGTTCAAGTGTTGAGGTTGTCTCTGTTTTCTGGGTACAAGCACCTCCATTCTTTCTCACGTTCAAGATTAAAATATTTCTTCCCCAATGCTAACTTTTTTTTTCTTTAGTTTCTGGATTAGCCTCTTTCTTCCTGAGATACTTTATGTCTAGAGTATTACTAAACATTCATTCCTCTACTTTTTAACTCAAGCCTTCTGTTTGTAATAGTTCCCTTTCTCTAAAAACAAATGCCCTCAATTAATACCATTCCATCTTCTGATAATTAATTTTCATAACCACTCCTTGCATGCCCTGCCAAACTCCTGAAGTATTCATTTCCTCTCTCCAACCTCTAACACCCAGGCAATGTTTTAGCCATCACTTCTAGAAGCCTGGCGTAACAGAAATCCTGCCAGAATGTGTCCAGACCAGCTTCTTGCTCTCAGTTCCTACTCTGAGCCTCACACATGTCTGGAGTTGTTGAAGCCTGCCTCTTTAGAAAGAATTAAGCTAGGTTGGCAGAAGAGAAGACCTGGACAGGTACATGGAAACAGGAAGAACTATCTCTTTATGCTTCTAAACTCATGAAACTTAAAAACTCTTCTACCTAACAGGGGCTTACTAATGACCACCAAGGAAAAAAAAAGTGTGTTCTAGTTTACAAACACATATGAACAGGAATATTCTCTTTCTAACAGGTATTAGAGTTGAAATAATGGTCGGAAACAGGAAAAATAACAGTGGCCAGGTCTCTATGGGGAAGATCCTGGAAATCTGAACATTGTTAGGAATTTGATATGCTCAGAGACATGGAGCATCCACAGAGGGTAGCTGTGCAGGTAGCAATGTAGACTCGGCAATGGAAGTCATAGGTGTGGATGGTCTGGTGTGGATGGACGAGGCAAGAAAGGCAAGTGGAGATAAGCACAGGAGGAATGGCCACAGCCACCCAGAGGCCACGCTGACATATTCGGAGTCACCAATACCATGGCTACCCACTGACCTCAAAGCCTCTGCTCAAGCCCATTGTTCTCCAAGCATGTGCCCTGGGAATGCAGTAGCAAGAGGAGCTTGTTAGAAACGCATATTCCCAGGTCCCACCCCAACTCCTCAGAAACCCTGGGGTGGAACCCAGCAAGCTGTTCAACAAGTCTTTCAGATGATTCTAGTGCATGTGTACGAACCATCAGATGGAATAATCAGGGCAAGAGGAACCGTCTTATCACCAGCATCCTAGCCAGAGAATTTTTCTATAGATTCTGTGAATTAAATAATTAATGGAGGAAAGATTGGTCTCGCAACTGTCAAAAAATATATCTTTTGGATGCAAATTGGCAAAGCTATGGACACAGATTATGCTTGCTTTGTCTGTATGCTGGTTGAGATAAAAATCTTGGCATGTGTTCAATACCTATGTGAGAATTATGTTTAACATTTTGAGAATTATGTTTTGACATGTGAGATCTTCTTTTAAAGAAACTTATGGTTCTTAATGCATTTTCATAAATTGTTTGTCAAGTTAACAACAACTCTCAGTTTTTGGAAGGCAAGTAATTATATATCAAGAAATCTGAAAATAATTTGAAATGCCTAGTGGCAGCTGTGTATATGTATATATATAAACACATAAACATAGAAGACAGCTGCACTTCTCAAAGAGTAAGAGACTCAAACACCTAGAACACTTCCTACATTTTGATGCCATTTTCTCTAAAGAAAAAAACAAATGAGGGCTGGAGAGTTGTCTTAGCTTGCCTGCAAAGTCTAAGGACCCAAGTTCAATACCCCAGTACCCACATAAGCCAGATGCACAAGGTGGCACATGCGTCTGGAGTGTGTTTGCAGTGGTTGGGGACCCTGATATGTCTCTCTCTCTTTAATAAATGAATAATATAAAAAGTGAAAGCCGGGCGTGGTGGCGCACGCCTTTAATCCCAGCACTCGGGAGGCAGGGGTAGGAGGATCACCGAGAGTTCGAGGCCACCATGAGACTATATAGTTAATTCCAGGTCAGCCTGGACCATTGTGAGACCCTACCTCACAAAACCAAAAAAAAAAAAAGAAAAGAAAAAAAAAGTGAAAGCCATGCATGGTGGCTCATTCCTTTAATCCCAGCCCTCGGGAGACTGACGTAGTAATAAAGGCTGGAAGATACACTGCTCAATCGGTACCTTGCTTACCTTGCCAATCTGAGAACTTGAGCTCACTTCCTATTACCTTTGTAAAAATTCCAGGCATGCTGAGACACACTTCTCATCCAGTACTGGAGAGGCAGAGACAGGTGGATCCCTGGGGCTCACTGATCAGCCAGTCTCCACTACTTGGCAAGCTCCAGTCTAATGAAGGAAGCTGTCTCAGAAAAGATGGTAGGCACCTGGGAAATAGCACCCAAGGTTGTTCTCTGGCCTTCAGAGATATACACACAACATGCACCTGGATATACACGTACACGCACACACACACACACATACACACAATGTGAGGCTACATAATGCTATCACTTGGATATTCAAATTAGAGAAAACTGGTGTTATTTAACTTCGTTTAAAAAAAATTCAGGTTGATTGTGTGGTGTAATTATGTGGTGTGGTGTAATGTTTAAAGTATGGTATACACATGTGTGAGTGCAGGTACATGTGACTCATATGCCTGCATGCTGCCCTGGCCACACGCCTAGCTCACCACACACACAGCTGAAGAAATATTGATGTACCTGCATACCTTGTTACATGCTGGAGACTGTGTGTCCACAAAGTCTTATACATGTGCCTGACTTGATTTAGCTTGCATATTTTTGTTTATTTATTTACTCCATATAATTCCAGAAATAATTTTTCTTTCTTCATTCAGATATCCCCTTATGTTCTTTCCATGAACATTCACAGTCACTGCACCATAGATAAGCATTTTTAAAGGCTCTTGTGGACCTGGCTATGTTTTAGAAACATGGTTTCCTGACATGCATTTATCGAAGAGAGGATGGTCAGCTGTCAGCTTTGGCTTCCTCTGTTCAGTAGATGAGATAATGATTAGATCAGCTTTTTAAAAAATCAGGAGTATAACCCTTTACTTATAAAGCAAGAGGTTTAAAAAAATCCTCACTGGGCGTGGTGGCTCATTCCTTTAATCCCAGCACTTGGGAGGCAGAAGTAGGACTGTCACGAGTTCGAGGCCACCCTGAAACTACATAGTGAATTCCAGGTCAGCCTGAACAAGAGTGAGACCATACCTCAGAAAACCAAAAATAAATTAATTAATTAAATTAAAATAAAAATATTCTCAAACATTTTTTGAGGAGATTATTAAGCTGCTAAAATGTTTGCTTTGTAAGCATAAGGACTTGAATAAAAAATCACGGTGTGATGGCACACATCTCTAGTCCTAGTGCCAGGGAGGCAAAGACAGGAGGATCTCTGGAGGAATTAAAGGTCAATGAGAAACTCCATCTCAAAAGTTGATAGATGGGGCTGGAGAGATGGCTTAGCGGCTAAGGTGCCTGCCTGCTAAGCCTAAGAACGCTGGTTCCAATGTCCAGCGGTTCCAATCTCCAGGTCCCACGTTTAGCCAGATGCAAAGTGAGGCAAGGGCGCAATGCCGCACTTGACCACAAGGGGGTGCACGTATCTGGATTTCGTTCACAGCAGCTGAGAGACTGTCTCCCTCTCCCTCTCTGTCTATCTCTCTCTGTCTCTCTCTCCAAAAATAAATAAAAAATAATAAAAAAAATTTTTAAAGCAGATAGATGGCATAGCAGAGGACTCACACGCAAGGTTGTTCTCTGGCTTCCACATGCATGCACACACATGTACACCCACACACATGCAAACAGGCACACTCACATGTATACCACACATGCTTACAGAAATTCTCAAAATGAACATTAAAAATAAGATGCAATGGAATGGTATTAATATGACAAGCAATACCCCAAACGATTTGAAGGGAATGGAAACAGTTATTCAAGGTTCCATATAGCATTCTGTATTCTGATCTACAAAGCATGATATAATGTGATGACTTTTTCTGCTGTTTGTGTGGGGGGTATGCATGTGTGTATTTTATTAGAGTATTTATGTGGTGTGGTGTAATGTTGAAGGTATGGTATACACATGTGTGAGTGCAGGTACATGTGACTCATATGCGTGCATGCTGAGGCTACATAGACGGACATGAGGAACCTTCTCTTATCCCTCACCCATGCGTTTCCTTGAGACAGGCTCTCTCCCTCAACCCAGAGCTTCTGTCATTAGTGGGTCTCCAGTTTCTACCACAGACTGGGTTACCGAGAGACATGGCCACATCCAACTTTCTATGTAGGTTCTAGAGAGTCAGACTTGGTGGTCTCCAGTCTATGAGGCTCTCATGCTTAAATAGGAAGTGTCTTGGGTGCTAAGACATCTGCCCAGCCCAATTTGAGGTCTTTAAAGAAGTTTTAACAAACGAGACAGTTATAAAGCTGCATCACATAGATCTTCAAAGTACCTTACTGGGTCTTCAAAGTAATTCAAAAGGACATGAACCCTAAGATTTTTGTCATAGTTCTAGTATGTCTGTCCATTTTGTCCTAATTTCAGTATGTCTGTTAATTTTCCCAGAGAAAAGAGCACTGCTTTTGCTTTCTATAGATTATCAGAGGGATCTGAATCCCTAAAAGCTTAAATCCAAAGATTAAAAAAAAAAAAGGAATTGCTCTTTTAAAATAGCTGGTGTTTGAAGTCCAAAGCTTGTGGATGTTCTTTTGGAAGTAGGAGACATTGGGTCATCTTTTTGTTACCAGAGGATTCAATTTCTTGTTCATTTCCATCATAGTCCCTCCCGAGTATTGTTTTAAGAGCATTGAGTTCTATTTATTGTCACATATTCTATAAACAAAGGAGGAAAGATTTATTCTGAGCATTCATATTTGAAACTGGATAATGTAGCACTAATTAAATTCATAGGATTTTATCCTAAGGAATAAATTTTATTGAAAAGAAAGCTGGACACTTTCCTAGTGAATGAAGATTAAAGTGCAATTTTGGAAGTTTGTTAGAGAAACACAAATAGAGTCCAGACTTTTCTCAGATGTTACCTTAAAAAGGATTGGTATCTCTTACTCTTTTCTTTTGTGAAGATCTTGATCATAAAAAAAGTCTTCTTGTGAAAGGGTAGCTATTAACATAATGAGGTCTTCCATCAAAAGTCATTTGAGAGCCGGATGTGGTGTTACACTCCTTTAATCTCAGCATTGGGAGAGGCAGAGGTAGGAGGATCACCCAGAGTTTGAGGCCACCCTGGAACTACACAGTGAATTCCTGGTCAGCCTGGGCTAGAGCAAGACCCTACCTCAAAAAAAAAAAAAAAAAAAAAAAAAAGAAGAAGAAGAAGAAAGAAAGGAAGGAAGGAAGGAAGGAAGGAAGGAAGGAAGGAAGGAAGGAAGGAAGGAAATGTAACCAATATCTGTCTATATTTATAATAAAATTAAACTACATACACAGAAAGTTATATAGAAAAACAGTGAAGATTTGTAGGCAGGAGTACTGCTGCATGTGTCTGGAGTTCATTTGCAGTGGCAGGAGGCCCTGACATGCTTACTCTTTTCTTTCTTTTCTTTTCTTTTCTTTTCTTTTCTTTTCTTTTCTTTTCTTTTCTTTTCTTTTCTTTTCTTTCTTTCTTTCTTTCTTTCTTTCTTTCTTTCTTTATCTCTTTCTCCCTCTCTTTCTCTCTTTCTTCTCTCTCTCTCTCTCTCTCCCCTGCACATAAACTAAATTAAATGAAATGCCATGTCACCTAAGGCCATTCTGACTCAGTCCTATGGGGATCTCATGAGACTACATGAAGCTATAGTCCAGGCCAGATCCCATAGAGGGCTCCACCCCAGGACAACACTATCTTACCCATTAACACACATGCGCACTCAGACTCTGCGTGTCAGGGAGAAACAAGAAATAGCACACTAGACAGGCTGGAGGAATGGCTTAATGGTTAAGGCGTTTGCCTGCAAAGCCAAAGGACCCTGATTCGAATTCCCAGGACCTACATTAGCCAGATACACAAGGGGAAGCACACAGTTGGAGTTTGTTTGCAGTGGCTGGAGGTCCTAGAGCACCCATTCTTTCTCTCTTCCTCTTTCTCTGTCAAATAAATAAATAAATGAATAAGAACTAGGACAAGTCTGTGAGAGTGGATGGAAGGAAAGAATGGCATTAAATGAAGGCTGAAATCATGCCATGCGTTGGTTTGGACCTTGTAAGGCTTGTCTTTTTCAGCCACCCAATGGTTCTTTTCACATTATTAGAAGCTCTGTAATTGTCTTCACTACAGAACATTATTGCAGTACTTTTCCAAAACACCTTATTTCACTACTTTCTTTGTTCCATTCAATCTTAACTGTGCTTACGTCCACCAAAATTAACTTCCCATGTGCTGACCTGCACTAATTGTTACAAGGCTATAACTGACACTTATTCCTGTGATACAATTGGGATCAATCCCCTCCAAAAAAAAAAATCCTATGAATTTCAAGACATACAAATGAAAGGTCACCTGAAATTCTTATCTTTAGAGAAAGGATGAAAATATGTCATGACATACAGCAGTAGTCCTGAATAGATTGAGCTAGAACTTCACATGTTGGGAAGGCATACTAGCAATGACATACTGCAAATTAGGAATTTGCATAAGGAATGTAAATTTGGGCTGGAGAGATGGCTTAGTGGTTAAGGCACCTGCCTGCGAAGCCTAAGGATCCTGGTTCGATTCTCCAGGTCCAACGTTTAGCCAGATGCAAAAGTGACACAAGCATGCAAAGTCACATATGCGCACAAGGGTGCACATGCATCTGGCATTCATTCACAGTGGCTGGAAAGGTCCTGGCACACCCATTCTCTCTCTGCCTCTTCCATTCGTTCTCTCTGTCTCTGTCTCTCTCCCCCTCTTTCTGTCTCTCTCAAGTTAAGAAAAAAAGGAATGTAAATTCATTTTATTTTCAAAATAAACTTCTATATTTATATGCATGCATTCATTCTATGCATGTAACTTTGTATAGATGTGGGCCAAGATAAGTAGGAACTCGTACCATCAAAGTATTATGCTAAGGTCTACATGGACAGCGAGTTAAAAGCCAAACAGAATTCTAGCACTATGCACAACCCAAGATGAAAGCAAGTCAAGGTTATCAATCTTTGCAGACTGCATGACACACATAGCTTAGGCACACTAAGGTAAATACGATGAAGGTGATGATGATGTCAAATTAAAGCAGCAATGAGAGAAGCAGCTTGCCAGAAGGAATTTTACAACCTATGTCCATGGTCTTGAATGCTCTTTACTAATGGTGACCTCATTTGGGACTAGGCACTATGGGGTGCAATTACTTCCTGTACATATAGCAACACCCCTGTCTCTTCTATTCAGACAAGAGAACAAGAATACAAGAGAGTGATAATGATGCTTGGCAGAGAAAGAACACCAGTGGCATCCTGTGAAAAATATAATGAGAGATGCTATGAGCACCAGATGGGCTGCAAGTTTGGTTAAAACAACTTTACTAAGCAATTGGGGGTGACACACTCTTATCAGGTAAATCCTTCACGGTGCCCCCTTCACCAAGCACCTGACTGACAGGCACAGCCGTGACATAAAGGAATGTAGAGTCAGGGGTCTCCTCCCACACCATAGGGATCATGACTCAGGCTTGAGCAGGAAAGAGAGAGGAAGAGAAAACCAAACAGCCCCTCCCAGGAGGTTTGTGCATCAGTTCTCAGGGCAGATTTTTTTTTTTTTTTTTTAATTCACGTAAAAGTTCTAGGTTGGCCTGTCAGTTTCCTCAATCCTAAACAAGAACACACATGAATAGTCAGAAATGTGCTGGATTTGTGAGTTTCTGCACATCAAAAATAAGTGTACAGTGACCTATTTTCTGACAGAACCAAAAACATATGCTTAAAAATATGTGCCTTTCAAATGCATCAACTGTATGTATTAATTGTGGGAATTAATTGTGGGAATGCAGCAACTTTCCTGAAGGTGTTTGCATAAATATCTGAGCTGTGCTTCTATCACAGGCATAGATTTTGGTAATTATGGGCCACAAGCTTCCTCAATCCTTCCAAACTGCATAATCAAATCGATGATTCATCCAAGATAAGGTACTTGATTTATTCCTTTTTATCTGATATTTTTCTTCATACACATGGTGTGATTTAGATAAATGCAACTGACATTGCTTCCAAATATACAGTGAAATGATACAATCTCAGATGTCCCTCACTCTTTTCTATTTTATATATGATAAGCTTCTAAAATTGCATGCTATTTAGATGTATGATATTAACAAAAATACTCACATATAAAAATCCTTGATATGAATTTTATCATTTCAAATTATGTAAGTGGAGATTCTCTTTTTCATATGACAAATATACCCATTTGCACAAAACAAGTGTGACAGTCCACATAGTTATACACATAAGAGAGACTGAAAGAAAGAGAGAGTGTGTGTGTGTGTGTGTGTGTGTGTGTGTATAAGTCAACTGACATTAATTATATATTGTCAATAACAGAATTCTCTGATCTACTACTTGGCATGCATATGCCTGAGATGCTCTTAATTTGCATTCAGCTCCTCATAGCTGATGCACACATAATTTAATCAAGGCACAACAGCCTTATTACCCACTCCAGTAAGTTATCCAATTGGGCAATATGCACCTCGTACTTAACTATACTTTCAACGTGAATGACATTCTTTCTTCTTTCATGAAAACCAAACTAACGTCCTTCAGGCTGGGAGTCACTGCTTCATTTAATAACATCCAGCCCACAATCACCTCACCCTTAAATTTCTCTCTTATTTCCCCTTCTAAATTTCTTATCTGCTAACCCAACACCTCCAACACTAACCAATCTACTCGTTCACTTTTTCTCTTTATCACCTAGTTAACTGCAAATGTCATTACCTGCCTTTATCCAAGCATAGCTCCAATGAATAGGGCCACCAATGCATTTTTATATTACAAACCCTTTCACCTCAAACCTACATTCCTACATACAACTCCTAAAACAGAAACAGAAACGGACTGTCCTTCTGTAACTTAAAGAAAGCAGAAGATGGAAACGGGAAATATTCTGACATTTTAAAGAATTCTGGTGCTGAGGACATGGTTCGGCAATTAAAGGCACTTGCAATACAAAGCCTGAAAGTCTGGGTTCAGCTCCATAGCACCCACATAAAGCTAGATGTACAGAGGGGTGTATGCAAGCGGAGTTCATTTGCAGTGACAAGATACCCCCAGCATGTCCATTCCCCCTCTCTCATATTTTCTCTTTGTCTCGCTCTCTCTTTCTCCTTGCAAATACATAAATACAACATTGAAAAAGAATCTGTTATGGTGAGAAAGTCTTCTGTTAGCAATCTCCCTGTCTCCATCCCCCTCCCTTCTCTTTCTCTCCCCTCTTCTCTCCTCCCTTCCTCTCTCCTCCTTTTCTCTCTCCTCCCCTCCCCTCCCCTCTTTTCTCCAAATATACACTCCAATATTGCCTTTACTTGCAACCACCACAGACCTGGTCCTAGGCAATTCTCACTTGTAGTTCTTAATTGACCCATTTCTGACATTTTCAATCCAACTCAAAGGAAAAATAGTTTTCAAAGCTCCTAACTGACCCTTGACTTTCTTTAGTAAAGGATAAATTAATTCCCAGGACACTTCCTCAAACGTCTTTTAACCTAATCGCTGGAGGATTCTTCCAGAATCCAATCCACAGGATGAGGAGGAGGAGGTGAAGGTATTCCCCATCCAGACTTCACACCTCTATGAAGCCCAGTTCAGAATCGAGCAGTACCATGAGGTCTTTGGGTATCTCAAACTCTCTGCTGCCTTTTGGACCTGGAGAATGCTTTGATGTTTCTTTAAAAATTGTAAGCCATTCAGTAAATCTTCTTGGCCTCTACTCAATACATTCCAAGAAATGTGTATAGGCAATGCCAAATGTCCCTTATAAAGACCAAAATTCTGGACCTGGAGAGATGGCTTAGTGGTTAAGCGCTTGCCTGTGAAGGCTAGGGACCCTGGTTTGAGGCTCGATTCCCCAAGACCCATGTAAGCCAGATACACAAGGTGGCGCATGCATCTGGAGTCCGTTTGCAGTGGCTCAAGGCCCTGGCATGCCTATTCTCTTTCTCTCTATTTGCCTCTTTCTTTCTTTCTCTGTCACTCTTAAATAAAAAATAAACAAACAAAAGGCCAAAATTCTTCCTTAGTCCAAAAGTACTAGGATCATTGAATCTGCCTCAACTGTCTAATAATTTTATAACTTGGGATTTATGAGAGATACTGGGCTAAGGAGATGGCTCGGCAATCAAAGGTGCTTGTTTGCAAAGCCTGCTAACCAGGGTTCAGCTAAGATTCAATTTCCCACTATCCAAATAAATTCAGACGCATAAAGTGACATATGTATCTGGAGTGCATTTATAGCAGCTAGAGGCCCTGGTGTGTCCATTCTCTCACTCCCTTCCCTCCATTCCTCATAAATAAATAAATAAGTAAATAAATAAAAATAAATAGAATAGAAAGGAATAGTATATCACTTCCCAAGGTGGGCCTTGTGAAGCATTTTCATCAAATAAAGTTCAATTGATTTATAGATTCCAGTTTATTGCCAACCTGCAAGAATGACTGAGTCTGCTCATGATGTATTTTGCAGTCAGTTTACTCAGATGCCATTAGGTTGGAGGGACCTTTGTATTTTGACCTCAGAGACAGTGCAGGCTAAAAATATCCAGCACATTCTGGTATAACCCATAATGCCTCGTTAGGTTAACGCAAGGTGTCATTTCTCAGCCTCAGCACTTTTTTGGCAGGTCACTTGGAATTTGGAAAGGGAAGAAACCAAAGCCATGAAATGCTCCAGTGCTGAACATCCGCATGGTTCACGAATTACATGTCATGGACACATGTGGATCTTTCTGGAAGCTCTTTTTCTCTTAAGTGTTCCTATCTTTTCAAAAACAGCCTAAAATCCCAGTTGTAAACTCGTGAGGTGACAGGAGTCTCCCAAGCTTTTAAGCACTCACTGATGTTTCTTCTCTTCACAGTTTAATTCTCCCAGCATATCTCACGCCCTCTCATGCATAATAAAATGGATTAAAAAGCACATATGAGCCGGGCGTGGTGGCACACGCCTTTAATCCCAGCACTCGGGAGGCAGAGGTAGGAGGATCGCCTTGAGTTCAAGGCCACCCTGAGACTACATAGTGAATTCCAGGTCAGCCTGGGCCAGAATGAGACCCTACCTCGAAAAACAAAAAAAAATTAAAAAATAAAGCACATATGACATCTTGTTAGCCATTTTTTTTTTGCATGTGTATGTATGTGTGGTATGGTCAAATGTGTGTGAGATTGCCTGTGTGAGTGCAGATGTGTGTGCATGTGTGTGCATGTTCACTGGGAAACCACAGGTTGACATTCAGGGTCTTACTCGATCACTCTCCACTTTAGTTTTTTGAGATAAGGTCTCTTAATAAACCCAGAGCCCACTAATTAGTCAAAACAAGCTAGCTAGGAAGCCCTGGCAATCCTCCTGTCTGCTTTCTCAGAACTGAGATTATAGGCATACCGCCACACCCAGAATTTTACATGGGTGCTGGGGATCCGAACTCAGGTCCTCAAGCTAGTGAAGCAAATACTTTACCAAATGCACTATCTGCCTAGCCTCCATGTGAGCCAGGCTCCTTAAAGTCTATTCTTCTACATAACCCCCAAAGCTTGATGAGATAGTTCAGAAATTTGGCTTTTATCAATTTCTGCAGGAAGAAACAAGGTTTAGTATTAAACTCCACATCAAGTGACTTTGTCACTTTCTACATGAAAATTAACAGCACCTGTATCCATTTTGGATTTGATCTACACAATTAGAAAAGCAGGGAAATCAGTCCATTTCTCAGGAGCACCTGGCACTGTTCTTGCCTCTTTATTAATTAATTAATTAAAATTAATTAAAATTTATTTATTAGAGACAGAGAGAGGGAGAGAGAGAGAGAATGGGTGTGCCAGGGCCTCTAGCCACTGCAAACGAACTCCAGGTACATGCACCACTGTGTGCATCTGGCTTATGTGGGACCTGGGGAATCAAACCTGGGGAATCGAACCTGGATCCTTAGGCTTCACAACATACACCTTAACTGCTAAGCCATCTCTCCAGCCCTGTTCTTACCTTTTGCCCTCCCATGCATTTTACTCTCGGCTGCCACAAATCCTTTCCTCCTCTGCCACCAGCTTTGTTGTTGCTTGCTTTGATGTCCATGGCTGTTCCTGGCTGATCATCCTCCTGGTCCTGGGCTCACATGACTGATGAATACATGGAGAATGACTGAGCCCTTTTCTGTACCTAAATTCACTCCAGGTGAATTCTTCTGGACAAACAATTCTACGCAATGACACCCACGTTTTTGTATCCAAGCCTGAATTTTTGAGTGAGTTTTAACATTCATATTTCCAATAGACCACTCACCAAATCTCTTGGATCTACCAGACCTATCAAAAGCAGGGTGGCTGGAAAGCATTTAGGTTTTTTCATCATCTTTCCAACTAGTTCCTCTCATGCTGATCTCAACCTCAGGTGGAATTTCTCCTGCAGTGCCGTGCCTCTACCAGCTCTCCTTTGTTATGCTTAGGAAATAATTTACCACACTCTCTGTGCTCTGGTCATGCTAATTTTTAAAAAATATTTTGTTGACTGGAGAGATTGCTTAGTGGTTAAGGTATTTGCCTGCAAAGCCAAAGGATCCTGGTTCAATTCTTCAGAACCCATGTAAGCCAGATGCACAAGGGGTTACATGCATCTGGAGTTTGTTTGCAGTGGCTGGAGGTCCTGACGCACCTATTCTCTACCTCTCCCTCTCTCTCTCTCCCCCTCTTTCTCGCCCTCAAATAAATAAATAAATAAATAAATAAATAAATAAATAAATACAAATATTTTTAAAGTATTTTGTTTATCTGCAAGAAGAGAGAGAGAAAGAGAGAATGGGAGTGCCAGGACCTCTAGCCACTGCAAACAAACTCTACATACATGCACCACTTCCTGCATCTGACTTTACATGGGTACTGGGGAATTGAACCCTGGTCATTAGGCATTACAGGCAAGTGCCTAAAACACTAAGCCATCTCTTTAGCCCCATGCTAATTCTTGAATAGTCTTTCCATTCAGCTTCCTACCTTAGGAACAGATAGATATTAGGCTTATAGATCTTTTGACAATCTTAACATCAAAAATGCTCCTGTGTTCTGACACTCTCTCCTTCCTTCCATCATCATATGAGGAAGCGAAGCACGGGGGGAAGATGGAACTCTTGATACTCATCCTTGATCCCTGTTCTGATGTTTCTCTGTGCTCAGTGCACAAAACTTTTTGACGCGACTTCATAATATAGCAATTTTGACCCTAGAGATTGACTGCAAGTAAACGAACAATGTGGAAAGATTTGGCAACATATCATTAATCTTTTCACATGTTTTTTATTAGTGAACAGTAAATGAGACAAATACTATCACCATATTCTAGAGTCTCATCCATCCCGATCCCTGTGGGTATGTACAAAGATGCCATGAAGAAGTTATGGGTAAAAAACAAATAAATAAATAAAGACTCTTTTACTCAAGTGACAGCATTTTCCAAGGCTGAATAATATACAAGTACATGAGTTTCATAAAATTAGGATAAAGGACAAAAATATTTGGGTTACAAAGTTCAAAACAGCCAAGCAAAGACCTTTTTCAAACAAGACTCTCCTATTCTTTTAATACCCTGTGCCAATTGTTAGAGACCAGCTCTAGCCTTTAAAAGTCAAGAGATCTGCCTTTTAGAGGTTAATAAAAATGAACAGTTTAAAAGTGGTCTGTTGTCTCGGTAACTTATCCTTTCAAACACAGCCAGTTGTAAGAAAGGGTTCTGGAATTGTGGAATATTATCTGAGAAACAAGCACAAAAATAAAACCAAGTTCATTCCTGTCCTTTCGCCTAAGATAAGGAAGTGGCTTTGGCAGAGGGGAGGTAACGGGCAGTGATTGGCAGGGGAGAATATCACTCAAAAGGCTAGAAAGTATAGGACCTTCATTAGACTTCATTAGTCCCCTTAATTATTCACATCACAAGTGCTAAGAATGAAATCTTCTGGAACAGTAAAATAAGCACCAAAACCTAAAGTGAG
Source organism: Orientallactaga sibirica (assembly GCA_036365145.1). Lineage (NCBI taxonomy): Eukaryota > Metazoa > Chordata > Mammalia > Rodentia > Dipodidae > Orientallactaga > Orientallactaga sibirica. The sequence goes on from JAEOAD010000019.1 coordinate 28,106,686, forward strand.
GAGGTAAATTAGGGCTTCCGCAGTCACGGAAATTCAGCCACATGTTACATGACAGGGTCAGCAAAAGAACACACACGCACACACACACACAATGGTGGTTGCAAAAGATGCTATCTCCCAGCTTCACTCATGCCATGACCATCTTACTTTGCATGAGTACACTTTCTGATGTCCACACAATTAAGTTGTGAAAACGCATTTCTCAGAATATAGCCTTGTCATTAGATGAACCGAGAATATATTGTAATCCTGTCCCATACACAGGCATAAAATGATCTACAGAGATTTTATATAGAGTTGTTGGCCTGTTGTGACTCCCACAAACCCCTCCCCAGCAGGGAAGGGTCCAGGGATTCCGTCAGAGAAAGGGACTTTCATCCGAACACTCAGAGACTTTGCAGTCTGTGTGATCGTGTGCACTGTACCTGTGTCGTGCCCGGGAAATCGGATGGGGAAAAGGATGGCTGAAGAGGTGTGTGCGGCACAGGAGGGATAAAGGAGCAGGGAGGAGACTGCGCTTCCGTCAGCCGGGGCAAGGATAACTGAGGATTCTCCTGATAAGGGTCAGATAAGAGGCAGAAGCAAAATGGGTCTATTAGACTTCATCCAATAGACCAGCATGGGTGAATCAGATTATAGGTTAGAATGTTTATTGACTGGTTATGGGAAGCAGGAACTCTCTTCCTTGGACATGAAGGGAAGTCATCCGGGGACTATGGAAACCTTCAGCCCTGAAGTGGAACTGACAGAAAGAAGAGGGCAAAACGGGAAGCCCAGTAGGCATATGGAGCGTGAACAATAAACCACCGGAAGAGGAAATCCAACCTCGCTCTGGACTTTGAAGACCCTTTCCCTGTTTGCCTGTTTGTTAGTTTGACCTGACTTTTCTGGTGTTTGTCACTGAAAACATTTAATTTTATAATATTTTCCAAATGATCTGTTGGTGGGGGGGAGCGGGGAATCTGCAGTCCAAATTTCTGGTAGGACAGCCCAATGTGAAGAAAATGCAAAATAATGTGAATAGCAACTGCACTGGGGTCTTTTAGAGGAAGCCTATCCCCAGAGGACACACAGAGTATAAATCATAATGAGATGGACACTGAAAAGTCAACTTCATTGGGCTGAAAAGGGAAAAAAAAAAAAAAAAAGAAAGAAAAAACAGGGAGAAATAAGTATGTGTTACCTGGTAATGAACTCTCTGAGAACCAGAAGAAACTGACTGCAAGTCCTAATGAGAAAATGGAGGAAAAAATCCATACCTTAAAATTAGTTTGAATAAGCTGTCCCAAAATTCCATCAACTGAACTCCCAATTTAATGTTATTATGCTTATATGGAAAGTGCCTATTGCACCCAAGTTCATCAAGATTAGCCAAAGAATTTAATAGCAGAAATAAAATGTATCACCTGGATTAAGAGCAGACAGGTCATTCGTATCCTGAGGCTTATTGATAGTGTTCATAGGTTAGTAATATATGATGATAATTTCAAGGATAGAAAATACCCAGAATATAGAACAGGTAATTTTGTTATAGTAAATAGGGATCATATTTAATTTGCATCTGAATATTTTGGCTTGGAAAGTAGTCTTCTTAAGTAATTTTAAACACTTACAATTTCTTTCTTTTGTATTAAATACATGATGTCAAATACCGATGCTTTACAAACATCAATTTTCATAAAGCTCAGTCAGGAAAAAAAGAAAAAAATACTGCCCCCCCATTGTCACAAAGGACAAATTAGAAGTGTGAAATGAGATACAGTTCTATTAGTTGATTCTGAAACCTCACCCTCCTTGATAAAGCTTTATAACCAAGTTGTCACCACTGTCCCATGTCCCGGGCCTTTGTGCTAATGAGTGTGGTAATGCTATTTACAGAGGTCCTCCCGCCTGCTGGCCCACAGGGCTTCATGATCTGACTTACTCTCGGTGCCCACGGTAGTTTTACAATTTCTCTCTACTTGTTTAGTCCACATTCCTTTGTTTTCAAACTCCACTTCTAGTTGAACATTGAGTGATAAGCATGGAAATAAATTGGTTAAGTTGTTTTTTAGCAAAACCAACTAATTAAACGTATATTTTGCTACTATAAAGTATCATTACGTTCCTGCTAAATTTTGATGAAAAAATTTAGTGCCAAATATGAGTCACTTTCATTATGTGTCTATTGTATGCTACTCCACAGTAAAGTATAAGCATTATTTTTTAAATGAGTTACTACAGGTTCTTGCAATTTACATTTGGACCTAAGTCCCATGCTATAAAATTTAGAAGTGTTTTGTCCTTTAGGCAATCATAATTACTCAAGATAGCTAAACGAAACCAGGAGTATAAAATATGTTCATTCTCTCATGCATATCAGTAATTAAAAATTTGGAAGCCATCTCCATATATTTTGCATCAATAACTCCATTCCTATTCCTTGTTTTGTTTTGTTTTGTTTTGTTTTGTTTTGTTTTGTTTTGAGGTAGTGTCTTGCTCTAGCCCAGGCTGACCTGGAATTCACTAAATAGTCTCAGGCTGGACTCAAACTCACAATGATCCTTCCACCTCTGCCTCCCAATGTGCTGGGATTAAAGGCATGCGCCACCACACCCAGCCCATTCCTATTCTTAATAATGATAAAAAGCGTCGTAATTTCACATCCTTTTCTTTCCCCTATCTGAATTTCTATCTACTGAAAGAAAGAGAAACTAATTTTCATAGTTAAGTATCTACAAATTGATGAGCTTTTAAACACTCTGCACCTGTTTTATTTATAAGGTTTGTTTGTGTATTACACATTTCATGGGTCAGAGATGCTCCTCTGAGTCCCTCACAATCACCCAGCAGCTTTAAAAATACAAATATCTCAGCCCCTCATGAGGAAAGGGACTCTGAAGAGCCTCTTTCATGAAGAAGCCAAAATAAAGACATGGAGATGTATGCTTTTGCCTTTTGTGGAATTGAGATTCTTAGTAGCCCCTCACCCCCCAATGTTGAGAAAACAATCAACAATAATTGCAATGGTGATGTTGGGTGTCCTGGCTTTGCTGGTGCAGGTCACATTTATGGGAGTGTCATGGATGTCATCTTGCCCTTTCTAATTCTCTATGGCAAGACCAGATGGAGGTTAAAAACAGAAAAATAAAAAAGGACTTTTTTTCATATATGTTCTGATAAAGTTCCATGAAATGGATATTTCTCTTCCCTGTGGAAGTTTCATTTAAATGAAAGAACTTAGTTATCTTTGACAGAAGTCTAACGTAGATACAAAATGTTAAGTAACCTCAAATCTCTGTGTTCTTTCATTATTTATCAGCACCTTTTGAAATTCTGAAGAGCTAAAAAAAAACACAGATATATAGCTTAGCAAGAGGACAGAAATTCCAAGATGCCATTATGAAATACACCAGAGCAATTATAGCCTATAGTTACCCAATCAATCATACCCTGCTTCAAGCAGCAGGGGGAAATGGCTGTGGGGTGGGGAGAGCACTGTGTAAAGAATAAGGTCATCCCATTTCCATTTCCTTCTCAGATGTGTCACTTCAGAAACTCAGAAGCATATATACCTGGTAAGTGTTTATGAAAATGGAAAGCTGAGGAGAACAATAAGCTAACTAAACTTACCTCCTGCAGACGGTCTATGTACATACGGCAAGTCTCCAAGTCACAATCTCCACGCACAACTAGAATACCCAGAGGAATGGCTACGGGTAAAGGAAAGAGAAAAGTCTAAAATAACATGTATCATTTCATTAGATTGGCATAAATGTGCCTCTCGTGGCTAAAAAATATTTTATACGAATTATGGGAAGGCTGGAGAGATGGCTTAGCAGTTACAGCACTTGCCTGCAAAGCCTAAAGACCAGATTTGATTCCCCAGTACCCACAAAAGTCAGATGCACAAGGTGGCACATGCATCTGGATTTTGTTTGCAGTGGATAGAGGCCCTGACACACCCATTCTCTTTCTTTCTATCTGCCTCCTCCCCCATCCCGCAGCTAAATAAAAATAAATCCAAAATAAAAATAAGTAAATAAATGGAATCATGGGATTCTTGGTTCTATCCATACAAAGAATTAAGCACGCTCTCTGTGCTGCTCCTTGACACTTTGGTTCCTCCTTGACTGCATGATCCATGCTGCCTCTGCAACCTGATCTCCATTTCATTTCAGCAATATCACAGTAACAATGGACTGGCAGAACTGGATAGCTATAACCAGCAGGCTGATAATATACTTCACACTTGCAATGGACAGTGTAAGGACTCAGCCCCGAAGAAGGAACTAATTATTTAGGATTCCTTCCAGCATGCATGGACTTGACCTTTGAGCGGGTTTGCAACAGTGTCCTACCTCGGATCTAAAAGCTATTCAAAGCACTACTGCTACCTGGCTGGTAACTGCAGGTCTAAAGATCGAAAATCTAAGGAGGAGAAGGATGAGAAGATATGGAATCGTGGAGGGAAGAAAGGAGAACGTGGGCATAGAAAGGAGTTTCTAAAATGCAGCCACTGACTTTAGAAAAAACAGTGAACATGAAAATAGCTAAGTTATACCCCTTTCCGATATCCTCTGTAGGCAGCAGCAGATGTCACACAATGGCTATAGTGAGCGGGCCTTCTTCAAATACAATCATTCAGACTGGTGAAATACTACAGAATAGCCTCTTTCCTAAAAACTTAAAATATATATGTAGATCCCCTCCATTAAGTCACAGCATTAAATCTACTATATACACAAAAATTTCCAAGTATTGAGTGAACCACAGAAAACTAGCGGGCAGATTTTATGACATTGGTGTTCACTGTTTAAATTTTTTTTATGAATTTCATTTATTTTTAAAACCTTGTCACCAATAAATTGGTCTAAAAATACAAAATGAAAGGGCTAGGAAATGAAAAATAGAGAGAATAAGATATTTTTAAAATACAAAAAAAACTAACTTGAGGAATTCTCAAAGCAGTTAAGAAGCCATTATAGAGAGACAGAGATAACAGACAGATGACGGTTATAGATATAAAAATAACTGTAACATTATATTAAATGTATGAACTTAACCATTTGAAAGCAATAGATGCAGAGACTAATTCTTGCTAAGGGTAGAATCTAGGCTCTAAATTGTATGGAACTCCATTTGATTTTTAGCTAGAAAAAACAAGGAAAGAATCCATTTCTACCTCAATACTATTTATAGATTGTTTTCCACTAAAGAGACCCAATCAATAGCACTACCCCATTCCTGCAGGTATATGACTCCTGCATACATAAATATTTAAAGCATTGATCACTTTGTTGAGCTATGGCAGTTTGTATGTTACTACAGATCCTTTCACGTCAAAGATAAAACCTATTTACCTGCATTCCTCCAGTGCATGGAAGAGAAATGGTAGATATTCAAAACATACTTATTTATGTATACAAAAGTAAAACAGGCTAGGGCTAGCCAAATATGTGAAAGAGAAGAGTGCACCTTTATGATATGTGTCAGTTGTCCAGGGTAGGCAGAAGCAAAAGAAGCAGATGTGACAGACATATCTGGGTTTGGAGCTTATTTCTAAGAGTTAGTACCCAGATGGCAAAGAATCATTTAGGTGCCACATGTGTGAGTGAATAATAACCTAGAAGCCTACAGCATCCTTTGGTTTGAAGATGAACAGAAGCATCAAAAAATTTTAGTGGCACCCATGCCTTGTGGAAGAGATTGGAAGGGAAATATAACACAAGAACTCTAAAACACATTCCTTAAAGTACTCCCATGGTGCCCATGCCTATAATCCCAGCACTGGGCAGGCGACTACAAGAGATCACAAAGTTTGAGGCCAGCCTGGGCTACACGGTGAGTTTCAGGATAGCCTTGGGCCACAGAGTGAGATCCTTTCTCAAAGCAAACAGGGCTGGGAAGAAGGAAGGCTCAGTGGATGAATACTCATTACCAATTCGGTAGACAGTCAGAGACTGACCCCAAAATTGTTCTCTGCCATATATAATACACCCAGCACATACACACACACACACACACACACACACGAGCAAACATACATACACACACAAATTAAATTAAAATTTAAAGAGAAGAAACAAATAGGAAAAGAAAGAAATCGTCCTCAACTGCAGTATTAAAGAGATCTCGCGATAGTGCTCCTCCAGGTTAAGAATTGAATAAGGTATCTTGATCTTGGAGACTGAGCTCATTTTTTGTACCTGGTTTTGACTTATTTCCCAGTTCCAGCAATGAGTTCCATACCAGAGTGGATCTATTAGCCAAATCAAGGCAGTTGGTTACACCACCATGGCTGATTGCCACTACTGCACTTGTATGAGCATTACGTCAAGTTGTTTCCAGCTGGGTATCTTAGACTGCCAGTTGTTTGGACAGATAGCGGTCATTTTCCCCCAGTTGCTTGGCCCTCTGGTACTAGACTAGCTAACTGTCTGAGATCCTCTTCAGATTCTGAACATATCTCTTCGTGTTTGGCAAACAAACAGGGCCATTAACCTTTGGTGGGAAGACTCTGGAAGTCTGTCTAGTGGGTGAATCAACAGCTCATTGTGGAAGTTCACCCCATGCTGGCACTGGGAGTGGGCTAGAAGACAGTCAGAGATAAATTTCCCTCCAAAACAAGATGGTCATCCCTTCTACCTGTATAATCACGATGGAGAACTTATCTTTTTCAGGTGGACATGAACCTGAAGGGAGGATCAGCTAACCACACCTCACCAGGGCCCCAGCTGAAACCATAGAACAACAGGGCAGTTCAGTATTCACATCATGACACCAGCAAAAGGCCGAAGGAGATAAACACAGAGAACATCCACCACAACTGAGCAAATCCAGAGACACAGACATAAACCGCATCACTGAAGCAGAATTAAATTAAAATTTAAAGGGGCGGAAAAACAAAGTTGGGGCATTAAAAGAAAGAACTCTTAACCAACCTCACCTGACCCAACTGTCCCTTTGAAAGAGGGATTAGGGAGGAGGACAATGGATCCTTTACTATGAATGTAAAATCAAAATAATATAAATAAAAAATATATATATATTAAAAAAAAAAGAATTGAATAAGGACTTCTAATATTTTAAGAATGATGGGAAAAGCTTAAATGTTTGTCCAAATAGTAAGTTAAAGGTTGTTGAACATAATTAAAATTACCATGATAAGCACACACTGAAATCTTGCCCATGTGTTAAATGGTACTTTCCCCCAATTCCAAATGTGCAAATGTAAATAAAATGGTTCACTCATTATTTACCTGTTTTCTTAAAGTAGGAGCTACATTTCCCAGAAGTGCAAGAGCAACCTTTTCAACACTTATGATCTCCATTTATTATCAACATGTGGAATTAGTCTTGTCCAAATATAAATCAGCCAATGTACCTAGCTGCAGATATTTTAAACTACAACTCAACAGAATATTCAGGGAATCAAGAAAGAATACCAGGGAGAGAAAAAAAAACAAAAGGTTTGAAAGCTGTGTGGCTCACTTTCCACTGCATGTAGAACACCAACAACGTTACTTCTTCCCCAAGCAGCTGAGAAAGTATCTGCACTGGACTAAACAGTCTTTAGCTGTTGACTGAGGGAAAAGCACCCTCCACTATAGCTTTCTTACTTGGTCATCAACTGCCAGGTATATGCTGAGCAGAACTCAGTGTGCAGGCAGAACCCACAGTCAGTCATTCACCCCCATCCCCAGGCTCAGTGAGCGGCAGCAGTTCCCTAGTTACAGAATTGTTTACCTACAAATAATTTCTACTATTCAATAGGGAAAAAAAGTTGTGATGCAAAAGTTGTTTCCATTTGGGACATTACATGGTAGAAAGCAGAAACTTGTGAGCAGCTACTGCCTTTCTTTTGCATTAGTGATAACTCACTACAAATTTCACTGAGGTTTTCTGCATTCTCTCTCTTTTCTCTTTCTCGTTTATATTACCTATCTTTTTTTTCCTTCTTTTCCCTTGGCACTGACCTGTAACTCCCAGTACCAGGATGTGGTTAACATCCACAATGAGCTACAAGGTCTCCCATAAGAAGACAGACTTCTGTCAGAGCACTTGATGACCCACCAAAGGTTAATGGTAAAACCCTACTGCCAAAGACACCATATGCTGTTGGTATGGAACATGGAGAGATCTGGCTGGAATCTGGAAGAGAGTCAGTCCCCAGACAGTTAGCTTGTCTAGTGCCAGAAGGTGACACATGAGCTACTGAGGGAAAATGGCCAACATTTGTCCAGGCAACACATAGTCTAAGCTACTCAGCAGAAAACAACCTGACGTGACTCTCATCCATGTGCAATAGTGGCACACAGCCATGGCGGGTAACCAACTGCTCTTGGATTGGCTAACGGATCCACTCAGTGGAACAGAACCCACAGCTGGAACTGGGAAACAAGTCAGAATCATATCCAAAAAACTGAGTTCGCCCTCCAATATCAAGCTCCCACCAAGCTGGGGCTACAAGAGTGCCTACACCTATGAAAATCTCTCTAAAATAATAATGGTTATCCCATTTATCTGGAGCTGACTTCACTCTCTGTAGGAGCATTTGCTTCTCTTTTTCAGATGGATGCAGAACCTGAGGAGAGAATCAGCCCATTGTGCCTCACCAGGTCCCCAGCTGAAACCATAGAGCAACTGGGGAAATGAGCAAACACGCTGCTTTCTTGGTGAACCTGGTACCAACACAAGGGTGAAGGAGATAGACACAGAGAACACTCAACTCCTACCAAACCAGAGATCCAGAGACTCAGAGGCTCCCAAGACCTCAATCACCAAAATAGATCTAAAATGAACCCAACATGGCTCAGGGACATTCACGGAAGAGGGGGCAGAAAGATTGTTAGAGCCACAGCTGGGACATTTATGCACAGAGACATTGCCTCTTCCCCATAACTGATCAATATCCCTACAGTGTATGACTTGCAATCCTCTTGGGGATAACTGGCATCCCCAATGAGGAGGGTCCCTTCGGAGAGGGGAGGACAGGGAGGAGGCTAAGGATGATACCAATGGTGCTGTTTACACACTGAGTATGTACATAAGTAACAAAAAAAGCAAAAAAAAAAAAAAAAAAAAAAAAAAGTAGCAAGATTGCTTATGGCCTGAGCAGTACTGTCACTTTCACTGGATTCATCTTACTTTTGTCTTGGAGACTGATTTCAATAAACATCAGTAAATACTGAATTTATATAATGCAAAGTTTATTGCAGGGTTCAAAGGAAATTTACAAATTCTAACTAAGAAAAACAAGCTAGTTTCAAGAACAACATGGCAGATTTAATTTCACATACTTCTCTTTTACCAGAGATGCAGCTGAACTAGAGAAGATAGATTTTTTAAAGATATTAACAAAAGTATGTAGGCATCATAAGGAGAAACTAGAAGAAGTGGCCTCCAAATTGGTAACAGACCAAGAACCCAATAGAGTCCAATCCTAAACCATGTTTGGGATGGATAAAAAACAGCACCATTTACTCTGCGCAGCCCTTAGCAGACTGGCCAACCAGCATCATTAGGTGTGGCAGAGATTGAGAAGAAGAACAGCCAAACAGGAACGCTGGGTGTGAAGTGGTTTGGCCCCTGCTCACTCTTGCCAAATGCAGAAAATAGGACATGGTTGGCCATCTGCAGGATAAAATGATCCCCAGATTCCTTCCCTCTCTGAACTCCTCAAAAGCTGGTAGCCAGGAACCCCTTTTTTTTTTGGCAAGAGTCTGGAAGTCTATTTGAGAAATCTGAAAAACCCATGGGAAAATGTATTAACATGGCAAGCCCAGCAGCAATAAATATTTCTAAGACCCAAGTCAAGAACAAGCTCTGAATTTCATACATCTACATAGATATGGGCTTGATGTGTAATATGAAGTTCCAATAGTATTAAACAAAATGAGTTTGCTTTCCCACCTTGCAAATATACTTTCTCAGATACCTGAATAAAGTGTCAAAGTTCACAGCCCCTTGTACTTCATGGAATATTGGGACAGAACATGTCTGTGGCCCATAACCAGGCCTCTTTTCTTTCTAGTTTCTGTCCTGTCCTGTGTTTCTAGGCTTACAAACAACCATCCAGAACACACCCTCAAGATTCCTCCAAACCCCAAGGGAACATCTGCCCCTGGGCAGTTAATTTCTTATTGCTGACACAAAACAGCAGAAGAATCCAGAGGCAGTTTATGGGAGGAAAGGGTTTATTTCAGGATCATAATTTTGAGGAGAAGTTTCATCATGGTGAGGAAAGCACGGCACTTGTACAAAGCTAACTACATATCTGGACAGATGTAGTCTAAGTCCTGTGTTGAAGCTGGGCTAATAAACCTCGAGCTCCATCCCCAGCAACACACCTCCTCCAGCAAGACTCCACCTCCCAAAATGCTTACCCACTGGGAACCAAGTAGTCAAATGACATGAGGCTATGGGGGACATCTCATTCAAACCAATTTATTCCTACTATAAACTGTGCCTGGTGTACATGATCAGAGAAACAGGCCTATGGGGGAACTCAGAGTTGGCTTGGGTTACTGAGGTAAGGATGCTGAGAAGTAAAGAATCATCTAGAAGCTGGGAGAGCAAGAAGTAGGTGAGTCCTTTCCCTCAGCACCCACATCATCTCAGGGAGCAGTACAAAGCTGGAAAATGGCTTCCAGAAGAACCCTAAAGCTAGGGCTCCTCTTACATGAGTCTAAACAGAGCACTGATGTGGGGCTCCCAAGAAAGAGTTTGTCTAGTTCCCATGTATAAAAGTCTGAAAGTCCATTGGCTTTACCCAGGAGCTCAGAGCTTCAATTCAGTTTTGTCTCTCACTTTTAACAGTGAACAGAAAGGCAAAAATAATCAGAAAATAGACATCCCTCTAACCCACAAGCTAGACACCAAAACCAAATGAAATAAAATGTAATTTATAAGAAAGAAAGGATTTAAAAAAAATAGTGTCTTTGATATCCTCATAGAGTGTAGAGAGTGGTCCATCCATGAAACGGAAGTGTGGATACATAAAAGAATATGGAATATGAAGGTAAAAGAGGAAAGGGAACAACCAACCAGGACAAAAGGCTTTTTATTTATTTTTTTTTGAGAGAAACAGAAAAAGGCAAACAGAGAGAGAGAGAGAGAGAGAATGGGCATTCCAGGGCCTTTCAGCTGTTGAGAACAAACTCCAGACACCTTAACCACTAGGCCATGTCTCCAAACTGACAAAAGGCTTTTATAATAATAAAAAAAAAAAACTGATGGAATAAATAGAGAGCTCAAAAACAAACAACTGAATATAAGGTTAGGAGATAAACTTGAAGAAACCTCTACAAAAACAGGGCAAAAAATAAATAAAAGAAGTGGAAAGCAGAAGATAAAAAAATAAAGACAAGGAAGTCTGAGGTCCAAACAACAGGAGTCCCCAGGGCAAGCAAATAAAGAGGAATTATTGGTTCCATCATGTAATGGTGAGCACTCTGGGCTCTGAAAATAGAGAAATTAGCAGAAAATAAAAAGGACAGGGCTAGAGAGATGGTTTAGTGGTTAAGGCACTTACCTGCAAAGCCTAAGGACCCAGGTTCAATTCCCCAGTACCCACGTAAGCCAGATGCACAAGGCGGCACATACACCTGGAGTTTGTTCTCAGTGGATAGAGTCCCCGGTGTGTTCATTCTCTCTATACATCTGCCTCTTTGTTTCTCAAATAAATAAATAAATAAAATGTTAAAATAAAATTAGAGAATTAGATGAATACACTGTACCATTTTGAAATTTAAGACTATTGAGGACAGAGAATCTATACACCTCCAGAAAGGAAAAATCAGATCACATACAAAGGATCTGGAATCAGGATGTCCTTTTTTTTTTTTTTTTGGTTTTTCGAGGTATGGTCTCACTGTGGTCCAGGCTGACCTGGAATTAACTATGTAGTCTCAGGGTGGCCTCGAACTCTCAGCAATCCTCCTACCTCTGCCTCCCAAGTGCTGGGATTAAAGGCGTGCGCCACCACGCCCGGCAGGATGTCTTTTAACTTCTCAAGGGCAAACAGATACTTAAGGAGACAATGAAGCAATGGCTGGTAAGGCTAAGACTTGTATGGCCTGCCCAAGCCATAGACACTCCCAAGAGGTAAGAAGTGAATGTTCAACCCAAGCCTTTGACATATGCAAGAGGTGAATAAGACCTTATGTGTGACCCAAACACACCTAAGAGGTAAATAAGATGGGCGTGCATAATTCAAGCCATTAACCCTCCCAAGAGTTAAAGAGACATATCCTCGGTTGAGAAGCTACTAGGCTATTTGTCTCAATTTCTGCAAGATGTAAGGTACATATAGGTAAATATCATATGAAATAAAACTTATATCACTCCCAGAGATACGTTTTCTGAATTGACTCCTGAGGGCAAGACTTTGAACATAGTAAAGTTGAAAAATTCAAAACAAATATTTGAACACTATTTCCATTTGGTAAGCAGAGGCCATCCTAACGCCTTCCAAATGCTCTCCTGAACTTGGTCATCATCTTGCCCATTAACTCCTCTCCGACTGGGCACAGGTGCATTCTCAGGGAAGGTGAAGCCAGACAATGACCTGAGATTCTTTCCTGTAATCCTTCCAAAACATCATCTTTGCTTTATACAGACAGGTTTAGGTGTGCGAGCCAGTTTTTCCACAGCCAATCATTATCTTATTTATCAAGAGAATTACAAACACAAACGAAAATCAGTATAGTGTTATCTGGTAGATGCAGAGTAATGGAAACACTTGTTTTAAATATTTTGTGGCAGGTATATTTCTACTGTACTATCATGTTTATTTTTATTTATTTATTTGAGAGTGACAGCCAGAGAGAGAAAGAGGAAGAGACAGAGAGAGAGAGAGAGGATGGGCACACCAGGGCCTCCAGCCACTGCAAACAAACTCCAGATGCATGCGCCAACTTGTGCATCTGGCTTATGTGGGTCCTGGGGAATCGAGCCTCAAACCGGGGTCCTTAGGCTTCACAGGCAAGTGCTTAGCCACTAAGCCATGTCTCCAGCCCCTCTACTATCAATTTTTAAACTCTTGCATGGTGGTGTATTGTGCATGCTATTGGACTGAATTAAGGGAGGCCTACATAAGTGACAACACATTGTTTCTGAGTATAAGTATCTTAGCAGAGGTAACCATTTCAGTAGTGGACTAAATAAAGAAAATCTGCCTTTGCCAGCGTACACATTGTAGGTGGGAATTATCTACTCTGTGAAGGGCCAGGAGAAAACAAAAGGGTACATTCTCCCTCTTTTAAATAGGCTGCCCATCTTCTCTTGCCATCAGAGGTCACAGATCTTTATTTTCTGGCCTTGAACTATGGATCTTGCAGCAGCATGAGCCCCATCCTTAGTCCAGCCTTAAGCGGAGAGACGCATGAATGGCTTCCATGAAGCTCAGGTCTTTTCACTGGTCTAAGTTTACCACAGGTTCTCCTGGCTTCTTATCCACAGATGACTTATGGTGAGACTTGGTTACCACAAGTGCATGAGCTATGCCATTACATGTCAATCTTCTCATCTGCCTATCTGTCCAGCTGGGTCTGTTCTGTCATGAATTTTCGTTAACATCCATATACTTGAGGACGTAGAGAGAAGACTACCACGTAGGAAACAGAAGTACAGTCCTCAAGACAATGTTGAATATCTGGCAAATTCAGGGACAGAAACAGGACAGAAATTGAGGACTTAAGTGGTGATCCTTGGCCTTGAGGAAATTATACTACCAATTACTTATTTCCAGTCAAAACTTGTAGTCCTGTCCTGGCTCCCCTGTCAGGCTTCACCCTGACCTCCATTAACCCCCTTTCCCTCTTTCTGCTGGGTTCAATGTGTCATAATCCAGGATGTGATTACATTAGTACGTTGAGAAATCCATTAGACATTTCACATGTGTATGCTCTAGATTTTATGTTTGAAATAAAATGCCAATGGGTCATACTAATTAACTTTTCCGTCTATGCTTGAAGTTAGGACTACTTGAACTCATTATGTAAATTTATGCCAAATCGCACATATATTAACACCAATCATCTTCAGTAAATTCAAAATCTTGCAGCGACTTATCTACAAATACTTTTATCAAGAAGAAATGTTTAAAAGTATACATGCACTCAGAGCAAACATGTCAAAATATGATCCCTAAAATACGTTATTTCACCACAAGTGCTAAATAGTCAGGAAACTGATGAAGATGAGGCAGCCCATCTATGGGACTGAATTGCTCAAAATATTAAGAAAAAAAAAAAAAGTCATTAGAGGCTATAAAAGAAGGTGTTTAGAGTTTTAAGAAAACTTGAAAAAATATTTTCTAACAATCAACAGGTATGACTCAAGTGACTCAATTATTTGATTGAAGAAAGACAAAAAAGGAAAAGAAAAGATCCCTACTGGACCTACTTTACCCTCCCAAGGATCTCTGCATCCACTTCTATGCTAGTGCAGCTTTGTGCTGTGATGAACTATGGCAAAACCAATGAAAACCCACAGTAGATGGGAATATGGGTTTAACACCGATGCAGGCTTGACGAGTCCCTCGAAGCAATGCTGAGCTAGGTGCTCCCCCACACACACACACACATAAGGCACAATGCTCTGAGCTCAGGCCTCAGGGTTCAGGGAAAAAGCTTCTCCAGGCCAAACAGTTGAGGTCATTAGTTGTCCTATATGAGTCAATCATACCAGCTGTGGAAAGACCAGCCAGGCCCAAACAGACTCTGCATATGTGTGTCCTGGGAGCATGATCTCACTCGTGCTGTGTTAAATACACATTCTCTTGAGGCATGTTATAAGGGCTTTACTGTCCTTTCCCACCTGGCCGGCTTCTGAAGGGCTTACAGACCATGATTCAAGCTTATTACAACTTCAGACCAGCTTTCTATGTAGCCTTTGCAATCATTTGAAGTCCACTGACTCATAGTGAATGGTGTTTATAAAGAAATGTAATGTGAACTGAATTAAAAGTAGATAATAATCACTTTGAAGACCATAGACATGATAAGAGTGCATTGGACTTTAATCAAAATTGTGATGGAAGATCACATGACTGGTTTTGCTATTAAAATCCTTACATTGGGGCTGGAGAGATGGTTTAGTGGTTAAGGAACTTGCTATGAAGCCTAAGGACCCAGGTTCAATTCTCCAGGTCCTACATAAGCCAGATGCACAAGATGGCGCATGTGTCTGGAGTTTGTTTGCAGTGGCTGGCAGCCCTGGTGTGCCCATTCTCTCTCTCTCTCTTCCTCCCACACTCTGCCTCTAATAAATAAATAAAAATTACAAAGTATTTTTAAAAATCCTTGCATTGAAATTTTCTAACAGTGGCCTGAAGAGCCAATAATAGTTAACACAATGTCAACATGGAACAAATCCCACACTACCCATTGAGATGTGAAAAGCTTATTACATCCAAAGAACAAGATATTCAAAGATATTTCCAAAGATATTTTATACGAATGTTTGCTAAACATTATTTCTAATTTTATTATGGACAGAGTTCACCCTATCGGTTTGTTAGCTTTGCTGTGATAGCTGTTCTCGTATCATTCATTTTAATGCTCAATTATCCTTGGGAAATTTATATATTCAGAAAATTTCACAATTACAGTTGTTTTTACCCTGTGTTTGCTCAAGGGGCCTAGCTTGCCATTTATTCCTCTGAATAGTGTGAAGGCCTTTGTGCTGAGTAAGAGCATGGTGCCTACCTCTGGATTTCTGTGAAGACTAAAAGTCAATGTCTCAGGACTGGAAAGATGGCTTAGCGGTTAAAGCACTCACCTGCGAAGCCTAAGGACCCAGGTTCAATTCCCCAGGACCCACATAAACCAGTTGCACAAAGTGGTGCATGTGTCTGGAGATTGTCTGCAGTGGCTAGAGGCCCTGGCGCACCCATTCTTTCTCTCTTTTTCTATTGACCTCTCTCCCTTTCAAATAAATAAATAAAAGATTTTAAAAATAATATTTTTTAAAGTCCATATCTGTAAAGCACTAACTGCTATCAAACCCATCCTATACTCACTACTCTAAGCCTTAATAGACTCATCAGGCTTTTCTCCTCATTCTATTATTTACGTGCGCCGACCATTCATAAACACTCAAGACAATATGAGCAGACCACAGGTGAGGCATTTTAGAAATAATGTATTGCACCACAGCATCTAAAGTCTAAATGCAAGGGAGCAATTAGGAGGATCCACCAAACTTACAAGGAAGGACAAGAATCACAGCTGGCTGCTCTGTGGCAGAAGCATTGTCCCTGAGGCCCAAAGCGAGAAAGCGCCTCCTCTGACACCAAGTCCACATGAAGCTACCGATGGGCTTTATAAAAGGGAGAAACTCACAGCGGCTAATTCATTCTCTGCACCATACTGTTATGTGTTCAACAAGGTATCAGTGGAAATAAAGGGCAGAGAGTTCTGCATGGCTTAAAAAAAACAGGAAAGATTTAATTATCTGACACTTCTCTTATTACAGTACACCTCCTGTTAAAAAGGGAAGTGCACAAACAAAACTACCTTGGTGGGATGATTAAAAGAAGGTGTGACTCCTCGGAGAAAAGCTTCTTAGAAACTGCAAGGGTTTGCAAGGTCTGGATTTTCAATTCTAAGTATACAGATAAGAGAGTAGACTGGCAGAGGATTTGCCAAGGCTTATGCAAAGGTTACCACTTTCTGAAGAGAATGATAAATGTAATTATAGCAATAAAAAAGTCATAAACTAGGAGAGAACAAGGAACAGAGGCAACCATCAAAATATAGATAATAATCTTAGAGCCAATGTGCTGGTGTTTGCACTGCACAGACTGATATTTTGTAAAACCTGACATTTCCCTAAGGATCAGTTTTAGATTTACTGGCAAACAACAGGCTGTATGTAAAATACTTGCTGTCCTTTCAATAACTGCCATGTAGGACTAAGAAACTAATAGGATGGTAGATGGGAAAAAATGACAAAGGAAACATTATAATGCAGGAGAAAAGTTAGGTGAGCTTGGGTATTGCTGAGGACATTTGAGATGATACCAATAGCACAATCTATCGAAGAATAGGTAAATAAAACTCCAAGGAGAACAGCTGACAAGACAATGGAAAGACAAGCAGAAAACTCAACTCTAGAGCAAATTTTATAATGCTCCCGAATTTAAACAATCAAGGGAAAAATTGCCACCCATAGCAGAGGATCATCAAAAATTTCAACATGTTCTATCAGAACTGTCACTTCAAACAACAGAATACTACCATACACCTGTGGAAAAGGTTAAAATAAATAATTCAACAAACACGAACCAATCCCAGTGAAGATGTGGAATGACTGGAGTTCACTCATTGCCGGTGGGGACCCAGAACAGCACAGCCACTTTGGGGGCCACATGGTCGATGGTTTACCATACTGAATGGAATATACCTTTTTTTTTTTTTTATTGAGAAAGAGAGTTAGAGAGAGAGAGAAAGAGAGAGAGAGAGAATGGGTGCACCAGCAGCCTCTCAGCTGCTGTGAACAGATTCCAGACGTGTGCGCCCCCTTGTGGGCAAGTGCAGCATTGTGCCCTGGCATCACTTTTACGTCTGGCTAAACATGGGATGTGAAGAATCAATTGGGCATTCTTAGGCTTGGCAGGCAGGCGCCTTAACCGCCAAGCCATCTCTCCAGCCTGGAATATACTATTAATATGAAATCATGGTTATTCCTTGGCATTTGACCAACTAAACTGAAACTGATGACTGCACAAAAATATATACATGTAAATCTTTAGAGCATCTTGTTAAAATGATTGCCAAAACAGATGTGACCATGATGTTTGTCAATAAGTGACTAGATACATCCCATTCAATGGGAAACTAAGCAATGAAAATAAATGAGCCATGAAAACCATAGTAGACCTGTAAATACATGTTGCTAAGTTAAAGTCACCAGTCTCTCAAACATTACACACTGTACCATTCCAACTCCACAGCATTCTAGAACAGGCAACATGATGGAGCCAATAAAAAGATAAATGGTAGCCAGGATTTGGGGAGAAGGAAGGAGAAATAAAAATGGTATAGCACAACATGTTTTTAGGGCAGTGAAACTATCTGATACTATCTCATTATTATTGGTATATATATAATTTTTTTCATAGAATAAATAATGTCATGGTATTTTCACAGAAACACATAGATCTATAATATACTCATAGATGTTAATGATATGGAAAACTTGGGAAGAGCAAGTTGAAAGGGCATATGGAACTCTCTACTTTTAATTTTTAACTTTTAAAAATTTATTTGAGAGAGATAGAGAGGATAAGACACACACACAGAGAGAGAGAGAGAGAGAGAGAGAATGGGTGCACCAGGACCTCCAGCCACTACAAACTCCAGAAGCATGTGCCACTTTCTGCATCTGGCTTCCGTAGGTCCTGGGGAATTGAGCCTGGGTCCTTAGATTTCACAGTCAAGTGCCTTACCACTAAGCCATTTCTCCAGCTTAAAAAACAAACAACAACAACAAAAAAAAAAAAACAACAACAACAAAAACCCTCTCTCTCTATTTTTTAAATAAATTTGAATTTACATGTGTGTGGAAGCCAGAGGTCAATATTATGTATCTTCTTCGATCACTCTGTACCTTATTTTTTGTTTATTTTTATTTATTTATTTGAGAGAAACAGATAGAGAAAGAGGCAGAGAGAGAGAGAGAGAATGGGTGCACCAGGGCCTCCAGCCACTGCAAACGAACTCCAGATGCACATGTCCCCTTGTGCATCTGGCTTATGTGGGTACTGGGGAATCAAGCCTTGAACCGGGGTCCTTAGGCTTCACAGGCAAGTGCTTAGCCACTAAGCCATCTCTCCATATCTCTACCTTATTTTTTGAGACAGGGTCTCTCAATGAACCTAGAACTGAGCAAATCAGCAACACTGGCTGGTCATCAAGCCCCCAAAATCTGCCTGTCTTTGCCCCACTTCTGGCATTACAGGTGTGCACCACCACACCCAGCATTTCACGTAGGTATTAGGGTCCTCGTGCTTATGCAGCACGCACTTTACCACTGAGCCATCTCCCCAGCATGTGCTAATTTTTCTAATGAGTTTTCTATGGACACATACTTTACTGACAGATGAATGAGTGTTAGCTCCTTTCTTCGCTACAGCATTAACAAGTATTCAAGAATTCAAAAGACAATGAGCATATGAGATTAAGAGTGAAAACCAAACTAGAAGACAGGACTGGAAGAAGGAAAGAACCCTAAAACAGGAGGGTACGGGAGAAGTGGATCTGTCCATCTTACCTTATTATTCACTTGAAATAGACCACAGTTTTCAGGGATTAGACCCAAACTTGATGGCCAAGAATAATGAGACAGAATCAGTTGGCAATATTTCAATCCATTTTTCCCTCACCCTGAGCCACAGGTACATTTTACAACTACCTGTCATCATTAACTGTCCATCCATCACTCACATGGAACCAGGAAGGAATGTTAATGAGAAGATTAGCATACAAAAGGGAACACAACACACTAAGAACTTTATCCCTTCCCGTCCCATGTCTAGGGTCTGTCAAGAGATTTCACAACCCCTGCTTCTTGTGATTAAAAATTATTCTAGAGTTTGAATACCATATGTAGAGCTAAACCAGGGCCTATTCACAGTCAATGTAAATTGTCACTCAGTGGATAAAAGTAAGCTATGTAGTGTGCATTGCATTTTGTTATGTGATAAGATTTCTGAGGGTGCTTTCTGGAAACTAGCTGGTTCTCTATAAATCTACATTTCACATAGCATCAAATCTTGCTCATTGCCACAGTGTGCATTGTCTGAGAGGGCAGCTCACCTTTTAAAGTCCCCTTAGTGTTTATGGCATCTGTAATCTTTAATTACACCTTGGTCTCCATTGTCTTTGAATTTGGCACACATATATTGAATACACAAGGAACTGTGCCCAAGTATGTTTCAATTCTGTAAGTCATTCCGAATATCATCTCAGCAAACAGATTTAAAGGCATCATCCAGTAGAGAATAAAACACAACACCAGCCTTCCAGGTATTTCTGTTTCATCCTACTGAGGAGACCATTGTGATAAGAATTCCCGTCGACAAGTACATTCAGCATCACTACTCCAGCATGAGACTGCCGTAAGGAGTGCTCTCAAGTGGCAAAATGAGACAGTCTGAAAAGTTGAAAAAGCGAGTTTTCCTAAGGAAATTGTCTATGTCTTGGACCATCCTTGAATTCTAAGAATACAAGGCCTGGAGAGAAGCAAATGGTCAGGAATTAGGAAGACGGTAGGTATTTGGTAAACAGAATGAATGATGAGTCTAGAGGCTTGATGTTTTCATACTAAGTAGAAACATCACTGTTTAAAACAGTGGAAAGGCTGAGGCATGAGAACTACCATGAGTTTAAGGTCAGCTTTTGTCAGAAAACATCTGCTGTACTGAAATTACAACTATAAATCTTCTTTTCTGACTCTTTGAGATTCAAAGCTTTTCCTGATAGTTCCATTACCCAGAACAGGAATGAAGGACAGAAAGAGAGAGAGAAAAGGCGGGGGGGGGGGAGGAAATTGATTAAATCCAAGGAATCCAATTAGATGGAGAGAAGACAAGGGAACAAGAGTGCCTCCCACAGGTTTTGTGTGGTCATGAGAGTTATATACTTCTGACATGCATGAAGAGCAACACTGTGGACTGTCCAGCTCAGGGTCCAGCACCCACAACTGCACATGCCCTGGTTAAAGCAGGAGACCTTTACTGCTTTCCATCAGTGGAAAGCTATGAGGGAGTATGAACAGAAGACCCAGTATATCACTCTTCTAGCATACAGTAAGAAGCAGGGAAAACAATGGTACAGAATCCCGACATCTTCCACCTTCACACGAGTCTGCCGAAATAAGGTAAATGAATGACTGTCTTAGGCACGTTGAATAATGCTTCAACGAAGACTGCTAAGGTCACCCACAATGCAATTCTAGCCCAATAACAAGACAGGTAGTTCCTCGAAGCTCATGTGTTAAATGAGTGAAATATGATTTTAAAAAAAAAGCTTTTGCCTATGAGATCCTACAATAATAACTGACAACGGGCACTGGAAAACCATGTAAGATTTTTCCTAAGTATGCCACAAGCAAATTTGTATTTGAAAAAAATTCTAAGATGCAGAGAAGAACCATTCCTAATACTGTACTGCCAGCCCTCAAGCATTTGGGAAGGAGTTAACACTTGACCCTGACATTGGAATCTTGGCCCCCGAGCCAAGCCAGCCCAATAAATGCAAAATTCCAGATGAAATATGAAGTCCTGGAAAACAATGCTTCATGACCCTACCCTAAACTCAAACGCATGAAGTGATGGCTACAGACACACTGCTCCAAACTCTTTCACAATTTCAGTATCACCTTGCTAGTACCCTGTGGGGGTGAGGGCCCAGGTCACCACTAAATAGATACTGAGGACACAGTTATGCAGCCATGGATTTCTGAGTTGATTGGACACATGTAGAAAATTAATAACAGAAAGATTTCCTAAAGCCCTCTGGCAGATCCTCAAGTCTCTTTCTGGAAATAAAAAGGAATGATGTTAGCTAGGCGTTGTGGCGCACGCCTTTAATCCCAGCACTCAGGGGGTGGGGGTGGGGGCAGAGGCAGCAGAATGGCCATGAGTTCGAGGTCACCCTTGAGACTACAGAGTGAATTCCAGGTCAGCCTGGACTAGAGTGAAACCCTACCTCAAAGACAGACAGACAGACAGAAAGAGAGAGAGAGAGAGAAGGAAGGAAGGAAGGAAGGAAGGAAGGAAGGAAGGAAGGAAGGAAGGAAGGAAGGAAGGAAGGAAAGAAGGGAAGAAGGAAAGAAGGGAAGAAAGAAAGAGAGAAAGAAAGAGGGCAGAAAGAAGGTAGACACAAGTGGACACATCTCATCCTGCTCCAAGGTGACCCAAAAAATGGGGGTACACTGGGGGGTTCAGGAAAGTCACAGGGCACTGGGAAACAGTGTGACCTCCAGTATGAACATGACAGGGCTCTTAGCCAATGAACCCGCACAGCGTTTTGTCTTTTTGGGTCATGGTGCGGGAGCCTGTTTCCGACCAGCTCCCTCACTTCTGTCCTTGCTTCAGTACAGTTCCATGTCCCTTCCAAGGAATTGGATGCATACAGAAGAAATACCCATCTTGTAGAGAAGCAGATTCTGACATTACCTCCACCGACTATAGGGTTAGGCTTAAGAGTAATAGCCAGAATTTTAGATGCCTAGCATTTACGTTTCCATTTCCAAATCCTCCAATACTTCATACCAAAGGGGGCATTCAGCAACATGTCAGCATTAGGCTGGAGAGATGGCTCAGCAGTTAAAGACACTGGCTTGCAAAGCCTAATGGCCTGAGGTCAATTCCTCAGGACCCATGTAAAGCCAGATGCACTAAGTGGCACATGCATCTGAAGTTCGTTTGCAGTGGCAGGAGACCCTGACACACCCATAATCGCACACACGCACACACACACACACACACACACACACAACACAGACTCTCTCTCTCTCTCTCTCTGTCTGCCTTTCTCTCTGTGTCTCTCAAATAAATAAATAAAAATAGGGGACTGTAGTGATGGCTAAGTGTCTAAGGTGCTTGCCCGAGAAGCCTAAGGAACTAGGTTTGATTCCTTGGCACCCATGTAAAGCCAGATGCACAAATAAATTAAAATAAATTAAAATAAAATAAAATAAAATAAAATAAAATAAAATAAAATAAAATAAAATAAAATAAGGGTGAGAAAGGCAGCATCCATGTTTTGGATTTCCATGTCACTTTGCTCATTCACATACTTTTGAAGAAAGTAATTAACTCCAAGTCCAATTTCCTGATTAGTAGAGAAGTGACATCAAAAGATACATAGAGAGGGCTGGAGAGATGGCTTAGCGGTTAAGGTGCCTGCCTGCTAAGCCTAAGAACCCGGTTCCAATCTCCCACGTTTAGCCACATGCAAAGTGACACAAGGGCGCAATGCCACACTTGACCACAAGAGGGCGCACGCATCGGGATTTCATTTGCAGCTGCTGAGAGGCTGCTGGTGCAACCAATCTCTGTCTGTCTTCCTCTCCCTCTCTCTCTGTCTCTCTCTGCAAAAAAAAAAAAAAAAATTTTTTTAATAAAAAAAAAAGATACATAGAGAAAAACCTGGAGTCCAGTTCTCATGTAAGTTAATCCCCAGTATACAAACCAGCTCTGGAGAGACCTTGTTGATGCAGATAGTTGTTAAAATGAAGAGAGGAAGATATGGTCTAGAGAATTTTGGTATGCAGGCGATTCCTTCCTGACCTGTCAGGTGCTGAGTAACAGCCAGCACTGTGCTTCCAGAGCTGAAATCCCCACCCAGATCCAGGTGGGCCCCATTCCCCAACTGCTAAAAGTACATATAACACACACCTGAGTCCCTCTCCAGGAAGGAGGCTGCCTCTTTCAAAGACTGTCCCCGATCTCAGGGCACTTGTTTGTATCCAGTAATCCTTAACCATCTCCCCTGGTAACTAGACGGCTACCCCAATCCAAAGGTGTGTATAGGAGTCCTCTGTCAGAGCTGTGTCATAGCTCAACTTCTCTCTCTGCCAGTGGTGTGGTCCTTGCCCTGCACTGCTGTGGCTCCCTCTTGGAAACCCAAAATTAACTCAGTTAAACTCCTGCACAGTTTCAATATCTATTTCCTAAGGAACGTAACCTATATATGACAACTGTGACCCTCCCAGTTCTTTTACAGAGCACAATTTCATGTGCACACAGCTATGTGTTTACAAAGAACTAGGATACAGACTAGAAAGTGTATGGCATTGGGAGGAAAATGTAAAATTTCTTACTAAAATCCTGTCTTGGGCTGGAGAGTTGGCTTAGTGGTTATGGCATTTGCCTATGAAGCATAAGTACCCAGGTTCAATACCCCAGAACACACATAAAGCCAAATGCACAAAGTGACACATGTGTTGAGTTTGTTTGCAGTGGCAAGAGGTCCTGGCTCACACATTCATCTCTCTCTCTCTCTCTCTCTCTCTCTCTCTCGTGTTCTTATAAATAAAGATATTTTTTAAAAAGAAAGTGTGGTAAAGGGAACTACACACAAAATTCTGAGTAAGCTTTGATTTGTGGAAATAGGAAGAGACACTTGGGAAAGGACGGACAAGGAACAATGGTTCTCCAAGGACAAACTGAATCATTTCACTGCCCAGACAGATTTCAAATTGTGGTGCCTACTTTCATTCATCACAGGCCTTATATTTGATGAGCAGTCATTGCCAACTTATCAAGTGGGCAGGGGAGGATTCAATTTAAGATGAAGCAATTGTTAAAAAAAAAACAATATCAATGATTTTTAGCAAAACCTAAAAACAAAATAGAGTCACCTGAATTTAGTGCCTGTGCTCGCTATGAGTAATATTGGCGCTTTAACATCTTTCCAAGGAAACATGCCAGAGGGAAAAGTTTAAGTCTTACCCAGTTTTTAATTGAGCTGAACATTTCTCATTATATGTTCTTACAAAAAAAAAATGCTTAAACGCCATATTTAGCATAGGCAGAAGCTGAAGCCTAAAGTAGGCAAATGCTCTGCCGAGGTCTTATGGCCAGAAGTTACAGCGGCTGTTCTCATTCTTTATGGATATATTATCTCTTCATGGTCTAAATGATGCTTGTTCAAAAACAGGTACAAGTGTCTCCATAGCTCTATTCCAGGCTTGATCACATGAAGACAAAACTCCAACAATCTGGGACTAATTCTGGTCTGTTTTGTTTCGTTTTCAGCCACGGTAGGCCCGCAGTAAAACTCAACATTAGCGTCTGAAACCTCTAAAAGGTAGAAAATTACAGCTTAGAGGGAGTCTCCGAAGGTCCTGCACAAAGCCTTACAAAAATGAGCGTACGAAGAAAACAAGCTGGCAAAGAGGAGAGCTGGGAAGACATGTAAAGTTTACCACTGGCACAAGCCCAGAAGCACTAGAGTGTCCAAAGGTGGCCAGTGACTCACTGTAATACTAAGACACACTCCTGGGGGGAGACTTAAGATGCGAAAGAGACATGAGATGCATGAAGCCATGTGCAGAGCTACATATGGCAGATTGAACATGCATGGAGAAAAGCCCAGGCTGTGTAAATGTGCCAGAAAGCCCATGCTATGCAAATGAGCCGAAAGGCCCAGATTCTGTGATAGAAAAGCTCCAAGCCTTTGTTCAGCAGTCACCACGAGAGCAATACAACCTTTGCTCTGCTCCTGCCCTGTGACACCTCGATCAGATGAGGAAGCAAGTACAAAGACACACTCTTGGGTGCGTATGTGAGGGCGTCTCCAAGAAGGACTGATGGAGGAAAGAAGGAAGACCTTCTTCCCCCAGAGTGAGGGGGCCCTTCCAGTGGTGGGCTACATATCAAGGAGGTCCAGCAAGACACAAAGCCTTTGCCTGCTGCCTGGGCAACCTGCTGATGCTCACATGTAACCTGTAGGTTGCTGTCCTGCTTGGACCACTGGAAGCCTGCTTCATCAACCTTTCGACATGAACTAAAGACCGAAGGTTCTCTGGGAATCCTCCAGCCTTCAGTGCCAAATTGAGACTGCCCAGGCATCCAGCCTTGTGGATTGTCCAGCTACTCAATTCTCACCCTCTCCAGCCTGCAGATAGCTAATTTCGGCCCCTCCCTCACATATCTTGTAAAATAAACTAAGGAAAAAAAATCTCCCTTTCAATAAATTTCCATGCTATCAGTTCTGTTCCTCTTGAGAACTCTGACTAATCCATGCCCTCTCCCCCACCAACCCTGGAAGTATACTACCCTCCCTCCCTCCCTTCCTTCCTTCCTTCCTTCCTTCCTTCCTTCCTTCCTTCCTTCCCTCCCTCCCTCCCTCCCTCCCTTCCTTTCTTTCTTTCTTTCTTTTTCTTTCATTCTTTTTTTCTTGAGGTAAGCCTAACAGATTGGCCTTTTTTATGCCAGAGAGTGAGTGAGAGAGAGAGAATTGGCATGCCAGGGTCTTCAGCCACTGTAATCAAGCTCCAGTCACGTGCGCCACCTTGTGCACATGTGCAACCTTTCACCCTTGCACCACATTGTGCATCTGGTTACGTGGGACCTGGAGAGTCGAACATGGGTTCTTGGGCTTCGCAGGCAAGCACTTTAACTGCTAGTCTGTGTCTCTGCTCAATGCCTTGTTCTGAGACACAAGAACCGGAAACCTTCAGCGGTGCCCTCTGAACTGCAGTGTCAACCAGAATTATCTTACCTAAAACATACTGTGCTGTTAAATGACGCTTGAATGAGTCTACCAATTTTGAGTATTTACTGAATTCCATTAAAGTGAAAACTCTAGTGATTCATCTTCTCCCTTTTTGAATAGGGATTAGATTTAGTAACTCCCCAAAATTATAGCAGGGATTAGGGGGGGAAAGCTTTGAAGTGACCGCAAATATCCCCTAAGTCAACTGCCGTGGTTTCGATATGAAATGCCCCTTCCTGCCCCCCAAGAGGTTCATATATTGAAAGCTTGGACCCCCAGCTAATGGCACAACTGCATTCTTGTCAAGATCACTTGATGGCTTCATAGCTGAATGAACTTTTAGGACACTGGGATTGGTTGAAGGAAAGAAGTCACTGGGAGGGGGCATGCCTGTGAAGGTTATGTCCTGTACCTGGACCACTCTTCTCATCTGTCTCTTTGCTTCCTGGCGGTCATGAGGGGATCTTCTCTGTTCTACTACACCCTCTGGCAGGACGACTTCCTCACCAGAGGCACTATGGGCAATCCACCCAGTCAGCTACAGAACAGAAACTCTGAAATGATGAGTTCAAACACGTCCTTCCAACCTTCCATTGTTTCCTCAAAGATTTTTGTCACAGTAACAAAAAGCTGATTGAATGATGGGGCAAAGATCATGAGGAATGCCACAGTTATCAGCTGAGAACTACAAGAATGGGTTACAAAAAAAACGGGACCTCACCTCTACCTTCACCTTCACCTCTTCCCACTTCCCTGTTACTCTGATCTGGTAAAACAACAGACAAAGCCAGATTAGAGCAGATTCTACAAGACAACGTACTGGTCTCTGCAGGATCATCAAAGCTTTGGGCAGCGATACCATGCTATGTCATGGTAACATGAAGTTTGAAGCGCCTGTAGTATGATTGCAATTAATTTACATCTAAAATCATTCCCGAATGAAAAGCTTATTTCAAAATACTCAGTGATGGGTATGAGATCATGCCCTCAGTAGAAGGCACTCAAACTAAAGTGCATTCAGACTAAATACCAGGATTCAGACCATCAAAGACAGATACAGTGATACGGGTACAGTGCTTGCAGGCTTCATGGATTTAAGTAACCTATCTTCCCAGCAGATTTTATAATGATAGGTATAATAAGAGCAAATTGAATGAACACAACTCTTTTTTCTTCCCATAATCTTTCTGTGATACTCTTGCCCCAGCCTTTTTTTTTTTTTTTTTTTAGGTAGGGTCTCACTACAGCCCAAGCTGACCTAGAATTCATTATGTAATCTCAGGGTGGCCTTGAACTCTTGAACTCACAGCAATCCTCCTACCTCTGCCTCCCGAGTGCTGGATTAAAGACATGTGCCACCACACCCGGCCCAAAAATATTTTCAAATTATAGTAGTTGATCACTGTCTTGCAAAGGACAAATCTATGTCACTTAAATGCCAAGGTTTTAAAAAATGTGAATGTAGTATAGATGTTTTTCTTCTTATTATTCCTCTTAAAGCTCACTCTAATAATTATTTGCATAGCAGTATTTGCCTTGTATCCAGCATCATATGCAATCTAGTCATGATTTAAAGTATGCAGGACATGGCCAGGTTTATACAAATGCAATAAAAATCCCTATGGGGACTTGAGTATCTATCTGAAATTTTTTAATATTTTTTTTTTATTTATTTGTGAGAGGGAAAGAGGCAGAGAGAGAGAGAGAATAGGTGCACCAGGGCTTCCAGCCACTGCAAACGAACTCCAGAAGCATGTGCCACCTTGTGCATCTGGCTTACAGCCCCTCTATCTGTAAATTTTGATATCCACGTGGGGGTACCAGAGCCAATAAGCTGTGGGATGACTGGTTTTCAAATCTATTTTGGGAGGTGAGTGAGGGGGTTTGGGGTGGAGGGGTACATTTTGAAAGACATCTGGCTGTCCTCTGAGCCCGACTCTAGAGACTGGCAGGCAGACAGGCAATGTGATGACAGAGGCAGATCTCCTCAGCAACTGCAACCACAATAATCACCACTTCCTCTTCTGGTGGGCAGAGCAGTGTGGCCCCCTCACCAGTAGGGGCTTTACATACAGGATTTCCTGTAACCCCCTGAACCCGGTGAAGCTGCAATTATATTCTCATTTTAGAGGTGAAAGAGTTGCTCTTCAAAACAATTAAATTACTTTGCCAGGGTCATAGTTGAGATCCAAACACCAACATTTCTTTTTCTACTACATCACACTCACTTCCCAGTAAGTCACTGAAACACAAACACACCTTTTTCTACACAATTATTTCTCAAGAAAATTCTACCAGTGCAAATGCTCTCTTCCTGGTTCGAATGTAATTCGAGTATCACCAGTCCCCACAGATATATATCCTGAGGAAGTAGATGTGGCACATCAGTGCGGTGACACCCATTATGCTGAGATAACGCATGGGGTGCAACAAACACTGGTCCCCTCGTGTCTTTCTAGACTACATCTGTTTTCATTTGGGTTCACACTGATTTGAGCTATTTATGTTTTAGCAACTAAACACTGTAGCATTAGCTAGGGTCAAATGTAAGGTTTAACCAGTTTACATGGGCTAGAGTTAAATTTTTACCAGGATCCAGTGGTCTTATGTCATAACAAGTCTCTCTGTAGCTAAAACTAAAACTGATTTCCAAAAACTGATTATTCTTTATGTCCTCTGTTGATAACTCATTTGCATATTTTATTCGATTGATGGTAGTGATTTTCTGCTGTCACTATTATACATTTCCTTTAACATTTATTTCATTTTTAAAAATATTTTTACTGGGCTGGAGAGATGGCTTAGTGGTTAAGGCACCTGCCTCCTAACCCTAAGAACGCTGGTTCCAATCTCCAGTGGTTCCAATCTCCAGGTCCAGATGCAAAAGGGGCGCAATGCCACACTTGACCACAAGGGGGCGCATGCATCTGGATTTCGTTTGCAGCAGCTGAGAGGCTGCTGGTGTGCCCATCTCTCTTTGTCTTCCTCTCCCTCTCTCTCTGTGTCTCTCCCCCCGCAAAAAAAATGTTTTATTTATCTATTTTAGAGAAAGAGAGGCACACACACAGGAACTCCTGAAGCTGCAAAAACTTTGTGCATCTGGCCTTATGTGGGTACTAGGGAACTGAAACCAAGCCAGCAAGCTTTGCAAGCAAGTACCTTTAACCTCTGAGCCATCTCTCCAGCCCTAATATTTACTTTAAATAGAAGACATTGCCGTAACCATTCACTCGAGAGTTTATCAATGATAACCAGTGAGGGAGACAGTAAGCACGTGAAGGAATAATGAAATTTACCAACAGCAGCTGAAGTGAAGCACTCATGCCCCGTGCTGTTATTTTAGAAAAAGGCTCCCAGGAGAGATGGAGGCGCTGAATGGAAGGGAGATGGGAGCTGTCTGAAATAGTGTAGTCATATTTCTCTGTGCTGAGATAAGCAAAGCAATAAAGGGGCTGCCATCCTGGACTATCAGGGAGCCCTGAATTATAGACAGAATCTGGGCTTTGTCAGACAACAAACATGCAAGCTTGGGCTCTAAGATGAGCCGCCACCCAGGCCCAGAAGCAAGAATCAATTAAACAGTGATGGCAAACAGCCACATGCTGCCTGAATCAATCACTTGGTTGTGTCATCATAAGAGGGAACTAATACATCAAACCCCGTATCAGACTACTGCTCACGCTGAGACTTCACTGACGAGAAATGAATATGCTCACAGCTCTAGTCTCTGTTCTTCTGGCATGAAGGTCAGAGTACATTTGTTAGGGAGTTTTTTTTGTTGTTTTTTTTAATCTAATGTTTCTGGAAGAACATATCTATTTTGATAGGTACTTCACATATGGATCTGAACTGGTCTTTACTCCTATTCAACTTGACTTCTGCCAGCCTTCACATGGATTTGTAGTGAGTTGCAAGTCGGAACCAGGCAAAAGAGCAAAGGTCAGAATAAATCCATGAGCTCAAACCCAAGCTAGCCTCAGCATCTGCAGCGTAGACACAGTGTACCCTTCAGCTAAAGGTAGAATGCTTGCGTTGGCAACTTTTACTTCCAATTGATCTTTTTTTTTTTTTTTAGACTCAGATCTCTAATAGCACTCCTTTACTGCCCCCTTTCAGAGGTTAGCTGTTATCTTGGATTCCAAAGACAATGCTGAACTTATTGGCCCTGCAGTTATGCCAAGTTACTGCTCCCAATTTGAGAACTTTCCTCAACTGGAAGTTTTATCATGGAAGATATGATGAGCGAAGAAAGCACTTGCCAGGAAATGTCATCTTCCTGCAAAAACTCAAATCACAATTACCTCTGGCAATGGTGGACAGGCAGTGCCGCCACAAAAGATAGAACAGATAATTGCCAGCCACAGATAAGCTTCAAATGCCATGTCAGCCAAAAATTTCAAACATTCCCACTCCCAACTGTCTTTCTTCAGAGTTGAAGGCAAGCTGCCAACTTTTACTTGCGGTGAATTCTTTTTTTCATTATTTTTAATAATTTGAAGCTATCATTTGGAAGTATGAAATAAGGAAGGGTATGAAATACTGTTCCTTGTAATAATAAGTTGCCTCTAAAAATAAATTTAACTTATACTGCATGTACACCTTGTTTCACACACATATATATACCACACATGTTCAACTTCCAAACGTTAAATTAGATTTTGTGACAATCTGTCATTATAATCTCATTTGCATTAATATATATATACATGTGTGTGTGTAGATAGATAGATAGATAGATAGATAGATAGATAGATAGATAGATAGACAGATAGATAGATAGACAGACAGACAGATAGATAGGTATAGATATGATTCCCTTTGGGCTAGAGAGAAGGTTTAAAGGTTAAGGCACTTGCCTGCAAAGCCAAAAAATCTAGGCTCGATTCCCCAGGATCCACATAAGCCGGATGCACAAGGTGATGCATGCGACTGGACTTTACAGCAGTTGGAGGCCCTGGTGAACCTATCTCTCTCTCTCTCTCTCAAATAAAGAAATAAAAATTATATAATTTCTCAATATGTTATTAACAGAAGAAATAAATGAAGCAGTTCAAAAAATTACTTCCCCTTTAGCTCATCCTTTTCTTCTAACAAACCTGAGGGTGAAGAATGGAAGGGAAGGCTAAGCAGAAAGACAAGGTACTGACTGATGTGTATGAAAAAGGAAGCTGAGGCAGCCAGCAAGTGAGATAACCGAGAATGTAGGTGCCCACAGCACTCCCCCACATGTTCAGGGGTCAGGCCTCCGAGACAGAAGGACCCTTGCACAGAGCCACATGCAGATCCTAGAAGCCCCTGCACATGCTCTCATGACTGTCCTTGGGTCTCAGGATTGCCAGGCACTAAAGCTCCCACAATGAATGTCAAACAGCAAGATGCAGGAGTGACTGTCCCAGCGATGCTTCCCCGCTCTGGCTGCCTGCTTGAACAACTTGCCTCTTCCATATTTCTCATGAAATGCACAGTGGAGCAGCGGGGGCTTGGGTTCTGTATAAATGCACAGTGGAGCAGCAGGGGCTTGGGTTCTGTATAAATGCCCAGTGGAGCAGCAGGGGCTTGGGTTCTGTATAAATGCCCAGTGGAGCAGCGGGGGCTTGGGTTCTGTATAAATGCCCAGTGGAGCAGCGGGGGCTTGGGTTCTGTATAAATGCCCAGTGGAGCAGCGGGGGCTTGGGTTCTGTATAAAACTCCTTCCTCACTCGTGGCTTTTGAGCCTGTTCTCCTGGATCCTCACTTTCTTCCCTTCTCTGGTCCTATGGCACCTGACTCTTGGCCTTCCCAATTAAGAGGCAACCTACTACCTTGATACCCGCAACAGCCAGGATTGTAATTTCTTCTTACCTATTTTTTTAAATATTTTATTATTTATTTGCAAGTAGTGAGAGAAAAAGAGCAGAAGGAGGAGGGAGAGAGGAAGAGAGAGAGTGTGGGCACACCAGGGCCTCCTGCCATTGCAAATGAACCCCAGATGCACGTGCCACTTTGTTCATCGGGCTTTATGTGTGTACTGGGGATTTGGACCTGGGCTGTGAGGCATTGCAAGAGAGTGCCTCTACCATCTCTACCATCTCCCCAGCTCTGTTCTGCTCTATTTTATCCAATAACCTCATTTACCATGACATAGGTATGCATCCATCTGAACCAATGACCAGAATATAAACATATGCACCAAGTATTGATTCATGAAATAAGCTAACAATTGGCTGTACAGAAAAGATAAACATTCACCAGGTGTGGTGGTGCACACCTTTAATCCTAGCACTAGGGAGGCAGAGGGAGGAGGATTACTGTGAGTTCAAGACCACCCTGAGACTCTGAGACTACATAGTGAATTCTAGGTAAGCTTGGACCAGAGCAAGACACTAACTTGAAATACACACACACACACAAAAAGATAAACAAATATTGTCAAGTAATTCAAAGGTTGACTCAATTAACAACTGGAGAAACCGTGGCCCTTCACCATCAGTAAATGATTCTATCATTATAACACCCCGTGTTCATAGGCCTTGCTTTGCCATCACTCTGCAGCACAGCAGCTGAGGTAAACAATGTCCCTCACTGCCTAAGTTGGCTGTAACAGCTTCTTGTGTTGGCTCAGGAGGTTCTAGTTAGGTGTTACCACATCGACTTTCTGTTTTTCTCATTTTTGGCAAAGCTAAAACTAAAGAAATGACTAAACCAAGAACTACTGTCTTGACATGCAAAGCAGAACTACCGGATTGTGCCATCTCCCTCCCCTGCTCCCATTTAGTTATTTATTTATTTTAATTTTTTTGTGACCCTTATGTTAGCACGTGGAGTTCCCATGTTACTATGTTTTCCTGAACTACTCTTTCAGACAGGAGGACTAATGAATCTTCCCGCGAACCCCGAGGAGCGGCAGCTGGCGACGGGCTCATCACGTGAGATCTCTTAGGCACTTGCAACTTACAAGCTTCCCGGAGTTTCTCTTTGTCGTAGTGGAATCCTTCGTAGTCCTGTAAACTGATTTTGTTCACCCGGATCCTCAGGCGATCTGGGACGGACTGGGGACTGCAAAACAAAAACCAAGCAGTCAGATATACAAATGAGAAAGCAGAACCGGGCGTCATGCATCTGGAGGGACTAAGGGCAACGGCGTCTCTTCTGGCTTGGAAGGAAATGTTCACATTCCAGCCAGAACTTTAACCTGGTTACCAGAACACAGAACTTGTCTGTAGAGTGCTTCCCCATGTCTATGGAGAGTAGATAGGCACACATATATAGAAGAAAGGAGTTTCGGAGAACATTTTCATACAATATTTACTATGAATTTGTTAAAATTGAAAGTAAGTTCTTGTGTTTTGTGAAATGAAATGATTAGTAGCTAGAAATAGTGAGAAGGGTGTAGGAACTACATGGTATTATAGGGAATATGTCCACAACAGCCACAATTGGTTGCTGGTGGCCTGACCCTCACTAGAAATTTTAAAATCTATTTAAAAGTGTGGACTGAGAATCCAGAGAACAAAGGACTAACACTGGCATAACTCACTCTGTTGAGTACTCTCTGAAAAAAATTAGGATATGACACAACAAATGCTGCCTGTGAGGTTCCTCAGGGTACGCGTACATGCATGTGCACGCACACACACACACTGTACTTTCATTAGGGATTGAATGAAGCATGTAACCTATTTTGAAAGAATGCAGTTGAGCTAGTTTAGGACACGTGTGAGGCAGTTAAATTCTCCGCAGCATCTCGCTTACTCTCCTAGATTCCTTGAATGTTTCTTAAGTCTCATGTGCAAAGTAGTTTAATTGTAGGCATGAGCTGAGTCACATGACTTCGTACTTAGCTCCTCCACTGTGGATCAAGACATCCCTTCAGTGAATAGGATGCAACCCCATCTTGCCCTTGTGCACACTTAATACTCCGGCTTCCTTAGTCGCTAGAATTCTCTCAAATATAAGATGGCTGCTCGCTTTTACATTCAATGGTGATAAAAGTCACCAGCTGACTAACCTGGAAGACCGTTAATTTACAATTCACTTATTTAAAGGAAGGAAGAGGGCTGGAGAGATGGCTTAGCTGTTAAGGCACCTGCCTCCTAAGCCTAAGAACGCTGGTTCCAATCTCCAGCTGTTCCAATCTCCAGGTCCCACGTTTAGCCAGATGCAAAGTGAGGCAAGGGTGCAATGCCGCACTTGCCCACAAGGGGGCGCACGCATCTGGATTTCATTCACAGCAGCTGAGAGACTGCTGGCATGCCCATCTCTGTCTCCCTCTCCCTCTCTGTCTATCTCTCTCTCCAAAAATAAATAAATAAATAATTTAAAAAAATTTAAAGGAAGGAAGAAAGAAGAGGGGCAGATGGCAGGGGAGGGGTGGAGGAGAGGAAAGCAGAAGTGGGAAAGAATGAATAAGAGGAAGAAATAATGCTTGGATAGACAGGACCCCTCTCTACCCATGCCCACCTGAAGTGCTTGTGTCCACATGCACATGTGCACACACACACACACACATGCACACTCATGTACACATGGAGTGTGGGGGTCATGACCCATAGAACCTCAGAGAAACTCTGGAAGAAGAAGATTTGGAAAAAATAAATAAATCTCATTCCCATCAATTGAATAAAATAAGAAAATGTCAATTAATGTAAAATGTAGTAATGCCCCTGGTGTAGACTTCAACTCTCTGTACCTAATAACAACATGCATATTTTAGAAAAAAAATTTCTCTCTCTCTCACACACACACATACTCTCGCTTTCATACACATGCTTACAGATAGACAGAAAAAGACAGAGATCCAAACTATTTTTTAACAAAGGCAAAAATTCTAAGGAAGGTGCTAGAGGGATGGCTTAGCAGTGAAGGCACTTCCCTGCAAAGCCAAAGGACACAGGTTCAATTCCCCAAGACCCACGTTAGCCAGATGCACAAGGTGGTGCATGCATCTGGAGTTTGTTTGCAGTGGCTGAAAGCCCTGATGGGCCCATTCTCTCTCTCTCTCTCTCCCTCTTTTTCTCTGTCAAATAAATAAATAAAAATAAAAAATATTCTTAAAAAGTTCCAAGGAAGGCAAACAAGTACACATGCCTGAGGTTCACCACATTAAAACCAAAACCAAGTCAACAGAAAACTCACAGATACACCTATTCCTGGGTGAAGCTCTGCAGACAGACGTGATGGCTGTGGGTCCATCATCCATAAGGTGTTTATCGGCTTTCTACTTTGCATGGGCATTGTGCTGGCCTTGGAAGAAAAAAGCTGACACATGTATGTAAGTGTTGTTGAGCAGGCGAGAGCTCTAGTCTGGCAGAATATCTATAAATCGGTAGAAGAGACCTTCAGTACCACTTATACCCACAAACCTCATTTTGTGGCTAGACAGAACTAAAGCTCAAAACGCTGAAGTGATTTTAAGATCATGTAGCTCCAAATGTCAGTGCTAGGAGAACCTTAGTCTCCACATTCATCAGCTTGAAGCTTTTGCTGCTGTACAATGCTTCTGGAGGACCTGAGACCATCCATCAGGGGCTGAATACTGAGAATCCCACGCATATGACAAGAAAGCCATAACACTGGTTAGCAGCGTCAAATGACCTCCACCTGGTCATGAGTCTTTTAGTTATCAGTGAACACTGGAAATTGGTTAAGTGAACTGTGGTATATCCTGACAAGAGGCAGATGTTATAAATGAACTCATAGGTCTGTAACTTATTCAGAGGGTGATCTGGCTACCACAAATTGTAAAGTGATTAAAAGTCACTGACTATTACATATGGTATAAACACCCGTATGTAAACTGCAGAATTTAGGAGTATATATGTGTAAGAGAAGCATCTCAAATATGATTTAATAAGCTGTTCCAAGTGCTTATCTCTCAGGGATCTGTTTTGAGGGTTAATTTTCCATTGAATATCATCCTTTTTAAAGAAATCATATAGTTATTTTAGCACAGTATCAATCTATATAAAGAAATGATAACTCCAGATAAGAATAAAAATAAGAGAAGCAGGGCATGGTGGTGCACGCCTTTAACCCCAGTACTCGGGAGGCAGAGGTAGGATGACTGCCATGAGTTCAAGGCCAGCCTGAGATTGCATAGTAAACTCCAGGTCAGACTGAGCTAGAGTGGGACCCTACCTTGAAAAACCAAAAATAAATAAATAAACAAACAGTAAAGTCCAGTGGGTATTAGAAGTGAGTAGACAGGAAAAGTGTTAGACATTAACAGTGTCCACACTAGGTACATACCAAATGCTTATCCCCAAAATTCAAGGAATCTTATCTTTTCATTTCCAAGCTCGCCCAAATGATCTATGAAGATTGTAACCAGCAAACATTTCCCAACAAACAGAGCAGATAGGGAAGCTGGAAAAGCAGCTCTCCCTATCCTGTGAAGACGGCAGACGAGAGAGTGCCAGAAGTAGATCTAATGGCCTGAGCTCTATAGCCTTTTCCAGTAAAGTGGGGGTATGAAGGGTAAAGGCCACATTACAGAAGCGTTAGCCCAGACGGAAATCAGGTTCAGCAGTAGAAGGCTGTCCAGTCCTTGCTCTCATTAACATGCACAGCCCTTTGCTCAAGACTCTTCAATGACTTCCCCCTGTGTGCACACTTACACCTTATAGCTTCCCATTTCCAATTCACACCTTGGTGTCTCTGGAAACACCTGGTGCCCACCAGTCTCTCTGACTTCCAGAGACTATACTAGGGACATACAATAAGAACTTAGACTTGAATAGAGTTGCTAAGATCCTAAATAAGTTACATTTATTTTTTTAAAAATTATTTATTTATCTGAGAGAGAGAAAGGGGCAGATACAGAAAAAGAAAAAAGAGAGAGAACAGGCACACCAGAGCTTCTAGTCACTGCAAACAAATTGCAGACACATACGCCACCTAGTGCATCTGGCTTACTTGGGTACTGGGGACATTGAACCTGGATCCTTAGGCTTAGCAAGCAAGCACCTTACCCACTGAGCAATCTCTCTAATCTGAAGTCACATATTTTTCCACTTGCTCACCAGGACGACCAGAGAAGATGAAGATGGTTACCAACCACTGTGTAATGCCCTCACCCATCCAGCCTTCTCTTACTTTCAGATCCCATCTTCTCTCAATAAGCTACAACACACCTTGGTTTTGCCACCACCAGCAGCTTTCTTAATGCACAGTTTTCTAACTAGGTTACCTTGTGTCTTGCCTCATGTCAATCATGGACCCAGTTGAGGCCCATAAACAAATCTGAGGGATCCATGGTGACAGCTACCTGTGAACTATTCTGAGCCCTATGTAAATAATAGTATGGCAAAACATTAAGAGGTTGGGTTCCAAAGCAGATTGAGTTAATGTGAATGAAAGTCCTTCTAGTTTCTAGTTCATTAGGTACCTGTGTGTTTTAGCTTCTTCATAAACAAAATGCAGATACTAGCAGTATTGATTTCATAGGCATAGTATGAGAACTAAAGGAGTCAACGCGTGGGAGATGCTTCGGATAATACCAATAGGTATTCGCTTATACCATTATCATAACTCATAAACGTTATCTCCTAAATAAGATTCTGCCTAAAGCTAGCATCTGCTGCTACCAGAGACAAGAAGGAATTTAGAGTACATAGAGGAACCTCCCTAGATACTTTCTTTCTTTTCTCATTTTTTTTTGTTTATTTGTATTTATTTATTTGAGAGTGACAAACAGAGAAAGAGGCAGAGAGAGAAAGAGAGAGAGGGCACACCAGGGCCTCCAGCCACTGCAAATGAACTCCAAATGCATGCGTTACCTTGTGCATCTGGCTTATGTGGGTTCTGGGGAATTGAGCCTCGAACCAGGGTCCTTAGGCTTCACAGACAAGCACTTAACTGCTAAGCCGTCTCTCCAGCCCTCCCTCAATACTTTCAACAAGTTCTGGAGAGAAGCTGTCTAGCCTGGCTGGTGCCATGACATTTCACACCTGTGAACCTTCTTCCTGGTCTTTCACATGGCCCACTAATAACATGGAAATAGGATGCAGAGAGGAAAAAGTGCACAGAAATTAACTGAAAGCCAAGGAATTCAATTTTGTCCCCTTCTGTCAAAACACATCAGTGTCCTATTAATGGCTAACCAAAGGCGGAGGCTGACAGAGCTGTTCTTTGGAGTCTGGGGAATTGCACTGTCATTAATTTTTCTAAAATTACATATGGCCAAGGAAGTTAGTAGAGCATAGAAGAGCCTAACGACCTGGATAAAAAATAATTTGGCTTCCATTCCAACACTGACCATAAGCCCCACATACTGATTTAGATGTTGTATTCAAGGGTAATAAACCTGACTTCCGTGGAACCACTGAACTTTTCTAGAAGGGATACAGCAATCTATGAACCCCTTTGTACACTAAAATAGTGATCTCAACCCATCACCATCCTGTTAATTTCTCTTGCAACCCTCGGACTAGTTCTATAAGCTTCGGGCTTAACTTCCAATGCATCCCTCCCCCACCACGACTACTTTCTTAAGAGTAAGACCAGTCCACTGCAACAACTTCCGGACCACAGCTTCACTTATCCACAGAGTCCATACCTATTGCCTTGCAATGCTTGAAGGGAGAGACTGCTATCCACCCCATCAATCCCCAGGCTCCCGATGTCATTCAGGTTACTACACCTGATTCTCGTTATTCTGTCCCTTCATAGCTGTTGCTGCCAATAGTCAACTAGCCATATGTAATTCACACACACACACACACACACACACACACACACAAGAATACATATACACATATATATTCTTATATATAGTATTATGGATATTCTTATAGAGGCTCATGTTTTCAGCACTTGGTACTATCCTCAGCTTCTACTGTTATTGTTTTAAATATATTTTATTCATTCATTCAGTTAGTTAGTTAGTTAGTTAGTTAGTTAGTTAGTTAGTTAGGAGAAAGAGGGGAGAGAGAGAGAGAAAGAGAGAGATAGAGAAGGAGAGAATGGGTACGCCAGAGCCTCTAGCCACTGCAGACAAACTCCAGATGCATGCACCCCCTTGTGCATCTGGCTGATGTGGGTCCTGGAGA
Source organism: Orientallactaga sibirica (assembly GCA_036365145.1). Lineage (NCBI taxonomy): Eukaryota > Metazoa > Chordata > Mammalia > Rodentia > Dipodidae > Orientallactaga > Orientallactaga sibirica. The sequence goes on from JAEOAD010000019.1 coordinate 28,145,930, forward strand.
ATCAAACTGGGGTCCTTTGGCTTTGCAGGCAAATGCCTTAACCTCTATGCCATCTCTCCAGCGCCTGATGTTATTTTGAAGGTCATGGTGCCGTCAGAGAGTGGTGCCTGGCTAGAGCAAGTACGACACTAGGGAAGGACTGGGAAGTTCCACGCCCCCTTACTTCTGGCCTTCTCCTGCTTTCCAGTCTCTGCCACGTGAACACCTCCACTCCCTGCTCCCACCACCGAAGATGGAACCACTCCCATTAAAATGCCTTCCACACCATAATGGACTGAAATGTCTTTGAAACCATGAACCAGAATACACCCTTCCTCCCTTCAATTGTTTCTGTCAGGTATTCTGTCACAGTGACAACTTGACTGTAACCAACACAGTCCCCATGAAGAACTGCAATCCAGGAAAATCAAATTTCCCCTTTATGCTTCAAACCCCTTCACCTCTGCATAGAAGTGTTCAGCGCAGCATTTCCCAGTTTGATACAGCCTCCACCCAGCCATCTCCCGCACGTGGGTGATGTCTCTGAGGGTGAAGCAGACACACTAGCTGCCTGCATCCTTGAAGGTCATTTTCAGACCACTATCACCGTGACTCTCATTGGAAATGTGGCTCATGTAGAAACAGCACTCTTTCCTATTAAGACAGTGGGCGAAGCAAGACATACAATCAGGGGGAACAAAATATCTCAGTTTCAATCTAAACACGGAAAATTAATTTAGCTTTGCTGATGAGAAGTCTAAATTTACCTGCTTTAAGCCCTTTTCTGATCTGAAAATGGGACTGATGACAGGAATGTAGTAAGTACTAAAAGAAAAGATGTACATAAGACATTCCCAGTAAATGAAAGACATCAAAAATGATCTTATTATTCCTGCTGTCACTATTATTCGCATCTTAATGCTTCTGCTTCCATAAGGTGTGTGTGTGTGTGTGTGTGTGTGTGTGTGTGTGTGTGTGTGTGTGTGTTGTTAGGCGCTGAACTGAGGTCTTATGCATGGTAGGCAAGTGGTCCACCTTTGAGCTACATCCTCAGTCTTTTTAACTTTAAATCCAGAGTTGCAGCTCCAATTATCAAATAGCAAGCCTTATGAACATCTGAAGACATGGGTGGAGAGATAAGATTCAGGTTTATATAGCCTTTTAATCTTCTGGATAAGAATGTAATTAGAGAAAGAGAATGTTTGCAGGGTATTTTACTCAAAGATATTAAGAATGTAAATCTTAAATATACTGCATAGGATAATCATAATGCTGTATAGAGTCAGACTCAATACTTTGTACTTTGTGAAAATCCACTTGTAATTGATATTTCTCTTGAGGATTCATGGTAAGATATGTCCCTTGTAATACTTACTATGCAGATGAACAAACTTTTATGAGGAACCATAATTTAGCCATACATTTATCACTTAGGAAAAGTTAGTTTTCCTTGGAAGACAGACAAGCATCACAACTCGCTCTGGCTTCCTCCCTTCGGATTCAATTTAAAAACAATAATAAAATTCCCTTAAACTCTTTCAGGCAATCCAAATATGAGATCACCATCTAGAGATAATAAAATATGTTTATAGCCTATCTTTAACAAGAGTTCATTGGGACTGGCCCTTATGTTACAAGTGGGATATGACTAAAGGACTAATTGCCATCATGAATTTCCAGGAGGACTCCTCCCTCCTTGCAATTCCAGCACTTGCCCAAGCGGTTTCGCGCAAATGTTTATAAACAAGGAAGAAACAAGTAAGGTTCATTCCTCTGGGATTCCCCATGGTATCTGAGGCCCTAGCACAGCTCAACCTTGGGGCTGTTCTGAGCTTCGTTCCTGAGGGTTTTCTGTTTGTATGGTGTGCTTTCAAACACAGTCTCACTCCTGCCCAGGCTAACCTATAACATTCTATAGCCCAGGCTGGCCTCGAACACTCATCAATACCTCCTATGTCAGCCTCCCAAGTGCTGGGATTAAACATATGCATCACTGCACTGGGCGACTAAGCCAGCACTCTGACTTGGTTGTCTATTTCTGTTTTCTGACTAACTTCTGCATCAGGAAGTAAACCCATCCTGACTTATCATGTTCTTATCCTCTAGTATTTTATCTCTAGTGGGATTCACACAGATACAAAGAGAAAACTAGAAAACTAAGAGCTTATGAATAAATAGTAGAGGGCTGGAGAGATGCCTTAGCAGTTAAGGCGCTTGCCTGCAAAGCTTAAGGACCTAGGTTTGATTCTCTAGGACCCACATAAGCCAGATGCACAAGGTGGTGCATGTGTCTGGAGTTCTTTTGCAGTGGCTACAGGCCCTGGAGCATCCATTCTCCCTCTCTCTCTCTTAAATAAACAAATAAAATATAAAATAAATAGTAGAGGTCCCTAGCAAAAAAAAAGTAAAAATTCATCTTATGAGTACAAGCCATTCAAATGCACAGCAGTGAGCCAGAAATATCCACCATGACACCTTTACATCCGACATGAAGCTCAACTTTATTTAAACATAATTATAAGCAATGGCTTCCTTTAGCAACTTTCTAGAAATTGCTGAATGTTACCTTGGGACATTTTTTGAACTGCCACTAAAAATAACCTACAACACAAACTCATCTAAGAAGGTCTCTTTATAATAAAACCAAATTGAATCAAGGTTTCTGAACAGAGACTTAAGATGGAATTCTGACACCTGCCAAATCCGGAAGCGACACTCATAATTCAGTTGTCACCTGCCCAGAGTAGCGAACAATGCCTCAGGAACCCCAAACCATGCAGACATTGTTGAATCTTGATAAGAATAGACCAATATGATGTCAGCAACAGCTAGTCACGTGATCTCACTGCCGGACATGTTTTCCTGCAGAAACTTTACAGACATTTAGTTCTTTGTGGGTGCTGCTCAATTCTCTGTCTGTAGCACTTCCATTCATGAAAGGGCCAATAGAGTGTGTCATGGCTTACAGATTGTTGAGCCAGCTACTCTCCAGCTCTTCCTGTAAGATGGTGGGAGCATTACAGGGTTGGGAGGTTCCTGAGATGTTACTTCAATGCTCGCTATTCCATGTGAATCTATATTTTCCTGTGATTGCATCTTTCAAAGGCTGCTTGGATCTTCATCCAGCAATAAGTCACTAGAAGGAAGTGGCTTGGTTTGGAGGCTTGAATGTAAACGTCTCCATAGCCTCAGGTATTTTTAACTAAGCTTCCTATGTAGTCTCCAGCAGGTAAAGTACTGCTGGAGGAGGTGTGTCACTGGGCGGGCGTATAGAGAGCTTGAGTCCAGCCCTGGGTGTGTTCCGAATCAGGTCACGCTAGCTGCGGTCTCTCTGCTACAGGTGTATGATAAGTGAGTCGGCTTCTTTCACCATGAGGAAGCTTCCTCTGGAAACTATAAGCCTAGAGAAAGCCCTTTTGTTCCATAAGCTGATTCTGGTGGGGCAATGAGAAGGTTAACTGCAACACCTGGCTTTTGTTCAAATTGTCCTAAGCATTTGCACTTCTCCCCAGGCCTCCTTCTTCAGCTTGATTGGCACTCAAACTGCCATTTTGATGGATACAAGGCCTTAAGTTGCTGAGATAACCAGTCACAGGGACTAATGTCAAAATCAGTGCAAAGTTTAAGCACAAAAGCATTTACAAAGCTGGGTGTGATGGCACACACCTTTAATCCCAGCACTGGGAAAAGCAGGATCACTGTGAGTTTGAGGCCAGCCTGAGACTATGTAGTGCATTCCAAGTCACCCTGGTATAGAAGGAGACTCTACCTTAAAAAACAAAACAATAACAACAACAACAAAAGGCCAAAAACCAACAAAAAAAACCCAGTTACACATCAAAGAATTTTTTGCTAAGTTAATGCTTAAAATATTAAAAATAAGCTATTGTTACTAAGTATCAAGGAACTTTTATGTTAGTTGATACAAAATTTAATTTTTACATAGTAATTTCATACTTCTACAGAAATGTGTAAGGTTTCTATGCTTTTGAATGTGTGGACAAGGTGGAGGGGTGCACACTTTTAATCCTAGCACAGAAGAGGGTGAGGTAGGAGGATTACCATTTTCAGGCCAACCCAAACCTACAGAGTGAGTTATAGGTCAGTCTGGGCAGTGAGACACTGCTGAAGAAATGGCTTAGCGGTTAAGGCGTTTGCCTGCAAAGCCAAAGGATCCCGGTTCGATTCTCCAGGACCTACGTAAAGGGGCACATGCGACTGGAGTTCGTTTACAGTGGCTGGAGGCCCTAGCGTGCCCATTCTCTCTCTGTGTCTGCCTCTCTTCTGTCTCTCTCTCAATGCTTGCAAAAAGTAAATAAATAAAAATTTCAAAACATAATAATTTGTAAAAAGATGCATGCTAGATGAATACACTGTAGAAAGAAATGTCGACGTGGTTACCATCCACTGTCTGGTTTGCTTAATGTCATGTTCATGGCATGACACAAGGAAGGAGTGGTGAAGACTATCTGTGACTTTACTCCCGATACTGACAAGAAAACGATTTCATTCTTTTTTTTTTCATATACACGTGTGTGGCATGCGTGTATATGTGTGCATGTACGTGCAGATGTATGTGGCAGCCAGAAGAAAATCCTGAATAGAATTCTTTCATGTGTTAGCCATCTCCTTTGGGTCTTCTCCACAGCTTGGAGCTCGCCAGTTAGGCTAGACTAGCTATCCAGCGATCTCTAGGAACTCGCCTGTCTTGGGCTTTTTAGCACTAGGATGACAGGTGTGCAATACGATGCCTGGCATTTACATAGGTGCCGAGGATTGAACTCAGGCCCTCATGCTTTCAAGGCAAGCGCTTTGCTGACGGACTGAACTATTTGTCCAGCTTCCAGTGCTCTATGTTTGCCTTAAAAGATGAGAATGACCAATAGCCTGGATCAATATTTCAAAGTCTCTCTGGCACCTGTTCCTGCTTGTGGCAGTGAAGATCCTCACTGCTACTGATTCGGTCAGCCAACTCTCATACATTTATGTGGAGCCACCCCGACGTCTACATCGTGCTAAAACTTCACCAGAGTCACATTAGGTTTTAGGCCACTGAACAGCTACTTGCAACAGACTTTCAACACTCTATCTGCAGAAGGTTAGACTGCATCTTATCTTCACTTTCTTTTTTTTTAAGATTTTATTTATTTATTTATTTATTTATTTATTTATTTATTTATTTCAGACAGAGAGAGGGAGAGTGAGAATGGGTGCACCAGGGCCTCTAACCACTGTAAACGAACTCCAGATGCGTGTGCCCCCTTGTGCATCTGGCTTATGTGGGACCTGGAGAATTGAACCAGGGTCCTTAGGTATCGCAGGCAAACGCCTTAACCGCTAAGCCATCTCTCCAGCCTGATTTGCACGTTCTTATTTTCCTTTATTTCTGAATACTGAATCACTTCTCAGTGCTCACCTGATTTCACCTTTGGTGGCATTTCATACTGACGTTAGCTCTGTTCCCTAAAGCTCTTCTCTCTTGGATTTCAACAGAAAACACTCTTTCTGATTTTCCACCTAAGCTCCCAGTAGCAGCTTCTTTTCCTCCCTCATGACTCATTCTCCTCTGAACATTGTCCTAATACCCGTGTTTCTCTTTTCCTTCCACTGAATCCTCCACTGAGCAAATGACTACCATCATCTCGCACTTAGACGAACAGCGCCCCCTGTGTCCAAAAACCGCATTTCAGTGCACACTGTCTGAAGTGGAAATGCGATCAGGACAGGGTGATTTGGCTTCACCCCACAAGTTAAGTCATGAACTCTCTGAAGGCAGAGTGATCAACTATAGCTATCTAGACATCTCCCACAACATGTGCTAAGTAGGAGGTGTTCAACATGTGTTGCACAGCTGTTGTACACACTGAGATGAGAACAATTCCTTATCATGAAAAATGACTGCACTGCTCAGCACACCTAATCACGTGTGACCTGATGCGCATCGCGGCCAGTGGGGGTACCACCCAAGAGAATCTGGCTCTAAGGAAACATCAATTCCCAGTTACTAGAGCCAACCACCAAGCCACAATCTCAAAGCTCATGAGTTACATTACTGTCATGATCACTCTCCTAGGTAGAGTTGTTCCTCCAGCTTGCCTATGTGTAATAGAAATGAAGAAAAATGTCTACCTATGATGAGTTACTATTTACAAATCTGAGTTCCACCAAAGTGGAATCTCTCCTGTCTGCTATTGGTGAGCAGACAACTCGAGATGACCACCTTTAAAGAAAAGAGTATCTTGGGCTGGAGAGATGGCTTAGCGGTTAAGGTGCCTGCCTCCTAAGCCTAAGAACGCTGGTTCCAATCTCCAGCAGTTCCAATCTCCAGGTCCCATGTTCAGCCAGATGCAATGATGCAAGGGCGCAATGCCACACTTGACCACAAGGGGGTGCACACATCTGAATTTCATTCACAGCAGCTGAGAGGCTGCTGGTGCGCCCATCTCTGTCTGTCTTCCTCTCCCTCTCTCTCTGTCTCTATCTCTCTCCCAAAAGAAAAAAAGAAAAGAAGAGAAAAGAAAAGAAAAGAAAAGAAAAGAAAGAAAAGAAAAGAAAAGAAAAGAAAAGAAAAGAAAAAAGAGTCTCAAGTTCCCACTCATACTCTTTATATAATCTTCCATTGCTTAAAGAGTACGAACTCTGGACAAACACCACAATGAAAAGGAAGAGTAGCAAATATCTACATAAGCAATGAGGATGGATAGAATTTAGATAGAGGAAACATGCATTTTTTTGTTATAAAATTCTACACGCTTAAATTTCTAGCATAATATGCAACTAAGAACAGTACATTATATGTTAGCATGCTCAAAGTCTACTATATATTGGTATGAAAATGAAATGCCTATATTTCACTCAGTACCATGTACAATGAAACCATTCCAGTGAGTTTTTAACAAATAAAGCATTATAGTAACCTCAAGATTTGGAAGGAAAGAGTGGGAATGGAACCAAATAACTCAGTTCTTGTCGACATCACAACAGGCCAAAATCATTTACTTTCCACATTAAGAAGCCAATCCATGTAATGGAGTTTTCTGGTCATTAAAAATGATTAAAGAGTCTATCATAAAGTACTGGTCATAAGGGACTTTTATGACTGTCGCTGGAAATCTATGGATGAGAGAAAGAGAGTTCTTTCACTGTTTCAACTAAAGGGAGAACTGTTGTTGCTGACAGCAAGGTAATGTGACTTCGAATACATCGACATGACTAGCTCGCCTGTGCTCAAGAAGATAGCCATTTTCTATTTCAGGATGTGGTGTCTACTTATCAAATAGGTATCTCACACTTATTTGCTACTTAAAGTGTCAAAGCTCTTCACTTGAGTTTATAATCACAACTGTTGTATTATCGTGTTAAATCTTGTTTACAATGAGCAAATTGATGTTTTCTCTTCGAGAAAGGAGTATGGAGGAAGTGCATTGATCTGTGTAGTTTTGAAAAGTGTCACTTCACAGAAGAAAACATGTGGCCTTTCATAATATCTCAGAAAGCGCACTGGCATGAGGCTTACAATTATGGACATGTGTTCACCTTCCTGTACCTCTAAGCTCTTGAATGAATTGAGTGGTGGTATTTGTGTGGCTGTATCAAAAAGACCACACAAAATAATAACTTTTATTTTAAACTGCAACATTAGGATACTAACCAACAGAAAAAAATGAAGCATTTATAATTTTTTGTATTTTTATTGATTTATTTATTTAGTTGAGAGAGAGATAGAAAGAAAGAGAGAATGGGCACACCAGGTCCTCCAGCCACTGCAAACAAATTCCAGACACATGTGCCCTCTTGTGTATCTGGCTTATGTGGATCCTGGGGAATCGAACTGTGGTCCTTAGGCTTCACAGGCAAATGCCTTAATCACTAAGCCATTTCCCAGGCCCTAGAATTTTTTCTAACAGAAAATAACCTAAGAAAGAAGTTGTCAACTTGCATGAAGCCCTAATGGAATGAATGATGAATAACTATTTCCTGGCTTGGATGTTGTTTGTTCCCCAAAGGTTTATGTGTTAGGAACTGGGTCCTCAGTGGCACTGAAATGAGAGCTGGGATGTGAGATGTGGGCACTAGGGGTGGTATGCCCTTGGAAACAGGACCATGGGGCTCCAGCTCTTCCACCCTTCATGCTTGGTGAAGTGACTTCTCCATCTCAAACATGCTTCCATCAGGACCATCTTCTAGAGGTGGTACAGCCAAGAGAACCCTTGCCAACGCCTGTGCCACACTCTGTGGACTTTTAGCCTCTAAAATTTAGGGACATACTATAAGAACATATACTCCACTAAGTTTGAAAATCTGAAAGAAATGGATGATTTCCTTGATTTATATTAACTGTTATCATTTTTGTAATCATTCCGGTCTGTGTAAGAATGAAGAAAACAGGTTTTTTTTTAACAGAACAGAACTTATAAAACTTGGGAAAGTCTACTGAAAAAATTATTAATCAACAAAGTTAAGTTTTGCAAAATGGGATGGCAACTTTTAGAGGAAAAAAACATTCAGCAGAATTTATTTTTTTAGAGGTAGACTAATAAACTATTTAGATGACAGAATTACAACATGTAACGACTCAGGTATTTTGGTACTATCAAATGAAAAGGAAAAGAATGAGAGGAAAGTTTTTAAAAGGGCCTTATAGGTAATGTCAGCAAGAAGGTGGCAATCATTTGGGGCACCTGTGCTTATCCCATTTCTCTGACTTGAAATTAAAGTATAATGCCAGCACCATCAAGGACAAGATCCTAATAAATTGTAAGTCAATAATTTCTCCTCAAAAAAAAAAACACACATAATTGTTTTACTTTGCCTGGACAAAAAATATAACTAATTCAAAAGATATATTTATGTGCCAATAGGAGTGTTTAAACCACCCTTCCTGGGATTACTAATGTGAGATTAATAAAACATACACATGATATATCCATACAAAATATGTTCTTAATTAAAAAATAATAAATTTAAAACCCTACAGCTCTCTGTAAGATAAAGCCTTGGCCTTGGTGGGCCATGGATAATTTTTCCAGGAGTATCTTCACTTTTACTCAAGTATCTCCACTAAAACTCCACACAAAATCATTTTAAGAATTTCATTTTCTGATATTAAATTTGGTGATGAGTTCTGGGAAATAATTAAAGGGAGTATCAACTAGTATTTTCTCTTTATGCCTTTTAAAATATACTGTTTTTCATTTCATGTGTTTCAGGGTGTTGTGACAGAGCAGGAAAATTCAACTGAATTGGTATAATTAAATCAAAACTCTCCCACAAATGAAATGTACCTTACAGTGCATCACCACCCCCAGGAAATTAATACAACATAAACAGGCTCTTGAAACATTCCTAGCAAGCATGAAGATTTCTTTGTTACGGATGTGTTCTTCTCACGCTGTGTCAGGAGATAACATCAGTGATTATGACAGCTCCAGAGCAAAAGCTGGAATGTCTCCTTGTCATTCCTGATTGCAGCAAGTCCAGTCATAACAATCTAAAGATTTTTTTTTTCTGGGTGGAAAACTACTACTACTCATGAAAACTGGACAAAGTGTTCCTCTCCTTCCATGTGCAGTCTGTATATATTTCTTAAGATGTTTTTATTATCTTGTGAATCCAGATTTGAACTGAAATTTAGAGTACATGTGGTTTAGCCATTTTATTTTACAGAAAGTAACTCTGGGAACAGAGAGGTCAACAACCTTAGTATGCATCTACGTAATACTGAAATTCTGCTGTGAATTTCTTTCATTCCTTCTTAAACCCTGGAAAAATTTTGAATATGTATATTTTTCAAGAATTAAAGTATTCATACAAGTACAAGGCACAAAGTTCAATCTTCAACCATGTGATGGTACTAAAAGAGAAAATAACTAAACTTCAATCAAATGTCTCTAGTTCAATGCCGTGGTAGGCTGAGCTGTGTCTCCCAAAACTGATCTGCTAAAGTCCTTATCCCTAGTATATCAGAATGTAACTCAGAATATTTGGAGATAGGGTCTGTGATGAGGGAATTAAACTAAAATGAGCTCATTGGGAACTAAAGAGATGGTTCATTGGATAAAGAGCTTGCTGTGGGGCTGGAGAGTGGATTAGCAATTAAGGTACATGCCAGCAAAGCCAAAGGACCCAGGTTTGATTCCCCAGTACCCAGTAAAGTCCCCAGTAAAGTCAGATGCACAAGGTGGCAAATGCATCTGGAGTTCATTTGCAATGGCTAGAGGCCCTGGAATGCTCATTCTCTCATCTGTCTGTCTATCTATCTATCTATCTATCTATCTATCTATCTATCTATCTATCTATCTAACTATCTATCATCTATCTATAACTTGACTCTCTCTTTCTTAAATAAATAAATAAATAAATAAATAAATAAATAAATAAATTAAAATAAGAAAAGAGCTTGCTGTGCAAGTGTGAGGGCCACAGTTCTGATCCAGACTCTCATAAAGTCTGGGTGGGTGTGGCAGCCCACCTGTAATCCCAGAGCACAGGAAGTGGTGATAGGGGAAACCTGTGTAAGCTGACCAGCGGGTTCAACTGAGAGGCCTTGTCTCAATGAATAAAGGGGGAGTATCAAGGAAGACACCCAATGTCAACCTCTGGCTTCCACATATACCTACATACACGCGTACTCACAGGCATATACACAGGCATGCATACCACACATGCATAAGCAGACACACACAAGAATAAGATCATTGTGGTAGAGCCCTGGACAGATCTGTATAGAGAGAAGACCATACAAAATGAGGTAGGGCTCAGAAACCAACTTTACCCACACCTTGACCACAGACTTCCAACCCACAGACCTGTGAAGAAATAAACTTCCGTCATTTAAGCCACTTGACCTGTGACACTTTGTTATAGGAGCCCTAGAAAACTCCTTCTGATGTCTGCCAGGATAAGAAAAACAGTGTGAGCTAATTCATCTTGTTTTGAACCTGAAATTAGTATTTATTAAAAAGATATCCAGGGCTGAGGAAATGGTTTAGCGATTAAGGCGTTTGCCTGTGAAGCCTAAGGACCCCGGTTTGATTCCCCAGGATACACGTAAGCCGTATGCACAAGGGGGCACATGCATCTAGGGTCCATTTACAGTGACTAGAGGCCCTAGCATGCCCATTCTCTCTTTCTCTCTGTTTACCTCTTCCACTTTCTCTAATAAATAAATAAATAAATAAATAAATTTAAAAATGGTGTCTTTAAAAAAATATATGTAATATAGATTTTAAAATCCAGTGAAAAAAACAAGGAATCTAATTTTTCCCTTTCCAAAATTCCAACTTAGTCCAGAAATTTCTGCAATTTGATAGATATCCCTATGTTGGATATTTGGAATCTAATTTCCATTCCTCCTGTCATAAGTCATGGTATGGAGAAAAATCTAAACAATGATTTGTATATATTGGATTGTTTAATTCTAAGACCATATATTTATTTGTTTATTGACAGACTTCTGTAGCACTGGGGAATCAAACTCAGTCTTTCACATATGAGGCAAACATTCCACCTCTGAGATACACCTCTAACCTCAGCTTGTTTATATATTTTAAAATTAATTTTGATTAAAAATTCAGAAAGTATCCTCTCTCCTTTGACTCACCCAATCCTCACAAAATGTGTGTTATCCAGAAACCTTCCTGCGAACTCTCTCCTACCCCATTTCTAACTTTGCCCGTGGCCCCTCAATGCTTTGAACACTCAGTCGAGCAAAATCAGCACCAGATATTCACTTCACTTTCGAAATGACCTTTTACTAAACAAAAAGTGCTGAGTCCTAAGACAGTTCCTCCACCTACGCAGACATGAATAATTCATCTATAAATATAAATTTTAAAAGCAACAAGATATAATTTTCCATGCTGAGGGAGTCCTTAATGCATTGTGCCTTTATATAAGTGTTCTGGATATCAAGCTCTGTACTGACCTCTGCTCATAGAAGAATGCACCCACAGGACCTTCCTCCAGATGTAAGCGCGGCCCGTTTCTGATAACCCTATCTCACATTGAACACAGTTACCAAAAATTCTAAAAGATGTTCCAAGCCCTTCAGCTGTGCTCGAATTTACCTGGATATCACTGCGGACCTTTACACACTTGACTGCAGATCTTTAACATCAAAGACTCACACACTTGAAATGCTCAAAACTGAATTCTTGGTAACTCACACCTACTTTTTCTTTAAAAGTTTACATAATATGGCTCAATTAAGATACATAAATCATACACATATGTGAACACACAAATAGAAAATGTGAATAACACACACGCCTTTAATCCCAGCATGGGAGGCAGAGGTAGGAGGAAATGAGGCCAATATAGATAATAGTTAATTCCAGGTCAGCTTGAGAAAAAACCAAAAAAAAAAAAAAAAAAAAAAAAGAAAATGTGAACATAATAGTCAATATGGACAGTAGAATTCAATGCCTTCAATGCTCTCTTCAAAGTAGATAGACCTGGAGGCAGGCGTGGTGGCTCAAGCCTTTAATCCCTGCACTACAGAGGCAGAGGTAAGAGGGTCTCTGTGAGTTCAAGGCCACCCTGAGACTACATAGTAAACTCCAGGTCACCCTGGGTTAGAGTGAGACCCTACTTCAAAACCAAAAAAAAAAAAAAAAAAAAGAAAGAAAAGAAAAGAAAAGAAAAAGAAAGAAAGAAAAAGAGGAAGAGAAAGAAAAGAAAGAAAAGAAAAGGCATCAAAGTAGATAGACCTAGGCTTTAATACTTTGTAAATTTACAATAGAATAGCAAGCAAGTTGCCTATAGTTTTTTGTTCTCATACATGATAGGAACTGGATCACAATGGAAGATCCTTACTATAAGTGTAGTGTAATATGGACCTCTCTGACTGGGTTCATATAGACAGCAAGATTAACTCAGCCAACCAAGTTAGTTCAGAGCCTGGCCTAAGGGTCAGTATTTAGGACCAAGTGATAACTCCATCATATCCCATGGTCAGTCTCCATGACTTTATGCTATAGATCTCACTGAGGCAAATTGTCATGCGCATCTAGACTCGGGCCTTGAATATTACCATAACAAAGCATCAGAGCTAGAGGAGGAATCAAAGATCAAGCATATTTAAAAGAAAATATCTGGGCTGGAAAGATGGCTTAGTGGTTAAGGCACTTGCCTGGAAAGCCAAGGACCCTGGTTCAATTCCCCAGGACCTATGTAAGCCAGATGCATAGGATGGCGCATGCATCTGGAGTTCATTTGCAGTGGCTGGAGGCCCTGGAGCACCCATTCTGTCTCTATCTCCCTCTCTCTGTAATAAATAAAAATTTTTTTTTTAAAAAAAGGAAATTATCTTGGGCTGGGCAGATGGCTGAGCAGTTAAACACTTGCTTGCAAAGCTTGTTGGCCTGGGTTCAGTTCCTCGGTACCCACATAAAACCAGATGCACAAAGTGGTACATGTATCTGGAGTTCATTTGCAGTGGCCCTGGTGTTCCCAAATTCTCTCTCTCTCTCTCTTGCCCCCTCTCTCTTTTCTGATGACAAATAAATAAAAAATATTTTTTAAAAATATCTCTTACAGGCAGGAGAGATGGCTTAGTAGTTAAGGTGCTTGCCTGCAAACCCAAAGGGCCCAGGTTTGATTCCCCAGAGAGCACATAAAGCCAGATACACAAGGGGCACATGCATCTGGAGTTTGTATGCAGCAGCTAGAGACTATGGCATCTCATATTTTCTCTCTGTGTCCCTCTCTCTCCCTCATTAATTAATTAAATATTTTTAAAATATCTCTTAAAACTGAAATACAAAATATGATGCATGGTCAGGGTAACACAAACTATACAAACAAAGGCAGGGCCATCCAGACGCTCTATACAGAAGAATGTATGGGAAAGGAGGACGATGCCCCAGTAGAAGCCTGTGCTCTGCTCCTGCCTCTTTTCCTTTCCTTCTATCACGGGATCTTTCTGAGTGAGTTGGAGCCCAGGGAGAGAAGGAGCTGTTATATGGAATCAGGAGGGAGAAAGGAAAGGACAATAGTGTGGTATGACTCCTAGTCGAGAAACTGTGGTCAGTGGGAGTGAAATGACTAGTAAGATAAGCCAGAAAATATGGCAGGCTGGGCACAGAGCACAAGGGAGTTGAGGATGGGCCACGCTCAGTAGATTCCATTGCTTAAAGAGCCTGAAACTCACTCTTATACTTGACTATCTGACCCTGATCTCAAGTATTTCTTTCAGTTCTAAGAATATAGCAATTCTCTCTGGGTCTTTTAAAAATATGAATCAGGGCTGGAGAGATGGCTTAGCAGTTAAGGTGCTTGCTTGCAAAGCCAAAGGACCTCGGTTCGATTCCCCAGGACCCGTGTAAGCCAGATGCACAAGGTGGCACATGCATCTGGAGTTCATTTGCAGGAGCTATAGGCCCTGGAAGGCCTATTCTCTTTCTTTCTCTTTCTCCCCTCCTTTCTCTCTCAAATAAATAAATAAATAATAAAATATTTTAACAGTATGAACCAATTAGCTCTTTTTTGTTTTTAATATAAGTAATGCATATTTACTATAATCTGTTAGAAAATAAATTTAAGAAAAATTATCACTAAACCTGCTGCTCAGAGATAATAATAAAGAATGCAATAAGAGTAACAGAAGTATAAACAATCATCCTCATCACAATACTTGGGGTGCTTTGGTGCCCTCAAAATTAGTTTCTGACATCAGAAACTATGATCTGAACATTATGATCTATACATCTGAATCTGGACATGGTTCTTCCCCAGACATAATACATTCCTCCATAAGCTCAGCTGGCCTGTGTGTTGCATTTCCCCTGAGGCTCTCATGAAAAGCTTGTGCCTTTACCAAGAGCTTCATGGAGTCAAGCAATGTCTGAGGGACTGTCCCAGCTTCTTGACAGGTAAGCCTCTGCTTTACATGGGCATGCCTGCAGATACCTTCTTTGGGAAGTATTTTTGTTGCTTTCTGATGGAGTTCAGAGTATGGAAGGATGGAGTTTACAAAAAAAAAAAAAAAGAAAGAAAAAGAAGAAAGGGGAAAAAAGGTTCTGCAAAGTGTATATCAAGTATTATTTTCTAATTAAAGGGTCATTAGTAAATAAACAAGATAAGCAGACCTTTCATTACACGCATCACAAATTGAAGAAAATGTCAGAAAAGCTTTGATGTGACTTGGGGAGAAGACAATTACAAGATTTCATAATGCACTTCAAAAGACCCACTCGTTTACTTCCCCACCAGAGGTATGCAGATGTTGAGCCACAAATGGCCGTTCTGTTTTATTCAATCAAGAAGATTGAGGGGTCTCCATGCTCTATATGTAGTTTTTCAAAAATAAAATTCTTCCACTCAAACCTAAAACAGAATCTTAAAAAATGGCCTAGCAATGGTATTTCTCCTTTTTCTCAGTACAACTCTTTCTTTTTGGATTGAAAATCAATACAGTTTCCTCCTTTACCAAGAAGTTCTCACTTATTAAAAGCAATTCTGCAATGTGAATTACATTGAGCCTACGGTCAATTGCAGCAATGTATACATTCCCCCAGGAGCCGTGCCTCGCTCTGCGTTCCCCAAGGTACTAAGCGACCCCAAAATTTTGCGCTGGGACACATCCTGTCTCTATGTTTACATGGTGACCGCTGTGCAAGATGGGCTAGCATAGTGGACATATGCTGGCGGTAGTTAACGTGCACCGGTGTCTGTAGAATTGCTTTGCTGAGTTGAGCTGTGGCACTCACCACTTAGCGGCAGGATAGACACAGGACAATGGACCTAGGCATTGAGGAAGTTTTGCACCTGGGTGTGATGGTGCAGGACACCATGTGGAAGGAATGTCCACACTAGCCTTTCCCTCCCACTAAGTATGGCCATAAAGCAGCTGTTCATAAGCTTTGAAAAGGAAGCAACAGCACCAGATTGGGGAAGAAGATCCCGCTGCAGGTGAGCTCGTCCATCCTGGTCCTCCCCACAGGCCCGGTCCTGGACTCCAGGCAGTGGACGGCCTGAGAGCAGTTGCCTGGTGTAGGAGGGAGACTGCAGGAAGAATGCCAAAGGAAGGGACGCCTCGAGATGCTGAGTCACTGGGAGAATCCCTTTGTACTTGTTCATTTGTAACTACACTGGCTTCAGTAACGGGAACTATGACAAAGGCCTCCGGAGGCGTAAAATGAGGAAAATCAGGAGTAAGGAGATGTCCATTCTGGTCACATGAGCCACGATGCCCAGAGGGTGTGAACAACTATGACCAGTTCTTTATCAGAAGTGAGCCGTGAGCAACACAGCAGGAAGCATGCGTAGAGAGATGACCCTATAGTTTCAGTTTGCTCCTTAAAGGGCAGAGAAAAGGATGACTTCAAAGAAAATAATGCTCAGAAAACAACTCCAAAAAGCTTTTTTTGTGTGTACAGGGGGCCTATCTCTGAGTTGTTTATATGTGAATATAGCCCCAGCTATCCTACTAGACTTTACACACTGCACAGGGCCCATACTGATAACACCAGTGCGTGCACATCAGACCCACAAAGCATCTGAAAACGATGCTAACGCTGCACACAACACTGGCCACAGTCAGTTCTTCCGGCGTGTACTCGGCTTTGATGATTTACTTGCCTACTAAACAAACAAAGAAGCTCTCCTTGGAGGACTGGGAAAGGATGAACAACATGACCCAAACAGAAGGGAGGAAATAACGAAGGGCAAACGTTGCAAACAGAGAAACCTGCGAGAAAATCAATGTAAAATTCTTTAAGAAAAAGGAGTAAAATTGATAGATTTCTGCCAAGGCTGACAAAGATTTGTAAAAGATACATTCAATTGCTAGTATCAGGAATAAAAGTGTTCTGTCACTATAGACTCCACAGACATTGAGAGACAAGGAAATGCAATTAACAATTCTGTAAACATTAACCTCCAACCTAGATGAAATAGGTAAACTCTTTAAGACGACAAAAAACTATAAAAATCCTCTTGGTAAAATAGACAACATCAATAGTCCCATAACTCCTAAAATACTTAGATTTATCATTTAAAAGGGAGAAGAAAAAAAGAAACCTTAAGGCCCAAGTGGTTTTGCTGGCAAATCTTAACAACCATGTAAAAAACAATGCCCTGAACTTTTCAAATATCTTGATAAAATACTTCAAAATATGCAGTGGAAAGGCTCAGCCATTCAGGCACCTGCCTGCAAAGCCTAACGACCCAGGTTTGGTTGCCCAGTACCCATGAAAAGCCAGATGCTCAAAATGGCACATGCTTCTGCAGCTTGTTGCTAGAGGCCTTGGCACTCTCATTCTCTCTATATCTCTTCTCTCTCTCTCTCTGTCTGCTTGAAAATAAAGAAAAATAAAAAATATTTCCAAATATTTATAATCAGAAATCAACCTACTGATGAAAACGAGAATGATTTCCCTCTAAAATCAGAAGCAACCGAAAATTATTCATTCAACGTCATCCTAGAAACCCTAGCTGATGCAATAATGCAAAAGAAAGAAACACAAGCATACCGGCTGGAAAGGAAGAAAACCATTCCAATTCACAGGTTAGGTTTACTGGTAGAACACCCCAAGTCTATTACCAAATGAGAACTCAAGAGAGATGTTATGTTAGTAAGGGCATGAGCTATAAGGGACATAAGAATCCATTGTATTTTTATATGGTCAGTAAGTAATTGAAAACCAAAGTTTGAAAACTCCCAGAGAACTGGGGTGATAGCTCGGTTAGTAATGTGTTTGACATGCAAACATGAGGACCTGAGTTCAATTCCCAGAACTCACATGAAAGAACTGGGTGTCATGGCAACACTTGTACTCACAGCACTGGAGAGGCAGACAGGGATCCCTGGGGTTCACTGGCCAGCCAGTCTAACCCACTTGGCCAATTCCAGGCCAACCACAGGCCATGTCAAAAATGATACCTGAGGTTGTCTTCTGGCCTCTGCATGTACATGCATATATATATATACATCCATGCACAATCTCACACTCACATGTGCCCACACACAAACAAATATGCACACACAAATGAAGGGTAAAAAAGTCTTGAAAGACATATTTTTGAAATTACATACTTCTTAAAGCACGTTCTGGTAGGAAGGAGTGAAGATTTGGGTCATTTATCATAACTGTTCATGATATGTGAAATGTGGTTTATGTATGTGCCCTTCACTGAAGACATCACGATGAAGCCACATAGATCAAATTTATTTATTCCTTACTCTACACTGAGAAGAGCTCTAGAGATCTTTGCTGTGTTTCATTCTCCTTACTGAATGAGGTCACTAAACATCTTTGTTTAAAATCCATCCACTCACATGTGAGTATATAAGATCAAAACATTGCATAAAACCGAGATTTGGTGTGTACCTGGATTTGGTAATATGGTGCAACTGCCAATGATCTATGCCTTATCTTGTTGTCACCACATGCCTTCTCCCCACCCCTAACACCAAAAGCCATCAGAAAACTAGAGAGAAAGGATTACTTCCAGGAAAGATTACTTCAGGCTGCGTCAGGAGGCAGCGTGCGCTGTAGAAGCAGAGAAAGGCAGGCTCCTCCAGAGAAAAAGAACAAAAGATCATCTGTGAAAATGTTACTCTAACATAAAATTCTTACACTAATTTATTTTCTTAATGTGCTTGTCATATTGACCAGAGTGTGAGTAGCACTGCTGGTGACAGTGGCTAGTCTTGACAGTTGCCTGATTTTTGAATGGCTTTTGTACATCTGTTCCATTAAGCATAGTTTTACTGTATCTTGAATTATAGCTTTTGCTGAATTAAAGATGCAGATTTAGTCCTTGTTTGCTTAGAGTGTCTGTCCTAAACTGAATGCTGAATATAATTTTAAAAAAGAACCACTCCGAGCAGAGAATGGCTCATCTGAGAGCCAGCCCCCGTGAGGCCAGGCCATCTAGCTCAGTTCATGATGCTGGGTCTCCTGACTTTCACAAGCAGCAAAGCTATGTTAACAAGGATTCAAGGAATGTTGGAACATCACAAACAGCACTGTGAATGGGTCCAAACTAGTCGTGACTCATATAAAGACACAACATGGGACTGAAGAGATGGCTTAGCAATTAAGGCACTTGCCTGCGAAGCCAAAGGACCCAAGTTCGATTCCCCAGGTCCCACATAACCCAGATGCACAAGGGGTACATGCATCTGGAGTTCGTTTGCAGTGGCTAGAGGCCCTGGCGTGCCCATTCTCTCTCTGTCTCTCTTCTCTCTCTGCTTACAAATAAATTAAATTAAATTAAATTAAAAGACACAACACACATACACAATACTATGCTTGGGTTTTTTTCTCCATGCATCATGAGAAGGTTCTATTATTACTGGAGTTTTTCACTACACCCAGACTTGAAAAAACGATATTACATAAATGGGTTCATTGATTATTCAGAGATGTAGTATCCATAATATGTAATGGTAGGTCATATATAGACATGAATTATTTTTAGATTAATGTTTCAACTTTAAAACAGCCAAAACTCAGTGCCTGCTACATACTATGGAAACAAACTCAATGTATCTGGTTGTAGCACACATACTCCTGGAAGATGAAATTAACAGCCTCATTTAAGACAAAGGACTACAATGTAAAACAAAAGGAAAAGCCAAAACTCAACTAGTGGGAGGACTTCAGTGACTATCATACACGTGTCTGGTACTGGCATTATCAATGCTTTGATCTCCATCAGTGCAGCCACCAGAAAAGATCACAGAACACAAGTTTACAGAGCTAGCCAATACAAAGAAAACACCTTAATCCAGTAAGAACCTGCAAACTGACACCAAAATGGCATTGTCATATTTAGTTACTTAGTAAAAAAAGGCAGTGAGAGAAGAGAGAGAAAGAGAGAAAGAGAGAATAGGTGTGCGAGGGCCTCTAGCCAGTGCAAACGAACTCCAGATGCATATGCCACCTTTTGCATTGGCTTACATGGGTCCTGGGGAATTGAACATGGGTCCTTTGGTTTTGCAAGCAGTGCCTTAACCATTAAGTCATCTCTTAAGCCCTCACATTGAGTTTTGACTGCTCAGTTATAAGCTCCAAGTAGGTGGTGCTCTATTGTGCTCTCCACTGGGCTCTATGCAGCATAAAATAGTGCCTGACACTGATCAACAGCAAAATAAAAACCTCTCAATAAATATAGATTTTTTGTAAATGAATAACCATAAGATGAGGGTTAAAAATAAAGTGAGCTGGGCATGGTGGCACACGCCTTTAATCCCAGCACTCGGGAGGCAGAGGTTAGGAGAATCGCTGTGAGTCCAATGTCACCCTGAGACTGGCTAGAGTGAGACCCCACCTCAAAAGAACAAAAATAACTAACTAAATGAATAAAATGAAGTAACTACGCTTGAGGAATTACTTTCCCATGTGAGTAGATATTCAAGGTAGGCATGCATTCTTCTGTTTGTGCATTCATACATTCCACCAACTAACCCTCAAAACATTGCACTACAGTCCGTGAAGAGGGCTGAGAATGTGCGTATTTTTAAATATATTGCCAGTTACCTCAAGAACAGCCCAAGTCTAGTGTGAAATAAACACAGATAGAGTTCATATAACACAAACCCAATGAATCCTTACAAACTATAATAGATCCGTCAGTAGCGAACGCTAGTCAGAGTGTAATTGATTCAGACAGCAAGGACATGAAAGAATTCTTTGAAAAGGTAATCATTCATCTTGAGAAATACATAGGATACTGATAGGTGGTAGGCAGCAGATGATAAATCATGAACAGCATGAATTTTGAAGTCAAATGGCCTGAGTTTGAATACCAAGCTATGACTTATTAGCCCTGAGACTTTGGGTGGGCTATTTACCTCTCTGCAAATCAGGTTCCTTGCATATTCAATAGAGACAAAAATATTAAATACAGAATAGTGTTGATTGTGGAGTAAACTCATTATTAGACGTAAGGCACAAACCACAGTATCTGATGCATGATCAATACCAGGTAACTAAATAACATAGTATGGCACAAAGAAAGAAGGGTGAATCAGCAGAAAAAGGCACCAAAAATGCTGGGGTGAATTCCTTAAAAGAGGTAATTTCACTCATTTGGTTTCAACAATATATATATATATATATATATAAAATTTCCTGGAAGTACAAAGTATTAAATATGTATAAAATACATTTTGCTAATACATAGCTAATGCAATGACAGTTTGAGGTCATTGGTTATTTTATTACAAGTATGTCTGCCACAGAAATATGCATGTGAATACATCCAAAGCTCCACACAACTTTAAGGGGTCCATTCCACAAATGAAGAAGTGAAAACAGTTCCTCAATTCATCCCTGAGCATGCTCTAATGGTACTGTCAAACTCTGTAAACAAAAATGAAAGAAAGAAAAGACCCAGTGTTGTGTACAGATTTATAGACTACTAATCAATCTGTGAAACTTGGACTAAAGTGTCTATCAAAAAAGTCTGTCTGGGGCTGGAGAGATGGCTTAGTGGTTGAGGCACTTGCCTGCAAAGCCTAAGGACCCAGGTTTGATTCTCCAGTACCCACGTAAGCCAGATGCACAAAGTGGCACATATATCTGGAGTTCATTTGCAGTAGCTAGAGGCCCTGGCATGCCCATTCTCTATCTAGATATCAGCCTCTCTCTCTCTCTCTCTCTCTCTCTTTCGCTCTCTCATATAAATAAATAAATATCAATCTGCTAACTCCTAGAGGGTAGAGACACAGCGTATGAAGAACTACCTATCTTTATTTTGAATCAAAAATGGAGGACAGGACGGCACTTATGTTGGCTTCCTTGTCCAAGCAACAGACCTGTGGAGAAAAAGATCCTGCAGTGGTCTAACCCTGAGGAGGAGAGCACGTTGGGGACACAATGTCAAAAGGGAGTGGCACTGTACTCACATGGTGAAGGAGCCGGGGGGAGCAGACACTCGCCGCAGGTCCGCAGCTTGCACCTGATGGATGCTAGAGGCAGCAGGGAATGAGCAGTGGAGACAGAGTCAGCAGGACAGCAGGACAAACAAGGAACAAGCCGGGGAGAGAAAAAGAGACACACAAAGTTTAAACAGAAATTAAATAAGCGTGTCACCAACAGTGAATGAAAGAAAAAAGAATCTCAAGCCAGCCACGGAAATAATCCAGAAAAGCCAGTGATTGCCACAAAGCCAACAGGACACATGAAAGGGGCTGATTCCAGGCAAGCCACAGATCACAGTGTAGGGCCAATGCAGGAGGGCAGGCGGTGGGCACAGGGGGAGTGATCATGACACCCTTGCTCAGGACACTGGGGACACCCAGGAGAGAAGACATGGGCTTCCCTATCAAAGAGCAGCAACCTGGCACAACAGCCTCCTCCTTGAGAAGTGTGATTTAATCCTTCACCTAGCCTTTGCGAGCCCAGGCTTGTAGGGATACTTCTGTCGAGGACAGCCATTTGGGAATGAGGGACTCAGTAAGACCTTGAACTTCCTTCAGTTAAACCACAAAGGCTTTGTGAGAAGTCCAAAAGTGGTTTTCAGAAATCCCAATGTCAGCCTTGAGGTGCCATAATCTCGTCATACACTGGAGCAAAATAAAACCTGGGCTGGAGAGGTGGCTCAGTGGTGAGGGTGCTTGCCTGCAAAGCCTAGTGACCCAAGTTGGATTCCCCAGTGCTCACATAAAGCCGGATGCACAAGGTGGCACATGCGTCTGGAGTTTGTTTACAGTGACTGGAAGCCCTGGCATGCCCATGCTCTCTGTCTCTCTACTCTCACTCTCTCTCTGCTTGCACATAAGTTTGTTTTTTTTTTCAAAAAGTAATAGCATATATGGTTCCCCTTTCTCCCTCCTTTTGTAGTGCGGAACATCTATAGTGGGTATTAGAAAAGACAAAGTAGAGAATTTCACAAAATAAAGCCCCAAATGTCTTGTCACTTCTCTCTTGACTGTCCTCTCCATCTCTCTCATTTAAACAGTTTCTATACCTGCAGAGGTATAGATCCCCAAATCCTGTCTGTTGGGTATGTAATAAACCCTCATAGGAAGTCATCCATGACATCCATGACACATCCAATGTGCAGTCCTTGTTGCCTTCAAAGGACTCTGAGAGAAAAATAACAATACTCCTCAGTAGCCCACAGTGATGGAATCCAATCGCCCAATTTAGTGTGCTAACCAGAAATCCTGCCTTTGCATAAAGCCACCACCTTGCACAACGTAACTTTAACACGAGTGAAGTTCAGGTTTGTCATAGCTGAAGAGCTCCTTGCACACCGGTCATTTTAAGCTTCTGTTCACCATCAGTGGTGCCTTACAGTAATAATCAAATGTATCTGGCTTTCATGGGACGAGGAGATGAGTCTCATACTTGTGAGGATTTATTTGTCATAATAAGATGGTGTACACTACCACGCCAATCCAGACTAATGAATACAGGGGAGCAACAGGGCCCTTTAATTTGTGTATAGTAATATAACTAGCTTTATTAGCCAAGAATTATTTTATAGAATTTTTTCCCTTTTTTTCATAAATGAGGAGAGGGGAATATACTAGTATATAAAAACTTGCTGAGCTATTTCTCATGAAAATGCCTTGTGAACATCATCTTGAAATTATTCAATGCGTATCATCTGCTTATAATGAAATATGACCAAGATATATTCTGTATCATCTTTAGATTCATGAGATTTTTAGATATCTGTTATTTTGGGGGAATAGTTTCTTAGAAATGTAGCCAAGATTGCAAAGTGAGTCTGATGCATTTGTGAGTCACTGATCCAACATGTAACTGTTTCTCAAAGATGATGACAGTCACACACACACACACACACACACACACACACACACACTGGAAATCCTAAGAGGAAAACCCTAGGGTCTCCCCAAAGAGCAGAGACTGAAGTGAACCAGAGATTACATTATGTTGACAAATGGTCTAGGTTAAAGGGAACCAAGAAGTACACACCTAATAGCTAGAAGAAGATAAAAGAGGACATTAGGTAGAAGCAGCACATAGTGGGGTCTTTAGGTGAGGAGCTGGCAGATGGCAGGAGGTAGAGAGGTGACTGCAAGAAGACCAACCCAAGTCAAAAGTATGATGATGAAGAAATGGCATGCAGTTCCAGAATTATCCCTGGAGGACAGGGAAATGAGGATGAAGATGGGACATACCAAAGATGTCTGTGAAGCTAAGGAATTCAGATCCCCATTTTTAGGGAGATCACTTTAAAAGCCAGACTGCAGGAAGAGGAACAGAGAGAGGGTGAGCCGGGAAACGAACCATGTGAACACTTTAGCGATTCTGCTCAAAGGCAATTCCTATGACTGTGGAGAGGTGAGAAGGGGTGAGAGTTAGACACATGAGTGATGAATTGAAGATGGATTCAAAGAAAGTGCTAGCAAGTGTGCTAGAAATATAGAAGTGGAGGTGAGATGATTCCAACAGCCAGGGGCACAGGAAATGAGCGGACGGCAGTTCCATTCACACTCATGGGAGGAACAGACACATGAGGATGTACAGAAGGAGAAGCGTAGGCCATAGGATTCATGGGTCCAGTTTTCAGTATGTAGTTAGAGGTTACCATGAAACCTTATTAAGGAACAAAAAATATCAACTACAGTGCTTGAATAATAGTCTTCAGTGTTTGGACAAAAAGTCCAGGCTAAAGTCACAGATCGGAGACTCAGCCTCCCAAGGACAGAGCAGATACAACCAACAGCAGCATTCACGGGAACAAGCAGCGATTGTTTAGGGAGCCACAGACCTGAAACGTCAAGTTTCCTCTGTGACCATGATGCGTGAATGTTGCCTCATTCCTTAAGATGAGGCACATGTGTGCATGTGTGTGCGCACACACACACACACACACACACACACACACGCAGGTTCTCAGGTATATTTCGAGGTAGGATCTCACTCTAGCCCAGGCTGACCTGGAACTCACTCTATAGTTCCAGGCTGGCCTCAAGCTCACAGTGATCCTCCTACCTTTGCCTCCCTCCTGAGTGCTGGGATGGAAGGCATGAGCCACCATGCCCAGCTTTGAAGACAATTGAAACAGCTGCCTTTCTCCTCTAGTAAGAAGACAGCAAATGAAACAGAAGAACAGTTTTAGGAAGAAAAAAGGAAGGAAAAACAGCAGGGAGGAAGGGAAGGAAGGGGGAAGGAAGGGAGAGAAGGAGGGAAGGAGGGAAAGAGGGAAGAGACAAGGCAGGCAGGAAGAAGGGAAAGCAAGAAACAAAATGTCTTTGAAGGATCTCATTTGTCCATCACGGAATGATGACCAAGGCAGAGAGAAGTTCAGAGGACCAGAAGGTTGAGGCAAAAGTCTTAAAGTCAAGGTTGACCAAAAACTTGAACCTTTAACTTAGAAACACAGTGGAAGAAGTCAGATTTCAAAACAAGGATTTTTGTTTGCTACAGAAGCCATCTAAAGACAGCGAGTGATAGGATGAAGAAGTAAGGAAGCCATGTTTGCTGAGCAAGTACCACACTATAACCAGGACCTTGGCTTTCTGTTTCTTTGGAAAATGTGCTATGTGGATTTTCTTAAAATATAGTTTAGTAGTGTCATATGGACTAATTGAAATGTTTGTAGTTCAAATGTGAAGTTTTATTTTTTGGAAATTGCAAAGAGTGCTATTATTCGCCTTCCACATAGGCCTTTGATGTGGCATGAGACTGCTTTGGCACACGGGGAATGACTGTATTTTCACTTGAGGTTACTCTTGAACACCTACACAGCAAAATTCAAGAGATGTCAGGACATGTCACATGGACATGAGGACAAAAATAAAATAAGAAAACTGTATGTGTTTACTTTTATATGTGAATAAAGCCCCAAATGAATCCTAAACAATGATGCAAATTCTTTCTTAAGGCAAGTAAGAGTTGTCTGAAGCTCAGCCCTTCAAAACAGCAGCATGTCCATCCAAGAAGGGCACAAGACTGAGTGAGCTTTTCTTTTCTTTCTTTTTTTTTTTTTGCATTTTTGTTTGTTTGTTTGTGTTTTTTTTTGCATTTGGTTTTTGTTTGTTTGTTTTTTGTTTTTGTTTTTTTTGTTTTTTTTCTTTTTTTGCATTTAGGGTTTTTTTTCTTTTTCCTTTTCCATTTTTTTTTTCGAGGTAGGGTCACACTCCAGCCCAGGCTGACCTGGAATTAACTATGTAGTGTCAGGGTGGCCTCGAACTCACAGCAATCCTCCTACCTCTGCCTCCCAAGTGCTGGGATTAAAGGCGTGTGCCACCATGCCTGGCTGAGCTTTTTGCTTGTAGATAGGAAACTCTTTTTGTTTTATTCTATTTTCTTCATAGATGACCTAGTAGTGACCCAGCCAAACAGATGGCTTTACACACTTCAGAGATGACTTTGTATTTATTAGTTCATAGATTCCTGCAAAACCAACAGTTCTAGGCTAGACTGCTATTTCCAGAGGTTATCCGTTGAATGTTTAACATAAACTCAGCAGTTACATATTGAACGAAGAAGAAAGACGGGGCAGCAAAGGGCAGGAAGCATCAGCAATGAGCTCGGAGCTTTTGCTAGCTGCGAGATGTCAATGAAGCAAGAATTAAAAGTGCAGGGCAGCTCTGAGAAAGAATCAGGGACTGTTCCAGGGAAGACCAGACTCCAGGAGGGAAGGAGGAAGCGTACCTGGTACCCCAGCCTCAGGCTTAGCAGCAGATGCCAAAAAGCTGAATTGGTTGGCGAGCACCACCTGGAGCTGTTCCTTAACATATGCCACCACAGAAAGGTGATGGGAGCTGTGGCACCTATGTCATCAGTTATTCTGGGAACTTATGCAGATTATCACCTCGATTCCATGAACACATGGCAAAGCATGCTCCTGCTGAGCAGCCACCAGGAGGAAGCCAGCCATTCAGAACAAGTGGTAACCATGCAACAACACAGGGCACCAATGGGAGGTGCCCCTTTGAGGTCCCTCACTGTGACAGAAAATGACCCAGGATGGAGCCCGGAAATGGCCTTGGGCATATCAACATGATATCCTCAAAAAGATGACCAAAATCTTCTTTTTTGTCAGCCCCTTCCCCTGATCCCAAACAGACAACGGAGTCACCAGTTAGAGCGAGGCACACTATCAAATGAATATAACATTCTGAGTAACCAGTTCTTCACTGCCTTACCTTGAGTCCGTTTATCAAAATACCTAGAGAAAGGAAAGAGTGTGGGCAGGAAGGATACCAGGCATTTGGAAATATAAATTGGGGTTCAGGTTAGGTCTGCACAAGAGGACGCTGCCTGGGAAGGCAAAAGTGAGTTGGAGCATCAGAGTACAAGCACGCCCCCAAAATGGAAACAAACCAGAAGGAGACCACTCGATAGTGGGCAGAAAGAGATGCGATGGGAATAGAAGCCAAGGCACAGGCATCCCCAGACCAAAACCAAAATAAATAAGTAAATCAATAAATAACACTTTATCTGCACATAATATATACCCAAGAGAATCATCTAACCCACATATAGCAAAATTGCTAAAAGGATGGTCAAGGGACTGTAAAATAAACATAAAGTAAAAAAAAAACTGTACATGTTCCCATGAGACAGACCTTTCTCCCTTCCCACCACAGTGAGGTCCCCACATCATGCTCTCATGCTCTGCCACCTGCTCCCTAAGGCCTCCGTGTTCCCCAGGTAGGCAAGGTGGGGACTCACTCATTGAGTAAAGGCATGGAGGTTCTCCTCTTGCTCTTCTGAACCATGTTGGCCTGATTCCTCAAGGAGATGCGAATCATAGCTGGTGCCAGCCTACAGGGCTCCCCATCCACCTGCATGGGGATGGACTTGTAGGTCAGAAGCATCACCTCCCGACACTGGTGCAGCCTTTCTCCATGGCCCCCGACCTGCAGAGCAGCCTGTCCACACAAGGAGAGGAAGATCCAGGAGTCAGTGACTGTAACCGAAGAGAGCTGAAGAGCAAAGGCTACTATATAGAACCCAAGGGCCCTTTGATTACCACAGGAAAAGGCATTCGCCATCAGAAGAATCTGAAATACCGTAGTTTCAAATAAATTCAATATTCCAGTCTTTTGTTGAGCATTGGCTATGAATTTCCACTGATTTTTATTTTTATCATTTTATTCAGTTTAAATCAAGCAGTATAATAGAAAGGTTTCCCTTTATTTTATCTAGTCTCATTAAATAGCCAATGTAATCACAATAAAAAGAAAATAGAGTACAAAAAATATAGCATATCAATTTCTAAGTAATATCTATCTGATTCTTAAGTAGGCAGCCTAACCTTGGGAAAGTTTGTGATACTGGAAATATTTATCACTATATAGACAAAATATTACCAATATTCTACTCCACTCCTCCACATTATCAATATTCTAAGACATCATATGCAAACAAGAAGTTATAAAATAAATATGAAAATTTGCAAAGTGAAAGAACAAGATTTCCTCCCATTTTATAGGGTTTGGAGTTCAGTTGTTGATATTTTTTTTTTTTTTTTTCCCATTTGAAACAAGGTGTTATCATGTAGCCTAGCCTGGCCTTGAACTTGCAACTCTCCTGCCTCAGACTGCTACCTAATTACTGGGATTACAGGTGTGCATCAACATACTCAGCCCTACAGTTTGAATCTTGACATCTTCAGAAGACATATGTGTTAGGCTGGAGAGGTGGCTTAGCATTTAAGGCACATGCCTGTGAAGCCTCAGGACCCTGGTTCGAATCTCCAGGTCCCACGTAAGCCAGATGCACATGATGGTGCATGCATCTGGAGTTCATTTGCAATGGCTAGAGGACCGGGTGCACCTCTTCTCTCTCTCTCTCTCTCTCTAATAAATAAATGATAAAATATTTTAAAAGAAGAAGACATATGTGTTAAAGACTGGGTCCCCAGCCCACCACACAGCTGGGAAGTGGTAGAACCTTTAATCTATGCAGCCTCAAGTTAGATCATTGGGAGCCTGATATACTCTTGAAGGGAATATCAGAACCTTACTCCTTCTTAATTCTTTCATCACTGGCTATGGGAGGAAGCTTTCTTATGTAACATGCTCCCATCACGATGTGCTGCCTCATTAACGGCGCAAATGCAGTGGACTGAAGCCTCTGAAACTGTGAGCCAAATTAAACCTTTCTTTACAAGTTGATTATCTCAGATATATTGTCACAGTAATGGAATTCAAACAAGACCTTTTTTTTTTTTTCAAACACTGGCTAATTCCCCTTTATGTTTTCATTTCCCATATCATCTCTGTTTGGCCCTGCCACACAAAAATTCCACTTATCAAATAATTCCCTCTTCTAGTTTACTAACTCCTGCCTTACAATCCTTTTGACAAGGCTGATGCATGCCTCTCAGACGGCCACATCTCCAGATGTCTACTTCTGCCACATAGCCCAGGCTCCTTGGGACTGATAGCACCAGCTTATCCCACCCTCTTTCTAAGACCAGAAGTGACACAGATGTTCTGTAATTTGATAAAATATAGATTGCTAATCTGAAGGCTGCCTTCTTTTCAATCTTCTAATAACCCAATACCTCAAATATGAAATAGATTTAACAGAACTACCTCATATAGGATTTTTTCTCTCTTGATAGTCACAAAATGACGAAATTTTACATAAATAATTAGTAGTAGCATAATTGCTTCCTAAACAAGCTTTTGCAATCCACCTTGTGGTCATGAAGCTACATCATGAAGATTCACTCTTTTTTTCCATTTCATCAATAATTAAGATGTAAAAATTGAGGTGCTTCAAAGTTCCCCAATAGTTCATGCTGTGGGAAACTAAATGCTATCATACTAGTGTTTAGAACTGGTAAATATTGATCATAGTATGAACTCAATTATTGACCATCTAATGAGATATTTAACAAAACTAATTTCACAGATTAAGTTTCCTCATGTGCAAAGTAGTATTATTATATGAAATGGTCACTGTCAATATTAACATTTTATTACTCAACATTACACTTTTTTGAGGCGGGGAGTGGTGTTTCAAGGTAGGGTCTCACTGTAGCCCAAGCTGACAAGGAGCTCACTCTGTAGTCCTAAACTGGCCTCAAACTCACAGTGATGCTCCTATTTCTGCCCCCCAAGTGTTGGGATGAAAGGCGTGTGCCACCACACTCAGCTTATATTCTTAATTCTACAATTTGAAATTCTCAAATATGATCTCATTCTGCCTAGAATCATCTTTCCTTGACCATATCAGCCATGTATTAATGTTCAGTCATTGTCCAAAATTAAGGAAAGAATATTTTTAAAAAGAAATGGAGTTTATTTGAAAGATTTCCCTCTAATTCATTATATAAAGGATCTGCCAATTTATGAATATTTTAACGTAGATTTTTTTACCATACTTTTTATGAAAAGATGAAGACTTTCAAAAAAAAAAACCGATTTCCACTGAAATTCCTTGCATATACATGCTCTTTTCATCTTTGTTCAATGGAAGTAGATTCTAGCCACTACTGGTGAGGACAAATAAAAAAAATCAGGAAGGAAAGCCTATTTGATTTCACAGCTGTTAGAGAGCCACTAGCCTG
Organism: Orientallactaga sibirica; assembly: GCA_036365145.1. Classification (NCBI taxonomy): domain Eukaryota; kingdom Metazoa; phylum Chordata; class Mammalia; order Rodentia; family Dipodidae; genus Orientallactaga; species Orientallactaga sibirica. The sequence goes on from JAEOAD010000019.1 coordinate 28,176,374, forward strand.
GGACTCTAATGCACAGAACAGAAAGAATCAACAATGTATCTACAACAGTGGGATGAGATGGATTAATATAAATCTGGGACAAAGAACATCCTACTGATATTTTTGACACTAGACTAGTAGCATTTGTTCTTTTATATTAAACATTGCTCTGTACTTTGTAAAGGAAAGTGTAGAGAAGTGAATAAAACATAAGACAAACATCACATATTCTCCCTCATCTGTGGTTCTTAACCTAGAACAGCTTGAGTTGCAGTTATACCTGAAAGGCAACTCAAGGGGCAGATAATAGGGATGGAAGGGTTTGTGAGGAGGGTAATGGCAAGATACACACAAAACTAAATCCAAAATGATTTTGTACAATATAAACCTTCCTTCTGGATAGTAGACTAAAAGACATAACCTCAATAGGAGTATAGGGTAATCATCGGGTAAGAAGAGTCCTAGAGAGGATGAGATGAAGCCTGACCCTAAAACATCTGGTTCTGGCTTGTAACTGCCATTACCAGAAATCAGTTACAACCCACCCTGAGATATTGATCAGAGAAAACTATGAGGTCCCCAAAACAAAACAGGCTTCTGTCAAAGCACCTGATTACCTGCCTGAGGTAAAAGATAAGACCCTGTTGCTGAACATGCCACATGCTGCAGACATGGAACATGGAGATATCTGGCTGGAATCTGGAAGAAAGCCGGTTCCCAGATTGTTAGCCTATAAAGTGCTGCAAAGCACTACATGAGCTGCTGCGGGGAAATGGCCAACAATGTTGTGCGCAAGCAGAGGACACTGCTGTATGACAGCAACCTGTGCAATGGTGGCACCCAGCCTAGTTGGGTAACCTGTGATTTTCTGATTGGCTAAGAGATCTGCTCAGTGGAAAAGACCCTATACATGGTACTAGAAACCAAGTCATAATTCTGTGTAGACCAAGATTATGGACTTCAATGAGAAGCTCCCACTAGTTTTTGGCCAAAAGAGAGGCTACACCCATCAAAATCTCTCTAAATTAGCAATGCTTATTCCCTTTAACCTATGCTGATCTCAGTCTTCTTTGGAGAATTTGTTTGTTTGTTTTTTGTCAGAAGGCAATAAGAACTGAGGACAACCAAAAAGATAGCTGGATCTCTGGCAGGAGATAAACCACTACTCACATATCAGCTAGGGCCCAGGTGAAACCACAGAGGAATTGGTGAGATGAACAAGAGTGCTGTTTCCATGGTGAACCTGACAACCAGCACTAGGGTAATGGAGACAGACACTGAGGATACTCAAAATGCACCAAAGCAGAAATCCAGAAGCTTCTGAGAGCTCAACACTAAAGTAGACTGAAAACCACACCCACCACTACTTGGGGAATCTTGTAGAAGAGGGGCAGAAAGATTGTAAGAGCCACAGGGTAGGAGGAAATATCCAGAGGCATTGCTCCCTTCCCCTCAATGACTGACTGCTGCTCTCACAACTCATAACCCACAACAACTCCATGGTAAATACCAGCAAGCCCACTGAAGAGGGTCCTTAGTGGAATAGGGATAGGGAGGAGGTCCATACACATATTTTATTAAGTTCCTACTGCATAAAATAAATAAAGTAATGGTAGAAGAGTATATAGTAGCTAGCAATAAAATATAACTTAGATTACATTTAATGAATCATCCACTTAGCATACAATCAATGAGACTAAACATGCACAGAAGAAAATGTGATCCATAATAAAGGGAAAATGAAATTATGTTAGGGTAGACTTAAAAGTAAATTAAATATTGCAGAAAAAAGGTTACAGAAGATGGAAACAGATCAATAGAAATCATTGATCTCAAAAACAGAGACAGAAATGTTTTATTTTATTCCATGGCCAATGAGGTAATAATTAGCAATCTATGCAATTGATTATAAGAAGGAAACAAAGTAAAATGCAGAAAATAGATAGATAAAAATGCCCCAAATTTGTTGGGAAAAAACCTTCAGGTCAAGAAGATCAATGGAACTAAAACATATCAAATATAAAGCAAATCACTGTGGTGAGCTAAATAATGCCCGCCACTGAAATCACCAGAAACGTGATCATGATCCAGCTGGAGGAAACTCTGGAAACCACACAGCAGAAGTGCATCTCTGGTGTGACCAAACTAAGGATGTGGAGGTAAGCCAGTTATCGCTGACTACCGAAGTGAGTACAATGCAATCACAAGGGTCTACATAAGGGAAAGAGGGAAGCAAGACTCAGAGACATGATCCAAGAATACAAGCCGAGATCAGTGCAACATGGGTCCACAAGCCAAACCATACAGCCAGCTTCGAGAAGTGAGGAAAGGTAAGGAAGTGGGCACTCATACTGCCTCCCTACAGAACACAGCTCTAGTGATACACTTTAGACTTCCACAGTCACTCGTGAAACACCACACGATTATGTTGTCGTCAGATACTGTTTGTGGTCATTTGTTTAAAACATCAATAAAGAATAATAACAAACACAAAGACACTTAAAACTAAAGACATAAAATGCTCTAAAACCAAGGGGAAAAGGAGTATACTCAAACAAACAAACAATAGGTGGTTTATAAAATACAGAGACCAGAAGAAAATGAAATAACACTGTTAAAGTGCAGAATGAAACTAGCTTACAAACTTGTTTGAACTACCAATTAAGAACTTTATATTTTATTTATTTATTTATTTATTTATTTATTTATTTAAGAGGGAGAGATACAGAAATAGGCAGAGAGAGAGAGAGAATGGGTGCGCCAGGGTCTCCAGCCACTACAAACGAACTCCAGATGCATGCACTCCCTTGTGCATCTGGCTTACGTGGGTCCTGGAGAATCGAGCCTTGAACTGGGGTCCTTAGGCTTCATAGGCAAGCGTTTAACCGCTAAGCCATCTCTCCAGCCCTTATTTTTTTATATTTTATTTATTTATTTATTTATTTATTTAAGAGGGAGAGATACAGAAATAGGCAGAGAGAGAGAGAGAGAATGGGACCAATTCAGAACTTTATATTCATGAATATATGATTCAAGACATGAGAGTCAAATAAAGATATTTTCAAGAAAATAAACTTGGCAAGCATTTGTTGCCAGCAGACCTTCACTGTAAGAAACATTATTTCAATCTTTTGATGTCCAGTGAAATGATACCACATAAAACTTGGACTAACATGAAGAATGAAGAATTATGGAAATGCCAGACTTGTGGATAAAAAGGATTATCAATTTTATTTAGGCTCTTAAATTCTTTAAATAATGACAAGTCATTTAAAGAAAAATTCTAATGTCAAAAGTGGGGTTTCTATATTGCATATATGAATATATGAATATGGAAGTCATAATAATAGCAATGTTCAGAAGTGAAGTTCATACATTGCACATACGAATATGTGAATATGGAAATAAAAGCAACAAGAGGGAAAAAATAGAACTCAAAGAAAATGAGTATTAAATTGTCAATATTAGGAAGGAAAAAGAGAGTTTTATGATGAAAGGATAATAAAAGAATATTATAAATAACTTTATGCCAATAGACTCAACAGTAAAAGTGAAATGGAAAAATTCCCCTAAAATTTACCTTGGTAAGACCAATTCAGGATGAAACAGATAATCTGAATGATTCTATATCTCTCTTTTTTGTCTCAATGGAATCTTACACTTAAATGGTTCATTCAAAAGTACAAGATAAAATAATACCAGTTTTCATAAATTCTTTCAGGAAGCAGAATAGAATGTTATTTCCTAACTCAGTTTATGGGGCAAGTAGAACTTGATATTTAAATTCAGCTAAGGTATCCTATAAGGTAAGAATATAAATTTACTGACCAATATTTTTTGTAATCCTAGTCACAAAAAATACCTCAAAAAGTATTACTTAATGGAATCTAGTAGTATTAATAAAAATAATAAGATATCACAATTAAGAAGAATTTAGTCTAGAAATACAAGGTCAGTATAAGATTTTTAAAATTTGTATAATTCATGTTTTAAATATAATAAAGAAGACAAATATTTGATACATCTATAGATTTAAAAATTTAATAAACCACCCTACTCACTTGTGACCAAATGCTCTTACATATCACTTATAAAAATAATGTGTGTATTTTATATTTATATGTAGATGTGTATATATACACATATATAAATACAAAAAAAAAAGTATAGCAGGTATAAAACTTCAACCCTGGGAATTTCTTCTTGTATTTTTTTTTTTGATGAATGATCTTTTAGTTTCTTAATTCATAAATATAAAAGAACCTATGCATTTTAATTTCAATTAACAATAAGATGAATGTGCTTTCTTTAAAGTTTAGGAGACTGGAACCCTTGGATTTACTACTGAATGGCAAATTAAACTCCCAGTTCCTGAATCTGAATCATGCTTTGAACTGTCTTGAAAAGTTTTAAATTACTTAGAAACAGACTCAACATGAAAGGCCCTTTGCAACTATAATAGCAGAAAATTGTGGCAGAAATAAATACGAATTACAATGCCTGATTATGGCCTGTGTAAAATCCGAAAAAGCAATCAGGACACCCAACACCCAGTTAAGAGCCATCTTAATTAGCAGCGATGCATTTCGACCACTGTCGGGAGTCAAAGGCTAGGCTTTGAAGTTTGCAATCACAAGACAGAGTCTAAAAGAAGTCTTTTCTTCCTATGCCAGTAATTTGATTTCAAGTCTCTCTCCAAGAGCCTCTCTAAATTTCCTGTTCTTCGGATTTTACTTAAATGACAAGTAATTTCATACAAAGCATTTATATTTATACAAAATATACAAAAATATTTATTAGCTTCATCTCTGAGCTTAAAGTTGTATGGTATTTAATTACTTCAGACATATCAATTGCTAAGAAACAAGATCTGTTGCTTAAAAGCTTTACCTAGTAGTTACACTTTTAAGTTATATAGCAGTTATATTAAGTATAAAAATGTATTCACAAAATCAATTATCTATACTCTGCTATTGAGATAATCGCCCTAAACAGATGCTGATGTTTGTATACAATTTACCTTCTAAGAAATCTTGAAAGACTGAATATAATCATGTCCATAAACTGGAAACTCAAGGACTAAGCGTAAGATTCTTTTATGCTAAATGAAAAACATACTGCAATAGAAGTGCCATCGCATGAGCCAGAGGGTTAGAGATGTCTGAAAATTGGGGGCTATTATGTCAGTATTGTTTAGCACACGATCTTTAAATAATATGCAGCTTAGCCTACGCTGACTCTGCTTTTCTGAGAGGATAGTCTAGCTCAGAAGCAATCTAAAGTGACTGGAATCAGAGATCTCATCACACATCATTGAGTCCCTTCCACAATCATTTATTATTTTTCTTCCCCCCCACCACTAATGACAGACTGGATATAACAGGATGTGACTGACCTCCCAACCCCATCTCTACAACTTAGAAAGGTCTCCTGCCTGTCACACATGCATTTCAAATCACCCATTTCTAAGTTTCCTTAGAAATTGACTTCTTACAAAGATTTCTGAGTTCATTTCCTTTGAAATAGTCTATTTCATATGTCCATGTCATTGAATGGATTCATTCTCAGATGACTTGTCTACAATAGCTTCCCAGGATTTGCTGCCATTGTCTTCCTTCAGCCTTCGTGATGGGTCACTATGCCCAAATAACTCTCCCACTCACCAGTTCCCATCCATCTGTAGGCACTTGCTGGCTTTAGGCTTTCAGCTTTCCTTACTTCCTCACCAGAACACTGGTACCCAACATTTGCCTATGACCCTCCAGTGGTAGAGCTGCTGGGCAGCTCCATGCTGACGTCCAGGCCACTTTATAAAGCACAAGTCTGTCTCTGCCTCGCCATGTCCCAGGGCATCCTCATTAACAGCTCAGTGGGCTCCACGTCGGCCCCGTCATTCTTCATGCCTGCTGCTGCGTGTACCGTTACTCAGAGCCACGACTAATGGCTCTTTGGAGACACGTGTTCTTAAGTCAGGTCCTCCCATAGGAGTGATCACTGCGTTCCCCAGACATCTGGCTCCTCTGGGAAATCTCTGCCGAAGACCTGTCGTGTAAACTCGTTTGCTTCGAGCTCTCCTTCCTATGCTCATAATCGTTCCCTCAGACTGTGGGTGCACGTGACTTCCTGGAAAAAAACACCTTGAGGAGCACCTTGAGGACTAGGCTTTTATTTTATTTTATTTTATTTTATTTTATTTTATTTTTTTATTTTATTTTATTTTATTGCCTCACTCCTTAACCAATCACCTAGGAGCATGTCACTTATGGACTCAGCATTTGTGGATCCAACAGAGTCAGTCCTGACACTGAATGGGGAATGATACATATTCAATATGACTTTCTGGACACACAATTCCTATTCATTAGAGATGATCCTTGTTGTCCATACTGCCCATATACTTCATGGTCTTTACATCTCAACTGTGGGACTTGCCTAGCATTGATTCCTCAATGCATTTATAGAAAAACCCAGACTCAACGAGCAGACTGTGGACCATGAATTTTTGACAGGACACATATCCAAAGTCTCAAGGTCATTTTAAACCCAGTCATTATCAGAGGATGTGAGTGAAAATACAGGAAGAATCATCAACCTGAGTTTCCTACACAAAGTGACCACAGAAGAGAAATCTCTGTCTAGAAATCTTACAGTTGGTCGATGACAAATAGAATTAGACCATCAGGCTGGAGAGATGGCTTAGTGGTTCACTTGCCAGTCAGGAGGTTTGAGGTGATTCTCCAGGAATAGGCCAGATACATAAGGGGGCACATGCATCAAGTGGCTGGAGTTTCTCTCTCTCTCTCTCTCTACCTGCCTATTTCTGTATCTCTCTCTCTCTCTCAAATTAATAAATGAATAAAAATAAAATATTAAAAAAAAAAAAAAAAGAATTAGACCGTCACTATTCTGTAGTGCACAGTTACAGCTGCATCCAGCCAATGACCATCACTATTCACTCACTTTATGCATCAAGGCTCTTTCCACTAAACTCTCAGCAAATTACTCATTTTCTTTTTTTTCTTTCTTTCTTTATTTATTTGACAGAGAAAGAGGGAAAGAGAATGGGCATGTCAGGGCTTCTAGCCACTGCAAACAAATTCCAAATCCATGCACCCCCTTGTGCATCTGGCTATTGTGGGTCCTGAGGAATCGAACCAGGGTCCTTTGGCTTTGCATACAAATGCCTTAACCGCTAAGCCATCCCTCCAGCCCTACTCGTTTTCTATCTGCCTCACCTCTCCTGTTCAGATAATAATCACACAACTAAAGAAAACCACCCAAACCAAATCAGAGTGTACCAAGAACCAGATATAAGTACAGACTTAGAGGAAGAAGAGGAAGACAAAGAAGGAGGTGGAGAGGGGGCAGAAGAGAATATAGAGGAGGAAAAGAAGAAGGAAGAAGAGAAGGAGGAGGAAGAGGAAGAGAAGGAGGAGGAAGAGAATGAGGAAAAGAAAGAGGAGGAGGAAGAAGAGAAGGAGGAAGAGGAGGAAGAGGAGGTGGAAGACAAGGAGGACAAGGAAAATAAGAAGGAGGAAGAGGAGGAGGAGGAGAAGAAATAGAAATAAAGGACGTGTTAGTGAATTCCAGGTCAACCTGGGCTAGAGTGAGACCCTACCTTGAAAAAACTGAAAAGGAAAAAAAAAAAAAAAAATGGAAAAAGAAATAAAGGACGTGTTAAAGAAAGACAGCATGATCAATGACTTGGGGTGCAAAAGCACCAAGGGATATTCAAAGCCATGATGTCTGATTAATAAGCTCTGGAGTTCAGAAGTAAGAATGGAAGAGGAGAGGGCTGGGGAACCAGGGAACCTCGACTTTATAGACCAGGTAAGAATTTAGGTTTTGTTTCTGGGCAATGAGGAAGGATGGAATATTCTCTTTGGTCTCTCAATACCACATCAATGAACACATCACTCTGATGATTCCAACGGCCTCCTACCGCTCAGTCAGGCTTGTGAATAAATGAATAAGAAAAAACACAGGGACATTTAGGGTGGGGATGGGGTTCCATGATGTGGCAATGTGGTCTTGACACCTCTAACTATACTTCCTGGCACACAGCCTTTCCTAACGTAATCATACTTGCTTTCTACAGTGTCTCCTCTGCTGTTAGAATAAGAGACTTGATGATAAACACCGAGCTACAACCTTCAAAAGTTGGACAACCTTCAACCTTTGCAGCCATCACCAGTTCAGGTGACCCAGTCAACTATCCCGTTAAATGGCGTGAATTTGAAATGACTGAGGAGTTCTCATTTGCAGATGAAATTGGGTCTATTCTAGGTTTAGATTCTCACTAACATCCCCTTTGGTGGATAATGTAGAGACAAACAAGGAGCTAACCAAAGGTTACATTCAGAGATTTTATTATGTATTGCCTCACTGACTAATAATATAGCCTAGTTTACATAGTGTGAAATAAATATAATTTCAATTGTTACCTAGTCATTGAGAAAGAGGTGGGTATATGGGGTTAACAACTGCATGATAAACAATGGTATCTGTGCTATAACAACTGAATGGTCACTAAACATCACGAGAGTAATGCCTTTCTCTAAGGTTTATCTTGTGATAATTGCTATGTCCATCACATGCATAATTAATCAAGATGAAGGTGAATACAAGGAACTAGGATTTTTTTAATAGCCAAGTCCTAGTGAAGCAAAATTTTAAAAAGCATCAAAGGCTATGGCTTTTGTGTTAATACTTGGCCATTTCTGTGGGATAATGATTTCTGCTAGAAAAGTAAACAGAATCAAATGAAATTCTTTTGTTTTCACTAGATAACAAATTGAAATGTACCTCAGTTTGCAGAATGACATGAAGGCTTTGTTCACGTTCATACGAAGCAGCTCTGTACTGTGTGAAGTGTATAACTTGTTTAATGAGGAGAGAAGTAATCATGTGGGGCAGATAAGTCTAATGATGGCTTTAATACATGTTATTTCAATAATACAGTTGTACTACTTACCAAAGAGGCCATGGTGAATCCGATGACTTCAATATAGCCATCATCATGACGCTGGGGCTCAAAGTCATGGTGGTCTCCAGGGTTTCCCCAGGGCATTGTGCCTGCACAATATCTGCAAGACAAGATCAAAACATCATGGAAGATACCCCAGTCTTCTTCTGATCACCATTGGACCTTACGTGCATAAAAATACACACACATGGAAACCTCACAGGGTTCTCCCAGAATTATATGTAGGTTTTATGTCTGTGTGTGTGTGTTTAAAAAATAAATAAAACAGGGCTGGAGAGATGGCTTAGCAGATAAGGCGCTTGCCTTCAAAGCCAAAGAATCCCAGTTCGATTCTCCAGAACCCATGTAAGCCAGATGCACAAGGGGGTGCCTGCATCTGGAGTTCATTTGCAGTGGCTGGAGGCCCTGGCATGTCTATTCTCTCCCTCTCCCTCCCCCCCTCTCTCCCTCAAATAAATAAATTAAAATTTGGTGGGCGTGGTGGCACACGCCTTTAATCCCAGCACTTGGGAGGCAGAGGTAGGAGGATCACCATGAGTTTGAGGCCACCCTGAGACTACATAGTGAATTCCAGGTCAGCCTGAGCTGGAGTAAGACCCTACCTTGAAAAAACAAAAAAATTAAAAAAATTAAAATTCAATGAAAGATTTAAAAAGAAATCACATAATTACAATTGAGATTTAATATTTATTAAATATAAGAATTTTCTGTTCTTGATGATACACACATTCTAGCAGGGAAAATAAAATCGACTTGTCTTCAAAATATCACAACCTTGTGAGAAGAGTATCCTGTGTTACTATCATACCCTTTGCTCCTGTTTGTCAGTACTTCTCACTCTAGGACTCAGGCATTTCTGCTCTCTATCATAGATTGTGAATAATCTTAATAACTTAACAACTATTTCAGAGGAAGATATATTCATTGAAGCATAAAGCAAGGAACTGCGGTGGGCAAGATTTACCATAACATACATGGTATGGCAAGTTCCCACAAGAGAAGAAAGAAAAATTATTGAAGAAAAAAAGGAGTGAAATGGTTTTTCAAAAGTAAAGACACGAAATGGAATTTGCAAGGCATAGTAGCTCACACACATAATTCTAGGACTGGAGGTGGGAGCTGAAGCAGGATTGTGGATTACACAGACTCTATCAGTCAATCAATCAATCAATCAATCAATAGAATAAGAAAGGGGAAAAGAAGTGAAATTACAAAAGCAGGGGAAGGGAATACAAATTGAAGAGGAATGGGAATAAAAAGAGGTATAATAAAAAATGAAAATAAAATATTATGTAAATGCTAAGAGCCAATGTTTCCTGAGAATATAGGCCTTCTACAGAAACCATGCTGGAGATAACTCTGAAATAGGACTGCAACTGATCATACTGAGCACTGCCAAGAATTAGCCAGAGACAGTAATATATTTCCTAGACATGGATTGAACTAGAACTACCGTTCTAATTGAATTTGTTTGATGTACCGCTTACCTGCAGAATCTGTGCCTAAGCTGGTTAGTGGGCAAGTAATGAGAGCTTATAGATTTATCACCTCCAAAATCTTGGCTTGGGAATCTGGAGTCTAATTTTATGCCACTGAGGTAATGTGCTTATTTTGAAAATAACCCATCTTAAGAATTCTTTTCCCCTGCAGTATGATAGTATCAAAGAGCAATGGCATCCTGTCTAGAAAATGTTCCTGTAATCAACATGACGTTTTCAAAGCAATCATCTGACAATGAAATTCACACTCGAATCAAACCGGATGCTCTCCTAATAGCTTTTAGGAAACTCAAAGCAAGCTTTTGTTCACACTGATTATTCCTTGAGTAGGGCTGGATGGAAATAAATAATTAAATAATATTCCAGGGCTGGATAGGTTGCTTAGTGGTTAAGGCACATGCCTGCAAAGCCTAAGGAGCCTGGTTTGATTCTCCAGTCCCCACGTAAGCCAGATGCACATGGTTGCACATGTGCCTGGAGTTTGTTTGTAGTGGCTAGAGGCCCTGGTGCACCCATTCTCCCTCTCTCTCTCCCCTTTTCTGTCTCAAATAAATAAAAATAAAAAATGTTTAAAAAAGGAAAAGACAAATATTTTTTTTAAATAATAATATTGCTGGGTTTCTCAAGGCTGGATGAGTGTAGATGATAAATTTCATGCTACTTATCACAGAACACCAAATAAACCAAGCATAAAAACAAAATTACCAGGCCTGAAAACTTTTAATATACCATTAAGATCAATGATTTTCATTGGCTGTACCTGAATGTTTCTCTTATTTAAAAAAAAAAAATGAGGGGATAGAGATATGGCTTAGTGGTTAAGACACTTGCCTGCCAAGCCTAAGGACCCATGTTCAACTCTCTAGATCCCACATAAGACAGATGCACAAAGAGGTGGCAAGCACAAGATCACACATGCCCACTAGATGGTGCAAGCATCTGGAGTTCAACTGTATGCCTGAGGCCCTGGTGCACCAATTCTCTCTCACACTTTTTCTCCCTCTGCCCCACCCCCTCAAAATAAAAGAAAAAAGGGAGAAATGATAGCCCCAGATGTTCATAAGAACACAAGGAAATACAGCATGACCAGAGCTTACCTGGGTATATTTAAAAATACTATACACTGGAACTTCAGTTCCTGAATCTTTGGGGTGAGATCTGTTCCATCACACTGCAACAAGCAGAAGAGAAAGAGCAGGGGTTTTCAAACAGTCACACTTCTAAACATGTGACCCAAGACAACTGGATTGACAACAGTATGGCATGGTCATCTTCCTCAGGCACCAGACTTTGTATCAATGAATGCAAATGACTATGACAGAAGACTTATGCTAGTTACAGACCCAGGGTTTAGGGTGTGGTTGTGCTTTAATTTAATATAAAAATAAAATTGCCATTTGACCAAAAAGATTTTCTTTCTGTTCTCATATAGAAATAAAGTACTGTCATTCTTTGCTCGGAATTATTATTAGATGCTTAAGCCTAGAACGTCGACATACAAAGATTAAAATACAAAGCTTCAAGTGAAGGAAGTAGTATTCACTACGGTAATGTCGGACCCAAACAAGTCATGGATATAAGCATTCAATTTCTTTGCTTTTTGAGAACATCTTATTTTCAAGCTGGGAAACATAATATTTCAATATTTTAAAATGTATATATCTGCAACTTTTCAGGGGTTATTATACATTAGTATAGTCTCTAGGGTGAAGTCAGTGTTTGAAGTGTAACAGTTCACAGCAGGGTCTGTCAGTGTAAATCCTGCATGTGAGTTACAGGCCTAGAAAACAAAGTGAGTGTTTTTCACACCTTTAATCTCTTACAGAATTGAACTGAATTTTGAGGTTAAACGGTTAGAATTTGCACATAACCTCGCACTCAAGGCACCCTCAGCATGGCCTTGGGAACTTTGTCTATAGCTTTCCAGATCAGCTAATGCTTTACCCCAAGAGTCACATCCTCTGACCAGTCAACAACAACAACAACAAAATCTCCATTTCCAATTCTACCCTAGTGGGAGAATTCAGAGGAGAATTCGAATCAGAACTATAGACATCTCAGTGTCAAAGATACAATGGCAGCTTTCTTCATCCGAGAATCTCATCGTATTTTTCTCTTTCGGAAAGAAGATTTAGGCATTCCCAAGCTCCCTGCTTAATTACTGAAAATTCATGACTTTGCAGAGACAGTCAGGGTGGTTTCTCAGAGCCACCACACTCTTTTCCCATCGGATCTTCATAGGGCCTCATTTTCATTAACATTCTCAAAAACTGTCTCCAGGAGCATACACTCCCAAATCAATAAAATATTTTCAGATGTGACTTAGAGAGGAATCAAAAGGTAGACAGGGATCAAAGGTGTGCTTGTTTTTGGCACACCCCCAGCTACCAAGCCTTTGATTTGCTTCAAGGCTTGAAACGAGTTCGCAGAGGACACTGTCCAGAAGGATGGCAGGGAGATCTTCCAAATGGCCAGAGTTCAGGCTTGTAAGTTAGGAATGCTTCAAGACAGCAGGATGCGGTGTGCGAACCACATACAACACCGAGTTGACGTATTTAAGAAAAATACTACAGTGAATAGTATTCTATTCCGAACAAAAAATTATTTCTGAATTTTCTACTCTCCCCTCCTGGGAAATGTGCCAGTGATTATGGGAACTCATCAAATTTTATAGAGTGTATATATTCTACAGCATATAGTGTTTCACCAAGCATACCATTTGTGGTGGTTTGATTCAGGTGTCCCCTCTAACCTGAGGTGTTCGGAATGCTAGGTTCCCAGCTGATGGAGATTTGGGAATTGGAGCCCCCTGGAGGCAGTGTATTATTGGCGGTGGGCTTATGGGTATTATAGCCAGTGTCTTCTTGCCAGTGTTTGGCACACTCTCCTGCTGCTATTGTCCACCTGATGTTGACCAGAGAGTGATGTCCACCCTCTGCTCATGCCATCGTTTCCCCCTGCCATCATGGAGCTTCCCCTCGAGCCTGTAAGCCATACTAAACCCTTTTATCCCACAGGCTGCTCTTGGTCGGGTGATTTCTGCCAGCAATGTGAATGTGGCTGCAAAACTATACAATTCTTTTTTCCCTCTTTTTATTGACAATTTTCATAATTATAGACAAGAAACCATGATAATTCCCTCCCCTCCCCCATGTTCCCCTTCACAAATCCACTCTCCATCATATCCCCACCTTCTCAATTAGTTTCATTTATTTTGATGTCATCATCTTTTCCTCCTATTATGAGGGTCTTGTGTAGGTGGTACCAGGCATTGTGAGGTCATAGATATCCAGGCCATTTTGTGTCTGGAAGATTATACTGTAAGCAGTCCTAACTTTCCTTTAGCTCTTACATTATTTCCGCACCTCTTCTGCAATGGAACCTGAGCCTTGGAAGGTGTGAGAGAGATGTTTCAGTACTGAACACTTCTGTCACTTCTCGTACAATTTTTTTTAAAAAAAGATTATTATTTTTTTAATTTATGGGTCTGATGTGTGTGTTTGTGTGAGACAGAGTGGAGCACACACGCCAAAGCACGTGTGAAGGTTGGAAGACAATTTTGAGAAGCACTTCCTTGCCTTCCACCTCATTTTTTTTTAAACAAGGTTTCTCTCTCCTCTTCCCTCCCTTCCCTTTCCCTCCCCTTACTTCTTTTCCTGTTTCTTCCCCTCTCCCCTTGCCCCCTCCCTTCTCTGTCTCTCTGCCTCTCTCTCTTTCACTTTCTCTCTCTCCCTCCCTCCCTCCTCCTCCCTCTCTCCACTGTTGACTCCTGCAAGCTTCTGAGCTTCTCTGCCTTTCATCTCATCTTCAGTGTTTGGGAATTACAGAAGCCCACCGTGGTTTCGGATTTTTGGACATGGTGTCTAGGGACTGAACTCAGGTACTCAGTCTTGAGCAATAAGCCCTTTATCCATTGAGCCATCACTCCAGCTCCAAAACTGTACTTTTTTTTTTTTTAGAAGTTTTCAATATTTTCCCTACATCAAACACACAGAAAGGGGAAAAAAAATTGTGCTCCAAACTTGTCTTCGTACAAACGCTCCTGTCGTGATAAACAACAATGAGGGGGAGAAAATATAGGAAGTAAATCAAGTAGTGTTATATGTAAGTTTTTGTTATTTTTTATTTTCATACACACACATTTATAATCTTTACAGTACATCAAAAATACTGACTTCACCATGTGATGAGGATAAGACACTCTATTGCATATAGATCTGATATGTTTTGGAGATGAGCTGTCTCTCAAAAAGGATCATGTGGGGTTGGAGTGATGGCTCAGTGGTTAAGGCACTTTCCTACAAAGCCTAATGACCCAGGTTCAATTCCCCAGTATCCGCATAAAGCCAGATGCACAAAGTGGCACATGCATCTGCAGTTCTTCTGTAGTGGCTAGAGGCCCTGGTATACCATTCTCTCCCTCCCTCTCTCTCTTTCTACTTGCAAAAAATAATAATAAAATATATTTTTTCAAAAAAGCATCATGTGGGCTGGAGGGATGGCTTAGCAGTTAAAGTGTTTGCCTGCAAAGACAAAGGACCCAGGTTCAATTCCCCAGGACCCACATCAGCCAGATGCACAAGGGAGCACACACATCTGGAGTTCATTTGCAGTGGCTGGAGGCCCTGGCATGCCCATTCTCATTCTCATTCTCTCTCTCTCTCTCTCTCCCTCTCCTTCTCCCTTTCTCTGTCAAATAAATAAATAATTTTTTTAAAAGGATCATGTGGGAGCTGGGAGGTGGCTCCATGGGTAAATGTGTTTGCTTGCAAATCTACTGACCTAGGTTCAATTCCCCAGAACCCACATAAAACTGGACACACACACACAAAATACATACATACAAATATATATCTATATATATGCATTCAGTAGTGAAGAGCCTTGACCAGGCTGGAGAGTGAATCAGGACACAATGATAGAAGTCGATGTGTAAATGGAGATCTCTCCTGGAATAAAGTTGTTGGTTTGCTAAACATCCTTTTGTACTTCAAGACTCAGCTAACATCATTTCTTTGAGGAAGGTCTTCCTCCTCCCATCCCCGTTAATTGTCTATTCTCTCTGGCTGCCAACACATGGATGATCTAATTACACTCACACCATTGTTAAGTAATGACGCAGGTGCCTTTCTGCATGAGTGAACTGAATTTCTTCAGGAGTTAAAAACTCATCACTTTGTGCTTGGTTCTCAACAACTACGACACTGCCTGGCACATTGTAAGTATTCCTATCAGTCATATACTTGAATGCACCCCAGTAAGTGCTCTGCAAACTACGTACAGCCCCGTGATTGATCTACACATGGAATGGCATTTGGGTTTTGTGTGAGTCACATTCACACGCACATGAAATTATTCAATATTGTCAGTACTTACAACAACTTTAACATGTTTGGATAGATCTCTAGAACTTCTTTGTAGGAAATCAGAAAAGGCTGCCTGTACCATAAGGAAATAAGAAAAAAAGACATTTTTTGTCACACGGTTTTGCCAAATCCTACCTTCTATATTATATAGATGGTTACCAATGATTGCAAATTATGCAAAAAAAAAAAAAAAAAAAAACTGGAGAGTGTCCTCTCTCAACTGCTCTCAATTTCATGTGCACTTCATTGATATTTGGGGTATGTTTTGTTTTCATCTCCACTCACTCCTAGGAATGTCCCTGAAGAGAAAAGAAAGTGCCCCCTTTGGTCTCACACAAGCTTCCATATAAATACTTCACATGCTCTGCCCGGACCTTATCAATCGGCAATGGGAATACAACCACTAAAAATGACATTCTAAGCTAAGACCGTCTATACAGTCTTCAGTCCACCTGGTCGTCCCATTTCCTGTATTAGCTTTAATGATTGCTTTCCACATCCTTGCCTAAAGAAACATCTACTTTTGGGCTTAGCGGTTAAGGTGCTTGCCTGTGAAGCCTAAGGACCCATGTTTGACTCCCCAGGTCCCACATAAACCAGACACATAAGGTAATGCCAGTGCAAGGTCGCACATGCACACAAGATGGCACATGTGTCTGGAGTTTGATAACAGTGGCTAGAGGCCCTGGCATGCCAATTCTCTCTTTCTCTCTGTCTCTCTCTCACACACACACACACCTCTTGCCCTCTATCATTAAAAAAAAAGAAAAAGAAGGCGAGTCTGTTGGGCTTGACTCAAAAAATAAATTCACTCTTGGAGCACACCAAGGACTTAAAACCCAAACGTTGATAAACATCAACTGCCTTGCTGACAACTCATTTTAAAAACATACTCTTCATTCTTTAATGAACACTTTAAACAATAAATATGAATAAGCATAGCTATAAATGTATGTGGTATAAATGAGGGAGGTGTTGCTAATTTCAATGTACTTAGTATCTACATTACTCAGTGAATTTGTATTGACTAATATGTAGTATCACAATTACAAAATGAAATGTATACTTACCCCTGCATAGAACATTTTATTTCGAAAACGACTATTGAATTTTTCCGGATTTGCTTCTGTGAAACAAGAGAGCAAGTTTGGTTATAGGGTTCTCACTTAAGATTGACACTCTTAGCCTCAACCCCAGACTTCCTCCTACACTCCCACTAGATCCAACAGCTTTTTTCCCTCATCTTTCCCTCAGTTCCAGTCACTTGCTACTGCAGTGGCCTAGTGATGACAGGTATAGAGCTGTCCAGTGTTACAAAACTGTAGCTGCAAATTGGAAGCGTTTAGAATTAGCTGGGAGCCAATTGGAAGTGCAAGTCAGTAGACCCTCCCCAGACTCCCTGTAACAGGATGTCTGAGACTGGAGTTTAGAAATGGTGGTTTTATAAGCTCTCCAGGTAGACATGTGAGCATTATGAGTTAAGACACTCAGAACTCTTTTGGAAACAGAGGGTTGGAGGGATTCAGAACAAGGACAGATGCAGGAAAAAAAGAGGCAGAACACCCAGGACTGTGATTATTCTCACTGACTTCTGGAGGGTATGGCTTCTATAAACTGTGTGTAGCTTCCAAATGTAATTACATATGGGCAATTCAGATGGAACATTCATGGTCAAAATGGTTTCAAATTTTGCAAAATCTCTGAACCTCCATCTGCTCTTTTTGGTGCCAGACCTTGGGAAACCATATACTTCACTGAGAGAGAAGGGGTATAGAAAGAAGAGAAGGAGGGCAGGAAGGAGGGAGGGAGATTCCTGAATGGACTCGGCACTTTACAGTGATGGCTGAAGTTGAAAATGATTTAGAGTTTTCCTGCATATGGTACACAGGTTAAAGATCCATGAAGATGAACTAAGGATCCATACTGGAGAATTTTCATAATTCAACAGGTTTATAAAATCCCAACATGAAATATTTCCTTGAATATTTCTCTCGAATAAAATTCCAAGACATTCCAAAAGACACTGCTGTCCATGTTTACATTTCTGCCTTTTTATGCCATCAGTTGATTCCTTGGCTAGGTCTCCCTCCCAAGTATGTCACCTGAGCAGCTATACCAATGCTTCCCCCAGTGCTGTCTGTGAATAGTAATGCCCCCACAACTGTCTAGATGAGAGAAAGTGGTAAATAAAAGGTTTCTCCTGTTCAGTCTGGCCCTAACCAAAAAAAAAAAAAAAAAAAAAAAAGCAGTGACTCAAGAAATAATCCTGGACCAATGATTATTAGATTACTGTCAGGACTATTAGAATATAACAGTAGCATTTGACATGGAAACTGTCAGATGGATTACAAACCTTAAAAATAAGAACAGTGGGGCTGGAGAGATGGCTTAGCAGTTAAGTGCTTGCTTGTAAAACCTAAGGACCTCGGTTCAAGGCTCAATTGCCCAGTACCCACGTAAGCCAGATGCACAAGGTGGCACATGCACCTGCAGCTTGTTTGCAGTGACTGGAGGCCCTGGTGCACCCATTCTCCCTGTTTGTCTCTGCCTCTCTCTCTCTCTCTCTCTCTCTCTCTCTGCCTCTTTCTCTCTCTTTCTGTCTCTCTCAAATAAATAAATAAAAATAACCAAAAAAAAAAAAGAAAAGTAAGGCTGGAGAAATTGTTTAGTGGTTAAGGAGCTTGCCTGCAAAGCCTAAAGACCCAGGTTCTACTCTCCAGATCCCACGTAAGCCAGATGCACAAAGTTAAGGCAAGCACAAGGTCACACATGCCCACTAGGTAGTGCAAGTGTCCAGAGTTCAACTGCAGTGGCTGAGGCCCTGGCATGCCAATTTTCTCTTTGTGTCTCTCTGTCCCTCTCTGTTTAAAATAAAAAAAAAGAAGAAAAGTAATTTTGTACATTGGCCTTAAGAGTTCCCGTCCATCTGTATAAAGTTCCTGGATATTGAAGTCTTCCAAAATACTGTTCTACTCAACTAATTATTTTAACCCTACACATGAAATAAACAACAAAAAAAAACTAATTTATGGAGTACGATAAACAAGAAGAATACCAAATGGTACGAACTGTTCTGTCTCTCCCTGACTCCCCATCCCTGGTCCCACTGTTGCCTACTTTCTGTCAAGTGGATCTGATGAGGGACATGTCGTTCAGGACCTTTCTGGATCAGACCTAGCTGGCTTGAATTTTCATTTTTCAGTTGCATCAACTCTCTTGCTTTATGAAACCAGAAGTTAAATGAGAAACTTCTTTGCTATGCATTTTTTTCTCCAAGTACATAGGCCCTGGTCCAGCTATCGAGCAAGTTTTAAGAAATGGGAAAAGCCAGACACAAGGTTGGCACAGAACTTGTTCGGTGCACTGATGGCCACAGCTATGAAATGAATCATACACCAGCCGTTAACATTTATGTGTGTTATAACTTATGGCCTGGAAAATATTCACATCTTTATGAGCTTTTTCTACAGTTTTTTAAAACTGAAAGGATCATTTTCTAAAGAGGGTTCATTTTTCCCAAATGAAGGACTATTTTCTATGAGAGATGAAAAAAGAAAAGAAAACTATGAAACCTGAGGAAAGCAGTCACAACCAAAAATAAGTTAGCTGGAGAAAGTTCAGTGAAATCAGTAAACTTTAAAAAACATGTATATTATGACACCTAACATTCAGACAGGTGTCAGAAAGGCATCAAAGAAAGGAGATTAGCATATATGCCTTGGCCTTGAGGACAGAATAAGTAGGAGAGAACCTTGGCACTGAGGAAAGAATACATAGGAGAGAAATCTCATTGGTACCAGGACAAGAAACATACATATGGACTCCCATATTGGGCTTGTCATAGCAATTACATCATTTTTGGCAGAGGGGTAGGGAGGAGCGAAGAACCAGGGATCAAATCCAGGTCTTCATAAATGCTGGGCAAGCAGTCTACCACTAAGCCACAATCCGAACTTTCTTTTCCAATTTTACATCTTCCATATTTCAAGCAAAAAAAAAAAAAAAAAAAAAAACAGACTGAGAAAGGTAGGCCAGCTAGTGAGAAGA